>OX383940.1:2500000-3750000 GCA_947532085.1 Elegia similella
GCGAAAGCGCTCTTTGAGCTAGTTGAACCCTCACCATTCCTCCATCGGACTACGAGGCGCAGACAGAAATTTCACCCTTTTATCGTTGGAATACCAAAGAGTCGAACTAAACGCTTTGACAGTTCCTTTTTGGTTCGAGTAGCTAAGGTGTGGAATGAACTGCCTGCGTCTATATTCCCAAACAAGTACAGTCCCGGGACATTCAAAAGTAGAATAAATGGGTATCTCTTGGATAGGCATGTAACATCCTCGTCTTCATCGTCACTTACCATCAGGTGAGATGGGAGACAAATGTCTAATCCAATAATATAGAATATAGTCAAAATATAGACCTTATAAACACGATATCTCTAAAAACAAGCTTAAACGTAACTTACTCCATGACCAATCCTTAGTATATTATGATATTTGATAGTATGTACGATATTATGATAGTATATATGATAATATGTGTTCACCGTAAAATTTTGTGATTTCGTTATTTTGTATAAATATGTACTTAGCGGTAATACATAAAGAGCAATTAATTTTCTGCCATTTACAACGACATACCGCGCCAAGAAAAATAAAGCTATCAGCCATTTTCTCATATGGCAACAATACGGGCTATTGATGTAAACCGAGCCTATTACGGTGTTGCCATAAATTGTGCTCAAAAGGTTCACGACAAATTGTAAGAATAACTCCCGTTTGATGAATATTTATTGACACGATGTATCGAAACTGATAAAGATGTTTATTAGTTTAGTAATAAGGTCTAGATTGGGTTAAAACGTTGTAAATTTGAGTACAGCTGACGTCTTAGGTGCGGTCTAATCGCATGCGCATTCAATAGTAACATGACGTTGGATGAATGATTTACATTTTGACACTTTCGGGATTAAGGACACATAACTTAATCCCCTATTTATTTATTTACACTTTCATTCATTCATTTTCGAGTAGGTGTCACGGTCAATCGACCATGCACACCCTGGTGTCAGAGTTCTTCGGAACCGCCTCTCAGCCTCTGACGTAGTTCCTTTAACGACTACCAGATGGCAGCCGGGACCACTGGCTTAACGTGCCTTCCGAAGCACGGAATCATCTTTATTGGTGATTCAAGCCTGCAATGTCCTAACCAAACTGGAAACAACTAAACAAAGTATGCTTCCGGTGGGAATCGAACCCACGACCTCCGGGTCAATAGGCAGACGCCTTAACCACTGGACCACGGAGGCTGTATTGTACATACATACAAAATGTAATGCCACCAACATGCTAAAAGTGGCGTTTAAGACCTGAATCTTAAAGACCAAGGCTCTGTCTACCCCGCAAGGGAAAAAGATGTGATACTATGTATGTATACAAAATGTAACAACTGCAAAAGGTGGACTTAATGCTAAACATCATTCTCTAACAGTCAAACCTTTGGGTTGTTCAGAGTGTTTTGAGTGGGTTTAAAATGAAATTAATGGTTAGACTAATAATTTTAATTAAATAAAATATATATAATACTTACACATGATACTACATAATGTATATTCCGACGATATGAGCTCAATAAAACAAAGATACAAAACTATAATAATAAGTGATGTCGGCAAGCATGTTTGACCCTTTACTCCCTAAAATAGTGAGATAAAAAATTAGTATCATTTATATACAATTTTTACAATAAAAACCTTTTATTTCGTTTGCTTATTTTCTGATTAATATAATAAAGACATAATTTTCAGTAGTCAGCATTTCTGTGGTGAATTCAGTGAGCGCGTTTAAATCTTTTGTAGCGAGCATACGTTTCCATTATATTCTTTTCACTTTTCTTCATGTTCACATTTCTTTTTTATAATTAACTAGCTTTCGCCCGCGGCTCCGCCCGCGTCAATGTCGATCCCTCGGGAATAGTAATTTTTCCCGGGATAAACGGTAGCCTATGTCCTTCTCCGTACTCCAGAAAACTTGTATGCAAAATTTCATGATAATCGTTTCAGTAGTTACGGCGTGAAAGCGTAACAAACAAACAAACAAACTCACTTTCGCATTTATAATATTAGTAAGGATAAGGATTTCTACAATAAAAACCTTTTATTTCGTTTGCTTATTTTCTGATTGATATAATAAAGATATAATCTTCAGTAGTCAGCATTTCTGTGGTGAATTCAGTGAACGCGTTTAAATCTTTTGTAGCGACCATACGTTTTCATTATATTCTTTTCACTTTTCTTCATGTTCACATTTCTTTTTAATAATTAATAATGCAATAAGAGGTATTTTTTTAAATATTCTGGTCCTAAATTTAAACTTACTTTATTAGTGAGAATTTTAAATAGTTTTTTCTTCAACCTGTATAGTCCCACATCTGGCAAAGGTTTTCTTATCTCTTTCCACCACTTTCCACTTGTCTCTGTGTGACGTCCTCGACCAGTTTTTTGGAAAAGCATCTAAATCATCTCTCCAGCGCTATCTCGGCCTACCTCGGCGGCGAAAACCATCTTCAGGTCATCCTGGCCCATTTCTCACGATGCATTCTACCAACATGCCCCGCCCAATCCCATTTCAGCACAATCGTTAACAAAGTAAAATAATCTTGAGTGACTTAAATCAGTCGATAGTTTGTTTCCAAGAAAATATCGATACAATAATAGATTATCGCTCAATCTAAACTGATTATTATTAGATATTACCTTTTACGTTTTCTATAATTGATTTACTTTAAGCTGGTCCACTAACAAACTTGGAAAAACGGCGTTCCGGCTAAATGAGACATTCCTGGACATTCCACTGGCTATTAGTTGTAGCGAGATATCTGTATTGATAAGCATTACTTATTGTTTAAGTACTTACTTAAGTTCGAAGATAATTGATTGATCAGGTATTTTTCGAAAGTTAAATTTAAAGTGCACAAGATCAAAGTGCAGTTTAAGATTTACTTTCGAAAATTACCTGACCAATCCATATTAAATGTTATATATTCTTACAAATGAAATAAATATTTTTTATTAAAATTTGGATCACATATATCTCTTTTTATTTGGACTTTATGGGATTTGGACATTCTAGGATATGGACGTTTTGCACCCTCTGGACATTTTGGGATTTGGACATTTTGAACCTAAACGCTCTTTTTGAATGGCTGTTATTCTATTGTTTTTTTGATTTTCATGCTGGTCTGGGAGAAAGAAAAAACATAGAATGTACCAGCTGCTTCTCTTCCCGCGTAGATCGTAAAAGCCGATCGAGGGATTGGGCTAAAATCTGCGGAATCATGTCAATAGGCGATGCGGCTAGCAACCCATCACTAATCTACACACCCTCCAACATGCTAAATGTGGCCATAAGGTCTCTAGACCTAGGCTTTGTCGGGTAGACAAAAGGGAAAAAGACGTGATATTATGTATTATTTTTATATATATATTGTTGTTATTGTTTTTGTAAAATCGAAAATCTACTAGCGTTTCGGAGGGACCGCTGCTGACAAGAATTCGCCGAAAGAAACTCATACTACGCGCCTGATGTTGCCCGTTTACATAAGTAAAACAATAATCATAAAATCCTTATCCTTACTAATATTATAAATGCAAAAGTGAGTTTGTTTGTTTGTTTGTTACGCTTTCACGCCGTAACTACTGAACCGATCATCATGAAATTTTGCATACAAGTTCTCTGGAGTGCGAAGAAGGACATAGGCTACCTTTTATCCCGGGAAAAGGTACTATTCCCAAGGGAGCGAATTGCCGCGGGCGGAGCCGCGGGCGAAAGCTAGTATTTAATAATTATTTTAAACTAGTTGTCCCAGCGAACTTAGTTTCCAACATTGGTGCTTTTGTATGATTAGCTATCTTTACTTAAGATATATAAACTGCAATGGATGTTGAAGTGACCATCAAAACGTTGTACACCAAAGTTTTCAATAGTAAGCGAGTGGGTCTGTTGGATCATCATGTTATCACGCGTGATTTCTATAAAAACCAGCATCGTCGCCTCATTTCAAACATATAAAATAAATAAAATGATTTTTATTCAGATAACTTTAATCCATTTTGTTAGTAACAATTTAAACTTCAAATACGTTAGTAGGTAATATTCACTATACTGCACCAATTACAATACTACTCCAGAACGAATGGAGTGTGCTCTCATATTTAGCACACAATGCCTGCAGGATGCTGTTGGTGCTGCCCCGCAGTCTGCTTTGCAAAGAAGCGACTCGTTTGCGTCTGATAGCATAAAAGTCATCAGTAAGAGCTTCAGCAAACATCGCAGATGCGCTGCAGTACCGAGGCAGCCGCAACAACATCCTGAATACATTGTTGTACTGTACGCGCAAGGCGCTGTATGTCTTTTGCGTGTACCTAACCCACAGGCTGCTCGTGTAAAACGA
This sequence comes from Elegia similella, assembly GCA_947532085.1. NCBI lineage: Eukaryota > Metazoa > Arthropoda > Insecta > Lepidoptera > Pyralidae > Elegia > Elegia similella. The sequence goes on from OX383940.1 coordinate 2,504,364, forward strand.
TTGGCAAAAAGCCTTAAACAAAGTTATTTTGACATATACTAACGCAACAAACACAATTGAGTAGAAACTCCTCCTTTGGTCGATTGATTCCTATCCAATACCACGAACGAATACCACTGGTATTACTTTGAATTTTTAATTCTATTCTATTCCAAAAGGATACCAATCTAATTTTTTTTTTAAATTTTATGTCCCAACGAATACCAAAATTTGAATTTGGTACAGTCAGCTATTAATATTTTTATGTCATTCAAATATAATGCTAAAACCACAAAGTAATTTAATATTGCTTTCCGAATTAATTAAAAAAAAAAATTGATTTATTACAATGTAGGTGTAGAACGACTGATTTTATTAAAAATACGTTGAATTTCTTAGATTTTTTACAATTGTTAGATTATTACTATTAGTTAATTATTCATATTCTATATTTTAGAAAAAAAAAACATTGAATCATTACTATAAAGGTGATGAACGAGTGATTTTAATATAAAAAAAAAGTTAATTTTATGTCATATTATATTATTATCTACTGCTTACTATCTGTAAGCAAATTGTTCTTATTTTATATTTTTGAAAATTGTAATAATTCATATTATTATAACTATATGTATAATTGAACTAGTCGTGTGCTAATTAAAATTGTTTATTAATATCTTACACATATTTTTGCAAATAAAAATGTTGTAATCACATACAAAGCATTTTTATTGACTGTACCTTTGAACTTGTTTTGGTATTGGTTTAAACAGTGGTATCCGTTGGGAATAGAAAATAATTAAAAATTCAAAGTAATACCAGTGGTATTCGTTCGTGGTATTGGATAGGAATGAATCCTTTGGTCAAAGTTTCACTAGGACTTTAAACGTTAGAATAGCACACGTCGGTCATAATTGTTTTTTCACGTAAATCTCACTTTTGTTCCTTTGACGATCGTGGGACAAACTACTTAGGTGATTCAATTGAGCTGATCATGCGCAGTGTCGGCGCTTTTTTTGTAGCTAGCTCCAAGTGAGCTTTTGCTACTTCACCGGGCGTTTGAGGCGAGGGCAGAGTGCCCTCAACCTTTTGACAACATCACCAAAGGGCCCCCAGGAGGGACGGACCTCGGCTTTGGGCGTTGCGTGTGTGCGCAAGGCTTGGCGAAACAGCAAACTCTCATATTGCCTGATCCAATCTGAGAATCAATGGCAAAAGCCTTTGGAGAGCAGCAACTCTCATCTTTTGCCTTATGGGCCGAAAGCTACGTTGCCAGAAGGGCCTATCCTGGGTGCAAGTCACCCGGGACCGCCGGGCGGTCACCAGTAATCGGAGCTAATCCTACTCTACGCACTCTGTTCCGGTGTCGAGTGCGACGGGGTCGGATAGTGGGATAGTGTCGGCGCTCTTGCCACGCCCCCTTGCCATTTCTAATGTCTTTGTTGTTCATTGATCTTAATCATAAACAGCCCCGTTACAGTTTTATTATAGCAATCAAACAATAACTATGATTTACGAAGTCGAGATATAGTATTCGCCGAACCTTTAAAGGCGAGCCCGGTTCATAGCTTTGTATGACAGATAATAATTGCTACACAGTTGTTATTTATGACAATATTTGTGTTTCATACACACATAAGTTATACAAGCTTTCAATCCAATGATAGCAATAATTAATGAAAATAAACAACCTGTCCGATTTGACGGATATATTGTTAAACATAAATTATTTTTTTGATACAAAATTTGTGGGATAACTTTTGTTGTGGCCTTCTGGCTTCTGACAAAATTAATGATTATATCGCTTAGTAAAAACAAGTCAAAAGTCTTTCCAAAAAATCCGATATATTTAAGAAACGATGTATACAATTACATACCTACAACTAAGTAACATCAACAAATAATGTCGTTGTGGCTTCATAACTTAAGCAGTAAAAAAATACTTTTAAATTAAATTTTGATACACTTTGACGTCACGAGTTTCTACTCTGGACTTTGATACGTTTCATCTTTATAATTTATTTATTTGACAAGTTTTTTTAACTCATTTACAGCCTGCGCCAACCAGGTTATATATAACAATAGAATTACGTTTACTGGCGGGAATGCCCATAAATGTGTTAATTATCTCAATGACGGACTAATTATAAATACTATCATTTGGAGTTTTGAGTGCAGGCGAAATCCTCTGTCTGCTCTGGCCACGTATGGCTTTGGTAGTACAGAGAGGTTCATGCTCCTGCAGTGGAAACTAAAAAGACCTGATGATGATGATCATTTGGATCAGGGAACTAGCCGATGTACTTTGTCGCCTTATCATTTGTTGTATATGACCAAGATGTCTGTTTCTGCATATGTAAATACACTTACAACTTTAGTTGTCCCTCCTGGGCACTTACATCAATTAAAATAAACACAACACGAAAAAAAGTAATGACTTATAATAGGCTTCACTCGTTTATCTCCGATCTTAATAGAACACAGAAGCAATTACACTAATGAATTATTTGCTTAAAGCATAGAGGAGCGTGATGCAGAGGCTAAGGCTTGTAAAATTTTTAAGCACTAAGGTAACAAGTACTTGTAAACGTCGAAAATAAAATATATTATAATAAAATAACATTTTACGGCTCTCTTAATTCATTAGGAGAGCCGTAAATTTGTATTTAATACTTAATTATATAGTAAAAAATAGACTTAATAATTATAATATTCGACTCGAATTTGTTCGTGAAAGGGGTAAGTAACTTCTTAAGGCACTATTGTTTTCCCTCCTACCGGCAGTCCCTATGAAAAGCTGTTATTTATTTAAAACTATGAATATGATTAGATACTAAAAGAATGGTTTCACTCATGTATTTTAGGCGGTATCACCGACAATGTTCATGTTCTATAATTTTGCATCATATGATGATGAATAATTTAAAAGTAAAGAAGCAAATTGTATAAACTACTTGTAAACTACAAAAAATTTGTGTAAACTGAAAAAAAAATCGATACTTTAAACAAATGCGCTAATAGGGTTGTTAATAGTGTAACAAAAATGCATCTTCAGTTAATGCTGTGTTGTTACTAAATTATAAAAGAATCATCAACAGGCTAGAGCAAACAGAGGATTTGGCCTACACTCTCCTCGCTGGCTAGACGGGTTGCAGAGGTCTCATTGATGTTTAGAGCTTTGTTTAGCTTGTATTTCCTAAGTCGCCTCTTACGACCTCCATGGGAAGACTAGGAGTCGTTCTATTCTACTCTGCCGGAAACCACACGGCTATATATATATTCAAGAATAATTTAACTTAAATCACTTTGTGTGTGTACACAGTTAGCAGTCTTCTTCTTATCGAGTCGGAGATGGCTATTTTTAAATGTATTTTGACCAATATTTGGCCACGCTGACCGCCTTGACGGTTAGCAGTACAAATTGTTGCAGGTAAATTATAAAGATTGGTATCTGTATTACACCTACTCTATATTGAAAGTAGATCTATTCGTTCTGCTGTCAATTTGCGTGCGCCTGTCTGGAGATGTTTGAGATTTATCTGAAGATCTTTGTAAATGAATTGATTGGTATTTACAAAAAGGTGACTACGAACGTTCCGATCTGTCTATTTGAGCATTAACTTCGAGCGTTCATCTACCCGACACTTCGATCGAGTATTTAATTGAATTTTATAATTTTTAATATCAGATACACACACATTATCACGTCTTTTTCCCTTGCGGGGTAGACAGAGTATAGTCTCTAAGACCTTACAGCCATATTTAGCATCTTGGAGGGCGTGTAGATGGGAAACGAAACCAAATGATTCCGCAGATTTTTAGCCAAATCCCTCGATCGGCTTTTACGATCTGCGCGGAAAGAGAAGCAGCTAGCACATTCTACGTTTTTTTTTTTCTCCCAGGCCAGCATGGAAGAAAGAAAAAGATCACATAGTATGTCCTATTAAACTATAGATTTTTAAGGGATGATACTTTATTTTATTGACGAGATAACTTCATATAAATCATGCACGCACGAAAAAGTGTCACGTTCCGTGTGCAAGCCAGAGGGTGGAACAAGTGACAGAGATGCATGATCGGCCTAAGAGTTCTGCTTGTGACGCATCTATCCCTTTTCCACCATTATCACGTAGAATTATCGTTCGTAAACCGACTATAGACACAACCAATTTCTTTAATTGCGCTTTAACTACTTACATTTTTAATAATCCTTACTAATATTATGAATGCGAAAGTGAGTTTGTTTGTTTGTTTGTTACGCTTTCACGCCGTAACTACTGAACCGATCATCATGAAATTTTGCATACAAGTTTCTGGAGTACGAAGAAGGACAAAGGCTACCTTTTATCCCGGGAAAAAGTACTATTCCCGAGGGATCGACATTGACGCGGGCGGAGCCGCGGGCGAAAGCTAGTGGATTATAATTGAACTGATAACTGCTGAATTGATAAATTATTATCAGTGTTAAGATGGAAAATTTACGTGGTTTCAAATCAGTAGTACTATGCGCTGAATTAATTAAATACATCAAAAGTATTTGTGTAATTTAGTTCGGTCCTTGAATAAGATCGCCTCCTTGGTGGAATTTAAAGCATATACATATGAAATTTAAAAATGATACATATGTTTTGATATCAAAAAAAAATTTCTTCGAAATCTTTGTAATTTTTACGTCTATAATCATAATTCTCACATGACAATATTTATATTTGCATTTCGGAGGCTCTCTTATTTTTTTATCCTTAATAATATTATAAATGCGAAAGTGAGTTCGTTTGTTTGTTTATTTGTTTGTTTGTTTGTTACGCTTTCACGCTTTAAGTACTGAACCGATCATCATGAAATTTTGCATACAAGTTCTCTGGAGTACGGAGAAGGACATAGGCTACCTTTTATCCCGGGAAAAAGTAATATTCCCGAGGGATCGACATTGACGCGGGCGGAGCCGCGGGCGAAAGCTAGTAAAACTATAAATACGAAAATATTAAGACTTTTCATCTTTTTTCCTAATCGCCTAATGGTTCTGCGCAGTCTAATGACTTGCGCAGTAGCGACGTTTCTCGTCCGCGCGGCACCCGCTTAATAAAGTAGTAAGTATTTTTGAAAATAAAGAATTAATTTTTATTATTTTGCTTAAAAATTGATTGTTAAATTGTCGTTGCTATTTATAACATACTCTAGAAAAAAGAGTCACTCTATTTTATATCTGAACGGAAGAAATTAATTAAATGTACAGAGATAAAATGAAGGCCTGATAACCTAAGCTTTTAAAGACGGCTATTTATAAAAAGGTGGCAAAGCTACATAATATATAAAAACATTAGCAACAGAACTACCTAAGTGGCAATTCATCAACACATAAGTGACAAAACTACCTAAGTGGCAATATGTAAGCGAAAAAAATGCATTAATTTTTCTCAAGAGACAGATACATCCGGCAATTTGGAGAAATCGCGACGTTATCAATCAAATCGATATAAATAAACATGGTCTTTTAATACGACAGCAAAATTAATAACAATACGACGAGCAAGTTAATTTTTTCTAGTAGCATGAATGGGACGGGTCGTCCGGGGAAGTACCACACTTTCACAGAAAATCAACATTTGAGTAGAAACTTTACCAGTTCTATGTTTCGTTCCGTGAGTGGGAGAGCTGGAGGCCTGTCCTCCCCCCTCCCTATGTCCCCTTTACTCCTTGAAAATCCGGCAACGCTGTTGTCACACCCTGGTTTTGCAGTTGTCCATAGGCAGGGCTGATCGCTTACCATCAGGTGACCAACAGGTAATGTGCAGTGTCAATGTGGTCACGAAGACCAGACGATATTGCACCTCCCTTCGTGCTCTTTGTACCCCACCAGCTGCACCATGGAAGATCTTTCCTGTGCATCCGAGAGTGGTGTCAGAGTTGCCACATACTGGAGAGACAAAGAGCCGTGTGGTTTCCGGCAGAGTAGAATAGGACCACTCCAAGTCTTCCAATGGATGTTGTAAGAAGCGACTTAGGAAATACAAGCTAAATAAATTCATAAACATTAATGAGACCTGTCCAACCCGTCTGGCCAGCGAGGAAAATGTAGGCCAAATCCTCTATCTACTCTGGCCAAGTATGGCTCCGGTAGTACAATAAGGGTCATGCTCCTGCAGTGGAGACTAAATCATGACAATTGACGGATCGGGCTGAAATTTGGCAAGCAGGTAGATTCGTTAAGAAAGTATTTTGATCAATTCTACCCCCAAGGGGATAAAATAGGGGATAAAAGTTTGTATGAAACTCAACGCGAGCGAAGCCGCGGGCAAAAGCTAGTTAATTTATATAATTGCGCATCTGTTAAATTAAAAAAAAGTTCTCAAGTTTTTGTTATTTTTTATTTGATCGACTTATGTAAGAGTCTTTAAAAAAGAAATGACATGGAATCAAGGCCACCCAGAGACTTATAAAATTTATCAAGTGTCTAATTGGTGCAATCAGCGTATAATCAACACAACTCAAGCGTCAAAAAGTAAATCAAACAAGCTTCAGCCGTCAGTACCTTTAACGCCCACGGAACCAGCTTTCTGTGCCCCTTTTGATAATCGTCATCAATCAACGAGCCCTAAGAAAGGTATTTGGTTTTAATATATTGCCTAATTGCGTCCACTTCGGTTACTTTGTTAACGGTACTTTGATTTATGAAGTGCAATTTTTTGAGTTTTCCTTATTGGTTTATGTGAAACTTTTTATATAGTTGAGTGAGTATGAATGAATGAATAAAATTTATTTCACCTGTGTCGTACAACAGGTGGAATACATGAAAAAGTAAGAGTTTTATTACAAATTCAAAGAAAAAGTAAAACTGTATTAGTGTGATTTGGTTCCAAATATTCTTTGATGGTCATCATCATTTCGAGAAGATGGTACGGTCAATCGACCATGCACACCCTGGTGTCAGATTTCTTCGGAATCGCCTCTTGGTCTCTGACGTAGTTCCTTTAACGACTACCAGATGGCAGCCGGGACCAAAGGCTTAGCGTGCCTTCCGTAGTACGGAACCATCTTTATTATCAGACAATCAGGTAATTCAAGCCTGCAATGTCCTAACCAAACTGGAAGCAACTAAACAAAGTATGCTTCCCGTGGGATTCGAACCCACGACCCCCGGGTCTACAGGCAAACGCCTTAACCACTGGACCACGGAGGTAGTTCGTAACGGGTGCAAGACCCGGTTGGTAGCTTGGCTAGTAGTTTCAGGTCCATGAAAGAAATACTACTTTGGATAGTTTTATTTTTTTAAACTACCATTGAGATTTCATTATTATAAATATACTAGCTTTCGGACGCGGCTCCGCCCGCGAAAATGTCGATCCCTCGGGCATAGTATTTTTTCACGGGATAAAATGTACCCTATGTCCTTCTCCATACCCCAGATAACGTGTATGCAAAATTTCATGATAATCGGTACAGTAGCTACAACGTGAAAGGGTAACAAACAAACAAACAAACTCATTTTCGCATTTATAATATTAGTTAGGATCTGTTGAATCCTACCACCCCAGAGATGGACTGATTCTGTAAAACAATCATCACCGGCATTATTGCCTTGTATTTTTAAGAACTGTGTTATTATATACAGACAAGGAGCGAAGGTGCCATAAAACAGAATTGGTGGGCTTTTACTTAAAGCTTTGACCACACTATACAAAGTATGCAGAAAGGGGTATGGGTAAAGTTGGTGTTACTGTACATTTTGAAATGAAAATATCAAGATATTGCTTTGTTTCACTTCGTATTCTTAAGACATATTTAATAGTATTTTTCTATATCTATATCTATACAATTATAAAGAGGAAAGATTTGTTTAAGTGCATCGAATAGGCTCTGAAACTAATGAACCGATTTGCAAAATTCTTTCTCCATTATAATCCTACATTATCCCTGATAAACATAGGCTATTTAAATACCTATATATTCCCGTGCGAAGCCGGGACGGGCCGCTAGTGTCTAATACTTTCATACATTATATGTAAGTCTTGTATATAATTTTTAAGATGATAATTAATTTAAGTATAAGCGACTTTTCTGTGCCTCTTTATTTTGCGATTTGTGACTCTTCACAAAATTTATATCCGATAATTCTTATGAAATTATGTCTGAATTATCTTTTTGTTCCTCTTTTTTTTCACAAACCATTCGTTTAATCAGTTTGTATATTTTTTATTCTGTGTCTCGTACCAAGTATCAATGCGCTTGTCATATATTTGTAATATTTTGTGTAGTTATGCGAGCTATATTTCTGTTTCTCGTATTGTCTTTACGATTGATCGTTTCGTCCGTCCATTTATTTTTATTCTATGGCTCCCCAAATGTTATCGCGCTTATGGTATCATTTTATATTTAGTGAACTTAGTTATAGTAATGTTTCTCTGTACTTTTTTTTTATGCACCAGTCGTTTAATCCATCAATTTATTTTACTCTGTGCTTCGTCTCAAAGATCATCGATCTTGCTAAAATTGTTATATTAAGTTCACTTTTAGATATTTCTTTTTACCTTTATTTTATGTTCATGTATCAGTTGTTTAACGTCCATATCGTTTTCCTCTGTGGCTCATCCCAAATTTTATCGCGCTTATCATAAATTTTATATTTAGTAAACCTAATGGCGTTTGAATTAATGAATGAATTATTTATTGAACTATTTCTGTTTCTCTTTACTTTATGTCAATGGACCAGTCGTTTAATCCGCCCATATCTTTTTACTCTGTGGCTCGTTCCAAATGTCATCGCGCTTGTCATATAATTTTACGACTGCGCTGAACTTTAACGTTAAGTTTCTCTCGATAAAGGGCGCAATGGCTACTTTATCATATTGGAACATCTTGTAATTAATACGTTTTATTGATGTGACTTCTGTGGTATTACACCGTTTCACCTCTACAATCATCTGGTAATTTAAAAGCTTGTATTTTTACACTTATGTCTTATAGACGCTAGTATTTATTCCATTCACTTAAACGTGGTTTTTAGCTCTTATGGCTCCGTAAATTTCATCATCATGATCAGGTCTTTTCAGTCTCCACTACAGGAACACGACCCTCTCTGTACTACTAGAGCCATACTTGGCCAGAGCAGCCAGAGGACTTGGCCTACACTCTCCACGCTGGCCAGACGGGTTGGAGAGGTCTCTCAGATGTTTATAAGCTTTGTTTAGCTTGTATTTCCTTAGCCTTATACGACATCCACGGGAAGACTTTGAGTGGTCCTATTCTACCCTGCCGGGTACCACACGGCTACCACACTGTTGTTAGATTTTTCAAGAGTCTGTAATTAGTAGGTATGTATGTATTCTTCTATGTCAATGTCTAAAATCTGTGGAATCATGTCAATAGGCGATGCGGCTAGCAACCCATCACTATTTGATTCCGCTTTCCATTTACACGCCCTCCAACATGCTAAATGTGGCCATAAGATCTTATAGACCTAGGCTATGTCAACCCTGCACGAGAAAAAGACGTGATACTATGATATCATTCTAAATTTTGTAATTCGGCCCCAAATACTTAATATGTAGACAAAAGTCTGTCATAAAGGCTTTCTAAGTATATTAGTTTCGATCCCTTTGACCTTTTTAACCAAAAATAAAACAAGCCAAGTGCGAGTCAGAGTCGCACGAGGGATCCGTACCAGTATACAATATTTAACTATAATAAATGCTCAACAACACGCTGTTTATAAGACCGACCTTCTAAATTTTAATTATAAGTCGTCCCTTCTGTGAAAATTTCATGTCTATTACAATAACGTTCATTTAAAAAAAAAAAACCTAATATATAGGGACAAGCCTTGTGGTTTCCGGCAGAGTAGAATAGGACCACTCCTCGTCTTCCCATAGAGGTCGTAAGAGGCGACTTAGGAAATACAAGCTAGACAAAGCTCATAAGCATCAATGAGACCTCTCCTGCCTGTCTGGCCAGCGAGGAGAGTGTAGGCCAAAACTTCTGTCTGCTCTGGCCAAGTATGACTTCGGTAGTACAGGCTCATGCTCCTGCAGTGGAAATTAAAATGACCTGATGATGATGACACAGATTGAGCCATACTGTATGTTGCAAACTTGTCTCGTAGGATAAATAAATATATACGAACAAATCACACAGATTGAGCTAGCCCCAAAGTAAGTTCGAGACTTGTGTTATGGGATGCTAACTCAACGATACTATATTTTATAACAAATACATATACAGATAAATATCCAAGACCCAGGTCAATCTGAAAATGATCATTTTCCATCTTGACCTGACCGGGGATCAAACTCGGGCACCCTCGTGTCGCAGGCTGTCGTGTTAACCACTGTGCCACGGAGCTCGCCAGAATCCATATTCATTATATGTTGTTTAAGCTAAGTATTTTATTACATTCTAACACTTGTGTGCATTAAGGCCTAATTACCATAACATCAGTCACAAAAACACTAAGTCATATTACGTAAGCTGCGTCAAAGCTCTGCGTCGTAATGAGCTTTAATGTTTTTATGATGACCGCGAGATATAAATAAAACTTTTATTTTGGACATTTAAAGCTTTGAGCAGGTGCTTCTGACTATGAGATTGCATCACATTTTTTTATTTTTATAATCAAGATAGCCGTGTGGTTTCCGGCAGAGTAGAATAGGACCACTCCAAGTCTTCCCATGGAGGTCGTAAGAGGCGACTTAGGAAATACAAGCTAAACAAAGCTCATAAACATCAATTAGACCTCTCCAACTCGTCTGGCCAGCGAGGAGAGTGTAGGCCTAATCCTCTGTCTGCTCTGGCCAAGTATGGCTCCGGTAGTACAGAGGGTCATGCTCCTGCAGTGGAGACTAAAAAGACTTGATGATGATGAAATATGTTTAATTCTGTTGGAACCTACAACGCACGTATTAAAAACTAAAGAACAATGTTCTCTCGCAGAATGACAACTGGTGTGTAGGCAAAATGATACCAACAGAAAAAAAATGCACTTTAATAAAATATGTCTCATAATTAATAACAGGCTTATAAATGACACTAAGGACATTGTTGATATTTTTTCTGAAAACTTTAAAATAGACACACAGGATGCAAAAACTAACATTAAAAAAGCAATTGACATGACGACCGCCAATTCGAACAGAGTCATAAAAGCCATGACTTGGGATCCAGTTACACCATATGAGATAAAATGCATTGTAAGCAATATGAAACTTAAAAAGTCTTTAGGACATGATGGTGTACTCATTGTTTTAATCAAAGAAAATATAAATGTTCTTGCGGGACCTTTTAACGGCTTCATTAATCAATGTTATGAGAATGGCATATTCCCTGAACAGTTAAAGATAGCTAAGGTTGTACCCATCTACAAAAAAGGGACAAAATTTGATCCTAAAAATTATAGACCTATTTCTTTATTGCCCATTATATAAATTTTTTTTGAGAAAGTTATTAAAAAAAGGTTAATTGCGCATTTGAATGAAAATAACATACTTAGTAGTAATCAGTACGGATATCAGAGAGGCAAAGGTACTTGAGATGCGATTGATAAGTTAATTGGCGAGGTAGCAATTAGGCTTAATGAAAAGAACAAGGTAGCTAGTCTTTTTCTTGATTTAAGCTCTGCTTTTGATGCTGTCGATCATGACATACTCTTAGAAAAGCTCGAACACTGGGGAATAACAGATAAATGCCTTGATTTGTTTCGTTCGTATCTGACAAATAGGAAACAATTTGTTGAAATAAATAATATTGATGATGGATATGAGAAAACTGCAAAATCTAAAATAGAATTGGTTAAAAGAGGAGTCCCACAGGGATCTATTTTGGGGCCTATGCTGTTTCTTCTCTTTATTAATGATTTATGTAACTATATTAGAAACTACGCCCCTGACATTGAATTAATAAATTATGCTGACGATACTAATGCTATCATGACACTGACATTGAAAGATTAACTAATGAAACAAGTAAAGTATTAAAAGCATTTGACATGTGGTTTAAAATTAATAATTTAAAATTAAATGAAAATAAGACTGAAATTATACTATTCAAATTAACCAGTAGAAATCGAGAAATATTTGACATAAAATGTAATGATAAAAAAATTGACGTAGTAGATCATGTAAAATTTCTAGGCACATATATATACCAATATTTTTATAGACAATTGGAAAACGGAGCTATCTTCAATCGAAAGTGCTATTGCATCTGCATCTTATGCGCTGAGAAGTCTTCGCGATGAAATTAGTTTGGAGAGGCTCATAATGGTTTATTATGCTCTAGTAGAGTCAAAGCTTCGCTACAGCATAAAATACTGGGGACAAAGCTACGAATACAATATAAATAGAGCTTTCGTATCCCAAAAGCGTGCCATACGTGCCATGGTAAGATTATCGCCACAGGAGTCATGTAGAGCACATTTTCGAAGATTAGGAATTCTAACGGTACCAAGTCTTTACCTATTTGTACTCTTAGATGATTTTAAAAAACAGCTTCCTCAACTAGAAACTGAAAATGAAGCGTGAAAATACCAGAAGGAAGTGTATCAAATCCAACATGATACCTCTTTTTAATATTGTCGAGCACAGTCCGCAATATCAAGCGATAAGAATGTTCAACAAGCTGCCCGTCGAATTTAGGGAAAACATTAGATATATTTCATTCAAAAATAAATTGAAAAAATTATTAATACAGAAAAGTGTTTATAAAATCGAAGATTTCTTTTTAAAGCATAATGACTGATAATATTAAGGCAAATAATAAAAATGACATTGCATTTATCGTTTTTTTTTTTTTTTTGACGTTATTACTTTATTAATTAATGCTCTTATTATTATTATCTCTTTTATTGTTATATTTTTTGTTTATGTCTTTTAAGATTATGTAATATTTCAGACACGATTGTAAAATTGTTTATGAATAAATAAATGAATGAATGTATCACAAAAAGTGTTACCAGCTTAAAACTAGTAAAAACTATATATATTTAACAATGTATGTTCATGTACTGAACATACTTTATTAAATATTTTTGTCACTTTTTCAAAAAGGGAGCGATCTCGCCACCAATTTGGCAATCAATCAATTATATTCGATCGAAAATGTCCTCGCCGGTATTTCGCCTTTCGATTGCAAAACTCGGGCGCAGTCGGTTAATTTGGTAATGTTTTTCCCTATTAATTAGCGAGAATAACATGAGACTTATGTGAACGATTGTGAAATTATGCGGGCTTGAGGATACTTAAAGGTTTACACAGGTTTACATAGTATAATATGTACTCGGGTCTTGTTGAATATTAATGACTAGCTGTTGCCCGCGACTTCGTCCGCGGCAATTTCTGTTATTATGATTAAGTAGTTTTTTTATTAGTATAGATGAATTATTTTCCCCCGTTTTTAAAACATTTTTAATTGCTGCTTCGGTCCTATTGGTCGCAGCGTGATTTTTTAAAGCCTAAAGCCTTCTTCAATAAAATAACTATCCAACACAAAAAGAATTTTCCAAATTGAACCAGTAGTTTCTAAGATTAGCGCGTTCAAACAAACAAACTTCAGCTTTTTTAATATTAGTATAGAAGTATAGATTTGGTGGTACTTTTTTAGGGTTCCGTAACCAAATGGTTAAAACGAGACCCTATGCTATTATATATGCTATTACCTTATGGATTAGCTCTTTGAAGTGGCAGTGGGTGGGCGCGCGTAGAACCGATGGCCGATGGGGCAAAAAGGTTCTCGAATGGCGACTACGTGCCATGCATTGACCAGGTGTTCGGACGACCTGACCAAGGTCGCAGGGAAACGCTGGATGCAAGCCGCTTGCAACCGGTCATTTTGAAAATCATTGGGGGAGGCCTATGTCCAGCAGTGGACTTCTTGCGGCTGATATGACGATGATGGTGGGACCCTATGACTCCACTGTCCGTGTCTGTCTATCGCTAGGCTGTATGACATGAACCATGATAGCTAGACAGTTAACATTTTTACAGATGATGTATTTCTATTGCCGCTTTATCTTTAGCATCTTTAAAACAGAATAAAATAAATAATTATAGGGCTCCTATAAAACAAACGTAATTCTTTTTGTCGTTTTTAGGGTTCTGTTCCGTATGGCTCTGCTGTCCTTCCGTCTGTCTGTCTGTCCGTTTGTCACCAAGCTGTATGTCATGAATCGTGATAGCTAGACAGTTCATATTTTCACAGATAATGGTTTTTTTGTTGCCACTATAACAAAAAAATACTAAAATCAGAATAAAACAAATATTAAGAAGAAACTTCTTGCCCCGTACGACCGAACTACGGAATCAACTTCCTGTGGCGATATTCCAGAATCGATGCGACATTAGAACCTTAAAAAAAGAGTCTATGTTTGAAAGGCAGGCAACGCTCTTGTCACTTGGTAAGTGATCACGATCATGAAAAAAATTGTTGCTGATATATGCGCAGAAAACATACATTTAGAATCGGACTATAGACTAACATATATAAAAAAAATCTGACAATATTACATACATACGTGTCGAATTGATAACCTCCTTTTTTTGAAGTCAGTTAATTATAGTAACACAAATATTAATGCCAAACATTGTTCTACCAAGAAACATGTTTCCAAAATGTTAAATATGGGACTAGAAAAGTAGGGTTTTCCCATTATTTTATAATTAACATAATGTCACAAAATGTTGAAAAACATACATATACCTACTAATATTACAACAATACGTTAATATTGTAATGTACAGTCGGGGCAAATAAAATTGACCCCTCTAACAACAGGTTTTAAATTGTAGAGGGGTTACAGTTATCTCACTGTACACGAAGTACACTGTACACGAAATTTTATTTTTCTCTGAGAAAATATGAAATCACATCACTTCTAGCTTATTTTTTGCAGCTAGGACCAGGTTTGTGAAATACCGTGAAACAATCTCCATCCCTCGGAAATAGTACTTTTTTATCATCATCATCATCATCATCATCATCATAATCATTACAGCAACAAAAAGTTTACTGCTGGACTTGGGCCTCTCCTAAGGATTCTACGTTCCATGGGAGGATATTGCCATACTCACCACGCTTTACAGACGGGTTGGCAAACGCTGCTTTGATGGCTTCTTGTGAATCCAACTCTGTTGCCCATCGCAAGCATTTTGAAGCTGGGGTAAGATAGGAATTGTTTGGATTTGGAAGGGAATGAAAGGTATTGGGATAGTCCTCACTCGGATCATCATCAGGTCCTTTTTAGTCTCCACTACAGGAGCACGACCCTCTCTGTACTACTAGGGCCATACTTGGCCAGAGCAGCCAGAGGACTTGGCCTACACTCTCCACGCTGGCCAGACGGGTTGGAGAGGTGTCTTAGATGTTTATAAGCTTTGTTTAGCTTGTATTTCCTAAGTCACCTTCTACGACATCCACGGGAAGACTTGGAGTGGTCCTATTCTACTCTGCCGGATACCACACGGCTAACTCCTCACTCGGATGAATGGGGGAAAAGCAAGTAGCAGCTCGGGACGCCGGGCTCGCGTACCCGATGGTGACCTGCAACCATCAGACTGGCAGTTGATCACACCCCTGACCTGGACTTTACAGAGTACATTTGTAACGTTGCTGCATGCCACCTGCATGCTGCATCTCTTCCAACCTCATTTTTTTCTCATCCTATCCACTTTTCATTCCTCATTTTATTTAAAATTTCATTCCATTGCATTTTTAGATCATTTTCTCTCTCGGTCATCGTTCATTCCACCATCATCTCTTGGACTGTTTACCGGTCTCTGATCTGTTATGTAAAAGTTTAAGAAAATCAACTTAATTTAAATCTTAAACTAAAAAAAAAAAATTAAAACTATTAAACAAATACCTACCCAAATAACATCAAAACTATAAATAAAAAATGTCCCGCAGGTCGTTATCACACGGAAGGGTACCCAGAAGGCTGGTGGCATTGCCACGTTGGATGGCAATGCTTATTCTCTGTCCAAGGTAATGGCCAGCCCTCTGGTCACCCGATATCTCAACCAGCTTTTGGCTCAATACTTTAAAAAGTTTATGCGCTGACGGGCCCCACGGACCTAGTGTCTCCACCCCAAACGGCTCAAATATGAACCCGTTACCGATACAAGCATATTTTCGCCGTTTGAGGGACTCGGCATTGGCTGCAGCCATGCCCGCTTTAGACCCAGTGCCGGGGATATGGGAAGACGCAAGTGTGTCGACGCAGGTGGCGTCCCAAACCAGTGGCCTCCCCATACTCCACGGCACAAGAGTCATTCCATCTGGTCTCTTGCCATCCTCACGCGCCAGGCCATTAGGTTCTAAAACGGCTGGCATGTGAATGGTGACAAGAGCTCGGTGGATGATATTATTTAATGTGGCATGGCGCGCCAAGCGTAAAAGTTAATATATTTATATAAGTTGTGACAAATAAAATTAATCTTCCTGTTCTGTTGTGTCGAGTCTCCATTACTTCTTTATATGTGGGAAATCGACTAGAGCGCCGGGATGGTCGAAGTCCCAAACATTTTATATATTGTAAAAAAAACATATTTAACTGTACGCCTTAATAACTCAACCAAACTCATTAACATGTGACTTGTAATTAAGAAGCACTTATTAAAGACATTTAATTAAAAAACACTCTAGCAGTGCTACTGTTTTTTCAAATTACATGAGACCACGTTAATTAAATTCATGACGACTAAATTATATGTTGTAATTATTGACGGAGGCCTCACTGCTATAATTATGTGTCAAAATATATTTATTAAAATACTGTTATTAATATTTTCGATTAACAATTATTATTGGGTACCTACCTACAAAATTACAGTCTGAGAATCGTGTCTTAGTCATAATAGTAACCTTTTAAGCGTAAGGACTATTTTTTTACTTAGAATACTTGACTTATTTTCCTATGTCCCCTGGGTGGGGCAGAGGGCCGCTACAGTGCTTCTCCATCTCGTTCTGTCTCCGATCGCCGCCAGGTCTGCTTTGGTCGACCACGCTTAATCTTTCCTTGAGGAGTCCATTCCAATGCCTGTCTTGGAATGTGAGAAGGCTTCCCTCCTAAGCTTGTGGCCAATACATATCCATTTACGACGCGCTATCTGGTGATCGATCGGTGTCTCGCTGCAAAGCTGCCACAGACGTTCATTGAATATCTTTTCAGGCCAAAAGATACCCAATATCTCTTAGAATACTAAGCAAATTATAAAGCTATGGTAAATCCTTACTAATATTATAAATGCGATAGTGAGTTTGTTTGTTTGTTTGTTTGTTACGCTTTCACGCCGTAACTACTGAACCGATCATCATGAAATTTTGCATACAAGTTCTCTGGAGTACGGAGAAGGACATAGGCTACCTTTTATCTCAGAAAAAAATACTATTCCCGAGGGATCGACATTAACGCGGACGAAGCCGCGGGCGAAAGCTAGTATATAATAAAGGTATAATTTAAGTTCATATCCTTTGTTTTAAAATTTTGTAACACGTCCGCATTAAGACTAGAATGAGAATATACTCGTATGTTAAAAAAGTAATTGTAGTTTTATGTTTAACCACTATTGATGATGTTATTTATTTTATTTTTCACAACATTAAAAAACATGATTTCTTTTTTTGCATATACAGGGTGATTAATTATCTGGCAGTGTTTTGGTGTTGGAATCGGAATCCCCAATATAATATAGACTTGCAGGAAAAAAAGGTAAAAATTATGAAAAAAAATT
Source organism: Elegia similella (assembly GCA_947532085.1). Lineage (NCBI taxonomy): Eukaryota > Metazoa > Arthropoda > Insecta > Lepidoptera > Pyralidae > Elegia > Elegia similella. The sequence continues at coordinate 2,522,060 of OX383940.1, forward strand.
GAGCCTCCCATACAAATTCACCGATCAACTGGTCTTTCTATGAAAAGAATAAGTTTTGTTTCATAAATTATCTTTTTTTTCAGATGTATATTCTATTAGGGATTCTGATTCCAAAATTTAAAATATTGCCAGGTCATCAAAATCACCCTGTATATTATTTATTTTATATGTTTCAGTTCAAATATGGTATTATTAGGATATTAAGCTAAAATATTGGATAAATATCAGTTTAAACTCTTAATAAACGACTATATGGTCACTATAGTGTAACTATTTGTCAGTTACCGCAAAAATTATAAAACAATTATCTGTTACTATCTGTTCGTGCTAGACGTAATTGCCCAACGAGTACCAAGAGACAAGTGCTAAGGGACATTAGGAGCAATTAGAGTCAGTTAAACTCAAGTTAAACTACGCTTAAACACTAATCTGTCGGTTTGTTAGTGATTTACGCCTAAACTGTGACTATTAAGCCTTAAGCAGACAGGTAGAGTCTTGTCTTTGTCTGTAGCTAGACAGCACTGAGTACATTATATATACTGACACTAGACAGCTGCAAATGCATTTAAGTTAGTTTTATATATTTTCCGACCACGCCTGCCCATCAAATGTTAAGGGAAATTAAGTGTAGAGTCATTAGCAGGGCTTGTTACCGGTACCAAATTCACATTATAAGTACCGGTATTTCCATTATGTTTTAAAGTTAACGGTAATTATGGGTATCGGTAATCTGGTAACATAACGATATCGGTACCCAATGTTGAAATCAATAATTCCCGGTTCTACTAAGTATCGGTAAAATAGTATATACCGGCAGTACCGGTACCAAATACCAGTAAAATAGTGTCAAATATTCGTTATCTATACATACATATAATAAAACAGTAAAAATATTTTGTCTGTACATTTAGAATTTTTGACTGAAATGGATAGAGGGACACTTAAAAAGAATAATAGAAAGCAAAAAATTTTTTTCGAATTTCTTGTCTGTCTGTCTGTATGTATGATCACGATTAACTCCGAAAATACTGAACCGATTTACTTCAAACTTTCACCAATTGCTTTGTTTTAACTCAGCAAAACATTTAAAGTTTGTTTCATCAAAATCTGTTCATTAAAAAAAAAGTTATCGTCATTTGAATGAACTTAAGGCCTGAGTTTGCCTGCAAACGACTAGCTCCGTGGCGCAGCGGTCAACACGCCAGCCTGCGACACGGAGTGACCGGGTTCGATCCCCGGCCAGGTCAAGATGGAAAATGATCTTTTTCAGATTGGCCTGGGTCTTGGATGTTTATCTATATATGTATTTGTTATAAAATATAGTATCGTTGAGTTAGTATCCCATAACACAAGTCTCGAACTTACTTTGGGGCTAGCTCAATCTGTGTGATTTGTCCGTATATATTTATTTATTTATTTAAACATATAGCAAAGAAATAAAATAAAATAATAAGTGACATAAGAAAATTAAAATCCAAAGTCAAATCATCATCATTATACGACAGCATTATACCTATCCATACTATCAATAGTAATCCATACTTAAAAAAAGGCGAGGCTGACTGACTGACATATCAACGCAGGGCCTAAACTATAAGGGTTAGGAACTTGAAATTTTGCACAGGGGTTCCTTATATAACGTAGGGGAGCACTAAGAAAGGATTTTCAATTCATCTCCTAAGTGGGTAAAATAGGGATGCAAAGTAAGCATGAAACTTTGCCATTTTTGAAGTTAGTCGAATGAAATTCAGCATGAAGGTTCTTTACTGAAAGGCATGAAACACGAGTAAAATATATTTGTCAAAAATCATCTCTTAAGGGGGGGGGGTAAAAGTTTTTATGGATATTTTCTCATTTCTGGACGTTCTGGATTACAATTAAAAAGATGTATGTAGGTAAAACCGACGAAATTTTCGCCTGAAGGGATAAAATAGGGGAGTAAAGTTAGTATGGATTTTTTTCATTTCTAGACTTAGAAGTATGAAAATAAGTATATACGTTCTAGATTCAAATAAAAAAGATCTGTGTAGGTGAAATGTACAAAACTCCCCCCTTAAGGGATAAAGGGGGTGTGTATGGAATTTTTCTCATTTCTGGACATAGAAGTATAAAAATAAGTATATATGTTTACATTAAAATTAAAAAGACCTGAGTAGTTAAAATGGACGAAATTTCCCCTTGAAGGGGTTAAATAGGTGGGGTAAAGTTTGTATGGATTTTTTTAATTACTTTGAAATATGACAAGAAGTTTTCCATTACAATAAAAAAATATATGTGTAGGTGAAATGGGCAAAATCCCCTCCTTAAGGGCTAAAGATCTATGCAGGTGAAATGTATTAAATTCTTTGGTGGAAAAAGCAGAGGGTTTGTATGGAATTTTTATTATTTCTACTGTTCCCAAGGGAACGACATTAACGCGGGCGGAGCCGCGGGCAACAGCTAGTCACACATAACGATACCTCGTCAATTACCGGTACTGTAGTTTCCTAGAGATACCGGTACTGGATTTTACCGGTATTTCCCTGGTCTTTAGCGCCGAGAGTCAGTTTACGGGTAAAGTAACGTCACATGAGCATTATTTGATAAAGTTGAACCCAAAGTACCTGACGTATGGTTGTCTGCCCCAGCCCTTATGATCACTAGAGTAGCTACACCTTTTACAGTTTTTTAGGTCAGTTCTGTATTCTTGAGTGACAGCTCAATAAAGTTCCAGTGATATGGCGTTCTTGTGAATTGATTACAGTATGAATATTTATGATTTTTGCACTTTATTTGTCTAGTACGCGTTGTTTTGAGTAAGTTTTATAATCGATATTGACTTTATCAAAGATGTTACATTTTTAGACTTACGACTTCAAAAAGAGAAGTTAAAACTAACTAGGATGGCGCAGCAACCCAAAGTGGGTTTTGGAATGGTAAAAAATATTCTTCTTCTTCTTCTTAGTCGTACACTCTTGACAGAGTGGTCGTGATTATGGATTGGGTTGCTCGTCTATGGCCGCTGTTGTTGCGATCCTTCTCCACGTATCTCTGTCTGCGGCTTTTTTGGAACATTCTGTTGCTGTGCACTGTGTTACAGCTTTGACAACATCTAGCCACCTCGTCGGAGACCGACCGCGTGAACGCTTGCCTTCAATGCGGCCCTGAATCAGCAATCACTCTAAAGAGTTTTCTTTGCGGGTGACATGGCCGAAGAATTTAAGGATTCGTGACTGCACAATCGACGAGAGCCTTTTCTTGATCCTTAATTCCTTTAATATGGAGATGTTAGTGCGGTGGGCAGTCCAACTTATTCTGAGAAGTCGTCGCCAGCACCACATTTCTAAGGCATCGATTTCCCTCCGAAGAATAAAAAATATTATCAGAGGTCAAAAAGAAAAGTTGGTTAATTTAATGTTATTCCTTTTTTTTGTAATGGTGCTCCCACACTGCTGTTAGTATAATGATTGATGACAATATTACAGAAATATGCTGTTCTTTACAGTTTTGGAATAAAGAAAAAGGTACAATATAACAGCTGCTTCTCTTCCTGCGCAGATCGTTCAAGCCAAAAATGGGGGAAAATCTTAGTAATCATGTTAGTAGGCTACCAATCCATCACTATTTCGTATCAGTTTTCACCCACACGCCCACAAATTTGCTAAGCGTGGCACTTCCTCGTACGTCTTAAAGACCTAGGCTTTGTCTACCCCGGAAGCGAAAAGATGTGATAGTATATACATACTATACATATCGAGAAATGTTTGACCAAAAATACAATAAGTTTATTATTAGGTGTCAAAAACCTATCATTACGAACAACAGTAAAATGTAATAAAATATCACCACCGATGGTAATATCAAGAACGGAACCATACCGCCATATTTAATATCTGTAATCAAGGCAGTCATAATGTTCAGTAAGCCCATTATAAAGATTTAAAATAAATTAATTTTACGTGATAGTTTCAAAGGTGAAATATTATTGTTTACTTTCTTATAAAGCTGGATTTGTTTTATGGATATTTATCTATATATGTATTTGTTATAAAATATAGTATCGTTGAGTTAGTATCCCATAACACAAGTCTCGAACTTACTTTGGGGCTAGCTCAATCTGTGTGATTTGTCCGTATATATTTATTTATTTTATCAGTACCTACTTTTTGAATTTCAGGAGTAACTAAATAAACTAATGAATATAAAGAAATAAGCAATAAACCCTACAAAATAAGGTTGGTGATCGAAAAATCGCATCTGCGCAGAAATCACTACTTTTATTTTTATACGTTTTATAATAAAAAAAACTTATTTTTTTTAACTAACCTATACTGTCCCACTGCTGGGCAAAGTCTCCCCCATTTCCTTCCACTTGTCTCTGTCCAATGCAATTTGGGACCATCTACATTTCAGACACCAAAAAATCTTATATTTATTTAAAAAAATATTGAGCCTAAAAAGCTACAACAGGTAGAAGAGTATTCTCTGTCAGTCAATCTTTGGGAAAATATAACTTGAAAAAAATTAACAATGTCACTAATTAGAATGTATAGGAGGCAGTTTATAGTTTTTATTTTCCTACGATTATTTAGACTAAAGAAAGCATTAAATCCTTACTAATATTATAAATGCGAAAGTAAGTTTGTTTATTTGTTTGTTTGTTTGTTACGCTTTCACGCCGTAACTACTGAACCGATCATCATGAAATTTTGCATACAAGTTCTCTGGAGTGCGGAGAAGGACATAGGCTACCTTTTATCCCGGGAAAAAGTACTATTCCCGAGGGATCGACATTGACGCGGGCGGAGCCGCGGGCGAAAGCTAGTAAGATATAAATAAAGAAAGTTACTAGTTATAACTTAGAACTCCCAATTATGGTCTGCATCAAGAGGGAATTTATTAAAACAATGTAACTTTAAAAAATACTTGTACCTACTGAATTGAGTAAAGTGTGATTGGTGATAGTACACAAGCTAATGCTATGCTAGGCTAGGCTGAGATGACGTAGGCTGAAAAACTACTTCGATTTTATGCTTAGTTTGATTCTTATAATTATAATAGAGTGCATTTTTCTTAGTGACACTATCCAATGATAGATCAATAACTGCATTATTATGATGAATGGTGTTTCTGTTCGAGACTGATCGATATTATAAGGCGTAGAACGCGATAAAATATCGATCGATAATGAAGATGGAGATGAGTACAGAAGCGGCAACAAACTGCACAGTGCATGTTCTCCAAGCGACATCAACTTCACTTTGTGGGATAATACTTATCGTATCTGTGGCTGTAGAATACATTATCAAGTCATGAAAATGTATATATTATGACATTTATCCTAACTAATATTATAAATGGGAAAGTGAGTTTGTTTGTTTGTTTGTTACGCTTTCACGTTGTAACTACTGAATCGATCATCATGAAATTTTGCATACACGTTATCTGGGGTACGGAGAAGGACATATGGTACATTTTATCCCGGGAAAAAGTTCCCGAGGGATCGACATTGAAGCGGGCGGGGCCGCGGGCAAAAGCTAGTATCAAATTATTTAAATTAATTATAATGTATATATTTACTAGCTTTCGCCCGCGGCTCCGCCCGCGTCAATGTCGATCCCTCGGGAATAGTACTTTTTCCCGGGTTAAAAGGTAGCCTATGTCCTTCTCCGTACTCCAGAGAACTTTTATGCTAAATTTCATGATAATCGGTTCAGTAGTTACGGCGTGAAAGCGTAACAAACAAACAAACTCACTTTCGCATTTATAATATTAGTAAGGATAAGGATTTATTTATAGGTAACATTTATAATAACGTGCAATTGAAACAGAATTGAAATTTTTAAACCTATCAACTGTTTTCGACTATTCTTAGACTTCGTCCGCGTAATTTATAGCCTGTATTCTATTCTGATTAATAACTAATTAACATTCATCATCATTTCGAGTAGGTGTCACGATCAATGGACCATGCAAACCCTGGTGTCAGAGTTCTTCGGAACCGCCTCTCGGCCTCTGACGTGGTTCCTTTAACGACTATCAGATGGCAGCCGGGACCACCGGCTTAACGTGCCTTCCGAAGCACGGAATCATCTTTATTATATAGGGGGGTTATAGTAGTTAGTGCAGGTATTTGGGTCAAAATGTTCATTTAAAATGTTTATTTATTATACTTGTTCTGTCTATTTTATTTATTATTGTATGCGTTTAATCGATGTCTTTATTTTTGTGTACACTTGTTTTTGTTTAATTTAGTTTTATATATTGTTTATGTGCGTGTCGTATAGTGCGTGTTTCAGTTCGCGATGCCTCAGAAGGTGACGGCTGAAAATCAGTGCTGGATTAGGGTATCCCTAGTCCAGCGTAACGCTGAGCCGTCACCTTTTGTAACACTGATGGCACCGAACTTTTATGTTTTGTACTTTTTAATAATTTTATTTTATATCGTTTTGTGTGTGTGTCTAAGTGTTATAATAAATGTTATTCTATTCTATTCTATTCTATTCTATTATCAGACAATCAGGTGATTCAAGCCTGCAATGTCCTAACCAAACTGGAAACAACTAAACAAAGTATGCTTCCGGTAGGAATCGAACCCACGACCCCCGGGTCAACAGGCAAACGCCTTAACCACTGGACCACGGAGGCTGTTATTAACATTGTAAAATTATAACTATTTTACAAGCTTTTATTAAGTTTCACCTGTCCCGATGTTTGTCTACGATCAAATCTTGCAAGTTAAATTTGATCTACGATTGGTGGCGGGCATGAAGGGTCTTACCACGGAATATCAAACACAGGGATAAATAAATAAATAAATATATACGGACAAATCACACAGATTGAGCTAGCCCCAAAGTAAGTTCGAGACTTGTGTTATGGGATGCTAACTCAACGATACTATATTTTATAACAAATGCATATATAGATACACATCCAAGACCCAGGCCAATCTGAAAAAGATCATTTTCCATCTTGACCAGCCGGCCTATTTGCTAACTCAGTGTCCAACGTTTTGATGGTCACTTTAAAATACATTGCGGGTTTCATATGATTGACTATTTTCGTTAAGGATATATAAAACGTAATGTATTTTGAAATGACTATCAAAACGTTGTACTCTGAGTTAGCAAATAGGCTGGCTGGCCGGGGATCGAACCTGGTCACTCCGTGTCGCAGGCTGGCGTGTTGACCGCTGCGCCAAGGGATCTAACACTGGTTGGCGCTGGACAGTAATAGTGGCGGAAGAATGCAAAGTAAATTATCTCAAAGTAAATGTTGATGAAATTACCCTTTCACACCTTAATTGAGTATTAAGTTGAAAGCTTCTAAGGTATTTTAAATTAAATCATAATCCTTATCCTTACTAATATTATAAATGCGAAAGTGAGTTTGTTTGTTTGTTACGCTTTCACGCCGTAACTACTTTACCGATCATCATGAAATTTTGCATACAAGTTCTCAGGAGTACGGAGAAGGACATAGTCTACCTTTTATTCCGGGAAAAAGTACAATCTCCGAGGGATCGACATTAACGCGGGCGGAGCCGCGGGCGAAAGCTAGTCAAACATATTTTTTTATTTGACACTAATGTTTCTCAAATTACATTATACAGCTGATAAGCCCTGTTAATTATGTTTTAATTAGAACATGATCGTATTTACAAACAATGCCGCCGGCCTCATGTCAACTGTCATTATCATTGACGTGGGACTAATTAATCATTACTCCCGATGCATCATGGGAACTAGTCAACTTGATCAATTATAATTTTTATCGGTAACAAGTGCTGCCTGATGAGTGATGACAAATACGGCTCTGGATTTTAGGGTTCCGTGTCCAAAGGGTAAAAATTTAACCATATTAAGACTCTTCCATTCCAAGCTGGTCTGGGAGAAAAGAAAAAAACGTAGAATGTACCAGCTGCTTCTCTTCCTTCTTAGAATGGGTAAAATCTGAGGAATCATGGCTAGCAACCCATCTCTATTTTGATTCCGTTTTCCACCTAATGCTAAATGTGGCCTTCTGGTCTTATAGACCTAGGCTCTGTCTACCTCGCAAGGGAAAAAGACGTGATACTATGTATATTATTTAGATTTTTTTTCAATTGTGTTATTGTTATAACAGCTATAGTCGTATTATAGTGTCCGGTAAAGAGTTAATATGTAATGGTAACTTTTATGACTCGTAAATAAGAAGTCGTAAAGTGATATCGGCAGTAGCGGCGTTAGGGTCCAGGGCGCTCGATATGGAAGGGGGCGCTTCCACCAAGCAAGGAATACACGTTAAGCCGTCAAAGTCAAAGATTTTTATTCAAAATTGGATACATGTAACTCTTTTTGAACATCTTGTATTTGTTATATTCTATTTAATTTATGCAAAAATTGAAATAATATTAACCGGTCAATTACCAAGCACGTCAATCGGGAAACATAACAATATTGATGAGCTAGCGTTTCGGAACGACCACTGGTGAGAAGATACGCCGAAAGAAACTCAATCCAGACTTGGTCCCTATGTGCCTGAAGCCGTTAGGCCGATGTGGCAGAAAGGTCCCGGCTGTCATCTTTGATGACAGTCATTGAGCTATGTCAGATGACTTTAGGCAGCTTGAAAAATCTGACACCAGTGTTGGCCACTTACACACACGAAAAACAAACAACCAAGCAAGGGCAGAGGACGCAGGGCAGTGTGATTCAATCGCATTGCATCCCCCTCTCCCTAATAAGAGGGGGCGCTCGTAGAAATCTTGCCCAGGGCGCCAGTAATGCTGACGCCGGCACTGGATATCGGCGGGTGCGGCCTGACGTCGATCTGACAGCCCGACACGGCCTGCGAAGGCTACATTTCGTGTGTGCATGGAATACGTAATGTCGCGAAATGTGGGAAGTAAACAAACTGCCGATTTGGCAGTTAGCCGTGAATCATGATGAAAGAGTTGTTTCGAGGTAAACATACGTACAGTGTGTAAATGTACCCTCGAGGGGTGACTCAGACCATCAATATGAACAACTTTTCGTATGGGACCAATGCTGGGAGCTCAAAAAAATTTCGGCATTTCCATACAAAAGAGTTCAGCCGCCCGGCCAGTTTGTATCGGAACGTCGAAATTTTTTTTTAGTTCCGAGCATTGTTCCCATAGATAAAGTTGTTCATATTGATGGACTGAGTCACCCCGTTAAGGGAACGTCGAGGATCAATTCATTCATTTCGAGTAGGTGTCACGGTCAATCGACCATGCACACCCTGGTGTCAGAGTTCTTCGGAACCGCCTCTCGGCCTCTGACGTGGTTCCTTTAACGACTACCAGATGGCAGCCGGGACCACCGGCTTAACGTGCCTTCCGAAGCACGGAATCATCTTTATTATCAGACAATCAGGTGATTCAAGCCTGCAATGTCCTAACCAAACTGGAAACAACTAAACAAAGTATGCTTCCGGTGGGTATCGAACCCACGACCCCCGGGTCAACGGGCCTTAACCACTGGACCACGGAGGCTGTTAGGATCAATTTATACGCTGTATACATACTATTACGTCTTTTTCTCTTGCGGGGTAGAAACTATGTCTTAAAGTTACATTTAGCATGTTGGTGGGCATGTCGGTAAAAAATGAATCAAAATAGTGATGGGTTGCTCTGGTAGCCGGTAACATGATTGATTCCTCAGATTTTCGCCCAATCCCTCGATCGGCTTTTACGCACTGCGCGGGAAGAGAAGCAGCTGATACATTTTAAATTTTTTCTTTTCAACTAGACCAGCATTGAAAACCTGCGTAAATTACATTGTCATCGTAAATCGATCAACTTTTTTCAGTTTCATCATCATCATCAGGTCTTTTTAGTCTCCACTGCAGGAGCATGACCCTCTCTGTACTACCGGAGCCATACTTGGCTAAAGCAGACAGAGGATTTGGCCTACACTCTCCTCGCTGGCCAGACGGGTTGGAGAGGTCTCATAAATAAATAATTCTTTATTCAAATAATAGGAACACATTTTACAATACATTATAAATACATTAAGGGACATATGAACTAAGGGTACCTGAGCTAGGATGAAAATCATCCTGTATTTCAGGCGTTATAAGACTAATTAGTACTAGAAACTCCATAAACAATTACACTTAGAATTAAATTATACATAATGATATAGTAAAATTAACCATAATATTATAACTACAATATTATTTTAAAACTATTAGCCATTCCTCTGTTACTTCATAGGACATATTTAATAGGGCTTGTTGTAGTATTTTTTTAGTTGCGGGATAAGTAAAAGTATAAAAGCCTAGTTTTTCATTAAGCCTTTGTAGAGGAGTGGACCAAGGAATAGAAAAAATCGTGAGGAGAAGGCGTGTTTTGTTTGATATATACTCATTGATGTTTATGAGCTTATGAAAGTACCTAAATGTTTATGTTACATCTGTCTAGCTTACATCTTTGTTAAATCTGTGGTAGTCAAGTAAAATACGAGTACTCGTATAGAATAGACTATAGATGGACTTCAAACTACTATTCACACGTGATTCACACCTTTTTTAACAAAACTAACAACCTACTCAAACCTTTTTTTAGACAAATGCCTTGAAAATGTCACACGTTAGTAAATAAAAGAAGTGATGTAACAAATTATAACGGCCTATTGTCATTCAAAACTAAATGCGAGGACGTCACTGTTAATGTGAGCATCGGAAATTAGTGGTTATTTATGTGTGTGACAAATAATGCGGGCTACTAAGATGACATCGTCACATTGCCGTAGTGTGACGCCGCCACTGTCGCGCGCATCCTCTACCGAGCTGCCGTGTTCTACGTCGCCCGATCTGTCGCGACGACGTGGTCTATCCCCAGACTTATCGCTCAACTTGCGGAGTCGACCTTTAAGTCCTGACGTTTTGGAGCGATATAGACCTTTATCGCCTGACTTTCCGAGGAGATCGCGGTCGCCAGCACGGCCGAGGTCGTTGATGGAATCGCTGTTGGTGGCCAAAATGGAGGCGTTGAGTACGGGGAAGCTGGTGCGGACTGATTCCATGGATAGTTGCAGCAGTTTTGGGTCGATGTCTTCGCTGCCGAGCGATGTGTGTCGATGTGATGACTGCCTGCTTGGGATCGTGGATTTCTACATGCCGAGCCCGTCGGACTCAATGAAGACGCTGAAAAAGGTAAGATTTTTTATTATTATTTTACTGCTGGCATAAGAACATGATCAGATAAAGTTAAACGAAAAAAAAAAAAATTTTTTTTGCTAAGAAATAAAATGGTCACATTGTATTTCTGTATTGTGATTGTAATGCGTTATGGTTCAGTTGTTCGATTGAATAGGTTTGATTAAAAATAGGCTTCACGCAAGCCTATTTTTAATCAAACCTATTCAGCTTGCATATGACACTTAACCATACATAGAGTCGGCTCTACATACTCTAGATTGGACATTGTTGTAGATTAGTAAATACTACCTCTATGAACTCTTTTCCGCCCACGTTTCTTTTTAAGAGCTTATATTTATTTATACCTATATGTATATATATATTTTAATTGTTTATTTGAGTGCGTTTGACCTCTAACTTGCCATCAAAGATGCCTTGTCTATGTAACGAACTAATCACTAGGCAACACAAGGCAAGAGCCTTGAAAATCCCGAAATTGTACGTATCGGGAAACGAGCGTCGCTGAAAGGGTTTTCCATTCCTTAGCGGTTCGAATACTGAAGGAGGAGGCGAATATATTTGTATTATATTCCTGATGTCAAAAAATATATACATCGGGCAGTTTTGTAAAACTTAGTAGTAAAGTTGCATTGACTTAATTTTGGTTGTATATAATTTTTATATCGTATAATATATTGATTTAAAAATAAATAAACAATCATAAATAAATAGAAGTACCAGTGGCGCCATCTACATTTTTAGGTAATCAACAGGTTGTACGGTCTACAAATTGCCCGACATTGGCATGCTTGCGTTCCGTGAGCAGCTGCGGAGCTTGTTTCGTTCTGTGTAACGTCGCTAGATGGCTTTAGTGATATTAAATTGATAAGCTGATGTAGGTTTAATTTTAGGTTTAATTGATTTGCAGCAAAAGTTTCAATTCGATGTAAAGAAAAACATTGAGTACCTAAAGTAAAGTTTTGCATGCTTTCAATAAGTAAACATTTTCTCTTGTTTTTCAATTATAAAAGATTTTTTTCTTGTTGATATAAAATTCTACAAACCTTTAAGTAATTCGCCTACACGGGCTTTAGTTAATTTTGACATAGGTATTTTATGTCTCTTGAATTTTACATCACCACAGAAGGCCACCTTATTACGATTCCGAGAACTTTTAGCGATACAGTATTTGACGTCAATACATCAAATTAGGATGAAAGACCCGCATATTAGGAGACGACAGAAATTCAACCACAATGTGGTTCCGTTCTACCCCTTAGCAAAGCGTTGCAATATCGAAACACGGTTATCGATAGATATAAACAACAAGGATATAAAGCATGCAACTTTTAAACTTCTACCACACTTTAACTAACAGTTTTCTCGCAACTTCGTCTGCGAAAAATATAGCCTATGTCACCCGCTGAAAATGTAGCTTTTTATAGGTAAAATAATTTTTAAATCAGTTCAGTAGTTTTTTGAGTTTATCCATTACAAACAAACACACAAATCTTTGCTCTTTATAATATATAAATAATAATCATAACGTATGATGTGTATTTTATAACTTTTACTGGGGGAAAATGGCAAGAAAGTCAGCTTCTTCAAACATTTTGACATCATTGCTGTATTATGGAAATAAATATTTATTTTCTTTTGCATTTAGAAAAAAAAATGACAGTAACACAATAATTAATAGAAAACAAATTACGATTCGAAGTTGAATGTTTGACGAATCAGAATTCTAGACTAAAATAAAATCATAGAATTAAAAAAAAAACTCTTTCAGACACGATGGAGACATTCCACACTCATTATCAGCCCGAATGAGGCGTCATTCATTTATTGCGTAAGACGATTTTTGCCAGTTTTTGACCCTCTCCAATGAAAGAAAATAAGAATAGCCCCTATATCTCCCATATATCGTTGCCATAATAAATAAATAAGGTAAGATTCTCTTTAGATGGAATGGTTTATTTAAATATTTTAATATTATTATCTACCGGTGTTACAGCGTTTTTAGTTTGACCCGCTGAGCTAAGGGGTACGAGCAGAATAAATTACAAGCTATTTACGATTCGAAGTTGAAATTAAGCTGAAATGTTTGACGTCATTCATCAAATCAGGATGCCAGACAGGACGGAGACTTCCACGCGTGCTGTCGGCCGGAAACCGGTGTTATGTTGTGCTATTGTTTCAAATAATATATTTATCTGACTTAGTGGTTTTACAGTTTGATAAAATAAGTTATAAGTATAAAACTTTTTAAAAACAAGCTTCTATTAACATCACTTTATGTTTCGAGTTATTTTCAGCAAGCTTTTTAATTTGATATCCATAATAGAAGTGCCTTACTTAATTAATGTTTCTCTTTCTGTTGTATCTCACTATTAGTGACCTTTCTCTTGTATCTCACTATGAGTAAAGTTTTTCTTATATCTCATTATGAGTGAACTTTTCCTTGTATCTTACTATGAATAGATTCTCTCTTATATATCACTATGTGTGACCTTTCTCTTGTATCTCACTATGAATAAATTCTCTCTTACATCACACTATGAGTGAACTTTCCATTGTATCTCACTATGAATGAATTCTCTCTTATATATATCACTATTTGTGACATTTCTCTTGTATCTCACTACGAGTGAACTTTCCATTGTATCTCACTATGAATAAATTCTCTCTTATATATTCCTATGTGTGACCTTTCTCTTGTATCTCACTATGAGTGAACTTTCTCTTGTATCTCACTATGAATAAATCCTCTCTTATATATCATTATGTTATGAGTGACCTTACTCTCTTAACTTACTATGACTGAGAACATCTCTTTCAGTTATAATCCATTCTGTGGTGATTTATGCCCATTTTAATCTATTATAACAACAAAAAATAACCCGACAAATTTTATTTACGACTAGGACTACACTCTTTAAATTGTAAACACCACCGGAGATAAAAATGGAGGAAGTTAGGATTAAGTTTACTTATTAGCAGCTCGCTAATAGCTGAGCAGACTGACGCATGTCCGTGATTACACAGCAAAACAACAATACGAATACATGGAGATGTTTTTAATGTTTTACAAATAAGGTTTTGAATTTATCTCAAAACAAAACGTTTGATCAGCCCCGCCCGTTAGGAGGCTTATCGAAGACTAGCTGTTGCCCGCGACTTCGTTCGCGGCCATCTCTGTTATTATGATAAATTAGGTATTTCTTAGTATAGATGAATAATTTTCCCCCGTTTTCAAAACATTTTTTATTGTTGCTTCGCTCCTATTGGTCGCAGCGTGATGTTTTATAGCCCAAAGCCTTCCTCGGTAAATGGACTATCCAAAACAAAAAGAGCTTCCAATTTGAACACATGCTAAATGTGGCCATGAAGTCTTAGAGACCTTTTTTTTATAAATACGGACAATATAATCTACACTAATATTATAAAGCTAATATTAGTGCAGATTATTAGTATTGATATAATAAAAAAGTCTAGATTATCTATACTAATATTATAAAGCTGAATAATATTATAAAGCTGAAGAGTTTGTTTGTTTGAACGCGCTAATCTCAGGAACTACTGGTTCAAATTGGAAAATTCTTTTAGTGTTGAATAGGTAGTTAATTTATTGAGGAAGGCTGGCTATAAAACATCACGATGCGACCAATACGAGGGAAGCATCAATAAAAAATGTTTTGAAAACCGGAGAAAATTATTCATCTCTACTAAGAAAAAAACTAAATAATCATAATAACAGTAATTGCTGCGGACGAAGTCGCGGGCAACAGCTAGTGTTGTACAGATATTGGTACGGAACCCTTGGTACGCGAGCCCGACTCGCACTTGGCCGATTTTATTTATAGTCAGCGGTAAGTAAATGTGGAATGCATGAACCTGTACATTAACACGTCTTCGGGTTAATTGTGCTAAAACACGCACCCATGAAGGTAAACTCTTGACCACTGATTTATATCATTTCGTTATGGACGATATATTCGATACTATCAAAAAGGGTTTAATCGTAATTTTTTCAATTAATGGTATGACTTAGTATCAACCTTTTATATCTTTATTTAATTCTGCTGAAGTTCCTACAGAGTTGCATGGGAGTTAACAAAAACTCCGGTAAACTATATTCCGAATTTGAATAAGTTTCAAAACTCCGAATTATGCAATTCCTAATGAAATTAAAATTACAATTATTAAAAATCACGAGAAAACTATTTTGCCAAATGTCACGATCTTTCAATATTCCGAATTTTAAAAGTTCGACAAAAGTATATTCCTTATTGTTTCGGGCTGAAGAAAGGAATTCCGATTTTCATATTTCCAAATGTTGCAGTAAAATAAGAAAGTCGGGAAGACTTGACTGAAAAAAAAAATTAAGTCAGGTTATGGTTACACGTAGACCACCACTGTTGCGAGCGAGCAAAGCTAGCAACGACCTAGGTGCAAAAAGATCTGGCATAGATACCCGACTCAGGGATGGAGGGAACGAGGTTATGGTTACAGATAGACAACCATATGATAGCCAGTTAGCGCCGATAAAAATTCTCTCGCACGTAGGTGCCCGAATTTTATTCGTAATTGCAATGCAACGCAATTTTCGAATTACGAATTTCAATAATCGTAAATCGCTATTTCTAATGACGGAAACATTGATGCCGATATAGCTTATCGCTTAAATACGGGATGGCAAAGATGGAGAGACCTAACGGGAGTACTCTGCGATTCGCGGATGCCCATTAATGCCCATTGGATCCGATGACGACTCAGACAAGAAATACCTGGCGAAGGATGATTAGGAGAGCCGCCCCAAATAAATTTGGAATAAGAAAATATACTTCTTTTTATTTATTTGGTTTATTCAAATTTAGAATTTTAACAGTTGTTTAAAACGTTAGACATTTTGTAATTTCGGAATTACACAAAGTTAATGTTAAATGCGTTCGTTATTATGAAAATCGGAATTGAGTATTTCGAAAGTATTTATGTAGTGAAGGTACCTAACAAACATACTTTACCGGGAATAAGTGCTCTCAGAGCAATGGTACTTGCCTCTTATTATAAGTAATTCGAGGCAATGAGCCCATTCGGATGCAATTTTATTGGCATTTCATCATTTCTTAAACTGACGCCAATTTGAGTTATTACGGCGACCTTTACAATTATCATATTTTCCGGATTGTCATCTTTTAATTGCTATTCATAAGTTTGTTTTTCGTGACACACTACTCTAATATCTTCTCTTTGCGTTTCCCCACTTTATTATGGGGTCCATATGGCATGTCAGTCTCCTCCACTTCATTTAGCTGCTGGTTATATCACAGAATACCAAAGACATTAGAAATGGCAAGAGGGCGTGGCACGCGCGCCCACAATGCGCTCGATCAGCTCACTTGAATCACCTAAGTAGTTTGTCACGCGATCATCAAAGGTACAAAGTGAAAAAAAAAATGGAAATATGCCGACGTGTGCTATTCTAACGTGTAAAGTGAGAAGTCCCTGTGAAACTTTGACCAAAGAGGAGTTTCTATTCAATTGTGTTGCGTTAGTAGTATGCTTGAGGCGACGCTGGTTTCCATAGAAATCACGCATGATAAGATACGTGTTTGTTGTTCTGTGGGTCGTATCATCCCAGTGAGGACAAAACTCAGGACCCTTCCAGTAAGTCACAGCAGCTATTATACATGACATTCATCTGTCTTTGCATCAACATTGTCTGAATTCTTTCACGCTGGTCTGGGAGAAAAGAAAAAACAAAGAGTAACCTAGCTCCTTCTTTTTCGCGCAGATTGTAAAAGCCGATCGAGGGAATGCGCATATTTGACGATTTGCTAAACGTGGCTTTTAAGTCTTAAATACCTGGGCTCTGTCTTCCCCGCAAGGCAATAAGACGTGTTACTATGTATGTATTGTTTGAAATGTTTTATTGGTAACACCTGTTTTCATAGTCAGTTTTAATTTTATGCACATATAAATAATGAGTAATTAGAATAATTTATTAATATTTAAAAATTAAATAGCATAATTAAGGCTAAAATTATATATTTATTTTACATAGGTAGTTAAAGTACCTATTTAAAAATATTCGTCACATTCTTAAGCTAGCTAAACAAATATAGGTATATATTTTTACTTTGAGACAATTTACTTTGCGTGCTTCCGCCACCAGTTAGTTCATGCAAACTATTGCTGGCCAGCGCCCACCCACTACTGTTAGTCCCTTCATACCCGCCACCAATAGTTGATGCATGCAACCCTGGTCGATACTGCTGCATCCGTTGAGGCTGCAGCAATGTCGGCCGTCGTGCTCGCGACACGTGTTTCGCCTCTACACGAGGCATCTTCAGGCAGTGAACCCTAGATGTTGATCCTTCGAATGACAAGCAACGAATGACAAATTTTTTTTTTTTTTTTAATGACTATGTAGCTAGCTCCAAATGAGCTTTCGCTACTTCACCGGGCGTTTGAGGCGAGGGCAGAGTGCCCTCAACCTTTATAGGCAACATCACCAAAGGGCCCCCAGGAGGGACGGACCTCGGCTTTGGGCGTTGCCTGTGTGCGCAAGGCTTGGAGAGACAGCAAACTCTCATATTGCCTGATGGGCCGCGTATGCGTGCATGCAAGCCTGAAGGGCCAATCTGAGAATCAATGGCAAAAGCCTTTGGAGAGCAGCAACTCTCATCTTTTGCCTTATGGGCCGAAAGCTACGTTGCCAGAAGGGCCTATCCTGGGTGCAAGTCACCCGGGACCGCCGGGCGGTCACCAGTAATCGGAGCTAATCCTACTCTACGCACTCTATCCCGGTGTCGAGTGCGACGGGGTCGGATAGTGGGATTCCTCCGGCTATTCGGAGCCGGAGAGGGGTCGGGGCGGGCTTGTGCGATGTCAATAGGATCATCGGGATCGTCAAGTACGTTCCTAGGACGTCTACGACGTAAGGTCGTATCGTGTAGGTTGGGGGAGTAGTTAGCGGCTTGCACCACTAACGGATTGGGATGGCGTGCGGCATTCTCAAAGAAACGCTTGGAGGCGTTTTTGAGAAAGCCGCGGATGGACGGGAGATCTAAGTCACGGTGTAAGTCTGTCATGCGCAAGTACCGGTGATTGCCAGTGGCACGTCGAACGAACCGATTCTGCAAACGTTGCAGCCGTAGGATGTGGGAGGGCGCGATATGGGAAAAGACTACGCCGGCGTAGGTCATGATAGGGCGGACGCAAAGCTTATAGAGTGTCAACTTATTTCTAAGTGACATCTTAGCATTGCCTATCATGGGGTTGAGGCGGCCTAATACGAAGGCGGCATGGTTGCGAACTTTGGTGATGTGGGGACCGAAGGTCATTGCTCTATCGAGTACGACTCCAAGGTATTTAGCCTTGGGTGCCCACTGAATGGGCTTTCCGTACAGCGATACTGACCCTAACGGGGGAAGTTCTGCTCCGGACATGGTGATTTTCTGACGTGTCACAGCGCGGCTATCCTTTGAGAAAAACACAGCTGTGCTTTTCTCCGGATTAACCCCGTTGCGCCACCTCTTAAACCACATGCCGAGAGCGTCCACGGCGGACTGTAAACGGTTAACGATAACCGATTTTATGTGATGGGACGTGTAGAGGGCTGTGTCGTCGGCGAACAGTGCCAATTCTACATTTGGGGTCTTGGGGATATCGCTTGTATACAGCGAGTATAGGAGGGGCGAGAGAACGGCACCTTGCGGGACGCCGGCTCGAATGGGACGGGGGCTCGAGAGACATCCCTCTACTCTGTACCGAAAAGACCGATTCGACAAAAAGTCTCGTATGATGTGCACGAGACTGTCCGGCAGGCCCAAGTTGTCCAACTTGGTGATCAAGCCAGAATGCCAGACTTTGTCGAAGGCTTTCGCTACATCGAAGAAGAGTGCTCCCGTGGGGCGACCCCAGTTCCTTAGTTTGAGGATATGCTCCGTGAGGCGGTGCAATTGGTGATGACACGCGTGTTTGGCCCGGAAACCAAACTGCTCGTCAGGGATAAGACTTTTGGACTCTACATAGTCCTTAAGTCTTTTGAGCAAGATCCGTTCGTAGATCTTGCCTATGCAGCTCAAGAGGCTGATGGGTCGGTAGGAGGAGGGGTTCTTCAGGTCTTTGCCTGGTTTGGGGATACCGATTACAATTGCTTCTTTCCACGCGGCTGGAAAAGTGCAATTTGCAAGGCACGCATTGAAGATGCTCACGAGGAGGAGGAGGAGGGTTTCCGGGAGGCATTTGAGCACTTTGTCGATATTCCGTCAGGGCCGGGCGCCTTTCGGGGTTTGAGACCGCGAACGATCGACTTCACTTCGTCAAGTGTCGTCGGGGCTAGGGGGGTGTTTGGTGGGATCGTACGAGAAGCGACGAAGCGATTCGCGTGCGATTCCACCTCGCGGAGGTGATCGGGGTCTACTGGCTCACGACTAGGAGAGCATTGGCTCTCCAGGCTGTCTGCTAAGCATTCAGCTTTTTCGTCATCATCGAAGGCGATGGAGCCGTCTGGGCGCGTGAGGGGAGGAGTGGACGAAACCGTGTCGGTCTTGAGACTCTTGGCAATGCGCCAATACGCCACGTGGGAGGGCGTCATCTCAGCAAGGAGGTCGCCCCAGCGTTCATTCCTAATTTCCGCGATGCGTTCCTTGACTCGCCGTTGCAAGAAACGAAGTCGGGCTCGGGCCTCTTCTGTGGGGTAGTTGTCGTGTAGTCGTGAGGCGCGATTCTTTTCCCTCAGCAGTTCTCGCATATCCTTATAGATTAAGTTTCACACTAACATAGATATAAGTAAACTGTAACTAACAAAATGGATCCGAGTCATCCGAAATAAAGAAATTTTGATTTGATTTGATTTGATTTGATATCCTCGGGCAGTTCCATTCTATGGCTGGGATCCATAGAAGGGACTTCACGAGAGCATTCCTTGTAGGATGCTTGCAAGTGGCTGTTGAGGGAAGAGATTGCGAGGTCAGTCTCGTCAGTCGTGGTGATTTGGTCGGGGATTGCATCCAAGTGCGGTGTCGACTGGTTGATAACTTTTCCAAGTTTCTTCCAGTCGGTCACCGTCCTTGTATGCTCTATGCGTCCGTTGTCTGTCGGTCCTAGTTGCAGTACTACTGGTCTGTGGTCGGAAGATATGTCAGGGTGGACCTCTACTGAACACACCTGAAGGGTGATGTTCTTTAGGAGGGCAATGTCGAGAACGCTGGGGTTTTGTCCTTCTACGGTAGGGGACAAAAATTACGCCGTATTGCCGCCTTTTATACTATCTGGGAGGGGGGAGGGGATTGATCGTTATTTTGGTTTTGTATTGAAAATATATTTAATAATGGGGAATTATTTAAATCTATTTGTTTATGTTTATTTATTTCTAATTGCTCCCATATACTCATTTTTAATCCCTTCTCCGCTGTATGTAATATTTTGTATGTGTGATTATTTAATAATGTGTGATTATTTTCCAATAGATGTTCTGCAAAATGTGATCGATCGGGGTGATTATTTTTAAACGCGTTGATATGTTCGTTATAACGAATTTTAAAATTACGTCCTGTTTGTCCAATTGAATAGATATGTTCGTTATAACGAATTAAAAATGTGCCCAATACGCTGGCAGCATTGCCACGCTGGATCCCAAGTCTATTCTTTGCATGAGAAACGAACCGGAGCGGGGTCACCAGTCCTCTCCGAAATTTTAATTAAGTAGTTTAATTGACTAGGTATATCTAGGTAGGTATTAATAGGTATATCATGAAGCATATGCTTCTAAAACTTTGAAGTTTAGCCGCGGTAGTAAGTGCCGCACATTTTGTAAGAAATGACAGCTCGTCGCCAGGGCCGTCTTAAAACGGGGGTGCAAGGGGTGCGGGGCACCCTGGTATTAGAGGGTGCCAAAATTGTCTAAAATTTACCACCTCTCCCCGCTGAAAGTACCACCACGCCCCTGCGCTCCAGAGTTCACAGGACAACGAAAGTCTGATTGGTGAAAACCAGCGATGCCCCCATCGCCAGGCCTGTGTTTTCGGACCCGTTTCATCCCCATTTGTGGGGTACAAATGGGCAAACGGGTCGCCCGTTCTCAAGAGGTGCCTTGGCAGATAAGAGGGGTATTTGAAATTTTTGATTTTTTTTTAAATTTGAATGATGGCAGTCGTTAAGCTATGTCAGATGCATAATGGCAGCTTAAATAATCTTAACATTAGTGTTGGCCACTTACACACACGAAAAGAAAATCCATACAAAATGCGCGACACTTGTCATTTTAAAATTCGGCGTATATCAGTTACGTACTCGTATGTACGCTCTCTATAATTTGAAGCCAACTTAAGAAATTCGATTTATCTCTTTACTCAATTAACTTGTCTTAAAAGCGCACGTATAACTTCTACTTAACAAAGTATACATTTCATATTTACGCCCATATTTGGCTCAATTCGTTCATAAATCGATCATCAATTCTTGTCTCGTACCACATGACAAGTACACGATCGTTTATCAGAAGCCAGGACAGAACATCCCAAAAATGATCGTGAAAGCCAAAGAGAAAGGAATGACGTATGAATGACGTGCGCGCACGCACCGATGACGTCATAGGATGTGATATAGATTTCAACTGTGATTTCACGAAAGTAAACCCTTTGATGTTTACTTTAAGGTTTGTTATTCACTTTTTGAGGGTTGCAATTGTATTTTATAGAAATATTATCCTTTTGGTAATGTGTTAAGGTTGGTTTTTGTTAATAATTGAGTAGAATAGACTCAGTTCACGTCAGTCCAACAGAGCATGGCGAGTCACGTGCGTAAATTACTATTAATTGCACATTTGGATAATTAAGTCATTATGAAGGGTCGTTGAATATAGGACAATGGATCATAGAATAGATTTCTGTGCATTAGATGACATGTGGCCATTTTAAATTTTGATATGAGCGCTAGCTGCAATTTCCCATACAAATGTATTCCTCTATTTTCTACCTGAAGACTTCCTCTAGATAATAGGTTTTTTTTTTTATAAAATATAGTTCTACTATAGGCATGCCCCTATTATTATTATTTTTAAAAACAAATTAAAAAAGTTTTATAACTTTCCAAAAACCTGAAAAAGTCCTTATGTTTCCACAATATTTGGACGACGTCAAGACGAAATTAAATAGTTTATTATATGATAAAAATAAATAATAGGAGCATAGATCCACTCTCAAACATAATAAAATCGGTACAGTTTTGGAGAAGAAAACAGGGTATATACGAAACAAGGTTCTGGTCAAATTTTTTGTAGATAAATCTGACTTAGCTGCAGTTGTCCCTACCGCACGCTCTGCGGGGGAGGACTAGGGTAAGGGAGGGGGAACTAATACGAATACAACTAGGGAAATGACAATAGACATTATTGAACTCGAGTCTATTTGGTAATTCTTATGTAAGAAGTCAAATTACTATTTATATTATGACTTCTTTTTAAAAGAAATATAGTCATACGTGGTACAATATTTATATGTTATCTTTCTAATCAAAGACATCGCATCGTTGCTTATGCCATAACATGTATTAAACTGTAACAGTGCCAATTAAAAAAAAAAACTATTGTTGTTAGATGTATTATTTATGGCTAGATTTATCCTTATTAATTGTACATGCTTCTGCCCCATAATTGAGTAAATTTCCTCTAACTTATTCGCCGGTTGACTGGAAGAGATCCCATCTTGGGATAAGTCCGCCCTTGTAGACTAATCTTTCTTAAGAGTCCGACATATGCCAGGCGGCGTGGCGATACAAACGCGGATGGTCTAAACGCGTTGGCTACTTTGGATATTTTCGTTTTTTAGGAATATTCAAGGGTTATTCGAAAAAGAAAAACATATGATGGCTGCCTTATCTGTAATGCAATAATAATCAAAAGTTTCAAGGTTAAATTTAATGTATTTGGTGAATAATACTATATACCGAGTAAATTAGACTTGGATTTGGAGGCAACTTTGCAATTTTTTTCTATCGAGAAAATTTAACGCAATCGTGTTTTTGAGTCATATAGTTACTAGAGTTAGTCCTGTACTTTGCTGCATTTTTATTTCAACTTGAGTATTTAATTATTATTGATATAACAGTCAATCATGCAAAGCAGTGTGAGGTAGTATGGACCCTTAACTGTATTTATTATAGCTTTTTTCTTGTACAATAAAGATATCACAAACAAACAAACAAAAAAAACTGTGTAAATTAAAATGTAGGTAAAAATACCATGAACAAATAAATAGTATACATTAACAGATTTTTCTAGAATATACCTGATATAAAACACATTCACATTGATTGAAATAAACATGCGTATAGACTATTCCCAAATTGTGAAAATTTACGTGTTTTCAAATCACTAGTACTATGCGCTGAATTAATTAAATACATTAAAAGTTTTTGTATAAATTAGGTCGATCCTTGAACAAAATCGCCCCCTTGTTGGAATTTGAAACAGATACATACAGCGTGATTTTGAACCCCCTAGCTATATTGAAATCTGGGAATCAGAATCCGTAATAGAATACAGAATTGTAAGAAAAAAAGGAAAAAAATGAAAAAATAAATTCAACCTTTCATAGAAATTTGTCCAGCTGATCGACGACTTTGTATGGGAAACCTAATTTTCTTTTTCGTTTTTCACCTTTTTTTCTTGCAATTCAGTGTTCCGTTAGGGATTCTGATTCCCAGATTTCAATAAAGCTAGGGGGTTCAAAATCACATTGTATAAAATTTAAAAATTATATATATATGTTAACATATTTCTTCGAAATCTTTGTAATTTTTACGTTTAAATAATAAATCTCACGTGACAATATTTGTATTTACATTTCGCAGGTCGAATTGTCTTATTGTTTTTAATAAAATAAAAATATGAAAATATTAAGACTTTTCATCTTTTTTCTTAATCGCCTAATCGTTCTTCGCAGCCTAATGGCTTGCGCAGTAGCGACGATTTTCGTTCACGCGGCATCGCTTAAGTTTTTCTTTTATTACTGGCCAATCAAGACTATAAAAATATCATTATCATCATCATTGTCATCAGGTCTTGTTAGTCTCTACTGTAGGAGCATGACCCTCTCTGTACTTCCGAAGCCATATTAATGCCATAAAAATATAGTTCGACCTTTTTGGTCAAGTAAATTTTCGAAAAAATATTTGCGTCTACAATTTTTTTTAAATTGGTCGTCTTTAAAGTTGGTTTACGGATGATAATGTTACGTGATAGCGGTGGAATAGAGATAGATGCGTCACAAGCCGAACACTAAGTCCGATCGTGCCTCTCTATCGCTTGTTCCTCGCCCTCCCATGCACACGGAACGTAACATTCTTTCGTACGTGCAGCCGGCGATCATTCATTTATAAGAATAGACAGTATCACGTCAAAAATAGGCTCCGTTGGAATAAAACTGTATTTTCTATGTCTGCTTCTCTTGTAATAGAGACTGATTTTAGATTCTGTTTTCCAAAACCGTTTATTGGTTCTTTGTTTTTCGAATAATTGAGATGAAAAATAAAATATAAAATACATTTGAGAAGAATTTCATTTAAAGAAGAAGAACAATATTCTTGCCGATTAAAGAACTAAAAGCCGGAAGATGACAAGTGACTTAACAGCAGTAGAATTGTCACTATATTTATAGTAGAATGTGATATATGTCTAAAATATACAGAAATCAGGTTTATAATCGCCAAAAACGCCATCAACGGCGTCTACTTGATAAAGCTTACTTTAATATACGTTTTTTGTAGTTTTGCATAAAATTTTTGATAATGTCGAAAATTACAGGAGTTTCCTGTTCGTGGTTTAGTAGTATGATGTTAACATATAGATAAGTGCTCGATCATTTAGGATGGAACTATATAAATTGACCTAAATATTATAATCAGAATTTAGGTATAATATTTGTTTAGGGTTAAAATGGAAAAAAAATATAAGTAATTAATAGATTTGCAAAGTGTTACTTTGCGGAAGTCATAGCTACATTTACTCTGAGACAATTTACTTTGCGTGCTTCCGCCACCAGTTAGTTCATGCAAACTATTGCTGGCCAGCGCCCACCCACTACTGTTAGTCCATCCTTCCTTCCCCTCCCCCGTATTTCCTCCCCTCATGTCCTTCTTCAACTCCTTGAGAGGCCTGCAACGCTCCTGTCACACCCTGGTGTTGCAGTTGTCCATGGGCACCGGTGGTCGCTTGCCATTGGGTAACTTGCTTGATTTTGTTCCGTCCTATATCATAAGAAAATACCCAGACGAATCCTACTCTCCGACCCCCCGTACTCGCCATCGGATCAGAGTGCGAAAAGTAGGATTGGCGATCCCGGGTGACTTGCAACCAGGATAGCTCCTTCTAGCCGAAAACCACTGCACTGCACGGTGTAAAATGATGCTATTGAGAAAAAAAAACAAATTATTAGCATCACAAAGAGCTTAGTGAAATCTATGCAACTGTTTAACCCAGAGACGCGATTTTTTTTAAATCTATGGCTTAACTGCATGCAAAATGACATAACAAGAAACAAAGTGTAACCAACAAAACAAGCTAAGTACATACAAATAAAAGGTAGCCTATGTCCTTCTCCGTACTCCAGACAACTTTTATGCTAAATTTCATGATTATCGGTTCAGTAGTTACGGCGTGAAAGCGTAACAAACAAACAAACTCACTTTCGCATTTATAATATTAGTAAGGATAAGGATTTATTTATAGGTAACATTTATAATAACGTGCAATTGAAACAGAATTGAAATTTTAAAACCTATCAACTGTTTTCGACTATTCTTAGACTTCGTCCGCGTAATTTATAGCCTGTATTCTATTCTGATTAATAACTAATTAACATTGTAAAATTATAACTATTTTACAAGTTTTATTAAGTTTCTACTACGATTCTCTACACTAGTTACTAGTACTACTAGTCTACGATCAAATCTTGCAAGTTAAATTTGATCTACGATTGGTGGCGGGAATATCAAACACAGGGATAAATAAATAAATAAATATATACGGACAAATCACACAGATTGAGCTAGCCCCAAAGTAAGTTCGAGACTTGTGT
Organism: Elegia similella; assembly: GCA_947532085.1. Taxonomy (NCBI): domain Eukaryota; kingdom Metazoa; phylum Arthropoda; class Insecta; order Lepidoptera; family Pyralidae; genus Elegia; species Elegia similella. The sequence continues at coordinate 2,548,270 of OX383940.1, forward strand.
TATGGGATACTAACTCAACGATACTATATTTTATAACAAATACATATATATATAAACATCCATGACCCAGGCCAATCTGAAAAAGATCATTTTCCATCTTGACCTGGCCGGGGATCGAACCCGGTCACTCCGTGTCGCAGGCAGGCGTGTCGACCGCTGCGCCACGGAGCTAGTCAAGAAAGAAACTCATCACGCGAATGGATCTTATCGCCTTTTGAATGTAAGTAGATGGAGTCGATAACAACCCGCCAAGAGCCTGCCAACGCTACTATTAATGTTTTATTTGGTTTACTATTAATTATTTGTTTACTATTAATTATTTAATTATAAGAGCGCTTGCCACCGCCGAAATTCCAAGCATTTTGGAACCAGCAGGAAAAACGCGCGACGATGGCAAGCGCCCCGACGGCTTGACCATGGTCCCCTGGGAGCGGGGGAAGGCTCTCGTCTGGGACGCAACATGCGTCGACACGGTGGCCCCTTCTCGCCTCGGTGGAACCGTCTTGAGGGCTGGAGCCACGGCGGAGGCTGCAGACAACGCCAAGCGGCGCAAATATACTTCTCTTACTAATGAGTACATGTTTGTTCCGCTTGGTGTCGAAACTTTTGGGTCCATGGGGTCCTAGCACTAAGAAATTTTTAAAGGGATTAGCGCCCAGGCTTATCGACGCCACTGGTGATAAGAGGGCTGGCTCTTTCCTCGCGCAAAGAATTGCAATTGCTATTCAGCGGGGGAGTGCAGCTAGTGTTATTGGCACTTTGCCACGCGGGCAACACCTTAGTTTAGATTTTTAGTTTTTAATTTTTTTATATTTAAGGTATTTTTTTAGTATGAATATAGTTAGGTTTATATATGAGTAGTTTTTAAATTTGTTTATATTATTATTATTAATTGTTGTAGTAGGAATATTAATGTAGCTAATTCATCATCTTCAACAGCCTTCTTTATCCCACTGCTATGATGGTACAGATCTCTCTCAATGTATGCTATCTATCGAAGAATTGTACTTTACGAAATCTTAAATAAAATTGATTAAATCCATACTTCTATATTAATGTTATAAATGCAAAAGTAATACTTTCGGTCTGTCTTTTTTGCACGCTTCAACCATTGAACCAATTTGGAAGTGGCGTGGAGATAGGTTTAGGCAGGTTTAGGCCCGGGGAAGGACATAGGGTACCTTTCATTTTGGAAAATTCTACTGTTTCTGAGGGATCGACACTAACGCGGGCAGAGCCGCGGGCAAAAGCTAGTATAAATATAAAAATCTAGCATTCTAGTGTGTAAACACTATGGTAGATTATTTTTCATAGGGAATACATTTAGTGTAGTACAATTTAGTTATAGATCCATAAAAAGTAAAAGCCTCTGTAAAGAAAATTATAAGTACAGTGTACAGAATACGTGATAAGATAATCTACGATGAAAATGTAATCTATGTACCATAGTACATAGCTGCTATGGAATAGATATGCTAGATGTACAAGAAAAAAATCCTAGAAAGACTCAAATTGTGGATAGAGGCTAATTTTTTGCGCAAGATATTGGAAAAAGTATTTCTGCTAAATATTGTAAAAAGTTGAATGGCATACAGACACACTTAATCAGAGATTTGCACTGAGCGTAGGAAGAGACAAAATACAAATTATTTTTTTTCTGGTGTCATACGATTTAACTCATACTAATACCGATTTAATCACGCTGAAAAAATTTGAAAATTTATATGTGATATTGGATTACAAAATCTTATTAAAAACCAAAGAAAGGATAGAGCTTAATGTTTTTGAAAACAAAAACGCTGAAGAGTTAGCTGAATCCGTGATATGAAAATCCTGAGATGTTTGACGCACCCTGGCATCTAGTGACCCTATCCGCGAATGCACTAATTATGCGATTAATTGCTGACGGTACTATCACGCTTATCTGTCTGTCTTGCGTACGATCACCGGCGCCGCACGCCGCCGCGCGCGCAGACGGCAGTGCCCCGAGAGCGTCTGCGACGGCTGCCCGCGCCGCCCGCGCAGTGAACATGCCAGGCCAGGAGGCCGTGCAGTGATCAGTGTAACCATGCCCGAGTGTACAGACTTCACCTTCACCATACCCATCATACGCTACACCATGGAGCCCGAAGACCGGACCGAGGAGCGCCAGCAGCCATTATCCAAAAAGATGTCCCTATTGACACCAGTCAAAATTGAAACCCCAGACAGCGGACGACGCATGTCTGAACCAACTAGATACTATATCCCTCCTCAGTGCAGCAATAGACTTTCGCCAAGAAGTGCTCGCAAAAGAGATTCGCGAAGAAACTCTAAAACGGATTTAAAAGATGACTCTCCTCCTAAAGAGTTCGGTCCCAAACCCTGTAATTGTGAAGATTGTAGAGCGTCGAGTCCATTGCCGCCTGGCTATGGACCGCAGACTTTGTCTCCGGGGTATGATCAGATGAAACGTTCGTTACTTGAAGTGCCGTGGACCGAAGACTATACTGAAGCCTCGAGTGATGATCTGAGTTCTGAGTGGGATTCCGATGTGCCTGAACCGCCTCCTCCAACTCAAAAGGTAAAATAGTTTTATAAATCTTAAGTTCTACAGAGCTGTGGGACTTTCAACCGTCTTAAAAACAGGAAGAAGTTCTTCTGTATATTTTTTATGCCTGTTATTATTACTCCTATATCCATCATTTGTAGACCTATAAAAAGCTTATCTTTCTTTAAGTAGCTCCTTTCGAATTGGCCTTATTTAAATGTCATCAAATTCGATTCAATATAAGATCTTTTTTTATATCTGCAAGATTATCAATTATGATTCATCGGTTTTATATGTATGTATGTCCGTTAAACTAACAGCATTTATTATCTGTTCATCGTAAGCGAAAACTCGTTCAATCTGAATGTTAGGTTCTATCCACTAAACCTGGTCTCTTAACTTACAATGTGTGGATCTGTTAGCCTCTTCTAATTGTGCTATTAATAAACATTGTTACAGTAAATGGTTACTAAGTAAATGTTGTTCGAAAGATAACTGTATCTTAAATTATATTTGCTTTTTACGAAGGTCAGCGCACTGATATTACTTGAAATTTGTTTTTGTAATTTTAACCTTAGAATTTATTTGTTGCACTGTAAATATGACCTCGAGTGGAAATGATCTTCTTAAGATTTGGTATAATACCTAATTCTCATCTCTATCTTATGTTAATAATGGAAAATCTATAATAAGTATGGGTGCCAATACTCTGTCTATTCTGCCTATAATAACATTTGTAATTCTGGTATTGACAGGAAAAATTATGCCAATCAATAATTTAATATATACAAACAATTCAATCAGCTGAGCATGCTTTTAATGGAGAAACTAAAGATGTTTTTACACTAGTTCAGTCACAGCACGGTATATAATTGTCCTATGACTGTCCTAATGTACAACATATCTTGAGCGCACCATATTATACTGAGCACTATTTCATAAGGCAGAAGGTGTCTTCCCTAAGCCAGGGCAGTTATAGTACACTAAGTATCTGCCCTATGTCTGTCCTACCTCAATTACTGAAGTTGTTTGTCTAGAGTGACATAACAAAGCCGCTACTTGGCTAGCGAGCCCTTCTCTACCAAGTATTTGAAATCTTATTTTTTGCCTTTTTATTCCGATTTGATATAATTACGAAGTAATGCGACCTAATCACCAATGAGTGCTAGTTCTATGATGAGCCTTCGCAAGTTATTCCATCCTAAAATTATTTGTGATTAGATATAAAATAAAGATGTAATACGGGAAATAATGTTCTGTATGTTGTATAGAACACCATATATTAGATTTAATTCCAAAATTATATACATTTCAAAGCTGTGCCATGCATTATAGATTTATGTAATCAGTTTTATTCCGAAATATTGTCAGTTTGGGACATATAATGGTCAAGAAACTCACTTTTCTTTCTTACTAAGTAAGCAAACATACAAGCAGTCTGCTAAAATAATGTTGATATGATCTCCAATAAAAACTTTAAATACTTCGTGCCCAGGCTGAACATACATGTCAACATGCAGCTAGCATCCAATAGTACTCGTATGATTATTGATAACTAAAGAAACAAGTCCTTTTTACACTACTGCAAACAACGGTTATTTGTTTGTCACGTACTCGTATTTTGTATGTTTGTAAATTTCTTTATATCACCGTATGTTCCAAACGGCTGAATAGATTTTGACAGGGTATCTTTAGGTTCGTCTGAAAGTGTCTTTAGATAGATGTTAAAAGGGAGAGTTAGGTATTTTTTAAATTTTTGGAATAACTGCTTGTTAAGTATCCTTATTTATCGTATCCTCGTATGATACTTATCGATAAATACATAGTATCACATCTTTTTCCCTCACGGGGTAGACAGAGCCTGGTCCATAAAACCTGAAGGCCACGTTTAGCATGTTGGTGGGCATTAGGTGGAAAACGGAATCAAAATAATGATGTGTTGCTAGCCGCATCGCCTATTAACATGATTCCTCAAATTTTACCGATCCCTTCGATCGGCTTTTACGATCTGCACGGGAAGAAGCAGCTGGTATATTTTATGTTTTTTCTTTTTCTCTCTCTTCTCCCAGACCAGCATGGAAGAGATACTTATCCATTCCTTATTATCCCAGAACTTTGTAAAATCGTATATATCATTGAGCTTCACCTCGCGCAAACGCGTGACACAAATAGAAGTACATTATCTATGTTAAATAAGCAGTACTAAGTCAGCAAACACTAGCCGCCGATTACAAAACAGAACAGTGGAAAAGTTCGATACAATGTGCTCAAAACAAGCAGGCATCTCGCATTGTAACGCGAATTCCATCATAAAAGATCTATTGAGGCATCTGAACATAATACTTCCCAAGGTTGCTAATCATCAGCAAAAAGTCGAAGATGGTATCGCATAGAAACTGCAAAACAACATTGTAATAGCGAATTGAATTTTAGTTTGTTAACTGCATAATGATATGGTTTGCTTTTTACCCGACTGACCTAGCCAGAAGGAAGGAAATGTTTACGCGCGTATGTATGTAAGTATGTCTGTTCCATTGTCGTCTCCTGTAGTCGAAACGGCTTGACCGCTTTTGAAGTGTGGGGTATCACTAGATTCATATACATCCCCGGAGTGTCATAGGCTGTGTGACGTAGGCAAAATGTTTATATGGCGGACGTAAATTGTCAAAAAGGCTAGTGTCAGACTAACCTATGGTTATTCTTCTTTAAAATATAAATAAATAAATATATACGGACAACTCACACAGATTGAGCTAGCCCCAAAGTAAGTCCGAGACTTGTGTTATGAGATACTAACTCAACGATACTATATTTTATAACAAATACATATATAGATAAACATCCCAGACCCAGGCCAATCTGAAAAAGATCATTTTCCATCTTGACTTGACAGGGGATCGAACCCGGGGCCCTCGTGTCGCAGGCTGGCGTGTTAACCCTGCGCCACGGAGCGAAATAAAGTAATTTGCACCCCTTGCAGCTTTTTCTACAATGCAACTGCATACAATATCATTGTATTACATACAAGATGTCTGCACCATATATTTTACGATGAAGAGCGAGTGGTTATGGATTACGTTAATTGGTTTACTAGCTTTCGCCCGCGGCTCCGCTCGCGTTAATATCGATGTCTCGAGAACAGTACTTTTTCGTGGGACAAAATATACCTTGTCCTTTTCCGGACCCCAGACAACGGGTGGGCAAAATTACATGATGTAGTTCAGTAACTACGGCGTGAAAGGGTAACAAACAAATAAACGTACAAACAAATTCATTTACGCATTTATAATATTAAGTATGGATAGTATGGATTTCCGGTTCATCTGCTGCTGTATGTGACGCTAATGACACAGAATTGTTTATATTTAGTCCATATATATCATGTGCTCAATAGAGGGAAACCGATAAGTACAGATCAATAAACGAGTACAGCGCGTCATCAACGAGCTAAATTAATTAATGACAATAATAATATTAAAACTTACGCGAGATCATTTTTATATTAAACAACCGTTGTGTCTCCTCATGTATTTTAGTGGGAAAAAGGCCGACAGATTTAGTCTGGTTAGTAGGTAGGCCGATCATCAATATCATTTCGAGTAGGTGACACGGTCAATCGACCATGCACGCAAACCCTGGTGTCAGAGTTCTTCGGAACCGCCTCTCGGCCTCTGACGCGGTAGTCGGGACCAACGGTTTAACGTGCCTGCCGAAGCACGGAATCATCTTAATTAGTCCGATAATCACTGATGATCATAGATCAACGGCCGCCACGGGACGTCCTTGTCACTGGACAGATTTAACCTAGTCAGTAGAACTACGATCATCAACGATCATCGGAAAGCCGCCTCGGGACGTCCTTGACATTCGACCTGAAGATGGTCTACTGAGTAGGCTGATTAAGTTATGTTGAATATAAAATGACAATGTCTATGAAAAGTGAAGAAAGGAAACACCAATGAAAGAACATGACAGTATTTCATTCAATCCTGTTTATGGAATTCAAATTCAGGATCTGTTGAAGTCTTAAAGAAAGTTTTCCATGCTGATAGAAAAGGAGTCGGGATATGGTACCAGTCAAACAAAGCATGGAATTACCATACATTTCTAATTCGATTATATATAAAACAGATCGGTAATCATCTTCGTAAAATCATCATCATCAGTTCTTTTTTAGTCTCCACTGCGGGAGCACGACCCTCTCTGTACTACGGGATATACCATTTGGCCTACACTCTCCTCGCTGAGTTGGAGAGGTCTCATTGATGTTTATGAGCTTTGTTTAGCTTGTCTTTCCTAAGTCGTCTCTTACGACCTCCATGGGAAGACTAGGAGTGGTACTATTCTACTCTGCCGGAAACCACACGGCTTCGTAAAATATAAACAGATAAACCAAATGCTGCACAAGAAATTCATAGAAGATCGAATTCAATTGCAGATACCTAAAGGGGCCTTAGTAAAGTAAAATTATAAAGTATTAATTATTAAAATTCAATTAACCTTTATGGATCTCAATAACTATCAATTATTAACCTTGATGATCTTATCAACTAACACTTACTTCACCTCAAAATTTGAAGATTATTTAAGTTAAGAAGATCATTTAAGGTCAACTACTTTCTTCACAGCAAATTTCAATTTGAGTAAAAGTTTATTGATTGTGAAAGTGGCCTCTCAATTTGCTATGCTAATTTTATGACGCAAATTCGCAATATTTTTACGCGTGTTATATAGTTCCGTATCTCAAAAGAAAAAAAAACTGAACCCTTATAGAATCACTTTGTTGTTCATCTGTCTGTCAAGACCCTTTTTCTCAGGAAAGCGTGGAGGTATCAAGCTGAAATTTATATCAAATACTCAGGTCCACTGTTCCTTGATTCTGTGAAAAAATTAAACTTCTAAACCAACACAATCATAAAATATAGCCATTTATGCCGCAAATTTTTGATATTCGCAAGGGAATTAATACCTACAGGGAACTTCCCGTTAACTTAGAATCTGGAAATGTGGAACAAAGCAACGTCTTCATCATCATCATCATCATCAGGTCCTTTTTAGTCTCCACTACAGGAGCACGACCCTCTCTGTACTACTAGGGCCATACTTGGCCAGAGCAGCCAGAGGACTTGGCCTACACTCTCCACGCTGGCCAGACGGGTTGGAGAGGTGTCTTAGATGTTTATAAGCTTTGTTTAGCTTGTATTTCCTAAGTCGCCTTCTACGACATCCACGGGAAGACTTGGAGTGGTCCTATTCTACTCTGCCGGATACCACACGGCTAAAGCAACGTCTTATAGCGTCATAAAGGAAAAATTGCGTAAAGCATAAACTTTTAGTTCATGCGCGAGTCCGACTCGCACTTGGCTGTTTTATTTGTTAGCAGAACTGGTTTTCAATGTAATAATTATGTCTAAATCCAGTCAAACGGATAAAGATAATATTATAAATATGTCTTTTTATATTTTAAACGTTATAGGTAATTCACGTGCCGTACGCACGTGGCCTATTAATAACGAACTGCGTTTTATTTTTATTATCTGTTTTGAATTAGTGATATCCAATTTCATTTAGGTCAAAGTCATCTGCGTCTTCGTTTAAAATTGTTAACGTTTATAAGTGCGAACTGAACTGGAATTTTAACTGTTTATTGTTTTAAATTTTGGATTTAATTAACTTTAGTTCGTTTTCAAGTATTTTTAACTAACGTTCTAATTGCTGCATATTTATTCAATGAGTTAAAAATCCTTCAAGTCAATACATAAACTTTCCGGTTTTATTATAATATTTGCGCTAATGATTTCAGTAGGCAGTTGAAAAGTTAATAAAGTAGATTAGAGTTAAAAATAACTTTATAGGCGTAGGTTCTAGGATAAACTCTAAGAAAATTAAAACGGAATATAAAGATTTTGGTATTTTATACAAGAACATCTAGTCAAGCCAGTTCTAAAAGTGATTTGGGACTGAAATATAATTCAAGGAATCTTTAATTTACTGATTTTGGAAAAAAAAAGAGAAATAATAATGTCCTCGTACTAGCTGCTTCTCTTCTCTCGTAGACCATAGAAGCCGGCTGAAGGAATGGGCTAAAGCCTAAGGAATCATTAATAGGCGATGCGGCTCACAAGCCATCACTATTTTGATTCTTCAACGTTTTACCTAGCTTTTTTGTCTTAAGTACTTGTCTACCTTATAAGAGATTAAGATGTGATATGTATGTATAATAAGTGTAATTTTATCTTTTGGTTTTTGTTTCTTATCATCATTTATTTATCTAATTTCGTAAATTTTGCATACTTTTACAATGCGCCTTACTTGTTGTTATTTTCTTATGTTTGCATTAAGCAATAAGGCCTTACTTATATTTTTTATTTAGTATTTTTTTTCAATGGTACAATATAGCGTTAAATAAATGAATTAATAATCTCGTAAAAGTGATCATTCTGAGAATCACAAATATATGAACTTTTATAATACTTCTCAAAGCTTTGAGAATTCTGTGTTCATGTTTGTATATTGCACCATTTGACAGTTACAAACAGATCCATCCATGTACCGAACACATCGATCATCGCAATGATATTGATACGGCTTTCACTGCCACGGGTGCTCCGTTACCCGGTCACCCGACTGTACCAGTAACCTCTTTACATTCAACCTACGTACCATTGTTACTGTCTCAGCTAGGTGGACGCAATTTCAAAGAATTACTTTAAAGAGAACACGCGAATTTATAAAATGTGACACTCAAAAATGTGCTCACATGATTGAAGTATATCATCGTCATCATCATTTCGAGTAGGTGTCACGGTTAATCGACCATGCTCACCCTGGTGTCAGAGTTCTTTGGAACCGCCTCTCAGCCTCTGACATGGTTCCTTTAACGACTACCAGTTGGCAGCCGGGACCAACGGCTTGAAGTGCTTTCCGAAGCACGGAAATATCTTCATTATCAGACAATTAGGTGTTTCAATCATGCAATATCCTAACCAAACTGGACACAACTAAACAAAGTATGCTTCCCGTGGGAGTCGAACCCACGACCAGGGTCTACAGGCGAACTCCTTAACCACTGGACCACGGAGGCAGTTATATTGAAGTATATGAAATCTGTACACAGGTCTTTCAGAAATTCGGCAGATGTATAGATATAGATATATATATAAAATCAAAGAGTTTGTATACGACAAGGACAGACATTTACACAGATTGCATTACAATAATTCTGAATAACATTACATTTTATATACCTTTTGTTATTTTTAGGATTTCTAAAAGATAATAAACTATATGGTGTTAATCAATATAACACATTGCTGTTGTAATTATCGATGTCCTAATACTTATTCCTTATCTTTGTTGTTATGAAATCTGATGACCGGCTTAAATTGCTGTATTCGTTTCTTTCTAAAAATATAAATTTAGTTATGCATCAAACTGCCTCCGTGGTCCAGTGGTTAAGGCGTTTGCCTGTTGACCCTGGGGTCGTGGGTTCGATTCCCACCGGAAGCATACTTTGATTAGTTGTTTTCAGTTTGGTTAGGACATTGCAGGCTTGAATCACCTGATTGTCTGATAATAAAGATGATTCCGTGCTTCGGAAGGCACGTTAAGCCGGTGGTCCCGGCTGCCATCTGGTAGTCGTTGAAGGAACCACATCAGAGGCCGAGAGGTGGTTCCGAAGAACTCTGACACCAGAGTGTGCATGGTCGATTGACCGTGACACCTACTCGAAATGATGATGATGAGCTATGCATCGTTCCAGTACAGTTCTTTTAATTTTTTTTTATTAAACTATGATCTTCGTCACATATGTTCGTTATGTAAATCTAAGCATTTGTATTCCGTGAGGTGCAATAATAAATAGCAAGGTAGGCGGTACAAGATAACCCTCACCCGAGATCTTAAGTTTGGTATCATTTCGCATATATTGAAGAGGTAGATTTAATGGCTAGTATTAATTATTGTAAGTTTTATAGTAATTTTAAAATAAAAATGAATAATATTTCGGTTGAATCAGAACAACGCTTTTATTAAATTCTTATCATTAGAAACAAAAACGCTTCAGATATTGGAATCCTCATCTGAATCCGCGATAGTATATTCTCATTCACGTCACTCAATCATTAAAATCAACCGGTTTCCGTTTGTCCATAATAATCTGTTCTTGTTTCACCATGCTTATTTTTTGTTTCCTTTTTATTCCAAACCGGTTGTATTAAAATTTTAAAGTATTTGTTTGTTATTTTTCTGCTTTTTGTTAGCGTTCACGCGAGGCTTACGTTTTCTTAAGCAACAATAGATTTTGGGCCAAGGCGTTTGCTTTCGTCATTATACGTTGCCTACTATAACAAAAAAGTACTCACAGAATTGACGCTTACTACAATTTGCGCACTAGAAATAGTTATCGCACGCGTGGACATTATCATAATGGTATCTAATGACTTTTAAAGAGAGATGGATGTCGATGCTCTCTAAGTTGACCAAGATCATGAGTATACACATGATCTTGGTCAACTTAGATATTTTGATTTGTCAAATATATTTCTAGCTAGATAATCTACAATTACAGTGTGTTATGAAGATAATTCTTTTATTATTTTAATGTTTACATTAGCAAATTGTTTTTTATTGTCATTATATAAGTATGCAAAAATTAGTTTCTTATGCACATTCATCATATCAATAGCATAAACGAACATGTTATCAAAATAGCGAGAGAGCTCTGACGCACCTTAGAGCAGGATGCAATCGATAAAACACAAAAAGATTAAAGAGATCCATAAATTATTAACAGGTCAGGTCAAGATGGAAAACGATCTTTTTCAGATTGGCCTCGATCTTGAATGTTTATCTAAACGTGTCAGTTCTAAAATATAATTGAGTTAACATCTCACGACACTCAAGTAAGTGTGGAGCTAGCTCTGTGTGATGATCACTCAGATCACACAGATTCACATTCACCCTATACATTTCATCATGATTACACTCTGACACCAGGGTGTGCATGGTCGATTGACCGTGGCACCTACACGAAATGATGATGATGATGATTTCATTGCAGCCACAAAAGTCCACTGCTGGACAAAGGCCTCTTCCAAGGATTCCTCTTTCCATGTGAGGATATTACCATACTCACCACACCACGCTGCGCAGGCACGTTGGCGAGCGCAGTTTTTATGGCTTCTTGTGCCTCCGACATAATATAATCCGATACATTTATTTATTTATTATCAACGAACGAGCTATCCTTCTCTACACTCGACATTTCTTGCTACTACGAGTGTTTAATTGTGACGTCACAGCGATTTGTTAGTTTACTAGAAGCTGGATTCGCGCCAAGGTTACCATTTGCATACAAAGTATTGTTTCTTGCTTTGTATGTTTAACTGTTACTCGTAAACAGTTATTATTGTGATGTCTTCTGACTTGAAATTACCCTTTATCATTTCATATCAACAGGACAAGTGTCAAACTGTTTTGGTGTAAATTATGATTTAAGTCATGAGACGCTATTTTTTTAAAGTCTATGGTTTAAATGCAAATACTTATTTTAAAGATAAGTTGTTCATACTTCTGAACAATGTTATTATGTATATAAATGGGACTTAACACGAACCGCGTGAAAGTTTAAAAAAGAATACATTTTCCTACTTGCGAAGTTAATTTTTTTTTCTACCATATAAACTAAGATATGAGTAATATAGCTATGGAGTAAGAACTTATATAATTTTATTTTAGACTAGCTTTAATCCGCGGCTCCTCCCGCGTCATTTTGGTCCCCCAGGAACCGAAACTATAGTCGGCAATTCCGACAAAAAAGAACGTCAGTGACCCATTATTAAAATAAAAGGATCTAATCATAAGATTCACAGGACGCTTTTAGCGTGTTGGTGGGTGTATAGGTGGAACACAGAAAATATACTGTAAATAGTGATGGGTTGCTAGCCGCATCGCCTATTGAAATGGTTCCTTCAATTTTTGCCGATTTTGACGGCCAGCTTCTACGGCGCGGGATGAGAAGCAGCTGATACATTCTACGTTTTGATTTTCTCACAAACCATCATACAAGAAAGAATGTATTTATTTGTATTGAATGGGTACAATGGTATTAATTTTATAGATACCCGAAGATGTGCCTCCATTCTCTAAAATACATTGTCAAGATCTATTGATGGATCTTTTTGCACTCTTATGTCCAATTTCATCCTTGGTTAAGTATTTTTCGTACAAAATAAAATGTAGCCGCCATTAATCTTGAAATAAATCAATATGCTATGAATAAATATGTGAATTATAAAAACAAGTTGTTTTAATAGCGCGCAGGCGCAGTGACGCAAGTAACAGGTAAGGTCTTCAGAACTGGGCTGGGGTCTTATTCTGTAATTATATTCCGATTATAAAGTAATAAAAATAATGTTGTATTAATTTGTTCATCAGTACTAATATTTATATCTTAAAAGATCATCTTACATAACTTTTTTTGACTAATTAATTAACTGGTTCGCTGACACTGAACTAGACACAAAATAAATAACAATAAAATTACGTCTACAGGCGGGCAGTGTCAGCGAAAGTGTTCAGATGTTTAATCTCTAGTTATCATCAGAATAACATTTTATCTGACTTATGTTTAATAATTTACAGCACGTTATATTAGATATTCTATCTACACACGCAGAATCTCTACTATGTATAACATTTATTGCCTCTATGAATTCGAAAATATTAGAGACAGAAAGATATTTTAGTTCATAAGTTTTGTTATCTGTTTAAAATTAAATTTTTCATAATATATATAACTAGCTGATGCCCGCGGCTCCGCCCGCGTTAATGTCGTTCGTTTGGGAACAGTAGAAATGATAAAAATTCCATACAAACCCCTCCTCCTCTGCTTTTTTCCCTTAAATTTAATACATTTCACCTGCATAGATCTTTAGCCCTTAAGGAGGGGATTTTGCCCATTTCACGTACACAGATATTTTTTTATTGTAATGGAGAACTTCTTATTGTCATATTTCTAAGTAAATAAAAAAAAACATACAAACTTTATCCCGCCTATTTTACCCCTTCAAGGGAAAATTTCGTCCATTTTAAGTACACAGATCTTTTTAATTGTAATGTTTACATATATACTTATTTTTATACTTCTATGTCCAGAAATGAGAAAATTTCCATACAATCCCTCCTCCCCTTTATCCCTTAAGGGGGGAATTTTGTACATTTCACCTACACAGATATTTTTTAATTGTAATCTAGAACGTATATACTTATTTTCATACTTCTAAGTCTACAAATGAAAAAAAAATCCATACTAACTTTACTCCCCTATTTTATCCCTTCAGGTGAAAATTTCGTCGGTTTTACCTACATACATCTTTTTATTTGTAATCCAGAACGTCCAGAAATGAGAAAATGTCCATACAAACTTAAACCCCCCCCCCCCCCCCCCCCTCCCCCCATGTTGCCCCTTAAGGAGGGGATTTTATACATTTCACCTACACAGATCTTTTTAATTGTAATCGAGAACTTACATACCTATTTTTATATTCTAAGTCCAGACATGAGAAAATTCCGTAAAACTTCACCCCTTTTGATTTTCTAAAAATCCTTTCTTATTGCTCATTTACATCATAAAAAGAATCCCTGTGCTAAATTTCAAGTTTCTGGGCACAGTAGTTTCGGCTGTGCGTTGATATATAAGTCAGGTTTGCCTTTGGTTCGCGGCTCCGCCCGCGTAAGTGTCGATTTCTCAGAAACAGTAGATTTACCCGGAATACAAAATCATAACTTTCAATGAAACACCTTTATATTGACTTTTAATTGAATAACTTCAAAAACGGAAAGTTTCATACTAACTTTGCATCCCCGTTATACCCCCTTAAGGGATGATTTTTGATAAAAATATTTTACTCGCGTTTCATGCCTTTCAGTAAAGAACCTTCATGCTGAATTTTATTCGAATAACTTCAAAAACGACAAAGTTTCACACTATTTTTGCAACCCGTTTTACCCCCTTAGGAGATGAATTTCCAAAAACCTTTCTTAGTGCTCCCTTACGTTATAAAATGAACTCCTGTGCAAAATTTCAAGTTCCTAGCTCTTATAGTTTAGGCCCTGCGTTGATATGTCAGTCAGTCAGTCATCTTCTCCTTTTTTATTAGTATGGATTACTATGGATAGTATGGATAGGTATAATGCTGTCGAATAATGATGATGAATTGACTTTGGATTTTAATTTTCTTAAGTCACTTATTAATTTGCTATATATGTTTGCAGGCAAACTCATGCCTTGAGTTCATTCAAATGACGATAACTTTTTTTTTAATGAACCGATTTTAATGAAACAAACTTTAAATATTTTGCTGAGTTAAAACAAAGCAATTGGTGAAAGTTTGAAGTAAATCGGTTCAGTATTTTCGGAGATAATCGTGATCATACATACAGACAGACAGACAGACAGACAGACAAAAAATTCGAAAAAAATTTTTTTGCTTTCTATTATTCTTTTTAAGTGTCCCTCTATCCATTTCAGTCAAAAATTCTAATTGTACAGACAAAATATTTTTACTGTTTTATTATATGTATAGATATGGTTTTTAGTATAAAAAAATCTTTTGTGATTTAAAGTTTGCAAGTATTTCTCATATTTATTCTATGCATTTGTTAAACAGCATAATAACCTCAGAACAATAAGATATTAACGATGCATTCGAGATAAACAAGACACGTAGTAAATTTACGTAAATTTATAAACTACGCAATAACGGCCGATTGGTTTCAGAATAAGCGCCTGATTGCTGTTCGTTTTTGCTGAATCTAAACCAGCCGTACGTTCTAATATAGTCATGTTCGCAGCTCTTAACAAGCGTTTGATAGTTATCGGAATGGCAAATGATGAATTGAAGAAGGTTACAATTACTACTAGCTTTACACACAGCACTTCATGATCATCTAGTGAACTTCAAATGTTAGGATAACTCAGAATTGACTCTTTTTCATCATATGAAGTTGGCTCTTTTTGTCCTGCGTTGCCACGTGGTAACCAAATATCTATTTAATTCAATAGGTCTTTTCCTAAAAAAATACCTTTTAAAATAATTAGTGCGTCTTATAGATTATCGAAAAATATAGATACGTATTTTATTTTTTGTCTATCAAACAAAAATTGATAAAGTTAGGTCCTATAGCTCGTTAGAGTTCTACGTGACGTCACTGACCGGTACTCTTTACCGGCCTGTTGCGTCATGAGCCCCCACTCCTGAACTTTGGTGCGCATTATCTTTATCATCTTTTGCTTGATTGAAAAAAGAAAAAAAATCGTATCTACTCGTAATATTTTTCGATAGTCTTTGTGCTATTGCCTCCTTTATAATTTGGGTCTACATCTAATGCATTTAGATCTCTATGAAGATTTGCGTCAACTTTTTTTTATGACATAGGGCGGCAAACAAGCAAGCGGGTCACCTGATGGTAAGGTTAAGGTAAATCAACGCTGCCCATAAACAACTGCAACACCTGGGGTGTGATAAGACCGTCGTCGCCTTTTAAGAAAACATAGACAAAAAAGAAACAGAAAAAAGAAATACAAAAACATAAAGCCAACATCCTGTTTTTTCTTAAGTTTCTGAAGTCGGTTGCAAGTAAAATGCCAATCAACGTCATTATTAAGCTAATTAAAAATAAATATGTTAGTTGGTAATTAGATATTACAATAGACTATAATAAAGTGGGTTCTACACTATGCATAGTAATACTAAATATAGGTACAGTTAAGGACAGAGATACGTGACAAGGCCCTCTACCTACAGTGTGATTTTGAAGCCCCTAGCTATATTGAAGTCTGGGAATCAGAATCCCTTATGGAATACAGAATTGTAAGAAAAAAAGGTAAAAAACGAAAAACATAACTTTTAACCTTTCATAGAAATTCGTCCAGCTGATCGGCGACTTTGTATGGGAAACCTAATTTTCTTTATCGTTTTTCACCTTTTTTCTTGCAATTCTGTGTTCTATTAGGAATTCTGATTCCTAGATTTCAATATAGCTAGGGAGTTCAAAATCACGTTGTATTACTTAAATTTTCTCTTAAACTATAAATAATAATATTATAAAAATGTATATAAAGAAAGATTTTAATGAAGACTTTCTTAAATTTTGATATTAATATTATTTATAGTTTATGAGAAAATTCAAGATAAAGGTAGAGGGCCTGGTCAGGTATCTCTGTCACTGACTGTACATTGAGAAAGGAAAAATCTATAGCCAAGGTTTATATGGGGGATTGTTATTTTTATTTAACGAGCTCTGTGGCCCAGTGGTCACCATGGCAGGCTGCCACATCCGACTTCCCGGGTTCGATCCCCGGTCAGATCGAGATGGAAAATGATCTTTTTTAGGTTGGCCTGAATCTTGAATGTTTATCTGTATATTTATTTTTTATAAAATATAGTATTGTTAGTATCCTTCGATCAAATATAATGGTAGATACAGTCTCATACAAAATTAAGCCTTAAAAATATCCCCGAGTCAAAACATCACGGTATACTTACAAACAACGACAAAAACGGTACATACTGACAGTATAACTCCACCTTTTCTTTTTCACTTTTGATGCGTAGTTTTTGCATCTTTTCTCTATACCTTCGTCATCGCGAGACGTGTGAGTGCTAGCGCGGTTTATTGGAACTGTGGACAAAACAGCTCCGAAACTCGATAAGGGCGCTGTTATGCCGTGCCACTTTTCGAGCGCGAATCGTGTATCTACCATTATATTTGATCGAAGTTAGTATCCCATAACACAAGTCTCGAACTTACTATAGTGTATACTCGCGTAACCATCAGTGCGAAACATGAGCCTATTATCAATGTCATCTAGATGGGTCTGGTTTCATATTATAGGTAATAAAACTACTGGTAAATAATGTCTGAATCTAAAATATTTAATTATGTATGACGAAAATTAAAAATTATAGTAAACTAGATTTCGCCCGCGGCTCCGCCCGCGTCAATATCGTTCCCCCGGGAACAGTACTTTTCCCGGGATAAAAGGTAGCCTATGTTATTCTCCGTACTCCAGAGAACTTGTATGCAAAATTTCATGATAATCACGAAAATTGACTAGCTCCGTGGCGCAGCGGTCAACACGCCAGCCTGCGACACGGAGTGACCGGGTTCGATCCCCGGCCAGGTCAAGATGGAAAATGATCTTTTTCAGATTGGCCTGGGTCTTGGGTGTGTATCTATATATGTATTTGTTATTTGTTATAAAATATAGTATCGTTGAGTTAGTATCCCATAACACAAGTCTCGAACTTACTTTGGGGCTAGCTCAATCTGTGTGATTTGTCCGTATATATTTATTATTATTATTATTAGAAAGGATAATCAAAGTATGGGAAACCCGCAAAATTTAATGTTTTTTTTTAGGTGAAAATTTTAATGTGGTTCACAGAATACATTTACTTACCAAGTTTCAACAGTATAGTTCTTATAGTTTCGGAAAAAAGTGGCTGTGACATACGGACGGACAGACAGACATGACGAATCTATTAGGATTCCGTTTTTTGCCATTTGGCTACGGAACCCTAAAAAGGACGTTTAAAGTTATTTAGCATAACATCTTAAAATGTTGATGCCATAGAAAATGGATGACGCACACAAAACATCAAAAAAGTAGACGCTGCAATATTTTTGGTCTACAATAATTCAGAAGATAATCTCCTCAGAATTTTTTATAGTTTAAACTACTGTAACGGTTATGCGATGACGCAGAGTCATATCTGAGAACAGGCTAATAAACTTCTCTTAATAACTTAATATTGTGGTAGCGTTTTGACAACTAATAGTTGTCAAAACGCTACCACTAATGCATGTAAGACGAGGTCAAGTGACGTCACCATCACCACGCTAATAACCATATCTCCGATGGGCAATATGTTTTAATATGCATCATTTAAAACATAACTTATGTAACAGATACTTATGTTTTTATTTTTGTTTATAGCATTGGTGGTTGGGAAATAAAGAGATTATGTGTGTTCGTAGTGTGTTTTCTTCTTATGATTCGTGGTTTGTTTTAGTCATCCTTAAGAGCCCGCCATATGCCCGGCGGCGTGGCGATACAAACGCGGATGGTCTAAACGCGTTGGCTACTTTGGATATTTTCGTTTTTTAGGAATATTCAAGGGTTATTCGAAAAAGAAAAACATATGATGGCTGCTTTATCTGTAATGCAATAATAATCAAAAGTTTCAAGGTTAATTTTAATGTATTTGGTGAATAATGCTATATACCGAGTAAATTAGACGTGATTTGGAGGCAACTTTGCAATTTTTTTCTATCGAGAAAATTTAACGCAATCGTGTTTTTGAGTCATATAGTTACCAGAGTTAGTCCTGAACTTTGCTGCATTTTTATTTCAACTTGAGTATTTAATTATTATTGATATAACAGTCAATCATGCAAAGCAGTGTGAGGTAGTACGGGCCCTTAACTGCCTCGCTGGTGGTTGCAGGTATGGATCGGGTACGCTCGCCCGGTCTTCTGAGCTGCTACTTGCTTTTTCTCAATTCATCCGAGCGAGTAGTATCCCAATACCTTTATTCCCTTTCTAAATCCAACATATTACTATCCTTCCCCAGCTTAAATATGCTTTCGATGGGTAGCAGCATCGACAGCACAAGAACTCAAAGAAACTGCGTTCGCTAATCCGCCTGCTAAGTGAAGTGAGTGAGTTTGGCAATATCCTCCCATAAATAAATAATAAATAAATATATACGGACAAATCACACAGATTGAGCTAGCCCCAAAGTAAGTTCGAGACTTGTGTTATGGGATACTAACTCAACGATACTATATTTTATAACAAATACATATATAGATACACATTCAAGACCCAGGCCAATCTGAAAAACATCATTTTCCATCTTGACCTGGCTGGGGATCGAACCCGGTCACTCCGTGTCGCAGGCTGGCGTGTTGACCGCTGCGCCACGGAGCTAGCCATGGAACAAAGAATCCTTGGGAGAGGCATTTTTCCTGCTGTCGATTTCTCACGACTGTAATCTCCGATCAAACAAGATGAAGCCATAATAATGGCCCCGAGAAATCATCTATACTTACAAACAACGACAAAAATGGTACATACTGAAAGTATAACTCCATCTTTTTTCACTTTTGGTGCGTATTTTTGCACCTTTTCACTGTAGGTACCTTCGTCATCGCGAGACGTGTGAGTGCTAATGCGGTTTATTGAAACTATGGACAAAACAGCTCCGAAACTCGCTTAGTGCGCTGTTTTGCAGGTGCCACTTTTCGAGCGCGAATCGTGTATCTACCGTTATATTTAAACGAAGACTGTAATGATGATTTGTGTTAGTCAAGTATTGTATTGAACTTGTGTATGGATGAATGGTAGATTAATAAATCATAATATCATCGTCATTATTGTATCTATCAACTGATTGATAGAACATCCTTTCATTTATTGATTTAACATCGTTAGGAATAGATGTTATATCAATAAATTGATCGACGACTGACGTACTGACTTACCGATGACATTTAAATCAATAACTTTAATTTTCAATTACAAGTGCGTAGACCTGCTAGTCTTTATTGCTAAAATAAGAATTCTGAATTGATTCTTGTTCTCTTTATATTAGACTAGCTTTCGCCCGCGGCTCCGCCCGCGTTAATGTCGATCCCACGGAAATAGTAGTTTTTGCCGGGATAAAAGGTAGCCTATGTCCTTCTATGTACTCCAGAGAACTTGTATGCAAAATTTCATGATGATCGGTTCAGTAGTTACGGCGTGAAAGCGTAACAAACAAACAAATAAACAAACTCACTTTCGCATTTATAATATTAGTAAGGATATTTGTTTATCATAGATTTAATTTAGCTAGATTAAATGCTGGTCTGGGAGAAAAGAAAAAACATAGAATGTGCCAGCTGCTTCTCTTCTCGCGCAGATCGTAAAAGCCGAACGAGGGATTGGGCTAAAATCTGCGGAATCATGTCATTAGGCGATGCGGCTAGCAACCCATCACTATTTTGATTCCGTTTTCCATCACACGCCCACCAACATGCTAAATGTGGCCATAAGGTCTTATAGACCTATAGGCTCTGTCTACCCCGCAAGGGAAAAAGACGAGATACTAAGCATAGATTTAAAAAAAAATGGCTAGATTATATCATGGAAACTAACGTGAGATAAAAACATCTTTACTTAGTAAGTATATAAAATGAAGTCGCTTCCGTTCTGTCGTGTCTGTTCGCTTTGACCTTTTATACGACTCAACGGATTTGAATGCAGTTTTCAGCAATAGATAGATAGCTATAGAAGAGTGATTCAAGAGGAAGGTTTAGGTATATGTAGAATTGACTGCCCCATACTTGTATCTACATTTCACCCGTGCGAAGCGGCGCCGGTCCCAAGTTCTGTATAAAAACGGGTACTGAACTTGCCTTTAAAATGGATTTCTGACGAGTACAAAACTATAGTCAGTAATCCCGACGATGTAGCACGTGAGTGACCCGTTTTAATTATTCATAAAATCAATGACCATCTAAAGTGTGAAAACAAGCAAAGCCAGGAGCTGGTTCCAGGGCTCTTTAAATCAGCAAATAATGATGTATCTAAAACACGTTCAAATGAGGGAAACTTAGATCTCGATATAACCAACACATAAATATTGACGAAGCTTGTTGCTGATGAATTTTTGTACCATGAAATTTGTAAAGATGTCATAACAAAATAAAATTTTAAATCAATATAATCTTTCTTAAATAAAATTAACCACTTTAATGATACACTAAAGCTATTTGGCGGTTTCCGAAGAACTCTGACACCAGGGTGTGCATGGTCGATTGACCGTGACACCTACTCGAAATGATGATGATGATTTGGATGACGTTGAAATGGGACCCTCTGAAAGCATACTTTGAAATTGGTTCAAAATTAACGGAGTTATGAGGTAAAAAACATTAAAAAAAAACACCTCTACCTAAAGTCGGTTAAAATATACAATCAAACTTACTACTATTTCAAAGAGTTTTTAGTCTAATGCGTAGAATATATGCATAAATATAGAAACACTCCTATCACAGTAATTTACTATGACGAAGACGTCAATATTGCCGACCAGTCAAATGAACAGCTAACAAGCGTGAAAAATGAGCTGTCTCGTCGCCTGCCGAAAATAGCTATGCCAGTTAAAGATGATGAAAAGATGGATGTGTCATTGATCTTTTGATAGGTGACTGAGAAATCTTATTGATATGATAACCAGATTCCTCGCAGGATTGTGGAATGGACTCCCTCCCGAGGTTTTCCGGAGGGTCCTTCAAAAGGCGTGTTTACAGGTATCTTAAAAGTCAACAACGCATCAGCACCTCCTCTGGTGTTGCAGATGTCCTTGAGCAACAGTGACTACTTTCCATCAGGTGGCTCGTCTACTCGTTTGCCGTCAAATATAAATAAAAAAAAAGTTTTAAAATAAATATGTGTTCGGTACGCTGTTATTGGGCAACAATAAGTCCGTAACAAAAAAGGGAGGTCTATGACAAGCAGTGGGTTGATGAGATGATGATGAGTCCGTTGTTGTTGCTTATCAAATACAGCAGCTCATCGGACCCTACAGTTCAGTGCTGCCAATCTGGAGATTAGCATTCTCATTAACTCATTATATGTGTAACGTTGCAGCATGCCACCTGCATGCTGCAAATCGTCCAACCTCATTTCTTTCTCATCCTGTTCATTTTTCATTCCTCATTTTATTTCAAATTTCTTTCCATTCCATTTTTAGATTATTTTCTCTCTCTCTCATCACTCATTCCTTCAGTCTACCATCATCTCATCATATCCAAATTTTAATAAAATTCTATATCTATAAAGTGATAGCACAACACCTATTATATACTTACTCAATTTAACTAAGACTATGATGTCGGTTATACCACTCAATTGAATGGTAACAACCATAAGAAATTGCCGACAGAAATGGATCTGCCTGTTGAAACCGATGATCGATAGATACATGATTCATCGTTAAAAGTATAAATACTTGGTTTAATGTAATATGTGTAACAAAATGGGGGTACCATATAAATAAATATAATATATACGGACAAATCACTCAGATTGAGCTAGCCCCAAATTAAGTTCGAGACTTGTGTTATGGGATACTAATTCAACGATACTATATTTTATAACAAATACATATATAGATACACATCCAAGAACCAGGCCAATCTGAAAAAGATCATTTTTCATCTTGACCTGACCGGGAATCGAACCCGGGCACTCCGTGTCGCAGGCTGGCGTGTATAACTTTTTCTATGGAACAAATGCTGGGAACTCAAAAAAAGAAATGGGCAGGACCATATAAAAATTTTCGGCTGCTTGGTCAATTTGTATGGGAACGTCATAAAAATTTTGAGTTCCCAGCATTGGTCCCATAGGATAAGTTGTTCATATCGACGGGCTGAATCACCCCTTTAAGGGTCCAGAACGATCAAAATTTATAAGAAACGCTCGATTTAAATAATTAGAAAATTTCAATTTATACGAATTAAAATAAAGAACAAACAATCAAGAATAAATAACAAAGAATTGTATGTAGGTACCATAGAGATAAGATAACGTAGGTACCTATTTAAAAAAAGCGTCCTTATAAAAAGATGCTTTTTTTTAAATTGTATTATGTATTTTAAATAATGTCACAGCTATTTATACAAATTAAAAATATAATTTTTGAGTGACACTTCAATGCTTTGGACTTTGAGGCGTAAATACGAAACGTGTCTTTTGACACAATCTATAGTATATTTATATAAATTTGACAGTTAAACCTCAGCTCTGACGTCAATGCACCGCTTCAAGATAACAATGTCGCAGGCCCAGTTCAGAAGACCGATCGCCATAACAATAACCAGGCAACAAAAACATGGGAACTTGTCAACTTGATTGACAATAGAGTAGCAGGTTGAAGTGGACGGAGAAATATTAATGATTCAAAAGTTTTAGGTCTAATATACACTATCTATTCAGTTATTAAAATCTATACTTATCTATACTAATATTATAATATTAGTATAGATAAGTGTTTTTTTAAATAAAAGCTGAAGAGTTTGTTTGTTTGAACGCGCTAATCTCAGGAACTACTGGTTCAAATTGGAAAATTCTTTTTGTGTTGGATAGTCTATTTATTGAGGAAGGCTTTAGGCTATAAAACATTACGCTGCAACCAATAGGAGCGAAGCATCAATAAAAAAAGTTTTGAAAACGGGGGAAAATTATTCACCTATGCTGAGAAAAAAACTAATTAATCATAATAACAGAAATTGCCGCGGACGAAGTCGCGGGCAACAGCTAGTAGCAATAAATATATACGGACAAATCAAACAGATTGAGCTAGCTTAAGTTATGGGATACTAATTCAACCATACCTCGTGTAGTGTATATATTCTTTGACCATACTATATTTTATAACAAATACCTAAGATAAATACATATATGTAGAGCGGCTAAAAGAGGGAGCGCGCAATTTAAAAAAAATTATAAGGTTGGCTATGCTCTGTGGGGCCGTGCTCACGTGATCTCCGGCTCTCGCCCGTAGAGAGCGGCGGTGGCCATATTATTTTGGCCTGTGCTGGTAACAAAAGACGTTTTGACTGCTCACTGTTTTTGCCTATTGTATTTGTACAATTCTATTTAAATAAATTTTGCTTCCAACCGAAACCTGCATTATAATGGCGCCCAACGTGGGGCAAGAACCTACAAAAAACAACGTCTACGTGGTGTGAAAACCGTGTCTATAACTACGAACGAATTGTACGTGCGTGTAAATGGCATATTCGACGCGTTCCAAGGCCCGGACAGACCGGGATTTACAGGAATACGACGACGCGATGGAAGAAACATCCCCGGCAGTCGCGGGCGGCCGCACGGTCCCCCAGCACGACGCCGGCCGGCAAGCACCAGTTGCCACTCCGAACACGACTGGCGAAGGCCCGTCGGCGTTTATGACGGAGGCACAGGTGTCCTCTCTCATCTCAGTCATCGCACGGTCTCAGGCAGAGGCCAACCGTACACTGTTCGAGAACATGATGACCACGCTCAGCAGTCAAATGTACGACATGGGGTCGGCAAGAACCACCCCTCCTTCACCAGCGGCATCCGCATCCGACACCCGCAACCATGGTGGAACATTCGCAAAATGCACGGCGCGTTTTGACGGACGAGCGGACGACGCTGACAAAGTAGAGGCGTTCCTCGACGCAGTTATTACATACAAAGAATGTGTCAACGTCACCGACGAGCACGCACTGCGCGGACTTCCCATCCTCCTGGTGGACGAGGCAGCGATATGGTGGCGCGGCGTGCGGGACTCCGTAGAGAGCTGGGATGACGCGGTCGCGCGCCTACGCGGCATGTATGGCGTTGCACGACCGGCCTACAAGATCTTCCGCGACATATTCGCGCGCGAGCAAGAACAAGAAGAACGTAGTGACATATTCGTGTGCAAAGTTAGAGCGCTTATAGCGAAACTTCCATACGTATTGAGCGAAACTATAAAATTAGATATAGTGTACGGCTTATTAAAACGGAAAGTGCGTAAACGAGTAACGCGCGAGAGCGTGAGATCACTCGACGAGCTGATTGACAGGGTCCGTGAAGTTGAGGAGTCCATGGCCGAGGTGACGCAAGGGGACGCCAGTCAGGTTCCGCGCGGCACCACAGGTACCAATCAGAGACTGCCAACCGTAAGTAATGCACAAAATAATATAAACAAAAGCGCTACGTTGTCTGCGAACTTAATACCTATACCTACTCAATTTCCCTCTAGTTCACATGACGGCAAAGTTAATCGTAATCGCGCTCGATGTAGTTATTGCAAAGTGTTCGGGCATACCGTAGATAACTGTCGTAATTTGTCCGAAAAGAAAGTAAAGATTACTAGCGACAAAAGTAACGAACGTACTAGCTCTATAAGGTGTTATGGATGTGGCCAACAAGGTGTTATCAAGTCTAAGTGTGAAACTTGTAACCCTAAAGATAAACAAGCCGATTTCCATTGTGCAAATTGTGCATGCATGCCTTGCAAAATACCTAAACCGCCTTATTCCGATATACAGGGTTCGAACTGTAATAGGTCCGATATACAGGGTTCAGACTGTAATAGTTCCGATATACAGGATGACAGCTGGATTTTATCTGATATTCGTGAAACTGCTTACAAGTGCACTGATAAACACGGTAGTAATAGTGACTTTGTCAGAATCCCGTTGGAAGCCGAAATATTTCACAATTTTCGTAAAATTGCAGATTTCGAGACCAATGCTAATGATAAACAACTATACGGTGAGGTTAGACCTGCCCGGATGAAATATAAGTCTGACGCGCGTATTTTACCTGATCCTACCTTGTACACAGCTGGAGTAGATCCCGATCAGTTCAAACCGGTGATCGACGTCAAGATTTTAGGTCGCAATGGTGTCGCCGTAGTGGATACAGGTGCCACGCACTGCATCGCCAGTCCGATGCTGCATCGGATGCTCATGGACGGCGGTATCCGCTTCATTAAGACACAACGATCGATCGGGTTAGCAGATGGAACACGAAAGGTACGTGATATTTTAGCTGGAGATGTAGCAGTTGAGCTGGAAGATCGCAAGATATTCACCACATTCCTGGTGATCCCTGGAGCGGACACCAGGACTCTTTTGGGACGCGACTTCATCAGAGATGCTGGGATATTGATAGACATAGGTCGAGCTTCGTGGAGTTTCGCCGACACACCAGACCGGCGGTACGGTTTCGTACAGAAGTATGTGCTTACTTCATCTACTGGCGCCGAACTGATGCGTGTTGAGTCCACCGAGCTTAAGTTAAGAGACGACGAAGGTCTGAAACTGAGTGATGAGCAGCGCGACAGGCTAAATGAGCTGATAGTGAGGAATGCTGATAGCTTCGCTCCTGACGGCAAGCCTACGGACTTCGCGATGCACCACATCAGGACCGACGAGAAACAAGAACCGATCGCTTCTCCGCCTTACCGCTTGTCACAAGGTAAGAAACAGCTCTTAGTAGAGGAGCTTGATAAGTTGCTGCAGGCTGATATAATAGAAGAGTGCGAGTCACCCTGGGCGGCGAACGTCGTACTCGTCGCGAAAAAGAACGGCGGTGTACGCTTGTGTATCGACTACCGCAAACTCAATGCCGTGACGGAGCCGGACCGCTATCCGCTGCCCAGAATGGACGACATCCTTCACGCCGCAAAGACCAGCAATTTCATGAGCACGCTCGATTTGCGATCAGGTTATTTCCAGGTGAGCGTTGCAGAGGAGGACCGCGACAAAACAGCGTTTACTACCCCTATTGGTACATATAGATTTAAGAGGATGCCGATGGGCTTACGTAACTCGGGAGCTACTTTTCAGAGACTCATGGACAGATTCAAGTCCAACATCAGGTGCGCCGATAACAGCAGTTGCCCCTCCATCCTCTGTTATCTTGACGACTTGATCGTACTATCAGACTCTTTTCCCAGGCACCTGGAAGACCTGGAGGCCGTGTTCAACAGATTAGCACTCTTTAGTTTACGCGTCAACCGTGAGAAGAGTTTCTTTGCCAGAGATTCTGTCAGATTTCTTGGCCATCTAATCGTTCCTGGAGGTATCCAGGTGGACCCCGATAAGACTGTCGCTATAACGGCTATGCCACCGCCGAAGAACGTCAAACATCTAAAATGTTTCTTGCAGACGACGAGTTGGTTCCGGCGGTTTATCCCTAATTATGCAGAGATAGCCCGTCCTTTGACGACGCTACTTAAGAAAGACGCCAGTTGGAAGTGGTCGTCAGATCAGCAAGCCGCTTTTGAGCAGCTCAAACAGTTACTTGTGTCGGCACCGATATTAAGGCAAGCCGATGAAACCCAACCGTTCAAGCTCCGGACTGACAGCAGTGGTTATTGCCTCGGGGCTGTTTTGATGCAGGGGGAGGGGCAGGAAGAGCGACCAGTCGAGTACGCTAGCCGCCTCCTAACAGCCGCTGAGAGGAACTACACGACCACCGAGCGTGAAGCTCTGGCTGTCGTATGGTCCGTCATGAAGTTCAGAGGTTACATCGAGGGTTCTGAAGTTGTTGTCATTTCTGACCACCAGCCCTTGCGATGGCTGATGAGTGTCAAGTCACCAAGCGGAAGACTTGCGAGGTGGGCCCTGACACTTCAAGAGTATAATCTGCGCATCGATTATGTGCCAGGTAGATCCAATGTCGTAGCCGACACACTCTCACGGCCCGCGTGCACTGATGAGGTGAGTTGTAGCCTTTGTCTTACTGTAGTCGATCTCCCGACTCAGAGTCCTTCTGACATACGTAAGCAGCAGATTCAGGACCCTGATATCAAACGGATCATAAATGAATTGGAGACGGAAGACGAACCCTTTAGGGGGAGACAATGGGCCAACCGCGGTTACGTCATGTCAGATGGAATTTTATATAGGTGTGGCCCAGAATCAGACGATAACGACAACGCGTGTTTGGTCGTACCAATGAGTGGAAGAGCCAAGGTTCTTGCAGATTTTCATGATGCTCCGACTGCGGGTCACATGGGGGTGGAGCGTACACTCCATCGGATTAGTTCCCGCTTTTACTGGCCTGGTATGAGGGCGACTGTAGCTGAATATGTAAAGAACTGTGTGCCTTGTCAGCGGTACAAAGCTGATAACCGCAAGCCAGCCGGTCTCCTCCAATCACCCGCTGGAACTCGTCGTTTTGAGGTCGTATCTGTTGACCTGTTCGGTCCCTTGCCGGAGACGCCAGCAGGGAATCGATGGATATTGATTGTGGAAGATGTTTGTAGTCGATGGGTCGAGTTGTTTTCCTTGAAGCAGGCTACCAGCATTGAGTGTGCTCGTACCCTCATAGATGAGGTATTCTTGAGATTTGGAGTCCCCAGAAGGATGGTGAGTGACAACGGCGTGCAGTTCGTTAGTGAGATTATGCAGCAAGTTTGTAACGTTTTCGGTATCGATCAGTGTCTCACGCCGTATTACCATCCTGAAGCTAACCCCGTGGAGAGGAAAAACAGGGATTTGAAACCGCAACTAGCGATCCTGGTTGGGAGAGATCACTCCACGTGGGATACTTACCTGGCATCCGTGAGGTTCGCGATGAACTCCGCCCTGTCTGCTAGCACAGGATATTCTCCGGCGTTCCTTACCTTCGGAAGAGAGATGCGTGCGCCAGCCGACGCGATCATAGATATGCGTGAAATCGTAGAAAATGATAAGTTTGTGGCTAATGTTACTCCTTACCTTAGGAAGCTATCCTCCGCGCTCCTCGATGCCAGAGATTCCCAGGAGAAAGCTCAAGCTATTCAGAAGAAGTACGCCGACGAAGGTCGTCGGCCTCCTCCAGATTACAAAGTAGGTGATCTTGTGTTGTTGAAGACGCAGGGTCTGAACGATACCAGTAGAGGGCAGACTCCCAAGTTTAATCCCAGGCGTGACGGTCCGTATAAAATATCACAGATCTTAAGTGATACCACTTATCTTCTTGAAGGGGAAACCGGGACTAAGCTAGGGAAGTATCATGTCTCGCAACTTACACCGTTTCTTGGCGACATCCAACCGCCTATTAGGGAAAAACGTAGAAGGGGCCGCCCGCGCAGGCATATGAGCTAGTCCGAACTTTTCTCCGCGCAGTTTCTTTGCTTCGCGCCGTTCGAACTAGAGGGGGAGGTTGTAGAGCGGCTAAAAGAGGGAGCGCGCAATTTAAAAAAAATTATAAGGTTGGCTATGCTCTGTGGGGCCGTGCTCACGTGATCTCCGGCTCTCGCCCGTAGAGAGCGGCGGTGGCCATATTATTTTGGCCTGTGCTGGTAACAAAAGACGTTTTGACTGCTCACTGTTTTTGCCTATTGTATTTGTACAATTCTATTTAAATAAATTTTGCTTCCAACCGAAACCTGCATTATATATATAGATAAACATACAAGACCCAGGCCAATCTGAAAAAGATAATTTTCCATCTTGACCTGACCGGGGATCGGACCCGGGCCATCGTGGTCGCAGGCTGGCGTATTAACCACTACGTCACGAAGATCGCCTGTAAAAAATTTTGTTAATTTACAATATGTAAAGAAAACCCTAATCGATCGTCAGATCCACGGGCTGAATCACTCCTTCAAAGATCGGACAGGTTTTTTATTTACATATTGTTTATGGTTCAGGGCTTTTTATTTTGAAAGGTCTGTTTCAAAAGGTCTGTTTAAAAAACACACAATTAATCCTAAGATCGCTGGTTCAAATCCTGCCCGTGTGGTTTTTTTATCACCATATCTTTTATTTCTTTGTTTAATAACACTAATAGAAAATAAGAAAAACTGACAGTGTATCATAAAAACAAGTGCCAAATCGATTGAGCCAATCGAAGCAGTCAATCGAACCCAGTAATTGAGTGCGGCTAACCAGATACAGCCATGACCCGCCTAGATTGAGTTGCTAATGAATATGTGAGCGAGCATCTGATTAAAGCTTGACATGGATTAATTTGATTCACTAGGTGACCAAAAATACGAATACATAAAATAGGTACTA
Source organism: Elegia similella (assembly GCA_947532085.1). Lineage (NCBI taxonomy): Eukaryota > Metazoa > Arthropoda > Insecta > Lepidoptera > Pyralidae > Elegia > Elegia similella. Next base: position 2,578,406 of record OX383940.1, read on the forward strand.
TATTTTTCCGCTTTTTTTATGTATATTTGACGGCAAACTTGCAGACGAGCCACCTGATGGAAAGTTGTCACCGTCGCCCATGGAGATCTGCAACACCAAAGGAGGTGCTGAGGTGAAATTATACCTATGTAACCCGCTGGTGAGCATGTAGTTGAAAAACGTTATCAAAATAGAGTTGGGTTGCTAGCAGCATCGTCTATCGACAAGATTCCTTAGTTTTTTGTCCATTCTCCCGGATAATCTTCAATGATCTGCGCGGGGAGAGAAGCAAATGGTACATTTCACTTTTTTTCTTTTTTTCCAGGCCAGCAAAGAAGCGTAATTAGAAGTAGAAGATTTTAAAGTATTATCATGCGTTCAAATCGAATTAAAACAATGTCAGTCCTAGTGAGTGAGTGTAGTGAAAAGTACGGTTCTCTGTTCTCATTAATTCCTTCTCACGGAAATTTGCAGGAATTTGCCAATGATTCTCGAGAATTTCTCAATTATTCCCGCACTTGACAGAAAGATGAAGAAATTATCGGGAAACATTTCCGATTCGTTCTCACCGTCCTCGAAAATTTCGAGCAGGGCACCACACTACTTCCAAACAACAAAATTTTTAGATATTGTAGTAGGAGATTTTCTACAATATCCAAAGATATTGTTGTACCACAAGATAATTAATAGTACTAAGTTGTACGGTTTATTATTATGTTTACGTTACGTTGTACTTAGTATTGTTCTTCGGCCTCTAACTGAAAAACCAGTTAGATGAAAACACACACGACACAAACCTTTTCCATGCTTCGACACATACTTCTGTCAGCCTTGAGACAAACTGTAATTAATACTTAAACAACCATTTTATAAGCCACATAAACACTACATTATAAGATAACAACTATTCCAAGAACAATACTGTAATCATACGGTGAATATCGTCATACGTTATTATGCCAATTGGATGTGGCTGTAGTTAAATGGTAGGGCTGATTTTATGGTTCGTTTGATGTCAGCGAGATCCTCAAGAATGATAGATAGATAATAAGTTTATTTGATTGCCACAAACACACAGATTAGTAAAACGTAGTTATGGTTGTTGATGCTTTTGATTTATATATAGTTTTACATGCATATGTTATGATGACTTGAAAGGCCTCTAAACATCTCATTGTTACAAAAGTATTTCATTAATACCCTTGATAACTATATCGCGGATATATTAGACATGTTATACTGATTAAACATTAAATTAAAGATTTAAATGCTTTGATCAACTAATTTACGATGTAGTCATGTCTACACAATACAAAAATATGTCTAAAATATCGACGATATAGTTATCTATACTTTTTAATATTATAAAGCTGAAGGGTTTAATTGTTTGAACGCGCTAATCTCAGGAACTACTGGTTCAAATTGAAAAAATATTTTTGTGTTAAATAGTCCATTTATTGAGAAAGGCTTTAGGCTATAAAACATCACGCTGCGACCAAAAGGAGTGAAGAACAATAAAAAATGTTTTGAAAATGGGGGAAAATTGTTCATCTATACTAATAAAAAGACTAAAATCATAATAACAGAAATACGCGCGACGAAGACGACACGGCAACAGCTTGTCTAGGATAATAAAGAAACACTTTTGCAAAAAGGAGACACATTTTTTAATAATCTTTAAAAATGTTTGATTGTGCGAGCGAGACGCCAACCAAGTGTCAAAGACCTCATAAATCTATAGAAAAAAAAACTTTAGACAACATGCGATGGATATCGTCAGAGGGTATAGTATCAATTAGACGTGAATGGAAGTAGTGTGACAACGGAGTGGGCCGATTTTATAGTGTCGTCCGTCAAAGACAATACACCTTCCGTGTTGATGTCGGTGAGATCTTAAAGAATAGTATATCTTAAATAATTTATGATGTTTCTGATTTATATGTATTGAAGATTACGAAGTTTGAATTATTGATACTCAATCGCGATTAATTTACTAATAATGGTCATTACATTAGCTAGTATAACAAGCGCACGACTTTTACTACATTTTCATAATATGTGTTTGTCTTAATCTTCCTAAGGAGTGTTCGCGTCATATATAGTGTAACCTAACGTGCTGTTAAGCTATTATTATAGCTGGCTATAATGTCACTCAAAATTATGTAATGATTATAATGATATTTCTGACATCCAATTCTCTTTAGACATTTTTACATTTATCATTCTAGCCGACTGCTGAACAAAACGTCTCCCAAGGTTTCTTTTTCTTTTTTTTTATGTATATTTGACGGCAAACGAGCAGACGAGTCACCGGATGGGAAATGGTCACCGTCGCCCATGGACATCTGCAACACTAGAGGAGGTGCTGAGGTGAAATTATACCTATGTAACCCGCTGGTGAGCATTTAGTTGGAAAACGTAATCAAAATAGAGATGGGTTGCTAGCAGCATCATCTATCGACAAGATGCCTTAGTTTTTTGTCCATTCTCCCGGATATCTTCTATGATCTGCGCGGGGAGAGAAGCAATTTGTACATTTCACGTTTTTTCTTTTCTTCCAGACCAGCAAAAAAGCGTAATTAGAAGTAAAAGTTTTTGAAGTATTATCATGAGTTCAAATCGAATTAAGAACAATGTCAGTCCTAGTGAGTGAGTGTAGTGAAAAGTATGGTATGAATAATCATTGATGTTGATATATCTACCTTCCATATATCCTTCTGTTCTCATTTCCGTCTCACGGAAATTTGCGGGAATTTGCCAAAAATTCTCGAGAGTTTCTCAATAATTCCCGCACTTGAGAGAAAGTAAAATTATTAAAATTTCGAGCAGGGCACAACACTACTTCCATACAACAAAATCCATGTGAGAATATTGCCATACTCACCAAGCTTGGCCGGCGGATTTGCACGCGCAATTTATTTTCTTTTGTGCTTTCGACGCTGCTGCCTATCGGAAGCATTTTTAATCTAGAGAAGGATAGGAATTTGTTGAATTTGGGAAATAAATTAAGGTATTGGGGAGACACTGCTAACTCGGTTGAATGAACTATTCGGGAAAAGCAGTAGCAGCTCGGAAGGCCGGGCGCGCGAACCCGATGACAAACATGCAATCACCGAACAGGTAGTTGAAGATGATACCCCTGATTGTGACACTGATAACATTGTACTCCTTTTTCGCACACTCGAGTTATCATTGAATACTCGTAGTAATGATGTATTATGATGAAAAACACGGGGGAAGTTGGGTAGCTAGTTGCTATCCTGAACTTCGGACTGCGCCAGTAATTATGCAATGGCGTCTGCAGCTTATCAAGCGATAACCCCACGGCCTCTGTCTGTCTGTGTATTTATGTCACCAAAACAGACGGACAGACTTGTAAGCAATATTGCTAATATCTCGTGCAACTGTGTCATTAAAGGAGATATCCTTTGATAATCTTTAACCTTTGGAAATTTTTGCATAACTGTGGAACTTGACACGGATATGTAGTTTTATCAGCGTGTGTTTTAATGTTTCGTACCGAAAGGGGTAAAAACGGGACCCTAGTACTTAGCCACAGGTCTGTATATACTGAATCGAAATAGTTTATTAGCCCCTTTACCTTTTTCTTTTTTTTAACTACTTCTGTGGTCCAGTTGTTAAGGCGTTTGCCTGTTGACCCGGGGGTCGTGGGTTCGATTCCCACGGGAAGCATACTTTGTATAGTTGTTTCCAGTTTGATTAGGACATTGCAGGCTTGAATCACCTGATTGTCTGATAATAAAGATGATTCGGTGCTTCGGAAGGCATTTGTCCCGGCTGCCATCTTGTAGTCGTTAAAAGAACCACGTCAGAGGCCGAGGGCGGTTCCGAAGAACTCTGACACCAGGGTGTACATAGGCGATTGACCGTGTCATAACACGAAATGATGATGAGCCCCTTTACGGGAATGGCGAGAGTACATTCAAGCTGTACAACGTGTAACAAAGTTGTAACAATACTTACTTATAACAAGGGTAACAATAGTTAGAGGCATGATCATCCCATGTTATTTAACAACTTTCCCCAGCCGAAAAGAAATCGACTTCCCATACAAAATGAAGAACTTCATCTTCCATGCTGGTCTGGAAAAGAAAAAAACGTAGAATGTACCAGCTGCTTCTCTTGTACGTAGATCATAAAAACCGATCGAGGGAATGGGTAAAATCTGAGGTAACGTGTCAATAGGCGATGCGGCTAGCAACCCATCACTATTTTGATTCCGTTTTCTACCTAATGCCCACCAACATGCTAAACGCCGGCCTTCAGGTCTTATAGACGTAGGCTCTGTCTGCCCCGCAAGGGAAAAAGACGTGATACTATGTATGTATGCATGCAAAATGATCAATCAGTTGATCGACTTTCTACGGAAAGTATTTTTTTCGTATTTGTTGGTTGGTCTCCTGGGGAATGTAGTTCAATATTTGAACTGATCGCGTCTCTTAGTATTTTTACCCCCCATTTTATTAAACGTTGTATATGTGTGGAGAAATCAAGGTAAACAATACACTGAGATTGCATTTTGTTTAAACAGTTCCATAATCAAGAATTGCAATGACGCTAATAAACGAAATGCCGTAGATGAACAGAACAATAGGCGATATAGAAAAAAAACAATAAATAGAAAACACAAACAACACGTTGACGCAATGCTGTTTAGATGTTAATTCTGTAAACAAAGTGTTTGTTTACAGAATTAAAATCTATTCAATAATATGCATAAAACAGGTTGACAGATACACAGGTGATAAATAAAAAACTGGCCAAGTGCGAGTCGAAATAGTACACGAAGGGTTCCGTACCACCATACAACATTTAATTACAAAAAAAATTTTTGTACCCTACATAAATATTAATTTATTCTATTGCAAGTATTTGTTATAATAGCGGCAATAAAAATACATCATCTGTGGTAATTTTAACTGTCTAGCTTTAATAAAAATAATAATCATTTATTTCAGGAAATTATAATGAGATACAACCTAGTGCCAGACAGACAGACGGACAGTGAAGTCTTAGTAATAAAGTCCCGGTTTTTACCCTTTGGCTACGGAACCCTAAAAACTTAGTAAATAGGTCGGTTACTAAAAGAATTCTAAAAATCTAGTTTTGAAGTATATAAGCGCAAGTTTTAAATCTAACTGCGATTACATCATCTCCTCAATGGACATTATCGTAGATATTAATTCAATTCAATAGACGATAAAAGTTTTTCTTCTATTGAATTACATGTCTAAGTAGAAAAAATTATGTATGGTGGATTCTGTGAAAGGTAAAACGTGTTTACTGGCACTAAATTAGTAAAAAAATAATTTGAGTTTTTGTTAACATAATAATATCCTTTGCCACTGCATCGTAGCAAAACATTAATTTTTATCACGCGACGTCGCATGATCTGGCAAGCTCAATAACTCAACAAGACACAACAGAAATAACAGATTGATGTCTTCAGGCGGGAATGTCCAATAAGCAACTTCTATCCGTAAACCTTCTCTTTCTTACTAAATGTTGAAGGAGGCATTTGTCTCCCATCTCACCTGATGGTAAGTGATGATGAAGACGAGGATGTTACATGCCTATTTAAGAGAAACCTTCACTTTCATCAAAGCGGCCTCCGTGGTCCAGTGGTTAAGGCGTTTGCCTGTTGACCCGGGGGTCGTGGGTTCGATTCCCACCGGAAGCATACTTTGTTTAGTTGTTTCCAGTTTGGTTAGGACATTGCAGGCTTGAATCACATGATTGTCTGATAATAAAGATGATTCCGTGCTTCGGAAGGCACGTTAAGCCTGTGGTCCCGGCTGCCATCTGGTAGTCATTAAGGGAACCACGTCAGAGGCCGAGAGGCGGTTCCGAAGAACTCTGACACCAGGGTGTGCATGGTCGATTGACCGTGACACCTACTCGAAATGATGATGATCAAAGCGGCGAACTTGCGTTGATCTGAGTCTGAGTCTTTGATTCAAGTACTTTACTTACTCCCTACGGTCCTCCATGTTCATTGACCTTTTAAACTTGACTGACTACGCAAAAAGTGTAACCGTTGATTCATGTTTTTTTACAGTAGCTAGAACAATGGTGTTTTCGTTTGTCGTGACGATTGAGGTTATACATCCTACCATCTTTAACTAGTTTTCCTTGGAGAAAAACAATATTACTCATATTTAAAACAAGTCACAGGTTTGAGTAGTCATGTGGCCCCAACGGCTATAGCGTTCAATTTTTGTCAGGCTCATCACATAGGTGGCGCCACAGGTTTATTCACAACTATGTATCCATCATATTATGAGAAAATAAAATCAGTCAGAGAAATATCTTGTTTCCGATGAAAAATATATTTTTGGCTTATATTAAAACAATATCTATCAGTTTTACTTGGCTTTACCAAGTTAAGACTAACGCCATCTAGTGGCGGGTGGAAAAGTCTGTAACTATTGAACTAAAGCGCCCTCTCCATCCGGTCCAGCGGTCCATAGTGGCAGTTAGTGGAACTAACTACTGCAGCCTGCCGGCAACCGGCCTGCTGCTTTTAACAGGCCTTAAGTTGGACCAATATTGGTGTATGAGGTTGGCAGTCTATACATCAGTATTATATAGTCTTTGGTAGAGTCAGGGGTGTCATCGGGTACGCGTCCCGGGCGTCCCCAGCTGCTACTTATTTTTCCGAGTGAGAATAATATAAACGAATTCAAACTGTAAAGTGCTTTCCAAGACAAATCAAATGAGCACAAACATGATTGGATACCTTGTTTAGTTTAAGAGTTCCTATGGCCACCTTACGACTTCATCATCAGACCAGCGCAACGATTCCATTATATTATATTGCTATCCGATTTGCACATGCATGCAAAATTTCAGTTCAATCGGTAACCGGGAAGTGGATCAAATATACCTAACTTGCAAGATTAGATTACAGACAAACATCGGGCTTGTAAAATGGCATATATTTTAGCTGTGGTAGAGCCACGCTACCGGACGAAATGCGTTTTTGCTACTAGCATGAATGGGCCGGCTCGTCCGGGGAAGTACCACACTCTCACAGAAAATCGACGTTTGAGTAGGAGCTTTACCGCTTCTATGCTTCGTTCGGTGAGTGAGAGAGCCGGAGGCCCATCCTTCCCCCATTTCCTCACCCCATGTCCTTTTCCCAACTCCTTGAAAGGCCGGCAACGCTCCTGTTACACCCTGGTGTTGCAGTTGTCCATGGGCAGCGCTGGTCGCTTACCATCAGGTGACTCGCTTGCTCGTTTGCCACCATATAAAAAAAAATATATGATATTTCTCTCATGCTGGTCTGGGAGAAAATAAAAACAACGTAGAAGGTACCAGCTGCTTCTCTTCCCGCGCAGGTCGTGAAAGCTGATCTAGGGAATAGGTGGAAATCTGAGGAATCATGTTAGTAGGCGATGTGGCTAGCGCTATATTGATTCCGATTTCCACCCACACGCCCACTTACATGATTAACGTAGCTTTTAGGTCTCATAGATCTAGATCTACTCTCACTCATACAGAGCCTAGTCTCTGTTTACCCCTCAAGGGAAAAAGACGTGATACTATGTATGTATTTATATGAGCAAACTTGGTCATGTAACCATTCTTTGTCTGTTATAAACCAAACAATATTCGCCCATTACCACTGCAATCTACCTCTCTGTTCTAAGATAGGGCCATTAAGTGTATAATGAGACAAGGCATGCAAATAAAGCCATGTTGTGCCAGCTCTGTTATTATATACTCTATACCCATTGTGTCTATTCTGTATGATTATGCTATCATTGCGGTAATTTCTACGCTAACGAAGGTTCCATAAAGCAAGAAAACGTGAGAAACATATAGAATGACTAATTAGCTTCCAAATTACTAATGTGACTTTTTTAGGCGGGTTGGCATTTTTTGAGGTTGGAAAAAGCCATTCATCATTTCGTGTAGGTGACACTGTCATACGACCATACACACCCTGGTGTCAGAGTTCTTCGGCACCGCCTCTCGGCCTCTGACGTGGTTCCTTTCACGCCTACCAGATGACAGCCACCACCACAACCAACGGCTTAACGTGCCTTCCGAAGTACGGAATCATCTATATTATCAGACATTCAGATGATTGAAGCCTGCAGTGTCCTAACCAAACTGGAAACAACTAAACAAAGTATGCTTTTACTAAATTTATTTTTTTACTAAATGTTGCATTAGGCATTTGTCACCCATCTCATCTGATGGTAAGTGACGATGAAGACGACTTCCCGTGGGAATCGAACCCACGACCCCCGTGTCACTGGACCACGGAGGCAGTTGAATGCTTAGATCTTTAAAATGACGCAACGGATTTTGATGCGGTTTTTTTAATAGATAGAGCGATATATGAGGAAGGTTTATATGTACATTGGACCCGTGCCATCACGGGGTCCGGGTCGCTAGTAGATAATAATTCGTGATAATAATTACGAATTTGTATTATGATTGTTCATAAACAATATATCTTATTGGCATTTTACATTGACGTAAATGCCATGTCTGTTAATATTATTTGTTGATCGAAAATATACAATCCAAAATGTCTGTATTTCACAGTAAGTGACATATGACAAGACAATGCATCATTTTGTAAATTAAATTTAAATTAAATTTATGTTATACTGGAGTTGAAAGTGGTTGTCTTAATTAATTATACTGTTGTAATGACTGCGCATAAATAATCATGTAAGGTACTTCGAACTCTTATGCTAGTAGCTGTTATTGAAGTTAAAATTTCTGTAGCGTTGTGCACTTTTTGGGATAGGTATAAAGGAGAGGCGGTTCCGAAGAACTCTGACACCAGGGTTGCATGGTCGATTGACCGTGACACCTACTCGAAATGATGATGATGAGTTCAAAAGTGAAAATAATGTATGCAAAAAATAATTCTTGCAGGGAACTTATATGGATAGAAAACATAAAAATTAACATTAGTTGATATTTCTGATCGTTGTTAAGCTTACGTCGCGAGCGACAGTGCAGCTCGTCCATGTTTATCTTGTCCTGGCTTTTATGAATCCTGCAACATAGCTATTTGTGCATTTTTATGAGATGAAATAAATGAATTTATTATTATGCTGAAATTAATGCAGTTCACGCTAGATGCTTTATTTCCACGCGCTTGGTAGTAAGTACTTAGTTTCGAGATCTCTACCAAGTGATAAGCAAGTCTTTCGAGTATACCTTCAGATCAAACTTTAAATCAGAATCACCTTGACTCCATTCCCGATTATGTCATAACACGTATCTATACATCGGTAATTAGTCAGTCCGTCACGTCCGTATGCTGATTAGGACGGCGTCGAGGTGGTCTGTACTAATCTGGTAGTACGTACTTAGAAAATCGTAAGGTTTCACTAAATTGATCATGGATCCATAAGAATAAGCTCTGTGGTCTAGTGGTCATCATACCGCGCCGGAGGTCCAGGGTTCGATCGCCGGTCAGGTCAAGATGAAAAATTATATTTTTCAGATTGACCTGAGTCTTAGGTGTTTATCTATATCCGTATCTGTTTGGTATAAACTATAGTATCGTTGATTTAGTATCCCATAACACAAGTCTCGAACTTTGGAGCTAGTATCATGTGATTTGTCCTTATATATTATTATATTATTATTAAAACGCAATTAAAATATACAGCCGTTTATGCCATAAATTTTCGACATTCGCAAGGTAATCAAAACCTACAGAGTACTTCCCGTGAACGAAGAATCTTGAAAATTGGTACTAAGCAACGTCTTATAGCACAGATAAAGGAAAAATTGCGAGAAGAATAAATTATTAGTTACATCATGTATTAAAATATTTTTAATGAATAAATTAATAGTAAATATAAACTTATAGTAAAGTCGTACTTGGCCGGTTTTTTGTAATAAGTGTCGAAGCCTACAAACGATCTCATGATGCGTCTGATGTTAAGTCACTATTGTCTATCTCTCCATAAAGGAGTCTCTCCTTTTGTGTGTTAGTGGTCAACAAAAGACTCGATTTGAAGCGGCCAGTAAGCCACACTTTACGTTGGCCAACTGTCTGTAACAAAGCGTTGACGTCAATGCGTCGAATATAATTACAAGCTCATTACTAGCAATCGTCGTGTCAGTGTCGATGCAATTAGCATGTGCCGCTAAGGTTGTAATGATACCAAATGGTACTTAGCCTTAGGGGATAAAGAAGTAATTAAAGAAAACCGGCCAAGTGCGAGTCGCCATTGCACACGAAAGGTTACCTTAATATAATATTTAACCATAAAATAAGCACAAAAACAATTTTTTGAATGATTTTTGTTATAGCGGCAATAGATATATACATTCAGTAAAAATTTTAAGTATTTAATAGATACAGGCCTTTGGCTGACGGACGTATGGACGGACAGTGGAGGCTTAGTAATAAGGTCTCCCTTTCACCCTTTGGGTAAAAATATGTTGGATTTAGCGTGTGTGAATAAACAATCTATAGGTACGAAAAGGTAGGCAGGCTCCTGCCTGCCTACCTTTTCGTTTGAATCTTGAATTCCTTTCAGATTCCTATCATTTATTCAGAAAATAGGCCTTTTCAGGCCACGTCAATTCACATTTTAAATTATATTCAAATTATTAATTATTGTTCGAAAGCTACATAGAGATAAACTTTGATGGTTGAATGGGTTATATAATCTATGTCTAAGTAACAAAATGTAGAGTTGTTTATAGATAGGCTAGCAATTTGGCATTAGAATTAATTACTGTATCCTACTTTTATTTCTTATCTCGCTATTCGTGACTTTTGGATTCTGTGTGTGATCATCATCATCATCATTTCGAGTAGGTGACACAATCAATCGACCATGCACACCCTGGTGTCAGAGTTCTTAGGAACCGCCCCTCGGCCTCTGACGTGGTTCCTTTAACGACTACCAGATGGCAGCCGGGACTAACGACTTAACGTGCCTCCCGAAGTACGGAATCGTCTTAATTATCAGACAATTAGGTGATTCAAGCCTGCAATATCCTAACCAAACTGGAAGCTGCTAAATAATGTATGCTCTCTATGTGAGATAATACATCTATTCATCATCACAAATTAAGCGGGTGCCGCGCGAACGAAAAACGTCGCTACTGCACAAGCCAAGGCTGCGCAGAACCAATAGGCGATTAGAAAAAAACATGAAAAGTCTTTATATTTCCATATTTATATTTTTACAAAAAAAAAATAAGAAAGCGGGCGACCTCCGAGATGTGAATATAAATACTGTCATGTGAGAATTATTGTTTTAGACTTAAATATTACAAAGTTTTCGAAGAAAAATGTTTTTAGATGTCATAACATATATATATCATTTTGAATTTCATATGTATCTGTTTCATATTCCAACAAGGGAGCGATCTAGTTCAAGGATAGGTCGAAATCATACAAATACTTTTGATGTATTTAATTAATTCAGCGCATAGTACTAGTCTTAAGAAAAAAACTGTGGATTGTGTATGCTTTTCCAACAAACAAATAAACAAAGAAGAAAAACAATTAACGAGACTGACACTAACATTGAAAGAGAAAAATATCGAAATAAACAATAACATAAACAAGGTTCTAAGAATAAAAGACTAACATCTGTATTTGTAATTCATGTTGACAAACAAACAGACAAGAAATAGATAAGCAAATGAACATGATAATTTACGTCTCACGTCACTAAATAATACTTAGTTTACAACTACACAAAGTATTGTCAAACTGTAACAATATGTTTCTGCAATGGTCTGTGGTGGCGTCTTGCTGTACGTCATAGATTTGTAGTCTTTTTTTCAGTTTGTTTGGGTTTGACGTAAAAACTATTGGACCAATAAAATCAAAAATTCTCCTTAACACTTTGAACGCCGGCATCGCAGTCACAAAGTTTTTCAATTCTTTGTTGGACAACGTTGTCCGAGTCCGACACGGCGTTAAAGGTGTTAACTCGAAAATTTTAGTTTCCTGTAATATGAGTAAACAGCGTGATTTTGAATCTCTGTACTATATTGAAATCCTGGAATCAGAATCCCTACTGGAATTGCAAGATAAAAAGGAAAAAAAATGAAACAAAATACTTGACCTTCCATAGAAATTCGTCCAGGTGACTTTTTATGGGAAGCTTAATTTTTTTTTCGATTTTCAGCTTTATTTGCAGTTCTATATTTAATTAGAGATTCTGATTCCAGGATTTTAGAATAGTTCAGAGGTTCAAAATCACGCGGTATTCCTATCATCATCATCATCATCATCAGGTCCTTTTTAGTCTCCACTACAGGAGCACGGTATTCTTATACCTATTCCTATACCTATATATATGTGGTATTCCTATATATATATATATATATAGGAACAATAGTGTTACCCTGTCATCCTTGTCAGGGTAACACTGTTGTTCCTCACCATCAAACCAGCTCGGCAAAATGAACAACTTTTGGTGGTTTGAGAGACAACCAACGGTAATATACATTGGGTTATTTATGTACTGTAGATTCTGTACATAAAAAATACACAACATATAATACAAGCAGACGAAGAAGCTGATAAAAAGGAATGAAGAGATAACTCTGAATTGGACGTAAGCGCAGCAAACCTGCTAACATTTTCACGCTTCTGCTGCATGCCTGCTTGATAAAGGCATGTAAACATCCTTAATAAGTAAGACGTAGAGAGCTCGGTACAATGTTGGTACATATATACACTAATCCCATCTTTATTCTTACGATATAGACAGAGCCTAGGGCCATAAGAGACCACGTTTAGCATAATGGAGGGAATGAAATTCAAAAACATTGACGAGTTGTTAGCCACATGTATATTGACATGATTCATTAGATTTTCGACCAATTTCGCTTTCGATTTTTGCTTAGGAAATATTTACCGCAGATAGAACAGTTTAGAAGACAAAAAAATTGGCAAATTTTGAACACGCGTTAGGAATAGTCACTATATATCTTTGTAATTATCCATCTACTGAAACCCAAATATGGTTTGTTCAATTAGACAAGTAGAAATCAAGAATTTATGAAATAATGACAGCATAAAAACCCAATCATAACATTCTCATGATAAAACCGTCGTTACAGTTAACCATATTTGGAGGCGTTAAGCTGGAATGTAGGTATCTATTAGTTATTAGTAGTCATTAACCTAGAATATCTTATATCGAGTTACAATTAGCAGAAATCTGATAATTGATCTTTTCTGAGATTTGTTGACTCCGTTGATATCTTTGCGACTTCCTTTTTCACCTTTTAGGTTTAACAAAAAGTATCGAAAAGCAAATAAATATCTTTTTTTTCTTCTTTATAGTCTAGGGAATATGTGCACAATGATGTGCATCATCAGTTCTTTTTAGTCTCCACTGCAGAGACACTGGAGCATGACCCTCTCTGTACTACCGGAGCCATACTTGGCCAGAGTAGACAGAGGATTTGACCTACCTACACTCTCCTGATGTGCATACATCTTTTAAAATATGAATTTTATACACAAGGCTTTACTTTTTGGTAGTACTATATAAATAACCTTATGATATTACTTTGATTCTTTGTTTTTGTATATTTATTATTATTGTGGAAGACCATTATTCCTATATGCAAAGAATTTAATGATCAAATTAGTTACAAAACAAAAAAAAATAGACAATGTTAGAGCTTTAAATAAAACTGAAAGCCTGCTTTCGATTCAAATACCAATGAAATTGCTAAATTATAAGTCAGTGCTTACAATCCAAGTATGAGTTACGATCATATCAAGATATAATTGATTGTACCACCTGCAGACATCGAATAGAAAGCTGCTATTTTACCGATATCTTGTTGATTGATTGTATCGACATTTACGCAATACTGGTTGTTATTTTATCATACGATCAGACGAAACGACTTATTCCTAAGTGATACTGAACTGTAACACTTGGTTTTCATTCTGGATTTAGGCTGTAAAAATAATTAAAAAAATTGCCCTTAATTTTCCCTTATTTATGGGTAAAGTGAGTAAACGTGAATTTACAGGTTATATGTACGAAAAATAGCTCAACGCGCCTGAAAAGATATTGGCTCAAGAAACGAGAAAAAATATTTTATTTTGTCTCCTGTTTGACAAGATAACCATTTCTTTTAAAAACTGAATGAAACAAAAACTAACATCATTAAAACTAACGTGAGATAGACATAATGTAATAATGTTTTCTTATGTAATAAACACGATTAAATCGCACGAGGTGATTTAATTTAAACATAATGTAATAGTCAGCAATCCCGACAAATTAGCACGTGAGTGAACTATTTTTATACTTATATTATACGAAGAAACTATTGATGCAGATGTGCAAGAGTTTTTTAGTCGGTAAGAGTCTGGCACTACCTAGGTACCTTTCCCTGGTGTCCATGAGGATTACTTCACTTGCTTGTAAAACTCAAAAAAAACCCGTCAACGACGAAGATTGGTCAATTTATCAAAAAAATGTTTGATAAGGGTTAAGGGTAAATTGTATATTATGGATTAATTTGTAATGAAATAAAATATATCTATCACAACTTGCAAGTTAGCAACTATTAATCGCCTACTAGACAGTAGATAACATAAATTACCCCCTTGTTAATTAAACTTTAATAGTTGTGTAAACATACCCCATAGGTTAATTGTTACCGGATGTACTTATCGACGTTATTACCCAGCGATAACAGTTACTTCATTATCGCAAATAGGTTTGTGTTTTGCAGATACATTGTCATCAGTTTAGAAGAATGTAGGTCAGGATTTAGGAAAAATTGATAATTTTATCATCCTGAATCTCAAATCGTCAGAGTTAAATATAAATATAAATTTAAATGGACAAATCACACAGATTGAGCTAGCCCCAAAGTAAGTTCGAGACTTGTGTTATGGGATACTAACTCAACGATACTATATTTTAAAACAAATACATAACACATACACATCCAAGACCCAGGCCAATCTGAAAAAGATCATTTTCCATCTTGACCTGGCCGGGGATCGAACCCGGACACTCTCGTGTCGCAGGCTGGCGTGTTGACCGCTGCGCCACAGAGCTAGCCATTTAATCGTATCAATAATATAATTTGTACTTGTAGTGAAGTAAACATTAAAGCGAAATATGTAACAACGTGTAGGTAGCAAAAATATAATGTGGTAATGCACTTTTTAGTTACCTAGTCGTTTGGTTAACTATGTTATACTTTTTTAACAATTTTTAGAATGCCTGCTTGTTTATCTATCTCGTATCGTAATTTCTGGAGTTAAAGTAAAATAAAATAACAATTAGATACGCATTTTATTACAGAACTAGATGATTGCGTTTACTTTTCTATTAATATTTAAAACTATACAAAGATTCAAAGATTTATTCAGAAAATAGGCCTTTTCAGGCACTTTTTCACGTCAATTCACATTTTAAATAATACTTTTTATATTATATTCAAATTATTAATTATTGTTCAAAAGCTACAAACTACTAGCGTTTCGGAACCGACCACTGCAGAGAAGAAGACACCGAAAGAAACTCGTTTCTACAGTATTGGTCGCCTACTTGCCTGAAGGGCTTTGTATGATATTTAATATTTTTATCTTTTCTTTTTTTTCTGATGTCATGATATATACAATTTCAATTTACATATTTTTGTGGAACACGTACGCGTACACGGACGCACATACAATTAGGTTATCAGTGAAGGGGTGTTTAAAATCAGACAATCTCTAGGCATAACTAGCTCATAATTATCTAATTCTCACTTACAGTAGCGGAATGCTCGTAATCTAGTAATGACGTCAACAGCGACCTACTTCGCTGTTGTTGTCTTAACACAATTTACTATGGTATCAGCTGAGGCCGTTTAGCACGAAATCCCTTCAAATGGATTCTATACATCATCGTCGTCTTCATCACCAAGATCTCAGAGCTGCAAATATATATAGAGAAGTTCGATCAGGCCATCCGACCACCTGGTACATATTTATTTATTTATTTAGCTTCATACACAATAACAAGTGTAAAGGCGGAGCTAAATCCTTTGGTTTTTCTACCAGTCAACTGAGCAAGTCGTATAGAGAATGCGAGGGAAGTGAAAAGACAATATTACATAAGGCAAAACAATGTATCTAAATACTAAAATAGAAAATAAACTTACCAAAAACTACATACGATAACATAATAATAAATTAAATCTGAAAGAATCTTTACCAACACCTTAAGCGACTCTCGCTGGATGGCTGGATCAGGGGTCAGGTACAAAAGGCAGTATTCCTAAATGATACGGCACGAATTGTCAGAAAGTTCTCTCTGTAGGGCCCTGACCGCCCGCCGGTCGTTTGAGCCCCGCTGCTGACGGCACACTAGGTTTAGGTTTTATAATGTTTTTATATTTTCCTTTTTATATTATTATTTATTTCGAGCCATCATGTGTCCCACTGCTGGGCAAAGGCCTCCCTCCACTTCTTCCATTCAGTCCGTTCCTGCGTTATTTCCTTCCAATCATTCTCAAATTTATCCAGCTCATCGCGCCATCGCATTCTTGGTCTACCGAGTCTTCGAGTATTGGTAGGGATAATATATAACATTAAAAATCCTAACCTTGGAAAGAAAATGAATAAACAAAATAAATCATACATAACTTCTACAACTTTTTTAAATTCATCATCATCATTAACAGGTCCTTTTTAGTCTCCACTACAGGAGCACGACCCTCTCTGTACTACCAGAGCCATACTTGGCCAGAGCAGCCAGAGGACTCGACTTACATTCTCCACGCTAGCCAGACGTGTTGGAGAGGTCTCACAGATGTTTCTAAGCTTTGTTCAGCTTGTATTTCCTAAGTCGCTTCTACGACATCCACGGGAAGACTTGGAGTGGTCCTATTCTACTCTACCAGATACACCGATGCTTTAAATGATGGGACTGTCTTACAAACATCTGAAATATTTTTTTGATGACTTACATAATATGGTGAAATTTTGATGTTTTTGGCCCCTTAAAGTGGTGACTCAGACCATCAATATGAACAACTTTTTCTATGGGACCAATGCTGGGACCTCAAAAAAAATTTCGTCGTTTCCATACAAAAGAGTCCCGCCGCCCGGCCAGTTTGTATGGGAATGTCGAATTTTTTTTTTTGAGTTCCCAGCATTGTTCCCATAGGAAAAAAGTTGTTCATATTATGGTCTGAGTCACCTCTCTAAAGTTCTTAAACGATAAAAATTTCACCGTATATAGAAATAATCAAAGGATTGTGCTATTTTCCATTTAACTTCTTAAAGTTTCCATTATAGCTAAAACGTAGCTGAATAGTGGAACACTTGTATTCTTATAATGACGTCAACAGCGACCTACTTTGCTATTGTTGTCTAAACACAATTTACTGCGGTATCAGGTGAGGCCGTTCTGCTCCAAGAATTCTGTTTAAATGGACTTCTTCAATGCGGCTCGTGATGGTTTCCCGTAGAGTTCCTGTTAAACTGTAATTGGATTCTATTTGATGCACGCCTGCAGATGAGGGCTTGACTATCCCGGCGCTCTAGTCGAGTTCCCACATAAATAGGAAGTAGGAATAGTGGAGAACAGAGACTCGACACAAAACACACACAGAGAATAACTTTATTGTTACAACTTCACTTTACAACTTCAACTATGTAGATGTTGACTTCAATAATTAATAACAGAGACTTTTATGCTCCGAGATATGGTAGTAGACTGAAGAATAAGTGATGAGAGAGAGAGAAAGTAATCTAAAAATGGAATGGAATGAAATATGAATTACAATGAGGAATGAAAAATGGACAGGATGAAAAAGAAATGAGGTTGGACGAGATGCAGCATGCAGGTGGCATGCTGCATCGTTACACGCATACTTTGATTGCGGCAAGAAACGATGGTTGTTTTTATACAACTGCCAAACAATTAAACTACAACAAGAAAAGAGTGTCATGTTTTGAAATGTAGGGTGTTTTTCCGACTCATCTTCTAACTTCCAGGCCTGGGGCCTAATTCTCGTTTCTATAAAGATTTATCGAAGTCGATAAAAATGTATAAGACACGATGTCGCGTGAAAATATTACTAAAATATCATCAATGCTATTCTGGGGCTTATACATGATATTTCACATCTCTACTGTAAATCGTTCCATGTTGCTCGATTGTATCTATACCCTTCTCCCTATCCCAGATAACGTGTATTCAAAATTTAATGATGATCGGTTCAGTAGTTATAACGTGAAAGCGTGACAAACAAACAAACTCACTTTCGCATTTATAATATTAGGATTGACAAAAGAAAAATACGTGTTAATATTTTTTGATTACTGAACAGAGACTTGTTTTAATATTATTATTTTGACCCAGAAACCTATCCTATAAAAGGTAAAATCATGTTGTTTTGTGGCGAAATATCCGTGTGCGATTGTAGCAATAGAAAAGATTTTTTCAAGATTAAATAGTAGACAGTTTCAATAGATAAGTATATAGAGTATATTATATGAACTAGGAGAGGTACATCCTAAACCCTAAATAGTTTTGTTTGTTTGTATATTCTTTATTGTACATAAAAAAAATAAAATACCATAAAAGAACTAACCTTAATAACTAGACAGAATGTATTCACAATGGCGGATTTATCCCAGTAGGGGATCTCTTCCAGTCAACCAGGTATCCGAAAGGAGAAAATCAGTTTAGTACGTAATTTGCCTGAATTATTTATGTTACCCGTATTATTATTGCTATTTGTATATAAAACCTTCACCTGTACCCCACATACAGGTGAAGGTTAACAATAATAATACGAGAAACATTAACAAACCATGTAAATTACGTACCTAATTAAAATTAATTAAAGATGATTATAAAATAAGGCCCAGAAAGAGATGGGAAGACGAACTGAAATCCTATCGGAAAGACTGGACTTCAGTAGCCCTCGACCGGAATAGTTGGAATGATGAAAGGGACGCCTTTGCCCTGCAGTGGGACAGTATAGGCTAGAAATAGAATAGAAATAATAAAATAAGCAATAGTCATTGTCAAAATCAAAATTAAAAGGTTTATTCAGAAAATAGACTTTGCAGGCATTTTTTCACGTCAAATCAAATTTTAAAGGATCTAATTTAGTAATATTTATATTATTAATTCATGTGCAAAAGCTACAGACTTATTAGCGTTTCGGAAACGACCACTGCAGAGAAGAAACGCCAAAAGAAACTCTTTTCAACAGTATTGGTCGCCTACTCGCCTGAAGGGCTTTTTTATTTAATCATCTATCTTTGTAATTTATAATTTTTTTTCATTTCTAATAATGATTACAATTTTTATCATATACATTATTATTTTTGGAACATATTATGTTAGCGATCGAGTTTGTAATGATATTTTACATTATACACAGTAGTCTCAAAGAGGCCGAGCAGACCTGTCCCCCCTAGCAGCACCCATTCACGAGTTGACGCATGGATCAGCACGTCAATCAGCACATAGCTTACTTACTGGTGGTCTTTCTCTAATCGGCTTGCATACTGCAGTCATATAAACGTAGTATTTCTTCGAGATCGTGTCAATAAACATGCTTTGCGAATAGATTGATGTCGACAGCTTCTTTCGGTGCAGTCTTAAATCGATTTACAAGTTTAACTGATGTGTAGAAAAGTGTTGGCAAACGTATGATATCTTTATCCCTTTAAATAATCAATTTTTGAAGCAAATCGACTTGTGAAACTGGTTTAATATAATTTGAACCTATAAGCTACTATAAAAATATTTGAAAAAGTGTAGAAAAGATGTAGGTATGTAAATAGTATTTAAATATATGTATTAATATTTTGTATTTAAGATTTTGGTATGTAAGGTTATTATATGGTCTATATTTTTAGGTAAAGTGACAGTAATTAAAACTAATTATATACAAAATAAACATGAAGAGATTATTAATTAATTTGTTATTTTAATTATAGATCCTTTAGCTGTAGCTTTGAATTTTCCACTTACTTCTACGTGTTCTCGGCATTACCTGTTGGTTGACTGGTAGATAAAGCCTACGACTTTAAGTCGGCCAATTGCTTGTTAGTAATAAAGTTATAAAATAAATAAATAAAAATATGAACAACTGATCACAAAAACTCGAAACATTTGTGGCTGCGTCTGTACACTGTCCCAATAAGGCAGCGCGATTTATGGCCTTTGTCGGCAATCAAACCATTTCTCAGTCTGGTCTGAACATAAATAATACACAGTTTATTATTGAATAACAAATATTCATGAGTGTTTATAACCACATTTTAAAATGAGTACTTATCAAACTGTTCCCTAAGTTTAAGTAGCTTGTAAGCTGCAGCTTACTTAAGGCTACTTAAACTCAACCTTATTTAAGGCAACAGGATTATTTATTCCATTTTTTTTTTTCGTAGATTTGTAACAACACAAATATTTGGCCAGTTTTATTATTCGCCCACGGGAAACGAACTTTGACCGGGACGCTAAGGCAAACCGGCTGGAACACCGGGACAGACATCTCAAACCGGGACTGTCCCGGTCAAACCGGGACATATGGTAAACCTATGTATAGCTTAAGTATACTGGAGGGGCGTTCAGAATTAGACGAGGCGATCTTTATACAATTTAACCAGCTTGTGCCGCGTTAATGTCGATAGAAGGATAAAAGGTACCCTATGTCCTTTCTCGGACCTCAAACTACATACATATCAAATATCATCGCATATAGTTTAACAGTTAAAGCGTGAACTGGTAACAGTCAGATAGAGTTAGTTTCGCATTTACAATATTAGTATGGATGAAATAAAGCAGTTAAAACTAACAAGTCTTGTTTTTGCCCTTTACGCTCTGCTGCGTCACGGTTTGTGACTAACTTCCGCCAGCATTGACGTCACGACAGAAAAATGGTCAGTAGTAATTAAAAAAAGTCTTTGACGAACTCAGGGACGATGTTAAAAGACACACCCGTACTTTACTCTCGAGTGCTATTAGTTTTTTTTGGGTGCCAAAATAGAAGAAGACCCAAGGCCCAGACGCTAGGGCCTTGGGTCATCTAGACAATAATTAACAGCTACTGCAACTAATAAATAAATATAATCTAAAATAAATATATCGGGACAAATCACACAGATTGAGCTACCCCAGAAGTAGGTTCGAGACTTGTGTTATGGGATACTAACTCAACGTTACTATATTTTATAAGATACATATATAGATAGATAAACATACCTACAAGACCAAGGTAAATCTGAATTAATCGTTTTCCGTTTTGACCTAACCGATCGATGTGTTCTCAAACTGATTTAGTATCAGTTCAGTTATTCTTATCGCGAAAGCTTACATTTATATAGTTTATAACTATGTGTTATTAATTTTAAACATAAATTAATAGGAATCCAAATACGTTTTACGTCCAAAAAAGTGTTACGTTCCGTGTGCAAGCGGGAGCGCGCAACAAGCAATAGAGAAGCACGATCGACCTAAGCGTTTGGCTTATGACACATCTATCTCTCTTCAATCGTTATCATGTAAATTATCGTCCGTAAACAGACTTAACAGACAAACAACTATATAAGTAACTAGCTCGGTTTTATTACACAGTTAATCCGGGCCAATAAAGTTTATAAGTCAAAGATTTTTATTCAAAATTGGATACATGTATCTCTTCTTGAACGTCATATTTGTATTTGTTATATTTTGTTTAATTTATGCAAAATCGGAATACTACTAGTGTTTCGGAACGACCACTGGTGAGAAGAATACGCCTTTGCTTTAAGCTTTCGATACCTTGGGTACCATTAAGTGTCGGGTACCTAATACATTAAAATACAGCCTATATACAGCTGTGTGGTATCCGGCAGAGTACAATAGGACCACTCCAAGTCTTCCCGTGGCTGTCGTAGAAGGCGACTTAGGAAATACAAGCTAAACAGAGCTTATAAACATCTGTGAGACCTCTCCAACCCGTCTGGCCAGCGTGGAGAGTGTAGGCCAAGTCCACTGGCTGCTCTGGCCAAGTATGGCTCTAGTAGTATAGAGAGGGTCGTACTCCTGTTGTGGAGACTAGAAAGGACCTGATGATGATGATGACAACCTATATATCCTCCTGGATAATGTAGCTTTCTATTGGTGAAATATTTTTTTAAATCAGACTAGTAGATCGTTTTTGAGTTTATTCATTACAAGAAACATACAAATACCCAAGTCTTTCCTCTTTATAATATTAGCCTAGTTAATACGGAAATTTGAGTAATCACTTTAAAAAAGCACTGCACAGCATACTAATATTTAAAACAGCCAAAATCTGAATCAAACTGAATACATCAATATTTTCTGAACAAACTTAACTTTTCCTGACTGTATAAAATCTGCTCAGAAGCTCCTCTGTCATCCTATTGACGTATCAATGAATAAATGTTGTATGTATGTACGTTAGCAATAAAGCTTTAATTCAACGTCAATCACCGTTCACTTTGACATGGCTGACGACTGAATCACGATTTGCGTTGTAGACTATATGCCCTGTTAATTATGGAAAGATTTAGTTGTGGTAGAGCCACGCTACCGGCAAAATTAATTTTTGCTAGAAGCATGAATAGGCTCGGGGAAGTGTCACACTCACAGAAAATCGTAGTTTGAGTAGAAGCTTTACTGCTTCTATGCTTCGTTCGGTGAGTGACAGAGCCGGAGGCCCATCTTCCCCCTCCCCAACTCCTTGAAAGGCCGGCAACGCCTCTGTCACACATAGTGATGTGCCGGAGAGAAATTCCCTGTTCTCATGAATTCCTTCTCAAGGAATTTTGCGGGAAATTTCCGTTAATTGTCGAGTATTTCTCAATAATTCCCTCACTTGAAAGAAAGAAGAAGAAATCCTTGGGAAAAATTGCCGACTCGTTCTCAACGTTCTCGAAAATTTTGAGCACGGCACAACACTAGTCACACCACACACTGGTGTTGCAGTTGTCTATGGGCAGCGGTGATCGCTTACCATAGGTGACTGGCTCGCTCGTTTGCCGTCCTATAATATAAAAAAATATGCGATGAACCCATTGAACCCATCAGGTGAGGGCCTGACGTATCGTCTATTGAGACGATGTCAAAAGTAAGTACGTAGGTGTCATCAAAAACGTTGCAGTAGGTATGAGTCAGGTTACGTCAAAGTTTTCGAGTCATTTTAGAATGACTGTGATATATTCTGTAGTTCTCGCCACTTGTTGTGAAATTTATTGTGAACTAGCCGTTGCCCGCGGCTTCGCTCGCGTTAAGAAATCGGTTTAAAATTGACAAAGTTTCATACAAACTTTCATCCCCTATTTTATCCCCTTGGGGGTAGAATTGATTAAAATCCTTTCTTAGCGGATGCCTACGTCATGACATAACACCTGCGTGCCAAATTTCAGCCCGATCCGTCCAGTGGTTTGGGCTGTGTGTTGATAGATCACTATGTCAGTCAGTCACCTTTGAGTTATATATATTTTGACTGTCTTGTTATTTTAACGGTTTCTAGTAGACTATACGCCCTGTTATAGAAAAATGCGATGAACCCCATGAACCCATCAACAATACAACTAGTAATGGGTTGCTAGCTGCATCACCTACTGACAATTAAAAATAAAGCTTGGTATGAGTTGAGAATAGAAATAGGATGAGTGAGGAAAAAAATAATTCAAAAAATACATGGGATGAGAATTCTTGGGATGACTACGGAATAACCCACAAGATTCCTTAGATTTTCGCCCATTGTCTCGATTGGCTTTTATGATCTACGCGGGAAGAGAAGAAAGTTATGGTTATATAAATTTAGTAAATTAGTAAATTTTTTAAGATGTCGCAATATATTTTTTGAAATTACACAAATGATATAAATTATTTAAATTACGTGACAAATTTTATGCTATAATAGTTCGATGACGTATAAAATAATGTAAATGCGTTACATTGCATTGCAATAGTTGCAATGTTTCGCAATCTACCCGTTTATGGTAGTAGACAAGATTAGTCATACAGCCAGCGTGGCCGTGTGGTATCCGGCAGAGTAGAATAGGACCACTCCAAGTCTTCCCGTGGATGTCGTAGAAGGAGACTTAGCAAATACAAGCTAAACAAAGTTTATAAACATCTAAGAGACCTCTCCAACCCGTCTGGCCAGCGTGGAGAGTGTAGGCCAAGTCCTCTGGCCAAGGATGGCCCTAGTAGTACAGAGAGGGTCGTGATCCTGTAGTGGAGACTAAAAAGGACCTGATGATGGTGATGACAGCGTGGCAAGGGAATAAAATTATACGCGGTGTCCTGGCTATTGACGTCATAATCACTGCACCGTGACATTTGACTTGCGTGGGTCATAGTAAGTTCTGAGAATCTTTGTCTTTGTGGCACAGTGCGTGACATATCAAGAGTCTAATCGTGATGATCCGGGTACGATTCTCAGCATGGAAAGCTCTCATTCAATTTTCATCGACATCCTGCGGTTCTGAAGCTATCCAAGAAAGGTGGTCAAGGAGGCGGTTGGCTGTCAAAACTTTGCCAAATTATAGGCATTAAAGTACTGACTTACTAAAGTAAAGACTATATAAGTCTAAAATATTTTTAAAATGGGTATTTTCTTTACCTATGAAATATGCGTCTTTTTCTATTTGCCATTTTATTCCTAATGATAACTATGAAATCACAGTTATCATTAGGTTTTGTTATTTTGTTTTAAATCAGATAAACACAATTTTTTATTGACGCTTGAAATTTGACTATTTTACATTTTGCAAGCTTTCTATTTTCCGTTTTCCTGAATTTTATTATTGAATAATGCTCATGATAAGAACGCGTTTTAGATGTTGTCGGTTTTGATCAAAAATATTCGTCATTTTTTCCTATAATTTTTGTAAATTTTATAATGCGTAAATCAAACTTACTATTGTCCGTAAAATTTAACTTTATTCGAATTGATCAAACCCGAAATGATACTAAGAACGAATATTTTTAAGATAAACTAAAATTGTAAGTTGACAAGTTTATGTAATTGTAAGTTTACGTCGATGGATAAAATGCGCTGTGCACAGCTGAATATGAACAGAATTAGTCATATGGCGAGGGAGTTAAATTAAATGAAGTGTTCTGAGTATTGACGTCACAACTGCTACAGAGAAGCAACAAGTGCCACTAATTTTTATTGCGTGTCTCATAGTCCGATCTATGGAATTAATTTCGATTACGTCATTGTAAAGGAAATATTAAGTAAAATACAAAGAAATTCTGTATAAGTATATAATAGTATATATATAAGTTCTAAAAAGTATATCATCATCATTTCGAGTAGGTGTCACGGTCAATCGACCATGCACACCCTGGTGTCAGAGTTCTTCGGAACCGCCTCTCGGCCTCTGACGTGGTTCCTTTAACGACTACCAGATGGCAGTGCCTTCCGAAGCACGGAATCATCTTTATTAGGTATCAGACAATCAGGTGATTCAAGCCTGCAATGTCCTAACCAAACGGAAAAAGCATACTTTGTTTAGTTGCTTACAGTTTATTTAGGACATTGCAGGCTTGAATCACCTGGTTGTCTGATAATAATAATGATTTCGTGCTTCGGAAGGCACGTTAAGCTGTATTATCGGGGGTCGAAGGAGACAACTAAAACAGCCGGGTTGCGATATTATACTGCTTTATTCAATGGATGTGGTATGGATTATATATAACATATGTGGGGTTCGTTCATACACTACAAAGCGTTTGTCCCGGCTGCCATCTGGTAGTCGTTAAAGGAACCACGTCAGAGGCCGAGAGGCGATTCCGAACAACTCTGACACCAGGGTGTGCATGTGCATGGTCGATTGACCGTGTCACCTACTCGTAATGATGACTGCCGGGCTGGGCAAAAGCCTCCCCTTTTTTTTTCCACTTAACTCTATCTCTTGCCATCGATAAACTTGAGAGACTATATTTTTTTGGAAATGATTCAAAATTTATTTTATGGAGACCACCCGGTGTCAACCACTAGTTTGGTAATCATTCTAGTAACCTTTTCACTCCATCTGTTCTGGTTTTGAGCCACTTATTTATGCCAATATTCATGTAATCATGTAACCTTTATATTTTATAGTGTACTATTTGTATCGAAACTTATCGGTATTTTTTTATTTTCAGGTAATATACCGCTGATTGTAAAAACAGGAATGCGAGAATTTGGTAAGCGTTATTGATATAAATATATTAAGTAGGTATTTTATCGTATTAAGGTTAAGTATGCGATGACAAAACGGTTGGCATTGAATTCGTGGCTTTCTAAAAGGTACTTTAAATAATAAGCTTCCATTGTTCTTTTGGCAATTTAAGTTTTTTGCTTCTCAAGTTTTATGGACGTACATTATAGTAATATTTATATTAAGTATCCATACCTACTGTATTTATATAATCCCTTTAAATTAATAAAATACAAACAATACTGTAGCCGACTGTACTTAAGAATCTCTTGGAGCTGTGATGTTGTCTAAAAGGTTGAGGGCACTCCGCCCTCGCCTCAAACGCCCGGTGAAGTAGCGAAAGCTCACTTGGATGGAGATAGCTAAATAGTTCTTCCAAAAAAATAATTTTGAAACGCATTTTTTGGAGATTAAAGAGTTTTTGCCCGTTTAGAAATTGTAAACAAATGTAGAAACTTATTTCAAAAATGCTCGTGACTACTCCTTTGAAGACAAACAGGGTAGTGGTGCCAGTTGTGTGTGGCTACTCGGCAGTAAAACAAACGAATAATAATTGTTGCTTTTATGATAGCACTAGCTAATGCCCGCGGCTTCGCCCGCGTTAATGTCGATCCCTCGGAAACAGTAGACTTTTCCGAAATGAAGGTACCCTATGTCCTTTTTCGGGCGTCAGACTATCTCCATACCAAACATCCAAATTGGTTTAATGGTTAAGCGTGAAAAGCTGACAGACAAACTTACTTTCGCATTTATAATATTAGTATGGATATGGATTGCTTAATCATTACATTAAAAAATTCTTAACGACTCATCATTACCTACCGTTGTCCCTGACCGCCGTTTCTGATCTCGTTCACGCTCTTACTGACTGATACTACAATCACCTACTCACTGACACTCACTCTTCCCACAACTAACTTGACGCTAACGAAACTAAAACTGACTTTCATTCTCTACACTCTACACATCCATACACTCTAACACAACACTAACACCTGTCTGACCCTCACACTTCCACCCACACACACATATACAGACACAAATCTTACACTAACACCTACCTGTGCTCCCCAACTTAGATTAAACAATATGTAACTTTTTATACCTATTCTACACTGTATGTAAGACTCAGTGATCCGAGGGAGGGGCCTAGTCACTTGTGGCACAGGTTCCAATAGGAACCTATTTCAAGGACTAGTCTCCAAACAAAGAGAACAAGTCGCAACAAATTGTACAACCATAGTTTTTAGGACCCATACTTTTAAATTTATCTTTGTTAAAGAGAAAATAAACATATATATTATTATTATTATTATTACCTACCTCATTGCAATATATATTTTTATAATTTGTCATCCGATATACTTAAATATTAACTATTCTTAAATACCTAAGTGGCAGCAGTGCTGAGGCGTCGGGTCCGACAGTCTGTATTGGGCATCAATGTCTCAATTGATGCTTCAGTGCTGCCATCTGGTGGTCAATAATTTAGAAAACCCTCATTGTACTACAGGAAGTGGTTGTTATTGGAATTTATTTTGTAATTGGTTTAAATTTCAGGTTTTAAGGCACACAATACAACAAACGTCAAGTGCTTAAAATATGAATAGCCACAATTGCACCCAGGATAGGCCCTTCTGGCAACGTAGCTTTCGGCCCATAAGGCAAAAGATGAGAGTTGCTGCTCTCTAAAGGCTTTTGCCATTGTTTCTCAGATTGGCCCTTCAGGCTTGCATGCACGCACACGCGGCCCATCAGGCAATATGAGAGTTTGCTGTCTCTCCAAGCCTTGCGCACACAGGCAACGCCCAAAGCCGAGGTCCGTCCCTCCTGGGGGCCCTTTGGTGATGTTGTCTATAAAGGTTGAGGACACTCTGCCCTCGCCTCAAACGCCCAGTGAAGTAGCGAAAGCTCACTTGGAGATAGCAACATAGTCATTTCAAAAAAAAAAAAAAAATTCTCAGAGAACAGCACATAAAAGTTTATCTATATAATCACTTAACATGGAACATACGCATTCTCATTTGATATACAATTCAAATGAGGTCACATGAGGTTTATGTACTCATGTCATCTTTGACATTTCCACGACATTTCATACAAACTAAAGTTTCGTTGCTACTAAACACAGAGAGCATTACTTACGACATTTAACAGATATTTGTACTACAAAAAATCATCATCATCAGTCATTTTAGTCTCCACTGCAGGAGCATGACCCTCTCTGTATTACGGAAGTCATACTTGGCCAAAGCAGACAGCAGCAGTCTGCTTTGGCCAAGTATGGCTACGGTAATATGTAATAACAAAAAATGCTTTTATTATTTGTTGTTATAACCGTGTGGTTTCCGGCAAAGCAGAATAGGACCACTCCTAGTCCTCCCGTGGAAGTCGTAAGAGACGCGACTTAGGAAATACAAGCTAAACAAAGCTCATAAACATCAATGAGACCTTTCCAACTCGTCTGGCCAGCGAGGAGAGTGTAGGCCAAATCCTCTGTCTGCTTACCAAAAGCAAGTAAACCAAGTACTAAAGTTAGCCCTCGTTTTATAATAAGATGATCTTTAACAAAAATAGGTTTAATAAGCGTTTGGACGGAACCCTAATAATAGGGTTCTGTACCTCAAAAGAAAAAACAGAACCCTTATAGGACCATTTTGTTGTTCATCTGTCTGTCTGTCTGTCCAGACCCTTTTTTTGAGAAATACGTGGAGGTATCAAGCTGAAATTCATATCAAATAAGATAAGATAAGATAAAAAAAGATAAAAATATATTTATTTTTCCAACAATCTGTAAATATTAATGATGTAAATATTAAAAATACACTAGTCTATTGTCCCTTGGAGCTGTGAAAAAATCAAACTTCTAAGCTAACGCAATCAAAAGATACAGGGAATCAAAACATGCAGGGTACTTCCCGTGAACTCAGAATCTTGAAATTTGGTACGAAGCAACGACTAATAAAGGACAGATAAAGGAAAAATTGCGAAAAGTATAAATTTTTATTTATATCATATAATAAAAACTTTTTAAATAATTTTATACTTATAGATATAGATAATAGTACGGAACTCTTCGTGAGCGAGCTCGACTCGCACTTGGCCGGTTTTTTATGAATAATAAGGTAAGTGTACACTACATGTTGTAGTCATGTTCACATAGCGACCCGCTCCACTTTCGAAAACATCTTGACAGAGCAAAAACTAACAACTCCTTAAAGTGTACGAGAATTGCGTTTACGTTGCTCTTTGGAGTCGTTAGTATGTTTGATCACTGCACAATTTGTACTTTATCTCATAAAATGTTCAATTAGCTACGAGTCTTTTCATATTAAGTATTACCTGTATATAAATATATAGGGACATATCACACAAAATGAGCAAGCCTCACAGTTAGTTGTGAACTTGTGTCGTAGGATACTCAACGATACTATATTTTATAATAGATACTTATATAGATAAACATCCAAGACCCAGGTCAATCTGAAAAAGATCGTTTCCCATTATAACCTCACCGGGGATCGAACCTGGGCACCGTCGTGTCGTAAAATTTCCTTATTACCTCGTATTCTCTAAACTGCTGGATGGCTTTCGATATTTAAGACATCGCTAGATTCGTCCGAAAAACCCAAGTGTTAAATTTTTTTAAAACCGGCCATGTTCGAGTCGGACTCGCGCACGAAGGGTTCCGTACCGTTATCTATAAAAACGGCCAAAAATCATGTCTGTTGTATAGGAGCCACGTCTACACTACAACCATCTGTTGGTAGTCGTTAAGAGGTACCACGTCATAGGCCGAGAGGCGGTTCCGAAGAACTCTGACACCAGGGTGTGCATGGTCGATTGACCGTGTCACCTACACGAAATGATGATGATACGTTTTACTTTGCGACTGTGTTATATTAGCTATAATATAGAAACTATTAGAAACATTTGTGTAGGTAACATGTCTTGTTATTGTTGCCAAAGCTCTAAATAGCTCTATATAAGGCGCCGCCCGAGCGAACATACCAGACAAACAGACAATTTAGTAGATAGTTGAAATGTATGATATACGGCTACCGTAACTGCACTGCGAGAATTTAAATTGAATGGCTTGAGTATTACGATACATAAATCTTTACATGAGTTTATTGGCCGTTACCGTTTTATGATAGGTTTATAACAATTACAGTTCAGTTTTTTTTTTAATCAACCGAAACAGTATATAATGTCAAATATCATTATTATTACTCGTATATACTGAAATCTACAGTTTTGGACACTTATTCAGAGATAAAATATCAACAAAGCCAACATTTTTTATCGACTTCAAATAAGCGAGGACGTTATCAATTGGATTGTATGTGTTTTAAATTTATTTTATTAATGTTTGTTAACACTTTCGCTGACACTGCTCGCCTGTAGACGTAATTCTATTGTTATTTATTTTGTGTCTGGTTCAGTGTCAAGTGAACGAGTTAAGTACCCCAGGACTCTGCCATTTATGACCCGATTTAAAAAATCTTATTTTGTTTGAAATAGTATGCTTACAAGTCGGTCCTATTTAACCGCCGAAACTGAAATTATTGCCGAAACTATTAACCGAAATATGCCGAAACCGAACCTCAGGTCGGTCTTTAGTTCTTTTACCTAAATATGTCGGCATCGAGAATTATGGATCGGAATGT
Source organism: Elegia similella (assembly GCA_947532085.1). Taxonomy (NCBI): domain Eukaryota; kingdom Metazoa; phylum Arthropoda; class Insecta; order Lepidoptera; family Pyralidae; genus Elegia; species Elegia similella. The sequence continues at coordinate 2,609,255 of OX383940.1, forward strand.
TAAGCTACAAAAGATATGGAAGAAGGAACTCTGTACGTAACAGATATGTTGAGATGCATGTGTGGAATGCATAAAATACGGAATAAGTATTTAAGGGGAAGTATGAAACCCGGTGAAGTAGCGAAAACTCACTTGAAGCTAGCTAAATTCAATTTAAAAAAAAATGTCGCGCCAGTTACGGAAATGCTCCGTAGCCATAGGATGAGTTGGTTTATGTGATGAGGAGAGAAAAAATGTATAGCACAAGGCATTGTATTGAACAGTGACTAAAACTCGCAACAGAGGACGACCCACGGACTATCTAAGCCACCAAACACACGATCAGCACTTTGCTATCGACCACCCAACTGCAAGCTGTCGATAAAGATAGTTTTATATACGAATTTGTGTGTTGTTAGGTGGTACATTTAATTAACATAAATATATAATATAAATCAACATATTCTACCGAGTATAATCTCGATAGAGCAATCTGCAGCTGACGGCACTGCTCAGCAGCAGGATCCGTCATGACGACGGATGCAGCCCACCAATGACTGCAAAAATGCTTCTGCCGAACACTGCCGACAGCAGTTGTTTGCAATCGACCAGCCAACTGCAAGCTGTCGACAGCTGCCGTTGGCTTTTTCAACAGCTGCAGTTGTATCTGTCGAATGCAGTTGGGTAGACAGCAAAGTGCTACTTGTGTGTTTGGTGCCTAAGAATAGATATATGGATTGTGTCATTGTGTCACGGAGAAAATAAACAAGTAAGAAGTGGCAAAGGTTATGGTAGGCGACAGAACAAGATCTCTGAACTGACATACTGTGCCGACCTCACATGAAAAAGTGGGTTAAGGTAAAAAGCAGAAGATGTAGGCATCGGGAACATGAATTTAAAATATGTGTTAACACGTTTGAATTAATGATAATGATATACATTGCGTATGTCATCATCATCTGTCTCATCTTACCCCATTATTTGGGGTCGGCGCAATGTGTCTTGTTCTTCTACAACGTTCTATTTTCCACCACTCCTGCATGCACTCCCATTGCCTTCATATCTTTTTTATCACAATCCATCCATCGCTGTTTTGATCTACCTCTACCTGTATATCCATCCACTTTTATGTTAAGGTTTTTTTTGGTCAGATGTTCCTCCTTTCTCATAACGTGTCCATACCATGCCAGTCTATTGTTAACCTTATCCCTTTTAGGTGCCACTTTGGTGCTCTCTCTCTCACATACACATTCCTCACTTTGTTAAATCGTGTCACCCTGGATAACCACCATAAAATTCACAACTCGGCAGAGTGGAGTCTCTCTTCATCGTGCACTTTCGTAGCCCAACACTCCGAGCCATATAGCAATACAGGTCTTCTCATAGATTTGTAAATTTTTCCTTCATTTTTAGCATTTTTGGGTCACATGTAGTGCTAATAACTTACCTTCACTTCTGCCAACGTGCGTTGATGGATTACCTCCCTGTCAATGTCTCTGTCTTCCTGGAGTAACGATCCTAGAAATCAGAGCAAACTGGTATCACATCGTTATCAATAGTGAGGGTCTCTTCCCTAGAAATACCGATAATGATATATACTTACATGTATGAATAAATAATGAATGTAAAAATACAATAGACATTTGTTGTCAACAAAACAAAAACATACATATTAGGTATGTAAATTCACGCTTGAATATGCATTGAGATCATGTTTTATTAATAGAAAAATATTTTGTATGCAAACAAATATTATTTAAGAAAGTTGAAAGAATGTTATTTTAAGAATACAGTTAAAAAAATGAAATAAATATGAAGTAACATTGCTATCGCACAAAAACCTAAATGGCGAGAAAGTGTTCTAGAAGATATTTTTGAAGATCCGTTACGAATTGTTTTATGCAAAATGCAACCTGAAAACATATTTTCGGTCATACAGCTGACAGCTAGTCAGACAATACAAATGAGAAAAATAATGATATTACCGAACAATAAGGTTTCGTGAAAACACTGAATATACATGGTTGGTTAATGTACGTCTAAAAAAACAACAGGTTGCACTCACGTTAGAAGTTTTCAGGTCACGTGTCCGAATTTTCAATCAGTTCACGTGTTCCAACGCGACCTTAACAAGTTTTATGCAAAATGTATACGTAAGTGTAACATTTTTACCCATCCTAAAAAGTGCACAAAGCCGCTAAAGGTTTCACTTCAATAAAAAAAACAACGTTGAAGTGATCGAAATTCCTAAGATAGACACTTGACCTAAGACTGACTCCTACGCCGCGCCGGCGGTCTCAGGTCAAGTGTCCATCTTCCGAATTTCGATCACTTCAATAATTAGGTATATTACTTTTATTATATTAAGAAATAAGATTTGGCGAAAAAATCCATGCGGGATGGATTGTAATCAGCGACTTGGTCTTAAAAATGAGTTTAAATCATTTTGCATAGTAATTTTGCTAGCTGCCAAAACACGACTGTACATATATCTATACTAATATTACAAAGCTGAAGAGTTTGTTTGTTTGTTTGTATGTTTGTTTGTTTGTTTGAACGCGCTTATCTCAGGAATTACTGGTTCAAATTGGAAAATTCGGTTTGTGTTGGATAGTCCATTTATTGAGGAAGGCTTTAGGCTATAAAACATCACGCTGCGACCAATAGAAGCGAAGCATCAATAAAAAAAATTTTGAAAACGGGGGAAAATTATTCATCTATACTAATAAAAAAACTAATTAATTATAATAACAGAAATTGCCGCGGACGAAGTCGCGGGCAACAGCTAGTTTGAACTAAATATGAACTACAATCAAAAGCTATAATTAAACGTCTCGAACTTGACAATACAGCATGACAGCTTAATATCATTTTTTTTAACAATCAAAAAGGACCTCAATAAAATCTTTTTTGTCTTTATGTTTAAAATAGGTGATATCGCTTAGACACCAATATTTCATTACCAAATCCATCTTTTGTTCTCCAAAACTCAGAAACCTTTCGAAGTATCCATGTTATTCTGGAGCATGATATCACACTTCGTTTAAATGAGATAATTTGCGTCTGATTGCAGTCGTTCTCTTGATGGAATGATGAAAGAGTCCCACCCACAAATTGTACGTGGTCTTGGATGATCATTAGTCCTTGAATCTTCTGGAACAACTTTTGCGATTGATATTACTTTACTAACTTACTTATTTTAGTTGGTCTGATAGGAAAAGTTGTTCAGTTTGACGGGCCAAGTTACCACTCAAGAAAATTTGAGGGTAAACACAACTACCACAGCTTTCTTCCTTGCTGGTTTGGGATAAAAGTAAAAACGCAGAATGTACCAGCTGCTTTTCTTCCCGTGCAGATCGTAAAAGCGATTGAGGGAATGGGCAAAAGTTTAAGGAATAGGCGATGCGGCTAACAACTCATCACTTTTTTGATTCCGTTATCCACCTAGTGCCCAAAAAAATGCTAAATGTTGCCTTGTGGTCTTAAAGACCAGGGCTCTGTCTACCCGTGAAGGGAAAAAGACGTGATGCCTTTGAATTTACTTTTTTTAGTTATCATCCTATTTTTATTTTATTAACAACTTTTCCTATGGGACCAATGTCCGATAGGAAAAGTTGTTCATTTGACAGGCTAAGTCACACCTTCACGGGAATTTCGAGGGTAAATTAAAACGCTGTATAAAGAAGTTAAAAGGAAAACTATCAGCTAAGAAGGGTTCATACAAAAGTCAAAAAGTTATAGTCGATCAACTTATAAAATGCCGTGCAACTACGGAACCCTGTCTATTCCACGACTTCGTCCGCTTGGCGTACGACAGTCTTTGAAATATACACTTGTTGTGGCGCCCTCTCAGCAAGATCAATAGTTGTCGGTTCGGTATCACCATTGAATTAGAAAAAAATATGGAAGAAGTATAACTCTCATCATCATCATCATCATCATCATCAGGTCCTTTTTAGTCTCCACTACAGGAGCACGATCCTCTCTGCACTACTAGGGCCATACTTGGCTAGAGCAGCCAGAGGACTTTGCCTACACTCTCCACGCTGGCCAGACGGGTTGGAATGGATACACTTATATATATGGACTCTATTAGTTTTTACATTAATATCATAACAGGATAGTAAAAAGGTTTTCCAAGTCAATTAAATAAAAACCACAACAATTAAATCCATGGAAAGCGCCCATGATTAATGATAGTAAAACACGTACCTATTATATTAATTTAATGACGTACAGGTGTAGCGGTTGTTGGGTTATTCCTAGTGGAGTGTGAAATACCTGACAATTTGAACAGTTACCTTTTGACCTAATGGTAGGCCAGGGGTGTCAATCTCGACAGCCCAGTAGTCGTGACGTGAGCATTATTAGCGATTACGCATGTTAGCCGTGTGGTTTCCGGCAGAGTAGAATACCACTCCTAGTCTTTCCATGGAGGTCGTAAGAGGTGACTTAGGAAATACAAGCTAAAAAAAGCTCATAAACAACGAGAGACCTCTCCAATCCGTCTGGCCAGTGAGGAGAGTGTAGGCCAAATCCTCTGTCTGCTCTGGCCAAGTATAGCTCCGGTAGTACAGAGAGGGTCATGCTCCTGCTGTGGAGACTAAAAAGACCTGATGATGATGACGCATGTTACTGGGATGGTAACTCATCCCAATAGGCACTGCGCCCGGGGAGTGCTGCCGGGCAAGTGGCATAAAAATATCTCGAGCTCCTCCGTGCTTCGCAAGGCACTTTAAGCCGTTGGTCCCGGCTGTCATCATTGCTTCAGTCGTGAAGCTATGTCAGATGGTTTAGGCAGCTTGAAAAATCTGACACCAGTGTTGGTCACAAAAACAAACAAATGCCGCCAAATATTTTTTAGTCTCCTATTGCGGGGTCCCTCTCGCCTGTGACTGAATTTAGGATGGCTAAATAGGCGTTTTACCCCTGCAGCAATGACCTTGGTTATTGAGCGCAGATCAGTATTCTGCACTCTACGAGTATCTGTTCGCCTAACGCCCAGTATACTACGCCCCATCGCCCGCTGGCAGACCTTGAGTCTACGTCCTCTCAGCCTCTGACGTGGTCCCTTTATCAACTATCAGATGGCATCTGGGACCAACGGCTTAACGCGTATGCTTGCCGTGGGAATTGAACACGCGACCCCCGAGTCTACAGACAAACACTTTAACCATCGGACCACGGAGGCAGTTGTAAAAGTCTGTAGTAAAAATAAAATGTTGGTAAGTATATTCTTTTTTTTTTGCTATTTTTATTAAAATATGAGATTTTTTATCTGTGACGGCATTACTTAGCAAAATAATGTAAAAGTTAAAAAAAAAAAACAAACAATATCAGTGCCATTTATCTGACATTCTGGGACAAAAATAACGTCATGTTTATCTGGAATATCTTAACGACCATTTAAATTATTATAATGTCTCCTTAACGTCTCATGTATGAGTTGTATGGCATATGTATGTAAATTATTAATAATGAAAGTTCCTGTTTCTTTATTTAATTACATAATTATATCTTTGATTATATCAAAAAAGGAAATTCTTGAAATTCTATTTTACTAATTATCATTTTAACGGTGACATGTGGTGTGGTGGATGAAAATGGGACCAGAAAGGCTGAGACACACTTTTATTAATCACATAAAGTTACCCTCACGGAGTAAGGTTACCCTTTATAAAAATGTTGATCTAGAAGAGAGTGAGCCACGCGTTGAAAGCGACAACGAAAATAAATATATACGGACAAATCACACAGATTGAGCTAGCCCCAAGGTAAGTTTGAGACTTGTGTTATGGGATACTAACTCAACGATACTATATTTTATAACAAATACATATATAGATAAACATCCAAGACCCAGGCCAATCTGAAAAAGATCATTTTCCATCTTGACCTGGCCGGGGATCAAACCCGGGCACTCCGTGTCGCAGGCTGGCGTGTTAACCACTGCGCCACGGAGCTGGAAAACAAATATGTGTCCAATATTTTTTTAATTGACGGACTAATTTTAATATTATTATTTTGAATCAAGAAACCAATCTGTTCTTATTTTTTTGTTGTTAATATTGAAGTCAATCACGTTAAAACGGCTGAACGGAATTTGACGAAATTTTGCGTACAGGTCGAGGCTACCTTTCATCCCGGAAAAAAGTACAATACTTCTCCTGCGGGATCGACATTAACGTGAGCGGAGTCGCGGGCAATAGCTAGTATAATTATAGTGTAATTGCAAAATTAGTTACAAAGCGCATGCATTTATTTAACTCAGAACTCAAAAATTTAATCATATACAACTTAATTGCGAGGTCATCTTACAGATTCTAATCACTCGATTTGTTTTCAGTACCATGTACTACTCTATTGTTTTCTTTAATGGCGGGAAGTACTTCTTTAGAGCGAGATTCGTTGAATTTTGGACTTTATTTCCTTGTGATAAGACCCTAAACTGCTGCTTCCTAGTATTGTTTGATATTTTGTCTGGCAATTAGTCGCATATGGTAACTGTTATGGTATGATGCCGTCTGGTTATGGCACACGTGCTCACGACCGGTCTGTTGTTGGAAAATAATATAATTATTTTCTTTACCTGGGTTTCGTACCAAAATTACGAAATAGTCCTTTATTGGAGCCACTTTTTAAGACAAATAAACTAGGTATATTTAATTAAATGTTTATCATGTTGAGAGACTCTGTATTTGAGACGTATAAAGTTGTGATCTATCTGTAGCCGTGTGGTTTCCGGCAGAGTAGAATAGGACCACTCCAAGTCTTTCCATGGATGTCGTAAGAGGCGACTTAGGAAATACAAGCTAAACAAAGCTCATAAACATCATTGAGACCTCTCCAACCCGTCTGGCCAGCGAGGAGAGTGTAGGCCAAATCCTCTATCTGCCCTGGCCAAGTATGACTCCGGTAGTATAGAGAAGGTCATGCTCCTGCAGTGGAGACTAAAACGACCTGATGATGATGATATCTGTTGAACTGCAAACTGGAAATATAATTATAATACATGACAACTTCCATGCTGGTCTGAGAGAAAAGAAAAGACGTAGTATGCCAGCTGGTTCTCTTCCCGCGCAAATCGTAAAATCCGATCGAGGGATTGGGCTAAAATGTGCGGAATCATGTCCATCAACCCATCACTATTTTTGATTCCGGTTTCCATCTACATGCCCTCCAACATGCTAAATGTGGCCATAAGGTCTTATAGACCTAGGTAGGTTCTGTCTACCAAGCAGGGGAAAAAGACGTGCTACTATGTATGTACAGTCAGGGACAGAGATACCTGACCAGGCCCTTTACCTATATCTTGATTTTTTTCTTAAACTATAAATAATAATAACACGAAAATGTATATGATATAAATTTTCATGCTAATATTATTTATAGTTTAAGAAAAAAAATCTAAATATAGGAAGAGCCCCTGGTCAGGTATCTCTGTCCCTGACTGTACAGTCGCGGGCAGATAAAACTGACCCCTCTAACAATAGATTTTAAATTGTACGGGGATCACATTTATCTGCCCCCGACTGTACATAACAACTGTAAGAAGATGTAAGGTTCTCTCGCGACTTCAAAGACGTTGCGTGCGTCGCACATGTTCTTGACCAAACCCCCTGCAGCTAGACATGTGACATCCTTCTCCCACGCGTGAACATCGTGGTGTGATAGACAGAGACAGGACAACAATAAAAACAGGTTTAGAGTCCATTAAATTCGCGTTTGTAGTCTTTGAACAATGCAGATAGTAAAATATTTTTTGTTGTTTCTGTGAATGTACCTATTATTAGTTATCTAATGGTATGTGATGAAGATTGTTGAAGTATACTCATATTCAACCTATCCGTAATGTAGTTATGAAATGTAAAGATAATTTTGCTATGATAACTTATGATGAACAAGATAACTCCTTTTGGCTTCACCGTAGTTTAAAAACTGATGATAGAGCTATGCCTGTTACATTGGTGAAAGGTTTCTGGCAGAGTAGAATAGGACCACTCCAAGTCCTCCCATGGATGTCGTAGGAGGCGACTTAGGAAATACAAGCTAAACAAAGCTCATAAACATCAAAGAGACCTCTCCAACCCGTCTGGCCAGCGAGGTGAGTGTAGGCCAAATCCTCTGTCTGCTCTGGCCAAGTATGACTCCGGTAGTATAGACAGACAGGGTCATGCTCCTGCAGTGGAGACTCAAAATACCTGATGATGATGACTATATAATTTAATATTTTTGTGTCTTTTAACATTATAGAGTTGTAAGTTTAGTACAAGATCTAGTATTCAAAAAAATCTGGTGTTTTAAAACTCATTCTGTATTATAACAACTTATAATAAAACTGTTATAATAATATAGAATCGCTGATTCAGCAGTTGATGACTTATATGCAATCATGCGAAAAAAGATTCTATCTTTGGTGCGTAGGGTTAGGGGGTAGCGGAAATCGAGTGCTGGAGATGATAGCGGACAGAATGGATGGGGCGGTCTTCAGGAGGTTCACGGAATTGCATTGTTTAAAGGTAATTTCGTGGCCCTTCTGGTGACAGATTTTCACAAATAATTTTTAATCTTATCTCTGGCTGTATGGATTTTAATAGTCTGAAAATAAACGATTTTTTTATTTTTATTTTTTTTTATTTAATCGCCAAAATGACTTGAAATTTGTCAAAGGGAAACATGCAATGTAAAAAGCAACACTTCGATGACCGCCCCATTATTTCTGTTTCTTTTCACCTAACGAATCTGACGTACTGTCCTTTTTAATCCGTAGAGAGAGGAAGACGGAGCGAGTTGAAAAGGGTGTATTCAGCCTCAGAAAAGAGAAGATGATCCGCCTAAAAATGCGAGTAAAACAACTTTTAATAGAAAAGGAGTGCGGTCGAAGGAAAATTGTTTGCGGTCTTGTGAGGCAAATAATTTTACATCTAAAACTAAAGTTAAAAAAAGAGTAGACCAAAAAGGTTTTACGGGGTATGAACTCTCATCATTATGATAGGGTGGCACTAGTATTATGTTGATGTAGTTGATGAAATGATTCTATAAACTGCGTAATCACTATTCGTGACGTCATGTGTGGTGACATAGAGACATCAGTGTTACGTGACGGTTCGCAGCAACTCACACCTCGTTGCAACTTGTGTTATGGAACTAAGTTCCAAAAATGTCAAACAAAAATTGAAAAGAACACCCGTGATTAAAATTAATGAAATAGCCAACATTTTGTTTACAATTTCATGGTTGGTTACCGTGTGAAAGTTTTAGAATAGAATAGATATCCTTTTTTGCACATCAAAGGAAGAAACATCTTATAAATTAGAAAATGCGCAAAAGGTGTCCTTAACGCGAAAATAATTTCTAACAAGCAACATACATACATAGTATCACGTCTTTTTCCCTTGCGGGGTAAACAGAGCCTAGGTCAATAAGACCCGGAGGCTACGTTTAACATGTTGGTGGGCATTAGGTGAAAAACAGAATCAAATAGTGATAGGTTGTTAGCTGCATCGCCTATTAATTATTATTCCACGGAATTTTGCCCGTTCCCTCGTTCGGCTTTTACGGTCTGCGTGGGAAGAGAAGCAACTGGATGTACCAGCTGCTTCTCTTCCCACTTCGTTGTTTTTTGTTCTCCCAGACCAGCATGGAAGAGCAACAACTAACAAGCAATATTTTTTAAAATAATCGCTAATGATTACAACAGGTACTTATATAATTGCTAAATTTTTGTTGGTTATTTATATTGATGAGTTCGTTGCCATCCTTTAAGCCGGAAACACCTCTACCAAACAACTTTACCCTAGCTAGTTTTACTAGCCCAACCAACTTTTCTCTGTTAAGTCCGGTTCAAAGTTTAACATAATATATTCTTAAATAAAGTTCTTTTGTTTTTGAGTATTTGCGACAGTGACAAATGTCGCGCATTTTGTGTGTAATGTGACAGGCGTCTGGTAAAGCTGTTTTTTTCCTAGCCTGTATATGTAACGTCCCATTGCTGGGCAAAAACCTCCCCCTTCTTTTTCTATTCATTCCTGTCATTTCTAATTCTGCCCATCCGCGTATAAACTTTTTCAAATCATCTCTATATCTGCTGTGTCAGTGAGAAAAAAATAAAAATTAAAAAGAAAAGTGTTAGTCCTCTTACAAAGGCAATTAGCCTTTTCGGCCATCTAATTAGCCTTTGAAAAAGGTAGGCTAAGTTGGCAGCCGATAAATAAAAAGTTAAGGTGACTGTTAGAATATTTAGAAAAATTAGCTTTTATATAAAAGTACAGTTATGGTTTGTGGCTGTGTGATTTTTTTTTGTCGGCCACCGTACCTGTGGTATTGCGAACTTATCTGGCCTCGGCTGTATGAGCTCCCGGAGTGAACATACATACAAGACGCTAGAACATCGTTTCACATTAAAGTGGATGAACATGCTCCGGGTAGTGCCCGTACAACGGCATCCGCATCTGACACGTTCAATCGTCAGAGGCCCATGTTTTCCCCATTTCCTCTTGCATGTCCTTCACCCATTTCCTTGAAAGGCCGGCAACGCTCCTGTGACACCCTGGTAATGCAGTTGTCCATGGGCAGCGCTAATTGCTTACCATCAGGTGACTCGCATGCTCGTTTGCCGCCCTATACCATAAAAGAAGTCTGAACACTCGTTTCAGCGCACCGCGCAGGCGCTTCCCGTACGGGTCGCCCGTATCACGCACGACTGAACCGTACGGATCTCCCGTACTGCTGTGAAAACCAGTCTAAATCCACCATGGAGGGTCGAAAAATTGACAAATTCGCCTTTCGTAATTAATTACCTGTGCTTTCCGGTAGAGTAGAATAGGACTACTCCCATTCTTCCCATGGATGTCACAAAAGGCGACTTAGGAAATGCAAGCTAAACAAAGCTCATAAACATCCATGAGACCTCTCCAGCCCATCTGGCCAGCGAGGAGAGTGTAGGCCAGATCCTCTGTCTGCTCTGGCCAAGTATGGCTCCGGTGGTACAGAGAGGGTCATGCTCTTGCAGTGGAGACATAAAAGACCTGATGATGATGAATTAATTAAAGCCACCTAAAAATCACGATCCTCAGCGACGATACTCGTTAATAAACTGGCTTGAGAAATGTATTAAGATATTATGAAGCCAATTAGGATGGACTATGACGTCCCAAGACCAGTATTATCATGATGGCTTCTATTGTTGACGTCATAGCATTGATTGTTCTACCTATTACGCGATCGTAAGCACGGGTTACCACGTAGTAAGTTACATGTTATCTTAATCTGTGATAGAAACCTTTCTTTATCAGTTTATCGGGTCGTACGCATTTTTAACCGACTTCATAAAAAAAATGGGAAGGTTCTCAGTTCGTTGAAATCTTTTTTGTATTCTTAATGTATGTTACCCACTTCTTAACTCCGTAATTTTTAACGGATGTTAAAAATTATTTTTGTAATCAAAAGGATTATACTGTCTTGGTCTCATTTATGTATCATCAAAATCAATGCAGCAGTTTGGTTTTTTATCTGAATGATTATTAATATTTGCGTTGTGTCGTAGGATACTAACGCAACGATGCTATGTTTTATAATAGATCCTTAAATAAATAAACATCCAAGAACTAGGTCAATCTGAAAAAGATCGTTTTCCATCATGACCTGACAGGGGATCGAATCCGGGCACCGTGTCGCAGGCGCAGGCTGGCTTCTTGACCACTGCGCCACAGAGCTCGCCAAAGTAGGAAGTTTATTTTTTTCTTAACGTATTCTTTTATTTAACTTACAGTGTATGTTTGTATGTGAGTTTTGGAAGTTTATTTAGAATCATTTGCCCGATTGAGCATACATTTTGCATCCTTTTGTAAATAATAGAATTTGGATGTGTTCAATATTTGAGACATGTTACGTTCTAATAATAAAAAAATACGTGGTAACGGTGAAAGAGAGATAGATGCGTCACAAGCCGAACGCTTAGGCCGATCGTGCTTCTCTATCACCTATTCCGCGCTCTCGCCTGCACACGGAACGTGACACTTTTTCGTGCGTGTAGCCGGCGTTCATCGATTCATAAGATGGTATCACGTCAGTAACAAAGCCTAAAATGTATTTAATAAAAATAAATATTTCAATATCATTTTCGTTCGATTGTAAAGCTTTTTAAAACTTTTAACAGCCTCCGTGGTCCAGTGGTTAAGGCGTTTGCCTGTTGACCCGGGGGTCGTGGGTTCGATTCCCACCGGAAGCATACTTTGTTTAGTTGTTTCCAGTTTGGTTAGGACATTGCAGGCTTGAATCACCTGATTGTCTAATAATAAAGATGATTCCGTGCTTCAGAAGGCAAGTTAAACCGGTGGTCCCAGCTGCCATCTGGTAGTCGTTAAAGGAACCACGTCAGAGGCCGAGAGGCGGTTCCGTAGAAATCTGACACCAGGGTGTTCATGGTCGATCGACCGTGACACCTACACGAAAATGATGAATGAAAGCTTTTTATTTTTCCGGGAACTTTAAATAATAGTTAATCCCAAGGCGGGTATAGACGTCATTAGAATGAGTTTACGTAGTTTCTTTCGTATTTTCCTTCCGCCAGTGCGTTTTAGTCTAACCGACTGTTAAAGGCGAGTTATGTTTGACTCGCATTAAAATATTTTGATTGTATTAATTTTAGAAATTAACAAAGTTTGGTATTTGTATAGACTTAACAACGAGATACATTTTAACCAACTTCTAAAAAAGGAGGAGGTTATCAATTTGGTTTGTATTTTTTTTTATTTACCGCAGAACTCCGTCATTTATGAACCGATGTTTTTTTTTTTTAAATTGTTGGTAAAGTGGGTGGGAAATAAGTATGTGAAATAGAAATATTAGTAGTAGGTATCTATCTATCATTGTTGGGCAAAGGCATCCTCTTCAGGTCGCCTTAGCACTTCAGAATTCTAAAGGATACCTTAAAATAGTATTCGAGATAATGAGATTAGTTTCAAGGTTTGACTGGTAAAGAATATGCTTTTTGGCACTCATCATCATCATTTCGTGCAGGTGACACGGTCAATCGACCATGCGCACCCTGGTGTCAGAGTTCTTCGGAACCGCCTCTCGGCCTCTGACGTGGTTCCTTTAACGACTACCAGATGGCAGCCGGGACCAACGGCTTAACATGCCTTCGGAAGCACGGAATCATCTTTATTATCAGACAATCAGGTGATTAAAGCCTGCAATGTCCTAACCAAGACTTCATATTTTGTGCAAAAAATATTAAATAAATAAATATGCTGTATATTTTGTTAAAATATCTGTAATGTCAAAGGTTAGATATTTTTTATACGACTACGTAGTTGGCTCGTAGAAAAAACAAACAAAAAACTTACTCATCCTATATATATTTTAAATTAGTGTGATTTGTATGCGCTACTACAAGTATGTCATAAATCATAGCTTCGGATCTAGGGGGCGGGGCGAGCCGGAGCCCATGTCCCGGGCGGCAGGTTAAAGGGGCGGCAAAAAAGTATACATTATAAACATATTACTTAATATTATCCGTGTGGTATCCAGCAGAGTAGAAGTAGAATAGGACCACTCCAAGTCTTCCCGTGGATGTCGTAGAAGGCGACTTAGGAAATACAAGCTAAACAAAGCTTATAAACATCTAAGAGACCTCTCCAACCCGTCTGGCCAGCGTGGCGTGGAGAGTGTAGGTCAAGTCCTCTGGCTGCTCTGGCCAAGTATGGCCCTAGTAGTACAGAGAGGGTCGTGCTCCTGTAGTGGAGACTAAAAAGGACCTGATGATGATGACTTAATATTATCACGTCTTTATCCCTTACGGGGTATACAGAGCTTAAAGTCATAAGATCGAAAGGCCACGTTTTGGTGGGCTTAAAGGTGGAAATAGGAATCAAAATAGTGATGGTCGCTTGCCGCATCGCCTATTGTCATGATTTTTTAGATTTTCGCCCATTCCCTTGACCGGCATCTACGGTCTGCGCGGGAAGAGAAGCAGCGGCAAATTCTACGTTTTTTCTTTTCTCCCAGACCAGCATTGAAGATCAGCATGGCAAAAAAGTGTATTATATTATTATATACATATATCTAGATCATGACAGCATGAATCGATTTGCGCCCTCCTTGTTGCATGACGTCGCGTCGAGGGCGCCATATAGGGTCTTGCCCCGGGTACAAAAAATTATAGATGATTAATCACGTTGGGTTTTTGTTCCATCGCTGTTACGCTAACGATTGGAGTGTGAAAAAAATAAAATATGACGTTAATGTTTATTTTGGTATGTTACTACGTACTACACTGTTGTAGTACGACTGTACGACTAAATAAATAAATAGTTTTGCACGCCTTTCCAAGGTAAAATGTATTGGCTCTTTTAAATAAGTTACCATTTTATGTACCTACATTTATGCAAATAAAGAAATTGAATAGTTATTGGGTTCTCCTAGACGTCTAACGAAAGGGGAATCCCCATTAAAATTTATCAAGAACGAATTAAGATTTTTATTATATTAGACTCGTTACACATGGAAATTCCAAGTTAAATATTTTTATGAGGGGAAATGGTCATTGAATTTACAGGTAATTTAATCCGTTTAATTAATACTAGCTTAAGTAGGTACTTGTCCAGAATCCTTATATTTGCGTATACATATATTGGCAAGCTCCGTGGCGCAGTTAACACGCCTGCCTACGACACGAGGGTGCCCGGGTTCGATCCCCGGTCCGGTTAAGATGGAAAATGATCTTTTTCAGATTGGCCTGGGTCTTGGATATGTATTTGTTTATCTTTATATGTATTTGTTATAAAATATAGTATCGTTGAGTTAGTATCCTATAACACAAGTCTCGAACTTACCTTGGGGCAAGCTCAATCTGTGTGATTTGTCCGTATATATTTATATGGAAAAATATTATAGCTACTCATCATCATTTCGAGTAGGTGTCACGGTCAATCGACCATGCACACCCTGGTGTCAGAGTTCTTCGGAACCGCGTCTCGGCCTTTGACGTGGTTCGTCTAACGACTACCAGATGGCAACCGGGACCAACGACTTAACGTGCCTTCCGAAGCACGGAATCATCTTTATTGTCAGACAATCAGGTGATTCAAGCCTGCAATGTCCTAACCAAACTGGAAGCAACTAAACAAAGTATGCGTCCCGTGGGTATCGAACCCAGGCAAATGCCTGAACCACTAAAAATATTATAGCTACTAGGATAGGAAGATGAAAGAAATGGCCCTTTTTGTGTCAGGCAGCCATATTGAATATGAAAGTCGTCAGACATGACCTACCTTATAAAGTCGGTTTCATAGGTTTCCATAAAATCACGTGTGGCGATAGGTATTACATAAAATATATGAGGCAATAGAGATACGCGTTGTATGGAATTTAGAGCGTGCTTTTTTAGAAATTCAATGACAAACGCTGTCTTATTGCTAAATCGTGAGGTTTGCTGATTGTTGAAAATGCCATTGACGTAAAGGAAAGTCGTGATAGTTACAATATAGTTGATTAGACATCATTTTTGTATTGTTTGACGTCAAATGAAGGATGTAAAAATATGGCGCGTAGTAAAATTTGTGGTTAGAAATGCTGCGTTAATGGAAATTTGCAACAGGTAAAATATTATTTCAAATACAACAAGGAAATGATACAAGCAATTTATGTGATTTTGTATATATGCATTGTCGAGAGTTCTCTTAACCTTAAGGTTTGTTGAAACCCTCTTCAGTACGTTCCAACTGAGAATAAAGGAGTTGTAAGTGGCACATAAGTGCACTGGAATTCACCACGCTGGGTATTCAACAAATTCATCACCAGGTGACTCATCTTCAGAACATTGCCAGAGCTAGACAATTGTCAATCGGCTAAGATTACCATAAGTCATTATCTCGATTCCCTTTCAGCGACGCGCTCTACATGCATACGCCTTCCATAAAACCGGAATTCCACCAATAGCAGAGTTTTGCCCGACGTAACACATGCGCTTGACGTCACCGTTTTGTGGTTGCTTGACTCACCCAGATAGCGGTTTATATTGGCAACATTGTCTTCTTACCAGCCAGTACGCATCCAACTGTCCTCGGAGCCTTTCAAAATTCGAATTCGAATTTGTTTTTATTGTTGACGTTTTACCAGCCAGTACTTATCTTCAACGGTCCTTGGATCCTTTCGAATTTTAAATATTTTGTGTTTAAAATTTTAAGTGTTGTGTCGTGCCAGTTGTCGTGTTTTGATAAACATGCAGTCTAAAATGAGTTTTAATATGGAAGACTTTATGGATGTTGTGTTCTGGGCCTACATCTTTAATAATAAGAAGGTAATTATTGTTTTGTGACTATTTATATTTTATATAATAACATATCATTGTAGGAAGGATACTACTATCACACACTGTGACGTCAGGAGAATATCCTACTTCTTTTCTCTACCATAAAATATTGTGAGATAAACAAATAATAAATCCTTATATTGGCCTTGGTCTTGGATGTTTATCTATATATGTATTATTTATAAAATATAGTATCGTTGAGTTAGTATCCCATAACATAAGTCTCGAACTTACCTTGGGGCTAGCTCAATCTGTGTGATTTGTCCGTATATATTTATACATACTTAAGCGCGAAAACATTACCCTCCTGGGTAGGTCAGTCGGGGAAAAATAGAGAACGTTTCTTTGCACGTAATGTTTCCAACAAGAGCCTTAGAGAGGTGTTGATACACTTATATAACCGGATACAAACAACAGGAAGGAAATTTGAGATGTTGAATTTCCCAGCATACGTGACTCGAGCAACATCGGCAATCATATTTTCAACACACAACATGTTGTTACATAAAATGTAACCTCAGCGTGTCAGGTGATATTATTTACAATCGTTCCAATAGGTACTACGTCTTGTGAACTCTAAACTTTTTTGCAATAGAAAAAAAATCGCCAAGTGCGAGTCGGACTCGCACACTAAGGGTTCCGTACTGTTATCTATAAAAACGGCTAAAAAATCATGTCTGTTGTATGGGATTATTTTTCCCTTTAATATTCATTCATTCATTTCGAGTAGGTGTCACGGTCAATCGACCATGCACACCCTGGTGTTCCTTTAATATTATTTTTTTGTGAATATTTAACTAAATATTCTGTGAATATTTCAAGCGTCTACCTGTTGCTGTTATCAATATGGAGCAAAAACAAGCGAAAAATCACGTTTGTTGTTTGGAATACCCCTTAGATATTAATTTTTTTTTTTTTATTTGTTCTTATAGCAGCAACAGAAATATATCATCTGTAAAAATTTCAACTGTTGAACTATCACGGTTCATAAGATCTGGTGACAGACGGACAGACAGAGAGAACAGACAGATGAAGCGATATTAATAGGGTACCCTTTTTACTCTCTGGGTACGGAACACTAAAAAACATATTCAAAACTTCTTGACCCCGTCTTTAGCAGATGACTCGACAATCATCAATTTTTACGCACACTTCTTTTTTACTCTTCTATGATTTTCTGGGAGAAAAGAAAAAATGCAGAATGTATTAGCTGCTTCTCTACTCGCGCAGATCGTAAAAGTTGATTGAGGGCATCTGTTTTAGTTTCGTCGTATTAACAGCCCTTTCAACGCTGTAGGTACAAGTTGCTAAGTGACACTAATGAGACACTTGTCACAATGCCAATTAGTGTCAATAGGTGTCATGTCAACTCATGTCAAACGTTTCCAACCAACGTTTGATCAGCGATCGATACTGTTTTTACACGACTGCCAAAATAGGAGTGTAATTGGTTTTAAGAGTTCATGTTTAAGTAAGTTTATATGACCATAACTTCCAAATGCCTTAATTGATTTATTTTGATGTATCGTTCCTTATTGGAGAGGGCTTCAAGGCGTACGCCAGAAACTTCGAAAGTTTACTCCACTTTCCTCGTTGGAAGTCATCCTATAAATTACAACTGTCTAACCATTACGGTTCATGAGATACAGCCTGGTGACAGACAGACAGATGGAGCCACATTAATAGTGTCCCGTTTTTACCCTTTGGTCGCGGAATCCTAAAAAAACATTGAATATAACAGCTGCTTATCATCCCGCGCAGATCGCAAAAGCCGAACGAGAGAATAGGCGAGAATCTGAGGAAGCAGGACTTGTTAGCGATGCGACTATCACACTATCACATTCAGCATTCCATCGCTTTCCTTATTCCACTTTCCCACTGTATACGCGATTTTGTATTTTTTTTAAAGAAAGATAGAAAGTAAAATTTTATTTGGTAAAAAAACAATAGCAACAATAAATAAAAAATACTGAACAACTACAAACCTACAAAAGTTTATTGCCGAAAAGGCAGCCAGCTCAGCTTTATGCTTATGGCTGTGGACCACAGTGCTGATTTTCAGGTGGTACAGTCAGCAACAGAAATACCTTGCCAGGCCCTGTATCTATATCTTGAATTTTCTCTTAAACTATAAAAAATATAAACGTGAAAATATATATTAAGAAAGGCTTCATTAAAATCTTTGTGTATATATTTTTTTATGTTAATATTATTTATAGTTTAAGGGAAAATTCAAGATATAGATACAGGGCCTGGCAAGGTTTTTCTGCTGTTGACTGTACCAAGGAGGACGTAGGTTAGACAGCTTAACTATACATACATGATATTATAACAAGTATAACTTTATAAATTGTATTTTAGCTACTCATTTACCACACCATTTATATCTACGAAAAATTAAACTATAAGAACGAACAAAACAGCATCAATTAAATTGACAATTTTCGTGAAATCATTATTGCAAAGTACACGTGTTAGTAATTTTAAAATCCTCGTGTTCATTTCTAAGAAATTAATAATACACCTGTTTCCAAAATTGACTTTTCTAGTTCTAGTTAATGATACATTCATGTTAATCCTATGTATATAATGAACTTAATAAAATTAATTTAGCTTTTGAGCCCACGGGTGCTTGGGGTTCTGAAGCAAGGGCCTTTGTCAAAGAGTTGGGGCGTCGTGTTGCTGAACGAACCAACGACAGTCGCTCCGTATCGTATTTGGTTCAGAGGCTTTCCATAGCGATTGAAAGAGGAAATGCTGCCAGTATAATGGGTACTTTTGGTGCAGGGACGATGCGGGGCGGTCTTTTAGATTGAGTATTTCTGACGAAGCATGTTGCGGATGAATTTGTACATTTTTTGACGAAGCTTGTTGCTGATGAATTTTTGTACGTTCCATACTAAGTTGTAAAATTAATAAAAACTTAATAAAATTAAAATGGAAATAACTTATACGTCTTTCCCGCATTAAAACAGGAAATGACACAAATAACAACGATTGCGCAGGAAATAGTTTTCCTCCTATAGACTTGAATTAATTTAAACCGTTTATTTCATGTTATTATTCAAACATTGCCAACGAATATGACTGTTATATATCTAAAATATTGAACAATAACAACACTCGTTGGAACCTGAATTTATGGGTTTATAAACAGACCAAAACTACTCCGCAATTCAATAAATAAATATATAGGGTCATACCTACCGCACAAATTGAATTAGCCCACAGTAAGTTATGAACTTTTGTCGTATCGTAGGATACTAATTCAACGATACTATATTTTATAATAGATACTAATATAGATTAACATCCAAGACCCAGGTCAATCTGAAAAAGATCGTTTGCCATCATGACCTGACCGGGAATCGCACCCTCGTGTCACAGGCTGGCGTGTTAACCACTGCGCCACGGATCTCGCCTTATTCATCATCATCATCTTGAGGTCTTTGTAGTCTCCACTGCACGAGCATGACCCTCTCTGTATTACCGGAGCCATACTTGGCCAGAGCAGACAGAGGATTTGGCCTACACTCTCCTCGCTGGCCAGACGGGTTGGAGAGCTCTCATTGATGTTTATAAGCTTTGTTTAGCTTGTATTTCCTAAGTCGCCTCTTACGACCTCCATGGGAAGACTACGAGTGGTCCTATTCTATTCTGCCGGAAACCACCAATATTAAACTATTATTTCGAAGTTCTGGCATCGCACAAAAACACAAAGGTAATTGCCGGTTTGAGAAGTTTCGCCTACTTCTCGATATTTGTATAGCACCTCAACAGCATCTTCTCTTCTTTTTCCAGCAATCAGAGAGATGGCGTAAACTCCGTAACATCGTGCAGTGGACGCCGTTCTTCCAGACCTACAAGAAGCAGAGGTACCCCTGGGTCCAGCTCGCTGGTCATCAAGGCAACTTCAAGGCTGGGCCAGACCAGGGAACCATATTGAAGAAACTTTGTCAACAGGAGGAGAAGTGTTTTAAGGTGAGGAAATACCTTTTTTAAGTCATGCGTATGAACGCACATGAGAGCTTTCGGAGATGTTTTTAGCTATCGTCCACTTTTTGTAGTACGCCACTTAAAGAACTAGTAAACGCTTCAATTTGGTTTTTATCCAATTTGATTTTCTCATAAAGTTGGTGATATTCTCACCAACTCTGTGGGAGAATCAGATTGGGTACAAATAATACCTGCTAACTCGATTTTGTTTTATATATTACTAGCTTAAGCCCGCGGCTCCGCCCATGTTAATGTCGATCCTTCGGGAATAGTTATTTTTCCCGGGATAAAAGGTAGCCTATATCCTTCTCCGTACTCCAGAGAACTTGTATGCAAAATTTCATTATGATCGGTTCAGTAGTCACGGCGTGAACGCGTAACAAACAAACAAATAAACAAACAAACTCACTTTCGCATTTATAATATTAGTTAGGATAAGGAAGATTATAACGAGGAAAGATTTGATTGTTTATATCATAAACTCAAAAACTACTGAACTGATTTTAAAAATCTTTAACTTGTAGAACGGCTGGTATAATCTGCATCGTATCTAAGTAAATGATAATTAAGCCGCGATCAAATAAATATACATAAATAACGTAAGTAAAAGTTGGCCGCCAAGAGAATCCTATTAAAATTAGGAATATCCCATAGACCAAGACTGGACTTCTTGTGCAAGTCCACAAGAAGTCCAATCTCTTAGAGAATTTATGATTGAACGGGTTAACTCGAAATTACAGAGGGTGTCCGATTGGGGAGACGCCAATCTTGTTAAGTTTAACCCGTCCAAAACACAGGCGTGTCTCTTTTCTGCAAAAAAGAGTGCTTTCCCACTTGCACCCACTTTCCAGGGTGTTTCCTTGCCGTTAGTTGACCACCTTGGGCTTTTAGGCATGACAGTCACGTCCAAACTAAGCTTCGGCCAACAGATTGAGTCGATGGCACTAACTGCTTCCAAGAAGTTGGGCATCATCTCAAGGGTTCGGCGGTACTTCAGCTCTGAACGGCTGCTCAATCTCTATACAGCCCAGGTTCGCTCTTGCATGGAGTACTGCAGTCACCTTTGGGATGGCTCAGCGAAATACCAACTTGAAGCATTGGACTCTGTTGACCGAAGAGCACGCAGGCTCATAAACAACGACGTGGTCTCAAATAGGAAATTGCAATCCCTGGAGCATCGCCGTAAAGTCGCTTGCCTATCGGTATTTTATAGGATCCATTTTGGAGAGTGTGCGAAAGCGCTCTTTAAGCTAGTTGAACCCTCACTATTCCTCCATCGGACTACGAGGCGCAGACTGAAATTTCACCCTTTTATCGTTGGAATACCAAAGAGTCGAACTAAACGCTTTGACAGTTCCTTTTTGGTTCGAGTAGCTAAGGTGTGGAATGAACTGCCTGCGTCTATATTCCCAAACAAGTACAGTCCCGGGACATTCAAAAGTAGAATAAATGGGTATCTCTTGGATAGGCATGTAACATCCTCGTCTTCATCGTCACTTACCATCAGGTGAGATGGGAGACAAATGCCTAATTCAAATTTTGTAAAAAACAAAAAGACCCTTTCAATTTATTAAACTATCACAAAAATGTCGCATTTTCCTATTAGATACGTTGGAAACCCCAATATATAACGAAGCATCTGACCTACAAATGTTTCACATAATTTGTTTCTGAATCACAATAATTTTGAGGAAACCCAACGCTGATTGGCTTCGATTCGGTAAACCCATAACATCATGTGACCCCAATTGACCGACCACCGGTCAGAACAAAATCAACAAAAAAATTGCCCAGTCAGAAAATACTGACTGAAAATGTGGGACCTGTTCATCATTAATCACTGTCGACAATAAACATAACATTGAGCAGATGAGTACATGGATGGATGATCTTGATGATAAGTGACATCCTATAATATTATAAGAACTAACGTAATTATAGATACATTGCACTTTCGCATCAGTCAATTCCTAAACATTTTTTCAAACAAGCAATGTGTTTGTTTATATAAAATCACTTTAATACGGTAATATCGCATATCATTATTTTTACACCTAACGTTTTGAAAACTTTACAGTTTTCATGGTCGCAGGTTGACATTTGTCTTTGTGTTATAAGAACTTCACAAAACTACCGCCTACAATATTTATTGATAACGTTCCAGGCGTATGATAACAGTTCGCAAGGGAATCAAAACTTACAGGGTACCTCCCTGAACTCAGAATCTTGAAATTTGGTGCGAAGCGACGTCTTATAACACAGATAAAGGAAAACTTGCGAAAAGCATACATTTTTTGTTACGTCATAGAATACAAAGATTTTTAATAATTTTTCGACATTTACAAGGGAATCGAAACCTACAGGCACAGACAATGTCTGTGCCTACAGGGTACTTCCCGGCATCAGCATCTTTAAACTTGGTACTAAGTAACGTCTTATAGCACAGATAAAGGAAAAATGCGAAAAGCAATAAATTTGTGTTACATCATACAATAAATAAAAATATTTATAATAATTTCAAACAAATTTAATACAATGTACGGTGCCCTTTATGCGCGAGTCCGACTCGCACTTGGCCGGTTTTTTTTGTTATAAAGTTGTTTTCTTAGTATTTGTACATATAGCCCTTGACACAAGATCCTCTCCAGCAAACTTAGTATTTCATAAGGTTGTATAAGTCGTCAGAAGTGGTCGAATAATATCGTGAATAATTGACACTTGAATACAAACTATACCTACGTAAATTTTCAAATATAATGATACTAATGAGCAACCAATTGTTGTACTTTTTGTCACGATGATTCAAGGTTATCTTCCTTGTCAAGTATTGATTTATGATCAACGTACAGATAGAAAACTTACAATACGGCGTTATGCCTATAACTGTGCTTCGGAAGGCACATTTTAGCCGTTGCCCCCGGCTGTCAAATGCCTATAGGCAGCGTTAATCATCATCATCATCAGGTCCTTTTTAGTCTCCACTACAGGAGCACGACCCTCTCTGTACTACTAGGACCATACTTGGCCAGAGCAGCCAACTTGGCCTACCAGACGGATTGAAGAGGTCTGACAGATGTTTATAAGCTTTGTTTAGCTTGTATTTCCTAAGTCGTCTTCTACGACATCCACGGGAAGACTTGGAGTGGTCCAATCAAAATTCAAAATTCAAAATTCAAAACGTTTATTCAGAAAATAGGCCTTTGCAGGCTTTTTCACGTCAAATCACATTTTAAAGGATCTAATTTAGTCATATTTATATTATTACTTAATGTGCAAAAGCTACAGACTACTAGCGTTTCGGAACCGACCACTGCAGAGAAGAAACGCCAAAAGAAACTCTTTCCAACAGTATTGGTCGCCTACTCGCCTGAAGGGCTTTTTTATTTTATCATCTATCTTTATCATTTATCATCTAATTTCTTCATTTATCATTTTTTTTTCATTTTATGATTACAATTTTTATTATATAGGTACATTATTATTTTTTGGAACATATTATGTTAGCGATCGAGTGTGCAATGATAATATTTTACATTATACACAGTAGTCTCAAAGAGGCCGAGCAGACCTGTCCCCCCTAGCAGCACCCGTTCACGAGTTGACGCATGGATCAGCCATCGTTGAACTCAACCATATTAGAGGGAATTCAACGACCCAACACACGACGCCGCCACTAGTTTGAACATTTGAGTGAGCATGACTTACTCGGGCTCGAAGACTCGCGAAGAATCCCGCGTGGTACCCGGCAGAGTAGAATATACTCTGCCGGGTACCACGCGGGATTGGTCACTTATAAACAAGAAAAACAAACAAACGACAAACAATGAGACACGACGATATATTTGGGGCTTTATTTGGAACTAAGCTATATTTGAACTTAGTAAATAAGGTTGAACATGGATTAGTATTTCTAGTCCACTAAATAACATATACATATATCTATCAATTTTTTAATGGATTCCGCTCTATAGGCAAAACATTGTTGTTACTGCTCTCTCAAGCTTACCATTGCATTGCTCAAAGCTACACTTAGTCGTAGTAGAGCCACGCTACCGGCAAAATAAATTGCTAGTAGCATGAATAGGCCGGCTCGTCCGGGGAAGTACCACACTCTCACAGAAAATCGACGTCTGAGTAGAAGCTTTACCGCTTCTATGCTTCGTTCGGTTAGTGAGAGGGCTGGAGGCCAACCCTTGCCTCCCCATGTCCTTCCCCCAACTCCATGAAAGGCCGACAACGCAACTGTCACACCCTGGTGTTGCAGTTATCCATGGGCAGCGGTGATCACTTACCATCAGGTGACGCGCTTGCTCGTTTGCCGCTCTATATCATAAAAAAAACACTAAAGAAGAGGTTCGTTCGTTACCATACTTATGATTAAGAGACAAGATAGTTACGTTACGCAAAACGCTCCGTGTACTGTGCTCAGCGTTCCACTTACTGTTACACGATGGCGCTGTAGTGCAGTTATACTATACATACATACATAGTATCACGTCTTTTTCCCTTGCGGGGTAGACAGAGTCTAGGTCTATACGACCTTATGGTCACAGCATGTTGGAAGGCGTATAGATGATAATATTAATTAATATCATAAATATTATTTGATTTCAAGGAAGACTATTATCTATACTAACATTATAAAGCTAAAGAGTTTGTTTGTTTGAACGCGCTAATCTCAGGAACTACTGGTACAAATTGGAAAATTGTTTTTGTGTTAGACAGTCCATTTATTGAGAAAGGCTTTAGGCTATAAAACATCACGCTGCGACCAATAGGAGCGAAGCATCAATAAAAAATGTTTTGAAAACGGGTGAAAATTATTCATCTGTACTAATAAAAAAACTAAATTAATCATAATAACAAAAAATGCCGCGGACGAAGGCGGCACCAGCTAGTTTTCTCATAAAACGGTGAGATAGTAAAGAAACCTATAGCGCCCTCTACATGCCATTTTAAGAACAAAATTTTACGCTATATGTATTGGGAACACATGCCGAAAGAGCTAAAAACAAATATTCTCGCCCAATGAATGTCTAAACCACAAATATTTGTCTTCATGGTTAGCAATGCCAAGTTAACAGGCGGTTTTCAGTTGTTGACGTACAATACCGGCAATTGTCTAATCAAATATTGTAGTTGCGTCACAACCGGTCAATGTATTATTAATTAACGTTGTTATCACATTATATAAGCAATTGACAGTACGTGGCGACACTGCGATAATGCAAAAAGTCGCAGCTGTAGCCGAAAAAAATGTTGTATCATGAATTAATACATTTTGACGTTTTGATAAAGGTATTTTTGTAAGCAATAAATAATAAATATATAGGGACAAATCACACAGATTGAGCTAGCCCCAAAGTAAGCTCGAGACTTGTGTTATGGGATACTAACTCAACGATACTATATTTTATAACAAATACATATATAGATACACATCCAAGACCCAGGCCAATTTGAAAAAATAGGCATGTTGCATAATATTT
Source organism: Elegia similella (assembly GCA_947532085.1). Classification (NCBI taxonomy): domain Eukaryota; kingdom Metazoa; phylum Arthropoda; class Insecta; order Lepidoptera; family Pyralidae; genus Elegia; species Elegia similella. The sequence goes on from OX383940.1 coordinate 2,635,034, forward strand.
TTTCAGTTGCAATGCAAATATAAACTTCCAAAAATAAAAAAAAGAAGCTAAACAAAGCTCATAAACATCAATGAGAACTCTCCAACCCGTCTGGCCAGCGAGAAAAGTGTAGGCCAAATCCTCTGTCTGCTCTGGACAATTGTATGGCTCCGATAGTATAGAGAGGGTCATGCTCCTGCAGTGGAGACTAAAAAGACCTGATGATGATATAAGTAATAAAGTAACGTATTTTAAGACAACCTGATAATGCTTTGCTGAAATGCCTATAAATTCGTGACTTCACGGGCAAATGTACGGGTGGCGAAGTAGTGGATAATCTTATATCTATACTTTATATTATAAAGCTGAAGAGTTTGTTTGTTTGAACGCGCTAATCTCAGGAACTACTGGTTCAAATTGGAAAATTATTTTTGTGTTGGATAGTCCATTTATTGAGAAAGGCTTTAAGCTATAAAACATCACGCTGCGACCAATAGGAGTAAAGCATCAATAAAAAATGTTTTAAAATCGGGGAAAAATTATTCATCTCATCTATACTAATTAATCATAATAACAGAAATTGCCACGGACGAAGTCGCAGGCAACAGTTAGTTAACTATATTTGTTTATTACAATTTTCATACTTTTGAAAATAGTATTGCACATTCAACTTGGAATCACTAAGAAACCTTGTAGGTACTTATTTTCCACGAAAAGTAATGTTATTTAGAAAAAATAACATGAAATTCAATATTTATCGACCTTTTTTTTTAACGATCTTAATATAGAGACACGAGTTATGTCTTCATTTAACTGTCAGTTACAGTTACCAGTTGTTTCATATTCGCTAGCAACGCGAACCGAATTAAATTTATACTTAATGATAATAGTTTGACGTCAACCCAGTAACAATGGGTGACGTCTGTGATGCTAGCATAAAGTAAGTTGTCACAGAAGGTTATCTTCGTTTATCTTTCACACACAGTGATCTGGTAATTCGTTTTTCTTCTGTTGGGTCGATGACTGTAGATTAATGTGACTCGTGTTGTTACGTATTTGTAACTTTTTCAATCATCATCATCAACATCATCATCATCTCAGTCATTGTTCCACTCCCTTACCTCCCACTTCGTTTATGCCCAAAAATAGTTTAAAAAATTTTACTCGCGTCAGGACACGTGCCCTGATCGAAAATTCGTTAGACGAACACGTGACCTGAGACCACCGGCATGGCGTAGGAGAGGAAGTAATATCCCCCTCTCTTTCTACCACTCGGCAAAAATGCCCGCTCCTGCTGTTTCGTTTGAGCGGCGCAGGGTGCTTGTTCGAGTGTGCGTGTGTGTTTACTACAGCCTGCTACGCTAGTACTTTTGTACTGATAAATAAAGCAATCGTGCGAAATTATTCCCATTCCAAAATATTCAAAAATGCATAACGTTAATGTTTTGTTTTGTCAAGTTTTCACATCTGCCGGCACGGCACTCACAAATATACATATAATAGGAAATGGGCGCAAACAACTGCAACACAGTTCTATACTATCGCAGTTGTTTACGATCCAGATTGTTATTTGAATATTATGTTATTTTGGTTTCTAATAAACTCTTTAAACTCTTTATAAAAAATATAAAAAAACAACGGGCGGCACCAGTTGTTTTTTTTTATTATGATAGCTTTATAATAGTGAACGAAGTTGATCTTCTATGTACTATCTTCTATGTTCTTTCGGTAGCCACCGTGGTACTACTTATTATATTTCATTGAACTTTGCAATAAGATATAGTGAAACGCAATAGAAACAGTTGAACGCACTGTTAATGATTTTCCCAAACATTGCCATATGAGAATAAGGTGTGTTCATGTTATTACAAACACGATGCTTTGCTTTTTTATTGGATGTGTATCTATATATGTATTTGTTATAAAATATAGTATCGTTGAGTTAGTATCCCATAACACAAGTCTCGAACTTACTTTGGGGCTAGCTCAATCTGTGTGATTTGTCCGTATATATTATTTATTTATTTATATTTATTACTTTTGTTTGTATACTACAGACAGTATAATCTTCTTATTTGCCATAGATTCTAAAGATAATAATTAAACTGCAAATCATTGCTGTGCAATTTTGAACCGATGTAGAATTATGTATAAATATGTTAAAATAAAATATACTAGATATAGGTACATATATGGAAAATATAATAACTTCTGCGATACAAGCTCCGCTTAGTGCAGAGTCCAATGTCCAACAGTGTACAAAAAAATGTTATAAACTTTGTTAATTTTATATTTTACTAGCTTTCGCCCGCGGCTCCGCCCGCGTCAATGTCGATCCCTCGGGAATAGTACTTTTTCCCGGGATAAAAGGTAGCCTATGTCCTTCTCTGTACTCCAGAGAACTTGTATGCAAAATTTCATGATGATCGGTTCAGTAGTTACAGCGTGAAAGCGTAACAAACTAACTAATAAACAAACAAACAAACTCACTTTCGCATTTATAATATTATTTATTTATTTATAATATTATTTTATATTTTATAACAGACTATTTAATTTTATTGGTCAATAAATATTATTATTATGCGTTCCGGAATAGTATTTCGAATACGGAATCCGCGAATACATAATAATATGTTGTATTAAATGGGGGATACGTTTCAAAGTTGCCAAAATCTAGTCCAGTGTTTCTTAACCTTTTTGACAAAAAATCGGCATTGCCATGGACCATCACATATTTGCATAGTTAATTAACATAAATTAATAAATTTGTACATACAGATACACAAAAAGGAAAGTCGCCTAAAAATAATTAGCTTTTTGAACAATTTCATTTTAAAGACAAGATTTAAATTACAAACTTACAATATTTTACATTCAGAATAACATAACAATATTTTTCATTTTATTGTATTTCAATTACTTTTCATAAATTTGTGTTTTAATGCGTTTTATTAACCGCATTTGCATTTAGGCGACAACATCTAAAAAATTTGGGGCTTGTTTTTAATAAAGAAAAGCCTTGAGAACCGCTGCTTGCATAGATATGTAAATGAAAATAGAATTATAGAATAAATGGCTTCGCGGACCACAGCGGGCGCTTTGAGGAACCACCCACCCACCAGTGATCCTCGGACCACCGGTTTAGAACCACTGATCTAGTCCAAAAGAAATAGTATGAATAAAAATGCTTTCTTGCGAAAACTTGTAACAATTTCGAATTAAGTCATCAGTTCCTGGTGTGGACATTTTTTTTTCACAAATATGTGTCGTTTACAATTTTTCGACCCACGAATAGCGAATCCGCGAATACGGAACCGCGAATACTGGGATCGTTTAAAGTGACAGGGTGTTTGTGAACATGATAATCCTTTTATGAGGCTGTTGCTTTGTAACACATTTTACTACCGCGATCATACATTTTTTAAAATATAGGTATATTGATATTTAGCCGTGTGGTATCCGGCAGAGTAGAATAGGACCACTCCAAGTCTTCCCGTGGATGACGTAGAAGGCGACTTAAGAAATACAAGCTAAACAAAGCTTATAAACATCTGAGAGACCTCTCCAACCCGTCTGGCCAGCGTGGAGAGTGTAGGCCAAGTCCTCTGGCTGCTCTGGCCAAGTATGGCCCTAGTAGTACAGAGAGGGTCGTGCTCCTGTAGTGGAGACTAAAAAGGACCTGATGATGATGATATATTATTTTGGAATTTATTTTCATGCTTTTCTAAACAAGTATGTGATATTACTCTTTATCACAAAAGTTTTTGAAGATAGGTGTGGATATTTTTATGACCTTTATTGCTACGTACGTGTATTGGTACTATATTAAAGGTTTATACAAAATATAAATAATAAGTATTTTCTTTTTTGGTTTCAGTTACTGATGAAGGACATCCTTCGACCTTTCGTCCCCGAGTACAAGGGTCAAGTCACGTGTGAAGATGGAGAATGTATCCTTTAACAATACGAAAAATCAATTATTACCTAAGTACTTATCGATGAAAATAATAAATATAAATATATTGGGACAAATCACACAAATTGAGCTAGCCCTACAGTAAGTTGTGAACTTGTGTCGTAGAATATTAACTCAACGCTACTATATTTTATAATATATACAAATAGATAAACATCCAGAGCCAGGTCAATCTGCATTAGAATGCCATAAGCTAATAGGTTTCTTATTGACATATAATTTTTTTTATTGACATTTTGTACTAAATAATTTTCAATCACTGTTTGCTTATCATCATCATCATTTGGAGTAGGTGACATGGTCAATCGACCTGGTGTCAGAGTTCTTGGGGACTGCCTCTCGGCCTCTGACGTGGTTCCCTTTAACGACTACAAGATGGCAGCCGGGACTAACATCTTAGCGTGCCTTCCGAAGGACAGAATCATATTAATTATCAGACAATCAGATGGTTCAAGCCTGCAATGTCCTAACCAAACTGGAAACAATTATACAAAGAATGCTTTCCGTGGGAATCGAACCCACGGCCTCCAGGACTTACGCGTACGTCTTATCCACTACACCATGGATGCAGTAACTGTTAGCTTAAACCTGCTTTTGCACAAGATATTCCTTAACCAACCTCTTCACAGTGTATTTACAACTCCAAGACTTGCTGAGCGATTTCGACTGCCCTTGTGTCATGGACTGCAAGATCGGAGTCCGGACGTACCTGGAAGAAGAACTGGCAAAGGCTAAAGAGAAGACGAAGTTACGAAAGGTATGCTTAACAAACTTTTTATAATATAGGGACAAATAACATAGATTGAGCTAGCCCCACAGTAAGTTGTTAACCTGTATCGATACTAATTCATATATAGATAATTATCACAGACCCAGACCAATCAGAAGGTCAAGGCCAGGCCAAGCAGAAACAGGTCATGATGGAAACTATAGTTTTCCATCATGACCTGCTGGGGATCGAATCGCTACCCTATTGAATCAAAAGCACTTGCGAACCACTGAGCCAAAGAAGTCGTCCAGCACTCCGACTAAAAACTTAAGCCTTAAGCCTGCCTTTAATCATACGACTAATTAATTATTGACTAGAAACATCTAGAAGTTCAAGATGTACCGATTTTGAATTTTGAAGTTTTTATAGCCTAGTAAGAATGAATGTAGTCAACGTCTAACCTAGGCACAGAAAGAGGGAAATTGAATTTAAAAAATTACGGATTACCCACAGAGTTACTTATCTTTTTCAACGGCAATATACAGTTCAATCCCACACACATAGTAGACATATCAATTGACCTTATATTATCTCTGAAATTGACGTAACTGAAGGTGAAAACAGCTTGATTTGTCTATAAATATCCAGTCTCAATATCTTCTAAAGATAAGCAGAAAGACTAGCAGAATGTTTGAGCGAATGACTTTTGCCTAGGACCTTGAGAATTTGACATTCCCTTGGATAATCGGAATGAAAATTCGCTGAATATTGTCAGCTTCTTCTTTTCAGCCCAACTTGGACAATTTATAATTGTGTTGACTAAAACTCTGTTCAACATTGACACTAACAAAATGTTTTACATTATTTTGGCATTATTGATCTGTGTGCCATGGTCTGTGTAGAGACACCAGACTAACAAGCTGTAACCTTACCTGTTCATATTCTATTTGCTTCGACTGACTTGTGTTTGGAGCCTGTTCAAAGTGGTGGTCATTTAAGTTTGACAGATTACTCTAACCATTCGTTTAACCAATGTTATGTTTAATCATTCTAGGATATGTATGAGAAGATGATCCAGATTGACCCTAAAGCGCCTTCAGACGAAGAACACAGGAGTAAAGGAGTGACCAAACCTAGGTACATGATCTGGAGGGAAACTATCAGCTCAACGGCGACCCTCGGCTTCAGAATAGACGGCGTTAAGAAGGCTGATGGGACCAGCTCCAAAGACTTCAAGACGACAAAGACGAGGGAACAAATTGTTGAGGCATTTAAAGAATTCACTAGCAGTTTTCCTAATGCAGTGGTGAGTAACAATATTTTTCTTCTCTTACTGTGCATTTGATATTGACGTTAGTATTAAGTCTATTCTTCAAATATGTGCAATCAAATTTACGATATAGTAAAATGATCACCAGCAGAAAGTTCGAACGTAAACTATTGCGAAAAGTATATAAAAAAGAAACGAGCTAATTGTCCCCATACTGGTCATCAAAGTTTCTAATTTGTCAGTTAGCTGATATAGATTACCTAATTGCGTGATCTCTGTGATCTTGAAATCAGGACTCTCACACTTTTCATGCTATATAAATGGATCCACCATAGATATTAAAATAGTAATGATTTCATTCTATATACAACTGTCATTTACTTTTTCATGGCAAACATCTATTGTTTTAGCTGAAGAAATAGATTCTCACCAGCAAACAGCAATTAGGTTAATTACGTCTAATTTCTTTAAACGTATAATTTATCTATCGGTTAGAAAAAGAAAACAGGAAGTTTTAATGAAAAAGAATAGCATGTAATGTAAAGCATGGCCTATGGACCAAAGCCATTTAAAGAATAACTTCTAGTAATTCATTTGCAACAGCCAATGAAGCTTAAACCAATAGTGAAAACCTAGAGCAGTATGTACTCCGTTCCCATCCATTTGCGCCGTAATCTTTGCTTTACGATTGCATCTAATATACATACAACATACGTCTTTTTCCCTTGCGGGGTAGACAGAGACTGGGTCTATAAGACCTAAATGCGTGCAGCATGATGGTAGTCGTGTAAGTGGGAAACGGAATTAAAATAATGATGGGTGGTAGCCGCATTGCATCGCACCGCTTCCTTTAGATTTTCGCTCGATCGGCTTTTACGATCTGCACTGAAATATAATAGAATCAGCTAGTATATTTTGCGTTATTTTCTTTTCTCCCAAACCATCACGGAAGAGTTTGGAATATAATATGTTGTAGAATAAAACTATAGAATAAAAGAGCTAGTAAGTAGCATGTTACAGGTGACAGTAACCGATTTCCTATCATTCTTGTACTTGGAAGAAAATTCTACTGTTTCTTCATGGTTACATTTATTTCTCATGCCTGTGTTACTATGAATATTCCTAAAATCCTGATATTTATTCAATTGTATAATTTATCATTTATTTATTTTCCTTTTTATTCTTAATTCCAGCCGAGATATCTTGAGAGGTTGAAAAGTATTCGGGCAACACTACAAGAGTCCCACTTCTTCAAGACTCACGAACTAATTGGCAGCTCTCTTCTGTTCGTTCACGATAAAAGAAGAGCGTCCATCTGGATGATAGACTTCGCGAAAACCGTTTCCGTACCAGAAAATGTCAATATTGACCATAACTCCGCTTGGAAGGTCGGAAACCATGAGGACGGCTACCTCATTGGCTTAGACAATTTAATCTCAATATTCGAATCTCTTATCAAGGATGGCAATGGAAATATAGACCAGTGCTATGCTAATCTTAGTTTAGACAAAGAAGTGAGACAGGACAACTTAGCCACTTGATCGTTAATGACTGTGCATCTCTGTGGAGATCTGACTATATATCTGAACGCAAGTTGCGTTCACCGGCAGTGCCAACATCTGCTTTGTACATGACGCGATGTAGATAATGTCTACTTTAGAAGTTGATAAAATGTAATTCTTATTCAAATTGAAAATCAGGAATAAGCACAAAGTCGTCGAAGTAAGAAACATTGCTCTTCCTATTACGTTTGCTTGACTGTCTATGAAAGTGTTGAGATAAACACGTACGTTACTTGAAGCTTGATCTAGTCTTATATATTTATCCATTTAAAATGAATTATTATCTTGACTCTTATTGACATACAAAAGTAATTAGTACCCAAGTTTATCCATGATAATAAGATGTTCATTTCCGGTTTTCAATTGCTAAAGAACACTGTTGTACTGCATCCAGGATGCAAATATCACTTATTATATATATATTGTGTATATTGTTGTTATTTTGTAAATAAGTTCTAGTATTAAAATTATTAAGTTGTTTAAAATACTCATATTATCTTTTAAGTTTTGCACCACCCATAGAGTAATTTATTAATAATTTGCAATTAACTTTATCATTAATTTGAATCAGTACACTTTGCATTGATATAATTAATTGATAGTGTTTTAATGACTGTTATATAAATGTAAAAATCAAGTGGTGTAATATTAAAAAGGTTTAATAAAACAACTGAAACTTCTTTAATACTCAGTCTGAGATCTTAAAGACCTTCCCAAGAGATCTTATAGCAAAATATGTAATCCCTTATGTAAAATAAGGAATCAGAAACTAAGGGAAATCATTTCTTCAGAATCTCTTACTCTGTCATGTTAGTATGTTTGTGCGGATTCATGGAATCTATAATATAACCAACTTATGATCGAAGATTCGATTATATTAACCGAGCCAGCGCGAAGTGTCATTGCTTCAGTTTGGCCAAAAATGTTCTTTTGTATTTTCCGCTGGCCGGTTGTTCAGCTTTACAGGTCGCACTTCACAACCGATTCCTATAAATTTTGTGAACAAGTTCAATAATACCTTTTTTTTGTCGATTCACTTTTTGGAGTTTATTTTTAATGGCGGCTTTGGCACGAAGGACTAATGAGCGCCATTGAGGTGCATGTTGCTTAAGTTCGCAGTAACAAGACTCCCGAGGTCTACAACTCATAGAGTCTTTAATATAGTTTCAGTTGCTTTTGTACCTTATACTTTTCTGAAATGTAATCATTGACGTGTTATCAAACAGATACGTAATTTATTCTGTATGTAATGTACACTATATTAGTGTAACACCTACATAAATAGTTATCATTGAAAATAAAAATCTACGTATACGGTGGTACTAATTAAAATTATCACACATATTTTGAGTTTTATTCTTTTTCGCATACATATAGACTAATATTATAAAGGAAAGATTTATAAGTTTCTAATGGATACAATCAAAAACTACTCGAACGATCATCGAACGATATTCGAAATTCTTTCAACGATAGAATGCTACATTATCAGTGAGTTTCATAAAAACTAGTTTTTTTTTTTCCAAAAAGAAAATTTTTGTGACAAGCTTTTAATAAAAACGAATCCACACTGTAAAGTGCTTTCCAAGACAAATCAATGAGCCCAAACACGATTGGTGTACCTTGTTTAGTTTAAAAGTTCCTATGGCCACCTTCCGACTCCATCATCAGACCAGCGCAACGATTCCATAATATTGTATTGTCATCCGATTTACACATGCATACAAAATTTCTGCTCAATCGGTAACCACAAGAATGGATCAAATTGGTGAAGCTTAATAAAAACAAAATTTATTTTCAGTCATATTAAAATTTATTAAATGCCTTTATCCACATACTAGCTGTTGACTTCGCCCGCGACAATTTCTGTTATTATGATTAATTAGTATAGATGAATAATTTTTCCCCGTTTTCAAAACATTTTTTATTGATGCTTCGCTCCTATTAGTCGCAGCGTGATGTTTTATAGCCTAAAGCCTTCCTCAATAAATGGACTATCCAACACAAAAATAATTTTCCAATTTGAACCAGTAGTTCCTGAGATTAGCGCGTTCAAACAAACAGTCAAACAAACAAACAAACTCTTCAGCTTTATAATATTAGTATAGAAGTATAGATATAAACTTTATAACCTTACTCATTTGAACGAGCGAGATTATTTTAAACATGTAAATATAAAATAGTATTGGCTCCAACGAATTAGATGAAATTTAGTGTGTAGTAGTAGGAGGTGTAAAATCGATGTAGCTAGATTATAACTGGAAATTGCCCACTGGTCATTATTTGCCATGGTCTGTTGGAAATCACTCAACAGACTGCGAACCCAGTTAGGTCGCTGTAAGAGACAACTTGGCCTGCAGCTTTCGTATGATTGACTATTTTTATTTCATCATCATCATCAGGCCCTTTTTAGTCTCCACTACAGGAGCACGACCCTCTCTGTACTACTAGGGCCATACTTGGCTAGAGCAGTCAGAGGACTTGGTCTACACTCTCCACGCTGGCCGGGTTGGAGAGGTCTCTTAGATGTTTATAAGCTTATTATTATTAAATATACATTAAACGTAATGTATTTTGAAGTGCCCATGAAAACGTTGTACCTACACTAAGTTAGCGAATAGGCCGGCAGATAGGGAATAGTGGACAGCTGTCACTGCGAGTGTGGTTTCTCGCCACAGATTATGACACACGTTTTATCATAAAATAAAAATATCGTTGAATTAGTATGCCACCATAACACAAGTCTCGAAATTATCTAATCTGTGTGATTTGTCCGTATAGAAATTTAAAAAGCTTGTTTTCTATCAGCTTTTACTTTCAGATTTTTTTGGTCTTATTAAGTTCATAAGTAATTAAAACACAAATGGACTAGAATTTGATTTATTTAAAATGTAAGGCACATTTAATTTCATCTATTCCAGTTTCTCAATGCTTCTGATTCACCTTATTAAATATACCTTATAATAAATAGCTATAACTATATACATAAAGGATAAGTAATAAAAATTCAGATCATTTGGACGGTTTATATTCACAATACAAACTAGGAATTAAATACTTATTACTAAATTGTACTAGTAAGGCACCGGGTTACGTCTTGTCTTTATTATTGTCTATTACTACATCGGTAAGGCTACCTCGTCGACTGCTGGCGTCCTCCGTACTGCCGCTTTCTTTGCGACGAGAGAATAACCTAGGGACGGGACCAGAAGACTTACCCGGGTCCCCTGGTGCTGGAGAATATCTTCTAACTCTCGGTTTCTGTAGCCCTTCCTCATTCACGTTCACGGTTTCCGTGTAAGGAGGCGGTGGTTGCGCCAGCATAGACATTCGGTTTTCCCTGGCGGCCGCTGCTGTGAGCTGCAGTTCCGCTCCTGCCACAACAGTCGCCAGCGTCGGCGTGAAGTGTGGCGCCGCCGCCCGCGCCGATATCCTTCTTCGTCTCGGGCCCGTCTCTTCAGTTTCCTGCGCTACGGGAGCGGGAGGAGCTGATGCGTGCTCTTGTGCGTGTGGTCGCTGTGCAGGTAGTGATGGTAAAGTAAAATCTGGTCGAATAGAGCCTCTTCTCCTAGTTGTTTGAGGACCAGATTGTTCTGATATTAAATTCAATAAGCTTGCAGGACTCGACGCACTCGGTCCTTGTGCTGTTTCCAAAACAGCTAGCGCTCGAAGCAAGTCAGCCACGCTCGTCTGTTCTAGCGCCTCCACCTGCTCCGATTCTGATAATTTAGATATATTCACATTAGGATCAAACAAACTGCCTCGGCCTCGTTTAGTTCTGTTTTTGTAATTTTTTAATTCTTCATCAAATCCACTACCCCTTCCGCTTTGCGTGGAATCTTTATATCGATCTAGATCTCCTGCAAATAAGCTATTGCGACCTCGTTTTGTCTGTTTTTGATATTCTCTTATACTAGCCTCTAGATCGCTCGTTCCCACACCCTCATCCGGTGAACTAATTTTACGATCGCGATCTTTTCCAAACGAGGGGAATAGGCTACCCCGTCCTTTACGAGTTTTATTTTTATAATTTACCAGTTCGTCAGAACTTTCAGGCATAGCTTCTTCGTCTGGTTTCTTTGATTTTCCAAATGTTGGAAACAGACTGAGGCGGCCTTTCTTGGTTCGGTTTTGATACCTTTGTAACTCTTCTTCGTCAATTGTATCATCATCATTGTCAGGATCGCTAAAATCGAATGTAGGGAAAATGCTATGTCGTCCTTTTCTTGTTTTTTCTTTATATCGCTGTGCTGAGTCATCTTCAGGCTCGCTGAAGTCGAACGTAGGAAAGATACTATGTCGTTTAGTTTTCTGTTGATACTCTTTAACAGTAGCTGCATCCTCATCTTCAGAGAAATCAAACGTAGGAAATATACTGCGACGGCCTTTCTTTGTTTTCTCTTGGTAAGCCTTGGCCATATCGTCATCTTCTTCTTCATCAAAATTAAAGTCAAATGTTGGAAATATACTATGCCTTCCTCGTTTTGTCTTTTCCTTATACGCTTCTGCTTCATTGCTCTCTTGACCACCAATATTGAAACTAGGGAAAATACTACCACGTCGTGGTTTTGGAGGCTCTTTTGCATTTTCATTCGCCGCTTGAGCTATACTGCCTCTTCCTTTTATAGTGTTCTTGATATATTCCGTGGGGCTTTCTGTCGAACTTGATTTTTTAAATAGCCTTGACAATAAGTTCTTTGGCTGAGATTCTTCTACTGAGGCTACTTCTACTGGTGCCACATTTGTGGGCAATGACATTTTACCACTTCTTCTGTTTGCTTCTTGTCTGAATTTTTCAGCTGAGTCCCCATTGGTCCATGTGAAGTCATGGTCGAACTTAGTGACAGATTCCTTTCTATAGTTTGGTACAGCTACGCTGAGCGCCCTTGTTCTCTTGGGAGAATTTGTAATAATATCTTGACCAATAGTAAATAAGGGCGGTTTTTCACTGGCTAAAATTTGTTCATCATCGAACATATGAATTCCGTTATTCTGTTGAGGCTGAGCCTCAAAACCTCCTAGTACATTTACTACTCTAGCGAGCAGCTCGGCTGGTTTTACAATGGCAGAAGCAGTGAAAGTTTTTTCTTTATCTATTCCTAATAAATCTGTGTCAGATTGTATTCGTAACATATCTCTTGCTGACAATTGAATGTTCTCCGAGTTGGCTCGTTTTCTTTTGACGGCAGGACCACGTGGTTCCACGTCGAAAGTGAAATTTGGACAACTCTTACTTCGGTACATGTAAGGCGCTGCTTCAACGTAGACCGGCTGGAAAAAAAAGTTGTTGAAATATTATTGAAATTGATAAAAATGTATCGAATTGAATTTGGTTAATTGAAGTCTACTAGAAACTTGAATAACTTTCGCAACCAAGAAATAACAATTGCTAATGAAGTACAAAATGTAACTCTAAATTAAGGTTCACGACATATTTCGTCAAAAATGTTACAAAAAGTATCCGCAACATGCTTCGTCAAAAGTTACAGAAATGTTTCCGAAGTATGCTTCGTCAAGAATTACATAAGTTTATCCACAAGTTTCGAAACAAGTTTAATAATACGATAACTTTATTTACTCGTTTCAATTTACATCGATTTATTTACAACAAAGATAGAAAAAACATAATCGCTAAAACTAAACCTACTAGAAAAACCCTAAATTAGTGACAAAGTGATCATAAAAATATATCATGACTAAAACTACGTAGAAAGAAAAAATAACTAATAGTTAATAATAATTAGTAATTAGTCTGTAGTCTGTATTAATACACTTTGCAAATGCAGATTGAAAGTCTTTCTTGGTCCTAGCTTAAGAAACTAGGCTTGTTTCTAAACCTTCATTTGACATTTTTATACCTGCACCATGTTGTGAATACTCTAAAAATGCGCTGAATATCAACTTACCTTTAATTTAATAAGGTTAGCTTCATTAATAATTTTCCTGATCACAGCGATATCCCTAGTGAATCCTTGTAAGATCTTATTTTGCGTAGATTTGAACTGCGTGGCGAACTTCTGCTCAATCCTGTGGACTTTCTCCGACCGCATGCCACTGGTGATAAAGCCTAGCAACATGACGATGTAGCCGAGACCGAAGGTGATCCATACGATGAGGAAGATCTGGTATGCGAAGTAGTAGCCGTATTTGAAGCCGTTGTTCACCTGTCCTGGAAATTAGAAAGAATATTTATTACATAGATGAGCTCTGTGGCCTTGTCATATTGTCAGGCTGCCACATCGGAGGTCCTGGGTTCGAGCCCCGGTCAGGTCAAGATGAAAAATTTTATTTTTAGATTGTCCTGGGTCTTGGATGTTTATGTTTATGTACATACTTCCTCGTCTTTACAGGGTAGACAGAGCCTAAGGTCATAAGACTGAAAGGCTACGTTTCGATTGTTGGTGGAAAAAGGAATCAAAATAGTGATGGGTTTCTAGCCGCATAGCCTATTGTCATGATTCTTCAGATTTTCGCCCAAAAAATCTATAAATGTATTTGTTATAAAATATAGTATCGTTAATTTAGTACCCCATCATACAAATATTGAATTTACTTTGGGGTTAGATTACTCTTTGTGATTTGTCCATATATATTCATTTATTATTTTTATTACATGCGTCGATTTTACAAAAATGTGTCATTTATTTAAAACCATTCAATATATATATATCAAGTATTTTTATAGAATTATTCAAAATGAATATCCAAATATCCAACGTACCTGCAACTAAATCTCCAAATCCAATAGTCGTCAGCGTCACAAACGCATAATAAATAGCTGCCACATAATCCCATTCTTCGAATACAACGAAGAAGCAAGCGGGTAAGAAGATGAAGAACAGGAAACCAGGAACCAGGTACAGGAAGATCTGCCCCAGCATGCCCAGGTTGGTGAAGCAATAGCTCATGTTGTCGGCTCGGCGCATGTTGCGTCTCTTGTACTTGCGATAGACGGATATCAGCTGAAAAGTAATGGAAAAAGTGAAATCTCCTTGTGTCCGTGGTTCACCAAGGTTTACTTAGTTGGATCACCGGCAAGAAAAAGTGCCCGTGATCCACCCAGGTGAACTAAGCAGGTGGACCACGACCTCTGACTGATATAAAGCGATCTCCATTTAAACAATTTAGAGGTGTGTGTGACAATATTATTCTGTTTTACTTGGTTTTATCAAATAAACTAATGCCATCTAGTGACGGGTCTTTAACTATTGCACTGCAGCGTCCTTTCCTCCGCCAATAGTGGCAATTAATGGAACTAACTAACACAGTCAGCCGGCAGATGCTTGCCGTTTACTTTGGTGCTTATAACAGGCCTTATGTAAAAGATTTATTCAGTAAATAGGCCTTTTTAGGCACTTTTTCAAGTAAATTCACATTTCAAATAATACTCATTAAATTTTATTCAACTTATTAATTATTGTTCAAAAGCTACAAACTATTAGCGTTTCGGAACCGACCTCTGCAGAGAAGAAGATACTAACGTATAGACTGCTCACCATATTCAAAAATATTGGGTCCATTTTAAGGCCTGCTTTAAATTGCCTGACAAGCATGCCGGCAGGCCGCCGTAGTTAGTTCCACTAACTGCCACTATGGGCGGCGGAGAAGGCGCTGCAGTGCAAAGAGACAGTCTCTTCCACCCGTTACTAGATGGCGTTAGCTTTAACTTCATAAACCCAAGAAAAACAGAAAAATATTTATTTTATATCTGACCATGGACCTAGGAATAATATCTGACTGATATTTAAAAGCTTCTAACCGGTCATTTTGGAAATCATTGGGAGTGGCCCATGTCCAGCAGTGGACTTCTTGCGGCTGATATGATGATGATGATTTAAGAGCTAGGCTCTTGTCGGTGTTATTAAATGGTAAGAAAACCATCAAATGACTTTTTGGCAAGATATAATGGAGTGGTTTGTCATTGCCGTATCCATTTAATGACAATGTCTTTGACTGTTTGTTTGATAAACCAGTGGTGTAACTACAGGTGCTGGCAATATGCCACGGGCCAATGGTCCTTGGGGGCGCCGGCCAGGAGGATAAGAGCAGGGGTAGAGCAAGCAGCAAGACTGAACTGGCCCACTGTAGGAGTTACATTAAAAAGCTACATTATGAACTAGTAACATAGGCTATATTATATTGTCATAAACATTTGGGTACCCTACGAAATTTACATTAATGGTATCCAAAAATTGGGTATAACGTCATTACCGATAGTGCTACTCGTAGGAACTATACATATCTCAGTCATCTAAGTGTGTTTCCACTACCCGGTTACATTCTCCACTTCCTGACTGAAAAACCGCAACAGTTTTTTGGAAAATATGGAACCCCTAAAAGACCATCCAAAATCCTCCCGCATTGAGTAGGCTACAGGAGTGAACAATGGATAATAGATACGCGCGAAAAACATCTACTCTCCTTCTGGGAGGGTCAGTCGGTTAAAAATCTAAATTAAGAACAAAATATTCTCGTATCGATCGTTCGTAACGAAGATGTCAATGAGTCAATGCGGGTGGTTACATTTGACTTTTCTATGTAAATCATGCAAATAAAATGATTCTATTCTATTCTATTCGAACACATTGACAAAACCACTTCTAGTCTTCCCATGGAGGTCGTTAGAGGAACTTAGGAAATACAAGCTAAACCAAGCTCATAAACATCAATGAGACCTCTCCAACCCGTCTGGCCAGCGAGGCGAGTGTAGGCCAAATCCTGTCTGCTCTGGACACGTATGGTATATCCGGCAGTACAGAGTGGGTCATGCAATGGAGACTAAAAAGACCGGATTATGATCACGATGATGACGTTGTTATTAGTATACTAGTATCGATCGTTCGTAACGAAGATGTCAATGAGTCAAACACATTGACAGAACAAAAAGCCATTAAATTACCCATATTTATATATATGTATAATTAACGCGGCAACCACCGCATGTTTGCGGCTGGGAATGCAGCGTTGTACCTATATATCGATAAAAATATCTACATCGGTATTTTATATTTTTTTAATTGGTATTAAAAATGCCCTATTTATATTACTTGTATCAGTATAATAAAAAAAATCTGTATTATTGAACATAAATTTGTTTTTCGTGGGTGTATGAGGCCAACACTGGTGTCAATTTTTTTTAAGCTGCCTAAAGGTATCTGCCATCAATGATAACAGCTGAGTGAGACCGACGTCTCAACGTGCCTTTCAAAGCACGGAGGAGCTCTAGATATTTTTTCAAACCATTTGCGGCCACCCATCCCCGAGGGTACTGCGTCCGGGAATACTTAACATGCTTAAGCGTTGATAATGCTCACAACCACTTGGTAGTCTCGCATTTTTTTATTTATATTTATTTAGTAGTAATCTGTTTATTTTGAACACATTTCATCATCATCAAGTCTCCACTGCAGGAGCATGACCCTCTCTGTATTACCGGAGCCATACTTGGCCGGAGCAGACGGAGGATTTGGCCTACACTCTCCTCGTTGGCCAGACGGGTTGGAGAGGTCTAATTGATGTTTGTGAGCTTTGCTTAGCTTGTATTTCCTAAGTCGCCTCTTAATACCTCCATGGGAAGACTTGGAGTGGTCCTATTCTACTCTGCCGGAAACCACAAGGCTTACACATTAAAAATTAAATATCCTTACACCAGGTTGTTTTGCCATTGCT
Organism: Elegia similella; assembly: GCA_947532085.1. Taxonomy (NCBI): domain Eukaryota; kingdom Metazoa; phylum Arthropoda; class Insecta; order Lepidoptera; family Pyralidae; genus Elegia; species Elegia similella. The sequence goes on from OX383940.1 coordinate 2,652,202, forward strand.
TTCTTTATTTTATGTGTGCATATGGTTACCATATCTCAGGATTGGTCCGAGATTTCAGGTTATTGGACTCTTCGAAGGATTGCGGTCAGATTTTGCAAATCTAAGGACTTTTTGAAAAGCTAACTAAAACTAATATGCTAATAGGTACCTAGAGAAAATAATTTAACGAAACCTTTGGTAGTCACTTTGGTAATAATTGTAGAATTAAAATCAGCACATACAGGTATTTATAGCATGACTTTTTCAAAATATTAAGTACATTAACAACGGAAAAGAAAACTTTCAAACTGCAACAAAATCTCAAGATTTTTCAATGTTTCGCCTGATTTACATTGAAAAATCTTGAGATTTTGTTGTAGTTTGAAAAATTCAAAAGTCCGGAAGAAACGCCTCTCTTTTCCGGGCTTTTGATTTTTTCATCTGGTAACCGTATGTGTGCAGGAAAATGTGCCTCATAAATTATAACAATAGTATTTTTCAAGTACTTGTTAAAAAGATACAATTATCAATTTCGAAATAAAAATTATCATTATTAACTTTATAAATGAAGTAACGCTATCAATCAATGTAAATATTTTCGCACAGATAATATCGATACTAGACTTTTCAAACATAAGTATCGTTGCATTCGAATAAGCAAGTATTGAAAACTAGATACCTACACAGTCACAGACATTTCATGATGTCCACCATTATTTATAAGAAGACTAGCCCCATAGGCATGACTAGCTCCGTGGCGCAGCGGTCAACACGCCTGCCTGCGACACGGAGTGACCGGGTTCAATCCCCGGCCAGGTCAAGATGGAAAATGATCTTTTTCAAAAAAAAAAAAAAAATTATAGGCTTCGCACCGGTGCAATAAATTATATGCACAAACCTTCCTCTTGAATCACTCTATCTATTGCTGTAAACTACATGTAAATACACATACTATAGTATTCATTGCGAATACTATAGTATGTGTATATGTAATTATCAAAAATAATACCATTTCTTTTTTGTATGTATTCTGTCTAGATTCTTGCTTTCCACAACTTGTAATAATTTATTTACTTAATTTGTGACCATCATCGCTGAATCAATAGTAATATTTAACTAGTTATAAGTTTCTTTATTGTTTTGCTACTGTGAACTTGTTTGTGGTCCATGTTAATAAATAAATAAAAATCCGTTGAGAAGTTTAGAAGATCTAAGCGAACAGACAGCGGAAACGACTTCATTTTATTTTGTACTATGTAAGATATTGTCATGTTGTAAACCTAAATGAATGCAAAAGCAACCTTACTTGAATGCCATAAAGTCGAATTTAAATCGAAATATGCATCCAAATTTCTTCTGGGCGCTTGTTTGCTTAGGACGCTTTTTCATAGCGGACTTTTGTTCTTGTGTCTTCTCGTCCAAAATACCTCAGTGCCAAAAGACGAAAGTCTATTATCAATGTGTGTTACCTACCAGTACTGACTGACTTACGGGTACAAAACGTGGTCCCTTATTATGAGCCTCATAAGAAAGCTCAAGGTCGCTCAAAAAGCTAAGGAGAGGACAATGCTCGATGTTACTTTGCGAGATTGAATCAGAAACTAGGAGATTCGTAGAAGAACGAAGGTTTCTGATATAGCTCAACGGAATAGCTCTTTCAAGTAGCATTGGGTGGGGCACATTACGCGTAGAACCGACGGCCGATGGGGCAGTGAGGTTCTCGAATGGCCGTACCAGTAAGCGCAGCGTTGGTCACCCACCGACCAGGTGGTCAGAAATCCTTAAGGAAACCTATGTTCAGCAGTGGACTGGCTGAGATGATGATGATGATGAAAGTTACAACACTATTTAAGTACATGATTTATTACCTGCAGTCCGAAGTATTCACCAAGGTTGGCCAGCAAGATACCGTTGATCGGGATACCGAAGAGACCGTAGAATATCATCAAAATCCGGGAAAGATGAGTGGTAGGAGCTAAGTTGCCGTATCCTGGAAATATAAAGGTAGTTTCTTAAGTTAATCAGCGGAAATTATTACAGATTGTAGATAACAATATTAGAAATAAAAATATTGTCAGAATTGAAAAAGCTATGATAATTATTAGGTCATCCTTAACTGACTGTCCGGTGGATGCAGGTATGGCATCGGGTACACGCGCCCGGCCTACCAAGCTGCTACGCACTTTTTCCCCATTCATCCAAGTGAGTAGTATCCCAATACCTTCATTCCCTTCCCAGATCCAACAGATTCCTATCCTTCCCCAGCGTAAAAATGCTCCAGATGGGCAGCAGCGTCGGAAGCACATGAAGCCAAAGAACACACCACGCTTGGCAGCCAACCCGCCTGCCAAGCGTGGTGAGTACATCAATATCCTCTCATGGAACAAAAAATCTTTGAGAGACGCCATTGTTCAGCAGTGGGCTTCAAACGGATTAGCTTAACTGATGTACAGGGGAAAAGTAAATAGCAGGTCTGAAAGCCGGCGTGCGTAGCAATTAACAGTATAAAATAATACGTGAACACGCCTAAATCATCATATCAGCCGCAAGAAGCCTACTGCTGGACATAGGGGAGGCCTATGTCCAGCAGTAGGCTTCTTGCGGCATTTCCAGAATAATCGGTTGAAGGCTGCCTGCTTCCAGTGTTTCTCTGCGACCTCGGTCAGGTCGTCCGACTACCTGGTGGGTGGGTGGTCGATACTACGCTTGCCTTGCATTCAGCCCTGTCGGACATAGGTTTTACGCGCAATATGCCACGCCCACTGCCACTTTAAAGACCTGATCTACTGAGTTATATGAGTATCTTTTGTTCTTCCGCGGATCTCCTGAGCGATGTCCGTGGCGCAGTGGTTAACACGCCAGCCTGCGACACAAGGGTGCTCGGGTTCGATCTCCGGTCAGGTCATGATGGAAAACGATCTTTTTCAGATTGACCTGGGTCTTGGATGTTTATCTATATATATTTTTTAAGGCCCACCTCCTGTGAAACTCCATAGAAGTCATTGAGTATGACCCTTTGGTATGAACTAACGATATCTTCGGCAAATCGAAACCTAAAATATAAGGTTACAGTAAATACCATGATAATATCGTCATTTTCCAACTTACCGATAGTACTAACGACGGTGTAAGAGAAGAAGAAAGAGTGGTAGAAGTCCCAATTGAATGGTGCCTCCGCATCTTCCGTGGTGGAGTTGTACATGGGCTTTCCGCAGTAGGCTGTCAGCTTGCGGAGAATGCTGTCCTGCTTGTCAGGGTCATTGGGGATGTAGTTTTCGTATAGCAGATCTGGAATTCGGAGATATAAATTCAATCAGTCACAAGAGGACGTGAAAAACATATTTTTGGCTTAGAACAAACTGCATAGCATATTTTTTTTCATATAATCTGAAAAAACTTTATTTATCACAATGTCAATGTAATTTTTTTGTTAAATTTCATAGCGCAAACCCTTCTATACAATAATTAAAAAAATCAGGCAGTCATAGATAAGGACCTCTCGGATCCGTTGCATTTAAACGATGTAATATTCCATAAATAATGGCAAAAATAGACATTTCGAATAAAAAAAGATACGTTAATATCGTACACAGCTTGATTGACTCAATTTTAACCTCGGCCTGTCCTTGTTGAAATACCCTTTATTTTATTAGTGTTATTTTAGTTGTGTGTCTATCTACCAAACACTACCGCTCTGGGTGGTACCTGGTTCAAAGGATATCCATAGCTATCCAAAGGAGAAACGCAGCTAGTATTATGGGTAGCTTTAAGCCAGGCACAATTCAGGGTGGCATTTTTGATTAATTTTATTTTGTGTATTAATGTTTTTAACTTGTTAATTAATAAATAAATTCTTAAAGATTACTTGCCAGAAGAAAAAAAAACCAAACAAACGATTTAAATCTGTAATCAAATCCTGCAAGTTGAAAATGAAAATGAAAATATTTATTGAGTATAAAGTTTTTGTAGGGAATACAATATGGTTGGAGGGCCCTTTTAAGCAATAATACCTGTCCCCTGGGAGAAGTTAAATTTGATCCACTTCCCAGTTACCGATTCACCTAAAATTTTGCATGCTTGTGTAAATCGGGTGCTTGGATCGGGTGACAATACAATATTATGGAATTGTTGCGCTGCATACTTTGTTTAGTTGTTTCCAGTTTGGTTAGGACATTGTATGCTTGAATCACTTGATAATTAAGATGATTCCGTGCTTCGGAAGGCACGTTAAGCCGTTCTCCGAAAAACTCTAACACCAGGGTGTGCATGGTCGATTGACCGTGTTATCTACACGAAATGATGAAGATCTGAACTTATTAAAATTTAATTAAAAATCCACCTACCAATGACCATCTACCATCCCTTAATGGTAGCCTTAGTGCCCTTAGGATGTCATACGAACACAGGCTACTAGCAGATTTATAGTAAGTTTCTACCAAGAAATCGTGAGCACTAACTTATGTTTATTCATTGTTTAGAAATAAAACAACCATAATACTTTGTAGAACATATTTATGAGTCACGACAACAAAATGTAGGGCACTAATTAATTATGTGATAGTATAGTTTTTGTCTGAACAATTTAACGGGCGATTCAACACAAATTAGACGGTTTTGTAGTTTTTGTCAATTACTGTGTAGTGGAATAAAAGATCTGTTTGCAATTGTACAAAAAGCGTGATTGTTGTTTTTACATGTAGAGAAACTCGGTTGGTAACAGTTTGATGCTACTAAGTAGTAGCATCAAACTGTTACCAACCGTAACAACCGTGGTCTAGTTATTAAATCTTGTTTAGTCATTAAACTGTATAACTGTGTCTAGTTGATATCATCTGGGCAATTTTAGATTCTAGAAATCAACATCGCGCAAGTCTAAACCAAAAACGAATGGCGATGTGATCTTTACTAATAATGACAAAACTGATAGGTATATCAGCAAGAAGTGGCTAGCTCCGTGGCGCAGCGGTCAACACGCTAGCCTGCGACACGAGAGTGCCCGGGTTCGATCCCCGGCCAGGTCAAGATGGAAAATGATCTTTTTCAGATTGGCCTGGGTCTTGGATGTTTATCTATATATGTATTTGTTATAAGATATAGTTTCGTTGAGTTAGTATCACATAACACAAGTCTCGAACTTACCTTGGGGCTAGCTCAATCTGTGTGATTTGTCCGTATATATTTATATTATGTTTATATAAGAAACAAAATTAATGTAAAACGAGAAAAAAGTAAAATCTATCACAATACCTACTTAATCATCAACACTAGTAATAAATCTGTAAGGGTTGGTCATGGAGTAAGTTACTTTGTTTCCAGAGATATCGTGTTTATAAGCTCTATACACAATACTGAAACTAAATTAAGGATTTTTAGAATTGTTTTCTGTATGTATGTATGATTCGTACTCCGAATGAGTTCATGAAGCCGAACGAGACATATCGGTCAGTAGCTGACTTTGTACTTAAGTAACCCTTTGTAATTTTTTTAAATATTTCCTAACCGTTATCGTATTTTGCTAACAAACGTTATGAAAAAGATACCTTACATGAGGTTATATTGTCTGTGATGAAGACCTATTTGATTACCTAATTGCTTTACATCATGACGTTTGCGGAACTCATCGGGCCTTTAGCATTCAACTCTCTCAATGGAGGGAGAGGCCTTATTGTTGGGCATATCATTAAACGGCCGTAAAGTCGGTTTGTTGAGCAGCAATCGAGTCTGCGGCCGAAGGTCGGTCACAGTCAAGATCAGGGTTTGTTACCAAACATGCGTAATTGTACTTTTTATCTACAGACTTTCCTTGTCTGAACTGTAGTGGTCTCGGTCATGCGTATCTTGACATAACTAGTGATCTAAATGTTTTGTTTTTTTCTCCTTCTCTCTCTTTTCTCTTTTCCTAGCCTTAGGCCCATTATTTGGGGTCGGCTCTCCTAGTTGATCTTCGCCAGGTCACTCGGTTCTAGGCCAGGTCAGGCGTAAGCTGTGTTCGCTTCATATCCCCCCTTATAGTCACTGACCACGTCTGTCGAGGTCTGCCGGGACGTACTTATCGTGGCCGGCTCATGTCGAGTACTCTTCACGTCATATGGTCTGGTGGTTGTTTTTTCTCCTTATCATAAACATTAAACTAAGTACCTAATGTTTTTATAAGTGTTAATTTTGCACTCGCAAAGCTATTTTGATATACTCAGATAAAGATATAGATTTTCATTAAAATATGTTTATTTCTAACCTTATTAAGCTAGAAAGAGCCGACTCTGTCTAGCCATTAAATAGTGTCGTCCATTAGTGTGCTAATGTGGGCAATGTGTCAGTTTTATATCACCCATTGACGACAGAACATTTGATGGGCCATAAAATGGCGTGCGACATGATCGGCATTCATAGAATTCGATTATTATTAGGTTTTGCATATTTACTTATCTATGACTGTATGTCGTCATTTATTAATCTGTACTTAACAAAGAGACCTTAATCATGTTTTGTTTCCCACTTGGATCCGAATCGACCCATAACAAAAAGTTCTTGGGTGATTTGCACCGCGGAGCAAAAGGATAAATAAATCCTAATCTAATCCTAATCCTAATCCTTCCTAACTAATATTATAAATGCGTAAGTGAGTTTGTTTGTTTGTTTAGTTACACTTTGACGTAGTAACTACTGAACCGATCATCATGAAATTTTGCATACACGTTATCTGGGATACGGAGAAGGACGTAGGATACATTTTATCGCGGGAAAAAGGTCCCGAGGGATCGACATAGACGCGGGCGGAGCCACGGGCGAAAGCTAATCCTTACTAATATTATAAATGCGAAAGTGAGTTTGTTTGTTTGTTTGTTTATTTAATAATAATAATAATAACTCATTTATTTCAGGCAATAGTATTGTACTTACAATTATGTACAATACCAGAGGCCCATATTATAAATACCTTACAGACTAACATACATAAAGTTCATAAAATAAATACCTTATAACTAACATAAATAATATAATATATCCTATCCTATATCACACGTAGTGCCGGCGACGTGTGATGCGCGGTGACGTCAGGCAGCCGACCTCGGAACCTCCGAAACACGACTCCCTGCGGCCAAAAGTCCTCCTTCATGAAGGTTGGCAGATGATGCGTCGGCACTCTCACCACATAAGAATTGAAGTTCGCTTTGTGGCGAGACTGCAGACGTTCAACCCTCAAGGTGAAGGTGGACTTCTTTCGGACGTAGTCCACGACCTCCTCTACCCTCGTGGACCAGTGCAGGCGGGACACGTACAGCTGCGTCGATGGTACGGCAGGACGCAGCGGAGAATCCGGTCCGGTCGGCGCCGTTCCGCAGTGGTTGCGGCTTGCGGGCTTCCTCTTCTTCCTTTCCACCTTAATGAAGCCCTCTTCGTCGCGCTGGTTCCTCTCGGGACCCGGTGGTGGCAACGACTTGGTGGGAGCTGGCTTACGCCGTCTCCCTGTTTTCCCCTGTGCCGAAGGCCGCTTCGTGGTCTCGGCGGGGGCGGCGGCGGGCGCGGGCGCAGCGGCTGCCGCGGCATAGGCACGTGGCGGCGGCGCACTCGGGCTCGACGTCACCGGGGCGGGTGCGGGGGGAGGTCGCAGGAAGACGCTGGATGCAGACCGCTTCCAACCGGTCGTATTGGAAGTCCTTGGGGGAGGCCTATGTCCAGCAGTGGACTTTTTGTGGCTGATATGATGATGATGATATGAAATAAATAAATTCGTCATTCAAATAATATAAAGACATTTTACAATACATTCTAAATACATTTAGGGATATATGAACTAAGGGTGCCTGAGCTAGGATGAATATCACCTGTATTTCAAGAGTATTGTAGTATTGTTTCTAGTACTTAAGGCTTACGAGTATAAACTCGTAAGCCTTAAGTACTAGAAACAATACTACAATCAATAAACAATTACACCTAATAACTTAGTAAATTTTATAAATGTAGAAAATTGTTTAAAAAGTAAGACATTTTGATTTTAGATAACGGTGGAAGAGAGATAGATGCGTCACAAGCCGATCGCTTAGGCCGATCGTGCCTCTCTATCGCTTAAACCGCGCTCTCGCGTGCACAAGGAACGTGACACTATTTTGTGCGTGCAGCCGGCGTTCATCGATTTGTAAGACGTTTTCATGAGGTTTTAAATGTGATATAGATTAGCTTCGTTGATAGCATATGGACCAAGACCACCTCAAGTTGGGACCGAATTAAAATTTTGAATTTTGTTTTTATATGTATGCACCAATTTTCTGTGCCAACCCCACATAATAGTGGGAGAAGGGTAAAGAGGAAGAGAGACATATGCACCAATTTATGTAAAAATGTCGTATGCCGTGTAGTAACCGGCAGATGCCCTGTGGTATCCGGCAGAGTAGAATAGTCCACTCCAAGTCTTCCCGTGGATATCGTAGAAGGTGACTAAGGAAATACAAGCTAAACAAAGCTTATATACATCTGTGATAACTCTCCAACCTGTCTGGCCACCGTGGAGAGTGTAGGCCAAGTCCTCTGGCTGCTCTGGCCAAGAAGACTAAAAAAAGACGTGATGACGATGATGACGTAAAAATATAAAAAATAAATTATGAAAAACATTAAAAAGAGTTCTCTCCGGCGGGGAATCGAACCCCGGTCTCCCGCGTGACAGGCGGGGATACTGACCACTATACTACCGAAGATATGATATAATGCTCAAAATTTGAGAGATAATTTATGTCATTGTTATGCAGTATATTGTTATATTTTCAGAACGATGTCATTATTTTATTTTGGCCAATTTAGTAACTATTGCCCTCGAATTCGTTCGCGTAGTCTCCGTATTGTACAGTCTTACCTCTTTTTTAGGGTTCCGTACCCAAAGGGTAAAAACGGGACCCTATTAATTTTGCTCCGCTGTCCGTCTGTCTGTCTGTCACCAGGCTGTATCTCATGAACCGTGATAGTTAGACAGTTGAAATTATCACAGATTATGTATTTCTATTGCCGCTATAACAACAAATACTAAAAAATTGAAAAAATAAATATTTAGGGGCTCCCATACAACAAACGTGATTTTTTTTGCTTGTTTTTGCTCAATATTGATAAAGGCAACAAGTAGACGCTTGAGATATTCACAGAATATTTAGTTACATATTCAATTTTAAAATAAATAATGTAATAAAAATAAAATTAATTTTAAAGGGGGTTTTTATAGATAACGGTACAGAACCCTCCGTGGGCGAGTCTGTCTCGCGCTTGGCCGGTTTTTTTATATATCCCTAATCCAACTCGCACTTGGATAAGTTTTTTTTTTAAATATACGATTACAAAAATGTGACATATCTATATTTGTATAGATTTGTTAAATCGTGCGTGTCACATAATTGAATTGTGTTGAACCAACACTTTTCGGCTGGTCTGTTAATCTGGTAAATAGTCTGGTATAAGAGTTTATTGCTCGCCAAATATAACTTAATCAGGTGATGAAATTCTTGGAAATGTCAAAGAAATGACGCTAAACCATTGTGTGTGACGCTAAGGGAAAAACACTTACTATATAGATGGTGTGACGTTAGCATAGGTATAGTGCATCGCCATTGCTTTTTAATCTATGGGTACAGTGCCACAAGAATCGAAATTAACGCCAGTCTCTTACCCTAACTAATTAAACATTTTACAAGATGCCGATCTTGCTATTGATATTTGTTTATCCGTTTTCTGATAAAATCCTAATCCTTTTTTTTTTCTTTTCATCTATTTGGCCCTCAAACTTTATTCAGAAGCTTATTTTTGCCAGTGTCTACTTAATCCTCTAGTTATTTTTGTGCAACAACGTAATGATGGTGTAATTCATTTCGGTAATTCGACGGAGCCCCTGGCAACAATTCCCACGAATCCACTGGTTTGATCATTTACAACGCAGCAAGGCGAGCAAACACCAGCCCGCTAAGTAAAACTCACTACAGCCGCTCCTTGACACTTTATTTTATTCTACACATTGTTCATAAAAATGGGCCTCTATATCACCAAATTGCACCAACTTTACATTGTAAACTCCACTAGAAACAATTTGCAAAACAATCCAAAACAAAAACCGTGCAGGCCGCCGAAATTCTCGCTAAGAACTCAAATCCTGATCCTAAGTAATATTATAAATTCTTAAACTTTCTCGCTGCATATTTACTAAATGCATTAAGGGGAGTCATCCAGTGACCACAGCCGGTGCATCCTGGTCGAAACGATTGGATAAAAGCGGTATGTTCGCGCTAATTCCCGTCAATGCGTTAAGTAATATTAAAAATGCGAAAGTGAGTTTGTTTCTTACACTTTCACGCCTTTACTACTAAACCGATCATCATGAAATTTTGCATACACGTTATCTGGGGTACGGCGAAGGGGTAAATTTAATACCTGGAAAAACACTGTTCCTGAGGGATCGACACTGACGCGGGCGGAGCCACGGGCGAAAGCTAAAAAAAGCAAGTCTTTTGTATGGGGGTGTATCCCTTAAATAATAATGCTATTTTAATTTAGTTATTTATTTTAAAAATAAATAATACACATCCAATATTCTGTTAATAGTTCAAGCGTCTACGTGTTGATGAAGTTATAAAATTCAAAACTTTTATTCAATACTAGTTTTTGCCCGCCGCTCTCCCTCGGTAACAGAATTTCCCGGAATGAAAGGTCGCTATGTGCTTTATCATCATCATCATCATCATCAGGTAATTTTTAGTCTCCACTACAGGAGCACGACCCTCTCTGTACTACTAGGGCCATACTTGGCTAGAGCAGCCAGAGGACTTGGCCTACACTCTCCACGACGGCCAGACGGGTTGGAGAGGTGTCTTTAAGCTTTGTTTAGCTTGTATTTCCTAGGTCGCCTTCTACGACATCCACGGGAAGACTTGGAGTCGTCCTATTCTACTCTGCCGGATACCACACGGCTAAAATCTTGAAATTTGAAAAAATATGTGCTTTACCGGGCTTCAAACTACCTACTACCAAATTTCATCCGATTTGGTTGAATGGTTGAAGCGTGAATGTTGTGTTGCGTTGAAGGAAAAGTGTGAGTTACTTTCGCATTTATAATATTAGTATGGTTTGTCATGTATAGATAGGTTATTTGGACACTAATTAATTGTCATATTCGATTTTCAACTGAGAATTGTTGACATCAGTAATCTAAGAATAACTGCGAATACATAACAGTATTCCCAGCAGTATTGATAATTAGAAACAACACATATCTGACATATCACACAACGTGCACACAACGGAACATGTATCCTTCATGATATTAATTAGCACAATTTATTCCTTTTTACCTGATTTGCAAGCCTTCACGAAGGAAATATTCGTGGTGACATCTCTAATTACTCTAATTCTAAGATCACGACAAGCGGAGGCCAGAGGATGTTTACTGATCGGTTGACGCTGCGGGCTAGTTATACTCGTAGAAAAAAAGTTGAAGTTATAAATCTCGAATACCTGATTTCCGCCCTTATTTTGAATTTTCACGGGAGATTGACTTAATATTTCAAGAATATATATATTTATCATTATATTTGGCCGTGTGTATACAGCCGTGTGGTTTCCTACTCCTAGTCTTTCCATAGAGGTCGTAAGAGGCGACTTAGGAAATACAAGCTAAACAAAGCTCATAACATAATGAGACCTCTCCAACCCGTCTAGCCAGCGAGGAGAGTGTAGGCCAAATCCTTTGTCTGCTCTGGCCAAGTATGGCTCCGTTAGTACAGAGAGGGTCACTGTCACTGTTGATGATGATGATATTTGGTGGTTCGATTCCCATGGGAAACATACTTTGTTAGTGGTTTCCAGTTTGGTTAGGACATTGCATGCTTGAATCAATTGATTGTCTGATAATTAAGATTCCATGTTTCGGTAGGCACGTTTAAGCCGTTGGTTCCGGCTACCAGTAGTCGTTAAAGAAACCACGTCAGAGGCTGAGAGGCGGTTTCGAAGAACTCTGACACCAGGGTGTGCATGGTCGATTGACCGTGTCACCCACTCATATACCTATTTAAATTTTTGTCATTTTTTTTATTATATTCTTGAAATAACTATGTGATAATTAGAATTTTGATATAATTATTGATTTGACATGGTTATAATATTCTTATGCAATTTAATTATGTAACTTATATGGACTTGGTTGTCTGAAATAAAGAATTATTATTATTATATATTATAACAATACAATAACGAGTACTTGGCGATTATTATCTGAGTCATAAAAAATAGTAGAGGAAAAGTCCCACTCGATCAAGTATTCAAGATGGCATGGCCTGTCTGTTCGTCCTCTCTAGTTTTCCTGTATTTGGACGGCGGTGGCATGCTAAGAGCGTTTACGGAAATCGCCAATTCATAGTTTATGGTGACGCATGTAGGCCATTTAAACTATTGCTCAGAAACATGCTATATTTGAAAAAAACCGGCCAAGTGCGAATCGGACTCGCGCACGAAGGATTCCGTACCGTTATCTATTAAAACGACAAAAAAATCATGTCTGTTGTATGGGAGTACCTTTAATATTGATTTTATTTTTATTTTATTATTTACTAGCTTTCACCCGCGGCTCCGCCCGCGTTAATGTCGATCCCTCGGGATTGGTACTTTTTCCTGGGATAAAAGGTAGCCTATGTCCTTCTCCGTACTCCAGAGAACTTGTATGCAAAATTTCATGATGATCGGTTCAGTAGTTACGGCGTGAAAGCGTAACAAACAAACAGACAAACTCACTTTCGCATTTATAATATTAGTAAGGATTTTTAAAGTGGATTTATTACTAAATATTCTGTGAATATTTCAAGCGTGTACCTATTGCCTTTATCAATATCGAGCAAAAACTCTCTACGGCAATGATGATTAATGTATGTTTAGGGCTCCGTACCCAAAAGGTAAAAACGATACCCTATTAATATCGCTCCGCTGTCTGTCCGTCTGTCCGTCTGTCACCAGGCTGTATCTCATGAACTGTGATAGTTAGACAGTTGAAATTTTCACAGATGTTGAAGTTCTGTTGTAGCTTTAACAACAAATACAAAAAATAGAATAAAACAAATTTTTAAAGGGGCTCTCATACAACAAACATGATGTTTTTGCCGTTTTTGTAGACAACGGTACGGAATCCTTCGAAATTGCAAAACAAAATTAACTCCATAGATTTTTGCCAAGAAGATATTCCACTTTTGTGTGAAAGAGCAGATAATTTTTTCGCGATGTCGAAGTTGGTCCCGTATTGAAAGTTGTTCAGATTCGTGGTCTGAGTCACTCCTGAAACGTATGCTAATGAATTCAATTTCATCGTGTACATTCTTATCCTTATCCTTACTAATATTATAAATGCGAAAGTGAGTTTGTTTGTTTGTTTATTTGTTTGTTTCTTTGTTTGTTACGCTTTCACGCCGTAACTACTAAATCGATCATCATGAAATTTTGCATACAAGTTCTCTGGAGTATGGAGAAGGACATAGGCTACCTTTTATCCCGAGAAAAAGTACTATTCCCGAGGGATCGACATTCACGCGGGCGGAGCCGCAAGCGAAAGCTAGTAAGTATATAAAACGAGTTGATGCCTAATATAGAAAGTGTCTCCAGTTATTTTTTTAATTATTTCAGCCCATATCCGAACTACAGCATGTTCATTTCTTTAGTATTTAAGATAATCAACGTAAAGTGTGCAATAAAAAATAATAGGAGGTGTCCATTACTATATTATGTTAATTTTGTTTTGCAAGTTGTATAGTATGTATGTATATCACGTTTCTACCAAAAATGGTTTTATTTCTTTTGCCCGATAAGAAAATGCGAGGTTATGTCTATTCTTTTCCTTATCTATTTATGTATTGTTTAGTTTTTGCTTATTAAATAACTCGGCTAGACAATAGAACTCGGAATTTGTTGTTTTATAAAAGGTTAAATTAATTTTTTTTAACTCAATGACTCAGACCAGACGCGTGACTTATTTCTATGCTACGAGCCATTTCGCCAGAGCTTATGATTTCAATAATATAACATAATATTTATTTGATTTACAAAAATAAACCGGCCTTGTGCGAGTCGGACTCGCGCAAGAAGGGTTCTATAAATTATATATAATAAGTTTGAAATTATTAAAATTATTTTTATTACATGATGTAAAAACTTATACAATTAAAATTTAAAAGAAGCGCAAGTATTTTAAGGGCAAAATATTAGAAATCAAAATGCGACTTTTTTAAATGTTTTCATACAATTTTTTTTTTTAAAAATCGATAAATCAGCTGTTGCGAGTGTCGACGTCATTGAATTAGTCTCCACAGCAGATAATAGACAATGTATTTTTTACACTACACAGAGTGTTTTTTTCGTCTGTTTTTTTAAATGTTTAGGTCCATATATCTCAAAAACTTGCGTGTCGATGTTTTTTATTTTGCTTCTAAAGCTTTTTCTAGCTTATGGGTGCCAGTATTTAAAATATTTGCGCTTAATTTAAATTTACCTTAAATCCTATCTTTGGTACATAATTAACAGACCGGCTTACAAAATTTCACGATAATCGGTTGACAAATGCGACCTGTGGAGGAGACAATCTGACAGATGGACATACGAAAGAATTTTTATCCCATCTGTAACTGGGACGTTTTGCACTCCTGCGGTCAATATGTTACACAAAATAAATAAAAGAAAACAGATCTTCAGGCGAGTAGGCGACCAATACTGTTAAAAAGAGCAGTGGTCGGTTCCGAAACGCTAGTAGTTTGTAGCTTTTGAAAAATAATTAATTATTTGAAATACGTTATGGGAACCAGAGGAACAAAGGAAAAGAGGCAGACCGAGGAGAAGATGGCGAGACGATATAGAAGGCTTTTTAACTGGTTGGCAGCAAATAGCCCCGAATCGGGAAGTGTGGAAACAGAAAGGGGAGGCCTTTGCCCAGCAGTAGGACAAAAGAGGATAATAAAAAAAATTAAATTAAGTAAATTTTAATTAGTATTATTTAGAATGTGAATTGACGTGAAAATAAATCTTTGAATCAAGTTTTAGCTAAATAATATGCTCACACTAGCGACAGCTAAGCAACATATATGTGAATGTGTTTACCTGTTTGCTCAATGCTCATGACCGACTTGGAAAGGCAATCCAGCTCGATTCGCTTATCGTATCGCTGTAAGGCGTGATATCCACTAAAACAGAGATAGATAAACATCAAGCGAATCTTTTAAACAGTGGCTTTTATTTCAATTTACAAAGATCATAATATAAATGTACAAATGATTACTTATAAATAGACAAACCTAGGTTTTAAGGTTTATAAAAATTGTGAGTTGACGTCTTATGGAGAAAATGCGCTGTGCAGTTTGTTGCCACTTCTTCTACACTCCGCTTTGAAAGCGGCATTAAACTTAGCCATAAGTAAATTTTTGAGTTGACGTCAACAAATTGTTGAGAAGTGAAATATGACAATTAATGAGTGTTCAAAGAAACCTATATTAAATAAACGTTTTGAATTGAATTGAATAGAAATAATCTTCCAACTCGTCACATTGAGGCAACGTGCCCAAAATACTGGCAGTATTACCGCGCTGTATAGCAAAAAAGCGATAGCTTAATTGTTAAAATTTCAAGCTATACCACAGAATTAGTACTAGTACTTACGTACACAGCTCGCACTCAGCGAAGGTATTCAAAGAAATATCAACTCAATGTAGTTAGTGATACGGTGTAATTTAGCTCGCGTCAGATCGCAGCACTTTTTAGTTAAGATACCTACTACAGCAAGCCCATTTTATACTTGTCCGTCGGTGAACACATGTGACCAAACGCCCGTAGTACCTACCGGATTTATTCGGTTTCTCCCTTCGAAGGGCAGGTAGGTATGTTTTTGATACCGATACGGGGAGTGAGACATGCCTGGCTCTACAGGCAGGCTAGGGACAAATCACACAGATTGAGCTAGCCTCAAGCTCAATCCGTGTGATTGTCCTTACTCTATGCAATATATTCAGAAAACCCTGTCCGAGCCTTGAAGGGGTGATTCAATATGAACAACTTTTCCTATGGAACCAATGCTGAGAACTCAAAAAAAAATCCATATTGCCATACAAAAGTGTTCGTTCGCCCGGTCAATTTGTACGAGAACCTCAAAAAATATTGAGTTCCTAACATTGGTTCCATAGGAAAAGTTGTTCATATCGACGGGCTGAATCACCCCTTCAAGTGCCGGTCAGGGTTTTCTTAACATATTGTATATTTATTTATTCTTTAAGTCAGCACTTCTTAAGTCCAATTCATGTGCAGCTTAGTGTAGACTAGGCTTTATGATGTTTAGCGTATTAAGGAGGCAATTATTACATTGCAATTAATATTACTAATATGCAAACTATGTAGAGTGCCTTATCACATACGATCACCAGGTATATTTCTTCCACGTACAACGGATTAATGGAGTGGTTGGCCATTGCCTATGTTCCCATTCCTGATCATTAAAAAACCCTGTTATCATTAGTTCACCAAAAACTATTGATTCGCCCGCGTCTTTGCTCACGTTCATGTCGAACCCTCGGGAACAATAGATTTATCCAGGTGAAATATATTTTATATCCCATACCAGACAACATTATGCAAAATTGTATAACGATCGATTTAGCAGTTAAGACGTAAGAGCGAACAAATATATAAACAAACAGACTGACTAACTTTTCAATTTATAAGTTAGGATTAAATTAAACCAGATTAAGACTTACAACTTTAAGAAAATTAGTAAAAAACATATAGACCGAAAAAATCTTAGATTATTAAATTCCGCCACTGTAGTCATCGTATCTTTATGGAAAAAACGGCCAAGTGCGAGTCGGACTCGCGCACGAAGTGTTCCATACCAATATCTATAATAAGTTTAAAATTATTAAAAATATTTTTATTAAATGATGTAACTAAAAATGTATGCTATTCGCAATTTTTTTATTTACTTTTATAGCACAAGTAAATGAAAAATTGACTTTGCTTCGTATACATTTCAAGATTCTGGGTTTACTGATTAGATATTGACTAAGTACATCGTAAATTACGTGATCAAAACTTTTAAATCTTTGATCAACTAATTTAAAAAGTAGGCATGTCTACACAATACAAAGTTATCAAGGATAATAATGAAACACTTTTGTAAAAATGAGACACTTTTTTAATAATCTTTAAAAATGTTTAATTGTGCGAGCGAGACAGCTAACCAAGTGTCAAAAGTCGTATGTTTTATTTAAAAGGCGTTACGCTCTTCATCATCAGGTCTTTTTAGGCTCCACTGCAGGAGCATGACTAGTGTTGTGCCCTGCTTGAAATTTTCAAGAACGGTGAGAACTGATCGGAAATGTTTCCCGAGAATTTCTTCTTCTTTCTCTCACGTGCGGGAATTATTGAGAAATTCTCGAGAATTATTGGTAAATTCCCGCAAATTTCAATGAGAACAGAGAATTTCTCTCCGGCACATCACTAAGCATGACCCTCTCTGTACTATCGGAGCCATACTTGGCCAGACCAGACAGAGGATTTGGCCTACACTCTCCTCGCAGGCCAGACGGGTTGGAGAAGTCTCATTGATGTTTATGAGCTTTGTTTAGCTTGTATTTCCTTAGTCGCCTTCTACGACATCCACGGGAAGACTTGGATTGGATTCTACTCTGCCGAAAACCACACGGCTAGCTACGTTCTTAATAATTGCTAATTAATTTAGGTATCAGCGACTTGTGTCTAGGTAACTGTCACTGGACATTCCAAATCAATCATGCTTGTTCGTGCTGTACGTATTAATTAGTGTAATTTATGTAGCTCTACCTAACATTTCGTCTAAAATCCCATACGTTGAGGAAAACATACCACGTCAAACGGGGCTTTTGATGACGAATCTTATTGTTGTATTGATTTGTTGTGTATGTGATTAAAAACCATAAAGGCGTTATTTTATTACACCATTTAACAATAAGTATTACATTTAGTAGTCGGTAGCAGGTTTCTCGCAACATAACTAGGTATACCACGGGAAGCATACTTTGTTTAGTTGATTCCAGTTTGGTTAGGACATTGCAGGCTTGAATCACCTGATTGTCTGATAATAAAGATGAGTCCGTGCTTCGGAAGGCACGTTAAGCCGTTGGTCCCGGCTGACATCTGGTTTCGAAAAAACAGTTCTTTATAGTCTAAATGTAGTTGAACTTCTATTTTACACTTAATTGCTATGTTTTATACATAGAAATGATAATGTAATATTTCTAAAAGCTATACAAAACAGACAACCTAATCCTAACTATTTAATCAAGACATGGATACTTATTTAAACTTCTTAAAAAGACGAAACTATAATAATACAAAAAAAATAACCTACTTGAAAATATATATTTACTAATCGTACAGTCCCTCCAGATGCTTTTGACGCGTACTTAGTCAGTATAAAGTAAAGTTGAAGATTTCCGCGCTTTATCTTAGTCTTGTCAGTGGACTCGGGTTTTTGTTTTCTTTTTTTTTTTGTATCATTAACTAAACTTCTAACCAGTCGTATTCTCCACTACTTTGGCACAGTGCCCGCAGAACACCTGGCAATCTGGAAAGACTAATTTTCACGGGGAAAAAGAAAGGAAAAAGATAAAAAGGAAAAGTTCATATTTCTATGTTTAAGTGTATAATTTCTATGTTTTGTGCATAGAAATGATAAGTGTAATTGAACGCACATTTCTTAAGTTATTATTTTTCATAATAGATTAAAAGATTTATTCAGAAAATAGGCCTTTCATGCACTTTTTCACCTTAATTCACATTTTAAATAATACTTACTAAATTTTAATCAAATTATTAATTATTGTTCAAAAGCTACAAACTACTAGCTAGCTTTATTGCAATGGGTAAAGAATTTCTAAATATATAATTTTCTTTCGCTTTCATGCTGGCCTGGGAGAAAAGAAAAAACGAAGAATGTGCCAGCTACTTCTCTTCCCGCGCAGACCGTAGAAGCCGGTAAAGGGAATGGGCGAAAATCTAAAGAATCATGAAAATAGGCGATGCGGATCACTATTTTGATTCCGTTTTCCACCATTACGCCCACCAACACGCTAAACGTGGCCTTTCGGTCTTATGACCTTAGGCTCTGTCTACCCCGTAAGGGATAAAGACGTGATCATCATCATTATTAGAGACGAGATAATATGTATGTATGTATGTATGTATTAATTTTCTTTTAAATAAATAGCGAAAACGTGAAAATATTTTAATCCTAATCCATGTGTAAAAGAACCGTACGTCAAGAAGATAAGTACTATATAGGTTATAAGATTATTAATTAATCACTTTATACCGTGAAAGTGATTTAATTTAAGATGTGTAACAATCGCGACAACATTAGAAAACATTGCGCTGTTGTCAAGCTTCGGTATTAAGCCACGTGCATGTGTAGAGTTGGTGGTAGAGTCCACTAGCCCTCTACTCTATATTCAGGTTGAGCTACCAGTGTAGTGTGTAGGCAACCTATGTATCCAACTTATGTAGTTATTCTTAACCTTTAGCTACTGACGTGGTTGGTATAGAACGTAAGTACTGACCTGGGGTCTGAGAGGCCCGCAACTTTCAGCATATTAAAAAAAATATGTATAGGTGCCATTGACATGTTACGATTATGCTTACATCAAATATGTTTAATTGAATAAAACTAATCAAGTTTTTAATATTTTTATTATTTAAATGATGCTTATACATATTAATTAAATCAAGGTGAAGAACAATTTCATGAAATCACTCTCACAGATTGCAGGAAAGCGAGAGCAAATAATGTTAGACATCAAAAATTCGACGAGGTAAAAAAAAAACGAAAACACGAATTCGATGTGTCGAAACTCCATTTCTTCAAAAAAATAATGTTTTACTGTAAAGTCGGTTTACAGATGATAATTTTTCATGATTCCGGTGAAATATATAGATGATAGATGCGTCACAAGCCGAACGCTTAGGTCGATCGTGCCTCTCTATCGCTTCTTCGGCGCTCTCATTTGCACGTCATCTCGTTCATCGATTTATGATACGTTATTGCGTCAAAACTAATTCTATTCTAAACAATATGATTTATAACATACTATTACTTAAAATAACTCCTAAATAGCTACAATTTAGGTTAATTTACAAAATATTTGCGATAATGTACAAAAATGTCTGTTCACTTGGTATTAAGAGAATATATGTATGTACGTCTGTGCCGGCTAAATGGATATGGCGGGGTGTTAAGCAAATGTGGCTTTTAATTGCAGGTGCTTTAGTGCTAATTACTTGTTGAACTGAGGTGCCTATATTTGTCTGTACGTTTTGTATGAGACAAGATTGGACGAGAAGAGATTATAAGAAATAAAAATTATGCCTTAAGGAGTAATGTTATATCGGATATAATAGCACGTCTTTATTTACGCACGATTTCATCATCATCATTAGGTCCTTTTAGTCTTTACTGCAGGAGCATGACCCTCTCTGTACTAACGGAGCCATACTTGGCCAGAGCAGACAGAGGATTTGGCCTACACTCTCCTCGCTAGGCCAGACGGGTTGGAGAGGTCTCATTGATGTTTATGAGCTTTGTTTAGCTTGTATTTCCTAAGTCGCCTCTTACGACCTCCATGGGAAGACTAGGAGTAGTCCTATTCTACTCTGCCGGAAACCACACGGCTAAAGCACGATTTAAGAGAGCTTAAAGTCAATAATCAAAGTTTTTCTGTAAATGTATTGGAACCTTGAAAGTTCGACAGTTCAAGTTTATATAACTATCGCTTAAGAATACTTCAATTATTAAAGACTATAATTTGTATTTTTACTAAGTATTGAAATAGGCATTTGTCTCCCATCTCACCTGATGGTAAGTGACGATGAAGACGAGGATGTAACATGCCTATCCAAGAGATACCCATTTGTTCTAATTTGAATGTCCGGAGACTGTACTTGTCTGGGAATATAGACGCAGGCAGTTTATTCCACACCTCAGCTATTCGAACCAAAATCTTTGTCTGTGGTATAAAGGGGTGTCATCCTTAACGGCCTGTCCGTTGGTTCTCGACATGGATATCGAAAGGGCGTGCCAAAGGTGTTTTAAAAGATGCCAAATAACACGTGAAGTAAAAAAGAAAAACCGGCCAAGTGCGTATATATTGCACGTCATTTAATAAGTTGGTCCTTTAACTCTTTGACTTAGGAACCTTACGTAGCTATCATAGTTTTCTACTACACAATGAATATCTATAAACAACCAATAGGGGATCGTATAAAAATGTATGTCCATCTTATAGATTATTCAAAAATATTCGATACATATTTTTTCTTTTTTATTCTTATTTAAAAACTTACGAAGATACATGGTTTAAACTATAACATGGCGTTTTTTTTTCAGACGTGGTACGTTTTATACTAACAAGTGACGTATTTAGCCCTGAACTTTAATGCGCTATATCTAAGTATTGTTTTGATATTTTGAAGAAGCAAAAAATACGGGTAGAATTTTTTTTTATTATAAAAGGCGGGCTAAATATTTGATCTCTTTCGTACCTTCTCCGATCCCCTATTAACTTTCAGAATCGATTTCTTTTCAAATGGCTCAAACGCTGTATACCGATTATCTTCCAACACAATCAATGAATAGCTTCTTAGCATACAACTTGCATTTCTATGTGCTAATGTCGGTGTTATGACACTACATTCAGTAATTATGTGTTCGAACAGACCCATTGTTGTAAATGCATGTCTGAATGCTTCATCATTGGTGCAACTACTGGTGCACCTCGTGACTCGGAATGATTGATCTTCTATTACAGTTAAGTAGGTGCTTCTCAAGTGTTAGTTAATGGAGTAGAATTTAAAGTTGATCGTTTGTCGTTCAGTTGCAATGTATTTCAATGCCACATATCGAGAGATGAGCCATTAAAATTAAAATACGTGTTAGCGAGAGATAGCTGGCTTTTTGTATTCCATAAAAGATATTTTCTGTAGTTTCTATTATTAGTAAGTATTCTGTCATAAAAGTAGAATTTTAATGATAGTCAATAATTGAGTAGAGAACATTACAGTACGATAGAAAATAATAGAGTCAAAGATAATAAGGTAATTCTTTTATAATTTTCTTAATCTTACTATAATAAAAATAAAGTATAAAAAACTCCAATGATAACAGAAATTGTAATAATAATAATCATAAAAAATTAATAAATTCCTTTAGCCGTGTGCTTTCCGGCAGAGTAGAATAGGACCACTCCTAGTCTTCCCATGGAAGTCGTAAGAGGCGACTTAGGAAAATAAGCTAAACAAAGCTCATAAACATCAATGAGACCTCTCCAACCCGTCTGGCCAGCAAGGAGAGTGTAGGCCAAATCCTCTGTCTGCTCTGGCCAAATATGGCTCCGGTAATACAGAGAGGGTCATGCTCCTGCATGCAGTGGAGATTTAAAAGACCTGATGATGATGATGATGATGATGATGATGATTTATTTCTTTTAATATGGTGGTGACATACGATGTTTACAAATATAACAAGGGCAAACATATTCTGCCTTCATAGGCGTAGGAATTCAGATAGGTACAAAAATTATTCATAAAAATTACATTTAGAATAACATTTGAAATTAAAATTAAAATCTGTATATAAATTAGAATTACTTAATATCTCAATCAAATATTTCTTCAATTTTATAGGTTCAGCTTTATAATATCAACAAGTATAGATTGGCCGTGCTATCTTTGACTGTTTGAGTAAACGAGCTTTGGAAGACACATTCATTGGTCCTGGATGTCATCATTTATGGCAGTCGTTAAGCTACCTCAAGTACCTTTAGGCAGCTTGAAAAGTCTGACACCTGTTTTGGCCACTTACACACACGAACAACAACATTATAAACAATTTGTTGACGCTGTGTGGTACCCGGCAGAGTAGAATAGGACCACTCCAAGTCTTCCCGTGGATGTCGTACGGGGCGACTTAGGAAATACAAGCTAAACAAAGCTTATATACATTTGAGAAATCTCCAACCCGTCTCGCCAGCGAGGAGAGTGTAGGCCAAGTCCTTTGTCTGCTCTGGTCAAGTATGGCTCTAGTAGTACAGAGAGAGTCGTGCTCCTGTAGTGGGGAATAAAAGACCTGATGTAGAAACAATTTGTTTGGATTATAAACATAGGCGAGATTCTACTCTGAATGAAATTCAGCGTAAGCTGTGAACGAAGTAGAAGTTGCGGATGGAAACTTCAACAGTAGGCTAATTACAATGGTATGTCTCTATCCTACTTCACTTTCGCAATAACGAGTTCATTGTTATTCTTGTAATTGATACGGTTTTTTAGGGTTCCGTGTCTTAAGAGGATAGGAAACCTTATGGGATCAATTATTTATCCGTCTATCTGTCATAACTCATGAGCCTAGCTCTTAGGCCCAACGCAGAAGACAGTTTTTGTCCGATCGAGTCTACGGCGCACAAAAAGTCTCTATGACGTGTCGTGTGATTTACTACATATGATCGCAGAGGTTCTTTTTTCACAGACTAAAAAGCGCATCACGGATGGTCAGTCGCTTTCGTTGGACCTTAGGAATGCGTGGACGTAACAAGTTTTAATTAATATCACATATTGAAATGCAGTAGTAAAAAAAAAAGTTCTAAGTCGACGGAATTAAAAGATATGGCCGCTTATGTCGTCAATTTCGTTAAATCACTTTGATTCTCTTTTCAAATTTGAACAAAAATTTTAAGAGAGAATCAAAGCAAAAATATGGGGTACTTATCGTTGACCTAAAATCATGAAATTTAGCATAAAGCAAGTTCTTATAGCACAGGTAAAGAAAAAATCCGTAAACTGTTAATTTGTAAATAAAAAAACAATATAATAATTTTAGTACGGAACCATCGATGCACGAGTCCAACTCGCACTTGGCTGATTTTTTATCTCATACTCAGTTGTCGTTCTGACTATTTATAGACTCGATAAATAGAAATTTACATAGTCATAGTACAATATCTTGCGAAGTTTATAACTATTGAGTATATTTTACCCTTTACCGACCATATGAACGTAATTGTTCATGTTAGATTCATGGAATAGGGAACATGATGCGTAAATTAGTTTAAACTAGCTTTCGCCCGCAGCTTTGCTCGCGACAACGTCGTTTTCCTCGGGTACAGTACTTTTTTCCCGGGTTGAAAGGTAGCCTAAGTCCTTTTCCGTACTCCAGAGAACTTGTATACAAAATTTCATGAGCGAACAGCCGCATTTAGAATAGAACTGGTACTTGGAAGATTAGGACCGCGGTTCGTACCTTTCGTGGTACAAAAAAGACCCACCATGATTATTGGAAAAAGAAGTATCAACGTAGAAATGTTTAGTGCCACTCGTCGTCACGCTTTATATTGTACGACATTGACACGAATATGAAACTGAACGCGGGCCAACGCACAGCGATTTTCTCCTGGAATTATTATATTTATACAAAAATGTTTACAATTGCTCTCATCAAACTGGGAGCTAAACTTTTAATATCTGAGTTATGATGTTTTTGTGCGACTGTTTACGTGTCGTTTGTAAGGCTTGTTGCACACGTACTACAACCACACCACAAACATAACCACCATAACCACTCCATGTGGTCGTGCTGCTAATTTATATAAAAAATTGTCTGTCTGTAAAGTCGGTTTATGGACGATAATTTTACGTGATAAAGGTGAGAGATAGATGCGTGATAGATAATTATACTACTGTTGCTGCTGCTCCAGAAATTGTAATTTTAAGTGCGTATGAACACCGCTGTGTTCATCGATTTATAATAAAAACTTACAGTATATTTTATGCGGGAGTAGAATTCTCACCGTCCACATTTTGTAGTAATTATCGACTGTGTGTATGATACCAGCCATACACAACCACATCCACATTTTGTAGGCACCACAACGCAACCGCAAGAAGCCACAGTGTGACACAATGCACATCATGACACAACTTTAGTTGTTGTAGAGCCACGCAACCGGAAAACTTCATTTGCTAGTAGCATAAATGGGCCGGGTCGTCCGGGGAAGTATCATATTCTCACAGAAAATCGATGTTTGAGTAGAAACCTTACCACTTCTATGCTTCGTTTGATGAGTGAGAGAGCCTGAAGCCCATCCAATGTCCCCTTGAAAGGCCGGCAACGCTCCTGCCACACCCTGGTGTTACAGTTGTACGTGGGCAGTGTGGATCGCTGTACGAGCTTACCTCGCACAAATCAGCGGCACCCGGCTACATACAAGTGGGTCGCGTGTCAGCTGTTTTAACACTATATTTAGCATCAAAATATTATCATTTTCGAGATACTATCGGCCAGCCAACGAGAAAGGACCCGTCACGCCCAACCAGCAAGATGTAACATATCAAGACAACACAATAAAGCAGTTTACTATGTGACGTGGTCTTGTATCTCCACAACATCATCATCAGCTGCAACCCAACAGCACATCTCTTCATGTATGGTGTTGGGCCTAACACCATTGCCTGCACCGTACATAATGGTCCTTCGAGTCTGATCAGTGATGCTTGCATATCCTTTGCGACAGCGAATCGGTTCACTGGCCTCCCACAAGCGGGTCTCACCAGTGAATTGAGAAGGTGCATTTATCGTAAGGGTGCGAGCACACTGAGTACTTAATCAGCGGCCACTGGAAATGTGGTAAACCGCTCTCAACAACAATATCAACATCATTGAATAACCATCAAGAGTCCACCTAGTCATCGCAACAAGATCTTTACTTATTATTGAAACACTGCTTTAGGAAGTGGTGTTCTCACCGTCCAGCTAGACATCATCATCATTTCAATCACTAAGACTTTGCTGCTGTTAAGTCTTGTATCCAGATGGACCCTATCAAGCATTCATGAAGCTTCCCTGCCAGACAAACGGAGGAGTAGCTGCATCATGTACCTACTTCTCATCTCGACATTTTTTCTACTTTGCGTGCCTTGCATTCGCTCGTGGATTGAGTGGCAAACGCACCCGGAGAGTATCGACATTAACTTCAAGGGCCACATCACGTCGCCTTTGAAATATCGACATTAACTTCAAGGGCCACATCACGTCGCCTTTGAAAAATTGACATTTTATCATAACATTGGTGGAGTCTTCGCTTCCAGCTGGATACAATCATATCAAAAATCATTGAAGCTTCCCTACTATCAAGTCGGTGAAGTCTTCGCGTCTAGCTCAATGTCAATATCGCTATCATATCAAGAATCAATAGGCACTGTTTCTCTGCAATTAGTACCAGAGTTTTCGCATCCACTGGACATCTACAACACTACATCAAGATTACAGAACAATTATACATGTCTAGGAAGGACATTCGATCGTCATACTATTCATCAAGGATACTGGAATACTCAGAAAGGGTACTAAGATCATGCATCAAGCAAGACGCTATTAAAAATATTAAAAAAAAGTATCCTAACATATTTCATGATTTAATCATTATGAATTGATAAATTTGCAGAATACATATTACGAAAATATAATACGACATGCAAGAAGTGTAAATTCTGCAAGAAATGGATCACATGTTTTGACGCACATCGGCAGGTCAGTGACATGGACATTGACAACAAGGCCGTGCGAAACAAATGCAAGTTTGCAAAAACCACCCGGTTACGTGATAAATGCTTTCCTACTTTACTGTAGGTCAACTAAAATTATTAAAAATATCTTCTTTGCATCACGATCAATATCATCTAATGATACAGCGAGATACAAACTCAAGAGATTTGAGTATCAACATCAACAAATCACATCCTTCAATCTCTGGTTCAATCATAATTCAGAGCTAAATATCACTTAGACGATTTCATCTTAAACATAATATGACATAGTCGTGTTCGAGTGGATTGTTCCTGCGGATCGAGTTATCGGTAAGCAGTGCCGCTGCAGCAGACACGGATCACGCCTTGATGACGCCATGGAGCATCCCCAAGGAAACGAACAATTACCAATCAACAAAGAAACATTGAATTTCCTACTTGTTTTTATATTTTTATTTACATTTTTGTACTTTTTTACACTTTACATTTTATTTAATTTTGTTTAAATTTGTACATTCGTGGCGTTTCCCTTCTCGTTTGGTCCATCATCTTTGGCGTTGGGAGCATGTACGAGCTTACCTCGGACAAATTAGCGGCGCCCGGCTACATACAAGTGGGTCGCGTGTCAGCTGTTTTAACACTATAATTAGCATCAAATAATTATCATTTTCGAGATACATATCGATGGCGTTAGAGACACACATCGAACGGGGAGATACTATCGGCCAGCCAACGAGAAAGGACCCGTCACGCCCAACCAGCAAGATGTAACATATCAAGACAACACAATAAAGCAGTTTACTATGTGACGTGGTCTTGTATCTCCACAACATCATCATCAGCTGCAACCCAACAGCACATCTCTTCATGTATGGTGTTGGGCCTAACACCATTGCCTGCACCGTACATAATGGTCCTTCGAGTCAGATCAGTGATGCTTGCATATCCTTTGCGACAGCGAATCGGTTCACTGGCCTCCCACAAGCGGGTCTCACCAGTGAATTGAGAAGGTGCATTTATCGTAAGGGTGCGAGCACACTGAGTACATAATCAGCGGCCACTGGAAATGTGGTAAACCGCTCTCAACAACAATATCAACATCATTGAATAACCATCAAGAGTCCACCTAGTCATCGCAACAAGATCTTCACTCATTATTGAAACACTGCTTTAGGAAGTGGTGTTCTCACCGTCCAGCTAGACATCATCATCATTTCAATCACTAAGACTTTGCTGCTGTTAAGTCTTGTATCCAGATGGACCCTATCAAGCATTCATGAAGCTTCCCTGCCAGACAAACGGAGGAGTAGCTGCATCATGTACCTACTTCTCATCTCGACATTTTTTCTACTTTGCGTGCCTTGCATTCGCTCGTGGATTGAGTGGCAAACGCACCCGGAGAGAATCGACATTAACTTCAAGGGTCACATCACGTCGCCTTTGAAAAATCGACATTAACTTTAAGGGCCACATTACGTCGCCTTTGAAAAATTGACATTTTATTATAAAATTGGTGGAGTCTTCGCTTCCAGCTGGATACAGTCATATCAAAATTCATTGAAGCTTCCCTACTATCAAGTCGGTGAAGTCTTCGCGTCTAGCTCGATGTCAATATCGCTATCATATCAAGAATCAATAGGCACTGTTTCTCTGCAATTAGTACCAGAGTTTTCGCATCCACTGGACATCTACAACACTACATCAAGATTACAGAACAATTATACATGACTAGGAAGGACATTCGATCGTCATACTATTCATCAAGGATACTGGAATACTCAGAAAGGGTACTAAGATCATGCATCAAGCAAGATGCTATTAAAAACATTTAAAAAAAAGTATCCTAACATATTTCATGATTTAATCATTATGAATTGATAAATTTGCAGAATACATATTACGAAAATATAATACGACATGAAAGAATTGTAAATTCTGCAAGAAATGGATCACATGTTTTGACGCACATCGGCAGGTCAGCGACATGGACATTGACAACTAGGCCGTGCGAAACAAATGCAAGCTTGCAAAAACCACCCGGTTACGTGATAAATGCTTGCCTACTTTACAGGTTACCTACTTTAGGTCAACTAAAATTATTAAAAATATCTTCTTTGCATCACGATCAATATCATCTAATGATACAGCGAGATACAAACTGAAAAGATTTGAGTATCAACATCAACAAATCACATCCTTCAATCTCTGGTTCAATCATAATTCAGAGCCGAATATCACTAAGGATGCGCATCGAGCAGCCACGACTTCATCTTAAACATATTATGACATAGTCGTGTTCGAGTGGATTGTTCCTGCGGATCGGGTTATTGGTAAGCAGCGCCGCTGCAGCAGACACGGATCACGCCTTGATGACGCCATGGAGCAACCCCAAGGAAACGAACAATTACCAATCAACAAAGAAACATTGAATTTCCTACTTGTTTTTATATATTTATTTACATTTTTGTAACTTTTTACACTTTATTTAATTTTGTTTGAACTTGTACATTCGTGGCGTTTCCCTTCTCGTTTGGTCCATCATCTTTGGCGTTGGGAGCATGTACGAGCTTACCTCGCACAAATCAGCGGCACCCGGCTACATACAAGTGGGTCGCGTGTCAGCTGTTTTAACACTATATTTAGCATCAAAATATTATCATTTTCGAGATACTATCGGCCAGCCAACGAGAAAGGACCCGTCACGCCCAACCAGCAAGATGTAACATATCAAGACAACACAATAAAGCAGTTTACTATGTGACGTGGTCTTGTATCTCCACAACATCATCATCAGCTGCAACCCAACAGCACATCTCTTCATGTATGGTGTTGGGCCTAACACCATTGCCTGCACCGTACATAATGGTACATAATCCGGCTCGAAGGACCATTATGTACGGTGCAGGCAATGGTGTTAGGCCCAACACCATACATGAAGAGATGTGCTGCTGATGGGTGGCAGATGATGTTGCGGAGATACAAGACCACGTCACATAGGAAACTGGTTTATTGCTTCTTGATAATAATGTTACATCTTGCTGGTTGGGCGTAACGGGTCCTTTCTCGTTGGTTGTCCGATAGTATCTCCCCGTTCGATGTGTGTCTCATGACGCCATCGATATGTATCTCGAAAATGATAATTATTTGATGCTAATTATAGTGTTAAAACAGCTGACACGCGACCCACTTGTATGTAGCCGGGCGCCGCTAATTTGTCCGAGGTAAGCTCGTACAATCGCTTACCATCGGGTGACTCGTTTGCTCGTTGCCGCCTTATAACATAAAAAAAAACACGTAACCACAGCTTTACTTTGTGTCGTAACGGTGTGGTGCGGTTGTGGTACGTGTGTAACCAGCCTAAGTCGGACGCTTCTTGTTAAATTGGCGGATTGTGAGATTTCGTTTTTATTAGAACGGATTATCTATTTCTAGCAAGAAATGCCTCAATGATAGTCTGAGAAATAGGAAAAAAATAAAAATTGGTTGTCTATAAAGATAATTTTACGTGATAACAGTGAGAGCTAGATGATGATGACTAAAATACAAATCGATTTTTTGCTGAAATAGGATCAATAACAGATGTTACAAAAACAAAGGAGCAAGCCTATTCAACTGTTAAAAACAGTGTGCAATTTTTTTTATAAGTGTTTTATTTTGCATTTACAATGCTATTTTATATACTCTTAATAAATTAAGAAATAAAATATGGTGTAAAATTCATTGTAAAATGAGTTGAAGAATCAAATATAACCTCACTGGTATAAGTCGGGTATGTGGGTGACGTAAGCCTTAATACGTATAAGGGGAAATGGGATATGGTGGAGAATTTCGGCACCGAGATAAAATTGTGCGGTAGCTCAGATGGCAGAGCATAGGTCGTATATAGACCTAGGTCGTCGGTTCAAGTCCCGCCCGCATGAAATTTTTATTTCATGCGTGCATTAGAATATTTTATTTCTTCATTTATTAAGAGTATATCAAAATAGTATTATGAATGCAAAATAAAAAAAAGCCCATAATGTTCTGAGCCTGACTAATATTATAAATGCGAAAGTGAGTTTGTTTGTTTGTTAAACTTTCACGTTTGACTACTGAACCGATCATCATTAATCGCCTCAGATGGTACGGACATGTTAAAAGAAGAAATAAAGACCATGAGGTACAGATTGCACAAGATCTGCTGAGAAGAAGAAAGGTAGAGGCCGCTCGCCATTAACCTGGTGGTCTAAAATACAAAGAAGCCCATTTGCCTGAAAAGACAATCCAGGATAGATTAACCTGGCGCAGAAGAGTGAGGAGACCCGACACCAAATAATGGGAAAAGGGCAGGACAAAGAAGAAAAAGATGGCTGAAGCTGAAGCCCAAATGAAAATATTTTTGAAAGTACTTTATTTAAATATGAAAAATAAACAAAATGGAGAGAACTGACATACTGTGCCGCCTCACATGAAAGAGTGGGATAAGGTAAGAGAAAAAAAAATTTGCTTCTGATGGACAGGTCAGTACTCCTCGTCACGTGAACGCACTTGTTGTAGGGTGACGATAGCCTAGGGTTGCCAACTGTGACCCTGTTTTTTTTTCCATAGTTTGAAACTCAATCTCTTAATAACTGGTTCAGTCAAAAGCGTTAAAGAGTAACAAATTTTAAATATACAAGTTCTCTTTGGTACCTAAAATATACATTTGTATATGCTAGGTACCATAGTGAACTTGTATATTGTTTGCATACATTTATACTTGTTTAGTAGGATATGGGAATATCTTCCTACACCATATTCATTTAGAAGAAAGGAATGTATCCGCGGGTGTGAGTGCATGTTAAAGCCTGCTATAACTATTATCATGCGAAATGTACACCGTAAATAAATATATACGGACAAATCACACAGATTGAGCTAGCCCCAAAGTAAGTTCGAGACTTGTGTAATGGGATACTGACTCAACGATACTATATTTTATAACAAATACATATACATATAGATATACATCCAAGACCCAGACCAATCTGAAAAAGATCATTTTCCATCTTGACCTGGCCGGGGCTCTCGTGTCGCAGGCTGGCGTGTTGACCGCTGCGCTACGGAGCTAGTAAATAGATGTAATAAATACAGTTATATATATTATTTTATTAATATCTAAGAACCGAATCACTTGGCTAGTAATAGTGTCATAAATACTAGTTAAAAGCGTGCGGAGGGAACTTAGTTTGAAAGTAGTATATATTTTCAAAGTAGTTCGAGGCTAATACAAAATGCAAAGTTATTAAAATTGCTGGGGTTTTGCGTCCCAAACAGATATGTGGAGTGACGGCGACAGCCGTGCCTACTGGTGGTTCCTCATGGGCGGACCAATTTGTTAAATAAAGCACCTATGACATGGGCGCTGCACACTCATAATTAAGTAGCCGATAAGGTCGATATTTTTAAGTGCAGTTTATGTGAATTCACAAAAGTCGCTTTGCGGGAAAATTGTTATTCTTAAGAAGATACTGCACGAAATTGTGGAAATTGGCGTATTTTTAAATCACTAGTACAATTCGCTGGCTTAATTAAATACATCAAAATTATTTATACAGTTTAGGTCGATCCTTGCACAGAATCACCGTCTTGTTGGAATTTGAAACAGAAACAATGAAATTTAAAAACGATACCCAAATTTTTTGATATCTAAAAACATTTTCCTTTTAAAAATTTGTAATTTTTTTGTCTTTAACAATAATTATCACACGAAAATATTTATATTTACATCTCGTAGGTTCCCCTTTTCTTATATTTTTTTTATAAAAATATATATATTTAGACTTTTCGATTTTTTATATAATCGCCTAATGGCTTGCGCTAAACTCAAGTTCTTCGTTCGCGCAGCACATTTAACAAATTACTAATGAGAAGTACTAATAACCTTAATATTAAGTAAGTAACTAACTAAACTTGGCTGGTCTGTTGCATTATGTTTACTTCTGTAATAATAGACTAAGTACCTGAAAATAAATAATATTTTATTCCTTCATTTATTAAGAGTATATCAAAATAGCATTGTGAATGCAATAAAATCACTTATAAAAAATAAATAAAATGCTTTGTTATTTTTAATAGCAACATAATAAAATGTTTTATTGGCAACCCTAATATGGTCCTTAGTATTGACTAAGTACTCATTACAAGCACGTTGCAGTCACATAGATCGATTCGCTATCAATTGTCTCAAGATTTTTTATCGCGAAGCGTGGAAATAAACATACAATGGGACGTCCTTACATTGAAGTGAGCGAGAGGCCGATACGAAGAAATTGTGAAAATAGGTGAAGTCTGACGCCATTTACAAGATGCATAGCTTTCCCCCGCGGTTACGCTCGTGTTTGTGAAGATCCCTCGGGAATAGCTGCCCTCTATCCTTATCTGTAGCCGTGTGGTATCCGGCAGAGTAGAATAGGACCACTCCAAGTCTTCCCGTGGATGTCGTAGAAGGCGACTTAGGAAATACAAGCTAAACAAAGCTTATAAACATCTAACAGACCTCTCCAACCCGTCTGGCCAGCGTGGAGATTGTAGGCCAAGTCTTCTGGCTGCTTTGGCCAAGTATGGCCCTAGTAGTACAGAGAGGGTCGTGCTCCTGTAGTGGAGACTAAAAAGGACCTGATGATGATGATCCTTATCTGTACCCCATACTTGTAACAAGTAAGTATACAGATTTCCAGGCTCATCGGATCAGTAGTTTAGGCTGCTAGTTATTGGTCATTTTTACACTTCATGGTGTTTTCTATAAAACGAATAAAAATATTTGAAATATTTTAACCCTTAACCGCCTACCATACGTCTCACAGATCCTGTTGATATAATAATTGTCAATATTTTTGCGCCGGAGTGTTGTATCAACTCGTTCGATCCTGTACCTTTTCCCCGCGCCCCTAAGTACCGCACAACAGCTCGTCGAGGTTAGACGTGCGCGCGTTTGCCTCAGGTGAGTAAATAAATACCAGCGTGGGTCTGAGAGACCCCTGTTAGGAGGTTACGTAATTTTTTTTAATTGTGTTATTTTTTGGTTTTAGTTGTAATGGCTCTTAGTAAAGCTGTAATTGAGCGTTGGTTGGAAGAGAATCGTTCCGACGATGAAGACATACCAAATGACGAATGCAGCGATGTGGAGCCGGTCGAAAATAATCATGTAAAGAAGAAAGTGGCGCGTCTGATTCCAAATGCAAAGGGCCAATTGTAGTACAAATAAACTCTCCATCACAAAGTGATTTACAGCCTCCGTGATCCAGTGGTTAAGGTGTTTGCCTGTTGACCCGGGGGTCGTGGGTTCGATTCCCACCGGAAGCATACTTTGTTTAGTTGTTTCCAGTTTGGTTAGGACATTGCAGGCTTGAATCACCTGATTGTCTGATAATAAAGATGATTCCGTGCTTCGGAAGGCACGTTAAGCCGGTGGTCCCGGCTGCCATCTGGGAGTCGTTAAAGGAACCACGTCAGAGGCCGAGAGGCGGTTCCTAAGAACTCTGACACCAGGGTGTGAATGGTCGATTGACCGTTACACCTACACGAAATGATGATGATGATGAGTGATATTTCATCAGTTAGTGACCAAGAGTTTTCATCTGAGGATGATGAGCCGTTAGCGGAATGCGAATATAAAAAAAAAAACGCAAACACAATACATGTGTTTCGAATGCAAAATGCCAATTTGCCTCGAATGCTCGAACAAGATGTGTCACTGCCGTGAAAAGCTCTAGGATAAGAGCCTGCAATTTTATAAAATTAAATGTTATAATGAATGTTATTATTCTTTTTTAAGTTCTTTGTTGATTGAATTATATAAAAAATATAAGAATAATTTCCTATTACTTTAAATATTTTTTTAGATCTCATTTACTATAAGTGTTAGTAAGTAAGTCAAAAACAAGACATTATGCCAATTATTCGGAGTTACTACAAAAGGATCGTTGATTTTATGTTCCTCTTTTTTTAAAAAATAATGTTCGAAACAGAATTTTAATTAAAATTTGTACCCTCCCTTAATATTTATAGGAATCCATTTTTTTTTATTCTGGGGTCCCACAGACGTATGGTAGGCGATTGTGTGACAATAATATGTGGTAGGTAGTTAAGGGTTAAAAACGTTGTAGTATGAACGACATATACGAACTGTGTATATATATAGGCCGTGTGGTTTCCGGCAGAGTAGAATAGGACCACTCCAAGTATGGAGGTCGTAAGAGGCGACTTAGGAAATACAAGCTAAACAAAGCTCATAAACGTCAATGAGACCTCTCCAACCCGTCTGGCCAGCGAGGAGAGTGTAGGCCAAATCCTCTGTCTGCTCTGACCAAGTATGCTCCTGCAGTGGAGACTAAAAAGACCTGATGATGAGGTGGGCATGTGATAAGGAGAGAAAAAAGTGGATTTCAAGGTGAATGGGACCCTAATCAGGAGACGACCTAAGAACAGAGGGCCCTAAGAAAGGAGGATTGTGTCAAGGAGATTATGAACAAGAAAGAAAGAAGAAGAAAGGAGAATCAAAGGCTATGGTAGGCGACAGAACAAAATGAAAAGAACTGACGTAGGATTTCGTTAAGATTTAAATGAAAAAGTAGAATAAAGTAAAGGAAAAGGAAGAATATGGACTCCAATATGGAGTCCATATTCCTCTTATTTTTATATTTATTAGGATATTTTTGAAACATATCATTTAACTTTTTAAGAAAAATCCAAATTGTATGTCTTGTAATGTTGCGGTATCATTATTGGAAAGTCAGAAAGAAAAAAAAAACGTGACAAAAAAGATTTCAATGAAATAGCCAAAGAACATTTTGAAAGTTTATAAGAGAAATATCCGTTAAGTTGGAGGGACGTAATATTTATATATAGAGAAAACATCAATTATGTGAGCATCAATCATCGATAGGTATACGTAGATTTAAAAACAAAACATGCCTAAGCGGAAAACTAAAGAAGAAATACCCAGGAAATACTGCTAATACAGAAATTTATTATACGGGTAATAATAAATGCAAAACTATTAATAAATCAGATGGTTCGTTTGAAATCACGAGGAAAGTTAAATAACAATAAAAACTGAATGACTCTACTATCCTTGGTTGAAAAAAGACTCTTAGAAGATTTATTTTGTTTTGTATTGTAGGTACTTACTTATAATATTATTAAAACTTACGCGGGATATCATTTTAATATTAAACATATTTTTAGTCTGAAAAATGCCGACAGTTTCAGCCTAATCAGAAGGCCGTCTTCAGGGCGAGTGTCAAGGACGTCCCGGCGCTGCCGTCAGATGATCCCTGACTCCCTGAGTGTTCATCTGACGGCCGCGCCGGAACGTCCTTATTAGGTACTAACTATTACCCGTGGCTCCTCTCGCGTTACCGTCGATCCCTCGGAAACAGTGTATTTCCGGGATAAAAGGTACAATGGGACACTCAACCAGACACAATAGAAATAACAATAGATTTAATTCTGCTGGAGGGTCCTAGAAAGTGTTAAAAATTAATTATGGCTAATAGCCATAATAAATTTTAAAGGTAGCTCCATACCAAAATTCATTGAAATCGGTTAAGTGGTATGCATAACCTAACCTATCTTCCGTAAGCAAGGCGGGATTACATGGTAACTGCTTCCGCCGCAGGCTCGTAGTCCATGTAGTGGTCTGCATGACCTTAAACCTAATCTACCTTCCATGACCAAGTCAGGGTAACAACTGAGTCAAATATGACATCTATAGAAGTTTTAGGAGTAATTTAGTAACGGATTATACGTACGAGTATCTGCCAAATCTTTGTAATGTCAAGTCTTTCAGGGACACTCAACCAGATGCAATAGAAATACCTAACAATGGACTTACTTCTACAGGCGGGAGTGTCATAGAAAGGTTAATTTTATGCTAATAAACCTAGACCTGACGAACTTAGCTCTTAAAATAGTTATGCCTAACGAAAAAATATTCCAAAGTGATATAATGTGAAATAAGTGTTATGCATGCCCAAAATATTTATTGTCTAAATCATTGTGCGAAAAAAATATTACTTGAAAATGATGCATTTAGAAGGAATCCCAGTTAGGAGTAGCTAAATTGACCTGTAATTGCATATTATGAGGAGTCAGGTTAATCTAACAATAAAGAACTACCAAATTTCAAATATTGTTTAGTTTATAAATCATAGTGCCAGATGTGATTTTAATCGAAGACTGGAAACAGACAAGGAAAGCTTCGCTATAGGAATGTAGTAAGTGCTTGATACGATTTATTTGATTAGATAGGTGCGTCGTAGGTGTTCAAGTAAAGGATGATGAGTAGAGTAATGAGAATTATAAGACATGCAAATAATAAAATCAATCCATTTCTTACTATTTAAAATTTTTATAACTCCTATACGCTTCCTAACCGGATGTAATAAATTGTGAAGTGTGACATGCCCATCCATATATTAAAGTCCCCAAATACTAACTTATACATATAGCTTATTCATCAGAAAATCTCGTTGGGACGATCTATTTTTTACAGCTCAATCACTGGATTCCTGGATTGACTAGCTCCGTGGCGCAGCGGTCAACATGCCAGCCTGCGACACGGAGTGACCGGGTTCTATCCCCGGCCAGGTCAAGATGGAAAATGATCTTTTTCAGATTGGCCTGGGTCTTGGATGTGTATCTATATATGTATTTGTTATAAAATATAGTATCGTTGAGTTAGTATCCCATAACACAAGTATCGAACTTACTTTGGGGCTAGCTCAATCTGTGTGATTTGTCCGTATATATTTATTATTTATTATTATATCCCATGTACCCGACAACTTGAAGGTGCCGTCTTCCTCATTGACATTAAGATGTTTATTTTCAAGTGATAACTTCTTAAGCGGCGTTGTGAATTTTTTGGAATGGGTAAATAATGATAAACTCGCGTCGGGACACGTGACCTGATTGAAAATTTGCAAGACGGACCTTAGTCCGCCGCAAAGGAGAGTTTTCACTTCTGCCGACACTGCCTGAGTGCAAACTGTTGTTTTTTTTTTTTAATTACTTTCTATACTAACCGAGATATAAAGTGGCGTTCAGATACAGATCGATCCAGTGGTTGGTTTCCGTTAAGCCGCAAAACTGTGGCGAATTATTTTTACACTAGCTTTCGCCCGCGGCTCCGCCCGCGTCCATGTCGATCCCTCGGGAATAGTACTTTTTCCCGGGATTAAAGGTAGCCTATGTCCTTTCCCGTACTCCAGAGAACTTGTATGCAAAATTTCTTGAAGATCGGTTTAGTAGTTACGGCGTGAAAGCGTAACAAACAAACAAATAAACAAACTCATTTTCGCATTTATAATATTACTAGCTTTCGCCCGCGGCTCCGCCCGCGTCAATGTCGATCCCTCGGGAATAGTACCATTTTCCCGGGATAAAAGGTAGCCTATGTCCTTCTCCGTACTCCAGAGAACTTGTATGCAAATATAATATATTTCATGATGATCGGTTGAGTAGTTACGGCGTGAAAGCGTAACAAACAAACAAACAAACAAATAAACAAACAAACAAACTCACTTTCGCATTTATAACATTAGTAAGGATTTTACATACGTGCGTATTATTCGCGTCTTTATCCTTTACGGAGAAGATTAGGCCTAGGTCCTAAACTTGGGTATCGCTTGGATGCATGTAACATCCTCGTCTTCATCGTCATTTACCATCAGGTGGGATGGGAGACAAATGCCTAATCCAACATTTAGTAAAAAAAAGCTACCTAGGCAGGTTAGTAACTAATGTAGGTAGAAATGTATATCAAAATAGTAGTCATCATTTTGAGTAGGTGACACGGTCAATCGACCATGCACACCCTGGTGTCAGAGTTCTTCGGAACCGCCTCTCGGCCTCTGACGTGGTTTCTTTAACGACTACCAGATAGCTGCCGGGACAAACGGCTTAAAGTGCCTTCCGAAGCACGTAATCATCTTTATCAGGTGATTCAAGCCTGCAATGTCCTAACCAAACTGGAAACAACTAAACAAAGTATGCTTCCCGTGGGAATCGAACCCATGACACCCGGGTCAACAGGCAAACGCCTTAACCACTGAACCACGGAGGCAGTTAGCTAAAGATGTGAACAGGAATGCTATGATAAAAATCAGAAGCATTAGAAATATTTCAATAGATCAATAGATATTGCATAAAAGTGCATCGGATGGTGCATTATTCACTTATCTGATTAGCGTGTAGTGACATGTGTTTACTGCACAAGTATCAGGACTCAATAATACTTGTATTGCATAGCAAGCGGCTTGTGATTTATTTGGTAAATATATTTATTTTTCCCTGTTGCAATAGTTTCAAGAACTAAGAGTTATGGGGTAAAGAGAGAGAGTAAAGGAGTTACGTACGACCTCTCCCACCCGTCTGGCCAGCGTGTAGAGTGTAGGCCAAGTCCTCTGGCTGCTCTGGCCAAGTATGGCTCTAGTAGTACAGAGAGGGTCGTGCTCTAGTCGTAGTGGAGACTAAAAAGGACCTGATGATGATGATGAAAGGAGTTATATCTCGAACCTCCGTGCTCTGGAAGACACGTAAAGCCATTGTTCTCGACTGATATTATTAGTAGCAGTCGTTAAGCCTAATAAGATGTCTTTAGGCAGCTTGCATGTGACATCAGTGTTGGCCACTCAAACCAAAACAAAATAGGTTGACTGTAAAGTCAGTTTACGAACTATAATTATTATGTGATAACAATGGAAGAGAGATAGATGCGTCACAAGCCGAACGCTTAGGCCAATCGTGCCTCTCTATGGCTTGTTCTGTGCTCTCGTGTGTATACGGAATGTGTGACTTTTTTAGGCGTGCAGCCGGAGTTCATAGATTTATAAGTCACTATCACGTCAAAACCAATTAAAAACTTCTAACCAATCCATATATTAAGAACGACATATATGTGATATGGGAACATTAATAACTTTAACTTGAAACATAAAAAAATCATCCTGTAGATGTGCTTCATTTGCTAAGTAGTTATAATACCAAACACTTCAAACTAATAGAGTATGAGTACAGAGTATTAGTAAATATTACAAGTACTTAGTCATAGTTCTTATTCCATTACACTGATCTCGATTCACAAACAACAAGGTACCTAAACCTATTAAAAAGTACAGTATCATCAATTTCCTTGAAACTGTTCGAAAAAAAGTGGTGCGTCAAGTTTGGGCCCATAACCTAGCGATATACTCTAACTTCAATTAAACACAAATGCTAATTAATAGATAATAAAATGTAATTTAGACTAATTGACAGATAAATCGATGTTAAAAACACAATAGGAATAACTAGTTGATGTAACCAACCGAGGTCGGTCTAATATGGTCACAGATACTCACTTTGAATTTCAAGTCTTTCCAGTTTTTCTTCGTGCCTTTTCTGTAGTTCCAAAGGAGACTCTATATGGTAGAAAATGCTAGCGCCCACTAGCAAATATACTATATGTAGCGCCAGCATACACGCGAACTGCTTTTTGGACATCATCTTGACTAGTTACTCTTAAATTACTATATTATCACAGAGTCTAATTGCGTTTGTCATAAAACTAAACCACAAATCACAAAATCGAAATCCATTTTTAAAAATCTCTGTTCTATTTTCAAAACACATTGTCGTTCACTCGCGAGCTAAGTGAATCCATCGTGGAAAATTGAAAAAAGAACGCGCGCGGCTCCCGGCTGTCCGTTGGTGCGCGGTTCAAATGATCGAATGATTTTCCTGCGCCCGCGACGGCTGAAGACGCTGCGTCCTTTTTTTATACGGTGGGCTCTAAATATTTGAGTGACAACGGCACGCATTAACTCATCGTAAAGGATAATATGTAAGGTTATTGCCAACATCGTACGTGTACTGACGCAGTGATAATGCCTATATGGGAAAAAGTCGCGTTTACGACCGGGATTAGAGGAGATTTCAAGTTTGATAAAAACTGTCTGTGTGGATAGTTACATCATTTGAAGAGGTAGAGCGGAGTCGTCTCGACGTTATTAGAAGATATCTTGTTCTCTCTAATTCATTAATAAAGATAAATTATTACGTCTTCATATCTTATCAGTTAGACAGAGCCAAAAATAATTGACGTTATGCAAAATTTTGTAAATAGATGTTGAATTGATACATGCTTCACTTTTCTTTTCTTCCAGGCTGCATGTCTTCCCGTGCACGTGCAGTCCGAAAAACTCAGCAGTTTTTTTTTTCTTTAGCCTTTATTTTATTTGTGTTCACTGCTGGGCAGGGGCCTCAGGGCAGGGATAAAGTCTTCCAATCCTTCTCAAACTTGTTAATATCAATTATTCATCTTTTTCTCGGTCTTCCTCTTTTTCTACGCTCACTTGGTGTCCATTGGGTGGTGATGTAAGCCCATGTTTCAGGATGCATTCGAAAGATGTGACCAGCCCAATCACACTTTGGCTGCCTTCTTTCCAACAACCGAAATTTTTGTGATGGAGCGCAAGGTGTTGTTTCTCACGCGATCAATTCGCTTGTCACCTTAGATGCTACGCTCCATAGCTCTTCGACAGACCTTCAATTTGGACATTTGAGCATTAGTGAGTGACCAAGTTTGGGCACCGTAGGTTAGGATGGGCAAGATACACACATGTCGACAAGTTTCTTTTTGACGCATGTTGGATTTTCAGCTGAATTAATGCCCGAAAATCTAACAACCACATCGATTTTTTTCAGCCGGACATAGAGTGATTCAAAAGGAAAGTTTTTATATACCCGCGCAGCCGAGGTGGGCTGCTAGTTAAATATAAGTGTAGAAGTGCAGATAAGTATAAATTTAGACAAAGTATCATCATCATCATCAAGTCTTTTTAGTCTCCACTGCAGGAGCATGACCCTCTTTGTACTACAGAATATACCATACTTGGCCAGAGCAAACAGAAGATTTGGCCTGAAGATTTGGCCTACACCCTTGTATTATATTGTCTTTGCCTACAGTCTCCTCCCTCGCTGGCCAGACGGGTTGGAGAGGTCGCATTGATGTTTATGAGCTTTGGTTAGTTTGTATTTACTAACTTGCCTCTTATGACCTCAATGGGAACACTAGGAGTGGTCCTATTCTACTCTGCCGGAAACCACACGGCTTAATACCAAAATATGAGCTTGAAGTACTTCTGCAGACGACCTTAAAGTACAATTATGAAGTTTTATTTATAAAGAATATTTTTTCTAAGAACTGCACTGGAAAAACTTACGCTGCTTTATGAGAAGTAGGGAAAAGAACCATGGTAACTAAATGGAGCTACGGTCAAACGCAACACGTAACCACCAGGAAAACTCCATCTCGTAAGACCATCGTGACGTAAAAACAAAATTACCCTGCAATGGTATTTTTGTAATCGGGTAAGCAATGGTAAGTAAAGTTCCTACCAAATTGCGTAGAGCAGGGATTTCGTATTAGTAACTTAACTTATGCCTACTCGTACGTATAAGGACGTATAAGTATTACCTACCTTTTTTCATTTTGTAACATGAGTGTGAATTTTATATAAGAATATAGTAGGTATATGATTCACGTAAACTGTAGAAGCGTTGCATAGGTGCAAGTGTTTGCAGCCCTATTCAAGCGCGTAGAAGGCAGTTATTGTTCATGAAAAATTTGTTTTGATTTTTGTCGTGAGACATAGACGCCAAAGCCACCCGTCAAACGGTGTCCCGGGTAACAAGTCTTGACACGGACGTACTCTTGCTGCCATTGGTCGAAACCAGGCGTCTCCAAGGCTCGTATTTTTCGCATGCGCCTAGCCAGTTCAACGGTGTCAAGAAGTGAGAGAAGTTTATATATTTAGTGATTTTATTTTATAACTATTTATCCAATGCCGTTATAATGTATCAAAAGCTTTTACGTAAAACAATGTTTTTTACAATAGGTACCTAGGTATTTTGATTTAAAATATACATTAGATGAATGAAAATAAATAAAGAAAATTTTAATTAAAAAATGCTTATATTATTCCAAACAGGTACTTAAAAATAGTTTATTACACTTATATAATTATGAGTAACTTTTTATTAACTTAGCTTATCGG
This sequence comes from Elegia similella, assembly GCA_947532085.1. Taxonomy (NCBI): domain Eukaryota; kingdom Metazoa; phylum Arthropoda; class Insecta; order Lepidoptera; family Pyralidae; genus Elegia; species Elegia similella. Next base: position 2,694,831 of record OX383940.1, read on the forward strand.
AGGTAATTACCTATTTGAGCCTTTTGGAGTAGTAGCTGGGAACTCAAAATGTTTTTGACATTGCCATACAAAATTAACCCGGCGGCCGAACATTTTTGTTTGGAAATGTAATTTCTTTTTGAGTTCCCAGCTTTGATCTCATAGGAAAAGTTGTTCATTTCGACGGGCTGAATCACCCCTTCAAGGATCGAGTGTTTTCTTTACATATTGTGTAAACATCCAAGACCCAGGCCAATTTGAAAAAGATTGACCTCGCCGGATCATGAAAGAAACTGATTGAAACATTTTAATTCCACCGGACAAAAAATTTGTTCCATCTCGATTTTCTGAAAAGCCACAAATATTTGTCTGTTTATTTCGGAAGCGGTTCTTTCAGAATCATTGAACTGAGCGCGGATGTTTAGACGGACCTTGACATCGGCATCTAACTTTTGTTCCCTCCCATCCAATGCAACGAGCACATTATACGAGTTTTTTAACAGCGTGATAGCTCAAGTTAACATCTTGCAATTCACCGAAAGACATAAACGACAAACATTTTTCAATTTTAAATACGACAGTAAATTGGCTCTATGACCACAACTTAGAAGTAAATTTTAATAAAACCAAATTAATGACATTCCACCCGCATCAAAAATCGCCAATTGACATACAATTCTCATACAAAGACATGCAACTCCAAAAAGTAAACGAATTTAAATTATTAGGTATAACTATAGCCTCACATATCATGTCGAAAAATCACATAAAATCAATTCAGATGAAATTAGCCAGTTTTGCATATGCTTTGCGCGAAGTTAAAAAGACTACAGACCTGGCATTAGTCTCATATTACGCCTACGCAAATGCGTGGCTTAATTATGGTATAATTCTGTGGGGAAATAGTGTCGACGCCACTGCAGCCTTCACTGCACAAAAAAGACTTATTAGAATATTAGCAAACATAAATAACTTAGATTCATGTAAACCTCATTTTAAACGCTTTAAAATTCTTACCCTAACTTGCATGTACATACTGGAAATCTGCAAGTTTGTCAGAAAATATCCAGAATATTATAAAAGACGTGACGAAATGCCCACTAAATACTCCCTCAGACAGGCGCGAAAATTACAAATAGTCGCCCCGACGACGTCGCTATTAAAAATGCATTCATCGGGCCCTTTGTCAATGTCTATAAAGATATATAATCATTTGCCTTTACATATGAAAACCGAAATTACAGATAAAATATTCACACGGGACATAAATGCTACTATAACGTTAATGAATACCTACAGGACAAACTTTAAACCAAAATATGTAAATGGATATTAATATAAAAATAAAATGCAAATAATTATTAAATTAATATTAGCTATTAAATATTCATAAGAACAAATTAAGTAATAATACATACAAATTAAGTAATAATACATACAAATTAAGTAATAATACATGTAATTAAAATTGTTAGGAATATATTAATGTAAAAATTAGCCCCCTAGACTTCTCATATTGCGGTGCCTATACTAGGCCCATAATGTTACACTGGACAAAATAATGTTACTCACCACCCACAATTGGATTGTATTTAAAATCATGTAATATTATGGAGAGCAATAAATATTTGATTGATTGATTGATCAAGTATTCGTTTTTGCTGGTCTGGGAGAATATAAAAAACGTAGAATGTACCAATTGCTTCTCGTCCTGCACAGACCGTAAAAGCCGATCGAAGGAATGGGCAATCTGCGGAATCATGTCAATAGGCGATGCGGCTAGCAACCCATTATTGTTTAACATCTACACGCCCTCCAACATGCTAAATGTGGCCGTAAAGTCTTACAGACCTATGGTCTGTCTACCCCGCAAGGGAAAAAGACGTGATTCTATGTGTATGTATTGATAGCCCAAGTATTCATCCATGCTGATCTTGGAGAAAAAAAAAACCTTGAATGTGCCAGCTGCTTCTCTTCCTGCGCAGATAAGAAAAGCCGATCAAGGGTATGGGCGAAGCCGCATCGCCTACTAAAATGAGTCAGAACTCATTTTAGTAGGCGATGCGGCTTAGCAATCCGAATTTGAATGAATGAATGATTTATTGTGCAGTTCTAAACAGAACATGATACAATAGGCTAGTTTCCTGGGTTAAAATAATAAAATTACAATTAGTTTGTCAGTTAAATAATCAAAAAATATTGGACACGTATTTTTTCTTTTGTCAATTCAACAATAAATGGAAAAGATAAAGCGCGTCAAAGTTCATGAGTGGGGGCTTGTGACGTCAAAGTTTGCTAAAAAGTGTAGCAAACAATGACGTCACACGGAATTTCAAAGGGCTATATCTTTGTCATTTTTTATTCAATCGACAAAAGAAAAAATACGTATCCAATATTTTTTGAATTACTAACTAACGGACTAATTATATTTTTTTAGGAAACTAGCCTATTGACAAGTTTGATTCCACACTAGGTTGGGCCTGAATTGTTGCCGTGGCTTTAAAGACCTGGGTTCTGTCTACCCCGCAAGGGAAAAGACATACTAGTAGCTATGTGTATTTGATAAGAAAATAAAGTATTTATGTTCGCATTTTACTCCACGGCTAGCTAGAATCAGTGTACGTTGTACGAGTAGGCTTTATGAACTCTTGAAATGCCCTTGCCAATATATCTCAATAGCCTTCGTTCTAACGTTTTGGCCTATAGCTGCCAAGGAAGGTTCACCATGTTTCTACTTAGTTCTTTTATCTATTATCTATTATCTGTATAAAGAAGTTAACGGAGTTCACGCCGCCCAAAGGGTAAAAACGAAACCCTATTGGCTCCGCTGTCCGTCCGTCTGTCTGTTTGTCCGTCTGTAATCAGGCTGTATCTCATGCGTGCAGTTTTCATATGCGAGCAAGTACTCGCACTTCGCTGGTTTCTTTAATCATTTACCCTCTTATTCATAAAAAATAACAAACGCTTATTAAACCTATTTTAGTTAAAATATGTTTTGTCTCGTTCTTTCCATGCCAACCGTTGCAGAGAGGGATAAGGACAAAACATATTTTAACAAAAATAGGTTTAATAAACGTTTGCTAATTTTTATGAATAAGAGGGTAAGCCTATAAAAGTAAGGAGACCATTTTTTTATCTATAGTTAATAAGAATAATTAGAAAATACCTGTAGCGGGTTCTTTCTCATTACATATTTTCTATTTTTATATTATACCGAGCATTTTAATGCTAAATAAAAACAATTAAATGAATTAAAAATTACCATATCCACATTCAAATAACTCTTAATTTCATGGAAAATCCTTACAGCGTTGTCATATGGTATTACATAAATTGAGTAATTGACAAAGATAAAATACAAGATAACAATGCAAATAAGTTGTTAACAAAACTATTATATCAGTGTTGTTTCAGTGTTGAGATAACTGCATATTTGGGTTATTTTTATTTCGCTATCCGACTCAAATGCGTCATTGTGTTTATATGATCTCCAACGAGCTAAATGTGGCCATAAAGTCTAAACCTAGGCTCTGTCTACCCCGCAATGGAAAAAGACGTGATACTATTAGTTTGTATGTGTGTTTATATGACACGGAATCTTTTATATTTGATCGAAGCACGGAATAGTGTCTGTCCTACAGAGCTAACTACTTTGAAAGGCCCTATATTTTTAAAAACCACCGACCATGTGGTCGGACATCCTGACCAAGTCGCAGGAAGGCGCTGGATGCAGGCCGCTTCCAACTGGTCATATTGGAAATCCTTGGCCTATGTCCAGTTGTGGACTTCTTGCGGGTAATCCAAGTAAAACTGAAATATATTTTTGACTTATATTTAAAACAAACAATATATTTTTACTTCTACTTTCTACTAATACTTTCATGGGCAGATCGTCCGACCACCTGGTCGGTGTGTATTTTGTCGACGTATATTGCCGACGAGAAGCAATTGGTACATTCTACGGTTTTTTCTTTTCTCCCAGACCAGCAAGAACGAATACTTGAGCTATCACGCTCTTAAAAAACTCGTATAATGTGCTCGTTGCATTGGATGGGAGGGAAGAAAAGTTAGATGCCGATGTCAAGGTCCGTCCAAACATCCGCGCTCAGTTCAATGATTCTGAAAGAACCGCTTCCGAAACAAACCGACAAATGTTGTGGCTTTTCAGAAACCCGAGATGAAACAAATTTTTGGTACGGCGGAATTAAAACAATATTTTTCAATCAGTTTCTTGCAGGATCCGGTGACCACCGGATCCTGAAAGAAATTGACCGGTGGGTATTTAAAAATATAGGGTCTTTCAAAGTACTTTAGGAAAGACACTATTCCGTGCTTCGATCAAATATAATAAATTCCGTGTCATATAAACACACATACAAACACATAGTATCACGTATTTTTCCCTTGCGGGGTAGACAGAGCCTATAGGCATATAAGACCTTATGGCCACATTCAGCTCGTTGGAGGTCATATAAACACAATGATGCATTTGAGTCGGATAGCAAAATAAAAATAACCTTTTGGTCAAAGACGATATAATTAACGTATAGTCTGCCAACCTTATCCTAACTATATAATACTAGCTTTTGCCCGCGGCTCCGCCCGCGTCAATGTGGATCCCTCGGGAATAGTACTTTTTCCCGGGATAAAAGGTAGCCTATGTCCTTCTCCGTACTCCAGAGAACTTGTATGCATAATTTCATGATGATCGGTTCAGTAGTTACGGCGTGAAAGCGTAACAAACAAACAAACAAACAAACAAACTCACTTTCGCATTTATAATATTAGTTAGGATTATAAATGCGAAAGTTAGTTTGTTTGTTTGTTTGTTTATTTGTTTGTTTGTTTGTTTGTTTGTTTGTTACGCTTTCACGCCGTAAATACTGAACCGATCATCATGAAATTTTGCATACCAGTTCTCTGGAGTGCGGAGAAGGACATAGGCTACCTTTTATCCCGGGAAGATGTATTCCCAACGGATCGACATTGACGCGGGCGGAGCCGCGGGCGAATGCTAGTACAAAAATATTGGCCGAACAGTTAGTTCCACCATGGGCGGCAGAGAGGGCGCTGCAGTGCAATAGTTAGACTTTTCCACCCGTCACTAGATGGCGTTAGCCTAAACTTGGTAAAACTAAGTAAAACTGAAAGACATTGTTTTAATTATAAGCTAAAAATATATTTTTCATCTGAAATAAGATATTTCTCGTGAATACTGATTTTATTTTCTCATAATATGGTGGATACATAGTTGTATACAAACCTATGGTATCTGTGATGAGCCTGACAAAAATCGAAGGCAATTGGCGCTGGGACCACATGCATTGGTATAGATAGAGTGGTTTGCAGTCGCTTTTTGTTACCTACACCCCAAATTTAAGCAGAAAAGTAATTGATGACATGTCAGTGACCTTCAACATCAGTAAGGCATTCCCAACCGTCACAAATATTTACTCATCACTAATCTCACTAATCCACTAGCCGGCATTAAGGATTTAGCGTGAAAGCCGTTGTGTGCCAACCCGACGTCATCTTTCGGCGATTGCGTCGAAGGTTGGCATGATGCCTAGTGGACAAGGCATGGTTTATCGTCAAGGAATTAACACTGTCAGGATTTGAGCCATCTCTGAAGAGAAAGCCTTCCTGGATTGCTGTTTTTTTCGTGTGTGATAGTGGCCAACACTGGTATCAGATTTTTAAAGCTGTCTAAAGGCATCTGACATAACTTTACGACTGCAATCAATGATGACAGCCGTGACCAACGGCTTAGCATGCCTCCCGTAGCACGGAGGAGCTCAAGATATTTTTATGCCACTACCGGTCACCTATCCAAGTGGGTAAGGCGCCTAGGTTTGCTTAACACGCCCAGGCCATCGGGCTCCTTAACTATTTTGTTCTTAACATCCAAATAGTTGTCACTTCTGGCTTTTTCTTCACAATCTTTGACTTTCCCCTTTTTCTTTATCCTACAGAGATTCCACTTCTTTTAAACGCCTTCAAAAGAGTGCTAAGATAAAGTAATGTCTAAGAGGAGTGAGGAGGAGGAAGGGGAGGCTTTTCAGTTGAATAAAATTATTTTACCTTCTTACCCAGCTCAGTTTTTCATGTGGAGTCGACGACGTAAATCACTTCTCTCCATTTGTTTCTTTACCATCGGAGATGGTAATGGCTTTTTTTGGTGCATCTCCAACTAGTGAAGGTCAGCGATCAGCTTAGTACCTACAGTCCTCTCTGTTCTTGGCTCGACGGTACAGCTCAGCCGCTTTAGCTATCCCGGTCCACTGTCTTATGTTCCGCAACCATGACTTCCTTCTTCCTCCCAACTTTCATTTTCCAGCAACTTTGCCCAACATTATGAGCTGTTAAGAGGTCATACCATTAGTGTCAAAGCACGTAACCAAGGAAGGAGATTTTCCACTTCTTTACCTTAACAAATAGTTATCTGGCCAACCCGTTGTAGAACGTTAAAATAGTTCACTTTCTGGGTCCAACTGTCTAGCTCCGTGGCGCAGCGGTCAACACGCCAGCCTGCGACACGGTGTGACCGGGTTCGATCCCCGGCCAGGTCAAGATGGAAAATGATCTTTTTCAGATTGGCCTGGGTCTTGGATGTTTATCTATATATGTATTTGTTATAAAATATAGTATCGTTGAGTTAGTATCCCATAACACAAGTCTCGAACTTACTTTGGGGCTAGCTCAATCTGTGTGATTTGTCCGTATATATTTATTTATATTTATTTAACTAATGGACAACATGCATCAATAGTATATGTCCACATCTCAATGCTTGAATAATAACAGACAAAAATGATTTAATGATAAACATAAATTAATCATGCAATGTAAAAAAGAAATGATTTCTTTACTGACTGATTCACATGAAAAGATCACTAGACTAAGCGAAAACTGACCTGACGTACATAGGTACTTAGAATATAGTCATTATGTGCACTGAATCGAATCTAGCCTAAACTCGATTTCACTTATTACTGCATACATCTATAGGGCAATAAATTTCGGTCTTTCTTTTGTCTCCTAATGACAGCAATTTTGCAATAAAGAGTCGACACTTATCTGCCAGAATGACCAGCAGTAAACGACTCATATCGTATTTCCGACTATAGGTACAAACAATCCATAGATACAGTAATAATCCTCAGGTCTAGGCCAATTTAAGGCCAATGAGCTTTTACAACGAATGACAAATTGAGAACAGTTCAGGCGGTATTATTAGTGGAGGCTGGCAGAGATACAGAAATTGATAATACGCACTGCAGCCGTAAGCGGCGTAAACTTAGCTGTAAGTAAGTTATTGACGTCAACAATAATAATATTGTAAATAATAATATTTAATGAAAGTAGCCGTGTGGTATCCGGCGGAGTAGAATAGGACCAATCCAAGTCTTCCCGTGGATGTCGTAGAAGGCGACTTAGGAAATACAAGCTAAACAAAGCTTATAAACATCTAAGACACCTCTCCAACCCGTCTGGCCAGCGTGGAGAGTGAGGCCAAGTATGGCTCTAGTAGTACAGAGAGGGTCGTGCTCCTGTAGTAGAGACTAAAAAGGACCTGATGATGATGATGAATGAAAGTAAACGTTCATCAAATGATTGGTTTGAAATTGTCTGGCATTTAATGTAATTATTTTTATTTTTAGGGTTCCGTACCTCAAAAGGAAAATAAACGGAACCCTTATAGGATCACTCGGTAGTCCGTCCGTCTGTCCATTCGTATGTCTGTCTGTCTATCCGTCTGTCTGTCTGTTAAGACTATTTTTTCAGAAACGCGTAGAGGTATCCAGTTGAAATTCATATCAAATACTGTACTACTGTCCCTTGAAGCTGTGAAAAAATCAAACTTCTAAGCCAACGCCGTCAAAAGATACAGCTGGTTATGCCGCAAATTTTCGTGTTTTTTTTTTCGACATTTGCAAGGGATTCAAAACCTACAGGGTACTTCCCATGAACTCAGAATCTTGAAATTTGGTACGAAGCAACGGCTTATAGCAGAAAAAATTGCGAAAAGTATACATTTTTAGTTACATCATATAATAAAAATATTTTTAATAATTTTTCAACACTCGCAAGGGAATCAAAACCTATAGAATACTTCCCGTGAACTTAGAATCTTGAAATTTGGTACGAAGCAACGTCTTATAGCACGAAATATCATATAGTGCGAAAAGCATTAATTTTGAATTACATCATAAAGATAATTTTAATAATTTCATATTTTTTATATACTAGCAGTTGCCCGCGGCTCCGCCCGCGTTAATGTAGGTTAGGGGGAATAATACATTTCACCTGCATAGATCATTAGCCCTACTTATTTTTATACTTCTAGGTCCTGAAATGAGAAAATTTCCATACAATACCTTCCCCATCCCCCCCCCCCTTTATCCCTTAAGGGGGGAATTTTGTACATTTCATAATCATAATCATAATCATAATCATAATCATTTATTTGCCAAAAATACAGTAAATGCAGGTCTTAAAATTAAAGTATAGGTACAATGTATTAACCTGAAATCAGGCATGCAAATAATAAGATAGTTACAAGAAGGGTTAGTGAAACATTTTAATTCATAATTTAAGTTAAAACGATGTAACACATAATACGTCAAAATAATAATGGTCAAACGATGATTTACTAATATATATATTTTAGTTTACTGAGTCTTACAGAAATGTATATATTCATTTACAGAATAAAAACAGTGTTCAAATAACCATCCTGTCAATTTAGTTTTAAAAGCTGTACCTTTTAATAATTTGATGTCATTAGGCAGCACATTGTAAAGCGTTATACACATATTATACACGTTTCTTTTGTAAATATCTTTGTGGCACATGGGCTGGTACAGTTTATTCATTATAATATTTCTAGTTTTTCTTGAATTTACCTCACTTCGTTTTTGCCAATACTCTGTGTAAGTATTTACAAACACACAGATATCTCTTATGTAAACACAAGGCAGTGGCAGAATATTTAATTTCTTAAAAAGCGGTTTGCAGCTGTCATCTATCCAGGCGTTACATATTGCCCGAATACACTTTTTCTGTACTTTGAATGCCCTGTCTATATCAACTGAATTTCCCCAAATTATAAGTCCGTAACTAAGAACAGATCCGACGTAACCATGGTATGCCATTACCGAGGCTTCTGTAGATACAGTCTGTCTTAGTCGTTTCAGTGCAAAGACAAAACGGTTTAATTTATTACAGACTTGTTCGATGTGTGCCTTCCAATTCAAATGGCTATCTACTGTTATACCTAAGAATTTGATTTCGTCAACTTTTTCAATGGTTTGGTTATAATAAGTTATTTTTAGGGGGTCTTGGTTAGAATTATAGGACGAGAATTGCATGAATTTGGTTTTATCTGCATTTAACCGTAAGCTGTTAACATCCATCCATTCGATTACATTATAAAGCGCTTTATTTATATTACTTTTGTATGTTTCATTATCCTCACATTTAACAATTATTGTTATATCATCCGCAAATAACACACATTTTTGTGAGGTAGAATTAGGGAGGTCATTAATAAAAACCTACACAGATCTTTTTTAATTGTAATCCAGCTATGTTGCCCCTTAAGGAGGGGATTTTATACATTTCACCTACACAGATCTTTTTAATTGTAATCGAGAACTTACATACCTATTTGAAAAATTCCATACAAACTTTACCCCTTATTTACCCCTTGAAGGAAGAATGTTGTCTGGTTCACCTAAACAGATCTTTTTTAATTTTAATTGAGAACTTGTGTACCTACTTTTAAAACTTCCTGTCTAAGTCCAGAAATGAGAAAATTCCATAAATCTTCACCCCCTTTGATTTTCTAAAAATCCTTTCTTAATGCTCATTTACATCATAAAAAGAATCCCTGTACCAAAGTTCAAGTTTCTGGGCACAGTAGTTTCGGCTGTGCGTTGAAATATAAACGGAATGCTTCATACTAACTTTGCATCCCCGTTATAATTAATTGATGATTGTTGAGAAAAATATTTTACTCGTGTTTCATGCCTTTCAGTAAAGAACCTGCATGCTGAATTTCATTCGACTAACTTCAAAAATGGTTAAGTTTCAAACTTACTTTGCACCCCTATTTTACCCCCTTAAGGGATGATTTTTGAGTAAAATATTATACTAGTGTTTCATACCTTTCAGTAAAGAACCTTCATGCTGAATTTAATTCGAATAACTTCAAAAACGACAAAGTTTCATACTAACTTTGCAACCCGTTTTACCCCCTTAGGAGATGAATTTCCAAAAATCATTTTCTTAGTGCTCCCCTACGTTATAAAAGGAACCCCTGTGCAAAACTTCAAGTTCCTAACCCTTATAGTTTAAGCCCTACGTTGATATGTCAGTCAGTCAGCTTCTCCTTTTTTTTAGTATGGATTACTATGGATAGGTATAATGCTGTCGTATAATGATGATGAATTGACTTTGGATTTTAATTTTCTTATGTCAATTATTATTTTATTTTATTTTTGCTATATGTTTGCAGGCAAACTCATGCCTTGAGTTCATTCAAATGACGATAACTTTTTTTTTAATGAACCGTTTTTGATGAAACGAACTTTAAATGTTTTGATGAGTTAAACCAATGCAATTGGTGAAAGTTCGAAGTAAATCGGTTCAGTATTTTCGGAGATAATCGTGATCATACATACAGACAGACAGACAGAAGGACAAGAAATTCGAAAAAAAATTTTTTGCTTTCTATTATTCTTTTTAAGTGTCCCTCTATCCATTTTAGTCAAAAATTCTAAATGTACAGACAAAATATTTTTACTGTTTTATTATATGTATAGATAATGTACGGAACACTTAGTGCGCGAGTCCGACTCGCAATTGCCGGTTTTTTTTTAGTCATATGGCTAGCGAGGAGAGTATAGGCGAAATCGTCTGCCTGCTCTGGCCAAGTATGGTATATCCGGTAGCAAAGATAGGGTCATGCTCCTGCAGTAGAGACTAAAAACACCTGATGATGATTTTTATTTTTGTGATGAACAAATGAGTAACTATCATCATCATCATCATATCAGCCGCAAGAAGTCCACTGCTGGACATAGGCCTCCCCCGAGGATTTCCAATACGACCGGTTGGAAGCGGCCTGCATCCAGCGTCTTCCTGCGACCGAAATGAGTAACTATGAGTGAAAAAAATATATATTTAAAATATGTTACGAAGTTACGATGAATAAAACACGTTTTACATGCCTGATCCATGCATGTGCTTACGTGCATAAAATCCAACATTTCTGAGTTATGAATACATACAGACTATCCATCACTAGTCGATCCCTGTGGCTCAATGGTATCGCGAGTGCCTTTAGCTCGCAGAATCCCGGGTTCGATCCCCGGTCAGGTCAAGTTGGGAAACGATATTTTTCAGAATGTCCTTGGTCTTGGATGTTTATCTAGCAGCGTGTACATTCCCATTCAGCCCTCAATGTGAACAACTTTTCCTATGGGACCAATGTTGGGAACTATGTGGCGGGACCCTGATGAATAAATAAATATATAGGGACAAATACACACACAATGAAACCATTATAACCAAAAAAGCATCAACTTGGAAACCGACCAAAAAATTATGAGCAATTCCTATGGAGACAACGTAGAGTTTCCTGTAGAAATGTCCTTTTAGGATAGGAAGTATCGGCTGTCAATCGCATCAATAATCGGAAAGGGTTCTATAGAATTCTGTCAGTTTCCTAGTATAACCTTTTATTATTCATGCTGTGGTTTGTTTGTTTTTTGTGTGTGTAAGTGGCCAACACTGGTGTCATACTTTTCAAGCTGCCTAAAGGCATCTGACATAGCTTAACGACTGCCATTATCATGACAGCTGGGACCAACAGCTTTAAGTGCCTTTCGAAGTACGGAGGAGTTCGAGATATTGTTATGCCACTTGCGGTCACCCATCCCATTGGGGACCGCGACCAGGGATGCTTAACCTGCGTAAGCGCTAATGGTGTATAGTGAGGGCTCTAAATTGTTTAATAGCTTGGATATACTCAACTGCTTTTGAGCCCATCATCTCTTAAGTAGTTATATTCCGTCATTCAAAACATAGGTAGGTACCTAAATATCGGAAGAATAATGTAATTACAATATGTAAAGGAAAACTTGCCCGATCCTTGAAGGGGTGCACTCAGCCCGCCGATATGAACAACTTTCCCAAAGTGATCAAAGCTGGGAACTAAAAAAATGGTCATTTCCAAAAAAAAATGTTCGCCAGCCCGGTCAATTTGTAGGGGAACGACAGAAAAAATTGAGTTCCCAACATTGGGTTCCCAACATATTGTATTAAGTTACTAAAGAAGGCTTCAGTGGCTTGGCCATGTCATGTTTATAGAATGGATCCTAAAATACTACCTACCTCGTGAAGTTCCAAGACACTGTTGGGCCTCCATTGTTGCGTTTCAAAGACACCTGTAAGTAGTGTTGCAGGTCTGATTCGTTTTAAGAGGCCGAGAGGCGGTTCCGAAGAACTCTGACACCAGGGTGTGCATGGTCGATTGACCGTGGCACCTACTCGAAATGATGATGATGATGAGCTTTGTTTAGCTTGTATTTCCTAAGTCGCCTCTTAAGACCTCCATGGGAAGGAAGACTAGGAGTGGTCCTATTCTACTCTGCTGGAAACCACACGACTATGCTTGGTCTGCGTATAGGTAATCCTTATCCTTATCCTTATCCTTATCCTTACTTCCTTATCCTTACTAATATTATAAATGCGAAAGTGAGTTTGTTTATTTGTTTGTTTGTTGTTTGTTTGTTTGTTACGCTTTCACGCCGTAACTACTGAACCGATCATCATGAAATTTTGCATACAAGTTCTCTGGAGTACAGAGAAGGACATAGGCTACCTTTCATCCCGGGAAAAAGTACTATTCCCGAGGGATCGACATTGTCGCGGGCGGAGCCGCGGGCGAACGCTAGTCTAAAATAATTAACGTATACTAAATCACGTAAATATGTTTTAAAATCAAATTAATTTCTTACCTACAGATAACATAGGAGTTTCTAGTATTATTTAGTCTTATAACGCCTGAAATACAGGATGATTTTCATCCTAGCTCAGGCACCTTTAGTTCATATGTCCCTTAATGTATTTATAATGTATTGTAAAATGTGTTTATTATTTGAATAAAGAATTTATTTATTTATTTATTTATAACACAAAATTGCTAGCCTAAAGAATAGCCTAGAATGTACTTCAATGTTTCCGGGCCGAACTTATTATGCACCGCACATCACTAATGGCTCGGTGCAAGTGTTTATTTAGCGAATGCAGACCGCTGAATGTCAATTAGATAGTGGAGACAAACAAACACACAGTTAGAAAACAAGGTTCGGCGGAGCTATAGAAAAAAAAATTCATCACATATTTTCGATTTTAATAGTTTTACTTTTAAAACTATTAAAATCGAAAATATGTGATGAAAAATTTTTTTCGCCACAGGTAGGATTTAATTTGAAGCTACGGAAGCTCAGTGGTTGAGAGCATCGGCGGGCTAAATGTCGAAGGTTTGTGGGTTCAAATCCGACCTGTGGCGAAATTTTTTCATCACATATTTTCGATTTTAATATTAAACCGAGCATTGTAATGCTATTAATATAATTAAAAGTAAAACTAGTTGTCCCTGCGAACTTTTGGCGACCTAGCATTGGTCCCATAGCAAAAGTTGTTTATTTTGACGGGCTGAGTCACCACTTCTCTGGAACGTCATTAGTTATGTTACACGATGTATATCTTAACTACGGGACCTAACCTTTCTAGCTCTTGCAGTTGGCCATTTTTAATAGTCTACTTTTTGGCAATCCAGTCAGTGGCGTTATGATCATTATAAACTAACTAGCTGTTGCCCGCGACTTCGTCCGCGGCAATTTCTGTTATAGGTATTTTATTTTATTATTATTTGTACGCGCTAATCTCAGAAACTACTGGTTCAAATTGGAAAATTATTTTTGTGTTGGATAGTCCATTTATTGAGGAAGGCTTTAGGCTATAAAACATCACGCTGCTACCAATAGGAGCGAAGCATCAATAAAAAATGTTTTGAAAACAAAAGGAAAATTATTCGTCTATCTATACTAATAAAAAAACGAATTAACAGAAATTGTCGCGGACGAAGTCGCGGGCAACAGCTAGTTACGTATATTTGCTATATTTATGAGGGAACACCGATACCATGAATTTGGTCTTGTTTTAACTAGTTTGTTGTATGGATTTAAATTAGTCTGTACCAAACTCCACTTTAGTTTTTTTAGGGTTCCGAAGCCAAATGGCAAAAAACGGAACCCTTATTTATAACTAGTAATAACCAGTTTGCCAAGCGGAGGTTGACTTCAAACAAAGTGGTGGGTATCGCTGCATTAGCACCAAATTATGATGCTTAGCCAGTTAGCACCCAGCGACATTGTCTATTAATTATTTTAGACCAAGGGCCAAAGTCAAAGTCAAAGATTTTTATTCAAAATTGTATACATGTATCTCTTTTTGAACGTCAAATTTACCATTTTTGCCAGTGTTACCATTTTTAATCAAGTCCAAGAGTAGCATAACCCTTCGTACTAGTGGTCGCCCAATAATAGGTAATTATAAATATAAAATACGATTACAATCGCGAAAACATTACATCTAGGTATATACCTAAGTTATAAACTGGTAAAGCCACGAGCGGGGCTATGTGATTATTGCTGATATGATAAGTATATAGGCTGTTTGCTTAATAAAAGATGAAAAAATATGTTTGGCTCCTAGACGAAAAAATCAAACTGGTGGAATCATGATTTCACGTCCAAAAGACATTCCAGTCACACGAGTAATTTACGTTTTTCACGAATAAATAATAAATACGAGGATTGAGTGCAAGAAACTTTCTGACATAAAAATAACTTAGCGAAGATGAGATGAGCACGAGCCTATATCATGAATAGGACACTACAAGAGTGTGAATATGACACGACATGACTCATGACATGTGTTGAACAATAAGTTTTTTATTGTTTTTTTTTTAAATTAAATTAAGTTTAAACTTAAATTAGGTCTTATGATAGAGATAAAATAGGTGCCTTTTAAGCTAAAACATCATTAGGTAATCTGTGCAGGTGTAAGATTACTATCGTAGGTACGAGAGAGTAATCATGTGGTTTTTAGCGGGTGCGAGTCCCGCATAACTGTTCTGTACTCCCGTAGCAGATCAGTATGCATAACGAATTTTCCACATGTAAAAGAAAAAGAAAAAAACATAGGCGCCTAGTTGGAAGTGGGAGGGACGCCGCTAATCATACGTATAGCGGCGTCCAAGGGCGGATCCAGGGGGGCGGGGTCATGGGGGTCATGACCCCCCTGGGCTGGGGCCAGGACCTAGGTGGACCACTAATAAAAATTGTTAAACATATTCATCCATAAAAACGTACCCATTGATATAGATAAAGTGATAACGCGTTTCGGAAGAATACGTACAAGAAAAAAATATTTTGTCATTTAAATATACCTATGTATTTTTAAGTATAATAAGTACTTAAATACATTAATAACATACCTACTTTTTACTTGTATCTATGATTATAAGAATTGAATTATAACTTTTTGTGACTTGATCATGATTCTGTGAAACCCGCGGCATCAAAGTTGGCTCCGCCCTTGGCGGCGTTCCTCTCATCGGATCCGATTTAGGATGCGATTTAGGATGGTACAATACCCCCTTTAGTTGTTAATCCAGAGGTAATATTGAGTGAATGTGCACATACAGGAACATTCCCAAAGGTTCTTTCTCTGCATGACGGGAAGTAAAGACAACCTAATAATTTTCGTCCTATTACAAACCTTCCAACCTTCTTCATGATAAAGTTTTCGAAAAGGTAGGTATTATTCAACAATAAAGTATGTAGTCTCGTATTTGAGAATAGTATTATTATACAGCAGTACCTACCGATTCATTATATGTAGAACGTTCTTCCAGAGATGCAAGAGTAGCTTTGCTGGTGCATAATAAATTTTAGAGGCAAGGGAAAGTCATAAAATACAAGAGACTTTTGTGTCTTTCTAAAGCATTTATGCTTTAGATGTCTACGTAGATGTATGTGTTAGAGAGCCATATAAGTCTCTCTAGACCATGAAACTCTCATATAGTTACTTATATTTTCTATATTCAAAAATACTATGCATAATAATCACATAATAAACTGTACATATTAATTGTTTTTCAAATTCATTGTAGTAGGTATGAGTTATTAAATCAAAAACTTACTACACTTAAAAAAGAGGGTATAGGTAGTTGTCATAGGTAACTTATATGATGGAGATATTCGACGTGATTCAAGCGCGGTGGTTCAGTTGGCAGATTGTAGGTCGTCGTAGATATTAGGTCGCTGGTTTGAATCCTGCCTGTGAAACAAAGTAGGCAAACAGTTACCTATTTATGGAACTGATTTAGATCCATATATTTAGCTAATGGGATTCAAAATGTTAATAAATATAAATAAATAAATATATAAGTACGGACAAATCACACAGATTGAGCTAGCCCCAAAGTAAGTTCGAGACTTGTGTTATGGGATACTAACTCAACGATACTATATTGTATAACAAATACATATATAGATACACATCCAAGACCCAGGCCAATCTGAAAAAGATCATTTTCCATCTTGACCTGGCCGGGGATCGAACCCGGTCACTCCGTGTCGCAGGCAGGCTTGTTGACCGCTGCGCCACGGAGCTAGTCTAGTATGTTATACATTTAGAGAAGGTACCAGCTTTCACCTTCGGCTCCGCCCGC
The DNA here is from genome assembly GCA_947532085.1 of Elegia similella. Lineage (NCBI taxonomy): Eukaryota > Metazoa > Arthropoda > Insecta > Lepidoptera > Pyralidae > Elegia > Elegia similella. The sequence continues at coordinate 2,711,620 of OX383940.1, forward strand.
GTAAATGTCGATCCCTCGGGTACAATACTTTTTCCCGGGATAAATGTACACTATTTCCTTCTCCGCATCCCAAACAACGGGTATGCAAAATTTCATGACTATCAGTTCAGTAGATAGGGCGTAAAGGCGTAACAAACAAACTCACTTTCGCATTTATAATATTAGTTAGGAAGATAGATACCTATTCTGACTTATCTACTTTCAGACTTTGAAACACGTTTGTGGAAATCCGTTAATAGGTAGCTTCGAAAGTTAGAAATGACACTTTACCATAGAACAATATACTATCCCTGCCAATCCCTGCACTTTACTCTCTTGTTCACAGACGTACTACGCTACGTCACGTAGACGTCTGTAGACGGACCATAGAAATAATATAAAGGACGGACGGAGAGGACGGAATAAGCCCGTCCGCCGATGCTTAAAACGGCCGCGGCTCAGAGGTCTGTCTCCCGTACTGACCAATACCTCTGAATTTGTAGACTAATCAAGTTTTATAAGTTCCCGAAACCCGACATCGACGGTCTTATGTATGAGAAATGGTTGCAAATTGTAATATCAATATGCCTATATTATGTTTGTGCGCTATAATCTTGATTTATATAAGAAAAATAGTGATATACATGACCGAAACACGAGAAATAAAAATAAATTAGCTACACCAGTATTGCGATTGCAGAAAACTATGAATTCATTTTTGGGTTTAGGAGTACGCTTCTATAATAAAATTCCTGCAGAAATATTAGGTCTGCCTTTACTTAAGTTCAAAACGATTGTAAAAAACCAGTTAATAAAAAAGGCTTATTACTGCATTGATGATTATATTACTGATAAAAATGCGTGGAAATTTATATAAATTTATTTAATGTTAACAATTATTAAATGTTAAAATTAATCTATAGTATGAAAAATTGTATTTAATGTTAACAATGTATTCAGAGCCCTTCAGGCACGTAGGGACCAAGGCTGGATTGAGTTTCTTTCGGCGTATTCTTCTCACCAGTGGTCGTTCCGAAACGCTAGTAGTATTTCAATTTTGCATATATAAAAAAATATATAAGAAATAAAAATATGACGTTCAAAAAGAGATACATGTATCCAATTTTGAATAAAAATCTTTGACTTTTGACTTTTGACTTTTCTTTTTGCCTGTGCCCCAAATGAAAAAAAAATACATTTTTCTGACAGTAAGTGATATTGACATTGGGAGTTCTTGGCGGGAATTTCTACGGACTGCACGGTTTTTATATTGTATTATTTTGCAAATTGTTTCTAGTGGAGTTTATAATGTGAAGTCGGTGTAATTTGGTGTTATAAATGCCCATGTTTATGAAAAATGTGTGGAATAACTAAAATAAAGTGTCATGGTGCGGCTGTAGTGAGATTGAATTGGCGGGCTAGTGTTTGCTCGCCTTACTGCATTGTATATGATCAAGCCAGTGGCCAGGGGCTCCGTCGAAATCAGCGAAATGAATTACACCATCATTTTGTTGATACACAAGCAAGAATAAAGCTGGGAACAAATTATCTGACGTGTCCGTAAGTCGCGGCTGATGGACGCGGCTTGTTTCTATCTGATTAATACAAAATTCACTAAACTGTGCACATTGTCTGTCATAAATCGCGGACGCGACCTTGAGCGTACGGACGTCCGAACAGGATCTGGCTGGCTGGATGTTTTTGCGTCCGCGGACGGTATGAACGGGGCGCGGGGACGCGTCCGCGGACGTTTTAGGTTCATAAGCTTACCAAGCGTGCTCGCGGTGACACGTCAAGCGCGATGAAAGAAAAATTGATATTATGGACCCAAATACTCCTTTTATTATTTTTTTTGGCGGACAACACAACTCTTCCATGCTGGTCTGTGAGAAAAGAAAAAACGTAGAATGTACCAGCTGCTTCTCTTCTGCGCAGATCGTAAAAGCCGATCGAGAGAATGGGTAAAATCTGAGGAATCGTGTTAATAGGCGATGCGGCTAGGAACCCATCACTATTTTGATTCTGTTTTCCACCTTATGCCCACCAACATGCTAAACGTGGCCTTCAGGTCTTATAGATCTAGGCTCTATCTACCCCGTAAGGGAAAAAGACGTGATACTGTGTATGTAACACAGCGCAGCTACCGCTAACTAAATAATCGTCCTCACTGTCGCTGCTTGATATGTTTTCCAGCTAACAATTCTTTCTGAAATGACTGGACAAATGTCCGAAGACCCGTCGTCCTAAAGGCGTGCACATTGTTAAAGCGTCTATTACACTACACGGTATTCAGTCAGACTAAGTCTAACTAGCGTAGTGTAATAAGAGTTAGACCGTCTTACTCTGAATTCAGTCAGCAAGATCGGGCTCGGCGAGGCTAACTGGCTTAGAGTCTGAATATCGAGTAGTGTAATAAGCAGGGCTTGTTACCGGTACCAAATTCCCATTATAAGTACCGGTAAGTACCGGTATTACTATTCTGTTAAAATTTTAACGGTAATATGAGGTACCGGTAATATAGTATTTAACGGTAATAATATTGTTAACAGTTAACGGTAATTTTACCGCTACTTGTTACCGGTACCAAATTCACATTATAAGTACCGGTAAGTACCGGTACCTCTATTCTGTCCAATTTTAACGGTATTAAAATTGCGTTAATTTTACCGGTACCTACGCATTGTTGCCGTCTACCGCATGGGACTCTCTCGACTGTAAAAGTGCCGCCCTATTGTGGGCCCCCGCCTCACGCCTCACATGCACAACACGGCAACGACACACATTAAGGAAATGATAATTCCCAATACGAGTACCGGTACTAAGTACCGGTACTGTTTACCGGTATTTGGTACAGGTACTTCTTTCAATTACCGGTACCGTCGTTTTATTGAGGTACCGGTATCAATCCAATTACCGGTACCGTTGTATTATAGAGGTACCGGTACTTGATTTTTACCGTTACCAAATGTACCGGTACCAAACCAATTACCGGTACTGTCGTTTCATAGAGGTACCGGTAATGGATTTTTACCGGTATTCCAACCCCTGGTAATAAGCGTTAGACCGTTCAGTCTGCGCTCGCGTCCACAGGGAGCGGATGTGCGCGTGCGCCACGTACATTTTATTCATATTAAGCGTGTCTTGTCTTGTTTGCGTTACCTTTACAATAATGGCGCGCAGTAAAGAAAAATAATCTTTCATATGAAACGATTATGAAAAAATTTAATGGGACCAAATTGAAAGCATAGATACTCTTTAAAAAAAAGAACAAATAACAGTTTTAAAAATTGGTTTAAAAATGACGGAGTTCTGAGGTAACAAAAATTAAAATAAATACAACCAAATTGATATTAACCTCTCCTTTTTTTTAAGTCGGTAGAAAATTATTATTAAGCATGACTGCATGCTAGAGTTTTACTATGAGATGCCATGTTTATGACAAAAATAATCATCAAGATTATTTGAATAAAGAATTACAAATGAAACATGTTTTTTTGCTACGGCAAAATTGTTTTGGGCATAGAAATTGCAGGTGCCATTACAACCGCCAACGTCGACGTCTTGCGTGCGAATGAGCAAGCCCGCGTTTTTCAGTCTAGTGTAATAGCGAGCGGTCTAATTAGACTCGAAGACAGACTGAATACCGTGTGCTGAATAACGCGTAGTCTAATAGGCGCTTAAGCCGCGTCCGTCAGCCGCGGCTTATGGACGCGTCAGATAATTTGTTCCCAGCTTTACTCGAGTAATAACTAGACACTGGTTAAAATAAGCTTCTAAATGAAGTTTGAGGGCCAAATAGAAGAAAAAAAAAAAAAGACATTGAGGAGTTCTTGGCGGGAATTTCGACGGACTGCACGGTTTTTTTTTTATTGCTTTGCAAATTGTTTCTATTGGAGTTTATAATGTGAAATTAGTGTAATTTGGTGTTAAAGATGTCCATGTTTACGACCAATGCGTGGAATTACTAAAATAAAGTGTCATGGTGCGGCTGTAGTGAGATTTATTTAGCGGGCTGGTGTTCGCTCGCCTTGCTTCGTCGTTTATGATCAAACCAGTGGATTCGTGGAAATTGATACCAAGGGCTCCGTAGAATCAGCGAAATGAATAACAATTACACCGTCATTTCGTTGATATACAAACAAGAACAACTCCAAAAATAACTAGACACTGGCTAAAATAAGCTTCTGAATGAAGTTTGAGCACCAAATAGAAGAAAAGAAAAGAAAAAAAAAGATATTGACATTGACAATCCTGTATGACACTGACACGTAACCTCAAACTGGGCTGCAACTGCAACTAGCCCACGTCCCTTAATTCTTTCTAAATTAACTAATTGCAATTCTTTTAACTTTTCTGTGTTAAAAATGGATTACCACAGTCGTCAGCTAGCTGAAGATTTCTTCTTGCGCGAACCAGTGGACGCACGGATACGGTAAAAATAAATAAATAAAATGTACCTACTCTTATATTGCACAAGAGTTTATTTTTGATCTCAATTTTCGTACTGTTTCTCTATTTTACAATATATATAGATATAAATAATATATATATATAGGGGATATACATTATATGCCCTATATATTATTTGTATCCGCTATACCTATCTGTACTAATATTATAAATAGGAAAGATTTTGTTTGTTTGCATTGAATATGTTTCGAAACTACTAGACCGATTTGAAAAATTCTTTCGCCATTAGAATCCTTTATTACCTCTGATGAACATAGGCTATAGAATTAAATACCTGTAACTACCCGTGCAAAGCCGGGGCGGCCCTCTAGTAATAAACTAACAGGCCTAGCAGATATTAATTTATATTTAGCATTGTGTTTAATTTGAATAATAATATATGTACGGACAAATCACATAGATTGAGCTAGCCCCAAAGTAAGTTTGAGACTTGTGTTATGGGATACTAACTCAACGATACTATACTTTATAACAAATACATATATAGATACACATCCAAGACCCAGGCCAATCTGAAAAAGATCATTTTCCATCTTGACCTGGCCGAGGATCGAACCTGGTCACTCTGTGTCGCAGGCTGGCGTGTTGACTGCTGCGCTACGGAGCTAGTCAAGAATAATGTATCAAAAAGTGTTAGTTACCTAATTTTGATACAACTTCTATTTAAGAAAGCAAAAAGATGAACGTAAACAGGAGGAAGATGATCCTCATCCCCACCTCAAGGTGGAAATGCAGACAATACGATTGAATCCGGACTCACAAAAATTGGTTTTGGATACCTTGAGGTACATACATGGTCCAGACTTCAAATTGGAGAGTGCTAGCACATACAAAGTAAGTAGATATTTAAAAGTTTTTTATAGTGCCTGCCCCAGCCGTAATACTTTTTTACTATGTTTTCGGTACATACATAGTACATACTCTATCAAACACATAATAAAAAAAAAAACTGGTCAAGTGTGAGTCAGACTCGCACACGAAGGGTTTCATACCGTTATCCTTACTAATATTATAAATGCGAAAGTGAGTTTGTTTGTTTGTTTGTTTATTGGTTTGTTTGTTTGTTAAGCTTTCACACCGTAACTACTGAACCGATCATCATGAACTTTTGCATACAAGTTCTCAGGAGTACGGAGAAGGACATAGGCTACCTTTTATCCCGGGAAAAAGTACTATTCCCGAGGGATCGATATTAACGCGGGCGGAGCCGCGGGCGAAAGCTAGTTTATAATAAGTTTAAAATTATTAAAAATATTTTTGTATATGATGTAACTAAAAATTTATACTTTTCGCAATTTTTCCTTTATCTATGCTAGACGACATTGCTTCACACTAAATTTCAATATTCTGAGTTTACGAGAAGTACCTTGTAAGTTTTGATTCCCTTGCAGCTTGAAAATTTGCTGCATAAAAATTTAAAAATATTTTTATTACATGATGTAACAAAAAATGTATGCTTTTCGCAATTTTTCCTTTATCTGTGCCATAAGACGTTGCTTCATACCAAATTTCAAGATTCTGAGTTCACGGGAAGTACCTTGTAGGTTTTGATTCCCTTGCGAATGTCAAAAATTATTAAAAATATTTTTTTTATATGATTTAACTAAAAACGTATACTTTTCACAATTTTCGACGTTGCTTCTTACCAAATTTCAAGATTCTGAGTTCACGGAAAGTACCCCGTGAAAAGATACATGTGTTTGTTTGTAATGCATAAACTCAAAAAACTACTAGACCTACTTAAAAAAATCTTTCACCAATAAAAAGATATTTTATCAGGAAGTAGAATCTTTATTTCTAGAAGAATCTTTAATTAATTTAAAAAAGGATTAAGTATATAAAAAGAAAAATAAGCATTGCTGTGGTCAAGCACCTAAAAACTATTGTTATCTCTGTTACTTCAACATGTTCCTGGTTACATTCACAATACTTACCATGCTTTCGAGGCTTCTGCCTGTCGCAAGCTTTTTTACGCTGGGAGAAATCCGATAGATTTTGGAAGGAAATTAAAGGTATTGTGATGACTCACTCGGATGAATGGGGGAAAAGCAAGTAGCAGGGCATGAGGCCAGGCCCGTATACCCGATTCCATACCTGCAACCACCGGACAGGCAGTTAAGGATGACAGCCCTGACATCACCTGACTGACATTGGGAAACAGTTGTTTTTAAAAAAAAATAAAATCTAGATAATTCTCATATTCTCAAATTCTTTTTCAAAACAAAATGTCTTAAAATCAAGTGCTTAGGTTTGTCTGTACTTTTTCAGGACAAAGGATCCAACCTTGGAAACAAATATTGGATGATGCGAGGAAACCTCGTGGTGCAGGGAGGCACAGACTACTCTCTGACTGCAAAACCAGAAATAGAAACATCAGAAGCCAGGCTGAGGGCTTTTGCTTTGTCAAAACTTGAGAAGTAAGTAGTTTGACTCAAAACTAAAGTTTATTAAAGACTAGCGACTCGGAACCCGTTTTCACACGGGTGCAATACATACAACACATAGTATTAGACTTTTTGTCCTTGCGAGGTAGACAGAACCTAGGTCTATAAGATCTTATGGCCACATTTAGCACTTAGAGGGCGTATATATAGGTGGTAAACGGAATAAATTAATGAAAAAAAAAACTGCATCAAAATCCATTGCCTAGTTTAAAGATCTGAGTATACATAGAGACAGACAGACAGCGGGAAGCGACTTTGTTTTATACTATGTAGTGATAGTTATTAATGAAAATAGTCAAGTCAACAGACATCATTCAACTTCTCAAACTACTTGGAGAGATATAGATGGAATACTTGTAGTGCTATGATATATATATGCTTAACTGCCTCCATGGTCCAGTGGTTAATGCGTTTGCCCGTAGTCGTGGCTCTGGTTTCGACTTCTCAAACTACTTGGAGAGATATGGATGGGATACTTGTAGATTGCTGAAAAAAAGAGATTGTGTATGCAAAATTTTATAATGATTGGTTCAGTAGTTACGGCGTGATAGCGTAACATTATAATATTATATATATAGTAAGGAAGTGCGGTTTCCGGCACAGTAAAATAGGACCACTCCAAGTCTTCCCATGGATGTCGTAAGAGGCGACTTAGGAGATATAAGCTAAACAACGCTCATAAACATCAATGAGACCTCTCCAACCCATCTGGCCAGCGAGGAGAGTGTAGGCCAAATTCTCTGTCTGCTCTGGCCAAGTATGGCTCGGGTAGTACAGAGAGGGTCATGCTCCTGCAGTGGAGACTAAAAAGTCCTGATGATAATGATAGTAAGGAAGTATTAAATGAACTTTACCTACATTATATTATTGTGTTTTCACAGATACAATTTCCACAAACCCCATTGTGCGGAGGCATTAGAAATGGCAGCTGAAAGTGTAGATAAGGCTTTGGAGATATTATTTTACAAATACTTCAAAGTTGACGCTCAAGAAAAGCCGGAACCGTCCACTCTACCGACAACAGCTGAATTGCTTGAAATGAGAATGGACGAAAAAGCAGTACTTGAATCAATTTACGATACAAACTTCAGGGTTAAAGAAAATAATGTCTGGAGTGTCAAACTGGATTTAGATTATTTAACAAAACTGTATGAAAGTAAAGACGGGTTAACGAAAAAGAATAACATTAATTACAACAGTAACTTTAAATCAAAATCTAAAGAGGTTTGCAAGTTGTATCTCAAAGGTCCGTGTAGATATGGTGCTAAGTGTAAATTTTTACATGAAAACAAAGTCGAAGAAACGCCTAAAGACAGTGTGACAAAAGATTGTGAGAAAATTACTTATGAATTAGAAGTACGGTTTCCAGAAGAGACTGTCTATCCATATCAACCACCATTACTGTTCTTCAAAACAGAGGTTCCTATGAAAACTATACCAGAGCTGACATGTTTACGGATTACAGGTAAATTAGTCGACGAAGCTAAAGTTTTAGCTCAAGATGGTATACCTAGCATATACTCTCTAGTTGAATTATTAAATAATGAAGAAGAAATATTGAATTTTATACAATTTGATACGAGAACTTTCCCCGAAACCTCAGATGCCTTATTCCCTCAATTACAAGATTCTAGTAATTTAAGTAAAGAAAAGTTACCATCGCACTACAAAAAGGGTGCGAATAAAAATAATAGGTCGAATGTTAATTTTGAAGAGACATTGAAAGAGAATAGGGAAATTGCGAAGAGATGGTTGGAGAAGAGAGAAAACAATAGGTATAATAAAATGATGTCGAATCGGAGGAAACTGCCGGCTTGGAAGAAGAAAGACGATATTTTGAATGCCGTCAACAAATCACAGGTGAGTGTGTGCCAATCTGAGTAGTTTTAATATCATTAAAACTTATTCAAGAAATCACTTTTTACAAGCTTTAATATAACTTGCAATGTATAGTAACTATGTTTCGGGTGCAATCTTGCAACTCAATTTTGAAGCAGATATCTTCCACCGATTGAACTGAAATTGTTTACTCGCTTAGTTTGGATGACAAATAATGACAATGCATGCTTAGCTGTGTGACGTCATTTTAAATGCAACATGGCGAAACACCTCAGATGGCGATAGCTATTTTGATGCAATCCGACGAGGAAGGATATCTCCGGCTCTCTCACTCACCAAACGAATCGGTAAAGCTTCTACTCGAACATCGATTTTCTGTGAGAGTGTGGTACTTCCCCGAACGTGCCGACCCACTCACGGTACTAGTAAAAATGAATTTTGCCAGTAGCGTGGCTCTACTACAACTAATTATTGTTAATTATTTAAAATTTAAATATAAAGATATAGGGACCTATCACACAAATTAAACCTCACAGTAAGCTGTGAACTTGTGTCCTAGGATACTAACTCAACGATACTTTATTTTTATAATAGATAAACATCCAAGAACCAGGTCAATCTGAAAAAGATCGTGTTCTATCTTGACGGTCGGTTCTTCTCGAACCCGGGAATCCTCGTGTCGTAGGCGTAGTGTTAACCACTGCGCCACGGAGCTCGCAAGCATCTGCAAAATATATACATAGTGAAATTTTGATCGTTTTGGACCCTTAAACGGGTGACTCAGACCATCAATATGAACAACTTTTTCAATGGGACAAATGCTGGGAACTCAAAAAAAATTTCGTCATTTCCATACAAAAGAGTTCCGCCGCCCGGTCAGTTAGTATGGGAATGTCGAATTTTTTTTGAGTTTCCAGCATTGTTCCCATAGAAAAAGTTGTTCATATGGAAGGTCTGAGTCACCCGTTTAAGGGTCCAAAACGATCAAAATTGTATAACTAATAATTTTTATCTAATATTACTTGGTCTGGCTAATACTAGGTGGTCGTGATAAGTGGTGAGACAGGGTGCGGTAAAAGCACCCAAGTCCCGCAGTACATCCTCGACCACTGGTTGAAGAACTTCAACAAGGACGGGCAGGAGCACGCCGAGATCATTTGCACGCAGCCGCGAAGGATATCTGCTATAGGGGTGGCGGAGAGGGTGGCTGAGGAAAGGGTCGAGAAGATAGGGCAGGTGGTTGGTTATCAGGTAATTTTCATTTTTTAAAGTATTTTCGATAAGTATTATCTTATTCTACCGACTTTTTGAGACGTGATAACGTCTTATAAATCGATAAACGCCGGCTGCACGCACGAAAAAGTCTCACGTTCCGCGTGCAAGCGAGAGCGCGGTACAAGCGATAGAGACACGATCGGCCTAAACGTTCGGCTTGTTACGCACCTATCGGAAGCGTTCGGCTTGTTACGCACCTATCGGAAGCGTTCGGCTTGTTACGCACCTATCGGAAGCGTTCGGCTTGTTACGCACCTATCGGAAACGTTCGGCTTGTTACGCACCTATCGGAAGCGTTCGGCTTGTTACGCACCTATCGGAAGCGTTCGGCTTGTTACGCACCTATCGGAAGCGTTCGGCTTGTTACGCACCTATCGGAAGCGTTCGGCTTGTTACGCATCTATTGAAAGCGTTCGGCTTGTTACGCACCTATCGGAAGCGTTCGGCTTGTGACGCGTCTATCTCTCTTCCACCGTTATCACGTAAAGTTATCGTCCGTTAACCGACTATACAGTCAACCAATTTTTTGTGTTGTTTGAAGAGACTGAAAGGGTTTCTGGCTTTGCAAGTCGTCTTTTAGGGTTCCGTACCTAAATGCCGGCCGGTAAAACTTTATTACTAAGCCTCCACTGTCCGTACTCCAGTAGATCACAGGGCGTTATCTTTAAAAATTTCACAGAATAAGTATATCTATTGCCGCTGCAACAAAAAAAGGTGGCGGTCCTATACAAAGGCGTGTTTTGTTTGGCGATTTTTGTCAATTCAAAGATACTTCACGTGGTAGAGCAAAATTCATTTTTGCTAGCAGCATGAATAGGCCGGCTCGTCCGGGGAAGCATCACACTCTCACAGAAGATCGAAGTTTGAGTAGAAGCTCTACCGCTTCTATGCATCGTTCGGTGAGAGAGCCGGAGGCTCATCATCCCCCAGCCCCTCCCCCCCACATTTTGATTTTATTATTTATGTGGGACGTGTAAATAAAAAAGTGTAGGACCGGAGAAAACTGTATATTCCTTCAATTTCGTTACAATAAATATGTACTTGCAGTAATAGAATCTTTTTCGTCGTCGTCGTGCGTGCGTGTCATCAAGAGAGAGAGAGAGCCCTCCTTCAAAATCTTCATTCGTTGGCTTTTCATTCTCTTATTCGTTCGGACATTCATTCTATAACCGCGTTCAACCAATCTAGAATCTTAAGATGCATTCAAAATAAAATCCCACATTATATATTTGAACCGTTTGGGGTTGAAACTCTTGGGCCGTGGGGACCTTCAGCCCACAAATTATTCACTGCCATTGCCAAGAAGTTAATTGAGGTATCTCTTGACCAGAGGGCTGGTCTGTATTTTGGTCAAAAGATTAGCATTGCCATAGAACGTGGCAATGCTGCCAGCCTTCTGGGCACGCTACCACGGGGTAATGAGCTGCCAGGGCTATTTTATTTGTAAGTTTTCTTTTTATATGTGGTTTTTAAGTTATCCCACATAATTATCGAACATTATTTTTTATTTTCAGATCAGATTGGAAAGCAAAGTATCATCAAAAACCCGCCTGACCTTCTGCACAACGGGTATATTACTACGGCGACTAGAATACGACCCTCAATTAAAATCAGTCACCCACATTCTGGTAGACGAAGTCCATGAGAGATCGGAAGAGAGCGACTTCCTCCTGCTGATACTGAGGGACCTTGTCAAAGTGAGGAAGGATCTGCGTGTGATACTGATGAGTGCGACTTTGAACTCCGAGTTGTTCGCGCAGTATTTTGAAAAGGTTCCAATTTTGGAGATACCAGGTGAGTTTTCTGACTCACGGTTTTTTTTCATTTAGTTTTTTTTTAGCATTTTAGCATTTTTTTCATTTAGTTTGTACCACAGATGTACATAGATGACGCGAATATCACAATTGGTATGGTTCTATTTTAACAGCCTCCGTGGTCCAGTGGTTATGGCGTTTGCCTGTTGACCTGGGGGTCGTGGGTTCGATTCCCACCGGAAGCATACTTTGTTTAGTTGTTTCCAGTTTGGTTAGGACATTGCAGGCTTGAATCACCTGATTGTCTGATAATAAATATGATTCCGTGCTTCGGAAGGCACGCTAAGCCGGTGGTCCCGGTTGCCATCTGGTAGTCGTTAAAGGAACCACGTCAGAGGCCGAGAGGCGGTTCCGAAGTACTCTGACACCAGGGTGTGCATGGTCGATTGACCATGACACCTACTAGAAATGATGATGATGATGATATGGTAACCAAGCGTTTCGACTTTTTAACACCTACTGTGGGAGTTCTTGGCGGGAATTTCGGTGGACTGCACGGTTTTTGTTTCGGATTGTTTTGCAAATTGCTTTTAGTGGACTTTATAATGTGAAATCGGTGTAATTTAAATGCTCGTGTTTATGAACAATTTGTGGAATAACTAAAATAAAGTGTCATGGTGTGGCTGTAGTAAGATTTACATAGCGGACTGGTCGCTCGCCTTACTGCAACGTCTATGATCAAACCAGTGGATCCGTGGGAATTGTAGCCAGGGGCTCCCCATTGAATCAAGGAAATGAATTACACCACCATTTCGTTGATAACACGAAGAAAAATTTGGAGGGCTAAAAGGCATAGAAAGCCAAATGACGTAAAACAAGAACAAAATAAAATAACACGTACTATGACGTCACAGGCGAAATATAGTAGTGAGATCCAAAACGATTCAGTTTTTGTGCTATTACTGTTAAGAGCCCGCCATATGCCAGGCGGCGTGGCGATACAAACGCGGATGGTCTAAACGCGTTGGCTACTTTGGATATTTTCGTTTTTTAGGAATATTCAAGGGTTATTCGAAAAAGAAAAACATATGATGGCTGCCTTATCTGTAATGCAATAATAATCAAAAGTTTCAAGGTTAATTTTAATGAATTTGGTGAATAATGCTATATACCGAGTAAATTAGACGTGATTTGGAGGCAACTTTGCAATTTTTTTCTATCAAGAAAATTTAACGCAATCGTGTTTTTGAGTCATATAGTTACCAGAGATAGTCCTGAACTTGGCTGCATTTTTATTTCAACTTGAGTATTTAATTATTATTGATATAACAGTCAATCATGCAAAGCAGTGTGAGGTAGTACGGGCCCTTAATTATTACGCAACGAGACATTGTTTTGTTTTCGTACCCTTCCGGATGCAGCAACAGACGCGCGCGATCTGTCAGTAGACGCGGCCAACCTTGACGCTTGGTCGGGGTTCGGACACGCGAAGTAGGTTCATTTACGTCATATATGTACACCTATACCTCATTACTTGAACAACATTTATTACATTTGTATGGTCATCATCATTTCGTGTAGGTGTCACGGTCAATCGACTCTGCACACCCTGGTGTCAGAGTTCTTCGGAACCGCCTCTCGGCCTCTGACGTGGTTCCTTTAATGACTACCAGGTGGCAGCCCGGACCACCGGCTTAACGTGCCTTCCGAAGCACGGAATCATCTTTATTATCAGACAATCAGGTGATTCAAGCCTGCAATGTCCTAACCAAACTGGAAACAACTAAACAAAGTATTTGTATGGTGGTTGCTGTGTATTATTGATTCGATTTTATTTTGGCCTGTTTGTTTAATCAATGGAATGTTGACGAATGTAGATGAATGACTAGCTCCGTGGCGCAGCGGTCAACACGCCAGCCTGCGACACGGAGTGACCGGGTTCGATCCCCGGCCAGGTCAAGATGGAAAATGATCTTTTTCAGATTGGCCTGGGTCTTGGATGTGTATCTATATATGTATTTATTATAAAATATAGTATCGTTGAGTTAGTATCCCATAACACAAGTCTCGAACTTACTTTGGGGCTAGCTCAATCTGTGTGATTTGCCCGTATATATTTATTTATTTATTTAATGTTTTTTTAGGTAGAACTTTCCCAGTGGAACAATTGTTTTTGGAAGACATCATGGAGATGTCAAATTACGTTATGGAAGAAAACGGACCTTATTCAAGAAAATTAAAGAAAGGTAGATCTTTAACATACAAAAGTATTGTTTCTTTATTAATAACGGTCGTGTGTCTATGGGAAAAATCTATATGATCTTAATTTCTTAATCATAATTTCTCGATCGTATATTTTCTATAAGCTTTGTTTAGGTTGTATTTCCTTATTTAAAAGCTTAGAAACATCTGTGAGACCTCTCCAACCCGTCTGGCCAGCGTGGAGAGTGTAGGCCAAGTCCTCTGGCTGCTCTGGCCAAGTATGGCTCTAGTAGTACAGAGAGGGTCGTGCTCCTGTAGTGGAGACTAATGAGGACCTGATGATGATGATGATGATGATGACATTTTCTATAGTGGTACGGAACCCTTCAACGCGCGATTCCAACTTTGCATTTGGCCGGTATTACAAGTCAAAGTTTGGAAAAGTGCTATACAAGCCTTGGCCACAATGAAGCATTCGATGGACTGAAGTGATGTGGTGCCTCGGCTTCTCCTCGGCCCACACTCTCACTTTCGTCCGTCAATGCCTCCTTTGCCGGCCACTATTGAGCCCCTCCCTCACCTGAGAGGTTTCTTGAGCAGAGTCTCAGACTGCATTCATGTGTATATATATGAATTGGTGAAAGTTTTACGGTCTGCTGCCTGCTACCGCAGACTAATACCTATGAAAATGAATTACAAGTATTTGCCCGCACCAGGAATTGAACCCAGAACCCTCGTGTAGCAGACTGGCGTTCAGACTTTTTATTGGATAAATATATATGTTATTTGCTGGTCTGGGAGAAAAGAAAAAAAATCCGGCGAAGTGCGAGTCGGACTCGCGCATGAAGGGTTCCGTACCGTTATCTAAAAACGGCAACATAATCATGTCTGTTGTATAGGATTAATATTAATTTTATTTTTATTTAATTATTTATTTTTAAGGTGAATATACAACTGGATATTCTGTGAATATTTCAAGTGTCTACCTGTTGCCGTTATTAATATCGAGCAAAAACAAGCAAAAAAAAATCACGTTTGTTGTATGGGAGCCCCCTTAATTATTTATTTTATTTTTTAGTATTTGTTGATATAGCGGCAACAGAAATACATCATCTGTGAAAATTTCAGATAGACAGACATACGGACAGCGCAGCGACATTAAAAGGGTCCCGTTTGTACCCTTTGGGTATGGAACCCTAAAAACGTAGAATGTACCTTCTGTTTCTCTTCCTGCACAGATCAAAAGTCAAAAGTCAAAAGTCAAAGATTTTTATTCAAAATTGGATACATGTATCTCTTTTTGAACGTCATATTTTTATTTCTTATATATTTTTTTATATATGCAAAATTGAAATACTACTAGCGTTTCGGAACGACCACTGGTGAGAAGAATACGCCGAAAGAAACTCAATCCAGCCTTGGTCCCTACGTGCCTGAAGGGCTCTGAATACATTGTTAACATTAAATACAATTTTTCATACTATAGATTAATTTTAACATTTAATAATTGTTAACATTAAATAAATTTATATAAATTTCCACGCATTTTTATCAGTAATATAATCATTAATGCAGTAATAAGCCTTTTTTATTAACTGGTTTTTTACAATCGTTTTGAACTTAAGTAAAGGCAGACCTAATATTTCTGCAGGAATTTTATTATAGAAGCGTACTCCTAAACCCAAAAATGAATTCATAGTTTTCTGCAATCGCAATACTGGTGTAGCTAATTTATTTTTATTTCTCGTGTTTCGGTCATGGATATCACTATTTTTCTTATATAAATCAAGATTATAGCGCACAAACATAATATTCGCAAATATGTACTGAGAAGGTAAAGTTAAAATATTTATATCTTTAAACAATTCTCTAAGAGATTCTCTAGCACCAAGTTTATATATAGATCTAATAGCGCGCTTCTGCAGGACAAATATGGTGTTTACTTCTGCAGCGTTACCCCATAGTAAAATCGCATAAGACATAACACTATGAAAATAACTGAAATATACCAAACGCGCAGTATCAACATCAGTCAGTTGTCTAATTCTCCTGACAGCATAAGCTGCAGAACTAAGTTTACCCGCTAACGTAGTAATATGGGCACCCCATTGAAGCCCGGCATCAAGAGTTATTCCAAGAAATGTTGTTTTATCAGTTAAATCTAGTGGTTCATTATCCATTACTATTTGTGTTGGAATTTTTGTAACATTTGGTAAGCAAAATTTAATACATTTCGTTTTCTTAGCGTTCAACAATAGATTGTTCGCTGTGAACCAATCCAACACTTGAGCTAAAGTACTATTAACCACGTCAAAAGAATTAGTTTGTCTATCAATTTTGAAGACAAGAGAAGTGTCATCGGCAAATAGTACAGCCTTACATGTATTGACACAGTAAGGTAGGTCATTGATGTAAATGAGGAATAACAGAGGCCCTAGGATAGAGCCCTGGGGTACGCCCATCTTAACCGATGATCCGGAGGATTGTACCCTATCTAAACTAACTTTTTGAGTTCGGCCACTTAAATAAGATTCAAGTAAATCGCGAGATTTACCTTTTATTCCATAGTTCTCCAGCTTGGAGAGAAGGGTATTGTGGTCTACGCAATCAAAGGCTTTGGAAAGATCACAAAAAACACCAATAGCATTTTGTTTTCCCTCCCAAGCATCATATATGTATTTCAACAGAGCTACACCCGCGTCTGTAGTTGACCGACCCTTTGTAAATCCATACTGTTCACGATGGAAAAGGCTATTTATGTTAAAAAAAGCTAATAACTGATTAAAAATCATTTTTTCAAATATTTTACTAAGAGCTGGCAGAATAGAAATGGGACGGTAATTAGTGGGATCATTTTTATCGCCAGATTTGTACAAAGGAATGACTTTACTTAACTTCATCAAGTCAGGAAATGTCCCAGTATCTACACACTTATTAAATATAGAAGCTAAATATGGTGCAATTACTTCAATGATGTTACTAATGACAGCTACAGAGATATCCCACAAATCTCCAGTTTTCTTATTGTTCAAACTCTTAAATGTATCAATGATTATTTGAGGTGTTACATGTTGAAATATTAAATGATTGTTACATTCTGGTATACAGCTTGTTAATAGTTTTTTAGATTCCTCAGATGATAAACGTAAGGAGGCAGTAGTATTTACGGGAATGTTAGTAAAGAAATCTTCGAAAAATTCTTATAGATCATAAAAGCCGATCGATGGAATGGTCTAAAATCTAAGCAATCATGTCAGTAGTAGTGTTACCCATCGGTATTTTGATTTCGTTTTCCGTCTACATGTGGCATTCAGGTCTTACAGATCTGGGCATCTGTCTACCTCGTAAAGGAAAAGACGTGATAGTATAGTATGTTTTTATTGTAGGAGAAAAGAAGCAAGATCTTGAAACGGAATTAGAAACGAGCGACGTTCGCGCGGAATCCGCCGAGCCGCCCAAAATGTCCATACGAGACGAGAACCTGTCCGTGGCGCAGATGATGGCGCGGTACCCTCAGTGCAGCAAAGTCACGTGCAAGAATATGTACATGATGGATACTGAGAAGGTATGTATGGACGACCTCTGTGGCCTAGAGATTTATATCTATCTATCTATCTATATCAGGCCTTTTTAGTCTCCACTACAGGAGCACGACCCTCTCTGTACTACTCAAGCCATACTTGGCCAGAGCAGCCAGAGGACTTGGCCTACACTCTCCTCGCTGGCCAGACGTGTTGGAGAGGTCTCTCAGATGTTTATAAGCTTTGTTTAGCTTGAATTTCCTAAGTCGCCTTCTACGACATCCACGGGAAGACTTGGAGTGGTCCTATTCTACTCTGCCGGATACCACACGGTGAGATTTATATATATGTTACGGTTAGAGTGATTAATTAAAAATTATTAATAATTGCCTATCATTATTAATAATTACCGAAAGTACAGGTAAAAGTGAGAAATTAATCACATTTGTCGGTGATTATTAATAATGTAACCTTAGTACCGATAAATGTAATAACTATCGATAAAAATAAATGTACACTGGCGATTTTTTTCTCGATCGGGCAACAGAGGTGCGGGCAGGGGTGGCGAGGCGGCGTGCGGGATGTGCGAAAGGCCACGCGAAGATTTGCCTTCTTGGATACTAAAACTGATGTAATTTTCCAAAACTACACCGAATAAAACCTAGAAATTGACACTCACGTCGATTTATAATGAAAAGTCACGTCCGACATCTTAGATTATATAGGTAACTGACGTCATTTTCGAGATATGCACCTCTACACCCCAAGAACCTAGAAAACGACACTCATGTTGGTTTATCATGAAAAGTCGCGCCCGCCATCTTGGATTACATAACTAAGGTAAAAACCCAAAAAACGACCCCTTTGCAGGTTGCAGGTTTTTCATGAAAAGTCGCGACCGCCATCTTGGATTCCAAAAATTACATCATTTTCAAGATCTCTACCCTAAAATAGACACTTACATATTTTCATGCCTGTTCCCATGGTGGTAATCTCGAGGCCTTTTTAATCAAAGTATTAAAAAGGCCTCATCACAAGAGGCCTTCTTGATGGTGATGACGATTCTATAATTTTGCCATTTTATAATAATAGCAGGTGTCCAATCCAGGCAAACCTAGCACAAGTCCAGCTACATTTCAATCCCATAAATTTGTCTTTCATAATGCAATAGTTTCTGCTCCAGCTTAGACCTGTTCAAGGACATATCATACATTGGTATTTCCAGAAACAAGTTCTGGCTGGAGACCAACTTTACATCAACTTCTCTAAAGGGCCTCTTCATGTTGGATATATATCTCCACGCAAGCCTCCAAAGGACCGGGGTAACACCCGTGAAACCAAAGTAGATACAAATAATAATACTAATAACGTTTTATTTTAGAAATACATTTCTATAACATAGGTTAGTACCAAAAATAAGCTTATAAACTAGGGTTAGTAAAGTGAGCCAAATAAAAATATTAAAAACTAAAGTTATTTTACATTGACACGAGCAAGTCTCGAGTCAACGTGGACTCTGTTCCAGTAGCTCAAGATAGGGCAGCAATAGCGACTCCCTTTCGCTGCCGAGAGGCTGTTCTCTCACTCTTTTAACTTTGTTTATTAAGAGTACAGATTAAGAGGTGATTATTGTTGTCAGTTTCTTTAAAACAAGTACCTACCCTTCTTTGTGTGATCTGAGACAAGTACTGTTATATGTGTCATATCTTACGAATAAGTAGTATCGTCGTCATATCATATTCTTAATAAATACCTGCTGGACTAATAACTTTGGGTTTTTTTATAACTTTTACCAATGTGTGTAGTGAATTATTAATAATAACTACCAAAAGTAATTAATTTCAGTTTTTTATTCACATTTACCAAAACACGAGGTTATTATTAATAATGTTATAAAATTATTAATAATTTTCGATTAATCAAATTTACCGTAACATATATACGGACAAATCACACAGATTGAGCTATCCCCAAAGTAAGTTCGAGACTTGTGTTATGGGATACTAACTCTACGATACTATATTTTATAACAAATACATATATAGATGTCATCATTATCATCATTGCAGCCATGTGGAGTCCACTGCTGGGCAAAGGCCTCTCAAAGATTCTATGTTCCATTGGAGGATATTGCCAGTGCCGGCGTCAGCATTACTGGCGCCTTGGGCGAGATTTCTACGAGCCCCCTCTTATTAGGGAGAGGGGGGTGCAATGCGATTGAATCACACTGCCCTGCGTCCTCTGCCCTTGATTGGTTGTTTGTTTTCCGTGTGTGTAAGTGGCCAACAGTGGTGTTAAATTTTTCAAGCTGCCTAAAGTCATCTGACATGGCTTAACGACTGCCATCAATGATGACAACCGGGACCTTTCGGCCGCATCGGACTAACGGCTTAACGTGCCTTCCTTGCTTGGTGGGAGCGCCGCTTCTGTATCCAGCGCCGCTACTGGATATTGCCATACTCACCACGCTTGGCAGGCTGGTTGGTGAGCGCAGTTTCTTTGGCCTCTTATGCTTCCGATGCTACTGCCCAAAGAAGCATTTTTAAGCTGGGGAAAGGATAGGAATTTGTTAGATTTGGGATGGAAATGAAGGTATTGGGATATTACTCACTCGGATAAATGGGAAAAGCAAGCAGCAGCTCGGTAGGCCGGGCGCGCGTACCCGATGGCATACCTGCAAACACCGGATAGGCAGTTGAGGATGTCATCCTTGACGTTGAGGATGTCATCCTTGACTTTGAGGATGTCATCCTTGACTTTGAGGATGTCATCCTTGACTTTGAGGATATCATACTTGATATTGAGGATGTCATCCTTGACTTTGGGGATGTCATCCTTGACGCTGAGGATGTCATCCTTGACCTTGCCTGTCATCATGCCACGTTATCACACCTTAGGTCCCAGGTTTGATCCCCGGTCAGGTCCAGATGGAAAATTATCTTTTTTAGATTGACCTGTTTCTTGGACGTTTATCTATGTATGTATGTTGTATAAAATATAGTATATAGTTAAGTAAGTATTCTATAATTAAAGCTTCTCAAACTAATATTTGACAAGCTGCAACAATTGACACATATTTCCAATAACAGCTCTGTCTCGGTGTATTTCAAAACACCCTGGCGAGATTCTGGGGAGAATGTGATCCAGTGGTCTTGATATAGGCGTATGTTTCTTCGTGAGGCAAGAAAAAAAGGGATGGAGCGGACATTAAATATAAATAAATATAATAAATAAATATTACGGACAAATCACACAGATTGAGTTAGCCCCAAAGTAAGTTCGAGACTTGTGTTATAGGATACTAACTCAACGATACTATACAGTATCGTTGAGTTAGTATCAGTATATTTCATAACAAATACATATATAGATACACATCCAAGACCCAGGCCAATCTGAAAAAGATCATTTTCCATCTTGACTTGCCGGGGATCGAACCCGGTCACTCCGTGTCGCAGGCTGGCGTGTTGACCGCTGCGCCACGGAACTAGTCGAACTGACACATTGGTTTGATAGTACTAAGAAAGCGCCATCTATTCATATATGATGAAATTTTACAATTTTAACACACTCATTCTTTTGTTTTGTTCGCAGATTAACCTAGAGTTGGTGGAGCACGTGTTAAGCTATATTGTGAGTGGTGACCATAAATGGCCGCGAGAGGGCGCCATATTAGTGTTCCTGCCGGGTATAGCTGAAATTATGTCTCTCCACGACCAGCTTGCGGAGAGCCATACGTTCAGCCCAAAGTAAGTTGTACCATGTGGTCACAACGCGTTATACCGGGTGTTACAAAACTACAAAATAATATTTAAGGGACATGATCAGTCTTAAACAACTATCCCCAGGAAACATACACGAACGAGAAAAAAAATTTCCACCTCCCATTGAAATTCGATCAGCCGATTGCTTATTTTGTATCGGAGATCGGATTTTTCTGTTCATGTTTCGAAATTTGTACCATGGGGAAAGTTGTTTAATATTATGGACTGATCATGCCCCTTAAATATTATTTCGTAGTTTTGTAACACCCGGTATATTGCGTTCAATTTTTGTCAGGATCATCACATATATGGCGCCATAGGTTTATTCACAACTATGTATCCACCTTATTATGAGAAAATAAAATCAGTCAGAGAATATCTTATTTCAGACTAGCTGTTGCCCGCGGCTCCGCCCGCGTTAATGTCGTTCCCTTGGGAACAGTAGAAATGATAAAAATTCCATACAAACCCCTGCCCCTTTGCTTTTTCCATTTAAGAGGGAATTTAATACATTTCACCTGCATAGATCTTTAGCCCTTAAGGAGGGGATTTTGCCCATTTCACCTACACAGATATTTTTTTATTGTAATGGAGAACTTCTTATTGTCATATTTCTAAGTAAATAAAAAAAATCCATACAAACTTTACCCCACCTATTCTACCCCTTCAAGGGGAAATTTCGACCATTTTAACTACACAGATCTTTTTAATTGTAATGTAAACATATATACTTATTTTTATACTTCTATGTCCAGAAATGAGAAAATTTCCATACAATCCCCCCCCCCCCCCCTTTATCCCTTAAGGGGGAATTTTGTACATTTCACCTACACAGATCTTTTTTAATTGTAACCTAGAACGTATAAACTTATTTTCATACCTCTAAGTCTAGAAATGGAAAAATTCCATACAAACTTTACCCCCTATTTACCCCTTCAAGGGAGAATGTTGTCTGGTTCACCTAAACAGATCTTTTTTTAATTTTAATTGAGAACTTGCGTACCTACTTTCAAACTTCTAAGTCCAGAAATGAGAGAATTCCATAAAACTTCAACCCCTTTGATTTTCTAAAAATCCTTTCTTAGTGCTCATTTACATTATAAAAAGAATCCCTGTGCCAAATTTCAAGTTTCTGCGCACAGTAGTTTCAGCTGTGCGTTGATATATAAGTCAGGTTTGCCTTTGGCCCGCGGCTCCGCCCGCGTAAGTGTCGATTTCTTAGGAACAGTAGAATTACCCGGAATACATTAGTTTATGACTTTCAATGAAACACCTTAATATTGAATTTCAATTGAATAACTTCAAAAACGGAAAGTTTCATACTAACTTTGCATCCCCGTTATATCCCCTTAAGGGATGATTTTTGAGAAAATAATTTACTCGTGTTCATGCCTTTTAGTAAAGAACCTTCATGCTGAATTTCATTCGACTAACTTCAAAAATGGCAAAGTTACATGCTTACTTTGCACCCCTATTTTACCCCCTTAAGGGATGATTTTTTAGTAAAATATTTTACTCGTGTTTCATACCTTTCAGTGAAGAACCTTCATGCTGAATTTCATTCGAATAACTTCAAAAACAACAAAGTTTCATACTAACTTTGCAACCCGTTTTTCCCCCTAAGGAGATGAATTTCCAAAAATCCTTTCTTAGTGCTCTCCTACGTTATAAAAGGAACCCCTGTGCAAAATTTCAAGTTCCTAACCCTTATAGTTTAGGCCCTGCGTTGATATGACAGTCAGTCAGTCAGCTTCTCCTTTTTTTTTAGTATGGATTACTATGGATAGTATGGATAGGTATAATGCTATCGTATAATGATGATGAATTGACTTTGGATTTTAATTTTCTTATGTCATTTATTATTTTATTTTATTTTTGCTATATGTTTGCAGGCAAACTCATGCCTTGAGTTCATTCAAATGACGATAACTTTTTTTTTAATGAACCGATTTTGATGAAACA
Organism: Elegia similella; assembly: GCA_947532085.1. Taxonomy (NCBI): domain Eukaryota; kingdom Metazoa; phylum Arthropoda; class Insecta; order Lepidoptera; family Pyralidae; genus Elegia; species Elegia similella. The sequence continues at coordinate 2,734,830 of OX383940.1, forward strand.
AACTTTAAATGTTAAACTGAGTTAAAACAAAGCAATTGGTGAAAGTTTGAAGTAAATCGGTTCAGTATTTTCGGAGATAATCGTGATCATACATACAGACAGACAGACAGACAAGAAATTTGAAAAAAAAATTTTTGCTTTCTATTATTCTTTTTAAGTGTCATTCTATCCATTTCAGTCAAAAATTCGAAATGTACAGACAAAATAATTTTACTGTTTTATTATATGTATAGATAGATGAAAAATATATTTTTGGCTAATACAATATCTTCCAGTTTTACCAAGTTTAAGCTAACGCCATCTAGTGACGGAAAGTCTGTAACTATTGCACTACAGCGCCCTCTTCGCCGCCCATAGTGGCAGTTAGTAGAACTAACTACCACAGCTTGCCGGCAACCGGCCTGCTGCTTTTAACAGGCCTTAAGTTGGGCCAATATTGGTGTATGAGATTGGCAGTCTAACGCTGGATGCAAGCCGCTTCCAACCGGTCATAATATAGTTGAGGCGCTACAAAACCGAGGCATCTTTAACAGTGACCTGAAAGCATTGTTATATTTTGACTAGCTCCGTGGCGCAGCGGTCAACACGCCAGCCTGCGACACGGAGTGACCGGGTTCGATCCCCGGCCAGGTCAAGATGGAAAATGATCTTTTCAGATTGGCCTGGGTCTTGGATGTGTATCTATATATGTATTTGTTATAAAATATAGTATCGTTGAGTTAGTATTCCATAACACAAGTCTCGAACTTACTTTGGGGCTAGCTCAATCTGTTTGATTTGTCCGTATATATTTATTTATTTTATTATTTTATTATTAGACCCGCAAGACGCTGTACGATTTCTTCGTGTAGTTCACCCACAAACTACTCGAGTTAAGCGATGTGCAGTACGCTTTGAATTAATAATGTTATTTTTACTGCAGTCGAACATCTGCGTGCCAACATTTTCGCTGTAATCGACAGCGCCCTGCGTTCCCTCTCCATGTCAACATCATCTTTTAGGTCTTCAGATAAAAAGTGCCCAAGGTATTCATTTCACTCACTTTAGGGACTTATCATAAAGTTTTATAGGAGGTACCACTTTTGGACACTTGTTACCGGCCATAAAAGCTTGTTACAAAAATGTATTTTTTGCAAAAAAACTTGTTTTTATATATTTTTCAGAACCGGCAAGTACTTGCTATTGCCTCTCCACTCAACATTAACGAGTGAAGAACAAGCGCTCGTGTTCAAAAAACCGAAAGCCGGCGTGCGGAAGATCGTGATAACGACCAACATAGCAGAGACATCAGTGACCATAGACGACTGTGTGTTTGTCATAGACTGCGGGAGGATGAAGGAAAAGAGGTGAAGTTATATACATACATACATACTGTCACGTTCTATTTTTCCTTGCGGGGTATCCAGACCGTCTATAGGACCTAAAAGCCACGGGCGTGAAGATCGAAAACGCAATCAGAATAGTGATGGGTTGCTAGCCACATCGCCTACTTACATGACTCCTCAGATTTTCGCCCATTCCCTCGTTCGGCTTTTATGATCTGCGTGGGAAGAGAAGCAGCTGAAAAGTAAGAGAAGTACATTCTACGTTTTTCTTTTCTCTCAGATAAGCATGGGAGATAAAGTTGTCTCAATTTAATAATGATCTTTTAGCCTCAATGGAAACATGTGGTTCCAATTTCTATCCGATACGATTTGTTTCATAGTTATCACACAGATGGCGCCATATGTTTTTTTACAAAGTTGTATCCGCCATATTATGAGGAAATAACATCAGAATATTTTGTTGAAACGAATCTTTTCGGCTTATATAAATAAAAAGAAAGAAAGGTAATTTGGTTTCACCAAGTTTTGACTAACGCCATCTAGTGATGGGTGAAAAAAACTGTCACAGGCACTGCAGCGCCCTCGTCGCCCTTACCCTAAGTGACAGTTAGTGCTCAGAGCTGGCTAAAGCTACTTTTCCGTCTTTTATTTGATTTGAATGGTCGTTAAACAAGCTTTATTTTGATATATATCTTTGAATTTTTTTAATTGTAAAGAGCGCGGGTCACTTGACTGGTTAATCAATTATGAGATGATTAACAACCAAATATTGGAGCGTCAAATGAAGAACGAGAATACTTACGGGAGATTATGCAATTTTATTTTCATTTATTTTATTCAGGAAAAACAAACAGTTACAAATGAAAGTTAAACAAACAATTAAAAAATTATACATATATAATGAAAGCCTATAAATAAATATTCAAATGACTTTTCAGATTCGACTCCAACCGAAATATGGAATCTTTAGATCTCGTATGGGTGTCACGTGCCAACGCCAAACAACGTCGCGGTCGCGCCGGGCGTGTTATGCCCGGAGTGTGTGTGCATCTTTACACCTCGCATCGTTTCAACCATCACATATTGGAGCAACCAGTGCCTGAAATACATAGAATACCTTTAGAACAGCTGTTACTGAAGATAAAAATACTGCCGTTGTTCCAAAATATGAATGTGCATGAAGTATTAGGTGAGTTCAAATTGCGTTTTTGGAACTGTAATTTGATTTTATTAATTGGAAATTAATAAAATCAAATTACAATTAAATGCGGATTAGCTCTTTGAAGTGGCAGTGGGCGTGGCACATAGCTCGAAGAACCGATGGCCGATGGGGCAGAAAGGTGCTCGAATGGCGACCACGTACCGGCAAGCGCAGCGTTGGACACCCACCGACAAGGTGGTCGGACGACCTAACCAAGGTCGCAGGAAGACGCTGGATGCAGGCCGCTTCCAACCGGTCATATTGGAAATCCTTGGGGGAGGCCTATGTCCAGCAGCGGACTTCTTGCGGCTGAGATGATGATGATGAATTGGAAATTTCCAAGTTGAAAGTTCACAAACACACATACACATCTCCACGTCTTTATATCCGTGTTGATTCAACATCATTTCGTGTAGGTGTCACGGTCAATCGAACATGCACACCCTGGTGTCAGAGTTCTTCGAAACCGCCTCTCGGCCTCTGACGTGGTTCCTTTAACGATTACCTAATGGCAGCCAGGACCAAGGGCCTAACGTGCCTTTCGAAGCACGGAATCATCTTTATTATCAGACAATCAGGTGATTCAAGCCTGCAATGTCCTAACCAAACTAGAAACAACAAAGTATGCTTCCCGTGGGAATCGAACCCACGACCCCCGGGTCTACAGGCAAACGCCTTAACCACTGGACCACGCGTGGTAGACAGAGGCTAAGACTATAAGACCCAAAGGCCACATTGGAAGTAGTGATGATGAAATGTTTTATTTATGTCATCTTTTAAATGAAAATGCCACTAATACTTTTGCATCAATGGCAGATTTCTAGTCAATACAAATAAAATTCGCCCAAGTCAAAACACAAAAGAATAAAAAGGTCAAGTTTTGGTGAGTGAGAGAGGTAAGTTAATCATGATGAGTCACCAAAAACCACGTAAAAAGCTAACCAAACAAACCAAACCAAAAGCCGTTAGGTGACGCGAGCTTTAATGCGCATAAAGGGAATGGGATATGGTGGATAATTTCGACGCCGAGGTTTGAAGCACAGTAGTTTAATTGGCAGAACATAGATATATAATAAATAATAAATATATGGGGACATACCACACAGATTGAAGTAGCCCCACAGTAAGTTGTGAACTTGTGTCGTAGGATACTAACTCAGCGATACTATAGTTTATAATAGATTTATATAGATAAACATCCAAGACCCAGGTCAATCTGAAAAAGATCGTTTTCCATCATGACCTGACCGGGGATCGAACCCGGGCACTCTCGCGTCGCAGGCTGGCGTGTTGACCACTACGCCACGGAGCTCGCTCTCGGTAGTTCCATAGACCTTAAGGTCGCTGGTTCAAACCCCGTCGGCATGGAATTTTTTCACAATATTTTATTTCTTAATGTAGTGTAGATCAAAGTAGCATTGTGAATACAAAATAAACTCTTATAAAAATCAAAATAATTGAAAAAATTATGTCTTTTGTTAAAATTATTATATATTTTATTTTACAGGCAAGACGATAGAACCGCCAACAAAACCAAACATAGACAGCGCATTGTCTCGCTTACAAGACATCGGGGCGTTAGACAAGTCTTACGGCCTGACGGCACTAGGTGCCCATCTAGCCGCTCTCCCCGTAGATGTGAGGATTGGGAAGCTGATGTTAATGGGAGCTATATTCTGCTGTGTGGACTCCGCTTTAACTATGGCCGCGTGCTTGAGTCATAAGAGTCCTGTCGTGTCGCCTCGGGACAAGAAGGTAGCTGTCATTTATTTTTAAATTACTTTAGAAAAACTGGTCAAGTAGGGTACCATTAACTACATTTAAGTTTAAAATTAAGAATCATTAAAAAAAATATATTTTATTATATATTTAATTGCGAAAACATAAGTCACAAAAGCTCCCATTTTATGTATGTATTGATTGTTTCAGTCAGAGTCCGATGCAAAAAGAAGAGAATTTGCGTGTGCGAATAGCGATCAGCTCACTACACTGAGAGCTTATAGGGTAAGATATCTATGTGTTTTCCGACAGAGTAGAATAGGACCACTCCCAGTCTTCCCATTGATGTAGTAAGAGACGACTTAGGAAATACAAGCTAAACAAAGCTCATAAACATCAATAAAACCTCTCCAACCCGTTTGGCCAGCGAGGAGAGTGTAGGCCAAATCCTCTGTCTGCTCTGGCCAAGTATGGCTCCGGTAGTACAGAGAGGGTCATGCTCCTGCAGTGGAGACTAAAAAGATCTGATGATGATGATGTACTTTTTACAAGTTTTTATTTAACTTGCAATGTATGTATGTAACTATGTATGGATCGGTTGGAATGCTGTACCTCAAGTTTGAAGCAAATATCTTCCACCTCCTCCCATTGAGGTGAAATTGTTTATACTCGTTTAATTTGGATAAAAATGCATAGTTATCCGTGTGGCGTCATTCTAAATCCACCATGAACACCAACACTCAAGATGGCGGATATCGGCTCATGCAGTGTAAAAAATAGCAACAATTTTGTTCATAGTTTTATTGTGATAAAAACGACTTAAATCTATTACATTTATCACACAGGTAATTAATTGTCAATATAATATTACGAAAATTAAAAAAATGTTAAATTAATACAATACTAAATTATTTAAAATACAATTTGTCATGGTATAAAAATAAAAGAGAAACAAATTAAAAAGAAAAAAAATGCATAATTAAAATAGTATATATAAAAATGTCAAGTATTTTCTGATGTCATTATTCTCTATCGTCAAAACGGTGTTGCTTGTTAAATAAAATAATAAATAAATAAATATATACGGACAATCACACAGATTGAGCTAGCCCCAAAGTAAGTTCGAGACTTGTGTTATGGGATACTAACTCAACGATACTATATTTTATTACAAATACATATATAGATACACATCCAAGACCCAGGCCAATCTGAAAAAGTTCATTTTCCATCTTGACCTGGCCGGGGATCGAACCCGGTCACTCCGTGTCGCAGGCTGGCATGTTTCCCGCTGCACCACGGAGCTAGTCCGTGTTGTACCACTGGTCATTCATATTTTACAATATATAAATAATGCCTTAGTAATAACTGACCAGTTCTGATTCGTACAAAGGTTTGTTTAGAAATATAATAACTCCGGGCTTGTTTTCAGAAATGGCAGCATGCAATGAAGACCAGTACCCACGCGGGTCTAGTCTTCGCGAACGAGAACTTCCTGTCGCACAAGACTCTTCTCATGTTGGCTGACATCAAGCACCAGTTGTTAGGATTGCTGGCGGATATAGGTTTCGTGCCCGACATGCCTGATTTGAGAAGGAAGATGAGGAAGGATTCCGTTGCTGCTTTAACCGGGGAAGAGGTCAGTTATTATTCATCATCATCATCATCATCATCAGGTCTTTTTAGTCTCCACTGCAGGAGCCTGACAAGATCTATCTTTATTATCTATGGGAGAAATAAAAAATAGAATGTGGCAGCAGCTTCTCTTTCCGCGCAGATCGTAAAAGCCGATTAAGGAAATGGGCGAAAATCTGCAGGGTCATGTCAATAGGCAATGCGGGTAGCAACCCATCACTGTTTTGATTCCGTTTTCCATCTACACACCCTCCAACTGCAATGCTAAATATGTCCATAAGGTCTTGTAGACCTAGGCTCTGTCTACCCCGCAAGGGAAAAAGACGTGATAGTATGAATATGTATGTGTTTCATACGGATCCCTAACTTTTTGAAAATATACTATAGCCTATGTTCATGAGGGATAATGTAGGATTCTAATGGTGAATGAATTGTTAAAATCGGTCATGTAGTTTCAGAGCCTATTCAATTCAAATAAACAAATCTTTCCTATTCATAATATTATTGTAAGAAAAGGAGCCCGATGGCCCAGTGGGCGTAAACATTACTAACGGTAAGCAACCCCGGGCGCAGTCCCTGCTATGATGTGTGACTGAGACATAAAAATATCTTTAGCTCCTCCGTGCCTCGGAAGGCATGTTAAGACGTTGGCTGTCATCATTGATGGCAGTCGTCAAGCTATGTCAGATGCCTTTAGGCAGCTTTAAAATTTGACATTAGTGTTTGCCCCCTTACACATACGAAAACAAACAAACACTTACAACATTTTCTAAAAGTACATTTATTACTTTGAATTTATGACATAAATATAATTCTAAATCAGCTCATTATATAGAATATTGAGCTGATTTAGAATTATATATATGATTTTATTGAGCTGATTTAGAATTATATTCTAAAGCTATATTTTATAACAAATTAGTCGACATATTATTATAAGTAGTTCTAAACTAAAAATCTAAATTAAAACTTAAATTAAAAATAAAATGAATCTAATATATAAAAACATCAAATTAAATAAAATATTGATGCCAAATCGCTGCGGTCTGCTGGCAGGTTGCCCAAAAGGCTGGCGGCATTTCCTCGCTGGATGGCCAGACTCAGTCTTTGCCCGAAATGCGCGCCTGCCCTTAGGTCACCGGAAACGTCGATTAGGCGTGCGGAGATCTCTTTGAAAATTTGTCGGGCCTCCGCACCCCAAGGCCCTAAAGTCTCCACGGCGAAGGGCACAAATATATAAGGCTCGCTTAGAGCAGCATATTTGCGCCTCTTACTGGCTCCGCCAGAGTCTTGTGACATAAATTCAACTAGAAACGAGGTTCAGACGTTTCTTTGTTCCTGCTCCTATGACGTCACTATAATGGCGGCTGTAGTGTAAGCGCGATAATTTATGATTAAAATTTTATAAAATTTATTTCAAACTTCCGTTGAAAGGGATTAATGATTAAAATTACTTTCTTTTCAGTTGAATGCCAATGGAAATAATGATAAACTGCTAGCAGCGATATTGTGTGCAGCTTTGTATCCAAATGTTGTTAAGGTAAGTTCTTTCGTTGATCATGATACAACAATATATTATCACGACTGCTTCCTGTGGCGTAGGCAGAGACTTTCGATCTCCACTTGCTACGATTCTGACATATATCTCTAGCTTCGTCAACACTCATTACTCTCCTCATACATGCTGTACGGTTTCGGGTACTTCTAACATCTCCTTTATTAAGAACGTCTGCAATCTGACGTTCGACGAGGTCGACCCTCATTCACACAAATTTAACATATTATTAAAGCCTTCCTCATTATTCAAATTATAATTGTTGCCAGCCACTCTATGATTTCGAAATTATCATCATCACTATTTCATAAGAAAAGACTAGCCATAAGAAGTCCACTGCTGGACAAAGGCCTCTTCCAGCGATCCTTTGTTCCATGGGAGGATATTGCCATACTGACCACACTTGGCAGGCGGGTTGGAGCGCAGTATCTTTGGCTTCTTTGGATTTTTGAGTTGGGAAACGATAGGAATTTGTTGGATTGGGAAGGGAATCCTTATTCCCTTGTATTGGGATACGACTCACTCTGATGAATAAGGAAAAGCAAGTAATAGGTCAGGAGGCAGGGCGCGCGTACCCGATGCCATACATGTCGTGGCAGAGCCACGCTACCGGCAAAATAATAAAATAAATAATAAATATATACGGACAAATCACACAGATTGAGCTAGCCCCAAAGTAAGTTCGAGACTTGTGTTATGGGATACCAACTCAACGATACTATATTTTATAACAAATATATATATAGATAAACATCCAAGACCCAGGCCAATCTGAAAATGAATTGCTAGTAGCATGAATGGGCCGGCTCGTCCGGGGAAGTACCACACTCTCACAGAAAACCGATGTCTGAGTAAAAGCTTTACCGCTTCTATGCTTCGTTCGGTGAGTGAGACCATCCTTCCCCCTCCCCTCCCCATTTTCTTTCCCCAAATCCCTGAAAGGCCGACCACGCACATGTAACACCCTGGTGTTGCAGTTGTCCATGGGCAGGGGTGATCACTTACCATCAGGTGACGCGCTTGCTCGTTTGCCTATGACATAAAAAAACCTGCATCCACTGGACAAACAGCTGACGATGACAGCCTTCATATGAATTTCGAAATAGATGTTTTATATTACATTCCCTCGTCAATCCGTGGTGAGTCCTTACTCACCACGGATTGACTGATTGAAAGGCCTCGTTCCATGGAAGTATATTACCTTTAATATACTTCCATGGAACGAGGAATCCTTAGGAGAGGCCTTTGTCCAGCTGTGGACTTGAACGATGATGATGATTACATTTTCATTTCAGGTGCTAACCCCCGAGAAATCGTTCCACATGCAAGCTGGAGGAGCCATCCCCCGACAGCCATTGCCCGAGGAACTAAAGTTCAAGACCAAGACCGATGGCTATGTCAGTCTCCATCCATCGTCTATCAACTCGATTGTTAGATATTTTGCGAGTCCTTACCTTGTATACCAGGAGAAAGTAAAAACGACAAGGGTGTTCATAAGGGAGTGTTCTATGGTGCCGCAGATACCTTTGGTCTTATTTTCTGGTGAGTAATATGTATCTCCTACTTTTGTTCTAAGGCTTAACCCATTGAGCGCCAATGACTGATATGAAATATGAAATGATAATGTTATAAATTATAATTATTATGACCACTTTAAATTTGCAAAACATTCGCGTGACTGAGACGCCATTGACAACTAGTCATTACAATTTGTACTAGCTTGAATAATAATAATAATGATAACGATCGCTGATAATAAATACGAAATTAATATGTATCTATACTTTGCTATCTATTCATTAAGTAGCTGCATGTCAGAAAACACGCTTGCCGTTCCATTTCTTTTCTGTTGCGATACCCGACAGGGTTCATAGTGTAGCTATCTATACACGTTGAAATTTTGATCGTTCTGGACCCTTAAAGGGATGATTCAGCCCGTTCATATAAAGATATTTTCCTATGGGACCAATGCTGAGAACTTAAAATTTTTTTTTGACATTCTCATATTAATGACCGGGCGGCCGAATGTTTTGGATGGAACTGCCCATTTTTTTTTGTGTTCGCAGCATTTGTCCCGTAGGTAAAGTTGTTTATATTGACAGGCTGAATCACCCCTTTGAGGGTCCAGAAAGATCAAAATTTCACCGCGTATGTAAAACAGTGACTTTTAGTAGTTAGAATTGTTGTACGGTCACCTGCAAAAGTCCATACATAGCCTTAAGGTGAAAATTGATTGCAGTGATTGGGAAGGCACACATATGTTAAAATATCATGAACCTTATACTACATGTATAAGGTTGAAATTGCTATTATTTTTAAATAGTATCCGTTACTGCACACGACTTTTTACGCAACTTCTATATGGACTTTTGCTGGCGACCGTACATTATGAAATGCAATAAATTAATTGAATTGACGTTGGGCGTGAAGTAACGTAAATAAGCGCTGGCGTACAAAAGGTTAATTAAATAAGGCCAAATTCGACAAAGCCAAATTCAAACATCGAATCTTAGAATACGTGGTTAGGGTTCGGGATTTGGTGTAAAACACCAATTTCTTCAGAGGGAATTTATTTACTATGGAACCCCAACACTGGTACCTCACTGGTCTTCCAGCATGTCGAATATCCAATACGTAAATTAATCTGTCTTCTATTCAATTCTGTCTTCTGGTTCGTTGAAAGTTATCTCACGTGTCACTATAAGTATTATTCTAAGTTAAATGTAAGAGTGTTTCGCGCATTAAATTAAAAAAAGAAAATATGGTAGCGTAACTCTCATACAACTAACTATTCAATATCAGTCCCATTTACGCAAACAAACTTAACTCAAATCATAACGAAAAACTTATGCATTCATAGACGAAGCTAGTTTGCGATTGGCCGCATCAAGGTCACGGGGCGGTGTCAACATATCTAATGAACGTGTCAACATAGTGGAGGTAGGTAGGCTATCAGCTCGCCGCTCGCGCTGAGAAAATATTTTACTCACCAATGATAAGTTTACTCCAGTGTAATTTTTCCATCTTCCCTTGCGTTTCCTGCACCACTTTACTACACAAGAAGTGTTTTTTTTCTTAATTCGTTAAGATTTCTACGATGTTCACAAAAAATATGTCGTTAAATGTTTCTATCGACGCGTCCTTCCGTCACGGAGAGCGCGGCAGACTAGTTCGCGAAAAAATCTACTTTTTAAGCCCCGCCCGACACTACTTTGCGTGGTGTCAGTTTTTTAACGCAATGCTGCTTCCATAGTTTTTCTAATTCATTGGTTCCGCGCGAACGAAGAATGTCGAGATCTGCGCATGTACCATCAGATGTTTATGTAAAAAATTTAAAAGTCCTAATATTTTCATATTTATAATTTTACTAGCTTTCGCCCGCGGCTCCGCCCGCGTTAATGTCGATCCCTCGGGAATAGTACTTTTTCCCGGGATAAAAGGTAGCCTATGTCCTTCTCCGCACTCCAGAGAACTTGTATTCAAAATTTCATGATGATCGGTTCAGTAGTTACGGCGTGAAAGCGTAACAAACAAACAAATAAACAAACAAACAAACTCACTTTCGCATTTATAATATTAGTAAGAATGAAAAAATTAAGAATGGGGGACCTGCGAGATGGTTATATGAATATTTTCATGTGAGAATTAGTTTTAGACGTAAAATTTACAACCTTTTCGAAGGAAAATGTTTTTAGATATAATACATATATATATGGTCTTCCAAGCTGGTGTGGGAGAAAAAAAAAAACGTAGAATGTGCCAGCTGCTTCTCTTCCCGCGCAGATCGTAAAAGCTGATCGAGGGATTGGGCTAAAATCTGCGGAATTATGTCAATAGGCGATGTGGCTAGCAACCCATCATTATTTTAATTCCGTTTTCTATCTACACGCTCCCCAACATGCTAAATGTGGCCATAAGGTCTTATGGACCTAGGCTCTGTCTACCCCTCAAGGGAAAAAGACGTGATACTATGTATGTATGTATACAACGTGATTTTGAATCTCCTAGCTATATTGGAATCTCAGAATCAGAATCCTTAATGAAATATAGAATTGAAAGAAAAAAAGCATTCTATGGAATTTCTATGGAAGGTCAAACTCGGTTTTTACCTTTTTTTCTTGCAGTTCTGTATTCCATTAGGGATTCTGATTCCCAGATTTCAATATAGCTAGGAGGTTCAAAATCACGCTGTATATGTATCGTTGTTCCAGGGTGCAACTTGGCCGTGGAGCTGCACAATGGCACTTTCATCGTGTCACTGGAAGATGGCTGGATCATGTTCCAAGTTGAAAAGCACGAGGTAAGAATTATCATCATGGTATCATTGTTAAGGGCCCGTACAACCTCACACTGCTTTGCATGATTGACTGTAATATCAATAATAATTAAATACTCAAGTTGAAATAAAAATGCAGCACAGTTCAGGACTAACTCTGGTAACTATCTGACTCAAAAACACGATTGCGTTAAATTTTCTCGATAGAAAAAAATTGCAAAGTTGCCTCCAAATCACGTCTAATTTACTCGGTATATAGCATTATTCACCAAATACATTAAAATTAACCTTGAAACTTTTGATTATTATTGCATTACAGATAAGGCAGCCATCATATGTTTTTCTTTTTCGAATAACCCTTGAATATTCCTAAAAAACGAAAATATCCAAAGTAGCCAACGCGTTTAGACCATCCGCGTTTGTATCGCCACGCCGCCTGGCATATGTCGGGCTCTTAACGATCATCCTTGACGTATCCACGTCGCTTTATACAAACTGGAGATAGAGCTTTTCTGGCAGAAAAGAAAAAACGTAGTGCTTCTCTTCCCGCGCAGACCGTAGAAGCCGGTCAAGGGAATGGGTAAAGATCTAAAGAATCATGACAAAATTCGATGCGGCTAGCAACCCATCACTATTTTGATTCCGATTTTTCATCTTTGCGCCTACCAACACGCTAAACGTGGCCTTTCGGTCTTATCACTTTAAGCTCTGTCTACCCCGTAAAGGATAAAGACGTGACATACATATTATGTATGTATGTAGAGTTGCGCTGTAACTATACATAGAGGGCGTTACGTGCTACATTTGACAGTTATTTATACTAGAACTAACGATTAGAGAAGCATTTTTGATTTATACATACTGGATCCAGCAGAATTAACTGGCCAGATCTATATAAATAATAATAAATATATACGGACAAATCACACAGATTGAACTAGCCCCAAAGTAAGTTCGAGACTTGTGTTATGGGATACTAACTCAACTATACTATATTTTATAACAAATACATACATAGATTAACATCCAAGACCCAGGCCAATCTGAAAAAGATCATTTTCCATCTTGACCTGACCGGGGATCGAACCCGGGGCCCTCGTGTCGCAGGCTGGCGTGTTAACCACTGCGCCACGGAGCTCGCCTGAAGAAATCCTCGTGTCACAATGTTTGTCCTCAATGGACTACTAAACCACTTAACCGATTATAATAAAATTCGCACACCATGTGCAGTTCGATCCAACTTGAGAGATAGGATAGTTTTTAACTTATGGCGAAACGAAGTTCGCCGGGGCAGCTAGTGATTTATAAATATCAATTCATGTATTATTTCAATGATAAAGATGCTGCCAGTTTTCTGGACGTATTACCGCAGGGCAATAATCTGCGGGCTATTTTCTCTTCATCTGTACTCTGGTAATCAATGAGGCAGAAAGGTTACCTCTAGCGACCACGTACCGGCCGCACTCGTTTCGGTCACCCACCACGTATTGGACGACCTGACCATGATCGCGATAACAAGCTATCAGGGAAAGACAATATAATACTAACGTTAGACTGCCATAATCATCATATCAGCCGCAGGAAGTCCACTGCTGGACATAGGCCTCTCCCAAAGAATTCCAAAATGACCGGCTGTAAGCGGCTTGCATCCAGCGTTAGACTGCCAACCTCATACACCAATATTGGCCCAACTTAAGGCCTGTTAAAAGCAGCAGGCCGGTTGCCGGCAAGCTGTGGTAGTTAGTTCCACTAACTGCCACTACGGGCGGCGAAGAGGGCGCTGCAGTGCAATAATTACAGACTTTTCCACCTGTCACTAGATGGCGTTATAAACTTGGTAAAACCAAGTAAAACTGTAAGATATTGTTTAAATTTATATTTCAGTTTTACTTGAAATGAAAAATATATTGTTGGCAATATATTTTTCATTAATGTTGGCATAACAAAAAATATATTGTTATGCCAACAATATATTTTTCATCTGAAATAAGACATTTCTCTGAATTATTTTATTTTCTCATAATATGGTGGATACATTGTTGTGAATAAACCTATGGCGCCATCTATGTTATTTTTCTGACAGAAATCGTATGAAATAGACGTTGGGATTGAGACCACATACTAAAGGCCGCGAAGAGCCGGTCGTTATGGAAGTCCTCGGTGAAGGCCGAAATGATGAAATGATGTATCTTTTGAGCAATCTCAACACATATGAGAAATGAAATAATTCTCTTTTCGTGCAAAACTGCAATGCTTTAACCCTTTGACAAGCTCCGTGGCACAGTGGTTAACACGCCAGCCTGCGAAACGAGGGTTCTTGGGTTCGAACCCCGGCCAGGTCAAGATGGAAAACGATCTTTTATAGATTGACCTGGGTCTTGGATGTTTATCTATATAAGTATCTTTTATAAAATATAGTATCCTTGAGTTAGTATCCTACGACACAACTTACTGTGGGGCTAGCTCAACTTCTGTGTTATGTTCCAATATATGTATTTATTTATCTTATACAGGTGGCTGAAATGCTGAAAGCAATAAGAGTGGAGTTGATAAACCTACTAGAAGAGAAGATCAACGACCCATCGCTCAACCTGCTGCATTATGAGAAAGGCAATAGAATTATAAAAACGATAGTGCAAATTGTTAGTAAAGATTGAATTTATCATAGTGAAATTTAGGGTCTATATTCTTATCTCACGGCCCCGGGCGAGCTTATATTGTACACCCACATATATAGTGTGATTTTGTTGAACTTAATCAAAATCCCTAATTGATAACAAAATTGTAATAAAAAAAGGTAAAAAAATGAAAAAAAATTGACTTCCCATACAATGTCGCCGATCAGCTTTCTTACAATTTTGTTTTCTATGTGTAATTCGTTGTATATTATGTGTGTATGCTAATAAGTTGTCAGTGTCGCCCATAATGCGAGTTTTTGGAATCGATTTTACCATACACTACGGGTAATGTATCACGTATGACGAAATTAAAAAAAAAAACACTAGAAAAAAATGACACACTAACAGGTCTGAAATGCTTTGTTTCGGCTTTGCGGCTTGTTAAAAAATATCTGTAAACCCAAAAGCTGCATTATTTGACCATTAGATAAGTATTCAAAATGTATTCAAAAACAGCCACATTTTTTTACACTTCAGGTGGCAACAAATCTACACTTGATACTTCAGGCATCTAGTAACCAATATTTTAGAAAACCCTCATCACATGTATATATTAGTTTAATTTATTGTACTCGGACCGAGAACTATTGACTATCACTAGATTACTATCCTTATTAATCAGTACTATCACTTTTATAAGCTACACCGATGTACCTGCGCAGAAATCAAATTTTTGCATGGCGCGAAAATATCTGTCCGCTATTGGCTGATGAGTTCGCGCCTTGTCTGGAGTTCGCTGTAGCGCTGCGCCGTACAAGTATTATGAGCGAGATAGCATGAGTCCTGTTTATGAATTTCGAATCTTATGTAGTAAGGAATAAGTTCATACTTCAATTATGTTTTCATTCAGTTTGTGTCGGCGTTAGGGTGCGCTATTCTGCGCCACGAACACAACATAAACACATACACGAAGTACTACTGTACGTACAAATTACCTAATAGTGAGATGACGTGAGTTAACCTCGACCTCAGCCCAATCTCACCCGATCACACGCGGGGGTGAGGGGGGTCTCGGCAAAAGAACACGTATTTTTTAAATTAAATCACAATACGGTTTCATCGCGTTTATTACATTATGTTTTCACCTATAGTTTCGATAACATTTCGGTTTTACGAGTGATTTAATTTAGATGTAGATGTGTAAAAATCTCGAAAACTTTAAAAAACACGTAGATTCTTTTAATTTTTTTATTAAAAGACTAATGAACAAGTATTATATTTGTATGAATTAATAGATAGATTATGGCAGTGATTGTAGTCTAAAAAACTCCTGTGTGGATACTGGCATTGACGTGACCACGAATTAAGAAGAGCAAAGGAATTAAGCGATTTTTGCCGAGACTTCGGGTGAGGTTCTACTGGACTTCTCCTCCACCCCTCCTAAGCACCGCACGTAATATACACAGACAAAAAATTTACAATGTAATGTAAGTGGCGCCCTCTCAGCAAGATCAATAGTTGTCGGTTCGGTATCACCATTGAATTAGAAAAAAATATGGAAGAAGTATAACTCTCATCATCATCATCATCATCAGGTCCTTTTTAGTCTCCACTACAGGAGCACGACCCTCTCTGCACTACTAGGGCCATACTTGGCCAGAGCAGCCAGAGGACTTGGCCTACACTCTCCACGCTGGCCAGACGGGTTGGAGAGGTCTCTTAGATGTTTATAAGCTTTGTTTAGCTTGTATTTCCTAAGTCGCCTTCTACGACATCCACGGGAAGACTTGGAGTGGTCCTATTCTCCTCTGCCGGATACCACACGGCTTCGCCGGATACCACACGGCTTACGCACTAATAGACGAAGCTAGTTTGCAATTGATCACGTCAAGGTCACGGGGCAGTGTCAACATAGCGGAGGTAGGTAGGCTAGCCGCTCGCCTCGCTCGCTATAATAAGTTACTCCAGTGTTACTTTCCGTCTTTCCTTGCGTTTCCTTCACCACTTTACTAAACAAGATGTAATTTTTTTCTTAATTCGTTAACATTCCGCTGATGTTCACAAAAAATATGTCGTAAAATGCTTTTATCGACGCGTCCTTCCATCACGGAGTGCGCGGCAGACTAATTCGCGAAAAAAAATATACTTTTTAAGCCCCGCCCGCTTTGATCTACTTTGCGTGGTGTCAGTTTTTGAGCGCAGTACTGCTTCCATAGTTTTTCTAATTCAATGGGTATCACATACGCGAGTATTACTACCAGTGAGAATTTATAGCAATTAATAAATAATATCTAGTAAATACTTAATCTTCCATAAATTTAATAGTGAATGAATGAGATTTTATATTTTTTACCGAATAATGCTGATGTTATACATAATATTGATCTCGTATTTATGAAATATTTTTTAATAAAACGCCTTCAAACAAAATTGTTTGTGAAATCGAATGTATTTTATTATTTTATTATGCTTCACAGCGTGTAACATAACCAACGACGTTCCCGTGAAGGGGTGACTCAGCCCGTCAAAATGATCAATTTTTCCAATGGGACAATTAAAAAAAATAAAATCACATTTTCATACAAAAGTGTTCGGACGGCTTGGCGATTAGTATGAAAACGTAAAAAACAATTGAGTTCCCAGCATTGGTCCCATAGGAAAAGTTGTTCATTTTGACGGGCTGAGTCACCCCTTAATGGGAACGTCGTCAGTTATGCTATATATAACTACTACCGCTATCATAAAATAAAATCATTCAAATATTCTGTACCATAGATAAACTATTTAAACTACTTAAAAAAGGAGGTTCTCAATTCGACTGTATGTTGTTTTTAACGTCAAATTCGCCATAAGTCGGTCATCTACATATGAAAAAAAAAAACATTTATTTGAAAGGTCCGAATTGTTCTGTAGTTTGAATTCGATAATGTTATCTGCAAATTTATCAATTATTTGTGGCAAAGTCCAGCAAGATAGGTTTGACTAAGTATACAATTTCTACTTATATTATCCAAGCAATAAGTTTATATTAATTAAATTTGCAGCTTAATGAAAAATATATTTTTTTATTCGTAAATTTTATTTGTGTGCACTCAATAATTTTGATGTTGCTGTAAATTTCGTTTTATACACTCGAAGAGCTTATACAATAGTTGATTTTGTGTCTACGTACGAAAATAAAGTATTTTGTTAATGTTTTTGTTTCATTTCCTACAATACAATACTTTTTAAAAATTTTATTAACTGCTAAAAGTCCTGAAGTTCAATTAAAGTGTAGACGCTTGTTAAGTTACTTCGTACCATTTTCAAACTTATTCCGGACTTAATTTATCTTTCATGCTGGTATGGAAGAAAAGAAAAACGTGTCTACCAGCTGCTTCTGTTCCCGCGTAGATCGTAAAAGCCGATTGAGGGTTTGGGCTAAAATCTGCGGAATCATGTCATAGGTTATGCGGCTAGCAACCCATCACTATTTGATTCCGTTGTCAATCTACACGCCCTCCAACATGCTAAATGTGGCCATAACTTGCCATAACACTCTTGGCTCTGTCTACCCCGCAAGGTAAAAAGACGTGGTACTATATATGTATTCGGACTTAATTTCCACTATGTACTGGGTGGCGCAAAAGTAAAGACCCTATTTGGTTCAGCTATAACATTTTTTCTAAATTAGAAAACTAGATTTAGTTTTTTTTAAATGTATATTTGTGCCATTAAATTTCGTACCATTAGGATTTAAAGATGATGTCTTTTAAATGGTGACCTCCAGAGTTGATACACATTTGAGCCCTATTTATGACATTTTGCATAACTTGCCGTAACACTTCCTGCGATATGTTCGTTATTTCTTGACGAATGTTTTCTTTTAGAGCTGCGAGAGTCTGTGGCTTGTTCACATACACCCGAGATTTCAAAAAACCCCAAAGAAAGAAGTCTGGACTGGTCAGATCGGGTGATCTTGCAGGCCAAGGCAAATCGCCAAAACGAGAGATAACTCGGCCTGGAAAAGCGTCCCTCACTAAGTCCATAGTGTCGCGCGCTGTGTGTGCCGTAGCGCCGTCTTGTTGAAACCAGATGTGCTCCAGCCCCAATTCGTCCAAACTGGGTATCAAAAACTCTCGTAACATGGTTCTGTAGCGTTCTCCAGTGACAGTTATCGCATTGCCTCCAGCGTCTTCGAAAAAATAGGGTCCGATCACTCTGTCAACACAGATGCCACACCATACAGTAACTTTTAGTGGGTGTAGAGGTGTTTCTTGAATAATGCGCGGATTATCAGTGCCCCAGAACCGAGTATTCTGCTTATTGACATGCCCTGAGAGATGGAAATGCGCTTCGTCACTCATAACCAATTTTGAAGGAAAATCATCCTCTTCAAGGTTGAGGTTTATGACGCGCTGGCAGTAATCTAGACGAGCTCGGTGGTCAGCAGGCAGCAGCTGATGAGTCATTTGAGTTTTATACGGGAACATCTTTAAGTCTTTCACCAAAATACGCTGCAGGGTCCGTCTGGAAATGCCCAATTGCGTGGCACGTCGCCTCGTTGATGTTTCTGGACACTCTTCCACATCTTCGCGCACAGCATCGATATTTTCAGCTGAACGGCCTGTTCTTGGTCTCCCAGACTTAGGTCTATCCAATGTTGAGCCAGTTGCTTCAAGGCGTGTGGCAAAGCGTCGAATTGTGCGACCAATCGGTGCCGGACGGTGGTGAAATCGTCGACGAAATTCACGTTGTGTTCTTATCACTGATGAATTATTCCGTAAGAACATTGACACAATTATTCCACGTTCTTGGGGAGTAAAACGGTCCATGTTTATTTTCAGTGTATTTTACATTTGTTCACTACACAATTTTCAAAAACAGAATGACAGAAAATGTCATATAAAAAAAATAAAAGTATTTTCTTTAGTGCCAGTACTTTTGCGCCACCCAGTATTTACGAATTTATGATTGCCATAACACTTATCTTGAAGATCTAGGCTCTGTCTACCCCGCAAGGGAAAAAGACGTGATACTATGTATGTATCCGGACTTAATTTCCAATTTATAATTACGAATTTATGAAGCCAACAAAACTCCTACGGAATAGGAATACTATATGCCGCGTACCGAACTTTAAGTAAGTGTTACTTGACCATCCGTGTCTTAGAGAGCTAAATTAAATTTATACAAAAAATAATTGACAAATTCTTATTGTGTATTCCACGGGTTTGTGAACTTGTTTCCCGACAAATTTACACCCAAATACCAGATCAACACTAAATACCAGGTCCGGTGCTGTCTACCATACCGAAGACTATAATACTAACGTAACCATACCAGCTCGCAGCGGTGTCGTTGTTAATCCCCAAATCGCCGATTGATTTTGTTGTGTATGTAACGGTGTGATTGATGACACCTATGAAAAATGCTCCGCGCTCCAATCGCGACGCGTGGTGCCATGGATTTTAATTTTCTATCTGCTACTTACTTCTCTTCTTCCGAGTGAGTAGTATCCCAATACCTTAATTTCCTTCCCAAATCCAATAAAATATCTTTCCATCCCCAATCAAAAATTCTTCCGATGGACAGCAGCGTTGAAATCACAAGAAGCCAAAGAAACTGCGCTCGCCAACCCGCCTGCCAAGCGTGGTGAGTATGGCAATATCCTCCAATGGAATGAAAAATTCATGGGAGAGACCCTTGTCCAGCAGTGGACTTTTGCGGCTGTAATAATGATAATGATGACAAAATCTCAATTTGTATGAAAAACTCTTATTAAATTAGGAAATAAAATATGGTGAAAACAATTTCAAGCGGGACGACTAATGTTAAGGTAGCTGGTTCAAATCCCGCCCGCTTTAAATTTTTTCACCATATTTTTTTTCCTAATTTAATAAGAGTATATCAAATTAGCATTGTTAATACAAAATACACTTAAAAATGTTGTATGAAAAATCCGAAGGGCGCTCGTCCGCACGGTGTCAGTATGTCAGTGTGGTGTGCTGCTCCGTCGCGGTACCACAGTGCTAAAGCTAATGATTGTATTATATCCAAATCTGCACATGGAAGTAGGTTGTTTTTTTTTTTAAATAATAATTTTATATGTACACAAGATCATAATGGGGATTACTATCCCCATTATAATCTTCCCCATTATGATCCCCATTATGATATTTGGTTGGCCTCCTTTTATGATTTAAGGCTACTGCCTTTATGAGGCCAACCAAATATTTAGTTATACATAGATGATTGACTCAATTTGTAATCGTGAAGAAAATATATAAATGTAAGACATTTACAAGAATTAAACTGAAGATGATAATAAACAATTAACGAACATTTTTTCCTCGTCAACCAATCCTGATGATTATATAAGACTCTGTACAAATGTGTGTGGTACCGCGGGGAAGCATGCTCTTTGGCGGTACCACGTCACCAATTTTTTTTTCAAATAAATACATAACGTTCAATTTTATTTTTAGACGTACAACTACGTACATTATGTGGACATTTTTGTCATATTTAAATGAAGTCGCTTTAGCACTGTAGTACCGCGACGCAGCAGCACACGTCAGTGTGTATACCCTGCGGAATTTACGTACCTACTTATGTGAAACAATAATGAGTGGCTAGAAAAAAAAATATCTATTGGACCCAATTGGTACGAATATTATTTTCTGCTTTGTCCACTGACGTGCCAACGAATCTATAAACAAGTTCGCTGACAAATCTACCCCCAAAACACCGTTTACCATGAAATATGGTGTTACGGCTGCGAGGGACGGTGGTGAGTTCGCGCGTCCGCGCGCCACGGTGTGATTGATGACGCCCATTTGTTCGCGTTTGATTCTGTTTGTATAGGACAGTTAGGTGTGCGATTTATTTCTGGAGATTGGCTTCCATATGTCTTCGATACACCCCTGTATTTTTTGGAGATAATATTTCATGTATTAGGTGTGTAAGTATACTTAATATGGGAAATATTTACCTAAATTTCAAGGGTTTATATTGAATCAATTTAAGTTTATTTCAAAAATAAGTTTATTATACTTAGAAACACGGATGCCAATGCAATCTTATGGTACCTTATATCTTAAATGATAATGGATTCGGAAGGACGCTAGCACTTCTAGACTCAGAAAAAAACCCATCGTGTTTGTAGTCATCTGATTTGTCTTAGAAAGCCCTTTTCAGTATGAATCGCTTCAAAGAAAAAAGAAATATGTGTTCTTTCTTTCAAGAAAAAGTTCCAAATTTACAAAATATTTATATAAAGGTGCAAAATATTTATATACAGCGTAAATTTGAACCTCCTAGCTATATTAAAATATGAAATCAAAATCCCTAATGGAGTGCAGAATTGCAAGAAAAAAAGGTAAAATGCGATAAAAACGTTTGATCTTCCATAGAAATTCGTCCAGCTGATCGGCGACTTTGTATAGGATACCTATTTTTTTTTGCAATCACCTTTTTTCTTGCAATTCTGTATTCCATTACGGATTCTGATTTCGAGATTCCAATATTGCTAGGAGGTTCAAAATATACTTACATCATCTCTAGTCCTCATACTTACTCCATACCTTTTACTTTATAGTAAACTTTCGAATTTAGCCAAAAACTGTAAATGTCCGTAGGGCGGCGATGGGCATCGCAATAGTGCCCTGGTCGTAAAACACACGTGTTTTGCCGCTACATGTGTACTTTAAAGGGCGAACTTTTGGGTTAGCGCCGTCCGAGTGAGAAGCGACGAAGGGCTGTTATGGATACGGCGACCTTATTTGAGAATACTATTCAAAGAATAGAAAAATATCTTTATATTACTCTAAACTTTTTGTTATCTATAACTTATGTTATCAGGGAGAATGTATTATTGTCGTCCTAAGCCCCAATGGCGCTTATAACTAGGTTCTTTAGGCCTTCTCACAAGAATTCACTTGAATTGGCTCAATAATGCACTTGTAGTGTCCTCTAGAGAACAGTTGTCAGCGGACAGACGGACATACGATTTTTCTTTGCCTAAGTTGAAACGAAGGCTACTATCTCGGTCAATTCAATTCAAAATATTTATTTATGCTAAAATTATAAATGCGAATCTAAGTTTGTTTATTTATTTGTATGTATATTAAGCTTTCACGCCGTAATTATTTTATCCCGGTAAAAAGTTCCCGAGGAACCGACATAGGTAAACGTGGTCGAAGTCTAGTCTTTTATATTTTTTGTGTGTTTTATCCGTTTCTGACTGCTTTTGAAATCAGAATATGTTTTTCATGTGCATTTATATTTCTTTAGTACGCGCATAAATACATTTTGCATAATTGAGTATCGTTTATTTATACTATATCTATACTATAATGCTTATTTATGTTGAATTGAATCTATTATTAATCTAAGTAATAAATTCAAATAAGTAATAGATTGTGTAAACATTTTGTCTTTTTTATAAATAGGATGTATTTCATAAAAATTCTTTGATTCTTTTTATTTTTGACTAAATAAATAAGTACTATCAAGATTATTGGGAAAATGTCGCAAGAGTGGAAACACCGGTATCAAACAGCGCCATCTATCGACGAGTAGCTTAAAGTATTTTTTTATTTCCATAACTCTATAACAGATGGCGGTAGTGATAATTTCTTCGTCCAATTAGAAACGACGGATCAATTAGAATGATAAAAACCTATTAGAAACTATAGAACCTCTCGTATGCGGCAATACCCGCAGATAGTTAAACAATGCATTTTTGCGCAGATCTGCGCTCCCGCATACGAGCGATTTAAAAGCTAATGCATTTGGAAACTTTTTTGCAATTCTGAATTCCAATTGGAAGACCCTTTTTATGTTAGATTAGTCGACTCGACTGTACTGGTTTGATTGAATGTAGATTGGGAGATCTTTGTCCATCACTGGGACTAAACTGTTAAAAAAGTGCGCCGCGGTTTTCCAGAAGTCCAGCCCTACAGAGCAAATTACTGCGACTATGTTTGAGATATGTTACAACACCTATTTTTCTTTTTATTATCTCCAAACAAATAATCTGTAAACATATAAATATCTGCGAATAATATAAACTAACTTAAATTAAACTACTTATAAATAAACCTATCTATATTCATACTAAAAAAGAACTAAAATATAAAAGAATTAAAATCTAAAAAACTAAACTAAGGTGTTGCCCGTGTGGCAAAGTGCCAAGAACACTAGCTATATTCCCCCCGCTGAATAGCAATTGACATTCTTTGCGCGAGGAAAGAGCCAGCCCTCTTGTCTTTTTCTTGGTTGTTGTCGTTGTTGTTTTTCGTGTAAGTAGCCAACACTGCAGATTTATAAGGTGACTAAAGGCATCTGACATAGCTTGACGACTGCCATCAATGAAGACAGCCGGGACCAAGTGCCTCCGAAGCACGAAGGAGCATTATCAATAATTTTCTCTGTTTACTCGTATCCATATTTTTCCAACGCAACTGCACCCCTGTCGCCATTTTGAGTCGCCTCACGTACGGGCCGGCGGCGTAATTGGTACCATTTACATCCCTGGCCGTCGCATACTCGTTACACGCTTTGGACTGTCATTTAGCCGCCCTTATATCTATAGCAATAAGGTCGAAGTTGCTGTGAGTCGGAGTGACCGTCCGGAGATCCAATATCGGAGACTGTAACTTTGCTCTGTGGGTTCAGCGCGTGTTGATGGATGTAATAGTGATAAAAACGGGTAACATATGGTTTGAAGGCTTCAATTTGACTAGCTCCGTGGCGCAGCGGTCAACACGCCAGCCTGCGACACGGAGTGACCGGGTTCGATCCCCGGCCAGGTCAAGATGGAAAATGATCTTTTTCAGATTGGCCTGGGTCTTGGATGTGTATCTATATATGTATTTGTTATAAGATATAGTATCGTTCAGTTAGTATCCCATAACACAAGTCTCGAACTTACTTTGGGGCTAGCTCAATCTGTGTGATTTGTCCGTATATATTTATTTATTCAATGTGGAAGAATTAAGATGGCAGATCACCTTCAATTAATTATTTTATTCATCAGGAAGAAGACTAATCTATTTTTGACGACATGTTATTATATAACATTATCATCATCATTATTTCAACCGTAAGAAGTCCACTGCTGGACACAGGGCCAAGGATTTCCAGTACGACCGGTTGGAAGCGGCCTGCATCCAGCGTCTTCCTGCGACCTTAGACACGTCATCCGACCATCTGGTTGGTAGATGTCCGACGCTGCGCTTGCCGATACGTGGTCGCCATTCAAGAAACCTTCTGCCTCATCGGCCATTGGTTCTACGCGCTATGTGCCCCGCCCACTGCCACTTCAAAGAGCTAATCCGCTGAGCTATGTCGGTGACCTTCGTTCTCTTACAAATCCTCTCGTTTCTGATCTCGCATAGAAACACCGAGCATAGCTGTCTCCATAGCTCTTTGAGCGACTTTCTATTCATTCATTTCTTTGTTAATATAAATTTCGTACTAGATTCTATTCTAATTGGTGTTGTTTATTACTTTTGAATAAGAACCTTTTATTCTTAAGTATAACATATTAAATTCATATAACAATCTAAATATATATAACTCAAAGGTGAATGACTGGCTGACATAGTGATCTATAACGCACAGCCTGGATGGCTGAAATTTGGCATGCAGGTAGATGTTATGACATAGGCATCCACTGAATGATATTGATCAATTCTACCCCTAAGGGGATAAAATAGGGGATGAAAGTTTGTATGAAACTTCTATACTTCTTAAGTTGAGCGAAGCCGCGGGCAAATGCTAGTGAAGCATATTTCTTATTCAAAAATATTCCTTACCTTAAATTCATAACATTTCCGACCGGTTAAATTGCCCGTTCCGATTTCTTCAAACCCAAAACCAATGTAACGTAAACACTATCTGTGCAAAAACCCGAAATTATCGGCCAGTGATTCCATTCATAGCCTCGAATAAATCAAGGGCAAAGCCGGCGATAAATTCCGCCCAATCCTGGCCATTGGCCGCGCAGGGTGCCTCTAACCCGGACGGACCTTTCCGCTGAATAAATCCCTTATCTGCATACGGCAAACCTTTCTAGGGTCCAGCTTAATAAATTCAGGTTGGGTCTGCCCAAGTTTCTTGGGGATCTAATATAGAGATGTTGTTACCTACATTATTTTTTTAGGTTTGTGTTGGAAAACGATTGCAATAGTTTCTTAATTTCTTTATCTTTTCTATGTGTACAATCAACTTGGCTTCGATTCAGCACAGTTGAATCGAAGTAGAGTTGATAATAGTTTTTTTTTTTTACAACTAGAAGAAATCTGTTATATTCATGCATGATTTAAGTAAAATACGTCTTTTTACGTTTTAATATAATCGTATTACAAAATATGTATAAAGTATTTTTTTTTTAAGAAATAGGATTTTTTGTAGGTACTTAAAATGATTGTAGTACAATGAAAGTTAATTTATAATTTAAAGCAGATATGGTGTCTATAGTAACATTTGAATTTAAGACCTTTGTGCGCTTGATAAACTACATAAACAAGATGACTTGACTTTCAATATTTTTATTTTATATATATTTCAATTGAATTATTTTAATATTTTACTTGTTTAGGTCTTGTCTTGGGTCTTATAATAGCCTAAGGCTTTGTCTGTAAAGTGTCCCCGTCAAGCATAACGGCGTAATAATATGTATATTTTTTACTTGTTCCATCCTTTTACATTTGAAGTCAAATATAGTACCTACTTAGTGCATTAATGTAGGCATTAGTTTAAACTAAACTACGTTTAAAGTAAGTATACGTACAAATAATAAATAAATAAATATATACGGACAAATCACACAGATTGAGCTAGACCCAAGACAAATAATAATATGAAGCGATATTCGAACTCTATAGATATAACAAAGATCTGCTCATTTGAAAAGCGGCCGAGCGGACCCAAATCAATAGTAATTCTGTGGGTAATCCCTCGGCCCTGAAAAATACATAACTAACCCGCCTATACAACTTCGCTTAATTTGGTTAGGTTCGTCTAGAAATATTGTAGAAAATATGTATTAAATTGCTTGATTTGAAAATTCGTTTTTAAACTAGTGGCTCTGTAAGGTGTTGACCTAGCTGCACTGTGGCGCTAGGCTCTTGAAAAATTCCAATATTTGAATCGACACAGGAAATCTCTGTAGAGAAGACAGCCGGAGAGACATACATACAATTTTTTGCCCAATTCGAAAAGGACGTATCGCTCGCACTTCGCACTCCCTCTGTCATATTTACGTCCTTATACTCAAAACTAACTTTACTAAAAACATTCTTGTTCATACCCTTTCACACAAACCTAGCAATACAAATACTTAAGAATATTCATAAGTCATATACTGTTTGTCTGAGTTATATAAGTCTTGAGTATTTGGGGGTTTTAACAAGTTGCAGAGCTAAGGACTGTACGTAGTCAAAAAACTTTTAATACGACAAATTAAGAGCTTTTCTTGTGGAAAAATGTTGCTACGAGGGGGGGTCAAAAAGTTCGCGGAATGGATAGGTTAGCGGGGGGTTGGGGACCTGCCGCAAGTAGTAACTAATGAGCAACTCTTTGTGAGTATATATGCCAAGTTTGAACCCGATTGTGTCAATAACTTTTGACCTGTCGTCGATCAAACAAGTGAATCCGGAAGAAAAACTTGAACATGGAAAAAATCGAGTTTCGTGCCGTCATAAAGTTCCTCACTAAGCAAGGAAAACCACATCAGAAAATTTTGGAAGAAATGTCATCAGTATACGGGGACTCTTGCCCTGGGAAAACCATGGTGTTCAGGCAACCAAGGCAGAGAGTCTCTTGAAGACGACCCTCGCTCAGGACGGCCGATTGAGGCCACCACCTCAAACATCGTTGAAAAAGTGGAGAATCTTATACTGGAGGATACTCGTTTGAAGAAGAAACAACTTGCAGAAATGGTTGGAGTATCACCTACAACCATTTTAAATATTCTACACGACAATCTTGGGATGTCAAAAGTCAGCGCAAGATGGGTGCCAAGAATGCTCACACCACCACAGAAACAGCTGCGCGTCGAGTATTCAAAGGAGTTTTTAGACCTGTGTAGCGCCGACAAGGAAGGAATTTTTGCAAGACTTGTTACTGCAGATGAAACTTGGGTTCATCATTATGAGCCTGAGTCGAAGCAAGAGTCTATGCAGTGGCATAAAAAGGGTCAGCCCCCCTAAGAAATACAGGGTGTCACAATCGGCTGGAAAAATCATGGCAACTGTTTTTTGGGATACAGAGGGTATTTTACTAATAGATTATAAAGATAAGGGTGTTTCTATAACGGGAGAATACTACGCTAATCTACTGAGACAATTAAAAGAAGCAATCAAGGAGAAAAGGCGGGGAAAGTTGACAAAAGGTGTGCTGCTTTTGCATGACAACGCACCGGCACACAAGAGCCGCGTTGCGATGGCTGCCCTTCATCACTGTGGCTTCGAAATGTTAAACCATCCTCCCTATAGTCCAGACTTAGCCCCCTGTGATTATTTTTTATTTCCCAAATTAAAAAAAGAGCTTCTTGGGAAGAAATTTTCCGACGATGAAGAAGTCAAGTCGGCGATTTCGGCCTATTTTGAGGACAAAGACAAATAATTTTTTTTCGACGGTATTAATAAGTTAATAGAGAGATCTGAAAAATGTATTCGACTTAAGGGGGAATATATTGAAAAAGAAAAATAGTACAGTATTTTATTTCACCTCCCTTCCCCTCCGTTCCGCGAACTTTTTGACCCCCTCTCGTATATCATATATAATTAAATATATACGGACAAATCACACAGATTGAGCTAGGTAAGGTAATTTCGAGACTTGTGTTATGGGATACTAACTCAACGATACTATATTTTATATCAAATACATATATAGATAAACATCCAAGACCCAGGCCAATCTGAATAAGATCATTTTCCATCTAGACCAGGCCGGGGATCGAACCAGGGCAATCCGTGTCGCAGGCTGGCGTGTTAACCACTGCGCCACGGAGCTGTCATGATGAATTATGATAGACATATATGAGGTGAGGTTGGGTTAGAGAATCTTCCCAGTGAGGAATTTCTGAAATGGCATACACCAGATATAGTGGAAGATAGTATTTTTTAGACGTGTATTAATGGTGGCGGACTATGCACCTTCGATACAGGCTACAATGAAGGAAGGCACGTTAAGCCGGTGGTCCCGGCTGCCATCTGGTAGTCGTTAAAGGAACCACGTCAGAGGCCGAGAGGCGGTTCCGAAGAACTCTGACACCAGGGTGTGCATGGTCGATTGACCGTGACACCTACTCGAAATGATGATGATGACAGGCTACAATCGATTTAGTGCGCCATCGATGCTGTGTGCCATCGATACTGTGCGCCTTCGATATAGTTTACCATCGATTTGCTGGGCTATCGATGCAGCGTACCAGCGATATTGTGTACCTTCGGCAGCGACCGGCGATGTAGTGACTAGCGATATTGTGCCCTAGACCCAGCGGACTAAGTACAATTTAGATTTTTATCTTCACAGGTATTTGTGCAAGCAGGCAGCCGGCCGTAAAAATTTCGCCAATCATATTACTCTAGAAGATACAATGATTTGATAAATAGTTTTTTGCTGTAATACCTTTGTACAAGCGACGAATATTGATCATTCAGAATTGCCAATAACTCGCAAACTAGTCCACTCCAAACTTAGGGTGACTCCCCTAAACGTAACTATCACCCGACTCCCTCCCACTCTCCTTTTTCCATATAATCCGTCTCTTTCTAGCTGACCGCTTGACCATTGGTGGAACCGGGCTGAGCTCACATGGGATAAGTGGAGTTTTATATTTTTGGATATATTTAGTTAATCCATGGGCGGGGAATAGGGTACTCGATATTTTTTATCGTAGATTTGAAGATCATGTGTTTGCATTTCTTTTGCATAAACAAAAAAAGTGTTATTTTTAGAAACTGCAAAATTCATTATAAAATTTCTATCGATATTGAACCTTCCTTTAAAATTTATGATACCGCAGATACTTGTACTATCTAGATGAACTAAAGTATACTTAGTTTCTTTTAAGTAAAATAAATGTTAAACATCAGTCAATAGTAGTAGAATTATTGTGAAGTCAAAATGGCGATATTTTTATAAGTGTTTATTTTGCATTCACAACAATATTTTGATATAGGCACTCTTATTAAAATAAGAAATAAAATATGGTGAAAATGCTCCCCATGTTTTATTTCTTATATCTTTTTTTAATAAGAGTATATGAAAGTGGCAACATATATGTCTGTATTGTCGACTAGGTTTGATGTTAGGGCAGGCCACATTTCAAAGCACGGCGCGGTGCCGTACCGTCCACGCTCCACCGTGCCGTTGACCGGCAAGGTGCCTGCCGTTCAACGGCCATGATGCCGCGTCGGTGACCTTCATGTCGTGCCGTTGTCATGTGGCCAGGCTCTAAGGAAATCATTTTAGTAGTGGCATCGAAAGCACGAGAAGCCAAAGAAACCGCGCACAACAACGCGTCCGCCAAGCGTGGTAAGTATTGGAATATCCTACCATGGAACGAAGAAAGGGAAACTTAGTAACTAGTGGACTTCTTCTTCTTTCGGGTCAAAATGGCTATTTTTGCCTTCTTTTATACAGTTTTTGACCAGTAGGTAGCCACAGCGACGCCTTTGTCGTTTGTCACAATCGCAATGGTCATTGTTAGAGAAACCCCACTTAGTCTTTCCTGGCATCTCCCCACACCAGCAGCGGTCTTCTTGCGACTGTTTGATGATCTATCACTTCCGCGAAACAACCTGATATAGTTTATTATTCTAAAACAATGGCGGTTTCTTAAAGTAATCTCCCAATCCCTTACAAGTAATTAGCCCTAAACTCAGTATAAATTATCTAGTTATAGATAGTGCGGCAAAATCTGTTATATCACTTTAAACAGCCATCCCTCTTGCCCTAAAGTTTTAGGCTCGACCCGAAAACATCCCGACCTTCTATAGTCCTATAGCTATACAATACACCCACAGCTGTAATTGAATAGATACGATATTTGGAAAACTACTTAGGCGTTTTATTTGTTGACTAGTGTTCGCCCGCCGCTCTGGTCGACTCCGGTTCGGAAATCGCACGTTTTTTTCTGATGTGGCTTTTCAAATCGTACTGTGTAAGCAGAATATCAAGACGATTAATTAATTTAGTAGTAAAACGTGGCCTCTGTGTCTTAGGCTTTGGCCTCTGTGTACTCCGTAAGGGACAAAGACGTGATAATATGTTATCACGTCTTTGTATCTGAGTGTGTGATTTGGGTGCGAAAGACAAAGGTGCGAAGTCGAAGGACCAGACTCACGCTTGGATGAGAGAGTAGATCTCGCATCTAGATAAGTAAAAGTAATGTGAATTAGACCACAACTTATTTGCTGGGACCAGCCGCCTCCTTAGGATCAGCTTGCTAAATGTGCGGACGATGTCTTACGAACATAGACATGCTTGGAGCCGACAACTCGATTTACTTATTTGCTTAATAATTTTGTATGGATCAAAACTCAGCTACCGAGAAATGAACTACCCATGGCACTATCATCGTCATCCATGCATTTAAAACGTAATAAACCATTTGGAATTCTGTTGAGCAGTGGTGATGTAATATTCAAACTATTGAATTATTATTAAATTTTAAACTATTATTAATTTTTGAAGTAATTTCTTCGTCCTTCACTTGTGTATAATTTTCATGCAACATTGCAAAAGTAAAAGCAACATTACAAAAATAATAAAAGATTAATAGAATTAAAAGATAATTATCAAAGAACTGTATATTGTGACATAATAAAAATATGTCACTTTATACATTTATTTTACAACATTA
Source organism: Elegia similella (assembly GCA_947532085.1). Classification (NCBI taxonomy): domain Eukaryota; kingdom Metazoa; phylum Arthropoda; class Insecta; order Lepidoptera; family Pyralidae; genus Elegia; species Elegia similella. Next base: position 2,766,023 of record OX383940.1, read on the forward strand.
TAAATAAATAAATAAATATATACCTACGGACAAATCACACAGATTAAGCTAGCCCCAAAGTAAGTTCGAGACTTGTGTTATGGGATAATAACTCAACGATACTATATTTTATAACAAATACATATATAGATACACATCCAAGACCCAGGCAAATCTGAAAAAGATCATTTTCCATCTTGACCTGGCCGGGGATCGAACCCGGTCACTCCGTGTGGCAGGCAAGCGTGTTGACCGCTGCGCCACGGAGTTAGTTAAAAAAGAACACTAAAAAAGAAGTACAACATTAAAAAAGAAGTATTCTTTACGATTAGCCGTGTGGTATCCGGCAGAGTAGAATAGGACCACTCCAAGTCTTTCCGTGGATGTCGTAGAAGGCGACTTAGGAAATACAATCTAAACAAAGCTTATAAACATCTAAGAGACCTCTCCAACCCGTCTGGCTAGCGTGGAGAGTGTAGGCCAAGTCCTCTTGCTGCTCTGGCCAAGTCTGGCCCTAGTAGTACAGAGAGGGTCGTGCTCCTGTAGTGGAGACTAAAAAGGACCTGATGATGATGATGATGATGATGATGATGGTGATGATGATGATGATGATGATGATGATGATGATGATGATGATGATGATGATTCTTTACGAATGTACCCACTTGGCAAAGGATAGATAACGCCACCTGGGATGCTACACAACGTGTAAAAGACATACCTGTAATAAATTGAACCACGCTCTTAATAAGATTACCTACTATAATAATTTAATTTTAACGGTCAAAAATACAAAAATACAGAACCAAAAATACAAAATATATTGTTTTCTGGGTAATTTTTCTCTTTTCTTACGATTTCCTTGTGATACAAAATCGTAAGGAAAAAGAAAACAGTGCTCCTGGTCTGGTTATTAATAGGGTAGGTTAAAATAGTTTTAACATCAACCTGTAAATATAAAGTTTTGATATAATGTAGGTAATAATTTGGTTAAGCTAGGGTTCCATTCCATGGCTTTCGCTGTGCGTCCCATTTCCACCGTCCGGGCCGGGCGGGGTGTTTGGTCACTGCCTGAAACATACATATGGCGTGTTTAACTGTAACATGCAGGGTTGCCAACTTCTTATACCACTAACATTGTATTTTATGAACTTCTTAGCACTACAACTTCATTTGATACAACTCATTGACAGGCTGGCGAACGGATGAGTGGACAGACCGACTGACGTTTGTAAAAGGGTTGGGTATGTCTTGGGTACGAATCCAGTTGTCTCAAATGCTTTTATTCCGGCGTAGATAAGTAGCCAATCAATTGCCAATGTCGTGGGGAAGTACAATATAGAGATATTGTAACAAAATTGTGAGGAATTTCCCCACGACATTGGCAACAAGAGCTGGCAATAAGAATTGGCAATAAGAGTATTGCAAAAATTATCTTTACATAACGAAAAACAACACGAAACCAAACTATATAAAACCCCGGACTGTCACCTGTAACCTGGAAAATATCATATTAATATTAAATCAAAACTTAAGCAAAGGAGATGCTGTTATGTTTAAATTTAAATACTTGGGGGATTCAAATAATCATCAGGTGTAAAGGGACCAAATTCGAAAGAGAAACCTTTTATAAGGCGAGGGTCAAGTGTCCAATTATATCCATATAATAAGATGAAAATTGTATCTAGGGATGCTGATCCCTAACCTGCCTTGACCGCACGTAAATGGACAATACCAGATAAAACCAGTTTATTCGACATTCACACGTGCTCTTGAATAGATGAGATCAAAACTGTATCAAGGGATGCTGAACCTGTTTTAAACGGACGGTACCATTGAATTAGAAAAACTATGGAAGCGTAACTCTCACGTTCAGAAAGAGATACTTGATATCCAAATTTGAATAAAATTCTATTTCATTTCATTTCATTTCATTTCTCATACAACTAACGATTTATTATCAGTCCCATTTACGCAGACAAACTTAAATCACAACGAAAAACTTACGCACTCATAGACGAAGATAGATTGCGATTGGCCGCGTCAAGTTCATGGAGCGGTGCCAACATATCTAATGAACGCTATGGTGTCAACATAGCGGAGGTAGGTAGTCGTTATGATAAGTTGCTCTAGTATCACTTTTCCGTCTTTCCTTGCGTTTTCTGCACCACTTTACTACAAAAGAAGTTATTTTTTTCTTAATTCGTTAAGATTTCGCCGACGTTTACAAAAAATAAAAACGCTTTGATCTACTTAGCGTGGTGTCAGTTTTTGAGCGCAATGCTGCTTCCATAGGTTTTCTAATTCAATAGACGGTACTGAACGAAACTAGATAAAACTGGTTTCTTTGACAAGCATACGTGCTCTTAAATACGTGAGATCAAAACTATATCAAGGGATGTTGATCTCTAACCTGCCGTCACCGCACGCGACTGGACAATACTAGATAAAACCGGTTTAAAAAAAAACACACGGGCTCCCGTAGATTGAATCTGTAACAAGGGATGCTGAATGCTGACCCTAAGGCCGTGAACGAAAGGAACTGGAAAACACCGAATAAAAAACTGGTTTCCTTTACATTCATGTCCTGAGATTAAAAGTATAACAGGGGATGCTGTGAATGGATAGGTCAGTGGAGTAATTTACATAAATATGGGGAATTTCAATAGAATGGTCAGGTGCTGATAACAGGTGATTTTTGAACGGTTGAATGTAAAAGATTTTTTGATCTTTGGTCAAGTGCCGTATTGTCAACACAACACAAGATGAAAAGTGTATCAAGGGATATATCTCCCTAACTCGCCGTGACCGGACATCACTGCACCAAACCGGTTTCAATAAGGGATGCTGTGGACTGGTCTGACCTATTGAACAATTTGTGTAAATATGGGGTATTTCAGTTTTGAATAGTGTGGTTAGGTTGAAGTGAACTTTAATATGTAAGTAGAATTATTATTTTTTAAGTTGTTTGTAATTAAGTTTTTAAATAAATAATAAATACACTCTTGCCAGAGCTGTTGTGGTCATAATTGGCTAGTTTCCTAAAAAAATAAAATTAGTCCGTTAGTTAGATATTCAAAAAATATTGGACACGAATTTTTTCTTTTATCGATTAAACAAAAAATTATAAAGATATAGCTCTTTGAAGTTCCCTGTGACGTCATAATTTGCTAAAATTTTTAGCAAACTTGGACGTCACGAGCCCCCAACCCTGAGCTTTGACGCGCTTTATCTTTATTATTTATTTGACAAAAGAAAAAATACGTGTCCAATATTTTTTGATTATCTAACTGACGGACTAATTGTTATGTTATTATTACGACCCAGGAAACTAGCCTACGATGAGTGATGATCTTGGTAGGTTACAATCGTAAACCAAACACTTCTGTCCATCTCATTGGTGCGACATAATTAAAATGTAAAAGTTTTATCTATAAATGTTGGGATGATTATTGCTCATTTACGCAAAAAGGTTGAACGAATTTGGATGCAATAGCACACTGATAGTATATTATTTTTATTATTACTCAGATTTTTTTATTACCAATTGAAGTCGGGGATAGTTACCAATATAAAATATAAAGCCAGATACACACAACAGGACAACAAGAGGAAAAAACCGGCCGGTGCGATTTGGACTCGCGCACGAAGGGTTCCGTATTTTGACACAGTTGTTCAAAAATATAAATCCACCAATCACGTCATCATTTTTAATTGACGTGATATAGTCTTATAAACCGATGGATGGGTGCATGCAAGAAAAAGTGTCACGTAAGCGATAGAGGCACGATCAGCCTAAGCGATCGGCTTGTAAACCTTCGATTTTTCTTCCACCGGTATCACGAAAAAATATCGTCCGTATTACAGACAACCAATTTCATTTAGTGGACTTTGACAGTCGCTGTCAAAAACCGATTGTCACAATCTTAGAGTGTAGTATAAGGTCTCAATGCCCCTACTTAAGGAAATAAAAACACATTATTATTTGGTAAATGATATTATTATTTTCTTTATTTATTTAATTTCTTAGGTCTAGGTTTTTATAAAACTTATATAAAAAGTAAAATATAAAAAAATATCATACAAAAAATACAACTTTTATAAAAACCTAATCCTAGAGGGCTGCCAGCAGCGGGGCAGGGCTCAAGCTACCGACAGTTAAGGCTACAGAGAGAGAAACCTCCTGACGATGCGCGCAGTGTCCAGGAGTACTTGATCCAGCCATCTAGCGAGAGCCTCTTGAGGTGTTGATCGAGGCTCTTCGCTATAAGACCGTTCACTAAAACGACTATCGGGACAATGATCGTCGAATCCACATCCCACATAGCGGTCACCTCGTGGGCCAAGTCTAGGTACTTAGTAAGTTTGTCCTTCTCGGCCTTCACAAGGTTCTCGTCATGTGGGATCTCGTCGGATCTCGTCGGCGGCATGCTCGACAAATGTCGACCGTACCGTCCTTCAGGATATATCTCTTATAGTTGTTCGTCATCATGACTTCGTCTGAAATTGCACAAGCAAAACCCTCGGTTTCTCCAAAGAGGTCACCAAATCGTAGCCAGTTCCAATCGACGCGAGCAGATCTACATCAGGCCCTGTTAAGGCCCGGTAGAACCGCCCGTGCAGCTCCTTGCTCTTCCATATGTCCCTGCGGTCTTCGGTGCTCAGCACCGTTGGTCTGTGCCAGTTCTCGCTTGCTAAGGAGAGCGGTGTAAAGCTTCTATCTACTGCAACAACGTCGCGATGCATCCCACACTCATTTTTAAGGAAATAATCCCTAAGACTGTACACCTCGCGGTTATGGAGAGTCTTAGCGTTCAAAAATCCACGACCTCCACACTTACGTGGGATGTACAGTCTCATAACGGATGAGCGTGGGTGAAGCATGCGATGCGCTGTCAGCTGTTGATGGACCTTCCTATCCAGGGCATCTAACTCAGTTTGGGTCCATCTTAGTATGCCAAAGGAGTAAGTGAATAGGGGCATTACCCAGGCATTGAAAGCGCGTGCCTTATTACCACCTGACAAAAGACTTTTAAGTACTTTTGTCAGTCGACAAAAGAAACGCTCTTTCATAGCCTGCTTTATGTCCCCATCCACAATACTCAAAGACTGTGACATACCAAGATATTTGTAAGTTTCCTCCTCCCCGAGAGATCTGAGGGACATTATCTCAGAAAGTTGTAAATTTGTTGAATTTACAACTTTTCCCCGTTGGACATGCATGACAGTACATTTATCTACACCAAACTCCATCCTGATAGAACTACTGAAATCTCTTGTGATTTTCAATAGCTCCACCAGGTCAGAGGGATTTGGTGCAAATAATTTTAAGTCATCCATGTATAACAGATGAGAAACAATCTCCCCGTCACTTCGGAGGCGGCAGCCTAGTCTTGAATCCCTCAGTAAGTTGCTGAGGGGGTTCAAAGCCAGACAAAACCATAATGGACTCAAACTGTCGCCCTGGAAAATGCCTCGCTCGATTCTTATCAAGTCCATCGGATCCGAAGAGCCATTTCCTCTACCTGGCTAACAAAGGACCGTGGTCTATTGTCTCATACACGTGCCAAGAAAGGATCTTAAAGTCGTATTAACTTTATACAACTCTAAGACCCTCTCTAGCCATGAATGAGGCACTGAATCATAGGCCTTTTTATAGTCAATCCAGGCAGTTGAAAGGGCTGTCTTTTTCCGTTGAACTTGCTTGCAGATGGTCATGTCTATGAGGAGGAGCTCTTTAGTACCACGGGATCCAACCCTACATCCATTTTGAGAGGAAGCCATGATTTTGTTCACAACTATGTGCTGGTTAATTTTCGCTCTCAAGATGGATGTAAGGAGCTTGTAAAGAGTTGGCAAGCATGTGATAGGTCTAAAATTCTTGGGATCCGTGGTACTACCGGATTTATAGAGCAGGAAGGTGAGTCCTGTCGTAAGGAAAGAAGGTAGGGAACCAAGCTCGAGAGCTTGTTGGAATTGGGTGGCCAAACGTTCATGTGAGCTTCGAATCCACTTTATCCAGAAGTTGTGCAATCCATCTGGCCCAGGACTTTTCCAGTTCTGCGCCGTACGAATCGCACAACTTATGTCATCGGGGCTGATAGTTACAGTTAGTTACTTATAGTTATATTATTATTATATATGAGGATTATTTTTTCTCCCTTTTTAAAGAGGGGTATATCTAGACACACGGGCCATAGCCAAACGTGAATAGAAGGAAATCAGGTAATAGTATTAAAAGCGGAAGATACAGATGAAGTTGAGAGGAATTTTCGGGTGAGTCGACATGTATTTAGGAATACAGCCTTTTGTAGTGTGTTAAGAGTATTTTTATTTATATCTAATATATTTAGACATCTTTGCAGGCATTTAGGTATGACACCTGTAGATGAGATAACTATTGGTATGATATGTACTATTTTCACTCGCCATTGAATTTTTAGTTCTATTATTATTATTATTATTACTTGTTTAATTACCAATGCTGCCAACCCTTACTCCGAGGTCGCCATTCCAGAATCTTTCTGCTCCATCGGCCGCCGGTTCTACGCGCTAGGCATCCCGCCCATTGCCACTTCAAAGAGCTAATCCGCTGAGCTATGACGGTGACTTTTGTTCTTTTAAGAATCTCCTCATTATTGATACACAATGATATTATTATAACTTGTTTATTAACCAATGCTGCCAACCCTAACCCCGTCCGTTAGATAATACACCTCGGCAGTGTGACGTCACATTTGTAACTGATGTAAACACTGATACGGCGATCTTCAGCTATTTCCTCCACATTACAGAGAGTCGCTTACCCTAGCGGCCAGACGTCATCATCTCAGTCCTTTTGTTTATACTGTTGGCGAACTGGGACAGAATAACACGACCTGTGAGTTTTATTAATCCCAACAGCGGTCGTTCCAAAACGATGGGTGTACACGGTGAAGTTTTGATTGTTTTGGACTTTTAAAGGGACAACCCGTCGACAGGACTAAAGCTAGGAACTCAGCTTTTTTGACAATCCCATACAATATTTTTAAGTGTTTATATTTTGCATTCACAATGCTATTTTTGATATACTCTTATTAAATTAAGAAATAAAATATGGTGAAAAATTTTTCAAGCGGGCGAAAAAAAAAACAAAAACACTTTTTCACCATATTTTATTTCTTAATTTAATAAGAGTATATCAAAAATAGTATTGTGAATGCAAAATAAAACAGTTATAACAATAAAATGATTGTTTATTTCAAAACGATTTATTAAAAAAAAAAGTGCTCATATAAAGCACTAAATAGAAAAATATGGAAAGCCATAGGAGGACCTTTGCCCAGAAGTGGGATAAAATACGTAAGATTAAAAAAAAAGTGATTTAATTGTTTTTAAACTACAACATAACTACACTAGCTCCTAGACTAGGCCGTCCACGCACGGATATTGCAACCTTTGCCCAAATTGCACATTTTAGTGTTGATTATAGTCATTTTGCTCGGCATATTTCTAGTTTGTATGCTAATTTCATTTTAATAATAAGCATAACAACATTTAATAGACGAATCCTTACTAATATTATAGTAGTAGATGTATCGATGTGTGTTACTAAATCACGCCAAAACTGCTTTTGACGAAACACACAGATAGGTTTTTTTTTCACTAGCCATTATTTTATTTTAGATAAAGAAAAAATTATATCTTTTAAAATTACAGTGATTATAACTAACTATATACAATATGAACATAACGTAAAAAAAGTGCACTAGAATAATTTAACTTCGAAATCTTGCCCGTGTGGCATGGTGGCAAGAACGCTGGTTGGGTGCCATTGGATAGCAAAGCTAATCCGTTGGGCGAAAAAGCAGCCCTCTCATCACCAGCAGCCGACATGAGCCGTGGGACAATTTCTTTAAAGAAACCGATTGGCGCGATTTTCAGCTAAGATTACAGATAGGTTAATTACCTGGATTAACACATAGGCTATCATGGCATCTCGGAAAAATCACTGTTCCCGCGGGACCGATATTAACGTGCCGCAGGCAACAGCTAGTAACGTTATAAAAATATTGTCATAAAATATCTATCAATTACACAAAATACTTCTTTATCGTAGTATTGCCAATGAATACATAAGTATTGGCAGTGACTTTGACGTTGTTTGTTTTTCAGTTCAAGCTGCCTAAAAGCATCTGACATTAACGACTGCCACAAATGATGACAGCCGGGTCCAACGGCCTAGTATGCCTTCCGAAGCTCGTAGGAGCTCGAGAAATGTTTATGCCTTGTTGTCACCCATCCTAGTAGGGACTGTGCCCGAGGTTGCTTAACATGCATAAGCGATTACAATGCTTACGTCCACTGGGCCATGGAGCTCTTCACTGGACATCGTGGTATCTCATTGTTACTTGGTTATTAGCTGTCCCGGCGAACTTGATGAAAACTATCCCATCTTTTAAGTTGAGCCAAATTACAGATAGTAACGGAGTTTGATCAAATTCGGATCAGTAGTTTCAGAGTTTATCCTGAACATACATCGTGCGTGACACTTTTTATTATACGGCGTGTAACATAACCAACGACGTTACCATGAAGGGGTGACTCAGCCTGTCAAAATGAACAACTTTTCCTATGGGACCAATGCTGGGAAATCTAACTTTTATTGACACTTTCATACTAATTGCCGGGCCGGCCGAACACTTGTATGAAAATTGCAATTTATTTTTGAGTTCCCAGCATTGGTCCCATAAGGAAAGTTGTTAACTCAGCCTCTCGGTTGTTGGTTATGTTCAAAGAGAATGTAACCATTACGCAATCAAATGTTACAAGTTTAAATAATTAAGGTTATTTTCAAATTGCTTGCTATATTCAATGATATGCATGGAATGATATACATAATTACACAGGAAAATTAATACTATGTTTAAGATAATATGTTTTAATGTAAAACTTTTGTAAAATATCTCTCAAGTTACGAACAAGAATTTTTCATAGAAATTGCAAAATCTACGAATAAGTGCAAAATACATGTTACATAAAGTAGCTAGCTACATGCAACTGATTCTTGTATTGCGTAAATTATTTTGTACTATCGTAACAAAATCAGCGAAGCACCTAGGATATACTGTGAGAATATGAAAATTTAAACATAAACTAATAAATAAACAAAAGGCCCCCTTGGCAAACCTGCCAAAGTAATCAAATCCAGGATATAATATAAAATTGGGTGTAATACATCGCCACTGCGACTCGTTCAATATTTATCGGAATTTTCATAATTCATAAGGGGCACGCTACACTTTTTATTTGCGACTGTAGTTCAAGATTCATGATCTCATGAGCTATGGTTTGTAGCCTTCAAAAGTTTTAGAGACGACGATATTATTTTATTTAATGTTTTTTAAAGATAAAAATCACGATATACTTATATTTGCATCTCCAATTTAATTTCATGTTCTCATGAGCTATATAGTTATAGTCTTTAAAATTAGTAGAGACGGCGATACCTATTATGTTTTGAATTTTATTTAAAAGGGGCACGCAACATTATTTATTAACGACTCTAGTATAAGATTCATGATTTCATAAAATATGGTTTTAGGCTTCAAAAAGTTGTATATATGGCTCGACTTTTAAATGTTATTTAGGATTCTTCATAATTCAAAGTGACACGTATACTTTTTATTTGCAACTTGAATTTTTTAAACTTTATTGTTTAATGAATATTGACGTGTAGTTTCCGGCCTAGAATACTGAGCCGTTCTATTCCGTCTAATGGATGTCGTAAGAGGCGTCTAAAAAGACAAGCACATATATCCCGTGCAACGAAAGCATTCCCAAGGAGGGTTGACGTTAGGCAGGCGGCCAGTCGTAAAAGTAAGTCGAAACTTTTCATAGCATGGAAAGTATAAAGGACTTCCATACTGTCTAGACGCCACATGAAGTGGGATGAGGAGTGGAAGAAGAAGAATGAATATTGAATCAGAGATATGCATCTAAATTTAAATCAAATTTGGCGCAAGAATTACACATGACTAAATACCAATGCCGCTTCTAAACAATTTATAGACGCCACCGACCATCTCACCCCAAATATAAATTTATATTCGTTGGACACATACACGTAACATTGGACCTTTACTTTATAATAAGTTTTCATGGATCAATCCGGCTAATATGATTTTGTGGTATATATTTATCGTTTTAATTCCTTGCAAGGTCACTAGGCTCGAAAGGCTAAGAAAAAAATCATTTTTTTTATTAAAATCAAATCATTTGTTAACGCACAGTGTGAACTAAACGCATATTACCTAACGCCTGGCAACACTGCGTGGGCGTTACATATATATAAGAAATTGGAATTGTATCGAGTCACTTCAAGTCATTACTAGACTTCACACATAATATCTCATTTTTCTAACGGCTCCTGTGCCATCATTGTACCTACTTTGTCTAAGTATTACATTACACCAGTTTCCTATGCAATACAGTCTTTGTCTATTACCCAGTCCCATAAAAGCACCTAATTAGGGCAGTTAGAGATATAATATTTGTCCCACGCAAAAAAAAATTAAAGGTAAACAAACCTTCTCGACACGGTTGTTGGCAGATATTTCTTCAATCACACAATACTTTCGAACACTAACACTTTAAAACGATGCTTTGTAATGATTTACGCCTTTTTAAATGAATGTCACTAGATTTTACCTATAAACTTTTACTGAAATCGTTATTTTCGATTATGGCGTTTATTACGAGGTTATAATTTGTACTCTTTTTCTGTATTAAATGACAATGTCAACCTGACTGCATGAACAAATAAATGAAATTATTTTGCCAGTGTCATTTCCTCCGAAATAAATATTGTAACTTATTGTAACCGATTTGCCAAAAGGAGTACCGAGTTTCATGAAATATTTATTAACTTGTTATTTTGTACCGTGTTTATTTGTATATTATAGTATAGTATTTTTCATTGTTTCTTTGTTAATTCGATAGACCAATTTGATGCATATTGATAAAGATATTTGAAGATGGGAATAATTCTAGGTAAAAAATGATTTTGTTTTCTAATGTAGGTACGGTACTTGAAATTATGTTCTGATAGTTTTCAACCGACTATAAAAAAGGAAGTTATCAATTCGGTTGTTTTTTTAATGTTTGTTCGTACCTCAGAACTCCGTCAAATGACAAAATTCATAAATATGAAACGATTTTAATAATTATTTTTTTGTTTGAATGGGGTTGAAGTTGAAGTTTCTTGCTAAATATTAAAAAAAAAATGTGAGAACTTGCGTTACTTTTATGGAAAAATTACTGGCAACACTGACTTCTTTTTTAAATTTTCCGCGAAAAGTACCTGTCAGTTGCACAGATTGCCTATAAGTTGTCAAAGCATTGTTTACAATTAAATTTTTTTGGAATGGGACATAGATTAGGCCATTTTTTCCATGGTCCTTCGAGCCGGATATTTGATAAAAATAGGGTGACATATAATAGCGTAATACATTATTAAGAGTGGGTATTCGTTCACTAAATAGAAGCAAGCCTATTTTGCCTTTTTTAAAAGGCATGCAAATGTGTGTTATATTTCAATAGTGGATTTTAAGATAATTTCTAAATAAATATTTTACACGTATTTGTTTATATTACCTTATTACTAATGCAAGTATTGGAGATCCTTGGAGGAGGCCTATGTCCAGCAGTGGACTTCTTGTGGCTGATATGATGATGATGATGATTAATGCCAATTATTACAATGTCATAAATTACTGTTATTTTCAAAAGGTAATTTGGGGTATAAAATCATTTTTCCAAGAGCCATTTATTTAATCTTATTTTAACGTGATTTATTGGCAGTTCTCGAATCGACATGGGTATTTTATTAAATAATTTGATTACCATGAAAAAACTGTTTTTGTGGTGTTTGTGGAAAATGTCGTCTTAGAGGTAGCTAAATAAAGCTTTGTGGGATCTCTTGACATATAAAATCCTAATCTGTACTACTTAGTATTTTACTTGTTTGTAAATTTTGTACTTTAGAAAGCATACTTTAAGTAATAGTTTCCGGCTATTAAAATAATAAATAAATTCAGACATTTGTGTGTATTAAGCATGTACATATCTCCAAAAAATAAAGGCCGACAACGCTCTTATCACACCCGGGTGTTGCAGTTGTCCATAAGCAACGGCGATCATATTTAATTATTTATACTTCTTATCGTATTAAATTAACCCTTTTTTAACCCTTTGTCATCATGGCGATGGCTCCTTGGCGCAGTGGTTAACACGCCACCCCGCGACACGAGGTAGCCCGGGTACATTCTCCAGTATAAGATCAAAATGGCCAAAAATCTTCTATATTAAACGGTAGTAATGTTTAAGTTTTAGAACTGTATTTTGTCTCCTTTTTTGTCGTCCAATTAAATCGCTTCTTTAATATAGAAAAGTAAATAGTCGGGCCGCAAAATTATTATTTGGGCAGCAAGATTATACAATTGGGGCAGCAGAGAAATATTTGGATAAGCTTTGGCTTTCCACCTGGAACGACTGAGGGCAGAAAAGAAGTTAGGTGACAATAAGTTGCCGCCTAACTAGCTATTTAAGCTGACCGATTAAATTTTTATGCTAACTAAAATATGAATATTCTACAAACCGTTTAAATAACACCCCTTTAATATATAGCATACCAATTTCGCAATATTCGACGATATGTGGCTGTACATTACATTGTTACCGAGAATCGATATGAAATATGCCTCACAGACTCGTTTTAGAGAGCACTAGACGAACGAAATGACAAAATTCTAAGAACAAAAACGTATAAAAGCCATAAAGGAGCTTTAGTTGGTACCACAAAAATCTCTGGGTAGGAGTAATCGGGCATTTTACATAAGAAAATAATATTTTATTCAAAATCCACGGGAGCTCACCGCCCCATATACTTATCGGTAATAATGCTCTCCGCTCAGCCCGCGGGTGGAGGTAGGTAAGTGTGGAATTTCAAATTATGACATGGCATCTTTGCAGCTAGTATTATTCTTGTGCTATAGGCTAATTCTGAATTTACTGACAATATTATTTACATCGAAATCAGAATCCTTAAAAGAATACTGAACTTTTATAAAAGAATGTAAAAACTATTTTGAAGGTTTCAATGTCGTATCGGTTAGGGAATACAGCCGTAGGAAGTTGATTCTACAGTTCTATTAGTCTCACCAACGGTGGTTGTCTGCCAGTTATCCAGGAACTAATGTTATGAATAAAACGACTCTATTCTTTATGGGCTTAATCGATAACAGCACCTGTTATTGAAACATTATGAATTATAATGTTGAATTTGGGTCACTATAAAAACTAGCGTGCGTGTCACACTCACATCCCGCATATGTTGCGACCAGTAATTTGTATTTCTAGCATTTTAAAACCCATCTTCCTTTTAACTAAGCTCTTTCACTGAATCTTTAATATTTATTGTCTTTTTTTACTTTGAGACAATTTACTTTGCGTGCTTCCGCCACCAGTGAAATATTATTTTGTGTAGTGAACAATTACCACTGATGACGGTAGCACGCAAAGTAAATTGTCTGAAAGTAAATGAAACTTGACTTCCGCAAAGTAACACCTGAATCTATTATCTAGTTATTATCTTGTTTTCTTGAAAAAAAAAATTGGATTATTTAAGAAGTTTTCCAATTCCATTTGTGACTTTTCGTACTTGCACCACTGTTGCCATCGGCAACTCACCTTGCAAATAAAAATAGAGCCGGCACGCGCGGAAAATCCAGCGTGTGTCGTCGCCTATTATTCTATTTCTTTAGGACTGAGATATCATTCCTAATAACCTCTTGTTTTTTCGGAAACTGGGACGTTGTTAGTACTCATTGGTGGGTCAGTAAAATATTTGACTATAAAGCAAATACAGTGTTAGAACGTCGACGCTCGACGATCGAATACAGCTCCCTAGTTCAAAAAGGTATCATGAATTATGTCACAGGTATAGCAGATATATTTATGCTTAAATAACAAACGAACTTTACATCTTTGTACACGGCAATGTGTGAAAGTTCTTTTTTTAACTAAATATTGAAGTAGGATCTCACCTGATGACAAGTGACGATGAAGACGAGAATGTTACATGCCCATCCAAGAGATACCTATTAATTATATTAAAACTTACACATACATACATACACATACATAGTATCACGTCTTTTTCCCTTGCGGGATAGACAGAGCCTAAGTCTATAAGACCTCACGGCCACATTTAGCAAATTGGAGGGCGTGTAGATGGTAAACGGAATCAAATAGTGATGGGTTGCTAGCCGCATCGCCTATTGACATGATTCCGCAGATTTTAGCCCAATCCCTCGATCGGCTTTTACGATCTGCGCGGGAAGAGAAGCAGCTGGCACTTTCTACGTTTTTTCTTTTCTCCCAGACCAGCATGGATGAAAAATATATTAAAACTTAAAGTCATTAAGCTTGGTCGAATGCTTCAAGTAGATTGAAGAAGCCTGGCAGAAAGGAGGGCTACTAAACACCTGAATAAAAAAAGTAAGATATCGTTACTGAAGATTGGACACGAAGTATCTTACCAAGACCAATATGTAGTAAAATAAGGTAAATGGGATCACATATAATGTTTGTTTCGAGATTGAGGCCGATGTGTGATATTCTTTCACACAGTACGGAGAATTTTCTGTGTACTTAGGTTCTTATTCCTGGGTACTACTTTTTTAAGAAATTTATTTAAGATGCACAAATTAGACAATACATCCACATCAGCTACTAAACCGCGAAAAATTCGAAGGCTTATTTCTGTTCAGTGATTTGCTGTAATTACATTTGGGAAGAAACTAAATTTTAACTTGAGCTTTAAAGGACTATTTTTATACATCGCCTGTATTTGTGACGGCTGTTTATTGAGGTAAGTGAGGTATCATATAGTTGGTAGGTCTTTTTCTATACAAGTTGTTGTTTAGGAAGAATTTACAGCGTGATTTTAAACAATCCTTTAATTCAATGTTTGGCGAGCTTCGTGGCGCAGTGGTTAACACGCCAGCCTGCGACACAAGGGTGCCCGGGTTCGATCCCCGGTCAGGTCATGGTGGAAAATGATCTTATTTAGTTTGACCTGGGTCTTGGATGTTTATCTATATATGTATTTGTTATAAAATATAGTATCGTTAAGTTAGTATCCACAAGTCTCGAACTTACTTTGGGGCTCTCAATCTGTGTGATTTGTCCGTATATATTTATTTACTATTTATTATAATACAGAATTAGGAAAAAGGTAATAGACTGGTAGCCCCACGATTTATGATTTTTGTTGCACTCATAGGCAAATTACCTGAGCAAAATTGAACAATTGTTGTATTATACCAAAAGTTAAAAATCATAAATCCACCCTTCACTTAACTTGGTCTTTCATCTGAACCTGGACATCCTTACCATAACTTCCTCATCTGTGCCAATCAAATGATCCTAAAGTCAATATTCTTGCAAGATTACTTTACTTTTTATTTTGATTCATCAGCTTTTCACGACCCACTGCTGGGTATAAGCCTCCTTTTGTCTGTGCCATTCTTCCCTATCGTTAGCCTTCGCAAACCAGTTCTTACCAATAATCTGCTTTCTGTCATCGACCCATCTAGCTGCCGGACGCCCAACACTACGTTTCCCATTTCTGGGATGGATTGGCTATTAGTAATATAGTTTCAGTTTTAAAAAAACAGCCAAGTACTAGTCTCACACAAATGTTTCCGTGCCACCATACAATATTTAACTACAATAATCTTTCATATAAATAAATATATACGGACAAATCACACAGATTGAGCTAGCCCCAAAGTAAGTTCGAGACTTGTGTTATGGGATACTAACTCAACGATACTATATTTTATAACAAATAAATATATAGATACACATCCAACTTCCACGCCAATCTGAAAAATATCATTTTCCATCTTGACCTGGCCGGGGATCGAACCCGGTCACTCCGTGTCGCAGGCTGGCGTGTTGACCGCTGCGCCACGGAGCTAGTTAAAGAAATATAAAGAAGGCCATCTTCAATTAAATTACTCAATCGACTTTGATTAAATTTAAAAGGGACAAATTAAAAAAATATCTAAATGCACCCGTCCGGCTACATATCACACAAACTAATGCGTAAAACTTATATTACTTCTCTTTTTTTTTCAAGGGTTAAGAAAACAAAGTGTAATAACAGAAATATTCGGAACATCTCAGACAAATGACAATATTTCCGCTGAAAGTCGTCCAAGGGGGCTCGGACAGGCGAAGCCAGGCCGGGGAGTATCTTAGAAAAATCCCATATCTCCCTACAAGAATCACACGGTCGCCCGCACAAGCCTACCTAAACCTACCTTCACAAAATATCTACTAGATGTGTCATATTCAAAACTGATTTTAAACAAGTTTTTTTTTGCTAAATATACATTTTTATTACAAGATTTTATTTTATAAAAATTTGAACATGTAAAGTGCTTTCTAAGACAAATTAAATGAGCCCAAACATATTTGGCGTATCTTGTTTAGTTTAAGAGTTCTTATGGCCACCTTACGACTTCATCATCAGACCAGCGCAATGATTCCATAATATGTTATTGTCACCCGATTTACACATGAATGCAAAATTTCAGCTAACCGAAAAGTGGATCAAATTTAATTCGCAAGATTTGATAACAGACAAACATCGAGACAGGTGAAATTAAATAAAAGCTTGTAAAAAGGAAGGCAATGTTTGGGAAGTTGCGCAGTGTCTTCTCCTCCAAAATACTTCAATACCTAAAGATTTAAGGCCAAAGCACACATCATCATTTCGAGTAGGTGTCACAGTCAATCGACCATGCACACCCTGGTGTCAGAGTTCTTCGGAACCGTCTCTCGGCCTCTGACGTGGTTCCTTTAACGACTACCAGATGGCAGCCGGGATCACCGGCTTTACGTGCCTTCCGAAGCACGGAATCATCCTTATTATCAGATAATCAGGTGATTCAAGCCTGCAATGTCCTAACCAAACTGGAAACAACTAAACAAAGTATGCTTCCGGTGGGAATCGAACCCACGACCCCCGGGTCAACAGGCAAACGCCTTAACCACTGGACCACGGAGGCTGGAACACATAAACCCTATGGTTTAATGTCTATACATAGGCTTGTACGACGAGCCTGAAAAGCACGTTCACGTAATAAGCAACCCCGGGCGCAATCCCCAATGGGATGAGTGACCGCGAGTAAAAATATCTCGAGCGCCTCGCTGCTTGGGAAAGAAGGTTAAGCCGTTGGTTCCGACTGTCATCATTGATGGAAGTCATCAAGCTGTGTTAGATGCCTTTGGGCAGCTTGAAAAAATCTAACACCGGTGTTGGCCACCTACACAAAATAAAATGCAAATGCAACTTAAGAAAGCTATAGTTTTTGTGACCGTTTCCTCTAGTCACATCCAGTACAATAACAGTGGAATCGTGTACATCCACAATGATGCTTTTTTATACATTTTCTGATACATTTCTTTGCCAATGCATCTTCGGGGGAGGTATTATTTGCGTGATAGTGCCACTGAGGCGTTATGAATATAGAGTGTGCTTTAATAAAGTAGTTGTTCCGTAGATCTGATATTGATCTCTGAATATTGACAAATAGGTCTGCTTTCAAGTGGGTTGAAGAAAATATGTCATGTTATCTGAAGATTTACTTTTATATCGAGATTCTTAAATTCCAGTTATATATAAAAAAATTGCTGTGTGGTGTTCGTCAGAGTAGAATAGGACCACTCCAAGTCTTCCCGTGGATGTCGTAGAAGACGACTTAGGCAATACAAGCTAAACAAAGCCCATAAACATCAATGAGACCTCTCCAACCCGTCTAGCCAGCGAGGAGAGTGTAGTGTAGTGTAGCCAAATCCTCTGTCTGCTCTGACCAAGTATGGCTCCGGTAGTACAGAGAGGGTCATGCTCCTGCAGTGGAGCCTAAAAACCCTGATGATGATGATGATGATATAAATAAATATAAATATGTACCTACTGTGACTGCATTTTGAGTATAAGAATATAAAAAGTGATAATTTTTATGTTCTGAATATCTATATTTTTTTTTATTTTTTTCTTGTATGTATTATCAGTAATCAAATATCATAATATTATACGAAAATCACAAAAATCATGGCAAATCGTAGCTTAATTTCAACGCGGGGACAAAAAACAAACAAATATACAACTCAGCAATACCCTGTTTTATAATATCAATAGCAACAATATTATTTTAATTCAATAAAAGACCAATAAGTTCTAATTTTAGCCCAAATTTATTACTATAATGTTCTTAAGAACTTGAAATATTATAAAATAAACTTTATGCTTTGACTCCAGAATAAATGTATCTTACATAAAAACAAGACAAAACAAATATAAAAAATATCCAACATTTAATGGTATGCTACATAAACAAAAAATAACATCAAAATGCCGTAGTGGTAAAATCAAAATGTCGAAGTGGTATTTGGTAGATAAATGTATATCGCCATCCGATCATAGACAATTTGATATCAGATCACGTATAGAGTATACAGCTAAATGGTGCAAATTATTGAGGGGTACAAATGCGACACCTTGCAGGCCCTTACTAGACATAGATGTTCAGACACTTTGACATGAATTATAAAGCTGATGTAATGTGCAATATAAAATGCAATAAATGAATTGAATTGAAAGCTATACAAAACCAGAAATTACAATTTATTTTAAACTCATTTACATACATCTGTTCTGTTCTGTGCCCACCAAGCCACTGGTTAAACTGCAAGAGCGTAGGATAGAGGTCCACCAGGAGAGGTTGTAATAGCGCTTGTGAACACAAGTTGATGTGTTAACTCCTTGCACAGCTACCCCTCCTCCGCGTTGAATCACGAATCCAGACTCGAGAAACAGATTACATAGATTGTTTTTTTTTTTTTTATAATAGTTTCGAAATGGGAAGTTTGCATTTTTTTGGTATCATTCGGCTATGCAAAATACAGTTTCTAGTTAAGAAAATGTGTTGTGAGTAGAAGTCACATGTGTAGTTTTTGTGCCATTACTTTAATTTGCATGTTTTCAATTTATTCAACATTTCTCTAGAACCAGCAGAGACAATTTAACTGCACCCTTTAGTATTTGCAGTAATTTTTTGGCTACCTAGTATAACGCAAGGTATAACATGAGTTATACTTCTGTAACTCTCTCTACTTTGTGTAAATGGTGTATTCTTTATGGAGAGCTTCGGCGATCGTTCGTATGTGACTTTGTCGGTGCTTTGAATGTTACGTGACCATTGGTGTAGGGGCGTAAAGCTCACATTACACCATATAAGCTTTTACTATTGCTTCATCGCGTCTTGCATTTCGCGTTTGTCGACGTCTGTGGCCATCATGGCAGGCTGTACACCGGAGGATGGGTTCGATTCCTGGTCAAGTCCAAACGGAAAATGATCTTTTCAGATTGATCTATGTCTTGGTTATTTACATACATACATATGTATTTGTTATAAAACATAGTACAGTGAGTTAGTATCCCACACACAGACCCGAACTTACTTTGTGGCTAGCTCAATTTGTGTGATTTGTCTGTATATATATTGAATTATAATTATTTCAACATCTAAAAAGAATTTAAAATAAATTAATTTAACTTATACCAAAACAGAATAAACTTTTGTCAGCTTTAATTATGAGTGATTCATAATTCATTTGTTTTTTGTCAGACATATATACAAATAGATGTTAGTATTAATTACATAGTGCGCCATGCTGCGCGTCGTCAGGCATACAAGATTTGATTGTTAGTAGGTTTTACAATTATAATATACAGTTACGTTACAAATTTACAAATATTAGTGCTTAGTGTCAGTTTAAAAATAATTTAATTTATGGTAGTTATTTATGTCAATGATTTTCGTATTTGTGAACATTTATCACACTGTAAAGTACTTCCAGAGACAAATCATAAGAGCCCAAATACGATGAGTTTATCTCGTTTAGTTTAGAAGTGCCTATAGCTATCTTCCGGCTCCATCATCAGGTAAGATCTACGGTTTAGTAATATTGCAATGTCATCTTTGCAATGACTTACTAGTCCATCAGTAAAAATATTGACTTATGTTTAACTAACCACCAGATCTAGTTCAATATCACGGCAAAAAAAACACTTTATATTGCCAAAAATAATCAACAAATTTTAATCCTTATTTTTAAAATAAAATTAGGACTTAAAATATTACAATTCTCGATCCTATTTAAATCAGCCATCTCTAAATTATTTTTGTTTAATCCAAAAATAGTTAATGATCACCAAAGGTATAATATTATTTAAATATAAAATAACATCTTAACATATAACATCTTCTTATTCTGTGAAAATAAACTATACAATATAAATCAGTATATACCCAAAACAAGTAAAGAAATCCCTGAAGTTTGACCCTATGATATAGAAAGTATGATATGAAAAGTGAGTGTTTGTTTTTTTGGTTTTTTCTATTTCACATTTATGAAAAAAGGTTAAGAAATAAACAAATCGTATAATTAAAATAAC
This sequence comes from Elegia similella, assembly GCA_947532085.1. Classification (NCBI taxonomy): domain Eukaryota; kingdom Metazoa; phylum Arthropoda; class Insecta; order Lepidoptera; family Pyralidae; genus Elegia; species Elegia similella. Next base: position 2,786,574 of record OX383940.1, read on the forward strand.
ACGTACTTCAAACTTTCAGAATTCTTGTAAATTGACATTTAAATATGATAATGCAGTCGCTACATGTAACATATTAGAGTAACGTTTTATGGCAATAAAACGGTGGATTTTGGGTAGAAAAAGCGCTTTTATTTGCTCACAAAATTTGGTGATAATTTACTAAATTTGGTAACAAAGTACTCGTACAATTTAAACTGTAGTCATGACTAAAATATATAGCCGTTGTAATTTTAGGTTTTCTATCTTTGGTTATGGTCACAATATATATGTGGTCATTATATTTTCACCGAAAAAAATTCAGCTTCATGTTAGGGATAAATGCGACAAATTTGATTTTTGAATGAAATACCTTGGTATTTACTAAATATTTGTGTATTAAAATTTATTATGTTGGTTTAGGGGTTATGATTTTGGCCGCTATGAGTATATGTTCATCTGTTCTCATAGTTTTGAAACTACTCAACATAATTAGATAATTATAAATCTTATAAATATAAAAATCCAAATTGTCTGCTGGTTATAAGATAAATGAGATTACATTTAATTCACTCGTCAATATACCTAGTTCTTAATAATAAAAAAATAGTTATTGCCCAATAATTTTATTGAATAGAGACACGCGCACGAATCTTCTTGACTCAGACATGTCGACCAGTAACCAACTTTGTGTCTCACTCCCGTAGGATGGCAAACGAGCAAGCGAGTCACCTGATGGTAAGTGATCACCTCTGCCCATGGACAACTGACAACTGCAACACCAGTGTGTGAAAGGAGCGTTGCCGGCCTTTCAAGGAGTTGGAGGGAGGACATTGGTGGAGAGTATGTGGAGGAGGAAATAGGAGGGGAAGGATGGGCCCCAGCTCACTCACTCACCGAACGAAGCATTGAAGCGGTAAAGCTTCTACTCAAACGTCCGTTTTCTGTAAGAGTGTGGTACTGCCTCGGGCAAGCCGACCCATCCATGCTACTAGTAAAAACGAATGTTGCCGGTCGAGTGGCTCTACCGCAACTAAAACGAGTAACGAGACGTCAGCCGTTAACTTTTATATCACATTAAGAATTATTCGGACGTCACTTAATTTTAACTCCCACTTTTATTGACAAACATATTAACGGAAAGTCATCATCTTTTACGCCGAGAATATCATAAAATAAAAATGAACGACAGTCGTACACTCCCAAATAAAACGTTATATTATTCACCAGTTATATTATCTGTACGTTGGGAACTACGAAAGTTCTAGACTCGATGACGTCATAAAACAAAAGGCTGATGGAACCGAAGCCAATACCTCGTAAACCTTTGCCAATAACATAACGTCAGCAGAAAAAATAGCCATAGTAAAAACTCCTATCCTTACCTAATAACCCGAGAATATTATCAAAGAGTCGTCGGGTCATAACCCGAAATTGGTTTCGGGGTCCGTAAGGCCCCAGTTTTATATGTCGCATTATGAAGGCCGTCAAACGAATTCACGTAGAAAATCGAATCTATATACGCCGATATTGCGTCCCGACGGTGGATGTCTGAGATAATAAAATAATATACTGTTTTACGGGGCCTTTGTTTCGCGGTGACCTGGCTCATTCCGGTAATAAATAACTAATGTCGTTTTCCAAGTAATAAAACAAACTATTTTTTGGTTTTATGTATATTGACTGCTTTTAGGGTCTTGTGGACAAATGGTGTCATTGTGAAGACTATGCTTTCGTCCATGCTTTTTATGATATTAAAAATGTATTATTTTTTTTTAATATAATTATCGTATTGTATAGGTATGTAATAAAATATACGTTGTGATAATTTGTAAGGTTTTTTAAAGATATATAATTTTTCTGTTTCAAATGTAGCAATAAAATATAGAAAGAGAACGTTATTTTTGTAAGCGTTTTATTTTGCATTCACAATGCTATTTTGTATATACTCTTATTAAACTACCTTCTTAACCTTAATACGTATAAGGGGAATGGGATATAGTGGAGAATTTAGGCGCACATGTTGAATAATGCGGTAGCTCAGTTGGCTGGTTCAAGCATGGAATGTTTTCACCATATTTTATTTCTTAGTTTAAGATAACTTCACAAAATATTATTAAAGTTACGCAAGACATAATTACTATTATTACAAACCTTTTCACTCACGTATTAGTCGGTATCGCTGACAAGTTCAGCCAATGCCAATACAGATGGCTATCTTCAGGGCGAGTGCTAAGGACGTCGCGATACGGCAGTCTCTCGAACAATGTGAGATGTGCGGTGAGGGACTGCCGTGTCGCGACGTCCTTGACACTCGCTCTGAAGATAGTCATCTGAATTGGCTGAAACTGGTCGGCGTCACCGACTAACAATACGTGAAACTTTACAAACATGATGTATTTACAAATTGAAGAACAAAAAGTTGTATGATGTAGTTTGAAACCCTGCGCTGCAGAATATTTTTGTTTAAGTTACTATACAAATTTAAGTAGCATTTCAAAGTGCTTAAAAATATACGTAATAGTACACGCATACATTACATTAAAACAACAATATGCTGCACATCATTTAATATTAAAATGGGGTCTCCCCTCTCACTTTTGGGAGTAAAGTAGCGAGACTACAGAAATAATACTTGATGCTGCATCCAGCAATGCTGTAAGCATTTCTATGTATTAGTAATTAAAGTACCTAATAGGAATTCTTCAAAAGCGGTATAGGTAAAATGTAATTTGCTTAATAAATTATTCTTAATCTATATATCCAGTTTCACTTTCGAGTACAGACTCACACGTAAAACTGGCGTTACTTCTTCATCTAACTATGGTTCTTGTACGAAAATTGACAAATATTTGCTTCACATCAACGATAAATCGAAAGATTCAATGATGTATTTAGAAAATAGGCCTTTTCAGGCACTTTTCACGTCAATTCAAATTTTATATAATACTACTTATTAAATTATATTCAAATGATTAATTATTGTTCAAAAGCTACAAACTACTAGCATTTCGGAATCGACCACTGCAGTGCAGAATAGTTATCCCTCCTAGTTTATTACTAGATATGTATATTTAAATAGTGCAATAGGAAATCGGTGAACCACAAGATTGTAGGTAAAATTGTACCCTGTTTACCATATTTTTTTTAACTGATGTTCTTAATTAGTTATTCAAGATTTTTGTTTTAATTGACTTAATACACTTTCATTATCATCATCATCATCAGCTTTCGTCGACCCACTGCTGGATAATAAGCATCTTTTCGTCTGCACCATTCTCTCTATGTAAATCCATCGCAATCCAGTTCATTCCAGCAATACCTTTAACGTCAACCCACCTAGCTACTGGACGTCCAACTCTAGATTTTTTTATTTTATTTTACAAATTATATTTTTTTCTAATTCAATGAACTCTATTCTATTCGGTGACTTTACTCCACCTACCATCGTCATCCTTCTAGCCAAGTACTCTGCCCAGTGCCATTTGAGAGTTGTAACCCAGCACTTCGTGATCTTTCGTTCGACGTCGGATCTCTATATTATTATATTGCGAACTCGGTCTTGCAATTTGATGCCGAGCATGACTCCATGGCTCTCTCTCTGCGCAACCGCAATTTTTTACTTTTATTTTGGTATTAAGGCAGACATACCACCGGGAGATCCACAAATCGCTTCGAGAACAGTCCGGTGAGCCCGAGTTGGGTCAAGAGCATTTAGCCGGATGTCGCTTATAGGTTAGTCCGTTGCCCTGGGTGAACAACGAGGAGGTAGTTCTTGACCAGTCTCCACCCCACTACTACTTTTAGTTATTATGTTAGTAAAAAGAGGTATGTTTTTTTGTAGAGCGTGTCTTATTTGTCAATCATGATCACAATGTCATTTTTTTAAATTGTTTTATGTGTATGGATTATATGTATAAATTGTATAATTAATTGAATAAATAACTGTAATTTTATGTAATTTGTATTCTAGTTAGTACCAACGATTTGAGCGAAAATGAACACAAGCTTCACTTCTCTGTTCTTTCTATTGCGTGCGCCAAATGGCCGATTTTTTTCATTCAATTACGACTGTCCCTCTCTATATAAATTGGTCTGTCTGTGTGTAATAAATGGCGCAGGAGAGACATGTCGTGGGTGTATCGGGTGCTTTTGATATATGACGCTAGTTTGCTCTGATTGGATGAAGATGTATTGCCAGATAGTTTTGTGAAAAATACTGTGGTAGGATTTATTTATTTGTTTGGTTTGTCAACAACTGTTACAATGAAACAATTCAAAAACAATTCACACGATTACTAAAACTAATTGCGCAATCTCAAAGATTCAAGATTCAAAGATTTATTCAGAAAATAGGCCTTTTCAGGCACTTTTTCACGTCAATTCCAATTTAAGCTTATTATATTATATTCAAATTATTAATTATTGTTCAAAAGCTACAAACTACTAGCGTTTCGGAACCGACCACTGCAGAGAAGAAGACGCCGAAAGAAACTCTTTTTCAACAGTATAGGTCGCCTACTTCCCTGAAGGGCTTTGTATGAAATTTTATATTTTTTTATCTTTTCTTTTTTTTCTGATGTCATGTTATATACAATTCTCTTACTGATAAACATCACAGGCACAAAATAACAATAAAAACGATATATAATAACAATAAATACGACGCCATAAATAAGCCAGTGACTCTACGAATAGGTAGTGAATACATTTCTTAAAAGTATTTCGTAGCTAAAGAAAGAACACTAGGCAAGATTGATAATATTTGCTTAATAATTAACATATTTTTTAGCCTGTCGCATCCCACTTCTGTGCAAAGGCTTCCCCTTTCTGTTTCCACGCTTCCCGATCTGGGGAAGCCAACCAGTTAAAAAGCCTTCTATATCGTCTCGCCATCTTCTCCTCGGGCTGCCTCTCTTCCTTTGCCCCTCTGGGTCCCATAAAGTAGCCTTTTGAGCCGATCTGCTTGGATTCATCCGAATAATATGTCCTGCCCATGTCCACTTAAGAGAGGCTGTCTTTACACCCACGTCCATCACTCGGGTTTATACAACATACATGGTGAAATTTCAATCGTTTTGGGCCTTAAAGGGGTGACTCAGACCATCAATAAGAACAACTTTTTCTATGGGAACAATGCTGGGAACTCAAAAAAAAATCGACTTTCCCATACAAACTGGGTAGGCGGCGGAACTCTTTTGTATGGAAATGACAGTTTTTTTTTTTTGGTTCCTACCTAGCATCGGTCCCATAGAAAAAGTTGTTCTTATTGATGGTCTGAGTCACCCCTTTAAGGCCCAAAACGATCGAAATTTCACCATGTATGTTGTACCACTTTAAGGGTCCAAAATGATAAAAAAAAATCACCATGTATAGGTTATAAATTTACTATATAAGTAATAATTAAAGAGAGGAAAATAACTGAATAAAAAAAATGTATGACTAAAATATTCTCAAAATTTTTGACTATCAGTAAATCCTGGTCCTGGGTTTTTACAGGTAGCGATCTAGTAACAGAAAATACTTCCCACTTAAAGGATTCATTCTAAACGAATATCGAATAGCTGGAATTTCATTAAAGTGTTTCATCTGTCGGAGGGTCAAAACTCAAAATCGTTTCAAATTAAAATAAACGGCCTTCATAATAAATCCGTTGTTTTTGCTTTCGTCTAGTTCCTGGTTTTGATATTCATTTGAAAATCTTTCTTGAGGGTTCTTATTAGATATATAATAAATAATAAATATATATGGACAAATCACACAGATTGAGCTAGCCCCAAAGTAAGTTCAAGACTTGTGTTATGGGATACTAACTCAACGATACTATATTTTATAACAAATACATATATAGATACACATCCAAGACCCAGGCCAATCTGAAAAATATCATTTTCCATTTTGACCTGGCCGGGGATCGAACCCGGTCACTCCGTGTCGCAGGCTGGCGTGTTGACCGCTGGGCCACGGAGCTAGTCAAATATTTACTGTACTTATTAATATGCGTATATGGCACACGCATACATTAAATAAAAACAACAATATGCACTCTTACTTTTGAAATAAAGTATTGAGACTACAGAAATAGTTTTCATTGCTGTATCCAGCAATGCATGCAAAGCATTTCTAAGTACTCGTATTAGTAAGTATATAATCATGATGATGATGATGATGATGATGAGACAATAATAGAAATTCTTTAAAAGCGGATATAGACCTAATAGAAATTCTTCAAAAGCGGTATGGGTAAAATATTATTTTCTTAATAAATAATTCTAGATTATAATATCTTTCTTGATATCCTTGATAGGGTACTTATTACATATCTTCGGAAGGCACGTTAAGCCGGTTCCGGCTGTTGCCATCTTTGATGGCAGTCGTTGTGTATAGACATTTCTAAACAAAAATATTCGGCGTCCGGTCAATTTGTATGGGAACGTCAAAAAAATTTTGAGGTACCAGTTTTGATCCCATAGGAAAGTTGTTCATATCCACGGGTTGATTAACCCTTCAAGGATTGGATAGGGTTTTCTTTACATATTGTATATTCTTTACATAAGTATAATATAAGTTATAATAGGGGATCGGACAAGGTACGAAAAAGAGATCAATTATTTAGTCCGCCTTTTATAATAAAAAAATATTCGACACGTATTTTCTGCTTCGTCGAAATAACATAACAATACTTAGATATATCGCATTAAGGCGCTGTATCCCTTAACCGTTTGTAGCGGACATCGCGCGATATTTTATATATTTGTTTCATACCTGTGGTCAGTCTCAGTTCAAATCCGTGTCTGCCATTTTCGTGTTAATTTTCACTTTTAATTGAATAATTCAATAATTATAACCAAATATTGTACTTTTCGTAGGTATCCATCTTGCTCATTTAGTTATACTTTTTATAGACGTATAAAATTTGGTAGTTGTCGCTGAAAATATCAAGTAACCCGCGACGAAAATTTTTCTGGATATAGTATATTCGCTATTTTATTTAGTTAGGTTTTAAATATTTTTTTGAACATATTTTGATGAATTATTTTTTTTTGATCTTTGAACTGCACTTCATATTTTTTTCATGCTAGTATTCTTTGAAAAATAAGGCTAACTGCGCGACGAAAAAATACACGTTTTACGGTATGTATGAGCTAAATACGTAATGTTAGTATAAAACATACCCACGTGTGACGTCATGCGATATTTAAAACCAATGTATCTTCGTAAGTTTTCAAATAAAATAAAAAAAATAGGTATGGAATATTTCCGAATAATCTATAAGACGTACATACAATTTTTTTTAGTCCGATCCCAATATTGCGTGGGTTTCTTTTCACACAGTGACACTGACTAGAGCCTTCCTCTTAAATACCAGACAGATATATAATTCAAAATCGATATAAAAATCCTTTCACCGTCTGTCCGATTATAAGGCAGCCTATAAGCCCGAACATGAAATTTTCGAGTCGCGGCGGGAGGATTACGGGCGAAGCCGGGATTCAATGGAATAGCCATTGTCGGCTGGATCACGGGGATATTAAATATTCAGTATTGGAGGTCTTGATAGTGATGGAAAAATATGAGGATAAGGTAGTATGATACGGTAAGTATGGGAACCATACTTAGGCTTGATATCTATATTTTTTATTTTTTTAATAACCTATCATAACCCACTGCTTGGCAAAGGGCAAGTGGGGAGAGATGAGAGAGATATTATCTCTCTCCACTTGTCCCTGTCTGTTGATGTTAACTTCGACCAGTCTTTTTGAAAAGCATCTATATTCTTTTTTAAACTTTCGCGCTTTAAACACATAATCATGTATATAAACGGGACTAAGCATGAACCTTTTTTTTATTATTTGATTCCGTTGGCGTTTCAATGGAGTTATATCCATCGTGGTCGAGTCTCTGAGTCACGATGCGACCACGATGGACGTAACTCTATTGAAACGCCTACGGAATAAAAAAAAAGGTTCGTGCTAAGTCCCGTTTATAGAATACGAGGAGAGAATTAGGCATCTAAATCATATCTCCAGCGCTTTCTCGGGCTACCTCGATATCTTTTATATTCTCCAAAATAAACGGTATTATCATCATAATACTCTAAACACAAAATGAAAAAAGTAAAGCCGTTTCTTGTACTCATTACGGACCACACACTCATCCCGCATACGCTGCCGGCTGAGTTCAGTGGCGTTTTTTATTCAAAATAGACTGAAAATATATAGTGGAGATAAGTATAGTTCAGACTCGTTATACCTTGTATTTAAAAAAATCTCTTTGTCTTTTCTTATCGTGTATCTATCGATGTTTATTTTCGATCGTAATAGGACTTTTAATCATTTAAAGAGTTAAAATTCAAATATTTTATATTATTGGGTTCGAGACAAAGATTTTTCGTATTTTGTATGAATAAAATGAAAAATATCTTCGGTTATGCTGTATGTATACAGCTGACTTCAATACCACGAGTACATTTAAAAAAAATATATATAAAAAGTTAAAAATATTTTCTTGCCATTTTTACTGTTTTATTGACTGTTAAAATGTATTAGATTATTTAAGAATATTCGATAAATTATAAAAAAATATTTACAGAAAAAGTAAAAATCCATTAAGTGCCCGACATATGCCAGGCGGCGTGGCGATACAAACGCGGATGGTCTAAACGCGTTGGCTACTTTGAATATTTTCGTTTTTTAGGAATATTCAAGGGTTATTCGAAAAAGAAAAACATATGATGGCTGCCTTATCTGTAATGCAATAATAATCAAAAGTTTCAAGGTTAATTTTGATGTATTTGGTGAATAATGCTATATACCGAGTAAATTAGACGTGATTTGGAGGCAACTTTGCGATTTTTTTCTATCGAGAAAATTTAACGCAATCGTGTTTTTGAGTCATATAGTTACCAGAGTTAGTCCTGAACTATGCTGCATTTTTATTTCAACTTGAGTATTTAATTATTATTGATATAACAGTCAATCATGCAAAGCAGTGTGAGGTAGTATGGGCCCTTAATAGGTCGAAAAAAATTGTAATGTTTAAGACCATACTGCAACAACAAGACTAGCACAAAGTGGCTGTAAACATTTTCTGTTTATTAATATTAATGTAAAAGTTACAGCTATATTGATTGAATTAAATGTTCATACAAAATAAGATATAATGTCTCCCTAATATGACGTAAATGTACTTTCAAAATAACCATAGCTTTGAAAGTGTAATTTACAATGCTGTAAATATTGTAACAGATAATATAATGAGCTTTGTTCTAAAAAAATCCGTTGACTAGTAGATAATAATTTGAAGACTATGTAGGTATATTATTTTTTATGACGCTTACCTTTCTGAACGTTTACATGTGTGGATTAAAAAACATGTGTTACGTTGGTGTCCTGATATCTTTTTGATTTTATTAAGTAAGCTACCAAAAATAAGAAGTAAATCACAGCATTCAATACATAGATAAATTTAAGCACTAACAATTTATCTTCCCTTTAATCAGAGAAAAGATAAAATGTAGAATGTAGCAGCTGCCGGCCAGGGAATGGGCGAAAATCTGGAAAATTATTTTAGTAGGCGATGCGGCTAGCACCCCATCACTATTTTGATTCCGTTTTACACCTTCACGCCCACAGGCATGCTAAATGTGGCTTTTAGTTCCTACTAGCTAGCTAACCTAAGAACTGACTACCCCGTAAGGGAAAAAGACGTGATAATATATATGTATGTATTAACAAGTAAAGACAAAGCAAAGCGTTTATGTAGTGATGGTTTTGTGTCCTCGTTATTTTATAAAATAGTCCTCAAAAAATACGCCACCCCAGAAGCCAAATGGCCCAGAATTTGTTTAAATTGTCACGTACAGACACCGCGGTTACACAATCCGGCCCAGTGGCTCTCAAACTTAATGAGATGCTGTTTAGAAGAGATTATGAAAGGTTTAGCCAAAAGGACTAGTAACCTCATTAGTGAAAATATGTATGCAATTTCAATTGTTATCGTCTTACATCTGTATTCTCTGTTCAAGATCTTTTATATAGCCTATTCATTAAAGAAAAACTTACATACATACATATTATCACGTCCCTATCGCTGACGAGAAGAAACAAGAAGACCACTGCAGAAAAGAAACGTTCAAAGAAACTATTTTCAACAGTATTGGTCGCCTACTTGACTGAAGGGCTTTTTAATATTATGACTATTATTTTTTTTCCATCTTTTCTTCTTTTTTTAATTTCAAGTAATGTTTACAATTTTTATTATACCTATACATCATCAGCAAGAATCCTATGAACATCTTATATGTTAAATTTTAAGTTCTTAAGCCAGTCTAAATAGCGGACTCCGGTCTTCGAAGCATCTCTAGTGAAGAGACAACCTAAAAACAGAAGTATTTTCTTGATAATTATCACTAGAATCATATTTACGATCTCATCTGGTGCTTAAACAAGTACTAAATATTTCTTTAACAGCAAGTTTTTAAATGAATTACAAAAGTTACATTCTTTGCATGGGTTTTCTGAAATGCTGAATATCAGATGACAGCATTAAACGGTAGAGTCTGATAAGTCATTGTCATTGAATAATATAACTGGCTTTTCTTCCATTCATCTGAGTGAGTAGTTTGTAGTTCCCAACACCTTCATTCCATCCTCAGATTCAACCAATTTCTACACTACCCGAGCTTAAAAATACTTTCGATAGGCGTTGGAAACACAAAAAGCCGTGGAAACTGCGCTCGCCAACCTGCCTGCCAAGCGTGGTCAGTATTCCAGTAACCACTCATAGAACGAAGAATCCTTGGGACAGGCCTTTGTCCAGCAGTTGACTTCTTAAGAGCCCGACATATGCCAGGCGGCGTGGCGATACAAACGCGGATGGTCTAAACGCGTTGGCTACTTTGGATATTTTCGTTTTTTAGGAATATTCAAGGGTTATTCGAAAAAGAAAAACATATAATGGCTGCCTTATCTGTAATGCAATAATAATCAAAAGTTTCAAGGTTAATTTTAATGTATTTGGTGAATAATGCTATATACCGAGTAAATTAGACGTGATTTGGAGGCAACTTTGCAATTTTTTTCTATCGAGAAAATTTAACGCGATCGTGTTTTTGAGTCATATAGTTACCAGAGTTAGTCCTGAACTTTGCTGCATTTTTATTTCAACTTGAGTATTCAATTATTATTGATATAACAGTCAATCATGCAAAGCAGTGTGAGGTAGTACGGGCCCTTAAGGCTGCAATGATGACTGACACACTGTGTCACAAAACTTACCGGTCCTTACACCTCAGAGCTTGCCCCAACTAATTTCAGAAAACCCTCATTATTGTCGAATAGATTGTAAGTCGCCATTCGAATGGCGATCACGTACAAGCGCAGCGTTGGACACCCATCGACCTTAGTAAGGTTGCAGGAAGAAGCTGGATGCAGGTCGCTTCCGACCGATCATATTGGAAATCCTTGGGGGAGGCCTTTGTCCAGCAGTGGACTTCTTGCGGCTGATATGATGATGATGAAATCTTAAATTAAATTATATTGACTTTAATAATTTGAAAGGAATTTGAATATGGTACTTTTGTACCATTTTCTTTGGTAAATAAAGTTTTAAATAAATAAATGAATAAAATACACCTTTTTTGTTACTAGTTACTAATGTACTAATGTTGAAGCTATAATTAATTGTTCAGTGAAGTGAACTCTCATGATTGAACATTGAGTGCCACTGTCGCAAAAGACATACGGTGAAGGGTTAAAAATGCATCGTAGTTGCATAAAAAACGCCATAGAGATATCGGATTTTAAATTTTAAAATGTGCATTGTATTGAGCCGTGGGGATCGGAAATCGATTGGTGCCGACGACAAAGGGTTAACCATTAATAATAAAAAACCATCGATTTTAGACGACAGCTTGCTGCTCGGTTAATGGAGCAAATGGTGTCTGTTCCATGGTGTCTATGCTGTGAGAGTTTGGTGTTTATAGGCCAGTATGACACTGCTGATCTAATCTGATAAAATCATTCAACAATGATGTTATAACCCAAGGCTGGAGAGCTTGAAGCATAATAATAAAAAGGTATTTTAATAAAAATTAACAAAAAAAAATTTGGGAGATTAATTCGAGGTAAAACATTTTAATAAAAATTTAATAAAAGTGGCCCTAAACCAAATGATTTAAATTCCGTAAAGGAATTGCAAGTTTTATCCGTAGGTGGTCCGAATACGTCATTAATTTATTCATTTAAACTTGTACTTCAATATTACATAATAATAATTATGTTTATTTGCATTAAATAGGGTATACAATAGTGGGTGTTACAAATATAATAATTTTACAAGTAGCTTAACCTATTTAGCCATATTTAATGGTATGCAAATTAATTTTAGCAAAATAATTCCATATGTAATTGTGTTAATTACGCTTGCTTACACTGCTGATTTTAGGTTAAAATGTTTAATATTAGCAAAATTGCATCCTATACTAATATTATAAAGCTGAAGAATTTGTTTGAACGCGCTAATCTCAGGAAGTACTGGTTCAAATTGGAAAATTCTTTTTGTGTTGGATAGTCCATTTATTGAGGAAGCCTTTGGGCTATAAAACATCATACCACGACCAATAGGAGCGAAGCAGTAATAAAAAATATTTTGAAAACGGGGGAAATATTTCATCTATACTAAGAAAAAAACTAATTATTCTTAATAACAGAAATTGCTGCGTACGAAGTCGCGGGCAACAGATAGTTTATTATATCCAGGGACAGATAAAAGACCAAGTGTGGTCGGGGATGAAATTAATTGCTACACATGCCATAGAGATAATATAATCCTGACGGATAGAGATTCAAACGGATGCTGTCAAACGAGACCGATTTTGAAATGCAGTTGTGGGTGTGATTTTGCATATGTATTCAGTAGTGTTTGGCTAAAATGTACCTGGTGTATGTCAATGTATCGATAGTCAAATCATTATACCTTCCAATTGAGAAAAGAAACAAAATTATACAGTTTTACAGGGATATATATACATATTCCGAAGAGAAACTTCACAAAGAGTAAAAGGCAATGAACTTCTTTAAATAATTTATTTACATTGAAACACAGCAAATAAAACATAGATACCTTTTTCATTTCTTTATTGACAGATAAATAATAGTTTAAATATTTTTCATACAAAAAACCGACTTCAATCAAACTACAGAACTTATTTTGATAAAATTTAAATGGAAAAAACTTGAAAGCATACCGTTTTATATAAAAAAAGATTTATGCGGTTATGAGGACACAAACAGTCATGCGATTAAAAAAGGCATACGGCCGAATTCGTAGTCGTATGTATTCGTAGTATTCGTCCTTTTTTGAAGTCGGGTTGTCAGGCAAATCAGCCCATATTTGAATGGTCAGCTAATAATATATACTAATAATAGATAAAAAGATAATAATTTAACCAGACAATCAATAGATTTAGCAATGTATTTTAACTAGTATTGCTCCTATAGAGAAAATTTGTCATGTGCACAGACTAAATGACCCCACCGAGGATATATAATACGTACATTTTCACTATGCATATCAAAATATTTTACGAAAAATAAACCATAAGTATACAAACATATTTCACACCTGATATACAGGCTCAGGCTACTCTAAACATAATTTGTTTAGTTAGTCGTACCTGAATAAACTCTATGATGTTTATTAAAGATTCGCTGTATGATTTTTTTATGTCCATGTGAATAGTTTCACCCGCGTGTCTGCAAGAATAAGAAACATGCATAACAAATAGATTCTAAAAAAATACGGCGACGTAAGCATCTAGCTGAAAATACTTTTGAGCACACTTTTGTTAGATATCGTTACGTGAAGTGGACGGACGGCCTATGGAATAGAAAGGTTCTCGAATGGCAACCATGTACCAGCAAGCGCAGCGTTGGACACCCACAGACCAGGTGGTCTGACGACCTGAGTTGACCTTTCCAATTATAGTACTGGAAATCCTTGGAGAAGGCCTATGTCCAGCAAAGGACTTTTTGTGGCTGAGGTAATGATGATGATGATGACGTTAATTTTGGAATAACTTCAATGGGCAAGTTAAAAATTAAAAGAAACAATACAACCATGACACTTGTTATTCATAGCAATTTACAACAATGCAATATTTAACAAATTGGTCATCGTACTCAAAGTATGCATCATTATGCTCTACTAGCTCTGCTCTTATTAAAAACTGTAATGCAATAAATAAAACACAAACAATAATGTTAGTTTGGGCTATGGCTATGGAGCGTACCATAAAATGTATAGATACATCCGTACTATTACATTTTTATTCCCTCGCGAGGTAGACAGGTCTAACCCAAAAGCCACGTTCAGCACGGAATCAAAATATTGATGGGTTGCTAGCTGCATCTCCTACTAATATAATTTATCAGATTTTTGCCCATTTCCTAGATCGGCTTTTACAAGATTTTTTTAGAAGAGAAGCAGTCGGTTCATTCTACTTTTTATTCTTTTCTGTCTGAACAGTATGGAAGAGTGAAATAGCATACCATACATATAAGTACGTGAAAGCTACAATAAACCTGCTCCGGACGCAGTCGGGTAAAATATCAAGTAACAATATTTCAGTGAGTGCAATCGAAACTATTGTCGATGTCGATAAAATATGAATAACTTCAAGCACTAGTGTAAACGTGTGCGAACTTTCTTTACATAATATTTTCGCTAATTCTCGTTTATGATTAAATTTTTTCATTTTCTTATCAATTATGAAGCATAGTTAACAATACTATCCTAGTAGAAATCAAAACTGTCCGAGTTTTTTACCGAAATTATACCGGTGACAAAAATGTATACTTACTGATGAAATGTATATTTGCTAGGATTATTCCTACGGGTTTTAGTGCACTCGACAACCGCACAAGACACCATGTTGGTATTTACCTAATTTTATTGTGTAAGTTAAAAGATTATTTATATTTTAGGTAAAATAATTTCCTTTTCAAATTCAGCGGGCCTTGTTGTGCCCAGGTAATGTCAAATGTCATTAAAAATGGGCCTGCTGTCAGCAGTTTTATCTCTCTTTCTAAAGCACAGTGAAGCCGTATAGTAACGTACTAATCATTTTCATTTTGAAAGTCTAAGGTATGTCTATGACACATGCATACATAATATCACGTCTTCTTTCCTTGCGGGGTAGACAGAGCCCAGATCTTCGAGACCTCCAAGCTATGTTTAACATGTTGGTGGGTATTGAGTTGAAAATTGAATGACATGATTTCTCAGATCTTCGCCCCTCAATCGGCATTTACGATATGTGCGGGAAGAGAAGCAGCTGGTATAATCTACGTTTTTTCTTTACACCCAGACCAGAATAATAGTAGATTGTTGCACTGAGCAGAAAGTAATTTATTATTGCATCGAGTGCTTACTTACGAGTGCAATATAAATTACTTAATGCGAGGTGCATAATCTGCTTTTCTTTCAACTACCACAAAAAAGTATGTGAAAAAATCTAAAGGTAATTACAATCAGTGAAAATTTGTTGTTTACATTCCCGCCTTTGTTTATTCTTTATGGCCAGTATTTTTTTAGGCCAAGCTATGCACACGTCCAACCTTATTTGTGACATGTGACACCTATGATCCCGCGATTTCAAAAAGAAAATTAAACAGTGCAGTAAAGGATTATACCCATACATTTTTCTGTTCTAGAGCGGCAAAGTTCCGCTTTGTGCTTGATATGTAGTGCAGTTATGATAGAATTGCAGCGTAGTTAGAAGAAAAGTTAATTGTTGTCTTATTTTTATTGAGTTAATTACTAGAAATGCAGAGTGTTGATCTTTTTCTTCTTCAGGTATCTGAATGAGACAAACGAACGGGCAATCATGGTAGCAAAACATTGGTCAAACAAAACTTATTTAAAATGTATATATAGCGATTTTACGACTCGATAGAAAAAGAAAAGTGTTGAGTCTGTGGAATAAAGTAACATGCCAAAAAAATCTTTACGTAGCTTTCAGTACTCGAAATTAAATAAAACTCTTTATTGTTTACCTCCAAACTCCACACTCGGTTGGGGTCCATCACCGACCCGCGGTGCCAAATTATCGCGCAGTGGGAGGCGCCCACGGTAATGGACAGAATGCAACTGAATTATGCACTGGGAAATACAGTGTTGGCTTTTTTAAATGAGTAACTAGGCTGCTTTAAATACAGCGTGAGTTTGAACCTACTAGCTATATTGAAATCTGGGAATCAGATTCCTTAATGGAATACAGAAATGCAAGAAAAAAAAGTTATAAAACGTACATATTTGTTCCGCTTGGTGTCGAAACATTAGGTCCATGGGGTCCTAGCACAAAACTGCAGTTTTCATGGTCTAGAATCTAAGTTGATATTTGTATATTGTGTTATAACTGTTATAAGAAACATGCAAAACTATCGCCTATAATTATTTTTATTGATAACTTTTTACCTGCGATGATGAGAACTGCAAAGTTTCCGAAACGTTAAAAAAAGGTGTAAAAATAATGTAATAAACACGAAAAAACCGTATTAAGTAGTTAAATTTATATTAAGTAGAGCAATAAATTGATAAAAAAATCCCTATATTGCACAATTATAACCAAATAACATTTTTTATAGCCTATGTGATTTGAGAGCACCGTCCTTAAGCGAATGTATAAATTTGAGGTACTTCGAAGTTATGGTGAAATAAAGAACACACATACATACTAACGTGACCTCGAAAAACAATACACTCCTACTTGGCAGTTATGTAATTAACGTTAGCACACTTTTTTAGACAGGATAGTATAGTAAATGTTATTACAGATAATACATACATATATATAGTAACACGTCTTTTTTCCTTGCGGGGTAGGCAGAGCCTGAAAATATACATTCAGGAACAAACTAAAAATCTAACATATAAATACTAGGATGAGAAAAAGTCATAATTATTTAATTGTCAAAAACTTAGCTTAATATTTAAAGAGAAGATAGGCATTATCTTCAACAGAATTGCCCCCGCAACCATATTTTAACAAGTCCAAAAATACCCGTATCCAAACAAACTAAATAATAACTCACGGCGGGGGTGTATCATCCACCCACCCCCATAAACAACCTACATTAGGTCCATCTTCGCTTCACCAGTACATTTTTTCTCCTCACACATAACACAAAATTACAAGTCACCGTGTTGGCGACAACCCTATATTCCACCCTCGAACTATTTACACCCAAAAATTCATCCTACAAATCATATTTCCTTTCCATTGCCTTTTAGCTTTCTATAAATTGTATCAAATGAAAACAAACTCGGCAATGGATAACGGATATTTCGATGAAAACAAAAAAAGGATGATTCTAGCGATAACGTAATATCGAGTCCTCATTGTATCGAATATAGCGGAACCATTAATCAGTCTGCGCGCGAATCATCAATATAGCATTATAGAGGATACGTCCAAGTATTCGAATCGAATATTCGATGTATCGATTATGTATCGGTAATTCGATTACACCACGCATTGTGCGAGGCAGTTCATCATTCGTGAAAAATGGCAGTCACTATGTTAACGATGCTACGTATTGTGGTTAGGAGGTTCTGAAAAATAAGTCTATCTTGAGATTTTTGCTATAAAGACCTAAATTAAAATATAATATCTATAAATATTAAAAATGTGAAAGTTTATAAAGATGCTGGCTTCCATGCTGGTCTGGCAGAAAAGAAAAAACGTAGAATGTTCCAGCTGCTACTCTTCCCGCGCAGATCGTAAAAGCCGATTGAGGTAATAAGGAATCATGTTATTAGGCGATACGGCTAGCAAACCATCGCTATTTTTATTCCGTTAACCACCTACACCCACATCAACATGCTAAACGTGGCTTTTAGGTCTCATAGACCTAGGCTCTGTCCACCCCGCAAGGGAAAAAGACGTGATAATGTGTGTGCGTGTTATAAAGACGTTATTTCACGTGAGGATGAAACATATTAATTATTCCTGCTCGCTAAAAATGCTGGATGGATTTTGATGTAACTTATGAATGTTATAGCCATCAGAATGGTATACATAGGCTTAATTACGGGGACTTTAATGTGGGAAAAAGAGGACATTTTTATTTATATCTATTATAAAGTATACTATCGTTGAGTTAGTTTCCCACGACACAAGTATAAAACTAACAGTGGGGCTAGCTTAATCCAATGTCATCATCATCAGGTCTTATTAGTCTTTAATGCAGGAGCATGACCCTCTCAGTACTACCGGAGTCTGGCCAGACGGGTTGGATAAACATCAATGAGACCTCTCATTGATGTTTATGAGCTTTGTTTAGCTTGTATTTCCTAAGTCGCCTTTTACGACATCCATGGGAAGACTAGGAGAGGTCCTGTTCTACTCTGCGGGAAACCACACGGCTAATTAATTTTATATTTAACTAGCGGCCCGTCCCGGCTTCGCACGAGAAGATATAGCTATTTAAATAGCCTATGATCATCAGGGATAATGTAGGATTCTAATGGAAAAAGAATTTTGCAAATCCGTCCAGTAGTTACAGAGCCTGCAAACAAACAAACAAACAATCAAGTCTTTCCTTTTTATAATATTAGTATAGAAGTATAGACATAGACAAGCTTATTAATTTTGTTTTTAACATATATTTTCGTTGGACGTTCCAATCTTTTCCTGTTAACATATTCTTTATCTACGTACTGCAAGCAAAACGCCCTTATTTTCCTTGTACATCAAACTCCTCACTAATACGGGCAACGAAATATGAAAGCTAATATTAAATGGATGAGTTTATGCTGGTAACTAATACGGTTTAATCTGTACTACAGGATATTGAACGCAGCCATGTGCGCTCAGGGATATTAAATAAAATGGTTATTATTAGATATATAATAAAATACCCTATAATATAAAAGCTGAAGAGAAACACAAAGTTTTCCTACGAAAACTTAAGGAATTTCTCATAAAAAGTGTTTTTACAGCCTAGAAGAGTTTTTTGAGTAAAATAGGACCAATGTTTATATTTTTGGGTTATAATTTATGTTATATTTTTGACATTTAACGTATTTAGTTTTAAATTTATTGAAATGTGTATATAATTAATTTTATTTTATATACTCGTAGTCTCAAATATATTGTAGTGCCCTACCAGGGTTCTATGATATACTTCACTAATATTGTACGCCTATTGTTAGTATCTTAGTCCTAACATATTTTCTGTACTTATCCCAATACAAGGAAAATAAAGAGGCATTCTATAGTAATCTGTGAGAAAAAACACGTAGAATATCAGCTTTGATCTCACACAGACTATAATAGAAGCCGGTCGAGCGAATGGGCTCAAGCAATAGGCTATAAGGCTAGCATCATCATCATTTCGAGTAGGTGTCACGGTCAATCGACCACGCACAACCTGGTGTCAGAGTTCTTCGGAACCGCCTCTCGGCCCCTGACGTGGTTCCTTTAACGACTACCAGATGGCAGCCGGGACCAACGGCTTAACGTGCCTTCCGAAGCACTGAAAATAAGGCTAGCAAACCAACACTATTTTGATTCCGTTTACCACCCAACCAATAGTTTGAATGCGGCCTTAAGATTTTATGGTCATTTGGCACTGACTTGAGACGGCCGGTCGCATAGGTCATCGCTGAAAGATGTTCGGAGGGAAATTACTGACGGCAGTTGGTTACGCTTGTGGGAGACGTCGAAAAAATGAATTAATTAATAGAGATGCAAACAAAATATTTTTTCATAAACTATTCGACAAACAGTTGCCTAAATACGGGGTAAAAAATTAATAATGGGATTGGACATAAAGGATTGTAAATTTTAAACTGTTAATACAAATTTTGTTCCAAAATTGTATATGATCAAAAACGTAATCATATTTTAAATTTCACTGGCCAGTTACTGTTATTACAAAATAATAGTTTCTTTTAACATACTAATAAGGAGTATATTGTTTTGAGGGTCTCAGTGTCTACCTCGACGAATTTAGACTTTTGGAGCATCGTTGGAATTCATTTCAGTGGCATAGGCTATATTTTTTGGAGAGAGGCGTATTTAATAAAAATGCTTATTTAAAATCTTGTGAGCTGCAGGTCACAAGATTTTAAATAATATTTATTTAAATATAAAATAAAAATACATATACGTATCTACTTGATTCACAAAACATAGGAATGGAGAAAAAACACATTTAACCCTGCAAGCGGACGCCTTGTGACGGCCGGCCGCATTAGTCATCGCTGAAAGGTGTCCGGAGGGAAATTCCGTGCGGCCACGATCGCGGACGGCAGTTTGTTACGCTTGTGGGAGACGTCGAAAAAATGAAATGCGATCCGTAAAAAAGATGGAAACAAACAGTATGTTTTCATTATGCAAACTAAATATTTTTTTATTTACTTTGAGAAAATTTAATTTGCGTGCTTCCGCCACAAGTTAGTTCATGCAAACTATTGCTGGTCATTCGTTGCTTGTCATTCGAACGATCAATCATGACAACATCTAGGTTTTACTGCCTGAAGATGCCTCGTGTAGAGGCGAAACATGTGTCGCGAGCACGACGGCCGACATTGCTGCAGCCTCAACGGATGCAGCAGTATCGACCAGGGTTGCATGCATCAACTATTGGTGGCGGGTATGAAGGGACTAACTAACAGTAGTGGATGGGCGCTGGCCAGCAGTAGTTTGCATGAACTAACTTGTGGCGGAAGCACGCAAATTAAATTGTCTCAAAGTAAATGTAGCTTTGACTTCCGCAAAGTAACACCTGAATCTATTAACTATTTTTTCATCAACTATTCGACAAACAGTTGCCTAAATATCGGGTTTAAAATAAATAACTGTTCATAAAACATTGTAAATTTTAATACAATTTTTTTCCATAATTAACCATGATCAAAAACGTAATCATATTTTTGATTTCACTGGCCAACCCTTAAGGCAAGTTGAGAAATCTAACACTAGGGTTGGCCACTTGCACAAGCGAAAATAAAAACAAATAATCTAAAACGGTATTTTAAAAACTTTTTGGTCAGGTAATAGGAGACAAGGTACCGTAGTATCTGCCAATATTCCCACACGCAAGGGTTAAAAGGCCCGCTCCATTGTAAGGATATCTAATTTCCTTGAAAGCAAAATTGGCGTAACATTGCCAAGGTGTGTTTTTTACTTTTTTGTGCCACTAACCCTTCTTCGCCGGTGCCTTTGTTGCTTTTTAAGCGTAAAGAAAAGGCGGTTAGTTTATATCCGGTCTCCTTTGACGCAGGGTTACGTTCTCGAGTGGTATTAATTATTTGAAGTGTATTTGGTTGTTGAGTGGGTTGACGTGTATTGTGGGAGGTTATTGTTTGTTGAGATCTGGACGGAATTTATTGAATTACAGATTTTGTATGACAGTTGATTGATTTGTAGACAGCTCCGTGGAGCAGTGGTTAACACGCCAGCCTGCGACACGGAGTGCCTGGGTTCGATCCCCGGCCAGGTCAAGATGGAAAATGATCTTTTTCAGATTGGCCTGGGTCTTGGATGTTTATCTATATATTTATTTGTTATTAAATATAGTATCGTTGTGTTAGTATCCCATAACACGAGTCTCGAACTTAACTTGGGGCTAGCTCAATCTGTGTGATTTGTCCGTATATATTTATTTATTTGTGGAATAATTCTGTAAATTCTGCTTTTTAAAGACTGATCTTTGAACTTTTTGTAGAAGGAGGTCAATTCAGTTGTATATTTTTTTAATGTATTTTACCTCAAAACTTCGTCGTTTATGAACCGATTTAAACAAATATATTGCTTTAAATTAAAAGGGTATGCTTTTGATTAGTTCCATTTAAATTTAAGTATAATCGGTTAATCAATATGATTAAAGCTGGTTTTTTAATGAAAAAATGTTGATTATTTGAGTTTAGATTCAATAACTAAAGTCATTACAAGTATTGTTTTTTATAAATGAATTCTAATATTCTTGGATTTTTATTTCATGATTTAAATACTTTTTAACTTCTTCATCTCCTTATTTTTTTTATTTTGCTATTATTATTATTAAATAATTGATCATACATATATATCGTCATTCCAGCTAGTGAATTTGGGCCAAATTACTATTTACGGAAATATAATATAGGTACCTACTTACTGTACACACAACAATATTTTAATTAAAGTTTATAACAAAAAATGATATCCAATATAACTATCACGGTTACTACCTGGCACCATAGTTGATGTGATAATTTATAGCGCAACTATTTCCAAATTGAAAAGAAGGCTATTAATTTTCACACTTCATCAGTCGCCGTGAGATGGAATTAGAAAAAAAAAATAATTTCACGCGAATAAGGAAGCATCTGCCGCCACCTGACGGCAACCCTAACCTTTCAACTTTTTAATTCCTCGGGTCGAAGCGACCGGCGCGGATTCGAAAGGGTTTGTCTTTTGTGAACAGTTATGATGCCAGCTGTAGTGCGTTCTCACGAGATGATAGCGGATTTCGCCATTTTTTTCCGGAAGGGTTAAGATGCAACTGTTGAAGGGTTAGGAATTAGAAAGCTGGGGGTCAATTAATAACAAGATGTTACGTAGTGACACTATTACGTATTACCGGATTATTTAAGATTAAAAATAGGTTCCCACAGAAACTCTTTTGCCTTTCCTTTTACCCTTCTTTTTGAGGGCAAGTTCAGTCTGTGATACAAGTTGGGGGAGGAGAATTCTTGGCGGGAATTTCGACGGACTGCACGGTTTTTGTTTTGGCTTGATTTGCAAATTGTTTCTCGACTTTATAATGTGAAATCGGTAATGTGATATTATAGATGTCTATGTTTATGAACAATGTGTGGAATAACCAAAATAAAGTGTCATGGTGCGGCTGTAGTGAGATTTATTTAGCTGGATGGTGTTTGCTCGCCATGCTCCGTCGTTTATGATCAAACCAGTGGATTCGTGGAAATTGTCACCAAGGGCTCCGTAGAATCAGCGAAATGACTTGAACACCATCATTTAGTTGATACACAAGAATAAAGAATAATTAATTAAATAATAATTCTGGATGATGTTTGATGGCCAAATAAAAGGAAAAAAAATATGGGGGTTTCGACGGCTAAATAGACCGAGATTCAGAAAGAAGAAACTTTTATTACACGAAAACAGAATTCCTTTGATTTTGTCTTAAAAAGGTTAAATGTTTTACTTCTAATTTTGATCGCATCAAAAGTGCTATTATTTATTTGATGTGTACAACCTGCTTTTTTTTTAATATTTATGTGCATCAAAATCTATCCAGCAGTTTCTGCACGAAGAAGTCTTATGTATCCTAAAATAAATTGAAACTTACATATTTATTATACTGACTGGCTGTTCATGAAGGAGTTAATTCCAACTCTTATGTATGGGAGTGAAAGTTGGCTATGGCAGAAAAGGCATGAAAGTAGAATAAATGCAGTGGAAATGAGAGCGCTTAGAAATATGTGTGGTATAACTTTAAAAGATCGGATAAGAAATGAGGTAGTGCGGGAGCGATGTGGATTGAAAGATGATGTTGTGACCAACATTGAGAAAGGAATGTTAAGATGGTTTGGCCACATTGAAAGGATGAATGAAAGAAGAACAACAAAGAAAATATATAAAGCCAGTGTGAATGGGAATAATGTTCAGGGTCGACCTCGTCCAACGTACTGCGATCAGATTGCAGACGTTCTTAAAAAAGGAGCTGTTCGAAGTACCCGAAACCGTAAGCATGTATGAGGAGAGTAATGAGTGTAGAAGAAGCTAGAGATATATGTCAGGATCGTAGCAAGTGGAGATCCATAGTCTCTGCCTACCCCCATGGGAAACAGGCGTGATAATATGTATGTATGTATGTATGTATATTTATTATAATACTATCTTTCGTACGCGGCTTCGCCCGCGTTAGTATTGATGCTTTGGGAATAGTACTTTTTTTCCCGGATGAAAGGTAACCTATGTGTTAATCTAATCTATCTGTTTGCAAAATTTCGTCAAAATCTGTTCAGTCGTTTTGACGTGATTGAGTAACAATCATTTAAACATACTCGTCAAAGCTACAAAGATACAACCCTTCGCATTTTCATTATGAGGGGGATCATCATTAGGATATAATACTTTAAAACCATACAACGGATATTGATGCGGTTTTTCTATGGATAGAGTGCTTCAAGAGGAAAGTTTATATGTATAACTAGCAACTTGGACCACGGCTTCGCACGGGTGCAATGTACATATAAATCTTCCTCTTGAATCACTCTATCTATTAAAAAAAAACCGCATCAAAATCCGTTGCGTAGTTTTAAATATCTAAGCATACATAGGTACGGACAGACAGCGGAAAGCTTCTTTGTTTTATACTATGTAATGATTTATCACACCCGTGCGAAGCCGGGATGGTTTGCTTGTTATGTATATAGAGAGGACGTAGCACGAACCTCGAAAGTTTAAAAAAGAATGAAACCAAGAAAACATTAAAACTGTCTGAAGACATCAAGCAATATTTTAGTAGTAAACCTACTAACTACACTACATTCGCAAAAGTTCCACTATAAATTGGCGTATCAATTTTGTTTGCTCAATCCAGTTACTGAACCTTCACAAATAAGTTATCATAACTTGTTATAACGTTAGAGAAAAAATATGCCCGTGTTTGTTCGCCCCCGATCCACTGCTATGTAGAATAAGCATTCGTCAGAAGGGACAAAGTGTAAGATTCAAGAAACTCTACGAAAGAAAAAAAAATTGTTATTAATTAGGTTTAGATTATTTAATAAATACACATATTCTTATTTCATTATTCTTTATGTAGATAAACATTATTCTTATCTACAAGGATACTATATTATTTATTGTGTTAATTTAATTCGCTTTATCAAATGCCTTCGTGGTCCAGTGGTTAAGGCGATTGCCTGTAGACCCAGGGGTCGTGAAGGGAAGCATACTTTGTTTATTTGCTTTCCGTTTCGTACATAGCAGGCTTGAATCACCTGATTGTCGGATAATTAAGATGATTCCGTGCTTCGGAAGGCACGTTAAGCCGTTGGTCCCGGCTGCCATAAGATAGTCGCTAAAGGAACCACGTCAGAGGCCGAGAGGCGGTCCCGAAGAACTCTGACACCAGGGTATGCATGGTCGTTTGACTGTGACACCTACTCGAAATGATGATGATTTGGGTATTATTAGCACATACAATAAAGAGATGACTTGGCATTTATATAAAAATAAAAAATTGCGATCCAGATGATCAACTAAATAAATAATGAAGAAGCAGAAGGTGAAAGAGGATATAGAAAGAAAGAGTAATTTGATTATTTCTAGATAGTTTATGTTTCTGTGAAGACAGTACTACTGATGTACACGTAGGCTTTGAAAGACAGCCTCGTTTGTTCTTTGCGTAGTCCAGACAAAGGAATCCGTGGTGGATTCCAAGAAGTGTAACATATGTAATAAAAATAAAGAGGTATTGGAAGAGCAATCGGAAGTTACAATCGTTGTGTCGGAAAGTACTCATATCACATGTCTCTGAGAGAAAAACCTTCCGAATGTAGGCATTGAAAACTACTTACTCTTTGCGTGGTCCAGACAGTCAATCACTCCGCTCCGCCTGCCGGAATAAAAGCCGTGACCTGAACACGGACATTTTATGGATGTCTTCGGATTCCGCGCGAGTATGCGATTTATGGCTTTTTGTTTACCATTACTGCTTCTCTATGATACGTCCGCATTATTTTACATATAAATTCAGAAGGGGCATAAGAACAACTAGCTTTTTCTATAATTTCCACCGCGTTTGCCAAAGTTATATAACAGTTATACAACAACTTCTATTATAATCACATAAACTTTTATATTCTTCATCATTTCAGGGTAATGAACTCACTATTGGACAAAGGCCTGTCCGGAGGATTCTTTGTTTTATGAGATTGCCTTTATTGACTGCACTATCACGGTCAATCGACCATGCAAACCCTGGTGTCAGAGTTCTTCGGAATCGCAAAAAAAACACGCTGTTATGGAATATGCTTAACATCTTTCACTCGATTAAAAATTCCTTTTCACGAAAACTCAACTATAACCCCGCCAATTGAAAGCGTCGCCGCCAGATATAGGTTTTCGCTGTTCAAACAAGCATTTAGGTTTATTTGGCTAACGTGGCAACGTGACACCGCCACTGGTCGCCGGATTCGGCAAATAGCATTTGTGGCGCAAACAACTTGCCGGGCTATCGCCTTACAAGTTACAACCATGGACCTATGAATTGGGAATAATATGGACTGGGCGCGGATGACGTCACAAGTGACACCATCTTTTTAAGAGACTTCCAAAAAAGGAGGAGATTATCAATTGAGTTGTATTTTTTTGAAGTGAAAACTTCTTCAGCTGCGTTGTGTACTTTTTGGGATGGGTTAAAAATTTTTAACTCGCATCAGAACACGTGACCTGATCGAAAATTCGTAAGACGGACACGTGACTTGAGACCACCGGCGTGGCGTAGGAGAGGAAGTGATATCCCTTCTCTTTCTACCACGCGGAGTTTTCACTTTTGCCGGTGCTCCCAGAGTGCAACCCGTTGTATTTTTTTAAATATTTGTGACCTCAAAACTCCGTCGTTTTAAACATTCTTTATTTATTCGAAAGGGTATACTTTAAAGTTTGTCTCATTTAAATTTCATCACAATTGGTTCAGTAGTTTGATTGAAGTCGGTTTTTTATATGAAAGATTATCCCTCTTATTCATAAAAAATAACAAACGCTTATTAAACCTATTTTAGTTAAAATATGTTTTGTCTCGTTCTTTCCATGCCAATCGTTGAAAAGAGCGATAAGGACAAAATATATTTTAACTACAATAGGTTTAATAAACGATTGCTATTTTTTATGAATAAGTGGGTAAATCTTTACATGTGTAGAGCAATAGTTACTATAATAACTGAACATTTGTTTGAGTTTGGATTTCGAACGGAAGAAAATTGCAGTCTCATTTATAGTAGACTAGCTTTCGCCCGCAGCTCCGCCCGCGTCAATGTCGATCCCTCGGGAACAGTATAATTCCCGGGATAAGAGGTAGCCTATGTCCTTCTCCGTACTCCAGAGAACTTATATGCAAAATTTCATGATGATCGATTCAGTAGTTACGGCGTGAAAGCGTAACAAACAAACAAACTCACTTTCGTATTTATAACTAGCTTTCGCCCGCGGCTCCGCCCACGTCAATTACGATCCCTCGGGAATAGTACTTTTTCCCGGGATAAAAAGTAGCCTATGTCCTTCTCGGTACTCCAGAGAACTTGTATGTAAAATTTCACGATGATTGGTTCAGTAGTTACGGCGTGAAAGCGTAACAAACAAACAAACAAACAAACTCACTTTCGCATTTATAATATTAGTTAGGATTAGGATAGTTAGGATGTGTACGTGAGCTTATGTCGCGACACGATTGCATGCTTTATTATTTGCGTCACTGTAACGTCCATGAGTGGTATATCCCGATAATTCTTATAGATGATCCCTGGTCACAACTAGGCTGCGCTTGATTTTCGCATGATTTTTGTAGAGACAAATTATGTATAATTAAAAATTTGAAGAAATTTCTTTCACGAAAGTTACAAATTGAAGCCAATAGTTACAACCTGAGTCCAAACCCTCGTCAAAAATCCAGCGATACGGCTATTTTCAGTGTAAGTAATAAATATTTCTCAATATTCACGACTCACGCCCACTAAGCAAAAATAAATACAAAACTATAAATAGTAGAATAGGAAGCCATATTTTCCGACGACCCACCCCGGTATCTGTCCGAAAAAAATAGTAGATAATCTTACTTTTTCTAACGCCCTTTGCCCTCATATAACTACCAGTTAATATGAACCTTCCATGCCCTTTGTATTTCCCACAAAATACACTGATACACGTTGTTTTGAGAGATCTAAGTAAATTGGTTACTGTTTGTGGGGGCGTGCGGGGGGGAAACGGTAGCAAATCATTACTGACAGTTGACCAGAAGGGGGTGAGCGTCCCCTAAAATATGTATGAGGCTAGGAAAGGCCTGTTATGGTGTCCGAATGTTGATAAGCCAAGTTGGGGCCGTAAGATTGGTATTAGGGTGCAGGGGCCAGATTAGGATTTGTCCCATGACATTTCGGTGTTTTTATTGCTGGCCGGAATTTTCGATGACGTTCGATATTTGAAATGTGTATTGGATGGTGTGTTGCATACTGATAATGCGTATTTTTCGAAGAGTTTGTCTTAATTTGTTGTCTTTGGTTGTAACATTAAAAACATTTGTAGGATTTTTTGTTTTTTTTTAAGTATAGTTTTAAGTAAGACTTTGTTTTAGTTATTTGCATGGATACTCTTAAAACAATATTGAAATTGGTTAGGTAACATGTTTATTACTATATCAGACAAAATTCATTAAATTTGAAGATTATCTAGCATAAATGACATTGCCATCCAACATGGCAAAGCCAGCCTTTTAGACCCGTTGACGCCGGGTGATATACAATTTGTAAATATTTATAATTTTTAATGTATTTCAAAATAGTTCTAGTTACTTTAGCGTGATTTATTATTTGTATGTAAATGAAACTTGGTCTTAATCATGAAATGAAAATCAAATCCCGGAAAATTTTACTAGCTATAATTTATTTAACTAGTAATTATAATTTTCCAGGAATAGTGTCATTTCTCAAGGGAGGAACGCGGAAAGGGTATTGATCTATATTAATGTAGAAAGTAAATATACTACTTGTTATTTTTTGTGCTTAAAACGGAAGCCGTGAGAATTTTACGAAACTCAAACACTAAATCAAAACAAATATCGATCTCCACAAACGTCATTGTTGCCACAACAAAGTCCAAATCCCCTTAAATCCGAGAAATAGGATTCTGTTGCAAAAAAGTAAAAAAAAAAATCGCTCGTTGACTTTTTCAAACTCGCACAATGGTCCGGGTGTAATAAAAAAAATGATTCAATGTCGGTAACAGTGTAAGCTACCAAAATACCAATACGATTGTATTTTTTTTAGTTTTAAAAAGGGTTAAGAGTTACAAGTTGGATTTGGGATTTTGGTATTGTTATTACATGTTTTTGTTTCGGTATTTACACGCATTTATGATATTTTTACATTTTGAATTAAGTTTACCTTTTAAGATAGTTAAGCATTAGTTAAGTCATTTCAGATAACCTACGGATAATGAACAAGGAGAGTGAGGTAACCGAGATTAACCATGGTTTCAAATCAATCATCATCATCATCATCAGGTCTTTCTAGGTCTCCACTACAGGAGCACGACCCTCTCTGTTCTTCTAGAACCATACTTGGCCAGTGCAGTCAGGGCTTGGCCTACACTCTCCACGCTGGCCAGACGGGTTGGAGAGGTCTCACAGATGTTTATAAGCTTTGTTTAGCATGTATTTCCTAAGTCGCCTTCTACGACATCCACGGGCAGACTTGGAGTGGCCCTATTCTACTCTGCCGGAAACCACACGGCTCTTAAACGGCTATTACGGCTTCAAATCAATATTACCAAATATTCTCTAAATTTCATTATTATAATAAAATATTAAGATTATGCTAAAATTGTGTTGGTTTAAGTACTGTGTGAAAAGTAATGATATAAAAAAAATATTATAACGCCCAAAAATATGCGAAATGCAGATTAATTAAGGTAGAATAACATAATTATTGAGATACTACATTAAATTTAACATTTTATACTACATTAAACTATTTATTTAATAATAAACAAAACAATATTGACGTTTTATGATTCAAACGTTCTTTAACTTTAGAACGAAGAACTGTTAAATTTTCTCACCAAAAATGACACAGCAATAAATATCGCGTCATTACGAACAAATACTTCGAAATGACAAAATACTAAAACCCTATCAGTTTGCGAAACGACCAAAAAAGTACAACAAATGACCCAACAAATCTAAAAAGCTATACAAATATAATTAGTTTGGTGCGAACAATACAACATAAACTTTTTACCCCAAAACACGGCGATTTAACCCCGTTTCCCCCGATTGCCTGTTTTTTTTTCTAATCCGACATTTTTTGCGTCAATTGACTAAATGCTTTATAGTGTCAAGAGGAATCAGTGTGAAATTGTCGAGTTCTCATGACCTTTTTATTTGTTTTGGTTTGTTGAATTAGGTGCTTATCTCAATAACCTTAATTAGTTTATTATCCTCATTAATATAATTTAAAACGTTTAAGTGTTTGTTAATTATTTACCCTCCTTTTAAATAAAAAAAGGGTATAATTGTCGTGATTTTTATATGCACTCGAAAATAAACCGAATAGTGTATCATATATTATAGAATAGGATAGGTGACATGTAAATAAATTATCCAACCTTTAGATTTTATTATATGTACTGTATTTATAAAATGGTGCAAAAAAAAATATAGTATAGTATTATAATTTTTAAAATCCTACAGCAAGAAAAGCAGGCCTTGGGAAATAGCTAAGTTTCTAAATAATGTTTTGAGGTTATTATCAGTTCAAACTAAGAAATTTTCAGTGCAGTGGTATTTTTAGTTTTGGAAGGTTTGGGTGCTTTTGGATGTATTCATTTTACTAAAACACTAGCTGTTGCCCGCGGCTCCGCCCGCGTTAATGTCGTTTTCTTGAAAACAGTAGAAATGATAAAAATTCCATACAAACCCCTCCCCCTCTGCTTTTTCCCCTTAAGGGGGAATTTAATACATTTCACCTGCATAGATCTTTAGCCCTTAAGGAGGGGATTTTGCCCATTTCACCTACACATATATTTTTTTATTGTAATGGAGAACTTCTTATTGTTATATTTCTAAGTAAATAAAACCACACATACTTTACCCCACCTATTTTACCCCTTCAAGGGGAAATTTCGTCCATTTTAACTACACAGATCTTTTCAATTTTAATGTAAACATATATACTTATTTTTATACTTCTATGTCCGGCAATGAGAAAAAATCCATACAACCCCCCCCCCCCCCTTTATCCCTTAAGGGGGGAATTTATCTTTTTTAATTGTAATCTAGAACGTTTATACTTATTTTCATACTTCTAAATCTAGAAATGAAAAAACGTCCATACTAACTTTACTCCCCTATTCTATCCCTTTAGGCGAAAATTTCGTCGGTTTTACCTACATACATTGTAATCCAGAACGTCCAGAAATGAGAAAAATTCCATGCAATTGCTTTGTTTTGCTGAGTTAAAACAAAGCAATTGGTGAAAGTTTGAAGTAAATCGGTTCAGTATTTTCGGAGATAATCGTGATCATACATACAGACAGACAGACAGACAGACAAGAAAATCCAAAAAAATTTTTTTTCTTTCTATTATTCTTTTTAAGTGTCCCTCTATCCATTTCAGTCAAAAATTCTAAATGTACAGACAAAATATTTTTACTGTTTTATTATATCTATAGATTACTCATGAATGAAGCTAGCTTACCTTACGTGAAATATTTATGTTTATACAGTTTGAAAATGTGATACTCTGTATTAAACACTGACACACATGAAATAAAGAACAATCTTTTCATATTTCGAACACTCCATTTTTAAACAGCTAACATTACCGTTTCTTTCTAACCACACCATAGATACCATAGACCGTTAGAAAAAGAATACCTATTATCCCCTCTCTAACAATAGAGGTAACCCTTGCATAGATCAGGGTTTTTATTATTTTATTAATTTGAATGTTGCGATTTCTCTATACCTGATCTACGACAAAGGGTTTAAAATTCGCCATTCAATTTTGCATAGGGTTGGATTTAAATGGAATATTAAAAGAGCATAGACAGGCAGATGTGTCGGTTGTATGGGTTTAACTAGTTGGTTAGGATAATGTCGGTTATGCCTTAAAAAGCTAGATAGATCAACTTTTTTTAAATTTAGCACAAAAATAGTCTTGCAAATTAACTGATTTGATTTTAGTCTAAACTATATATAGTTTATTTATTTGTATGTTTTTAATAAAAGTAGTAAGACTGCATTTATATAATATGTCGCGTGTACTTTTTGTTGCCTATTTCTTATTGTTGATTTTATTATAAATCTTAAATTAAACTTAAAAAGAGATAAGGAATTTTGATAAATACTTAAAAGTAATTTGTACAGTAATAACAATTAACTGATTTTTGAATATCTTTTAAAACCTTGTTGTTTTTTCCTAGTATAATAGGCTAAATAGACAATCTTTTCAACAAAGCGGGCTTGACTTTGAAGGACCCTTGCACTTGTTAGTAGATCCAAGATAAGATTCAGTAATGATTTGTACTCGCGCGCACGACTCGATGGCACTTGAATTTATTCGCCTAATTTCCTTGCATTATGCGAATGCAGATAGACTGATATGAGAAGAGGTACTTGAACTATGCATGCAGTCTTATCTCCGATTTGAAAGGTAGATTAATAATATTTTTATTATTTGTAAGAGATACTCTGAAATATATCTGATTTTAGTGGGTATATATTTTTGTTCGTAAATTGAATTTCCGCAAATAATAATTAGCGTATTTGTAGTAGAATGTTCTTTGATGATGACACTATAGTTAAATTTATTGAAAGAAATCCAATATAAGTTTATTTTCCACGTCCGATAAGAAAAGATTTTTAGAAATTTAATCGGGAGCAAACCGTCGGGTTGATTTGGTGACAAAATATTAAATAAAAATGCATTACAATGTTCAAAGCCGCTGGCAGCAGCTTATATTAAATACACGCAATTTTTTTTTTAAATCTATGATTAAATAAATTACCTACAGAACACTTTGTTGTAGTCACGAACTGTGTATCTTTTATATTTGAACTTGGAACGTCAATCGATTACGGTTCAATTCAAACATCGAACATTTAACGCAATGGCTTGTTATTTCCGAACTGATTTATGGCCAGAGACAAAGTTGAAAAACGAACGCTCCAATTTTAAATATTTGTGCTCAGAACGGGTGTTTTATTTGCGCCAAAAAATTGCAAGGGTTCGCAGATAACGGTGCGGTGTTAAAGGGTTATTCTTATTACTAGAAAATGTTAGTGTTGCCATTGTTATATAATGAATTATTGGGTCGGGACGCTTCAGGTACATTAGTAGCGTGAAGGGTTTGCGATATTGTGCAAAATGACAGTTTGAAAGTTTCACACGCGAAAGTGGCTGTCAGGTAGACGGTAGTTAAAACTTAAAACAAGGATACCTAAATAATTTCGTAAGGGAATCCATGTATGAATGTACATACATATTTCTGTACCTATCATATACATAACCATTAGTATAAATATTATTTTTCTTACTGTAGACTTTTGCTTTCAAAATTCCATGAAATATGTAGAATTACTTTTGAATATGTTCATATCATAGATCTAACTATATTTTTACCGAAAATAAAACTAAATTATGTATATCATTATTGAATTAAATACTTACCTAACGAACCGTGCGTGCGATTCACGCGCAATCGAAAACTGGTCTCAAAGACCAAAGACAGCTTTCTTAACCCGTAACCCCTCTAATAATAATTACACCTTTGTGTGCTAACCCTTTCTTAAACCCGCTACCTGACCCCGGTACTTCCTGATCCATTCTTCATTTGAACCGTCTCGGGAGTGCGTGTGCGCAATCTGATCGATAGCGATCGATTTTTAAAATCGATTTTAGAATGTGGCTTGAATTATTAGTGATGTGCAAGTTTCTGTTTTGTTTTAGTGGTGTTACTTAATTACCTATATTAAAATGAGGTGAGTTCTTTTTATTTAAATATAATGTTTGAACTAAAGTAGTTTTATATTATTTTGCAATTCGACAATTTAAAAAAGTAACTCGTATTAGACTATTTAACGAAAATTGAAAAAAAATCAATTAATTTCAAAATACATATTTAGTTTAATCATTCGACTGCATTAAGGTATTGTGTTAAGAGCCCGACATATGCCAGGCGGCGTGGCGATACAAACGCGGATGGTCTAAACGCGTTGGATAATTTGGATATTTTCGTTTTTTAGGAATATTCAAGGGTTATTCGAAAAAGAAAAACATATGATGGCTGCCTTATCTGTAATGCAATAATAATCAAAAGTTTCAAGGTTAATTTTAATGTATTTGGTGAATAATGCTATATACCGAGTAAATTAGACGTGATTTGGAGGCAACTTTGCAATTTTTTTCTATCGAGAAAATTTAACGCAATCGTGTTTTTGAGTCATATAGTTACCAGAGTTAGTCCTGAACTTTGCTGCATTTTTATTTCAACTTGAGTATTTAATTATTATTGATATAACAGTCAATCATGCAAAGCAGTGTGAGGTAGTACGGGCCCTTAAGAAAATATTATAATTTAAACTTATATTATAAATATAAGTTTAAACATCCATACAATTTACCAATATTTATAAAATTATATTGATTTTGAGCACTACATGTTTTTCATATAACACAGTTATGGTTTTTAGTTTTAAAATATATATTTAAAACTAAAAAAAAAACAAAAAAAAATAAGTTGTGCTACTACCTATCTTCTATATAATAAAAATATAAGTAAATGCCTATTTATCTCGACCACAAATTCATGAATGAATTAATTTAATAATAATACTTTGACGCCTGCCTTTACTTAAGTTCAAAACGATTGTAAAAAACCAGTTAATAAAAACGGCTTATTACTGATGATTATATAACTGATAAAAATGCGTGGAAATTTATATAAATTTATTTAATGTTAACAATTTAATCTATAGTATGAAAAATTGTGTTTAATGTTAACAATTTATTCAGAGCCCTTCAGGCACGTAGGGACCAAGGCTGGATTGAGTTTCTTTCGGCGTATTCTTCTCACCAGTGGTCGTTCCAAAACGCTAGTAGTATTTCAATTTTGCATATATTAAAAAATATATAAGAAATAAAAATATGACGTTCAAAAAGAGATACCTACATGTATCCAATTTTGAATAAAAATCTTTGACTTTTTTGACTTTTTGACCTCTTTTTTGACAGAATTTGTTTCGATAAGATTAAGAGGAAATAGGAGGGCGTATATGTATATAAAGTACGAGTAGAGCAATATTTTTTACAAAAAAATCTTGACGCGATTATATTAGAAAATGATAACATAGAAACACAGCTATAGCTTATTTTATTTTATTAATGAATAAAAGAAATTAAATCGGATAGGTTTTGGAAAAGAAATCAGGGGACTACGAAGCGTTAATTTTGTGTACTCTTCATAGGTATTTTTGGTCCGAGCTGCAGTTGTCTCTATCTCAATCTGGGGGGGTTGTTTGGACACGCGGCGCGACAGCGACAGATTTTACAAATACCTATTTTTCAATTCTCTCGAGCTTAGTGTTTTCTCTTCAACGTAATACTGCGTAATACGTAGAGCATGTAGAATCCTGAAACTTATGCGTTATTAAAGATATTGTTATTTTTATCTATCTCACAATTTACTCCCTAATGAAGTGTCCTTCCTTACACACGCGAACGTCTGTACCCATCATACATCTCCGTCTCGTAATAAAACGCTCCATAATTTTATTCATACACAAACAGACACCGTTACGTCAGCACTTCGCAAAGACAATAAAAACGCTGGACCCGTCACTGCGTATCATACACTGTTATTTCCAACATATTCCAATATATTATTTTTTATTGCCCCCTCACCGATGTGGGGGAGGGGGAGGCGACGCGTCATGCGTGATATTTGATATAAAGTAGGAACTCAACTTCGTTATGCCATATTCTTTTTTGGTTGTGACGCAAAACGGCACATTCGTAAAATGTCTCCGCGAAAACAGAATGTCATTTTCAAATTTAGTCACGTTGTGATAACGTCTTATAAATTGATAAACACTGCACGCATGAAAAATGCCACGTTCCGGAGCAGCAGCATTAGTATTAGTATCTATTACGCATCTATCTCTCATCTTCTTCTTCTTCTTCTTGGTCGTTTTCCTCATGACTGAGGGTCGTGACCACCATCTCTCATCGTTATTACGTAAAATTATCGTCCGTAAATCGGCTTAACAGACAACCAATTTTTTTAATTATTTAGGTACTAGTCCTCTGGCTGCTCTGGCCAAGTATGGCCCTAGTAGTACAGAGAGGGTCGCGCTCCTGTAGTGGAGACTAAAAATTACCTGATGATGATGATAGGTGCTAAAAAGTAGTATATTTAGACCTCTTTGTCACATACAATAGCAGTCTTTTTCTGTAACTGTTAAAAAAACAGTTATGTTCAATATCATTTTGCGAAAGTGGTATTTGCAAATATGACATTCTCCGATAGTGGCCAATTCTGACTCGAAGACGTTTTGCGATAGTGGCATTTTGCATCACAGCAGTTCTTTTTCAAAGGACAATGGCAGCGACGTAACATATTTTTGAGGATAGTGGGATATTTTTCTCGATACGGTTGGCTGCTCCCAATTATAGTGACATGGAAATGTTGGCAATATGAGTTTGTTAGTGATGTTATTTGCGGTAATTCGTGTTCGGAATATGTTCTTGGTAATATTGTTGGCAGTACGATATTTCCCTAATTTTGGCATGCCTTTTTGTTTGTTTGGGCTCGTTATTACATTTATTCTATGGATTTTAGATTAGGATATAGTACATAGATCTGCTTGCTTCTGAAATATAAATAGAAAGTTATTTATTTCAATCGAGATCGAGGGGATGGGTGAAAATCTGAGGAATCATGTTAGAAGGCGATGCAGCTAATAACGCATCATTATTTTGATTTCGTTTTCCCACCAATATGCTGCAACAGGCTGCAGCTTTGTTTACCCCGTAAGGGAAAAAGACATGATGAATGTATTTATTTCAAGAATGAGATAAAACTACTAGGTATAAATAAGATGGCAAGAGCATTAGCGATATGTTTTATTATCATATTTCAGTCAACGATTTATTCAGAAAATAGGCCTTTTCAGGAACTTTTTCACGTCAATTCATATTTTAAATAATACTTATTAAATAATATTCAAATTATCAATTATTGTTCAAAAGCTACAAATTATTAGCGTTTCGGAACCGACCACTGACCACTATTTACAGACAGTATTTACATTAGGTTTTGATAAATATTCAAACAGGTTTAGGTACCAATACCTATTTATTCGGTAAGCTATTATTCCCATTATAGTTTTGTCAATTTCATCAACTTTAATAAAAAGATTCTATGACGATCATAGAATCTTTTTATTAAAGTTGATGAAATTGGACTTCATTACTTTAATTTAAACTGATATTTCTACACAAAATATACATCATCATCATCAGGTCTTTTTTAGTCTCCACTGCAGGAGCACGATCCTCTCTGTACTACTAGAACCATACTTGGCCAGAGCAGTCGAAGGACTTAGCCTATACTGTCCACGCTGGCCAGACGGGTTGGAGAGGTCTCACAGATGTTTATAAGCTTTGTTTAGCTTGTATTTCCTAAGTCGACTTTTCTACGACATCCACGGGAAGACATGGATACCACACGGCTTGAAAACATACGTCTACACACAAACTCGTACCATACTTTATGAATTAGAAGCAATTGAAATATAGGTTTGTTACAAAGATTTTTTTAATTAGGTTTGGTAGGAGAAGAGCTGGGAATTGAATTTCGTACTCCAAAGGCATTATAGATGAGAATGCAAAGGAATTTAGATGAGAGAAAGAGTCGTTTAGAAGCGTAAAATAATTATCATCATCATCATTTCGAGTAGGTGTCACGGTCAATCGACCATGCACACTGGTGTCAGAGTTCTACGGAACCGCCTCTCGGCCTCTGACGTGGTTCCTTTAACGACTACCAGATGGCAGCCGGGACCACCGGCTTAACGTGCCTTCCGAAGCACGGAATCATCTTTATTATCAGACAATCAGGTGATTCACGCCTGCAATGTCCTAACCAAACCAAAATATTATAAATAATAATAATACGTCCACAACACAGTAAATTTGCACAAAAACGTCGCTAATACAAAATGTCCGACCGACCGCCATGTCATGTGCAAATAAAATCGTAAATAGCCACCTAGGGTGGGGGCGGTCAGTGCCGGACCCGCCCCCCGGGTGCCCAGTCGGCACATTGTCCCCTTACACCCCACAGGGGGTGTAGTTAGGAGGATTGATCAATAGTTCCAATTGATGGGGAATTATTTTGTATTAGAAATGTGTTATTATGATTTTTAACTAATAAATTGACTAGCTCCGTGGCGCAGCGGTCAACACGCCAGCTTGCGACACGGAGTGACCGTGTTCGATCCCCGGCCAGGTCAAGATGGAAAATGATCTTTTTCAGATTGGCCTGGGTCTTGGATGTGTATCTATATATGTATTTGTTATAAAATATAGTATCGTTGAGTTAGTATCCCATAACACAAGTCTCGAACTTACTTTGTGGCTAGCTCAATCTGTGTGATTTGTCCGTATATATATATTTATAAATAAGTTACGTAGTAATGTTGTTTGTCAAACATAAATGGTCCTAACTAATATTATAAATTGTGAAAGTGAGTTTGTTTGTAACACTTTCACGCCTTAGTGAAACGATTATTATATTTTTTACCTATTCGTTGTCTGGGGTACGGAGAAGGAAATAGGTTACCTTCCCACACATTTTGTGAACGAACCCGTCGATGAAAGTACTAAGAAGTGAGTAAGAATAATAATTATAATAATGTAAGTAAATATAATGAAAAAGAAGAAAATAAATTCAATGTAGAGTACGACTGAGAAGTTGCACCCTGATTTTAGGACCGAGTTAGATTATAATTACTGCATGTTTGTAAACACAAAGTTAAAATATTAACGGGCCATACATTATTATAAACGCATCGCAATTTCGAAAAATAAATTAAAAACACAACTGCCTTAGCAATTATAGCCTTGTTACTCTGAAGGAGGGTAAGATACCCTATACGATATTCGTTACGGCAAGGAAGTTA
Source organism: Elegia similella (assembly GCA_947532085.1). NCBI lineage: Eukaryota > Metazoa > Arthropoda > Insecta > Lepidoptera > Pyralidae > Elegia > Elegia similella. The sequence goes on from OX383940.1 coordinate 2,825,531, forward strand.
TGGAGGAATAAAAAAGCACACATACATATTTACATGCAGACATGAGCTCTAGCTACACTTCTTACTCTAGTACATTGTGTAGCTAAAGACTAAACACCCTAACCGTTAAATAAGGTGTTAGATGAAGAATAATATATTGGTTGGTGTAAACTACTTAGAATATATGATTTTCTTTTGTAAATATATAAATACATTTTTACTTTTTCATTTTAAAACTAATACTTAAAAATGTTGAAGCAAATAAATGAATCAAAATAATCCCAAAGTTTTAAACGGGCAATTCTAATAACGAAAGTGAACTATATATAGTGACGTTGAGTTAGAACGGGGCTTCGCATTAAGTCCCGAGATAGGGACGGGCAACAAATGTCGCGGTCAGTACCTCCCTGAGCCCGGCCCTGTACCCCTGTACAGTAAGCGCCAAAAGTTATTACAAGTGGTCACAAAATCATGCACTGTTTTGTTAATCTAATATTATAAACGCAAAAGTAACTTCTGTTTGTTACCACATCACGCTCCAGGTATTAAAACAATTGCGATGAAATTTAATATACACGTAGTTTGAGGCTCGGGAAAGGTCATAGGGTACCTTCATCCCGGAAAAATCGGCGACGCTACGGTCTAAATTCTGTAAAAAAAAAATTATTAAAAACTTTAATTAAATATATAATCAGTCCAATAAATAAGTAATAATGCAACTGTTTAAAAAAATTATTACTATTTTGATTCTCGAGTCTATTTTCATTCCCTTTAAGTTATCAGAGACAACCTAATAATGAACAAATCCATGGATTTGTATCAGTTTGATTCTGTATATAAAATCGGCTACCAACTTCATATTATAATCTTTGCCTCTTTATTTAGCGCTATCACTACAATCACTGTTTGTTTTTTCCTCTTTAATTTAATTGTATTATACTCTATCTTGAGATGATTTATATTACTGAAAAAATAGTTATGAAAATGAATATTTTTTTATTCAAAAAGCGATACATCGCTTTTTGAACCGTTACCATCGCCTAGTGTTTGTATGCGCTAACCGTAAGTAAAGTAAGCAACCTAACGCCCCCAATTTGGGGTGGACGGCAATTAATGTCGCGGTCACCATCCCTATGAGCCCGGCCCTGTACTGCAAATATGGCCGCTAAAAATTTAGCAAATATAGTCAATAGCCAAATATTTTATTTATCGTAAGATATTTTAAATATCATTTGTTGTATCGGTGAACGTTAACTTAAATAACACATTATTATTGTTGACTTCAATTACTTACTTAGAGCTAAGATTACGCCGCTTCCAAGGCGGAGTGGAGAAGAAGCGGCAACAAACTGCACAGCGCATTTTCTCCAAATGACATCAACTTACAATCTACGACATACTTAGAACTAAATGTGTGGACTTGAGCTTACATTGTCATGTCATAAAACAAAATTCATTTAGTAATATGAAATAATAGTAATGAAAAAATATTAATTTAAATTTTTGATTTAATCTCAAGTCACAATATGTACAAATTGTACCAATTCATGTCATTTATATATTTAAAATATATTTAAACCCCTCCCTGTATTTAGTTTGTTTCTAAAGATGGTTTATAATTGGTTGTGAAAGGTCTTAGTAGTCAAAAATGACTATCATTTAATTACAAAAGATATTTAACAATACGTCATTACATATATAACATAATGGCAATAAAAGTATCAAAAAAAATTAACTGTTTAAAGAAATAACAATGAAGTATTATGTAACTTAATTTATAATTACTACAATCTAATGTATCTCATGTGTATCATATACTAGCTGTTGCCCGCGACTTTCTGTTATTATGATTAATTAGTACAGATGAATAATTTTCCCCCGTTTTAAAAACACTTTTTATTGATGCTTCGCTCCTATTGGTCGCAGCGTTTTATAGCCTAAAGTCGTCCTCAATAAATCGACTATCCAAAACAAAAATAATTTTTCAATTTGAACTAGTACTTCCTGAGATTAGCGCGTTCAAACAAACAAACTCTTCAGCTGTATAATATTAGTATAGAAGTATAGATAACAAATGGATCAATAAGGAGGTTTAGTACTCCAGTTACTGGATTCATTTTATTTTATCAAAGACACTATACGTAAAAAAATGTATTTAAAAAAGTGATGGAATAAAAAAGGTAGGTACTTTTAAACATATGAAGATTTATGAAGAATATAGTTAAAAGGAACAAAAACTTATCGTTCTTTATAACGTTATCTGTGGTGATGAGTGTACTCTCTACGTCTACAAGTCGCCTACGAGCGCTACGTGGCTACGAGGTCGGACCGCTACGACATTTAACGTAGAGACACGTAGAGCGTTGTTGTTTTGTTCCGGTTTCTCTATATATTATTTTAATTACTGTTATACATACATAGTATCACGTCTTTAGTATCCTTGCGGAGTAGACAGAGCCACGGTCTAAAAGACCTTACGGCCACATTTAGCATTTTCAAACGGAATCGAAGTAGTGATGGGTTACAAGCCGCATCACCTATGACATGATTCCTCAGATTTTCGCCCATTTCCTCGATCGGCTCTTACTATCTGCGTGGGAAGAGAAGCAGCTGGTACATTCTACGTATTGTCTTTTCTCCCAGTCCAGCACAGAAGATTACATATAAGTAATAAATCTAATAATAATTTAATTATCAAATATAAAAACATTAACTAATTAATGTTTACTGGTAGCAGTATTACAGTAAAAATAATTTTAATTCGATCATCATCATCATCATTTCGAGTGTCGTCGACCATGCACACCCTGGTGTCAAAGTTCTACGGAACCGCCTCTCAGCCTCTGACGTGGTTCCTTAACGACTACCAGATGGCAGCCGGGACCAACAACGTACCTTCCGAAGCTCGGATCATTTAATTATCAGACAATCAGGTGATTCAAGCCTGCATTGTCCTAACCAAACTGGAAACAAAAAAGTATGCTTCGAAAATTAATAAATTCGATAATATCCTCGATACTGACTTGTAAGAAATAATTTACAAGCAATATATCATACCTAACACAAAATTCCAGAGAACCAAATAAATCAGCCATAATAAAGTACCCGATTGAAACTTTTCGATACAACTCGCCCTTAAATCCGATAAATCTCCGAACGCAATTTATTTGAATATGGAACGGGGGGAATCAATTAGAGCGAATTCGGATTTGGAATTCCGAACTGGCCAAATAGCCAATAAACGCAAATGGCGCATCTCTATACGCAGCCAGCGGTTGGTGACCTCTGGCCAGTCATAACCAATCTTCAGGGTTGCTAGGGAGAGGATTTTCCAAGAAATTGGGGAATTTGTTTTTGGAGGAATAATTTATTTCGGTACAAAGTTTTTGTTATAAATATTTTGTCGTGAATAAGTTTATGTTTAGAGATCGTCTAGGGATCCAGATCATTTGTTTTTATATAATGTATTTATTGCACAAAAAAAATACATAGTATAAATATTTTGTTAAACAATAGCTCTGTTTGTTGGTGCATATGCAAAAGTAGTAAACATATGGTATCTAATATTTTGACACATCATTACCGTGTGGATTTTTATTGAAAATAATTAAAATTTACGCCGATGATAGCAAACTAGTATTTCTTTTTAAATATTAAGCGCATTAATTATTGTAGATTTAACAAATTATTATATTGCATACTGGAGGAAAAAGAATAATCGAAATTATAGATATATATTTATTTTGTTTCTAAGAACCAACACTTCTGTTAGAATCATAAGAACACGAACAATTTGAATCAGGAATAATTGAGTGGTTTATCGTTACGTTACGAACCAACCTGTGGAATAATTTATGTAAGAAAAAAACTGGTTGTCAAGTCGGCTTACGGGTAGATGCGTCACAAGCCGAATACTCAGGCCGTTCGTGCCTCTATATCGCTTGTTCTGCGCTCTCGCTTGCCCACATAACGCGACACTTTTTCGTGTGTGCAACCGGCGTTCTTCGATTTATAAGACGTTATTACGACAAAAATCGAGAAGGGAAAATTTAAAAATCAACCTAGCAACACATCCAGTCGCATCTTTGATCTGCAACTACAAGGAGTTTGAAGACAAGGAGAGGTCAACTCACACTGGTCGATGTACCTAACTTTATGGGGCCGTTAGCATGTTTGTTGCTTGGCCGGCATTTTTGCTAACGCAGTCTTGGCCGCTTCTCTTATTGACTTTGTATGTTATTATGTAACGTTCCATTTTATCTCAGCAGTGTTTTAGATGATTGTACGGATAGCATGAGTTAATGGATCTTTCTTTGCCAAGATGTGAATGTTTAGAATTTGGCATTTGTGGGACGTTCGTGTGTTACTGTTTTTACCCAACATTTATTTATTTTAGGTCAATAATGTGAGATGGGACGAGGTACTGTCAAAAATCAAATAGATTGAAGTATGGAGTGGAGTTAGGCGGGGGAGGGGTGGGGGGAGGTAAGCCATCTGTATACACGGTGAAATTTTGATTGTTCTGAACCCTTACAGGGGTAATTCAGTCCGGTCCCACAGGAAAACTTGTTTATATCAACGGGCTGAATCATCCCTTTAAGGGTCCAGAACGATCAAAATTTCACCGTATATAAACGAGATGATAGACATGCTCGGCAGCCATCGGCCCATAAGGTAAAAGATGAGAGTTGCTGCTCTCCAAAGGCTTTTGCCATAGATTTTCAGATTGGCCCTTCAGGCTATGCATGCATGTAATCGCAGCCCTTTAGCAATATGAGAGTTTGCTGTCTCTCCAAGCCTTGCGCACACACGGAATGCCCAAAGCCGAGGTGCTTCCCTCCTCGCGTCCTCATTACTTTTAAAATTTAAAATTCAAAAACGTTTATTTAATATAGGTCATTTGGACACTTATTAATTGTCATATATTTTCAACTGAGAATTGTTGACGTCAGTAATTTACTTATGGCTAAGTTTAATGCCGCTTCCAAAGCGGAGTGCAGAAGAAGCGGCAACAAACTGCACAGCGCATTTTCTCCAATCGACGTCAACTTACAATTTTAGTTTATCTTAAAAACTAGGTATATGGACTGAGTATACATTGTCCTTATTATAGTCATTGCAACTTTGGTGATGTTGTCTATAAAGGCTGAGGGCACTCTGCCCTCGCCACAAACTCCCGGTGAAGTAGCGAAAGCTCACTTGGAGCTAGCTACAAAGTTAATTTAAAAAAAAAAGCTCGACACCGCCTCGGTTGTCACATAGACGGTGAGTGTGTCAACAACATCAGTTACGCGGACGACATGGCGCTGCTGAGTGCGCGGCTTTGGAAGTTGGTCGTAGCTTGCGAAGCTTACGCCCTCACAAATGGTTTGATATACAATGTCAAAAAGAGTCAAGTCGTGGTCTTTGGCGACGGGAGGAAACAATATGACAACTTTCCATCAGTATTTATAAATAATACTATCTTCAGAGAGCATTATCAATGTAAATATCTTGGCCATATGTTAAATCCTGACCTCAAGGTTGATGAAAATATTGACAGGGAGCGAAGGGCGTTGTCAGTGAGAGCAAACATGCTGGCTCGCAGATTTGCGGTTTGTTCCGGGGAAGTCCAAGTTATCCTTTTTAAAGATTTTTGCCCTTCTTATTATAATTGCAGTCTGTGGGCAAGATATACTCAAAAAACTTATAACGCTTTCAAGCTTTTAAACTAAACTTATAAGCGTTCGGCTTGTGACGCATCTATCTCTCTTCCACCGCTATCACGTAAAATTATCGTCCGTAAACCGACTTTACAGACAACCAACTTTTATTGTTATTGGCTATATAGCGGCAATAGATATGACACATTTTATTAGAAATAGTATCTATCAATTCGGTTCAATAGATACAGATCCGTGAAAGGTAGACGGAAGGACATCGAAGGCTTATTAATAGGGTTCCCGTTGGCATCCTTTTGGGTAACAATAAGAAGAACATAAATAGAAATAGATAGTCCAGACCGAACTAATAAACTTTATTGATTTATTTTATTGATATACCCCAACCATCACAAAGTAAATAACAATGACATATTTCTTAGAAGCGATCGGCAGACGCGCCGCACCATTGGACATCAAACTTTGTTGCTAGTCCGTAAGCTCAATGCAGAGATGTCTACGTCATACGCCATTATGCACTGGTAAAAAATTCAGCACCCAGAGTTATCCGGAATCATAAAAAAATCAGTAAAAAATATACTATCACTTCTTTTTCTTGCGGGTTAAACAGAGCTTAGGTGTGGCTTAGGTCTTCCTTACTAATATTATAAATGCGAAAGTGAGTTTGTTTCTTTGTTTGTTACGCTTTCACGCCGTAACTACTGAACCGATCATCATAAAATTTTGCATACAAGTTCTCTGGAGTGCGGAGAAGGACATAGGCTATCTTTTATTCCGAGAAAAAGTACTATTCCCGAGGGATCGACATTGACGCGGGCGGAGCCGCGGGCGAAAGCTAGTAAGACATAAAAAACACGTTTAGCATGTTGGTGATGACACACTTTACCTTAGTGAAAATTGGGTATGAGTAAATTGTTTGTCGTCACACGAATAAACTTAAAGGTGTACTTACTTCGTTTCACAATGAAGACGATCGTTCGATGTTTTTTACGTACGACGTATCACGCAACCTCCCGCTTCTAATGTTGTTATCTGGCTGTTTTTGTTTGTGACTGAAGGCGGTGGCTGCGCGGCGCGATGGAGAGATGGCGCTGAATAGAATCGATGTTCCGTGCCGTGTTCTAATCGATGCTTTTGAATTGTTTTCGCGCGACTTATGTTTCTCTTTACTTAAATACACTCGTGACGTCAAAATACCTAGCGGAGCTTGTGCTGCCTTCTATCTCGATGTATTTTACCGTCTATACTGTGGGGAGTGTTCTGAAGAACTTTTTGAATTGGTGCTACCGTCACCTTTCTACCACCGCACCGCTCGTTACAGGAGTAATGTCCATCCCCACGTCCTTGACACTTGAGACTCCAAAAATCTCAGAGCGTCACGTGGTTTTTTTCCTCGTACAGCAGGACTGTGGAACGGACTCCCTCCCGAGGTTTTCCCTGTGTGCTATGATTTGGGGTCCTTCAAAAGGCGTATTTACAGGTATCTTAAGAGTCGGCAACGCATTAGCACCTCCTCTGGTGTTGCAGATGTCTATGGGCGACGGTGACCTCTTCCATCCAAGTAATTAATCAAATATAAACAAGTAATAAATCAAAATAGGTTCCAAGTAACCTTGGAATCTATTTTGATCCAACCCTCTCTTGGTCACCTCAATTATCTGAAGTGAGCAGGCGTATGTTTGCGGCAGTAGCATCACTAAGAAGGTTAAAAAATTTTTTGCCCCTAGAAACCAAAATTACGCTTGTACAGACTTTATTATTACCCATCTTAGATTATGCTGACTCATGCTATTTAGATATCACTGAAGAGCAACTTAAAAAGCTTGAGCGTCTTCAAAATCTGTGTATTCGTTTTATATTTGGTCTACGTAAATACGACCATGTGTCTTAATTTCGTACGCAACTCAAGTGGCTCCCTATCCGCCTTCGTCGGGACTGGCATATTCTCACTCTTCTGTATTCTGTCCTTTTTATCCCTACTTATCCTGTCTACTTGAAAGACCGCTTTGTTTTTCTCAATAATGTAAATGACCGTCCCCAACGCAGTTCTAGAAACCTAATGTTACAAATTCCAAGTCACACGACAAAAATGTATTCTCGTTCCTTTACAGTCCAAGCTGCGCAGCTCTGGAATACCCTTCCTGTTTCTATCCGATGTGCTCATACTCTTGGTAGCTTCAAAAATCAGGTCAAATCACATTTCCTGTCACTATAATGTTACTTTTGATTATCCTTTGGACATCACGCTCTCCACCTTAATGTGTATGTCATATGTAGGTATTTAGTGTATATATTATATTATATATATTAATAGTATATATAAGAAATATGTATCTATTTTATATGTATATATTTATTTTATTATTAGTTTTTAATCTTTCTTATATTCTCTTATTTATTTATTGATTTTACTGATTTGTCGTACTTCTTCAGATTTTGTTTTAATTAATTTCCTGTTATTGGCACCACTGTCATTTTTTACTATTTTGTTATCCAATTCATAAGGTTGCCTGTAAGAGATTGCATTAGCGATAAGGCCGCCTATTGTGCATCTTGTATTTTATATATTATATTTTTCTTTTTGTATTTTCTGGTGCAATAAAGTGTTATATTATTATTATTAATTGTAAGAGTTCCGATGCAGTTATCTAGAAGGATGCTATTTCAAATACACACTTAATTAAGATATAGAATTTGAGAGTCAAAATGATGAAGATTATTCTGCAGTGGACTTTCAGACTATGCGATATGAAATGTCTGTCCGCTTCGCTTGCTTGTTGCAATTTCATTCTGTAGCTTTGTCATGGTGAAGTAGAGTATTGAGTTCAGCTGAATATAGCCTGATATCCGAATATAACTTGACCTTCATATTCAATTAATGTATTTTTTGTATTAATTTAAATATTTGAAAAAATATATCATAATTGGGGTACTTAAATAATCCGTTTGGGCCCTTTTCTAATTGTATTCATTTCTCTGGAGAATACGAAGCGCAGACAAAAATTTCACCCTTTTATCGTTGGAATACCAAAGAGTCGAACTAAACGCTTCGACAGTTCCTTTTTGGTTCGAGTAGCTAAAGTGTGGAATGAACTGCCTGCGTCTATATTCCCAGACAAGTACAGTCCCGGGACATTCAAAAGTAGAATAAATGGGAATCTCTTGTATAGGCATGTAACATCCTCGTCTTCATCGTCACTTACCATCAGGTGAGATGGGAGACAAATGCCTAATCCAACATTTAGTAAAAAAAAGTTTACTAATTTCTTGTACCAATCTATATTTGGATCCTCCTAAAATGGAATTAAAAATATTATGAGCCAGCGAGCCCCACCATAGACCACATCTTCTCTTAACATCGGTAAGATCGTGGTCAATCGCTGGATCATCCAGAATAAAAAAAGTATCTAACCTCTTTTAAGCTTACTAAAAGTTCATTCTAGTACATATCTATCACAAATTCGAAAATAACAATTTTCCAAGAACTCCATATAAAAAGAAATCGCAAAATATTAGTATAAAAATAAAATATCCAATAATATTCCTAAAGCTCGCTCCAGTACACCAGAAGTTGATCTATGCGTAAATCGCCGGTCACCATCGCAACGTCATAGCAACGCCGTATTAGTCTGTATCGGCGAGAATATAAGGCATGATTTCCCCTGACAAAAGCACTGAGTTACAAATAGCTGGCCGGTCGTAGATGTATAATAGCTAGAAGTGACGTTTTATTTTTATTTAATAGGTACTAGACGTACTACTGTTTGTTTTTCGAGTAAGTAGGTGATCTACACTGGTATCAGATTTTTCAAGCTGCCTAACGGCATCTTTACGACTGCCATCAACGATACAGTCGGAAAGGATGGATATTATTATGCCATTTGCGGTCACCCATTCCATTAAGGACTGCGCCCTTATACACAATATATACTTAATATGCATAAGCACCAACAAACCTCACACCCACTGTTACGTAATTACTTACGTATTTACCTGCATGACGGCCTCCTGCCATAAAAAGCTCGAATTTTGATTCCCGGCGCGGGCAGGATTTTGTACTACTGTATCGCAGGTATTTATCTACACAGTAGACTCTACAGTTATGGCCGTAAAAAAATTCTCAACATCAGATCTAAGTATATATCTATATAAACGTTCGAAGATATAATCAAAACAGATTCAGGTTAGTTTCATCATTTATAACTCAAGAACGGCTGGACGGATTTTAAAGAAATTTTGTATGGAGATAGCAGCAGGTCACCCTGGATGAATAAAACTAAGTTGGGTTAGTCACACCGTTTGTAACTCAAAAACAGCTGGACAGATCCAATGCGACCAATGCTGAAAGTGTTTGGTCGGTCTGTCAATCTGTATGACAATGAAAATTTTCTTCGGTCAATAGTATTTACTTCGGTAAAAAAGAACCATATCGGAGCCGAGCACAATCTTTAAGTCAACTCGGGCATCGCTAAAATTATATTGAAGAGCGTAAGAATAACATGTGCAGGAATTTCCTTCAGTGTGGATTCCGATTTTGCCAAAAATTTGTTTTAACATTTTTTTTTTTTAATATATACGCACAAATCACACAGATTGAGCTAGCCCCAAGGTAAGTTCGAGACTTGTGTTATGGGATACTAACTCAACGATACTATATTTTATAACAAATACATATATAGATAAACATCCAAGACCCAGACCAATCGGAAAAAGATCATTATCCATCTTGACCTGGCCGGGGATCGAACCCGGGCACTCCGTGTCGCAGGCTGGCGTGTTAACCACTGCGCCACGGAGCTGTCAAAACAATATATAATATACACAACAATGTCTCAAAATAAAAGGTTCGAGAGTCGAACGTTCTTTTTGCAAAATTTTAATTCAAGCAAAGTAGTCACTTCCACGATTTATAACTCCACGGCACAAAGGCAGTGGGACAGTTAATATATTTGAAGTAAGGTAGAAAAAGGGTTTCTTGCTACCTTTGTGCGGGGATGCCCTTTAGTGGGATCTAATAAAACCTTGTTACGGCCAAAGGGATACCAATCCCAATATTGAAAGTGTTCTTTTACATGATACGGAATTTAGGGGGCTTCCTCTAATATTAAATCTGTGGAAATCATGTTAAAGTAATGTTATATGCAGTAACGTTATATTTGCTTTTGTGGTTTTTTGAGGTTTTATATAATACTAGCAGTGTCCGGGACTCCGCTCGCGTACATTACTAATTAATTATGTTTGTATAGGAGCCACGTCTTATCATAACTGGAGAAAAAAATTAAGTAGCCTATCCTGTGACGTGTACTGTAAAAAAAAAAATGACGTTTAAAAAGAGATACATGTATTCAATTTTGAATAAAAATCTTTGACTTTGACTTTGTACGTCTAAATGTTTATTTATCAAGTTTCATAAAATTCAGTTAATTCGTTTAAGAGTTACGGACGACATACATACAGAAAGAAATCTAATAATCATTAATTTAGTTTCAGTATCATGTATAGAGCTTATAAACACGATATCTCTAAAAACAAAGTAACTTACTCCATGACCAACCCTTCCTACAGATTTATTATTAGTATTGACTAGTGGCCTGCTCCGGCTTCGCACGCTAGATATAGGTATTTAATCTATAGCCTATAGTCATCAGGGATAAAGTCAAAGTCAAAGATATTTATTCAAAATTGGATATATGTATCTCTTTTTGAACGTCATATTTGTATTTCTTATATTTTGTTTAATTTATGCTAAATCGAAATACTACTAGCGTTTAGTATAGTATAGTACAGTGTAATAGTACAATGTACTATTTGCTAATGACACTTCTTTTGTCTTCATGTGATGTAGGGGGTAGGGGGAATTGTCTCGATTTTCTCGCTTGACCAATTGTCAAGCGAGAAAATCGAGAAAATTTGATACACAAACTGATTCTTTTGACGTGATAATGTACGATTCTAATGCTGAGAGAATATTTCAAATTGGTTCAGTAGTTTCGGAGCATATTCAATGCAAACAAACCGACAATCATATCTTTCCTTTTTATAATATAAGCGTAGATGTAGACTAGCGACCCGTCCAGGCTTCACACGGGTAGAATCGTTGTTTGGATTTTTTTGGCATTTTTAATACCTTGGGTTACATTATCAAAGTTTTAATACGGAACACTAATTTCTTTTAAATTATTCTATAGCCTTTGTTCATTACGAATCAGGAATAACGCAGAATTCTGATAGTGAAAGAATTTTCCTAATCGGTCCAGTAGTTTCGGAGCTTATTCAATAGAAACAAACTGCTATTCACAATGCTATTCTTATGTACTCTAATTAAATTATGAAATAAAATATGGTGAACTATTCTACATTCTACGCGGGGGGAGCTACCGCGTGTTCGAACCTCGGCATCGATACGGTATATTTGATATGCTGGAGATTTTCGACGTCGAGGTTCGAACACGTGGTAGCTCAATTTTCAGATCATAGGTCGTACAGAGACCTCAGTTCGCAGGCTCGGCGTCGATATGGTATATATGATATGATGGAGATTTTCGACACCGAGGTTCGAATACGCGGAAGCTCAATTGGCAGCGAATAGGTCGTACAGAGACCTCAGTTCGCAGGCTCGGCGTCGACATGTTATATATGATATGGGGGAGATTTTCGACGCCGAGGTTCCAACACGCGGTAGCTCAATTGGCAGAGCATAGGTCGTACAGAGACCTAAGGTCGCAGGCTCGAACCCCGCCCGCGTTGAATTTTTTTTGCCATATTTTATTTCTTAATTTAATTACAGTGTATCAGATGAATGATGTCAAGCAAAGCTTAAGGGCTCGTAATACCTCACACTGCTTTGCATGATTGTCTGTAATATCAATAATAATGAAATACTCAAGTTGAAATAAAAGCAACAAAGTTCAGGACTAACTCTGGTAACTATCTGACTCAAAAACACGATTGCGTTAAACTTTCTCGATAGAAAAAAATTGCAAAGTTGCCTCCAAATCTAATTTACTCGGTATACTATCAGTATAAAATTAATCTTGATACTTTTGATTGTAATTGCATTACAGATAAGGCAGACATCATGTATTTTTTTTCGAAATACCCTTGATTATTATTTAGAAACGAAAATATCCAAAGTAGCCAACGCGTTTAGACCATCCGCGTTTGTACAGCCACGCCGCCTGGCATATGGCGGGCCCTTAACAAAGGGACTGGGCGGGATAAAGTATTTACTTCTGTATGTTTCTCTATATTCCGGTTGGTATTCCTAAAATGGATAAAGGGTACATAAATAAATGTAAATAAAACAGACGATGTAAAGGTAAAGGATGTTTAGAAAACTACGAGAGTAAACGTTTCAGCTTTCAAAATAAACGGAGTACAGAAGTGACACAGACGCTTTATACATTATCTAGCTGTTGCTCGCGACTTCGTCACTATTGTTATTAATTATCTGTGGTTTTACGTCTCACTGAAAAATTTGCAGCAACTTTGACAGAACCGAGAAATAACGCGAAAGAGACCTGACTGGAAAAACTTGACGAGGAATCGAACCCGGGACCTCCGGTATGACAGCCTGGCATTATGGTCACTAGACCACGGTGGTCGTCAAACATATACATTTTATTGTAACAAATTCAAACCAACAACAGCTTCTAATAATAAATTGTCTATCTAAATTATATTCTACATTCGTAAATAATATTGGTATTTCTAAACTCTCGTTATTTTGTGGCAGAACCTTTACGTGTGTCGTTTGAAAAAGCAAGCATAATATTATTTTATTTTATCTCATGACTTTATTACATATTATTATCTCTGCTGCGAAATATATTTTGACTAAAACCTGTCACTACGCTTCTGACCTAAAAAATATAACAAAACTAAAAAAAAACAAGAAATTAGAGTGTAATTGCTATTACTACGACTAGTATTATATGTTTACTAAGAATTATATGTTTATATTATTTTAAACCTATTCGTAGTAAAGACTAAGAATAAACTTACATCTTCCTATGGTGCTGTGTTTGTAATTTGCATAAAAAGTCTAATGATGATGATGATGATGTAGTCATGTGGTACCTTGTCAGGGACGTAGGCTCGCAGAAGAATTATCCACTTCTCACGGTCCTGGGCTGTGACTCTTAACTCGCTCTAAAAAGTGTAATACATCATAGGATTAATATTAAAATCAATTTTTGTATCTTAAAAACTACCTAAATCTATTTATATTATGTAATTTTTCTTATCTTACTCATAAACGACCTTCAAATTAGTATAACTGATTAAAATACTAAAATTGGTAGGTAATTTAGTTGTAATTTTGATCATCTTAGGTATATTTCACGACTAAATTGCCTACAACAACATTAATTTTAGAGCAAACCAATTTTTGTATAACTCGTAAAACTACGTTGTTTTTGTTTTTTATATGTGTAAGTGGCCAACTTGGCGTTTTAATATCTAATCCTCAAGCCCTTGAAAAAGAAAACAGATACATTCCAAATAAAATATAAAGTAAAAACCATCCTAATTTCAATAGAGAGAATGGTTGGCAGTTACCACCAGTTTGGGATCCTGTCATCTTTGTTTTGTAGGCGGTAGTTTTTGCATACTTCTTATAACAATAGACAAATGTCAACTTAGTCTACCTGTGACTAGAAAAATGCAAAGTTTTCGAAACGTTAGGTGTAAAAATAATGTAATAAACACGATAAATTTGTATAAAGTGATTTAAATTAAATACCCACATATGAAACTTTAACTAATTTTTGTAACTTCGCAACAGTGTCCGAGCACTGGTACGCATGCGCTAGTGGTCGAGACTACCTGACCGCGGCCGGACACTGATCAATATTAAAGTCCGAGGGAGATGCTGGGGGATGTCTGTTTGTCTGTTACATCTCTATAGAGTTGATATTACTGCTAAGTTTAATATTTTTACGCAAATTCCAAACTAAACCTTAACAAAGAAAAAAGTCACTGATTACAACTTATTGTAGACAGAGGCTATTCCATGGCCAGGCGAAACCACGTCGAGGAGTAGTTTAATAAAAATATGTATCTATTAAGCATTTGAATCGACAAAACTAACTTTATCCCTTGCGGACTATGCGAAGTCTAGAGCTTTAAGATATAAAGGTCACGTTTAGCTGGATGGAAGACGTATAGGTGAAACATGAAATCGAAGTAATGACGGATTGCTTGTCCCATCGCCTTGTCCTCTGATATTCCCTCATTGCCTCGATCAACTTTTACGATCTTCGTGGAAAAAGAAGCAGCTGACGATATTCCTTTTCTGCTAGTTCATGCTTAGTAACAATAAATTAGAATGCGGTAATACAGCTCTATACAAATCCGTCTTAACTCACCTTTCGCGGACACTACGGGGGAGGGTCCAAGAGAAATGACGACCCTTAACTAAAACACACACATATACACGCACGGCGATCACCCACACGTCTACAACTTTCACTTCACACCGTTGCGTTTGTGTGCATCGTGTACGTATACTAGTGGTTTTATCTGTGTGTCCAGTTTCCGTGCTCCTGGGTTTTGTTAATTTAATTAGAGGCACAAAAAGATTAAGGACTTGGGCATTAGGAAAATGCTTTTGTTGGGTTACTGTGAGACGTATACGGTTGTATGTATGTCTGTGGAGGCTTTGGGAGGTTTTAGTGTAATTATATTGTCTTAGCTTTCGTCTGCAGCTCCGCTTGCTATTATAAATGCCTCCGGACCTCTCACAATCTTGTCTTGTTGTTATAGGTGTGAAAGTGTAATAATAAAATAAATATCACTCACTTCCACATCTATACTAATTATTTAATTAATGTAATGTATGTAATGAAGAGGCAATATTTGCGTGAGAGTTTGTCTTTGTGTTGTGTATACATCATATATTGTAAACAGATGGTAATTACAGAGTAACCTATGCTATATTTTACTTATATATAAAATATGCTATTTAATTACTCATTATTTTACTCTTACATATAGACGGTGAATTTTTTATCGTTTAGGACCCTTAAAGGAGTGAATCAGACCATCAAAATAAACAACTTTTCCTATGGGAACAATGCTGGGAACTCAAAAAAAATTCGACATTCCCATACAAACTGGCCGGCCGGAGGGACTCTATTGTATGGAAATGACGAAATTTTTTTTGAGATCCCTGCATTGTTCCCATAGGAAAAGTTGTTCATTTTGATGGTCTGAGTCACCCCTTTAAGGGTCCTAAACGACAAAAATTTCACCATTTATAAAAGGGATCACATAACAACTACTGTACTTATTTAACTTTGTTTTTTTTTTGTATAGCTCCTTTAGCGAGTGACTAAGGCTATAATTTAGACGGACAAAGTCGCAGAAAATGGCTAGATACTTCACCCGTGTCTAATATGTTTAAAGTATTAATATAGTAATAATGTTACGAATGTGGCAAAGCCCAACTTGATTATTTTATTAATACGTACATAACTAATTTGATGAATGTGAATGAATGTGAGGATGCTTGTTAATCCTTAACTCAAAAGTTACATAGATTTTAATCATATTACTTAACACGGTTTTATTGTGTCTTTATCACAAAAATTTACAGTAATGAAAACTGTAAAATTTTCTAAACTTTAGGTATACAACGTGATTTTGAACACCCTAGCTATATTGATATCTGGGAATCAGTATCCCTAATGGAACACAGAATTGCAAGAAAAAAAAGTGAAAAACGAAAAATAAAATTAGGTTTCCCATACAAAGTCGCCGATCAGCTGGACTAATTTCTATGAAAAGTTAAATTATTTTTTTCGTATTTTACCTTTTTTTTTTTACAATTCTGTATTCCATTAGGGACTCTGATTCCCAGATTTCAATATAGCTAGGGTGTTCAAAATCACGCTATATAAATAATGTAATGAACGCGACTAATTTTGACATTTACCTATTTCGTTTTTTTTACTTTTACAATTGGCTTGTTTCCTAAAAAAATACCATTTAAAATAACTAGTCTCTTATAAACTATCGAAAAATATTAGATACGTATTTTTTCTTTTTTCATACAAACAAAAGATGATAAAGATTAAGCGCATCAAAGTTCGGGAGCGGGGGCTCATGACGCAACAGGCCGGTAAAAAGTGTACCGGATAGTGACGTCACACGGAAATTTAACGGGCTATAACTTTTTAATTTTTTATTTGATTGAAAAAAATACGTATCTAATATTTTTAGCTAATCTATAAGACTGAATAATTGTATTTTTTTAGGAAATAAGCCTATTACCGCTTACAATATTTACGAAGTGCTTAATAGGTACCTAATCTTTTAGGTTGACCTTGCGTAATCAGAACTATTTTTCAAAATCTACACACATGTAGGTTCTATAAAAATCCTTTTCTAGAGTAATCTTCTTCATAACCATAAAAACTTTCACATTTATAATGTAATAGGATTATTTTTTTACAGCATAATTGAGTATGTTTTTACTTGCTATGACTAGCTCCGTGGCGCAGCGGTCAACACGCCAGCCTGCGACACGGAGTGACCGGGTTCGATCCCCGGCCAGGTCAAGATGGAAAATGATCTTTTTCAGATTGGCCAGGGTCTTGGATGTGTATCTATATATGTATTTGTTATAAAATATAGTATCGTTGAATTAGTATCCCATAACACAAGTCTCGAACTTACTTTGGGGCTAGCTCAATCTGTGTGATTTGTCCGTATATATTTATTATTTATTTATTATTATTATTGCTGCTTGAGAGTTCTTTTATAACTATATAATATATTTAAGCAAAACTTTGCCATGTTTTGCGTCACCAGCTAAGCTGTTCGCGAGATTCTACAATAACACCTCTCACCGCAACTTAAGCTTGTTTGTGTTCAAAACAGACCCCATTCGATACCACGATTCCTTCGAATATAAAAAGTAAGTCGATAGCTTACCGTTGAAATTTATACTTTTGATATCCAAAATATGTTCTTCCCACCATCACAACTTGAACTTTACCTCCCCGCTGACGTGTAAAGAATATAGGCTATTTCGGAGTGGTCCGATAGATATTTAGGGGCCAAGTAAAAATGGTAGTGGTAATACTGAATATATCGTATAAATTCTGCCCACGGGTGAAAATAACCGTGGTAGTCTCTGCGTTGTTTTCACATAATAGAGCCATTTTCTTTTGTTTTGTTACGTACGCGCATCGCCAATGAAAACAAGGACTTATTTTACTGGTTTTATATGCTTTGCTTTATGGATATAGGTTAGCGGGGATGTAAAGAAAATATTATGTAGATAGCATAACATTTGTCGATGTATATATAGTGTGGTATTATACATTTACCTGTGTATATTAATAAAAAAGTTTTGTTAAAAATGTTAGATTATGATGCAAGGGCCTAACAATACATTAGGTGAGGACGTTATTCTAAATCTCTCGCTCCTCTCAGGAATCAGAGTATGGTGCCTGAAATAAAAGTACCTTTTACGAGTTAGTACCGAGAAAAGATAGAAGCGCGCAGCAAACGATAGAGAGGCACGATCGGCCTAAGCGTTCGGCTTGTGACGCATCTATCGTAAGCGTTCCGCTTGTGACCTCTATCTCTCTTCCACCGTTATCACTTAAAATTATCGTCTGTAAACCGACTATACAGATAATCGTTTTTTCGCTAGTAAAAATCATTTGATGTTAAGAACATACGAGTACATAGTATCGCGTCTTTTTCCTTTGCGAGGTAGACAGAGCCACAGGCCAAATTTAGCACGTGGACTCGTGTTGATGGAAAGTGGAATCAAAATAGTGCTGGGTTGCTAGCCGCATCGCCTATTGACAGGATGCCGCAGATTTTCGCCGATTCCCTCAATATGCCTCGATTGGCATTCTACGATTTTTCTTTTATCCAAGACCTGCATGGAAGAATAATAAGAATATTAAGAAAATTAATATTCATTTATTCACAAAAAATTTGTAACAAGTACACATACACATAGTCATAAAAACTTCTTATTTTTTTACAAATTTTACCTTTTTAAGGCATTGTGAATTTGAATACAATCAATTAAATCAATAAAATAGAATTATTATAAAATTATTAAAAAAAAAAGAAAAATGTCAGTCCTAAAATTTGTTCGGTTTGTATTGCAGACTTGAGAAGCAGACTGGGGACATTCCACAGTTCGTCCAGTGCTATTGGAATTGCTGGAATTCAGTTCCATTCAGTTACTGTTGCCGCCTAACCTTTGGCAGCTGTTTGTGTAGGGTGGCCAAATACTGCATCAATAAAAGGACTAAAATATCGATTAAAAAAGAATTGCATGTACTACACGACAGAAATACGAGACGGTGTAATTTGAGTAGGTAACATTTATTTATTTATTAACATTAATTTATATCTCACACCATTTAGAGTTACGCGTAAACAAACAAAATCCATAAATTATTAAGTAATCATGGAAATTATCGATATCAGGAAATCGAGCAATAGTTACAGCCTAGTGGGCGCAAGCTGCGCACATTAGCCAATATTGTTGAAGTCTATTTGAACTAAAACCTCACATTACTGTATTTAATTTTACATTTCTAAATAAGACTTTCTTCGTTCAGGTTCTATACTATATGTATCCTGGTAATGTAAGAGTAAAAAATAATTTGGAGCGTGATTTTACAAACTTTATTTTGCGTGCTTGCTTTCTGGGGCAGTTTGATCACCACACGACTATTGGACGTCAACAAAATACGGTGCAATTGGTTACCGGTGTCAGTTAAGCAACAAAAATAAGTCTGTCTCACGTTTGTCCCGTATTTTTAAAGCCGTGTGGTCACTATGGCTATCGGAACTCGAGGAATACGGTACAACTAGTTACCGGCTTCGGTTTTGGAGCAAATTCGCTGCAGTTCTGTTGCCACGGTTACATGTCCAGACTCGGAATACGGAACTTTATGTTTTCAATGTAGTGGAAAATATATTACAGCCTCTTGCAATGGCCGGCAAAAGAGACATTGATGGACGAATGTCAAAATATGAGTCCAAGATGAAGCCGTGACGTAAATCTATCTTATAATGCTTCTTGCCTCTTGATTTAAACAAAATAAAACTTATTTTTTTTTATTTGTAAGTCTGTTCGAATTTTGAATAAAACTTTTGAAAAGTTACCTCCAGGGTATCAGAGCAAATCGTTCTATTTTTAATTAACACTATATGACTTAGTAGTAGCTTAGAAGTCACTAAAACACGATAGATATAGATTTTCTACTTTGCTGGTGTCTAGGCCAGTACTGCAATATCTATTTATCTCAAACAACTTCAAACAAATGTTCGAATTTTTCAACATTTTCTTTTGTTCAATACATGTTACTGATAATTTTTTACAACGTGGCAAGTATGTAAGTTTTTATGCTGTCCTGACTCCACTTAGAGTGGGATGTGGAGTGTTAGAATAAGATATATTACTGACCACGTCTTTATCTCTTACTAGACAGAGCCTCATGCCATGAGAGCTAAAAGAAACGTGTTGGTCAAATAGTAATGGCCTGCTTGCCTCTCTAGCTAGAAGAAAGGCGACAGCACAAAACCTACATCACGTGGTATCTATCACGATTTTTAAGCCGGCGGCCGTTACCCTCATCATCACTATCGCTCATCTGAGCTCGGTCAGGTTTATATCTCAGTTGGCACTTGTCAGTACTTAAAGTAACGAAGGGTATCATGGAGAAGGGGTTTTTATGTTAACGGAAATAATGTTAAATTTTGTGAAATGTTAACCTAGTCGTTAACGAGCCAACCTTCTATGCGATGAACTCTGGTGTTGATTTCCGAAGCGGGCCAAATGTACTTCATTTTTGATGTAATAGCACGATAGATATGATGTAAACATTTATAGAGGCGGGTTAGGACGAGTGTTGACCCTCTATATGATAGTATGTATGTATGTATGTATGGCCTATGTCCAGCAGTGGACTTCTTGCGGCTGATATGATGATGATGTATGTATATAGTACCTAGTATGTATCTACAAAATAGTTTCAATATTTCACATCTGCCAACCATCCCGCGATGGCGGCTCTCTGCGAGTAAAGAAATGACGTACATATGGCAGTCAAACAGAGATATTTTTTCATTTCATTATAACTATTCAAAATTCAAATTCAAAACGTTTATTCAGAAAATAGGCCTTTGCAGGCACTTTTTCACGTCAAATCACATTTTAAAGGATCTAATTTAGTCATATTTATATTATTACTTAATGTGCAAAAGCTACAGACTACTAGCGTTTCGGAACCGACCACTGCAGAGAAGAAACGCCAAAAGAAACTCTTTTCAACAGTATTGGTCGCCTACTCGCCTGAAGGGCTTTTTTATTTTATCATCTATCTTTATGATTTAGCATCTAATTTCTTCATTTATATTTTTTTTTTCATTTTATGATTACAATTTTTATTATATAGGTACATTATTATTTTTTGGAACATATTATGTTAGCGATCGAGTGTGCAATGATAATATTTTACATTATACACAGTAGTCTCAAAGAGGCCGAGCAGACCTGTCCCCTCTAGCAGCACCCGTTCACGAGTTGATTCACACTATAAATCTTACACCAAAGTTGGCCACCAACACATACGAAGAAAATAAAAAGAAGTGCCTAATTCAATTGACCTAAGTAATTGGTATAATTACTCAACACAAAAAACCAGTTGCAGTCACAAACCTCGCACGCGTTACGCAAAAAATGCAACAAAAAACAACAATGGTTAGGGTGGAGCGGCCCACACCGCCCCCTACATCCCCCCCTCATATCTCAACTCGCCGATGCTAATCTCCTAATTTTATAAACGTATTTTGTCCTACACAACCCTTATTTATTACCAACTTTATGATTCAAACTTTAGAGTTGAAAATTCTTTGGTTTTGTACCGAGATGTGTTGGGTCGTGAGTTTTTCAAAACACCAGACAGTAAGGGGAGTGAGGTCTACCTAAAAACGTGAAACACTGATGAATGTCCCCCATTAGATGTTATTTATTTAGACTGTGGCCGAGAAAGGGACTCGCCGCTTAAGTTTACCTAAAGTTTACTTAGGACTCACTGTATTGGGTTAAGCTGAAGACGTTGGCGAGAAATAAATGGGAGACAGTTATAGGGGTCCAGTTTTTCGAGTTTTGGCTTATGACGGCATTAGTCATGAGGATGCGAGGGAGGTTTGTTGATAAATACTTGAAGCTGAGATGGGTGTGTTGTGTGGTTTTGATTTTGGGGTTATAGGAGAGTGTGATAAAAAGCTTTCATAAGTAGTTTATTTTGATATTTTCGTTTTTATCCTTATCCTTACTTATAATATTAAAATGCGAAAGTGAGTTTGTTTGTTTGTTACGCTTTCACGCCGTAACTACTGAACCGATCATCATGAAATTTTGCATACAAGTTCTCTGGAGTACGGAAAAGGACATAGGCTACCTTTTATCCCGGGAAAAAGTACTATTCCCGAGGGATCGACATTGACGCGGGCGGAGCCGCGGGCGAAAGCTAGTACTTACATATATAGTATCACGTATTTTCCCTTGCGGGGTAGACAGAGCCTAGGTCTATAATAATAAATATATATGGACAAATTACACAGATTGAGCTAGCCCCAAAGTAAGTTCGGGACTTGTGTTATAGGATACTAACTCAACGATAATATATTTTATAACAAATACATATATAGATAAACATCCAAGACCCAGGCCAATCTGAAAAAGATCATTTTCCATCTTGACCTGGCCGGGGATCGAACCCGGGGCCCTCGTGTCGCAGGCTGGCGTGTTAACCACTGCAGACCTTATGGCCACATTTAGCATGTTGGAGGGCGTGTAGATGGAAAAAGGAATCAAAATAGTGATGGTTTCGAGATGATTCCGCAGATTTTATCCCAATCCCCGATCGGCTTTTGCGATCTGCGCGGGTAGAGAAGCAGCTGGCACATTCTACGTTTTTTCTTTTCTCCCAGACCATCATGGAAAAGATGCTTATAAATATTTCTACATTTAACAAAGTCAAACTAAGCTTATTTTATAACCGGCGTCAAAAACGAGGGGTGTTTTGAGAAAAAGATTTTAAAGATTAAGGTTTTTTGATTGCATATACATGTGTTATTATCATACATTACATGGATATGTTACATCTAACGAAATATAGTCCGACAAGTTTACTATTTACTGGTGTGAAAATACATATAAGTTCAATCAAGTACTTACATTTTTACGTTATATTATTACGTTCAGAAGGCATGTTATTAAATTAAAAAGTAAAATTGTATCATTACTAAATTTAGAATGAATAAAAGAAAAGGTTTTATTATTTATGTCGAATATACCTATGTCAAAAAAATATTGTGTGATAAAAATTCGTAAATAACATCTGTAAGTTTACGATATTTTAAGATTTTTCTTGAATAGTTTCAAGTTTAACTAGCTGTTTTAGTATCCTTTCAAATATTATAAATGCGAAAGTGAGTTTGTTTGTGACGCTTTCACGCCGTAACTACTGAACGGATTATCATGAATTTGCATACAAGTTCTCAGGAGTATACGGAGAAGGACATAGGCGGCAACGTATGTCCTAGAACCTAAAATATAACCACGGGATAAAATACCTAAAAGGTATTTTAAAGGTATCCCGGGAAAAAGTACTATTTCCGAGGGAATACATTGATTTATTATAAATCATTGGTGCCATACATACTACACCTTTAAGAAGCAATGCAGTTTTTGACGGATGAAGACTTAATGGATCACACCCAGTTGATTTCTTATTATTATATCAGATAAATGAAGAAACAAATGAAAATTTTGTTTTACAAATGTTGCCAGCTCCAGTACAATAAACTGAAGGAACTGTGAGCATTTTATGTTTCTTAAATAGTGGTTTACAACTATCGCTACTTTGTAATCCAAATATTGCTGGAATACAGCGCTTTTTCTTTTTAAGACTAGGCACTTCCAGTACTTTTAATTTTTGCCGTGTGGTTTCCGGCAGAGTAGAATAGGACCGCTCCAAGTCTTCCTATGGATGTCGTAAGGGTCGACTTAGGAAATACAAGCTAAACAAAGCTCATAAACATCAATGAGACCTCTCCAACCCAGCGAGGAGAGTGTAGGCCAAATCCTCTGTCTGTTCTGGCCAAGTATGGCTTCGGTAGTACAGAGAGGGTCATGCTCCTGCAGTGGAGGCTAAAAAGACCTGCCGGCCTATTTGCTAACTAAGTGTACAACGTTTTGATAGTCACTTCTTATTACATTACGTTTTATGTATCTTAAATAAAAATAGTCAATAATACGAAAGCCGCAATGTATTTTGTAATGACTATCAAAACGTTATCGTATTATTGTGTGTATTCGTGTTATTGTTAATGTATCACTGAGTTAGAAAATAGGCCATATCATGATGATAATATAGACTTTCTTTTTTATTTTATTTATTAAGGAGACCAACAACAATCTATTTAAAAATATGCAATAATCTTAGAATCTAGGAAGCCAATTTCAGGTCCTCACATATAGAAACTGAGTAAGTTAAAAATAAGGTTGAACATAACGTACACGCTACTTTTAGATGGAGTGGAATTATAACAAGAACAGAACTGATAGCATCAGTAGATGATTATAACTATTAGTAGTTAGCAGTAATTTATAACTATAAATAAGCAGAAGTAAAATGTAACAATAACACCTAAGGAGCCTTTTACAATTTTTAATGTTATAAAGATAAAGTACATAATAGGTAGTTATACAATGTGATTTTGAACCCCCTAGCTACATTGAAATCTGGGAATCAGAATCCCTAATGGAACACAGAATTACAAGAAAAAAAGGTAAAAAACGAAAAAGAAAATTGGGTTTCCCATACAAAGTCGCCGATCAGCTGGACGAATTTCTTTAAAAGGTTATTTTTCCGTTTTTTACCTTTTTTTCTTACAATTCTGTATTCCATTGGGGATTCTGATTCCCAGATTTCAATATAGTTAGGGGTTCAAAATTACGCGGTATAAAAATTTAAAAATTATTTAAATTACAAGTTATTGTTTTTACCCTGTTATTTCAATGTTTTCGCATATTTTTCTTTATCTGTGTTTAATGGTAATCATACGATCGCTCGAAGTACTAGTATCTACCTCGATCTGAACAACTTGGCCACATTAATCTTGCGACTGTCGGAGTCGCTACCAAGGTTTCTAGTTTCACTAAGTTTGGGGACGGGTGAAAATCTAAGTACCTTCCTAATGTTAAGTTACATAGATACCCTACATATAAGCTCATAAGAGTTAGTTAGCGAAATTCAATAATAATAAATTGCTGCATAGATAGTAGGAATAATATTTTGTAAAAAAAAATATGTTTTTTAGAAAGAAATTATGGATTGAAATTATAAACGTCTTTTTCCCTTGCGGGGTAGATAGAGCCTAGGCTCTATCTACCCCGCAAGGGAAAAAGACAAGACATGCTAAATGTAGCCATGAGGTCTTATGGATCTAGATCCATAAGACCTCATGGCTACATTTAGCATGTTGGAGGGCGTGAAGATGGCAAACGGAATGGATGGAACGAAAAGAGATAGGTTGCTAGCCGCATCGCGTATTGACGTGATTCCGTAGATTTTAGCCCAATCCCTCGAATGGCTTTTACGATCTGCGCGGGAAGAGAAGCAGCTGGCACATTGTACCTTTTACCTTTTCTCCCAGAACCTTGGCCCAGACCAGATGGATACAATATGGAAAAATTATAAAAAAAATATAGTTTATTTACTACTAGCGACTCGGATCCCGGCTTGCAATGTAAATATAAAATCTTCCTCTCTATTAAAAACAACCGCATCAAAATTTGTTGCGTAGTATTTTGATGCGGTTCAAAATGTATGCTTAGATTATGCATATGCCCTATGTATGCTTAGATTATTAAAAGTGACTTTGTTTTATACTATATAGTTATTGGGTGACCGCCAGCGGCATAAAATATTTCGATGTCCTTCCTACATGCTTATGAAGGCACGTTAAGCCGTCGGTCCCGGCTTTCATCATTGATGGCAGTTGTTGAGCTTTGTCAGATGCCTTAAGGCAGCTTGAGAAATGAGAAGATATTTAGATTAACTACTTAATTTGTAGCATTTTATTTTTAACTCGGTACATTTTTCTTTTAGAAGGTTTAATAAGGTATGAATTTATAAATGAAATCATCATCATTATCATCATCAGGTCCTTCTTAGTCTCCACTGTAGGAGCATGACCCTCTCTGTACTACTAGAGCCATACTTGGCCAGAGCAGACAGAGGACGTGGCCAAATAAATGAAATAAGTTTACAAAAATTAGTTTTCGCCTGCGGTTCCCCAGCATCAATGTCGATCTCTCGGGAACAGTTGAATTTCCCTATGTCCTTCCCCGGGCTTCAAACTACATCCATACCAAATTTCATTCAAATTGGTGCAATGGTTGAAGCGTAATAAGGTTACAGACAGACAGTTACTTTGGCATTAATATTAGTATGGATACAAATGGTAGAGGCGTGGTTGGACAAGCACGAGACGTTCTGTCAGTGTATCTGTCGATAACTAATGTTGCCTTTTGAGGGATGGGGTAGCTAAAATTTCACGATTTACAAATATTTTGAAACTTTCTTAGAAGATTTTGAAAATATTATTACGGTCCATTTGTTCAATATAACATGCAGGGGATTTAATTTCGTATAACTTTATATATATTATATATTATATTATAACTTTATTATAACTTTATTATATTCGTAAACTTGTATATAACTGACATATATTTTTATAAAATATGAATTTGACAGCTCCGTGGCGCAGTGGTTAACACGCCAGCCTGCGACACGGAGTGCCCGGGTTCGATCCCCGGCTAGGTCAAGATGGAAAATGATCTTTTTCAGATTGGCCTGGGTCTTGGATGTTTATCTATATATGTATTTGTTATAAAATATAGTATCGTTGAGTAAGTATCCCATAACACAAGTCTCGAACTTACCTTGGGGCTAGCTCAATCTGTGTGATTTGTCCGTATATATTTATTATTATTTATTTATTTAAAATAACTATAATTCACACGCGACTTCGTCTACGTGCAATATTAAGGGGCCGAATTATAATATTAATATCGTAAGTCCGAACATGGTTTAGTAAGTGTCGATTTTTATCAGAAGTAATTAGTAGTAATTTAGCAGTTGATGCGTGATTGAATAACAAACATAAACTTATATAGGGTTTCTCACGACGTCCTATGAAAATCTGTGAAAGAAGTTTTTAATTTACCAAAAATTGGTGTCATGGATCCTTTGACCACTTTTCTCAATATATTGAAGTTTTAAAACTTCTCTTTCTGACGTTCAATAGACACCCTATACACGGTGAAAGATCGTTTTAAACCCTTAAAGGGGTGATTCATCCCTTAGATATGAACAACTTTTCCAATGCTAGAAATGGAGAAAAAAAAATTCTGTAAGTACAAAAATGTTTCTTCAATTTGTATGGGAATGTCAAAAAAAATGTATTCCCAGCATTGGTCCCATAGAAAAAGTTCTTCATTTCGACGGGCATCATTCCTTTATGGGTCGAGTATGAATGAAAATTCATCGTGTATAGATATAGAATAGATAGAAGGAAACACTTTTATAAAGCAAATAGAAGAAAAAATAAAAGTTACTTCAAGTAAAGGAACTGGCGGAAGAAAGAGAGGAATGGAAAAAGCTCCACCGACAAGAGCATAGCTCTTAAATTTGATGACGTTAGATATAGAAGAATAAAATTATACAAATACACTTTCTACTTTCAAAGCGAATATAGATTCTAAACTTCTCAAATCACTCCACACATTTTCTATTACAACATTTCAACGCCCAGTACAGTGTTACTCGTAAAATGCAGGGCAAAGTTGCACGTCTCAGATCGATCAGTATCTACCTACCCACTCGTATCTCCCTTACATAGACTTATTATGAATAGACTGGTCAGTTTAAAAAAAAAATTGTACTTTTGCCTTTAAATCCATGGTAGGTAGTAATGGTATCTGTATTGTATTTTTCGAAAAGGCTGGAAAGAAAAATAAAAGTTTAAAAGAATGTTTAGGGCAAAGTTGTGCGTATCAGATAGATTAGTACCTACTTGTACCGTTGTTTGTCTCTCTTATACAGATTGAATAATTATAGACAGGTCAGTATTAAAAGTCAAGTTATAACTCATATGGGTACCTAGTCTTTCTCAGCCGAGCGAGTTTCGAAAGTTAAGCATTTAGTGAGTTAAGCATTTAGTGGTACCTATTTTTTATACTTAAGCTTGTTGTTATCTCTATAATCCCATATTTAATGTCTTAGAAGTTATATGCCTTTTCCTTCGTCTAAAATCCACATCTATACGTCATATTAATATTATAAAAGCGAAAGTTACTCTGTCTGTATGTCACCTTTTCACGGTTCAACTATAAAATTTGGTATGGTAGTTTAAAGAATTCATTCCGAGATTTTTTACTGTTCTAGAGGGATTTAGCGCTAGAGTGACAATATCGTGACTCTGGCGGTAGGAAATCAGCGTGTGCGTTGACATGTCCCACGCTGAGCTACAGCCTGTTGTAATACACACACATTGTTGTATTATTATAGTGTACGTTTTAAGTTAAATGTTAATTTCTGTGTACTGTGTTATGGTAGTGATATTTTTTTTTATCTTATAAAATACTTCTGTTTTTCTTTTCTGTTTTCTTTCGACGCGTCTATTTTTTCAGAAGTCTGCGCCCCAATGGAAGTGCATCCGTGCATGCGTGCATAACTGAGAGTTCAGGACATATTAAATTTAAAATGGATTATTCACACGACTGGTTGAAATGCTAAACCTGCTGTTTTTAGATGTCCATATCCAAAGGGTAAAACGGGACCCTCTTACTAAGCTCTTGATGTCCGTCCGACTATATAGGGCTGAAAATCTTGAACCGTGATAGCTAGAGACTTAAAATTTCCACAGAATATGTACCTATATCTGCCGCAATAACAACAAATATTAAAAAAAAAAGTATTGATTTTATATTAAAAAATATTAAAAAGTATTAAAGCTTGTAGCGGATAAATACCAGAATGGATTTGATATAAAAAAAAAGAAGATGAAATTAAAAATTAAGGGTGGGCCATACAAAAAACGCGTGTAAGCGTTTTTTGGTAGTCTAGTATGGTGGTACGAAACCCTTATTGTGCGATTCCAAATCGCACTTGGCTGATTTTTTTATCATGTTTTAAAGTAGTAAAAAAGGACATAATGTATCTTATACCGGACAAAATATTGTTCTCGAGGGATCTAAATTTATGCGAGCGGAGGAAAAGTTAATATTTTTATAAAGTTTTTATTTGATTGTTTCAGAGGGTCAAATCTTGCAACTCAAATTTGGAGCACTTATCCTTAACCTTTGTAAGTCCGATGATAATGCAATATTATGGAACCATAAACCTGATCCGACGATGGAGTTAAAACGCTATAGGCACTCCTTAAGTTAAGAAGATAAACCCATCATGTTTGCGCTCATTTGATATGTCTTGGCAAGCACTTTAAAGTATCAAACATTCATAATAAAAGCTTATCACTAAAATTTAACTTAAAATATACACACACGTCCACTCACGTCTTTTCCCTTGCTAGGTAGACAAGGCCCAGCTATTTAAGACCTAAATGCCACATTAAGCATGTTGATGGACATTAGGGGAATCAGAATAAAAACAGTGATAGGTTGCTAGCCACATCGCCTAAGTAATAATAATTCCTCAGATCTTCGCCCATTCTCTCGATCGACTTTTACGGAAAAGAAGCAGCTGGTACATTCTATGTTTTTTCTTTGCTTCCAGACCAGCATGAAAGAGCAGATTTTAAAAAAAACTTACATTGTATCTCAGCGGCCATCAAAGATGCTTGATTTTAGCAAAAAACTTATGCATATCACTTACACTGAACGTTATAAAATAACAAAAAGTTGCATCCACATACGACCGAAAAACGAATTAGCACCTGGCGAATTTCGACCAATAGCCGACCGGTCAAACTGGCCTCTGCCTCCCCTCTCCTACCAATCAGGTTTGTCCGGCGCGTGTCCACCACCCCATTCTCCCCAATTTAGCCACGCGTTAACGGTTAACCCGTTCCATAGCGGATAAATACTTTGAGAATGGACCTCGGATGTTGGGTGAATCAGGTAAATGTTTTGTGTTGGTCACGGTCATATATTCGGCCACTTACTGGCCAAAAGTTGACAAGATGAATTGATGTTTCCAGTTTTGGAGATTTGTCTCCCTAAATTGTTTACTTTGGCTTTGGTCGCGTGTTAAACAGGTACCTGTTTAGTGGTTAGTATAATGGGATGAATGAGCCTTTTTTATGCGAGATATTTATCTGTGTTGGGAGGTGTAACTTTTGTAAAGGCTGAATAAATGTTGTTGCTTTTGTATTGAGATGATATTTGATAAATAAACTCTTTTATACTTTTTATTTTTAAATATTATGAATGTAGTAGGTACTCGTTACACTTGACTTAGCTAAGCAAATTTTTCTTATCTAAAACCATCAACGCTTAACAATATATTCGCAGTAGCAGACAAAAGGAGGCCTATACCCAGCGGTAGGTCGTGGAAAGTTGATGATGAACAATATTTTCGATATAAGATACAGATTTTGAAAACGAAGGAATACTTATTTAAAAAAAAATTTCAAATAAAAATTAAAACAAAGGAATTACTAATTTTCAATAAATTCAATGACTGATTTAAAATGACTAATAAATAATTTTGCGATTTGTGACGTAATTTGTGGACGCATTTTTTCTAACTACGGCTTAACCATGTTTAAATAACTTTTTTTTAAGAAAAATAATTATAGGCATTACACATGAAATTAAGTCACTTATAATATTTATTTTCTGCCTTATTCCAATAAAATAAATAGAAAATAATATCACACAGAAAATTTACAATTCAGGTTTATATATTCCTAACATAATATTTATAGTTTCTTATCAATAAGGTTAGTATACCCAATTTTATATTTTTTTTATAGCCACTAATATTTTTACAAAATCAGTTAATTAATAATTGTACACTTTATATTATACTGCTTAAAGGTGACGATAATTTATACATACGTGTTGCGAGTTCAATGGATTTTTCCCCATCTCAAAAAAATGGCCAACTCTCCTAAAGAAATTTTCAGTACAAAAATAATAATTTAAAGCAAAATCGAACCCATTAACGTCAAATGAAGCCCAAATTCAATTTAAACAATGGCGTCCAATCTGTCCATTGGCAAGTCCTAGCGAGGCCCTCTGCCACTCATAATCCCGCCTAATGCGCTGTCCTCTGCAAGGGACATTTCCATTTATTATTGAGCACTTAATTTATGTGTTTTGTTATGGACCGACAACTGGCTCACTCACCCTGTTTAAAACACCGCTGCACTGAAGCAATCGAATTTCGACTTTATGTCTTAAACATAACATTCAAAATGAGTTAGGTTTGAAATGGTACATAAAATGTTCTAAATTCAAATTGTAAAATGCGTCTTCGGACGTTCAAAATAAAACATTGTAAGGATTTAAGCCTTTTTGCGAGTATACAGAATGCCCATTTTGCTTTGGACAACCTTGTTCTTTTATTTTGCGTCGATATTAGAAAATATGAAATTTTAAAATCGAACTATGTTAACTTTTCGCGAATGTAGTCTCTAAATTTTAAGAGTTAAAATTGAAAATTGCATGATAGATATTTGTGTGTTAAGCTGTTTTTGGGGAGCTATTGATCACTTAAGAATTGTTTAGACAATGCGCGCGGCAATCCGTACGCTTCAGGACCAGGTTTTAAGAAGGGGGTAAAATGACATTTGGGATAACGGTAATCCCTGGAGTTTGAAGGTCATTTTTCAATACGGAACGATTGCAGATTAAAATGGTCCATTTGGCCCATGTTGATCGAATTTTAATGCATTTTTTGACAGCACTTATTTTTTTGATGAGCAACAAAATTAATTATAACATACAGCCTTTAACAGTCAGTCCTTTTAACTACATACATACGTACATATTATCCCGTCTTTATCCCTTACGGGGTAGACAGAGCCTAAGGTCATAAGACCGAAAGGCCGCGTTTAGCGTGTTGGTGGGCGTGAAGGTAGAAAACGGAATCAAAATAGTGATGGGTTGCTAGCCGCATCGCCTATCGTCATGATTCTTTAGATATTCGCCCATGCCCTTGACAGCTGGCTCATTCTACGTTTTTTCTTTTCTCCCAGACCAGCATGGAAGAAGTTTAACGAAATAAAGATACTAGTTTAGGAATCGAATTTTGAAGCCGCTCAATTGCAATCAAAACTATAGCCTAAAGTCTATATTTTTCAACGAACTTATATTTTGAACTTAGTATTTACTTACTATGTTATTTGATATTTCAACAATTTATTATTGAAGATATAAAAGAAAGAAAATACTCAGAATAGATCAGAGAGAAATATTATTCCTCGATAAAATTCTCGTATTTAGGTTTAAAAGTAATACAACACTGAGTCAGCTGAGTGCCCTAATATGATATTCCATATGTTACGAGGCTCTTCAAAGCCCGCTTACATACAAAGCTTATGAAAGCATAAAAAATCAAGAAAATTCTCATGTGAACCGAAACACATGCAGAATAAACAGACGAAGTAGATACTTACAAAAATATGAAATTCACCACAACATTTGCTGGGGACGGGCGCGCGGAGCGATAGCAAAAAAGTCTTAGTATTTAGTCACTGTGAGAATATTTTTTTCTGACTGGACAGGTCTGGGTCTGAATACCTAATTTTTATTGACATATAATGAGGTTAAACAAACATAGTCGCAGAAGGTTGTGGTAACGTGCCGGTATGCATCGTAGATAATTTTTTTGATGGCTTTTTGTTTTATGACTGTAAGTTTCGATATGTTTTTAATACTTATGTTTAGTTTAAGTTATTTCCGACACATGTAAATTGTTTATGGATTAAAGAAAGAATTTAATGAATGTGGAAGTTACTGGGAATTAGTTAATTTCATAACAATACAAAATTGTGTTGAAATTATTCCTAAAAAAGTTTTATTCCTAAAAACATATCATACTCTAGCTTTCGCCCGCGGCTCCACCCGCGTCAATGTCGATCCTCAGAAATAGTAATTTTTCCCGGGATAAAAGGTAGCCTATGTCCTTCTCCATACTCCAGAGAACTTGTATGCAAAATGTCATGATGATCGGTTCAGTAGTTACGGCGTGAAAGCGTAACATACAAACAAACTCACTTTCACATTTATAATATTAGTAAGGATAAGGAAGTTAGGATTTATACTATTAACATTAATTAATTTACAAAAATCTGAGAAAAAGAAAAAATGAAATTCAGAATAGAGGTAGGCCAAAGAAAATATTGATAGAATGAACGAGGATATAGGGGAAAATAAGGTCACGAAGGAGATAGCCAACATGCTGTCCCGCCCCAAATAAAGTCGTGTAAGGAGTGAAAGAAGAGTTTTCAATTTCTTAGTGAAAGAGAAGTTGCTTCTTTCGGCGTATTCTTCTCACCAGTGGTCGTTCCGAAACGCTAGTAGTATTTCAATTTTGCATATATTAAAAAATATATAAGAAATTAAAATATGACGTTCAAAAAGAGATCATCATATCAGCCGCAAGAAGTCCACTGCTGGACATAGGCCTCCCCCAAGGATTTCCAATACGACCGGTTGGAAGCGGCCTGCATCCAGCGTCTTCCTGCGACTTTAGTCAGGTCGTCCGACCATCTGGTCGGTGGGTGTCCGACGCTGCGCTTGCCGGTACGTGGTCGCCATTCGAGAACCTTTCTGCCCCATCGGCCATCGGTTCTGCGCGCTATGTGCCCCGCCCACTGCCACTTCAAAGAGCTAATCCGCTGAGCTATGTCGGTGACCTTTGTTCTTCTACGGATCTCCTCATTTCTGATTCGATCTCGCAGAGAAACACCGAGCATAGCCCTCTCCATAGCTCTTTGAGCGACCTTGAGCTTTCTTATGAGGCCCATAGTAAGGGACCACGTTTCGGACCCGTAAGTCATCACTGGTAACACACATTGATTATAGACTTTCGTCTTCAGGCACTGAGGTATTCTGGACGAGAAGACATAGCGGAGCTTCCCGAACGCTGCCCAGCCGAGTCGGATTCGTCGAAACACCTCGTCCTCGAAGCTGGAACTGCCAACCTGGATCA
Source organism: Elegia similella (assembly GCA_947532085.1). Taxonomy (NCBI): domain Eukaryota; kingdom Metazoa; phylum Arthropoda; class Insecta; order Lepidoptera; family Pyralidae; genus Elegia; species Elegia similella. The sequence goes on from OX383940.1 coordinate 2,859,411, forward strand.
ATTGACCCAAGTAGACATATTGGTCCACAGCTTCAAGGACGGAGTTCCCAACAAATACCGGTGAAGGCACAACGTGGACATTCGACATTATTTTCGTCTTGTCCATGTTCATTGTAAGGCCCACCTGTTGGGAAACTCCATTGAGGTCATTGACCATGGTACTTAAGTCCTCCAGCGTCTCTGCCATAACAACGATGTCATCGGCAAATCGAAGGTGAGTGATATACTCGCCATTGATGTTGATGCCAAGTCCTTCCCATTCGAGGAGCTTGAAAGCATCCTCCAGAGCAGCGGTGAACAGTTTCGGAGATATGACGTCTCCCTGTCTCACACCTCGCTGCAATGGTATAGCCTTCGTGCTCTGCTCCTGTACTCGAACTGACATGGTGGCGTTGCTGTATAAGCACTTCAATACTTCGATATACCGATGGTCGATGCGGCATCGCTGGAGGGACTGAAGCACGGCCCATGTTTCGACCGAATCAAAGGCTTTCTCATAGTCCACAAACGCTAAGCATAATGGCCGGTTATACTCTCTGGTCTTCTGTATAACCTGCCGCAGCGTATGGATGTGGTCTATGGTACTGTAGCCTTTTCGGAAACCGGCTTGTTCGGGAGGCTGGAAAGCATCGAGCCTGTTCGTGAGACGATTCGTGATCACCCTCGAAAACAGCTTATAGACGTGGCTCAGGAGTGTGATGGGTCTATAGTTCTTCAATAGAGTATTATCACCCTTTTTGAAGAACAAAACCACCACACCCCTGTACCACGCCTCCGGCGTAATGCCCTCGAACAGAACGGAATTAAAGAGCCTCTGAAGGACTTTCAGTACCGGCGTTTCGCCCGCTTTCAGAAGCTCTGCTGTAATTTCGTCCTCGCCCGGCGCCTTGTTGTTCTTTAGCTGTTTGAGGGCAATCCTAATCTCGTACAGGCTGATGTCCGGGATGTCTTCGGTATAGTGACGGGTTAGCTTGGCTCTCGGATCTTTGGCCAAGCTGACAATGGGTTTGGCTATTGAGGTATAAAGCTGCCCATAAAACCTCTCAATCTCTCCCAGCACCTCGGCCTTTGTCGACGCCACGCTGCCGTCCTCCGTCTTCAGCTTCGTTAATCGACTTTGCCCAATAGACTCCACTCTTGCGAACACTTTGGAGCCCTTATTTAGCTCTATCGTCTCCTTAATACGCTCGGTATTGAAGGAGCGAATGTCGTGTCGCAAGGACTTTTGGATTCGTCTATTGAGCTGCCGATGCACGTTTGCGTCTTCGGAGGTCTGCAGCGGCGTGGAGCGTCGCGCGGCCATGAACTCCTGGGTCTGGGGCGAGATCTTTTGAGGTTTGTATTTGGGACAGGACCTAAAAAACTTTGATCCCACCGCTTGGACAGTTTCTACAAACCCATTGTTTAGCTCGTCCACTGTAACGCAATCCTTCAGGCAATCAAAGCGATTTGAGAGTTCCAGTTGGAAATTGTCGACATTCTGGATATGGATCGGTGATGGTCGGAGCGTAGACTTCATCAAGCGAGTCCTCTCTCGTCTGAGATTGATATTCACGATGCCTCTCACGATTCGGTGATCGCTACCGGTTTTAATCCTATTGATCACAGAGACATCGTTGAATATCTCTCTCCTCGTCGACAAGATGAAGTCTATCTCGTTTTTGACAGGGGGTTGGTCTCTTCTGCTGGGGCCCATCCAAGTCCATTTTCTATGAGGCGGCTTCTGGAAGAAAGAGTTCATCGCATAGAGTCCCTCTTCTTCCAGGAAATCAGCCAGCCTATGGCCCCTGTCATTCCGTTCTCCATATCCAAATTGTCCCACTCTGGACTCTCCATCGCTCCGCTTACCAAGTATTGCGTTGAAGTCCCCCATAACAATCGTAAAATAGGTTTCGGAAGCGTGTATGGCCCTACTAATGTCCTCATACACCACTTCCACCTCTTCATCTGAGTGTTTCCCGGTCGGCATATATACCTGTACTACCTTCAACAAGTATCTTTTAGATACTCTGAGTATCAGGTATATTACCCTGCTGGAAACACTTTCGATGGTTACAACGTTGTTGATGAGGGACTTGTGGACGAGAAACCCGACACCATGCTGTGACTTTTTAAAGTCACCCTCCCGGTGATAGAGTAGGTTACCAGACTTCAGGGTTGTCGTGCCCTCTCCCTCTCTTCGGACTTCAGACAGACCCAATATGTCCCATCGTAACCTACTCATCTCCTCTTCCACTTCCTCGACCTTCTCGTCTAGCCTCATTGTGCGAATGTTGTGTGTTACCAGGGCCAGTCTCTGTTGGGGGTGGTAGCCGGATCTCTTCCGGAGATTCTTCGCACCCCCTGCCCCGCCGTTACCGTGACCGCTACCGGAGTCAGGAATAGCGGGGCCGCCGGGGACTGGGGGCCTTGGTACGTTATCCATCTTCATGAGGGGGTTTTGCCATACTCACCACGCTTGGCAAACGGGTTGGTGAGCGCAGTTATTTGGCTAATGTAGGTTCCGATGCTGCTGCCCATTGAAACCACTTTTAAGCGTGGGAAGGGTAGGATATTATTGGGATAGGGGAGCGGGAGAAGGTTGATGGGATACTACTCACTCGGATGAATTGAGGATGAGCAAGCAGCAGCTCGGGGAGCCGGGCGCGCGTACCCGAAGTCATATCTTCTACCACCGGACAGGCAGTTGAGAATGACACCCCCTGACTATTACAAAAAGAGATACATGTATCCAATTTTGAATAAAAATCTTTGACTTTGACTTTGACTTAGAAGTGTTACTTTAGCTATTATATATATAGCACGCGGTGTTTGATATACTTAAGCAGCTTAAAAGATAGTGTTAACTCGTAACTTCTAAAAGACACAAAAAAGTGAAAAAAAAAATTCAAAATCTTCTTGATCATTTTTCTGCTGCCACTACACACTCACTCGTCCATAATGCGAGTTGATAGGTAGATGTATTAAAAATAGTATACATTAGACGCGAGCACGACGCGATACCAACTAAATTATAGGATTACACGCCAGATTCGCTCACCGGTGAGGTGAACCACTCCAATTTCGGATGCGAATCCGTATTATGCGAAACTTAATATTTTAGGCGTTTTAGAATAGTGTGCTTTATTCCGATGTCTGAAGATGATGCTTCATTTCAGGTGTATAACAAAATCATTTTGAAAGAAAGTTAAGGAAATTAATTTTATCCTACAACATTATAGTTAATGTTAATGTAATAAAATCCTACAGCGCATGTTTGATGCGACTGCTTTTGTGATACCTCCATACTTCAGTGTCCAAAATATTTTTTTTTTTTTTTACTAATTAATTAGGCATTTGTCTCCCGTCTCCCCTGATGGTAAGTGACAATGAAGACGAGGATGTTACATGCGTATTCAAGAGATACCAATTTATTCTACTTAATATAAATAATATTTTAAGGGCAAACTATTTAGTTAAAAAGGTAGAAAGACTAGGCATTATTTGATATACTAATCTTATCAAAAATCTTATGATAATGACAATGTGAGACAATCTTTTTGAAATGAACCTTCAGTCTATAAGTTGACAGGCGCCGAAACATTTTACAGTTCAGCGAAAATATTATTCAGAACGAATTCGAAATGACCTAGACAGTAAGATGCAGTTGTCAAGTAAACACACATTGTTTATTATAAATATGCTTATTTTCCTATGGTCGTGTCTTAGGTTTAATTTTCTTACCTACTCGTACTTATTAGAGCGCGCCTTAGCGAATAATTTTATTTTAATTTAACAAATAATTGAGCATTTAGGCATGCCTGTTTTAGGATTATAAACTAGATCGACTCATTTTGTTGTATTTGTTTTTTGTTTGTAATCTGTTTGGTGTGCTATATAAATAAATAAATAAAATAGTAAATAATTAGGGAAAAATCACATAGATACACCGAGCCCAACTGTAAGTTGTAAACTTATTTTGTGGGGTATTAGCTCAACGACATTATATTCTATTTTACTACAACAATTAAATATATAGTTAAAATTCAAGGCCCAGGTCAATCTGAAAAGAAAAAACATTTTTCATCTTGCCTTGACCGAGGACAGAACCCAGGACCTCTGGCATGGTAACCACTAAGCCACAGACATTGTCGTCTTAGAGTTTACCGTTGTATAGGCAAAAACATTAAGATTCAAAGGTTCAAACATTTATTCAGAAAATAGGCCTTTTCAGGCACTTTTTCACGTCAATTCACATTTTAAATAATACTTATTGGATTATATTCGAATTATTAATTATCGTTCAAAAGCTACTAACTAACCAGCGTTTCGGAACCGACCAATGCAGAGAAGAAGACGCCGAAAGAAACTCTTTTCAACAATATTATATAACTAACGTAGTATAGGGTATATAAAGTAAATATAAAAGAGCCTTATTTTTGAACATATTAAAAGAAAAATACAAAATATACAGTCGATCATAGAACCTCCTCCTTTTTTAAAGTCGGTTGAAAGTGAGAAAAGAATGTAAATCTTCACATCCATAGATTGATAAAAAAACATGAAGTTATATTAAATACTATAGCTTCATGGAAAAAATGCGTCTATATAAAATTTTAAAGTTCTTTTCGGGAATTTCGGTGTCACGCAAGACTGCACGGCTTTTGTTTTGGATTGTTTTGGCAAATTGTTTCTATTATAGTGGACTTTATATTGTGAAATCGATCTAATTTGGTGTTATTAATGCCTATGTTTATGAACAATGTATGAAATAACTAAAATAAACTGTCATCGCGCGGCTGTAGTAAGATTTACTTAGCGGGCTAGTGGTTGTCCGCCTCGCTGCGTCGGCTGTGATCAGGCCAGTGGATTCATGGGAATTGTCGCCAGGGGTCCGTAAAATCAACGAATGAACTACACCATCATTTCGTTGATTAACAAGACTAAGAAAAAGCGCGAGAAACTTCATTATATTTGATACTGGTTAATTACCTATGTCATACGTAAAAGTCATAAATAAAAAATAAAAAACCTAGTTGGGCTCATAGTAAACTATTCGAGGCCAGTTACACGAAAATACTCCTTTTCCTACCTCTATGTTGAATTTGCTTTGTATTAATAATAGTCATATAAATAAAATAATAATTGACTTTTTAAAATTTAATAACATTTCCGTTCATTTCATTTCATTCTCTCTCTCGAACATTTTGCTTTTGACCTGATCATTACCATGTGTACTCGTATAGAAAGTCTAAAGAGTGTTTTCGTTTTGTTTATTTTTTTAAGGAAATAATATATATTAAAATACCAAATCTGTAAAATTATATTTTTTTTTTTTTCAATATATAGGTATGCCAATTTAATATTAATCTATATATTAAGCAAACATATTGTGAAATACCCCCACTGACAAATGTGGGGTAGTACGTGAGAATTACTCGGAGTTTTATCCGGGGCACTCCCTGGTGGCCGGCGTCCGAAAACTTCGCCTTTGACCCTCCTACACTATCTATATAGAGCTGTTAACTTGTAAAATGTAATTCATTTAATGTCAAAGTCAAAGACTATGAATTATCTTTCAGTGATACAAGATTGTTTTGCCTGTTTTTAAGGTGCTTAGAAGAAGGACCCCTCGCCCTCGTCATTTTATACTTTTCTTCCTAAAGCAGATTATATAAACAAAATTTGAGGTTAATCTGGTTCTGGCCAAAAAGCCCACTTTTAGCGGTAATCAAGAATTCCTTTAATTTTTAATACCGTGTTATATTTGGTCATCTTATTCGACTCGACAATTTTACCAAAGCTATTTTGGAAGGGAGAATTGAAGTCAGGAGAGGAAAGTGGAGGCCGAGAAGAGCTTTCACAGACGAAGTAAAAGAGAAGGCCAAAGTCTTGTCGTAGAGGGGTCAAGGATATAGCGAAGGATTGAGAAAGGTGACAAATACTCCACCGAAAAGTACATGGTTCTTAAAATATATTTTTTTTTTTTTTTGATAAGGACAGATTTTGCTAGAAGCATGTAGGGGCCGGCTCGTCGGGGATGTACCACACTCTCACAGAAAATCGACGTTTGAGTAGAAGTTTTCACTTCTTCTGTGCTTCGTTCAGTAAATGAGGGAGCCGGAGGTCCATCCCTCCCACCACCCCTCCCATTTCGTCTGCCCAATCCTTAAAAGGCCGTTAACGCTCCTGTCACATACCTGGTGTTGCAGTTGTCTATGGGCAGCGATGATCACTTACCATCTGGTGAATCGCTTGGTCGTTTGCAGTCCTATTTCATTTTTTTTAAACTCGATGGACCGTAATATTCCTGAATAATATTTCATGTCACTTAAAATATGGGTAATGGTTTTATCAACTCTATAAAATTCTTAGGTCCCGTACACACAGCGGGCCAGTATCTCGGGTTTCTTATCTATACAGCATCCATAGCCAAACGACTCTCAGGAGATGCCCCGCCTCTTTATGGCCTGTCAATGACTCCCAAATTTAGAACCTACCCGCCATTGATATAAATGTTTTTTGTTTTCCCAAAACGACCCTTCAAATTGTAATTTAGAGGTGTTTGTTTTTTAGTGTGCATGTTGTGTAAATACGGATAATAGAGGGGTGAAGAAAGTGGAAATGTCAATTGCTTAACGAAATACTTTCACTGCAGGTGAATGATTAAATGATTAATTATAAGACATGTCCTCCACGTACATACATACGGCTTTATCCCTTACGGGGTAGACAGAGCCTAAAGTCATCCTTTAAAAATTGCTCAGATTCGTGGTCTGAGTCACTCCTTAAACGTTTGCTAATGAATTCAATTTCACTTGTATAGAGTTACTAGCTTTTGCCCGCGGCTCCGCCCGCGTCAATGTCGATCCCTCGGGAATAGTACTTTTTCCGGGATAAAAGGTAGCCTATGTCCTTCTCCGTACTCTAGAGAACTTGTATGCAAAATTTCATGATGATCGGCTCAGTAGTTACGGCGTGAAAGCGTAACAAACAAACAAACAAACAAATAAACAAATAAACAAACAAACAAACTCACTTTCGCATTTATAATATTAGTAAGGATTATTTAATTAAATAGCAGATTTTATTTACAAAATATTATATAAACACTTGTAGATACTCTACCTAATTATCTGGAAATTGTGTCTATACAGTACTTAATTAAAAAATGGTTTAAAAGGCAAACCAAGCCTATTTTTGAGTATCTTAGTTCACTGTGGTCAATTACACCTGAATATTGTCTTTTTATCTTATAAATTCATGGTCATCATCATCATCATGTCTTTTTAGTCTCCTCTGCAGGAGCATGACTCTTTCTGTTCTAAGGAGCCATACTTGGCCAGAGCAGACAGAGGATTTGGCCTACAATCTCCTCACTGCACCAGACGAGGTAGAGAGGTCACATTGAAGTTATGAGCTTTGTTTAGCTTGTATTTCCCAAGTCGCCTCTTACGACCTCTATGGGAAGACTAGGTCCTATTCTACTCTTCCGGAAACCACACGGCTAACTATACTTATTAAATTCATGGTAAGGTTGTCTAAAACAATGTAATACCCTTTAGAAAATGCTGCCTAAACGTCAAGACTTAAAAACTAGATTCCAAAGCCTAAGCAAAGCGACGTAGGTACAGTACTTAAATATTTATGTTGACTTAGGTTAACCCTTCGGTGGTCCGTCCATCAGGCAGTTCCCACGAGACCCAGGTAGCTAGGCCGTAGAAGAGAAAAAATGCGTAGAGCTGTGGCGAAATTATCACGTTTTTATTGCTACTTCTTTATTTTAACAGTATTTAGTTTTAATGCAAATAATTTATAGAGTTAGGAACATTTATGTTGACTTAAGTTAACAGTTTGTTTGGCCGTCTATCAGGCGACCCCGAGGGACGACAGGTAGCTGTTAGACGAGGAAAAAACGTAATGCTGTGGCGAAATAATTTTCCAGTTTTATATACACTTCTACGTTTTGACTGAGTTTTCATAACAAATGTTTTTATTTCTTTTTTTTAAACAATTGTTTTAATTGTTACAGATCGACAAGATATAAATGGTTTTTACCATGTTGCTGCTTGCAAGAATAATAATGGAACAGGAAAGATGCAGGAATCGTGTATTAGAATAAGATACAGCATGAACGAAAATAATGAAGAAAAAACAGTAATGCTGCTATATGGTGAACTATCACACGCTGGAACACAAGACGGCAACAATACGATTCAGACGAATCATCTGCAACTGATTTTATGTTATGAATGAAGAGATTTGACATCAACGAAGAAAACAGATTTAGCGAAGAATTTATTCGATTGCGGTGATACTTGGAAAATCAGTACTCGTAATAGTACGTACTTAATTACTTATTTTATAAAATATTATTTGCATAAATACACATACCTTGAGTACATCCTGCCTGCTTCAGAGAAGGCAGAATTAAGGGGTGGGTATATAGGCAGAAATGGGAATCAAAGTAGTGATAACTTGCTAGCCGCATCGCCTTCGACATGACTTCTGCGATATTTGCCTGTCGATTAATTTTTAAGATATGCGCGGTAAGAAAAGCTTGTAATTTCTATTTTTTTTGTCTAACCGATAAATATTATTTGTCACATCTAAACCTTTCTAAGTCTACGCAGTCCAACGCAAGGGTCATCCAAGGAACCCGCAATAAAAAATGCGCGGCGGACTGCTGTAAAATGTTGTTTTTAGGGCCTTTAATAATGTATGCTTTAGGAAATGTTAAGTGTATGTACGGCTTCTAGAAGTTGGGACATAGTTTACATATTTTACTAGAAGGTATACATATATACTTCTTTTTTTACTATATTTTGGATTAGGCATTTGTCTCCCATCTGATGGTGACGATGAAGACGAGGATGTTACATGCCTACCCAAGATACTCATTTATTCTACTTTTGAATGTCCCGGGACTGTACTTGTCTGGGAATATAGACGCAGGCAGTATACTCACTATACAGTATACTCTAGGCACAGTTTGAGAAGGACCGTAAAATATCAAGTAATGGATTAATAAGTATAAATTAAGTTACTATATTTAAAGTGGCCCCAGGGCTCCGTAGGACCTCTCATCTGAAGCTGTTGAATAGCTGTTGAATTATGAATAACAGAGGGTTAACTGATATATTTACTTTGAGACAATTTACTTTGTACTGTGTACAAAGTAAATTGTCTCAAAGTTTGTACTGTGTACAAAGTAAATTGTCTCAAAGTTTACTTTGTACTGTGTACAAAGTAAATTGTCTCAAAGTAAATGTAGCTTTGACTTCCGCAAAGTAACACCTATCTATTAACGGTTAACTGATATACTAATGATATGATATACTAAGGATCAGGGGTGTCATCCTTAACTACCTGCCCGGTGGTTGCAGTTATGGCATCAGATACGCGCGCCTCCCGAGCTGCTACTCGCTGTTCCCATTCATCAGAGTGAGTTGTATCCCACATTTCCTTCCCAAATCCAACAAATTCTTACCTTTCCTAGCTTGCAATACAATTGTTCTTTAGTGCACCATAAATAATAAATAAGGGGACCTGATGATGATGATGATGATGATGATGAAATAATAAATACAAAAAACAAAAGAAACATTTAAAGCAAATCATGCTATAAAGGCGGACTTATTGCTAAGCAATCTCTTCCAGCTAACCTTTGGGTAGAAGGAGTTGTGAGCGGAATATTGGCGGCGCAGAAATTTACATACAAATAAAATATAATAAGATACATAATCATTACTACATATTATATACAATATACTTACACAAATGATAATGCGTTATGAATGAAAGGAAAACATAATGAGCAGCTAATCTCAGTTAAATAGAATTCCACTGATTAAATTTACTTAGTTTAAAAATTCTTCCGATGGGCAGCAGTATCGGGAGCACAAGAAGTCAAAGAAACTACGCTTACTAACCCGCCTGCCAAGCGTGGTGAGTATGGCAATATCCTCCTATTTAATGAAAAACCTTGGGAGAGGCTTTTGTCCAGTAGTAGACTTCTAATGGCTGGAATGATGATGATGAACTGAATACAATTAACTCACATGCCTTGCATTTTTGGTCACAGAAAATAATAATTGGATTAGGGTTACGGAAAAAAAACTTGCACGTGGTACTACTAGTGGAACTACAGGACTACCAGAACTACCACGGGCAACAAAAGAAAAAAAAATATAACGATATTTTACTTGAAAAATAAAATTTAAATTATAAAATGAGTAGAACGAATAATTTGTCTCTAATCAGCTGTGGATGATCTCTAATAAAAAGTGCGCCAAAAATATAATTAGTGGGGTCACGTTTTGCTTTGCACCTCTCTTCTCTTAAAAACATATGCGCATGGAAAACTAAAAGGACCTTTAAAAATAAAAAATGCGTAAAAATAAAAAAGTCTAGTACCTAAATAAATGAATACATTTAAGAGATATTAATAAATGTCAAAGTGTCAATCAAAACCGTGCCGACGCAACCCAGCGAGTTGCCACTCAGTAAGACAAAAATAGCACTTGGCTCAAAAAGGCTCTTGTCCCAAAATCTTGTCCCGTTTAACGTAAACTCAGTGAACTGTCTTACTATGGATAAAGTACGATCCGGTGGGCAAAGGGCACCAGTGATCGATGGAACTTCTAATTTATACCAAAGCCCTAAGGCCGTATCGATTACGTGGCAACTTCGGCCCCGAGCGCGGCGCTTTTTGCAAAATTTCGACCGCTGTCTCTGGGGGGTTAACTCGCGAATGTGGAAATTGAATTGGTTAGTGTGAGAATTTTTTGATGATTTTTTGGTGAAATTTGAGATGAGTTTATGGTTTTTAGGATTACTTATGAATTACACTACCGGCTCGGTACATTTGTCTATTAAATTCGTAATACTTTAGCTGTAGTTGTTTTTTTTATTTAATCTTATTTGTTTCAAATTATCTATTTCTTGTCGTTTTTCTTTAATTGTTCTACTTATTGCTGGTGAACTTGACAATGTTAATATCTTCAATTTTGACTTAGTAATGTTCATTTTTAAGGTTCCGTACCCAAAGGGTAAAAACGAGACCCTATTAATTTCTGTATGTCCGTCTGTCACCAGGCTGTATCTCATGAACCGTGATAGCTAGACAGTTGAAATTTTTACAGATGATGTATTTCTGTTGCCGCTATAGCAATAAATACTAAAAAAATTGAATAAAAAAAAATATTTAAGGGGGCTCCCATACAACAAACGTGATTTTTTTATTTGTCGCGTGTGTAAGTGGCCAACACTGGTGTCAGATTTTTCAAGATAGTTCACGAATTCCAACAATGATGACAGCCGGTATTGTAACTGCCCCCGTGGTCCAGTGGTTAAGGCTACGTTTGCCTGTAAACCCGGGGGGTCGTGGGTTTCCCATGGGAAGCATACTTGGTTAAGTTGCTTTCAGTTTGGTTAGGACATTACAGGCTTGAATCACCTGATTGTCTGATAATAAAGATAATTCCGTGCTTCGGAAGGCACGTTAACCCGGTGGTCTCGGCTGCCATCTAGTAGTCGTTAAAGGAACCACGTCAGAGGCCGAGAGGCGGTTTCGAAGAACTCTTACACCAGGGTGTACATGGTCGATTGACCATGACACTTACTCGAAATAATGATGATGATGATGAGCCGGACAAACGGCTTAACGTGCTTTCCGGTCACTCATCCCAGTGGGGACTGCGTCAGGGGTGTGAGCGTAGTAAGCGCTTACGCATGTTAAGCTAACATGTTATGCCGACAGCTCCGTGGCGCAGTGGTTAACACGCCAGCCTGCGACATGGAGTGCCCGGGTTCGATCCCCGGCCAGGTCAAGATGGAAAATAATCTTTTTCAGATTGGCCTGGGTCTTGGATGTTTATCTATATATGTATTTGTTATAAAATATAGTATCGTTGAGTTAGTATCCCATAACACAAGTCTCGAACTTACCTTGGGGCTAGCTCAATCTGTGTGATTTGTCCGTATATATTTATTTATTATTTATTATGCGTAAGCGCTAATTACGCTTACACCCACTAGGCCAACGGGCTCAAACGTGTTCCACAAAATGACACAACTCTGGTCAGCGTGTAGCCGTGTGGTTTTCGCCAGAGTAGAATACGAGCACTCCTAATCTTCCCATGGAGGTCGTAAGAGGCGACTTAGGAAATACAAGCTAAACAAAGCTCATAAACATCAATGAGACCTCTCCAACCCGTCTGGCCAGCGAGGAGAGTGTAGGCCAAATCCTCTGTCGGCTCTGGCCAAGTATGGCTCCAGTGGTACAGAGAGGGTCATGCTCCTGCAGTTGAGAATAAAAAGACCTGATGATGATTGTCAGCGTCACTGAGCAGAATCTAAGCTTCATTCTCTAAATATCTAGAGAGACAAGTAGTTTACAATATCCTATATCTATGTCAATTTATTAAGCACAAGCTTGTACAAAGCTTGCTCAAAGCTACTAAAAGTGTGGTGGCTTCGCTCGAAGCTCGAGTAAATAGAGGTTCGATCTAATAGTCGAGCCCTCCTGAGGCTCGAGCGCTCAATCAAAATCATAGGTAATTCAGTTACACAGCTACTGGACGCATACCTTGCTCTGGTACCTACGAGGCCAAAAGTGGTCCGGTATATTGTTTTTTCGTGTTGCAACCTCAAATGAATATGAGCTATACTTAACATGTTCATCATCATCATCATCATCATTACGAATAGGTGTCACGGTCAATCGACCATGCACACCCTGGTGTCAGAGTTCTTCGGAACCGCCTCTCGGCCTCTGACGTGGTTCCTTTAACGACTACCAGATGGCAGCCGGGACCAACGGCTTAACATGCCTTCCAAAGCACGGAATATCTTTATCATCAGAAAGTCAGGCGTTTCAAGCCTGCAATGTCCCCAAACTGGAAACAACTAAAGATAGTATATTTCCCGTGGGAATCGAACCCACGACCACAGGGTCTACAGGCAAACGTCTTTATTACTGGACTTGCTTGCATCACCTAATTGTCTGATAATAAAGATGATACCGTGCTTCGGAAGGCACGTTATGCCGTTGGCCCCAGCTGCCATTTGGTAGTCGTTAAAGGAACCACGTCAAAGGCCGAGAGGCGGTTCGGAAGAAATCTAACACCAGGGTGTGCATGGTTGATTGACTGTGTGTTAAAGGAACCACGTCAAAGGCCGAGAGGCGGTTCCGAAGAACTCTAACACCAGGGTGTGCATGGTCGATAGACCGTGTCACCTACACGAAATGATGATGATGACTTAAATCATTGAACTGATCGTCCTGCAATTTAGCAAACACAAGTCTCAGCGGTATAAAGATGGGCATATAGATGAACTACATCAACGAGAGCGGACCCGCTTCCATTTCAGCAGTTTCAAGCCTTAGGTGCATTTTGTCAACATTTTGTCCCCGCCTGTACTCGCCGACCAGTTATCCCCAATTCCCTAATTGATCCAGTATCGTTCACTCAGGTTCCTGTAGGATGACCCGCCGTAACTAACTTAGCTTAGACGATGTTTACTTTAACCAACGCTTTTCATGTATGGCTCGGGTTGTGGGGTTTAGAAGGGCATCTTCCGTGTTTATTTTTGTCATAATGCGTGATCTAAACAAAATATCTTATATATAGGAAATCTGTGGAAACCAGGAATTGTGTACAATTCCTAGGAAATCTATAGAATTCCTAGCTTATTTAGAAAACGTACAAAATATTGTTGGAAAAGTTTTTATTACACTCATATAGGTTCAGGTTATTTTTTTATGACTACCCGGAACGACTGAGCGCAGAAAAGAAGTTTTGCTGACCATCAATTGCTGCCCAACTAGCTATTTTAGCTGACCGATTACATTTTTTTGCTAACAAAAATACATTTCCGAGTGCGATTTAGAAAATCTATAGAATTCCTAGGAAATGTGTATAATATAATTTATCTCACACATTTCCGGGCGATTTTAGGAATTTTATACATTTCGTAGGAATTGTATACAATGACGGATTAGGTACATACATTTCCGTTAACATGTAGGTATACTAACACATGTAAGTTATATAAATAAAATGACTTCAGAATCAATTAGAGAACGGCGCTATATCCCTTAACCATTTGTAGCGGACATCGCGAGATATTTTATATACTCGTGTCATACATGTCATCAGTCTCAGTTCAAACCAGAGTCTGCCATTTCAGTGTTAATTTTCACTTTTAATATAATATTTCAATAATTATAACCAAATATTGTATTCTTTTTAGGTATCCATCTTGCTCATTTAGTTATACTTTTTATAGACGTATAAAATTTGGTAGTTGTCGCTGAAAAAATCTAGTAATTCGCGACGAAACTTTTTCTGGAAATAGTTTTTTTGCGATTTTATTTAGCTAGGTTTTAAATATTTTGATGTAACCATTTATTTTGATCTTTGAACTGTACTTCATATTTTTTTCATGCTAGTATTCCATGAAAAATAAGGCTAACTGCGCGACGAAAAAATAGTTGTTTTACGGTATTCTTCTGATGCACAGCGCCTTAAGATGTTAATTCTTTTGACGGTGAAGTCGATCATCAAACTATACGATAATATCGAACTTGGCTCCCATTTTCACATTTATGTTTTTTAGAGAGATATCATTATTTTTGCCAATTGTGTTGTTATTTCATTGTAAAATTGCGAAAGAGAAATACGAAATGTTTGCTTTTATATTTTTTAAAGGTTCTGAGTGCTACCCAATCTAATGGACTTTTTTATTTTTATGTATATTTAACGGCAAACGAGCACCTGATGGAAAGTGGACACCGTCGCCCAAGGAGATCTGCAACACCAGAGGAGATGCTGATGCGTTGTCGACTCTTAAGATATCTGTAAACACATAAAAATCCATAAAATGATGTATATAAAATGTGAAAAATCAGAAAACAATTAATTTATATTAGATTTTTTTTTCTTATTATAGTCATAAATTGGGTAGCACTTAGAGCATCTTTAAAAAATGTAATTACCTGAATACCAGATCTGAACTTTCAAGGTCATCTGGAAGTGAATTAGATTTTTGATCTATATGTCAGTCCACTGACTGACACTATTTTTGTAAAAATTAAGGAATTATTTTATCTAGGGAATTCCAATATATTCCAAATTTGGTGTGTTAGTGTTTAAAATATTTTGAGTTATAAAGTGGTCAAAAGTCGTAATGGTTCGTGTTATATTACAAACGGGTGCTGCTTGTCAGTTCTTGGCTTGACGCACTCCCGCGTACCTAGATTATGCCGAAACATTCATAAGATAGACAAAACAAGAAACTTTCCGTTTCTAATCTTTTCTACATTTTATTCTACTTATCCTGTTCGAGTACGATTTTGTAATCGTACAAATTTACTAAAAAAAAAAAAATTGGGTCGAAAGCGGAATGAATTTTAACTAGAATACGAAATTAAAAATTATTTTTTCAAACTTGGGTTGAAAGTGAAAAAGGTTTTGGTATGAAAGTGGTTTTTACGGAACTGGGATGTAAAAGTGGGATGTAACCGGAAAGTCCCTATAACAACTATTACTCCAATATTATTCAATAATTAGATTATTTACGATATTTGTAGTACTTTTTCTTCGTTCTTTTTCGTCGAAAGAATAATCCATAGCATATTATCATAATCTTTCATATAAAAAACCGACCTCAATGAAAACAACTGAACCGATTTTGATAATTAAAACAATTTTTTAAATCGCTTCATCAAATGTTCGGAGTTCTGAGGTAACAAACAATAAAAAAACAATTAGGTTGTTTTTTTTTAATGTTTGTTTTTTTGATGACCTCTTCCTTTTTTGAAGTCGATTCAAAAGCATACCACGTTATACACATAACTCAACTTATTGTAATAGAAGACCATCAATTTCAATCTATTAATATTAAGTTTCCAAGCTAAGGCTCAGCCTTTTACTAGAAGGGGTATTAACGTAGTTCGTTAAGCAAGGGTCATCCCAGGGGTCATGTGTGGGTCGATAGATTACCGCCCAGGTATTAATTGCTACCCGCGTAAGACCCACGACTTCACGTAAACTGATAATGTTTGAGTAATTTAATACTTCTTTGATCGGGACTTTGGAGGTTGGGTATGTGGAGCAACTATGAATTTGATGGAATTCAGAAGACCTCTATGACTCAGTGGTACTGCAAGTGGTTTGAATCGCAGGGTTCGGGTTTGATCTCCGGTCAGGCAAGATGGAAAAACAATATTTTTCAAATTAGCCTGGGTTTTTGTTTTTATCTATACATGGTGAAATTTGATCGTTTTGGACCCTTAAAGGGTTGACTCAGACCATCAATATGAACAACTTTTTCTATGGGACCAATGCTGGGAACTCAAAAAAATTTCGTCATTTCCGTACAAAAGAGTTCCGCCGCCCGGCCAATTTGTATGGGAATGTCGATTTTTTTTGAGTTCCTTGTTCCCATAGGAAAAGTATTGTTTTTATTTTTCTATGTATTTTTTAATGACATTGTTTTTTATCAAACTGTTGTATATGTGTGACTAGAGCAGCAAATAAACGGCATTATCATCTATCTATCTTACCGTGGGGCTAGCTCAGTCTGTGTGATTGGTCCCATGTATTTGTTAAAAAAAGGGTTGTGTAACAGTTATTATATTTATGCGCATATAATATCAAAAAAACTAGGGCAATATTAAAAGCTAGTATTAAAATTAACATTCTTTTCACTTTGTACCCAAAAGTATGAAAAATTTCATGTTGATCAAACGCCGCGCACTTTGTTCCGGTATTTACCTACATGTAAAAAAAATTGTAGTCATTAAAATCGATTACGGATGATAATTTTAAGTGATAACGATGGAAAAGGGATAGATTCTGCACAAGCCCAATGTAATTTTATTAGTACCCAGATCTCAAAAAAAAAAAAATACTTTTTCATACTAAAGGGTTCGGCCGGCCCGGCAATTAGTATGAAAATGACAAAAAAAATTGAGTTCCCAGCATTGATCACATAGGAAAAGTTGTTCATATTGACGGGCTAAATCACCCCTTCAACGAAGTTACGAGTAAAATCTGTATAGACTGTGTGCTTTCTTCAGACAAAAGCCTATGTCTGAAATATATTTTTGCGAGCTCCGTGGCGCAGTGGTCAACACGCCAGCCTGCGACACAAGAGTGCTCAGGTTCGATCCCCAGCCAGGTCAAGATGGAAAATGGTCTTTTTCAGATTGGACTGGCTCTTGGATGTTTATCTATACATGTATTTGTTATAAAATATAGAATCGTTGAGTTAGTATCCCATAACACAAGTCTTGAACTTACCTTGGGGCTAGCTCAATCTGTGTGATTTGTCCGTATATATTTAATATCATCATCATCATAACAGCCATAAGAAGTTCACTGCTGGACAAAGTCCTCTCACAAGGATTTTTTGTTCTATGGAAGAATATTGCCATACTCACAACGCTTGACAAGCGGGTCGGCAATCGCAATTTCTTTGACTTCTTGGCCTTCCGATGCTGTTCCCCATCCGAATCATTATTTAGCTGGGAAGGATTAAGCATTTGTCTCCCATCTCACCACTTCATCTTCCCAATCACTCGGAGGAATGGGGAGAAAAGCAAGTAGCAGCTTGGGAGGTCGGGTACATGATACATGAACGCGTACATGATGCGATTAGCCGTGTGGTATCCGGCAGAGTAGAATAGGACCACTCTAAGTCTTCCCGTGGATGTCGTAAGAGGCGACTTAGGAAATACAAACTAGACAAAGCTCATAAACATCAATGAGACCTCTCCAACCCGTCTGGCCAGCGAGGAGAGTCAAATCCTCTGTCTGCTCTGGCCAAGTATGGCTCTGGTAATACAGAGAGCGTCATGCTCCTGCAGTGGAGACTAAAAGACCTGATGATGATGATGTACATGATGCCAACCAACGGACAGACAGTTGAGGATGACATCCCTGACCAATCTGAAATATCATCATCATCATCATCATGAGGTCCTTTTTAGTCTCCACTACAGGAGCACGACCCTCTCTGTACTACTAGGGCCATACTTGGCCAGAGCAGCCAGAGGACTTGGCCTATACTCTCCACGCTGGCCAGACGGGTTGGAGAGGTGTCTTAGATGTTTATAAGCTTTGTTTAGCTTGTATTTCTGAAATATCACAGCCATATAAAAAAACTAAACGTTTATTTTTAAATTCCTTATAAGTAACCTCCAACATATATATACATTAGGTATACGCAAAATAGTGAAACAGGGTAAGGGTACAATACACGTCTTAAACAAATATAAGAAGACTGTGGCCGGTGACCTTTGTCCCTTTTGCGCCTGTGTGGGTAAGGGACAGCTGTAACTACGCACTAACACTTTGAAAACGTTTGTATTTGCAAATGTGACCCTCTAGAGTTAGTAACGGGTAGACAGGTCATAATTTTATATGTCGGGTTTAAAGAACTTAACGAGGAATTTACGAATTGATGAATCTTAGAGGTACAATTAGCTACTTTTAATATTATTCACTTATAATCCCAGTCATTTTATTTTTACAATGTCTTTTGTAAATGTTACTGTTCAAAATACTCAACTTTAAATTAAATTTAAATTAAAATTTATATTATTATTATTATTTTCAATACGATGTGAATAAGACCAATAATAAACTCTTGTTATGACTAAAGTTTTATGTAAGGATTGCTTAATACTTGAAGTTCAATAAAGTATGATAAATATGTAGGTATTAAGCATACAGCGTTTTGAATCTTAACTTTTCATCAATAACGTGATATGTGTAAATGAGAAAATTTCCTAATCCAGGACTTGACTTTGGTTCTGTAGAAATTTCTAATCATACAGGACTGTATTCGGGTCTAAGAGAATGAGTAATTCGGTCAAAAATTCATCTATATTTTGCGAGATTTAATAGTTGTTAAGGCTACTCAATGAAAATTTGTTAAGGCAGGCCACCTTCCGAAACAATAACAGCTCTACCCTGTCTTCTGCGCCCCGGCCGGGTATAAATAACGGTGTCTATTGGATACCTGCTTCGGCCCATAAGGCAAAAGATGAGACTTGCTGCTCTCCAAAGGCTTTTGCCATTGTTTCTCAGATTGTCCCTTCAGGCTTGCATGCACGTATACGCGGCCCATCAGGCAATATGAGACTTTGCTGTCTCTCCAAGCTTTGCGCACACAGGCTTCGCCCAAAGCCGAGGTCCGTCCCTCCTGAGGGCCCTTTGGTGATGTTGTATATAAAGGTTGAGGGCACTCTGCTCTCGCCTCAAACGCCCGGTGAAGTAGCAAAAGCTCACTTGGAGCTAGCTACATAGTCAATTCAAAAAAAAAAAAGAATAAAGGAAAAAAAAAGATACCGTTAATGCCGGCTACCTTTGAAACAATAACAGGTTTGCCTATTCTTCTGCGACTCAGCTAGTTATAAATTGTGATGTCTATTAAACACCGGTTATAAATTGTGGTGCCTATTAAGCATATTGTGGTGTCTATTAAACATCGCTTCATCCGTAACATAATAAAAAAAAAATAAGGTGAAAAAATGTATTTGTTACGTCTAACGGTTGTTAAGGCTACTCGGTGTAAGCCCGTTAAGGCCGGGCCACCTTCCGATACAATAACAGCTCTACCCTTTCTTCTGCGACCCGGCCGGGTATAAATTGCGGTGTCCATTGGGCACGGTCGAATGCCCTGTTTGTTTAATATTGCAGATATTGTTAAAGGAATATTTCTTATCTTAACGGCTGTGTTAGTGGGTAATTGTGTTTGATGCTGTATACGAGAGCTTAGGTAGTAAAATGACACACTTTGGCTTTTTAGATGCTAAAAAGTCGTTTGTAGTTGATGGTTGTCAAAACTTTAATGATATATTAATATTATTAATGTGAAAGTGGCTTTGTTTTTTGTTGGTTTGTTACGCTTTGTCACCTTAACTACTAAACCAATCATCTAATCTGAAATGTTCATCTTTTATCCCGAAAACGACATTAACGCGTGTAGAGCCGCGGGCGAAATTTAGTATATAATAAATTAATTAAACTAGCCGTGTGGTTTTCGGCAGAGTAGAATAGGAGCACTCCTATATATATTGGCGAGCTTCGTAGCGCAGTGGTTAACACGCCAGCCTACGACACGAGGGCCCTGGGTTCGATCCCCGGTCAGATCAAGATGATAAATGATCTTTTTCAGATTGGCCTGGGTCTTGGATGTTTATCTATATATGTATTTGTTATAAAATATAGTATCGTTGAGTTAGTATCCCATAACACAAGTCTAGTACTACCCTAGTAAGTTCGAGAACTTACTTTGGGGCTAGTTCAATCTGTGTGATTTGTTCATATATATTTATTTATTTATTAGTCTTCCCATTGATGTCGTAAGAGGCGACTTAGAAAATACAAGCTAAACAAAGCTCATAAACATAAATGAGACCTCTCCAACCCGTCTGGCCAGCGAGGAGAGTGTAGGCCAAATCCTCTGTCTGCTCTAGCCAAGTATGGCTCCGGTAATACAGAGAGGGTCATGCTCTTGCAGTGAAGACTAAAAAGTCTTGATGATGAAATTAAACTGGCATACAGAGAACGTTGTCTAATTCTTCTATCTTCATTGATAATCTTAAATTGCAAATAAAGGATCAATAAAATATAAAAAAATAGTAATACAGATTCATCATCATCATCATCATCATCATAATCAGGTCCTTTTTAGTCTCCACTACAGGAGCACGACCCTCTCTGTACTACTAGAATGAACAATAAATAATTTAGCAATATAGGTTATTTTATTGCTAAAAATAATATAGCTACATGATTATAATAATGAATTATCTAAATTAAGACAGTTTGCCGTATTATATGACGTGATATTTAAAGTATAAACGTTAGGTAATCATTATTTGTCATATTTATATTTAAAGAGTAAAAAACCATAAAAAAATAATTCTTAATTAACTGACGTTTTCAAAAACCTTTATTAGGTGCGTTTTCCTTAAAACATTTCCCTTTTTAATATTTATTGTGTCGTCATAATATTTCCTCGACGTCTTGCGTCCGTCACAGAAACAAATATTTGTGTATTATGGGACCCTTGCCCCTAAAATTGTAATAAAAAGTTAGAAGGTCTTGCTACCACCTACACTTGTGTTATTTACTCTAGGAGCCGGTTGTAAGCGGTTATAACTGGATCGAGGTGGTTCGGAGTCCGTACAAGAAATAAAGATAGAACAGATGGATACCTTTAGTAGTTGGCAAGAACTAATGTGTTTCATGACAAGTCAAAAAAATGAAATTAGCATATGGAGTGTGACTAAAGCACTTTAAAATTAAGTTATGTTGTTGGGTTTTTTGGCCAGGATGTAATTTTACACGGACTTGCTCTATGAGATATATGTAAATGTAAGAAATTTAAAATAAAAATGCAGTCGTTGTCTACCCTTGAGAGATTAAAATTATATTATATTTATATATAATTAGTAAAAAATTGAGTAATTTATTTATATCCAAAATATGAGTCATCTTCTTTGGGAACTCATTATGTTTGCTTATAGTAACTCTTCTTATATCATATTCTGTTCTGAGTGATACAGTAAAACGGGAATTTTTCTTCTTTTCCATTCCAACATGTTGTTTTTATAAAAACTTTGAAATTTAGACTATCTGTAGATATCATTCGAGCGGTAAATAAATAAAATGATATAAACAAATCACACAGATTGAATTAGTCCCAAAGTAAGTTCGAGACTTGTGTTATGTGATACTAACTCGACGATACTATATTTTATAACAAATACATTTATAGATAAACATCAAAGACCCAGGCCAATCTAAAAAGATCTTTTATCAAATTTACTGACCGGGGATCGAGCCCTGCGACTTCGGTGTGGCAGCCTGGTATAATGAACGCAGTGCTCGTCACATAAGTTATGTAGCAACAAACATCAAAATCATCATCATCAGGTCTTTTTAGTCTCCACTACAGGAGCACGATCCTCTCTATACTACTAGAGCCATACTTGGCCAGAGCAGCCAGAGGAATAGGCCTACACTCTCCACGCTGGCCAGACGGGTTGGAGAGGTCTCATTGATGTTTATAAGGTTTGTTTAACTTGTATTTCCTAAGTCACCGTCTACGACATCCACAGGAAGACCAGGACCATGTGGTATCCTGATACCACACGGCCTGAATACGGCCGAAATATAAAGTGACAATTCTGTAACTTCGTTATTTGGATGCAGTGGTCCGGGAAGGGACTTTTTCATTTCCTTACAAAACATGTTGTTTTTATTAAAACATCGGGACGGACAGTCCCTTGTTTTCCTTAATAAAAAGGGCTTGTTTGATGCGACTGCTTTATGGGACTTTTACGTGGAATGGTCAATACGGGGAATGTTATTTGGGACATAAATTGTATTTGTTTGGCAAAATACAAATACACAATTTGTATTACCTTATTTCAAATTGGTGTTTTCCTGTGACTTCAGTTGCGTAAATTATAGCCTATGTTACCTGCTGGTAATGTAGCTTTTTCTAAGTAAAACAATTCATAAAATAGGTTCAGTAGTTTTAGAGGTTTTCTTTTAAAAACAAACACACATCACAACTTTCCCTTAGTATGAATATGATTCAATTAAGTTTTTGTAAAGTTAAGGTAATTATTTTTATTAAAATTATCTGCGAAATGAAATGAAGTTAGAAATACTAAAGAATAAATTATTTTTATGTTTTTTACATAAATTACATATTTTTACATGCAATAACTTTTAAAACTAACTGGTGCAAGTCATATTAAAGAGCCTAATGCTTTGATCAAATATAATGTTAGATACACAGTCTCATACAAAATAAAGCCATAATAATGTCCCCGAGTCCGAACATCATGCATACAAACAACGACAAAAACGGTACATACTGAAAGTATAACTCCATTTGTTTTTTGATGCGTAGTTTTTGCATCTTTTTACTGTTCCTTCGTCATCGCGAGACGTGTGAGTGCTAGCGCGGTTTATTGAAACTGTGGACAAAACAGCTCCGAAACTCGATTAGTGCGCTGTTGCCGGTGCCACTTTTCGAGCGCGAATCGTGTATCTACCATTATATTTGATCGAAGGCCTAAAGCCCTCGTTGCTTACGGTATAGACAGAGTCAAAAGTCGTCAACATTACATAATTTAAATATTATAAAATGTCAAATTAAATTAAATTCAGTGTCATTGGCTTGTAAATATTCCTCAATGTTATAGAATATTTTTCAATTATCCACCTGTATAATTTTATTTTGAAAAGCTTATTAGGTGGCTAAACGTGGCTTTTAGTCTTCCGGTTGCATTCAGGGAGTGCCGGCAGAAGTAAATACTCCACGTGTTGAAAAGAGAGAGAGGGGGACATTACTTCCTCTTCTACGCCGCACCGGCGCGGCGTGGCGATCTCATGTCACGTGTCCGTCTTACGAATTTTCCCCACAAAGAAAAAAGATGTGATAATATGTATGTATGTATTAGGCAAACACTTTTTTCAGGTAGACGATTAAATAATAGTAATATATTTGTATTAATATTATTTAAAAATTCTAAACATCTGTGAGACCTCTCCAACCCGTCTGGCCAGCGCGGAGAGTGTAGGCCACGTCCTCTGGCTGCTCTGGCCAAGTATAGCTCTAGTAGTACAGAGATGGTCGTGCTCCTGTAGTGGAGACTAAAAAGGACCTGATGATATTGATGATGAATATATTTGTACGTCTATATTACAAACTGTTTACTTTGAAAAATCGTTACCCTCAGTAAACCATCCCTCATTAAAGATACAAATAGAAGTTGAGAAACAACTCCAAACACGTAATATATTCTACAAGTTAGTGCCTAAAACTACGCCGCGCTGAACTTTGTCATAACATTTATTTTGAGTGAGCGTTCGAGAATTACTTACACCAAAACATTGTTAACATTACTTTAGTAGATAGATTTATTAACATATATATAAGAAAGCAGATAGACAATCAACAAGAACACTTTGGTCCTAAAGAAGAGAAGACTCCTTTTGATAACATTATTCACATTAGAAACAAAACGCACTAATTTTGATTAATGAAAATACTAGCTGTTGCCCGCGGCTCACCGGGAACAGTTTAGCTGGGGAATCATTCCCCAAAACTGTTAATATAATAAAATATATATAAAATAGTAAAATCCTAACTAATATTATAAATGCGAAAGTGAGTTTGTTTGTTTGTTTGTTTGTTTGTTGTTACGCTTTCACGTTGTAACTATTGAACCGATCATCATAAAATTTTGTATACACGTTACCTGGGGTACGGAGAAGGACATAGTACATTTTATCCCGGAAAAAAGGACTGTTCCCGAGGGATCGACATTAACGCGGGCGGAGCCGCGGGCGAAAGCTAGTATATAATATACATAAGACAGTATATAAAATATAAATATATAAGATAGTAAAAGCAATCACTATTATGATTAAATTTTCTTACTATACAGTTTTCTAACTGTATAGTTAGAAAACGGAATCATCATCATCATCATCATCAGGTCCCCTTTAGTCTCCACTACAGGAGCACGACCCTCTCTGTACTACTAGGGCCATACTTGGCCAGAGCAGCCAACGGAATCATAATAGTGATGAATTGCTAACTTCATATACACTCATGGACATGCTTAGGCGAATGCCTACCAACACTCTAAGTATAACCTTATGACCTTAGGCTCAGTCCACCCCGTAAGGGATAATAATGTGATAATAATATGTATGAATATATCGTTTGACAATAATTAAAGAAAGACCTATTATTTTTACGGCCAGCAAAAGGTGCCTACAAACAATAACTAGGTTCTGAAAATAAGTAGTAAATTCTCTATGATACACCAAACTTACAAAGTACTGAACACAAACTAGGTGAATGAGTTAACTAATTTAATCCCAAAAAGCTTTGCGATATCTGTGCCTAATGTATTCACAGCGGATACTCCTTAGGAGCTTCGTTTACTCACTGGATAAATTGCTAACATTTGCACACAGCTCATTGGCTAGTAAGTACTGACCTGCTACTGTATGGTTCAAGGCAATAGTCTATCTTTACTTTTTATTTATCCTTAAATCTTTAAATTTATCTATAAATAACTAAATTAAAACGACCAGTTACCGAAAAATTAGGGCAAGTAAGTAACTAAAAACAATAGTATAATATTTTCAACAATTTTATTAATCGCTGAAATAGGCTAGTTTCCTGGGTCGTAATAATAACATAACAATTAGTCCGTCAGTTAGATAATCAAAAAATATTAGACACGTATTTTTTCTTTTGACAAATAAACAATAAATAATAAAGATAAAGCGCGTCAAAGTTCAGGAGTGGGGGCTCGTGACGTCAAAGTTTGCTAAAAATTGTAGCAAACTATGACGTCACACGGAACTTCAAAGGGCTCTATATCTTTATCATTTTTTGTTTTATGGCCAAAGGAAAAAATCGTGTCCAATATTTTTTGAATATCTAACTGACGGACTAATTATATTTTTTTAGGAAACTAGCCTATTATTGCTATTGGTCGATAGTTAGGTAGGATCGTCCATATGTTCAGTATGTTTAAAGATTGGCCAATAATCATTTTTAACAAATCTGGGCATTTTCCATACTTAATGCTATAGTTACTAAATTTCACTTAAATTTAAAATTTTTATCTTTTTAAACCTTGTAGAACGTTATTTACTAGTTAATAGTCAACAAAAAGTAAACTTTTACTATATCAATAAGTATCGTTGAGTTAGTATCCTATTTATCACAAGTCTCGAAATTACTTTGGGGCTAGCTCAATCTGTGTGATTTGTCCCTATATATTTATTTATTACCTTAGTTCTTATTTGACTGGCACTCTTAGAATGTATATGCAATGCTTATCAAATTTAGAAAGTTACTGAAAAAACTTAAACAATGCGACTTATGTGATCTATATGTACTCAAATGCCTCTAACAATTTCGGTTTTTGTATAAGTTTAACTACTTAATTCAAAATATTTTCAGGATCAAAAGGAATATCTTTTTTTATTTTTATTATGACGATAATTTCTCATGCCAGTAACTTGCAAGCGAAAAAACTAAATCAATAAAATTTTGCCAGTAACTCGCCTAAAACGCAATTCAAACGAGGCACAGTCCGGCCGACCCTTTGCGGGCAGTTTCCCCCTGTGGGCAGTGCCCCCTCACACAAAGCGCCAAAAAACATTGCAACTCCTCCCTAATTACACGACAAATCACACCTTATCTCGTCGCAGGAGGGTTTATTTCGGCAAAGCAGGGCGGTGTGGACACCGCGTATTAGGGGGACGGTCCGAGGTCGACCCATGGTTAGCGCTGTAGTTTTGATTTTTGTTTCGTGTTTCGTTTTCGATTTGTATGTTGTAACTGTGAGCACAGTATATGTTTCTGTAATATAACAATTAATTTGGAGCATATTGGATATAAAACAAGATATTTGTTTTCAATAACCTAATGGATTCGAAGCATGTTTAAAATATATTATTATTACTAAGGTATATCCTTAGCGAGTAAACTTAGCTCTGCTTACGCGGTTAAAAGAATAAGACAGCAGACTGACGTTGACACTGCGCGTTTGGTATACTTCAGTTACTTACATAGTGTCATGTCATGTCCTATGGGATATCACCGTGGGGTAACCATTTTCCTTCAAAAATAGATCTATATATACTAGGTTACCAACAAATCTATATACATATAACTAGGAGAATCTTTAATAATATAAAAACATTTATTGATAGTCCCCTTGCAATACACATTTGCAAATATTATGTTTGTTTGTAATATTTTTTGCCAAATTATTTGCCAGTCTGAATATTATAAACTAACGTGCTCTTTGAAAGCGTACAAACATACATTCATACAGCTAAGCATACAAGTGGGAACACGCCTGCATATAATGAAAAAATAGTTATAACTGCTCGAAAATGGAGTGTAATATTTTTTGAGGTCCGGTGTAAGTATGTTTGTTATATTATTATCATACAATTTTGCAATGAAGTTCGTAGAGAGATTGATACAAAAATATATAGGGTGCTACCCCAAAAGATTACAGTTTCCGAGTAATCTACACTTACGCGAGCGAAGCCATATGCAAATAGTACAGTGTACGTAGTTGAAAAAATCCATTATTTCCGACACTCTCCAAATTACCGCAACATGAGTCTCCAGTTCGGGCCCTTTTTCTGACACTGTGTACACGAGTGAAGAAATGTCCGCGCTTGTACATGTTAACTTTTCCGCATTTGGCGTGGGGTACAAGTGATAAGAAAATGGAAATTTAACTTAAATGTTAATAAAA
Organism: Elegia similella; assembly: GCA_947532085.1. Classification (NCBI taxonomy): domain Eukaryota; kingdom Metazoa; phylum Arthropoda; class Insecta; order Lepidoptera; family Pyralidae; genus Elegia; species Elegia similella. The sequence continues at coordinate 2,886,730 of OX383940.1, forward strand.
ACATTTAAAATGGTATACGAATACCAAATTTAGTGTTTGTGGTTTCCAATAAGATTAACATTTGCAAGTTGAATCAATAAATCCTTTATTTTCTTCTATCATTGGAAAGTTGTTACAAATTGTTTCTTTGTTTTTTTTAGTGTGTGTCTATCCATGTAACACAAATGTTACCAATATAAATTTAAAACTAAAGGATAGTTAAAATAGCTTAGAGCTTATGTCATGCTACATAAAAACCATTCGTACTGACTTGTATATGGCAACATTTTGTTTAGTCATAGTTTGAATATTAATAAATGCAATAAAAATACCTTCATATAAATTGTTATTTGTTTGTTTCTTTAATTATATGTTTTTTCCGCTATGATTGATGCGGCCACAATCAATCTTTAAATACAATTTTTTTTTCTTTGACATTGCTATATAGCCCGAACTCCTATAACGTACGATTTAGTAGTTATAGTTTATAGTAGTAAGTTTGTTTGTTACGCTTTCACGTCGTAAGTACTGAACCGATCATCGTGTAATTTTGCATACCCGTTGTCTGGGGTACGGAAAAGGACATAGTATATATGGTATATTTTGTTCCGGGAAAACGTACTGTTCTCGAGGGATCGACATTAATGCGAGCGAAGCTGCGGGTGAAAGCTAGAGAGAAAATAAAAGCACTATTGAATATATCTTATTTGAAATGAAAACAGTATTTTCGGCTAATAATTTAAAATTATTCATCAGTTTAAGCAAGTTTAGGCTGCCGTTATGGTGAAGAGTGGAAAAGTACACTGTTGCGCCGTCGCTGCCGCCCTTGGTGGCAGCCGAAACAGTGAAACTAACAAGTCGCCTACGTTGTACGTACTTAAAGCAGGCCTTAAGTTAGGCCAATATTATTTTACGAGGTCGGCAGTATACATTTTAGCATTCTATTGTTTTCGAAATTGCTACCTCTGTAGTATTCTTCTGCTTCACCGTAAACTGTGCCACATATATATTCAAATAAATTGTATAAATCGCTACCTCTAATGACCTACACCTCGGTCCTGCCGTGACAGCGTGACGCGGGTCCGGCCCCGGTCCGAAATAGATATTTTCGCCACATGTCACGTTATTTGTGGCATTTCCAAACGAGTTACAACACACCGTTAGCTTTGGGTAACGTGGGTTCCTGGTTTTTGTGTAACTATTTTTCTTTTTTCATATATTGTGTAACTACGCTTATGTTATTGTAAGATACGACATTCAGTATCTGCGGTGCATTATACACAGTGAAATTTTGATCATTCTGGACCCTTCTGGTTAAATTTGTTGTAAATTTTGATCATTCTGGATCGACCGGGTGGCCGAAAGTGTTTGTATGGAACTGCCCATATTTTTTAATATCCCAGCATTGGTCCCATAGGAAAAGTTGTTCATATCGACGGGCTTTAAGGGTCGAAAACGATCAAAATTTCACCATGTATAACTTTACCCAACCATTGATCCTACTACACCAACGTCTTATTTAATACTAGCTTTCGCCCGCGGCTCCGCCTGCGTCAATGTCGATCCCTCGGGAACAGTACTTTATCCCGGGATAAAAGGCGTAACAAACAAACAAACAAACAAACTCACTTTCGCATTTATAATATTAGTTAGGATTAGGATTAATTTACTAACTGTCACCCGCGGTTCCTCCTGTTCCTTTAGGGATAGTATTTTTTCCGGGATGAGAGTATAAGTAGCAGTATTATGTCTGTGTCCGTATCCCAGACAACGCGAATGCAAAATTAGATACAATACAATACAATTATTCTTTACTAGCTTTCGCCCGCGGCTCCGCCCGCGTCAATGTCGATCCCTCGGGAATAATACTTTTTCCCGGGATAAAAGGTAGCCTATATCCTTCTCCGTACTCCAGAGAACTTGTATGCAAAATTTCATGATGATCGGTTCAGTAGAAATGGCGTGAAAGCGTAACAAACAAACAAATAAACAAACAAACAAACTCACTTTCGCATTTATAATATTAGTAAGGATTGCACCATAAATAATAAACAAAAAAAGATGATGATCGCTCCATTAAAGGGTAACAAACAAACCAACAAAGTCATTTTCGTATTTAATATATTAGTTAATATAGGGATTAGGGGGGACCGTATTTTTTTAAATATTAGAAGTATAAAATAAGATGAATTTGATGATATTTCTTTTAAAGAATAATAGGGATTTTCAAGATCTAATACATAACAGTATAAATAGAAAAAAATACGCATGAAACTCCTAGGTACTAATAGAAATCTTTTTAATTTGTGTATCTAAATAATTACATAGGCTATTGACCGTTTGCGGTAATAATATACTCAGACCTTTAGACTAATTTTTCGTTAATAGAAGATCAATTCTAATTATATAGATGATGATATTTTGCCTATAAACAAAGTTATTTGAATAGATAACATAATATTTAGAAGTGTTATATTTTATAAACTGGCAGGTATATATATTTATATATACCTGCTATGCAGGTATATATATTTATATATACCTGCTAATTTATAAAAAAAAATATTTGACTTTAGACGTACGTAATGACGTTGTAATATTTTCAAACTAGTTTTTATTTTCCAATTTGCATATTTTTCCAACTAGAGCGTTAACTTTCAAACAGAAACTAATCTTATAAGAAACTTGGACATGTTTGCTACGACGCTCGTAGCACTTCGTAGCAGCTACGACATTTGTCAGCGCCATCTTGTGTCGGATAGCTCGCGAGTAGTTTCACTCTGTTGTCAATGTCTGCCACGGAGGGCGCTAGCGGTACAGTGAATTAGTTTTGGAGAAGATAAATTTGATTTATTTTTGTAGAATGGCGAATATTTATTCAGATATTTTGGATTTATTAACTTGAATCTGAAATATGTGTTTCTATCTTTTGCAATGGTTCTATTTAATCGGGTTATATTTTAAAAAATGACATGTTTGCGCTTTGATCTTTCTTTTGATGATTTTTGAACCGCTTCAAACTAATAAAATCAATTTAAAATTGAATACAAGCTTTATGCAAATTCAGTGTGTAAATGTACCCCCGACGTTACCTTAAAGGGGTGACTTAGACCATCAATATAAACAACTTTTCCTATGGGAACAATGCTGGGAACTCAAAAAAAATCGAAATTCCATACAAAAGAGTTTTGCCGCCCGGCCAGTTTGTATGGGAATGTAGACTTTATTTTTAGTTCCCATAGGAAAAGTTGTTCATATTGATGGGCTGGGTCACCCGGTCGAGGGTCAATGTACACGCTGTATATTAAATTATACAGTTAATTATATGTGAGATATTTTAAAAGAAGAAAGTAAGTTCTTTGTGAATACATTTTTTTATTTAAGAAATCATTAATTTTTAAATTTTTTACACAACTGCCCAAAAATACGTATAAAGTTTTTACGACACACATAGTCATAGATGACTCCTGCTGATGCACCGATTTGAAACTCGTAAAGCAGCGTAATAAACGCTAGTGATTTGAAGGCAAAATATAAAGGTAATATAAATTAAAAAGCACTAGTGTGGTAATTTAAGTAACTTTTTAATTTATTCATCAAAGAGTTCTTAGATTAATAAGATTAATAATTACATATAACCGGTACATATATAAAAGTATGCTTACAAAAATAGCTTCTACTAGTTTATTACTCATATTATAATATTTATTACGATAAAACATTTAAAATTGTAATCCACAATAAATATATGATTGTTGATGATGATGAAGAATGACATAGATGTATTTTTTTACATTCACATTGCTATTCTAATATACTCTTATAAAATAAGAAATAAAATATGATGAAAAACTTCAACGCGGGTTTGAACCAATGAACTTAGGACATATAAAGTCGCGTATCTTTTATAACTATGAACATTATTATGTTAACAACAGCAATATTCATAAAACATAGAGAATATAATATTAGCCGTGTGGTTTCCGGCAGAGTAGAATAGGACCACTCCAAGTCTTTCCATGGATGTCGTAAGAGGCGACTTTGGAGATAAAGCAAAGCTCATAAATATCAATGAGACCTCTCCAACCCGTCTGGCCAGCAAGGAGAGTGTAGGCCAAATCCTCTGTCTGCTCTGGCCAAGTATGGTTCCGGTAGTACAGAGAGGGTCATGCTCCTGCAGTGGAGAATAAAAAGACCTGATGATGATGATAGAGAATATACAGCTGCGAATATATAAGAAATATTTAATGTGAATAACAAACAGCTACATAACAATTCCACTTAATAAAAAAAAAAGCTGCGAACGTGTTGCCAATGTCGCTATCGCGGAGTCCTTGTATATATCTAGGTAACTTGTAATTGTTGTAAAGTACAATTTATATCATAGGTATGTTTAAAAACTTCGTATAATTTCTCGTGAGACTTTGATTATAACAATACTCATATTTTATTATAATCCTTACTAATATTATAAATGCGAAAGTGAGTTTGTTTGTTTGTTACACTTTCACGCCGTAACTACTGAACCGATCTTTATGAAATTTTGCATATATAAGTACTCTGGAGTACGGAGAAGGACATAGGCTACCTTTTATCCCGGGAAAAAGTACTATTCCCGAGGGATCGACATTGACGCGGGCGGAGCCGCGGGTGAAAGCTAGTATCTTATAATCAATAAAACCATCTTATGATGACTTAGGTGTAACAAAGCGGCCAAAATAGTTGCATACAGATTTGTATGTGGCATCTGAACTAGAAACAGAGAAATATATATATATATATATATATATATATTTATGGCATAGGACGGCAAACGAGCTGCCACCACTGCCCAAGAGCATTTCGGCCTGACAAGAAAACATAACCTTTTTTTGAAGGTATGATATAAGATATCATATCGATTCTCAGATGACCCTAACCTTTCCAGCGTACAATATTTAACTACAAAATTCACTCTGACATGGAGTGAATTTTCGTTTTTTCAAAACTTGATGAGTGTGCTAATGCGGGTCACACATTGGACAGATATATTTTTCAACGAAAAAATATAAAAATCCGCTATTCCCTGCCAAAAAATTGTAACTAGCGTTACATAGGATTGTGCAAGAAATTTAAAGATACCACATATATCCAAATCTACCCTAAGAAATTATGGGGGAATTAAGACCAGTGGCTCACTGAGGTCTACAGACCTCACGAATTTTATTACGGCGAACGGTTTACGACCTTTTTACCAATTACATATAAGTGCAAAAAAAAATGTGACAAGCTATTACTACAAATGAATCCACACTGTAAAGTGTTTTCTAAGACAAATCAAATGAGCCCAAACACGATTGGTGTACCTTGTATAATTTAAGAGTTCCTATGGCCCTTCCGACTCCATCATCAGACCAGCGCACTGGTTCCATAATATTGTATTGTCATCCGATTAACACATACATGCAACTTTTCAGTTGAATTGGTTACCGGGAAGCAGATCAAATTTAACTTGCAAGGTTTGATTACAGACAACTAGCTTTCGCCCGCGGCTCCGCCCGCGTTAATGTCGATGCCTCGGGAACAGTACTTTTTCCCGGGATAACATACCCTTTATCCTTCTCCGTACCCCAGATATCGTGTAAAAAATTTCGATCGGTTCAGTAGTTACAACGTAAAAGCGTAACAAACAAACATACAAACTCACTTTCGTATTTATAACATTAGTTAGGATTTTACCTGATAACTGTGGAAGAGAGATAGATGCGTCACAAGCCCAACACTTAGGCTGATCGCGCCTCTCTATAACTTATGCCGCGGTCTCTCTTGCACAAGGAACGCGACTCTTTTTCGTGCGTGCAGCCGGCGTTCTTCTATTTGTATGACGTTACTACGTCGATAAAGTCAATATTTAGTCTTTTTAACTTATGACTCTGAGCACTGTATACCCCGTAAGGGATAAAGACGTGATAACTATGTACAAAAACAATTGTCCTACTTTAAGGATAGTACAAAAATGATTATAGAGCTTTTAAATACATTATCCAAAGTTAGCGCAGTGAAAGTTCGCGGACGGCGGGTGAAAAATGCAGTGAACTTTGCTGAAAGTGAAAGTTCTTCACGGCTCCGCTTGTAAGTGTTTTAAACTCGACTCCAACTTTTAACCGACTTTAAAAGAAGATTTGCAATTTGCAAGTGAGATAGATTTTTTATAGAATTTTTTTGTAGTTTGGTTCGGATACTATGATTATTAGTTTTGTATACTTTACAAACTAAGTTTTTTAATACGTTTCATACCTTATACATTACAATCTTTTATTTATATTGGGTTTTTGATTTTAATAAAGAAATTATTATTATATTATTAGGGTAGCGTCCCAAATCCGATGTCCGTGTGTCTGTCACCGGGCTGTATCTTTCGAACCGTAATAGATGAATACATGAAATTGTCACTGAATGTGTGTATCTATTGCCCTATAAAATAAATAATACAAAACAGAGTAAAATAAAAGGAATAAAGGATCTCTATACAAGAATGGTGTTTTTGGCGTCTTTCTAAATTCTGTCAAATTTGTTGTTTATTATAATATTATTAAATTAATAGCTTTTATTACTTTATAAGTAAATTTTCTTTTATAGCTGTTTATGTCCCACTCCTTTTTCTACTTTTCCAGGTATTAGGGACACCTGGAAAAGTAAAGGGGAGGAGAAGAATTAAATTTATCCGACCACCTTGTTCTGGGTCTTCCTCTTTTACTTTTTCTGTCTTTTGGAGTCCAATAGGTCCATCTATTCTGGAAAAAAGTGAAAGAAGTAAAATTACAGAAAAAAAATTGGTAATTTTTGCCTATAAATAGGGAAACCATAGGAGCCCATACAGCAAATTCTTATTACTTTTACAGCATAGTCCCCATACGAGGATACACGGATTTCCGATATGACCGGATATAACTGGATATCCAGCAATGTATTCTTACGGCTAAGATGATGGTGATGATGACGATCACCTCAAATGCGCTAGAAAGAACCACTATTTCGTGTAGGTGACATGGTCAATCGCCCATGCACACCCTTGTATCAGAGTCCTTCGGAACCACCTCTCGACCTCTGATGTGGTTCCTTTAACGACTACCAGATGGCAGCCGGGACCAACGGCTTAACGTGCCTTCCGAAGCACGGAATCATCTTCATTATCAGACAATCAGTTGATTCAAGCCTGCAATGACCTAACCAAACTGAAAACAACTAAACAAAGTATGCTTCACGTGGGAATCGAACCCACGGCCCCCGGGTCTACAGGCAAACACCTTAACTACTGGACCACGGAGGCTAGACAGAATATTAATAGGAACGTAATCAATTCTTCCAGATTACTCTAGATCTTCAAAGTCGAAAATTTTGCCCATATCCTTATCCTTACTAATATTATAAATGCGAAAGTGAAATTGTTTGTTTGTTTATTTGTTTGTTTGTTACGATTTCATCCCGTAACTACTGAACTGATCATCATGAAATTTTGCATACAAGTTCTCTGGAGTACGGAAAAGGACATAGGCTATCTTTTATCCCGGGAAAAAGTACTATTCCTGAGGGATCGACATTGATGCGGGCGGAGCCGCGGGCGAAAGCTAGTTCATTATAGTCCTAAGAAATGCAATCAGTCGTGGGTTGATCAAGCAATTGGCCACCGGAAATGGCCGCGGCGGCGTTGACGCCTATTTTAACTGGGCATAAACGGATTTTAGCCGGATATTGGCAAACGTCTGGGGTTGGGATCTAGGCGGTATTTTTAGATATGGAAATCGTTATGCTTTTGTTTCTTATTGCATTTACTGATGAGCTCTGTGGTCTAGTGGTTATCATGCTAGGGCTACCACACAAAAGGTCCTAGGTTCGATCCCCGGTCAAGTCAAGATGGAAAATTATCTTTTTAAGATTAGCCTGGGTCTTGGATGTTTATCTATACAGCGAGATTTTGAACCTCCTAGCTATATTGAAATCTGGGAATTAGAATTCCTAATGGAATACAGAATTGTAAAAAAAAAGGTAAAAATCGAAAAAAATATTGACCCATCATAGAAATTCGTCCAGCTGATCGGCGACTTTGTATGGGAATCCCACTTTTTTTGCTATCACATTTTTACTTGAAATGCTGTATTCCATTAGGGATTCTGTTTCTGAGAATACAATATAGCTAGGAGGTTAAAAATCACCTTGTATATGTATTTGTTTTAGAAAATTTATATTAAAGGGGGGCATCCATATGCCCCCCTTTAATATAAATTTTCTTTTATTTTATAATTTAATTTTGAAGTGAATATATAACTTAATATTCTGAGAATATTTCAAGCGTCTACCTGTTGCCGTTATTAATATCGAGCAACAACAAGCAACAAAATCACGTTTGTTGTATGAGTGCCCAGTTAAATATTTTTTTTTTTTTAGTATTGGTTCTTATAGCGGCAAAAGAAATATATTATCTGTGAAAATTTCAACTGTCCGTCTAGTGACAGATGGACAGACAGACAGACGGACAGCGAAGCGATAATAATAGGGTCCCGTTTTTACCCCTTGGGTACAGAATCCTAAAAACGTAGAATGTATCAGCTGTTTCTCTTCTCGTAAAGGCCGATATCAATAGGCGAGGCGGATGTAACGTATCACTATTTTGATACCTGGTTTTCTACCTATATACGCACGCTAAACATGGCCTTAGGCTTTGTCTACCCCGAAAGGTATAAATACGTAACAATACATAATGAAAGATTCAAAGATTTATTCAGAAAATAGACCTTTACAGGATTTTTCACGTCAATTCACATTTTAAATGAATTACTAAATTATATTCAAATTATTAATCATTGTTCAAAAGCTACAAACTACTAACGTTTCGGAACCAACCACTGCAAAGAAGAAGACGCTGAAAGAAACACTTTTCAATAGTATTGGTCGCCTACGTGCCTGAAGGGCTTTGTATGATTTTCTAACTATTCGATATCTTGCAAGCAAAAGCGAATTAGATATCTTTTTTATACTTTTGATTACTGGAATAAGTACACGCATTTTTAATTGGAAATTCTCTCGTTCTCAATTAGTTTATTCCCAGGTCCAAAATGACATTAACCATTGTGAATTGCACACGCCTCTTTTAATCGGCCTCCAACAAGTCGGATATTGGGGGTTGTTCCAAAACTGATATTTTATAATAAATGTTTTAGATTTATTTATTGCTTGTTTGTCTGCTAAATCTGTATCGAGCTTGTAAAATTTTTACAACTTTCTGCATGTACCTAAATTATAAAAAAATAAAAATCTTTTATTTTCAGATAACTAAGATCCATAAGAAAGTTAGTAATCCTTACGCTATGTGTTAGTATATATATTAAATTTTTATAACCTTTATTACTTGGTTATAGTTTAGCTATGTCAAAAACGGAAGCTTAGTAGTTTCTTTTATTTATTTAATAAAAATAATTATTATATCTTTTATCGTTACAATATTAATTTAGGGAGTTCTTGATCGCACGGTTTTTGTATTGGATTGTTTGCCAATTGCTTCTAGTGGACTTTGTATTATGAAATCTTGTAATTTGGTGCATAAATGCCTTTGTATATAAACAATGTGTGAAGTAACTAAAATAAACTGTCATGTGCTGTAGATTTATTTAGCGGATCTGGTTATCAGTGTCTAGTTAGACAGTTAAAATTTTCACAGATGGTGTATTTCTGTGATAGTTATTACGGTTTATGAGATACAGTCTGGTGACAGACGGACAGACAGATAGACAGACAGATGGACAGCGGAGCGATATTATATAGACTAGCTCCGTGGCGCAGCGGTCAACACGCTAGCCTGCGACACGGAGTGACCGGGTTCGATCCCCGGCCAGGTCAAGATGGAAAATGTTTTTGAGATTGGCCTGGGTCTTGGATGTTTATCTATATATGTATTTGTTATAAAATATAGTATATTAATAGGTAATATTTATATTAATAGGTCCCGTTTTTACCCTTTGGGTACGGTACCCTAAAAACGAATTATTAAGCAGAGATAAGTTGAAAATGTTTCACATGAGAGCGCAGAAATAATGAACATCTACCGTCAAAGAAATTTCGCCGACTGACTCGCGTCCACATATTCGTGACGTTTTTATTCGTGTTTAAACCGACTTCAAAAATAAGTGTCAATGTTCCACTAGTTTTTGGAATTTTCTAACAGATTTAATATCTTTTTGAATAAGCAATTCCTTACCATCATACCTTTACGTATGCTTTATATTTAAATGACCATGCTGGTCTGAGAGAAAAGAAAAAACGTAGAATATACTGCTCCTCTTCCCACGCAGATCGTACAAATTGATCGAGGGAATGGGCAAAAATCTGATGAATTGATGCGGCTTGCAATAATCACTATTTTGACTCCGTTTCCCACCTAACGCCCCACCAACATTCTAAACATTGGCCTAGGCTCTGTCTATCCCGCGAGGGAAAAAAGCAAAGTCAAAGTCAAAGATTTTTATTCAAAATTGGATACAGTATCTCTTTTTGAACGTCATATTTTTATTTCTTATATTTTTTATTAATATATTCAAAATCTAAATACTGCTAGCGTTTCGGAATTACCACTGGTGAGAAGAATACGCTGAAAGAAACTCAATCCAGACTTGGTTCCTATGTGCCTGGAGGGCTCCGATTACATTGTGTATTACATTTATATTAATTAATCATCAAATTTAAGAGCTATGCTCTTGTCGGTGGAGCTTTTTCCATTCCTCTCTTTCTTCCGCCAGTTCCTTTATTTCTCTATAAGAAGTAACCTTTATTTTTTCTTCTATTTGCTTCATAAAGGTGTGTCTCGGCCTTCCCGGTCCACTTTTTTTTTTTTCCATTGCCAAGCTTTTTATCAATTATATGATTGTCAATGCAGTAATAAGCCTTTTTTACTAACTATGGTTTTTTACAGTTGTTTTAAACTTAAGTATAGGCAGACCTAATATTTCTGCAGGAATTTTATTATAGAAGCGTATTCCTAGACCCAGAAATGAATCCAGAGTTTTGAAAGCCGTGATAGTATGTATGTTTAAATCCAATTAGCTTTTGCCCAGGGCTCCTATTATGTGCATGACGATGTTCGGGAACTATATACTTCTTCCGGAATCACATCCTGTCTTTTCCCAGGTCTCAAACTACCACCATATAGAATCCTTACTAATATTATAAATGCGAAAGTGAGTTTGTTTGTTTGTTTGTTACACTTTCACGCCGTAACTACTGAACGGATCATCATGAAATTTTGCATACAAGTTCTCTGGAGTACGGAGAAGGACCTACCTTTTATCCCAGGAAAAAGTACTATTCCCGTGGGATCAATATTGACGCGGGCGGAGCCGCGGGCGAAAGCTAGTTTCATATAAATCGGCTCAGTGGTTGAAGCGTGAAGAGGTAACAGACTGACAAAGTTTCTTTCCTATTTATAATATTATATTATACTAGCTGTTGCCCGCGGCTCCGCCCGCGTTAGTGTCGATCCCTCGGGAACAATTAATCCCTCGGGAAGTAGAATTTTCCAGAATTAAACATACCCTATGTCTTTCCTTGGGCCTTACACCTCCATACCAAATTTCATCCAAATCAGTTCAATGGTTGAAGCGTAAAAAAACGACAGACAGAGTTACTTTCGCATTTATAATATTAGTATTAGTATGGAAGTATCGATATTATTAATTATACTTCTAAGTCCAGAAATGAGAAAATTTCCATAAAACCTTTACCCTCCCATTTTACCCCTTTAGGGGTGAATTTTGTCCATTTCACCCATATATATCTTTTTTAATTGTAATCGAGAACATACCTATTTATTTTCATACTTCATAGTCCAAAAATGAGAAAATTTCCAATTTCCAAACAAACTTTACCCCCCTTCTGGGGGATTATTTTCCAGTTGACCTACACAGATCTTTTTTAATTGTAATCGTGAATTTATTTACCTATTTTCATACTTCTAAGTCTAGAAATAAGTAAATTCCTATACAATCTTTACCCCGCTATTTTACCCCTTCAGGGGAAAATATCGTCCATTTTACCTACACAGATATTTTTAATAGTAACCTAGAACTTATATACTTAAATTCATACGTCTAAGTCCAGAAATGAGAAAATTTCGATACAAAGTTTATACCACCCACCCACCCCCAAATTTCATCTACCCACACACATCTTTTTTAATTTTAATCGAGAACTTATATACCTACTTTCATACTTCTAAGTCCAAAAATGAGAAAATTCCATATAAATTTTACCCCTTTAGAAGTTAAATTTCTTAAAAATCCTGTCTTAGCGCTCACTTACATCATTAAAAGAACCCCTGTACCAAATTTCAAGTTTCTAGGCGCAGCAGTTTCGGTTGGTTTGCCGTTTGCCCGCGGATACGACGCCGCCTTTAGTGTCCATCCCTCAGGAACAGTTTGGACCCTTAAAGGGGTGACTCAGGTCATCAATATGAACAACTTTTTCTATGGGACCAATGATGGGAACTCAAAAAAAATTCGTCATTTCCATAAAAAAAGAGTCCCGCCGCCCGGCCAGTTTGTATGGGAATGTCGAATTTTTTTTTTGAGTTCCCAGCATTGTTCCCGTAGGAAAAGTTTGTTCATTTTGATGGTCTGAGTCACCCCTTTAAGGGTCCAAAACGATAAAAAATTTACCTAGTATATTTGCAGGCAAACTAATGCTTTGAGTTCATTCAAATGAAGATAACTTTTTTTTTAATGAACCCATTTTGATGAAACAAACTTTAGATGTTTTGCTGAGTTAAAACAAAGCAATTGGTGAAAGTTTGAAGTAAATCGGTTCAGTATTTTCGGAGATAATCGTGATCATACATACAGACAGACAGACAGACAGACAGACAGACAGACAGACAAGAAATTCCAAAAAAAATTTTTTGCTTTCTATTATTCTTTTTAAGCGTCCCTCTATCCATTTCAGTCAAAAATTCGAAATGTACAGACAAAATATTTTTACTGTTTTATTATATGTATAGATGCGCATTTATAGGAAAGCTGTATATATCTATTTGAATGACTTTTTGTCATTGCTTAAATATCTTTTGTCGTCATCAGGAGTAAAAAAATTTTTTATTAAATATTTTTCTTTAAAATTTTTAATAATAACAAAGAAAAACACATAAAAACAAGTTGATATGTAAAAAGCAATGTCCAAATACAATGGTATTCCTGGGGCTGCCGTGGGAGGGTCGTGTGAGAGGGCAATACACCCCCACGGGAGGGAGAGGGATAGAAGACAATAATTAACGGCCATTACAGTCGCGTCACATTCCCTATGAGAAAATAAGGTAATGTTTGTAAGGGGTGAGAAGTTTGGCGATTTATTTTTAGTTTATAAACAGGGATTTTTTTAATAGGAAGTTTTTGTTGAGTATTACTATTTTACATCATCATCAGGTCTTTTTAGTCTCCACTGCAGGAGCATGACCCTCTCTGTATTACTAGAGCCATACTTGGCCAGAGCAAACAGAGGATTTAGCCTACACTCTCCTCGCTGGCCAGACGGGTTGGAGAGGTCTCATTGATGTTACTATTTTACATCGATTCTACTTATTATTACGTAGGTGTGTCCGTTCGACCTACAAATAAAAAACAACAATTTGTTTGTTTTATAAGTGTTTCTTTTTGCATTCACAATGGACGGATATACTATAATTAACTGATGCATTTAATGCTTTAGACACGGGAGAATTCAGTGGTTTCTAAGGGATAGTCATAAAAATAATAACTTGCATGTAGGAAAAGGGTTATTGGTGAAAATAAAAATAAAAAACTGAGGAAAAGTATCATTTGTTTAAAAAAATTGAAAATAGTCACGGGTCTCTTCTATGCTGGTCTGGGAGAAAAGAAAAAACGTAGAATGTACCGTTCTCTTCCCGCGCAGATCGTAAAAGCCGATCGAGGGAATGGGCAAATCTGACGAATCATATAAATAAATATATATGGACAAATCACACAGATTGAGCTAGCCCCAAAGTAAGTTCGAGACTTGTGTTATGGGATACTAACTCAACGATACTATATTTTATAACAAATACATATATAGATAAGCATCCAAGACCCAGGCCAATCTGAAAAAGATCATTTCTATCTTGACCTGACCGGGGATCGAACCCGGGGCCCTCGTGTCGCAGGCGTGTTAACCACTGCGCCACGGAGCTCGTCTATTAGTAGGCGATACGGCTAGCAGTGCATGACTATTTTGATTCTATTTTCCTCCTAACTCACCAACATGCTAAACTTGGCTTTAAGCCTCTGTATAACCCGCAAGGGAGAAAGACGTGATACTATGTATGTATACTCACGGGAAGGAAATATTTCAGCTAGTAAATTGGTTACAGAAAAAAATATTATTATACTTGAAAACATTTAAATAAAGTTAACATTGAGAGAGCGTGGAGAGTGTAGGCCAAGTCCTCTGGCTGCTCTGGCCAAGTATGGCTTTAGGAGTACAGAGAGGGTCGTGCTTCTATAGTGGAGACTAAAAGGCCTGATATAGATAGATAGAAAGTTAACATCGTAACTATTTGTGAATTAATATACACAACACGAATAACGCATAACCCAGTTCATTGTTAAATACAGATTGATTAACAAAAATCGCGTTTTGATTCCTCAATGATTAATGAGATCTGGTGTGCCAAATATGAGCAGGATTGAGTGAGTTGTAGTGTGTGTATCGGGGAAAACTGCGTTGGTTTTTCATGTAGGCATTTTGTGAAGATGTTATTGTTACTAGGCGCGAAAGAACACAGGCGCGAAGAGCTGAGGTGCGAATGAACATAGATGCGAAGTCTACCAGTTAAAATACAGGATATTAGGATAATTTGCGGAATCATGTCAATAGGCGATGCGGCTAGCAACCCATCAGTATTTTGATCCCGTTTTCCATCTATAAGCCCTCCAACATGCTAAATGTGGCCATAAGTTCTTATAGACCTAGGTTCTGTCTACCCCGCAAGGGAAAAAGACGTGGTAATATGTATGTATGTATATATGTTAGGGTAAAAATCGTTGTCCGCCAAAATGAACAACTTTTACTATGGGACCAATGCTGGGAACTTAAAATATATTTCGATATTTTCATATAAAAGCGTTTTTAGCAGGCCTAGTAATTAGTACTTATAAAAATGTCGAATTTTCAGTTTGACAGTCTGGTTCGATGATTTGCGGGATAACTATGATTACTCTACCATCATGTATACAAAATGTATGTTTATGTGAATTGGGCAAATCATACTTACGAATATTTTATATATTTACTAATATTTTAATATATATTTACGAATATTTTTTCGACATCCCAGCTTTATATAAAAAAAGTTTAAAGTCATCAATGTAAGTGGAATTTAGGTTATCTTTTGTTTATGATTACGATTAATTTTACTTAAAGCTTTTTGTTCTGTTCGATAGTTTGTATAAGTTAAGTGAGGAAACTTAATTGGTATTATTTAAATCTGTTTTACTTTGTTAAATTATTATAACTGTATGTTTCCCTTTTACCCAGACTGGACTAAGTTTCTTTAGGCGTATTCTTCTCAGCAGTGGTCATTCCGAAACGCTGGTAGTTTTTCAATTTAACAAACATAAAATAAAGAAAAATAAACAACAGAAACATATGACGTTCAAAAAGCGATACATGTATCCTATTTTGAATAAAAATTATTCATTTTCATTTAAAAAAAAAAAAATCATTTTCATAATTCCCAAATATAAATAAATTAATATGTTAAAACTAAGCTGCATAAGTAGGCTTTAGTATGTAAAATTCATGCGTTAACCCAGTACATAGATGCGGATTAATTAACAAAAAGCGCGTTCTGATTCCTCAATGATTAACGAGCTTCCCCGTGATTAATACGTGCAGGATCGGGGGAGGGGGAAGTATGTGCGTGGCGGGGAAAAACTGCCCGAGTGGGGAGATTTTGGTAACGGAATTTCTTAGCATGAAGTGTATTATTGAGAAAAATGGTTTTTGTTTAAACCTTTTTATTTTTGTTACCGTTGACGTTTCAATAAAATTACATCCATCGTGGTCGCAACGAGACTTATATAAAAAGGTTCGTGCTAAGTCCCGTTTATATAAATTATGTGTCTAAAGCGCGAAAGTTTTAAAAGAATATGGTTTTTGTTTGTTTTGAATGTATTAATCTTGAATAACAACAATATGGAATAAAAATTTAAAAACACTTTCTCGTAAATTTGAATATCTGATTAATATTCCAGTTTCAGAGTTGAGCTTAATACACACATATATTACATATATCTTTATATATACTAATATTATAACAAGAAAAAACTTGACTTTATTTGCATTGCATCTCCGAAACTAAAGAACCGATTTAAATAATTCTTTCACCATTAGAATCCAACATTATCTCTTAGGAATATAGGCTTCAATTGATTAACTGTATTTTATTTTGAATAAAAATAATATCTTCTATGTTGGTCTAGGAGAAAAGAAAAAAAAGAATAATGTACCATCTCTTCCCGTGCAGACCGTCAAAGCCGATCTAGGGATTTGGCGGAAACTGAGGAACCATGTGAGTAGGCGATGCGGCTAGAAACCCATCACTATTTTAATTCTTTTTTTCCATTTACACGCCCACCAATATGCTAAACGTGGCTTTTAGGTCTAGGCTCTGTCTACCCCACTAGGAAAAAAGACGTGATAGTGTGTATGCATGTAAAAATATATAATTTTTCATTTGTATTCTTTTTGACAAATTATCCTTATCCTTATCCTTACTATCCTTACTAATATTATAAATGCGAAAGTGAGTTTGTTTGCTTATTTGTTTGTTTCGCTTTCACGCCGTATCTACTGAACCGATCATGATGAAATTTTGCATACAAGTTCTCTGAAGTACGGAGAAGGACATAGGCTACCTATTATCCCGGGAAAAAGTACTATACCCGAGGGATCGACATTGACGCGGGCGGAGCCGCGGGCGAAAGCTAGTAATCAATAAACTTGAAAATTCGGTAAGGATACAAAATGAATCTGCATGAAATTATAAAGAGGAATCATTTGATTGTTTGTTTACGTTGAATAGGCTCCGAAACTACTGGACTGATTTTGATTTACCACACCTACTATTACAATACTATATATCATCCCTGTTGAACATAGGCTATAGAATACCTATATCTATCCGTGCGAAGCCGGAGCGGGCAACTTGTCTGAACATAAAAAGAAAATGCATAGAATCTTGCTCTACATACCGACATTATTGCATTTGTAATTTGTACATACCTCCATAGGCGGCGGGTCCTTCGCCAAGTCTCCCGTCGGCCTCCGACGGGTCCTCGGGCGACTTGCCGGTTACTGGGGTCCTCCCGAGCACTCCAAACATTCCGCTAGGTCATCACGAACCACTTTTATGTCATTTTCCGAGTGATATGATAGGTATGTGAAAGTTTTGATATATTATATTCTTCTATAGCTTTTTAGAATGTTAATTTTACTGCTAGTAATAAAATGAGATGGTATTTAACGTAAAGAAGTATATCCACTCATCTATATATTTTTTTCTACTATAAAAAAAAATATTTTGTAAAAATTACTTTTTGTGAGAAGCTTTTATTATAAACACCACACAGTAAAGTGCTTCCCAAGACAAATCAAATAAACCCAAACACGATTGGTGTACGTTGTTGAGTTTATGAGTTCCTATGGCCACCTTCCAACTCCGTCATCAGACCAGCACAATGATTTAATTACATATTGTCATCTTAGTTACACATGCATGCAAAATTTCTGCTCAATTGATTACAGACAAACATCGGGACAGATTAAACTAAATAAAAGCTTACTTTTTTAATAGCTTGTTTTTTAAATTAACAATTAAAAACATTAATACACAAAATAAAATTAATCAAAAATGCCACCCTGAATTGTGCCTGGCTCAAAGGTACTCATAATGCTAGCTGCGTTTCCCCTTTGGATAGCTATGGATATCCTTTGAACCAGGTACCACCCAGAGCGGTAGTCATAAAAAAGCTTGTAATATAATTATATAAGTGAATAATATAATAAAGTTAATTATATACATTTAGTGCCTTCATTTTAAAAATAATCATTATATATAAGCTAAATAAAAATAAATAAAATTAAAAAAGCCTAAATTTAAATAAGCCTTAAAAATCCTAACTGCCTTGGCAAAAAAAACAAACTTGACATAGACAAACATGTTTTTTTCGGGAGGATGTAAGAAATCCAAATTCGTTGAGACATTAAGAAGTTATGGTGGAATAACAAACTCACATACATATTTACAGACATAAATTTGAAGAATAAAACACTCCTTACTTGGCAGTCGTTTAAAAAATTAGAGTAACAATTGGACAACGCAATCATATTAGAATATTGGTTTTGTTTAGAAGCAACCTAAACGTTATTCCAATAGACCATGTCTTATAAGATTTTAAGTAAGAAATTTACCTAGTTCACTATTTTTGCTCATATTAAACCTATGTAATCTTTTCTGTAATAAATTAAGATTTCCACACTGCTATGAATTAATGAGTCAATATAATTTTTCGCATTAACAAAATTATTATTATCATAATGAAATATTTACTAGCTACAAAACTAAAAATTAATTAATCCTATCCAAAATAAAAACCATTATAAATAAAACCTAACTATAAATAAAAACCTACCTATAAATAAAAAAAAAACACGCAGTTCGTTGCCCTGCGGTAATGTGCTCTTTTTTCGCATTAATATATTTCAATCACAAAGTAATGTAAAATAAATTTGATACAATTGCTACTAAACATCTAAACGCAAAACGAGTATATTATTTTATTTTTATAGACTTGATATTATAATTCTACGTCACAACGAACTTCGGGACATTTTTATATAAAGTTGATGTTTTTAGTTAGGTTATTTTATGTCTTGTTAGGTTTATTATTTAAAAGTAATTATATTCAAGTTATTATTCATAATACTAATTAAAATGTTATCGAAAGAAAAATATATAATGATTATTGGTAAACAATCAGAACTTTATTAAAAGCAGGACAAAAACATACCAAATTAGAAACCCTCCTTTATTGCAGTCGGTTAAAGCATACCGTATCCTATCTATGCTAATAGTACGGCGCTCACGGAATTTTGATGCTTACTATTCCGCATGGTCATTGCCATTTTCACAATTTCAGCCGTACCCTAGAGCTCGCAAGTACGGAGATGGCTTTTTTATACATACATACATAGTATCACGTCTTTTTCCCTTACGGGGTAGACAGAGCCTAGGTCTATAAGATCTGAAGGCCACGTTTAGCATGTTGGTGGGCATAAGGTGGAAAGCGAAATCAAAATAGTGATGGGTTGCTAGCTGCATCGCCTATTGCATGATTCCTCAGATGTTACCCAGTCCGTCGAACGTCTTTTACGATCTGCGCGGGAAGAGAAGCAGCTGGTACATTCTACGTTTTTTCTTTTCTTCCAGACCAGCATGGAAGACCTTTTTTTATATAAAGTTTAATTTATGATATTGATATGTAAGGAGTACCTTTGACCTTTATAATGTGGGCAAAAGAAGTCAATACGCCTCATATGTTTTACTCAATAATAAGCATTTTTTTATGCTATAGAGGGCAAACGAGCAAGCGAGTCACCTGATAGTAAGCGATCAACGCTGTCCATGGACAACTGCAACACTAGGAGGTGAGAAGACATTAGGGGGATAACATGGGGGGAGGAAATGGGAGGGGGGGAAGGATGGGTCTCCGGCATAGAAGCAGTAAAGCTTCTACTCAAACGTCGATTTTCTGTGAGATTGTGGTACTTCCCTGAAGAGCCGGCCCATTCACGCTACTAGTAAAAATTAATTTTGCCGGTAACGTGGCTCTACCACAACTAAAACTTACATTAAATTACGTTTGTCGTGAGATTACGCGTAAAACAAAACTGAATTTTGCATTAAACCTCTGACTTTTTGTAAGTTTAGGGTTCCTTTCTAGGGTTCCGTACCTCAAAAGGAAAAAACGGAACCCTTATAGGATCACTCGGTAGTCCGTCTGTCTGTCAGTCTGTCAAGAACTTTTTTCTCAGGAACGCGTAGAGGTATCAAGCTGAAATTCATATCAAATACTTAGGTCTGCTGTCCCTTGCAGTTGTGAAAAATCAAAATCAGCTTCTGAGCCAACGCAATCAAAAGATACAGCTGGTTATGTCGCAATTTTTCGTGTTTTTTCGACATTCGCTAGGGTATAAAAACCTACAGGGCACTTTCCGTGACCTCATAATCTTGAAATTTGGTACGAAGCAACGTCTTATAGTACAGATATAGGAAAAAATGCGAAAAATATACATTTTTAATAACATCATATAATAAAAATATTTTAATAATTTTTCGACACTTTCAAGGGAATCAAAACCTACAGGGTACTTCCCGTGAACTCAGAATCTTGAACTTTAGTACGAAGCAACATCTTATATCACAAATAAAGGAAAAATTGCGAAAAGCATAAATTTTGAGTTACATCACTTATTATATGTAATGTACGGAACCCTTAGTGCGCGAGTCCGACTCACACTTGGCCGGTTTTTTTACATGAGTACGTATAAAATTCCGTTTTTTACTAAAATTAAAAATAGCTAAGGTTCATAAATTACATTACAAGCTACAAACTCTCCCCGGTCTTGATCATGTAATATTTTCATTTTCATGAGATAATCTACGTTTTTTTTTCAGGTTCATGGCTAAAATCTTTGACAACTTGGGATAAATACCAAACCAAGAACACCCACGAAAAAGACCGTTAAGTTTCAGGCATCTTGGTGCAAAAGGAAAGAAGAAAATATTATGGAGTATGACTTAGCACGTGACAGGTCTATTGCCACGAAACAATTTTTTGTTTGAATAAAAGATGCCAATAGTGTATGGCAATAAATGGCTTATTATTATTATTATTCACTTTATTTAACTTTAATCTTAGGTCTAAGTTTTATAATATTTGTATAAAAAGTAAAATATAAAAATATGATACAAAACATAAAAACATTATAAAACCTAAACCTAGCTCGCCGTCGCGTTTATTATTATTATTATTAAGTATCCGCGGAGAAAAAAAGTGTTGAACTACATTTATTTTTAAACTATAAAGTAGGAGACCGTAATTTAAGTGCAAAGGAAGAAAAACGTGACTGGCATATCACATCAATCTATCTATTTAGCAACTCACATCGAGTTGCCAAATAAAGCAGACGCGAAGAACTGAAGCTTTAGAAAACTCCGTCTCCTTACCATTCTCTCCAGATATGCGCAGAATGTGGGTCTACACTTGATATTTTACGCGACTCGTTTTAAGCCGTAGCCCATTAAACGAATTATTATTCTCTGTAATTGTGAAGTTGGCGCGACTATTGCACACAATCCTGTGTTATGTCTTCATTTAAATTACAAATATTTGGACATGCCGACGGCGAGTTAGTTCTATCTGCCATTTGCTTTGTCTATTTTTTCTGAACATTGTTTATTTAAGGATTGAAAGAACGCATAGAAGCTTACAAGTTTTTTGCTAATATTGTTAAGAAAGATAATACCTATATGGAATGAGTTGACCTATACAGTCGATCCTAAATAAGAACTAGTATTTTATTTAAAAATATGAACACTTGACTGTATGATTTCTTTTGTAGGTAATTAATTTTCATGACTTAGTGTCATTCTCGTTACCTATAAAGTTAAAATTAATCAATCTACTCTTATTAAATTAAAAAATAAAATATGATGAAAAAATTTCAAGTAGGCGGGATTTAAACCAACTGAGCCACAGTCGGTAGCTGGTTCGAATCCCGCCCGCTTTAAAAAAATTTCACTATTTTTTATTTCTTAATTTAATAAGAGTATATAAAAAAGCATTGTAAATGCAAAATACAACATAAAAATATATTAATCAATCTGTTAACACACAGCAGCACAACATACAAAATAAATATAAATACATAAAGAAATATGGCATGTAAATTATCCACCAACATACATATTATATATTAGAAGGGGTAGCTCGGCCACTCAAAATGAACAACTTTTCTTATGGGAACAATCATTTTCCGAAACTGAAATAAAAACTTGTAATTTTTTTTGAGTTCCATATTTATTTCCATATATGTAGCCGTGTGGTATCCGGCAGAGTAGTATAGGACCATTCCAAGTCTTCCCGTGGATGTCGTAGAAGGCGACTTAGGAAATACAAGCTAAACAAAGCTTATAAACATCTAAGACACCTCTCCAACCCGTCTGGCCAGCGTGGAGAGTGTAGGCCAAGTCCTCGGGCTGCTCTGGCCAAGTATTGCCCTAGTAGTACAGAGAGGGTCGTGCTCCTGTAGTGGAGACTAAAAAGGACCTGATGATGATTTATTTCCATAAGAAAAGTTGTCCATTTTGACGGGTTGAGGATCATTGCCTTCAAAGACATGTCTGCGGTTATTTTATATACACAGCATGTAATTTGACTAATATAAACCTCCTTCTGACGCAGTTGGGTAAAAAAAGCAACGTTGAAGATGTCATTTAACGATGTGCACATATACCTATATGTACGTCTATAATTGTGTGTCTGTATAAGTGGACGTTATTATAAGTAATAATACAAAAGTATTCTTCACGTTTTGTAGATATTTGTACTTATATCCGTAGTAAAATTCAACAAATGACGTATATATAATAATGTAAAATATTCGCCTAACTACAACAATATTTAATATTCATACTGTACAATATTTGCATTCAAGTACAATCCCAGACAAAACATACCTTTCATATTTTTGACAAACGACTGTAATATAGAGAACGGCGGTCGAATTTCGACCAGACTAATTTCGCGAAATCTACGCTACCCTACTAAATCATTGTACCTATTATGTACTTACGAAGCCTCATCCGCATCGGTCCCAGCAAAGCACTCCAGACAAATGTATAAATATTCTAAATATACGGAAATTTCACAACCCTACTCATTTTGACCAATCTCCTTCAATCACCGCAAACAAAACTTAACCTTATCTGAATAACGATAAAGTGTAAATTTAAATAATGTACTTGTGCAGTATTAGGGTTGTCTCAAACAGTCCTTACAATCCTTTCTGTTAAACTATTCTCTTTGAATAATTGCCGCATGGACGTGAAGGGTTAGAGCGCATATTCATGCGTCTACCCGTTGTGGTTTGGGTCTAGGGTGTGAGCTAGACTGGACAGCAAGGGGTCTGGCCTCCCTTTGTTTTAGGCTGTAGGTAAGTGTTTATATGCATATTATGAGGTTATTGATTATATTTTTATAGTAAAGGTTATAAGAGTATGACCTAAAAGAAAAAAAAAATGGTTTAAACAGACTGAACATAAACATATTTCATATAAACTGAAAAAACTTTAGATATCTTTTACAATTACAATGTATTTTTTTTGTTAAGTTGAGTAAACTCTTCCATAAAAATGGTATTGTAAACTGTACAGTGTGAAATAAATAATTTAATTCATTCATTCATTTATAAAAAAAATATTTCATTAGTCTTATTTTAGTTTTTAAATGTGACAAATATTGTGCACCCGGTTCTGAAAATACGAAAGGGAATATAATTTCATCGGTAAGTAAATTATGACAGGAGTGAAGAAAACTAGATTTTGAAATTGTGTTCAAAATAACTATAATAGGTAATATTGACAAATATAATAATAGGATTGTATTTTTAACACGTACCAATATACAAAAAACCTTGTAATGTATGTTAAAAATTAGACGTAAGATTCTGAGTTTCTGATACGCCATAATTAAATTCAATCTGCTTACCTATCATATATTATAAATATTTATTCTATTTGATAAATAATTTCATTACTTCGGTAAAAGAAAGTAACAAAATAAATTTAAACACTATTTGTTGGAATTTGTGCTGATTCGGTAAATGAAAGCGTGAGGTATACTTTTTTTAGTAATTTTCATTTATATAAATTAGTATTGAAAAATAAAAGTAATATTTTAATTCTTCGTTATTATAATAGGTATTAAAAAAATAGTTTTTTTTTTGATATGAGACCTCGTTGGTAATTGAAAATTTAAATTATGTGATGCGACGTAACCGATCATCATAATATTTTGTATAACATTACCAAGGATAGGGTAAAACCAGGAAAGTTGCTCTGGTTGAAATTATTCTAGCTTTACGTATTAACTGCAACATATTTTATTAATCTATAGAAAAACTCTCAAACTACCACTAAGTTGACCGTGTTGCATGTCTCGGTGCAATTGCATGTGTAAGAATATTGCGATCAAAGATTTTGGGGGATAGATGCCCTTTATTTGGCGGGGCGTCTATCCCCAAGAATCTTATGGATCAGGCAATTATTCCCATGTCACAAAAAATAGAGGTCTGCAAAAAAGAAACGTTAATTATCTTGCAATATTGTATAACATTATTTCCATGTAATTAATATTTTGTGACATTTATTCTATGCATGTATTGAAATTGTGTGAAAGAGCGGGACTCGCCAGATACAGGTTTCTTGGTGAGCCCTTGCTGCAGGTTATGTTAAATAAAAAAGTTTTTGATGAATAAATAACTTCTGAATATGAAAGCTATGTTTTTGTATCATATATTTGTAGATACAGAACCCGAATACTAGCCAGTTCTATAAATAAAATATTTTGATTTATGTACTGTAATAATAGTTGTGTATGTATATATAAAGTGAGGCAACTATCCGGATTTTACCCTACAAAAATAACATAGTACATACCTCTCATCTATATTTCGCAAGACAACGCAAGGGCGAAAGCTTGTATAAATAATAAAGGCTATCTATATTACCAAAAATAATCAATAACAACTATAAATTAATCTGTGTACATATCTGAGACAGTTCAGAACTCGCCGCGGGCAAGATGGCGCCCGAACTTGGACACATTTTGGATTGCGAGCACGTGACTGTTTGTTTCTTTGTTCTTGGGATGAGGTATGTTGTTTGCCTGATTGTGGTATTGTCTGTAAGAAAATTGGACAAAGTTCATTAAGAACTGATAATGCAGTATGTTTCTTTTTTGCATAAATAAATACGAATTCTTATCCTATCCTAACTAATATTATTAATGCGAAAGTGAGTTTGTTTGTTTGTTTGTTTAAATGTTTGTTTGTTACGCTGTCACGTTGTAACTACTAAACCGATCATCATGAAATTTTGCATACACGTTGTCTGGGGTACGGAGAAGGACATAGGGTACATTTTATCCCGGGAAAAGTTCACGAGGGATCGACATTGACGCGGGCGGAGCCGCGGGCGAAACCTTGTATTTTATAATCGATCAATAATTAATTTGTATTCTAACATTTACCTACGAATAATGTAAACTAACTTAAAAAACTACTTATAAATAAACCTAACTATATTCACACAAAAAAAAACCTTAAATATAAAAGAATTAAAAACTAAAAACCTAAACTAAGGTTTTGCCACACGGGCAACATGCCAAGAACACTAGCTGCATTCCCCCGCTGAATAGCAATTGCATTATTATCAAAATAAACTATAATTAATAAACTAAATCTAATCTAAAGTAAATAAATGTATGTTGTTTTAATTTTAACGAGTTCTGTGGCCTAGTGGTCATCTTGCCAAAGATCCCTGGTTCGATCTCCGGTCAGGTCAAGATGGAAAATGATCTTTTTCAGATTGACCTGGGTTTTGGATGTTTATCTATATATAGTAATAGATTCGGGTGTTACTTTTCAGAAGTCAAAGCCATATTTACTTTGAGATAATTTACTTTGCGTGCGTGTAAATTACGTTCCATACCTGGTGGCGGTAGCAGGCAAAGTATTATTATCTCAATGTAAATTATCTATATAAAGTATTGGTTATAAAATATAATAAATAAATAAATATATACCTAGGGACAAATCACATAGATTAAGGTAGCCCCAAAGTATTTTATAACAAATATTTTATAACAAATGCATATTTATGCATTTGTTATAAAATATGCATTTGTTATATTCTATATTTGTCTTGGATGTTTGTCTATTTAGACAAACATCCAAGACCCAGGCCAATCTGAAAAAGGTCATTTTCCATCTTGACCTGAACCTGGGCTTCCTCGTGTCGCAGGCTGGCGTGTTAACCACTGCGCCACGGAGCTCGCCGTATCGTTAAGTTAGTATCCTATAACACAAGTCTCGAACTTACCTTAGGGCTAGCTCAATCTGTGTGGTTTGTCCACATATATTTATTTATTAATAATCTTCGATAATTTTAATATTCCAGAACTAGGATTTTTGTTGATACTTGGAAATTTTACAACTTTTTTCGGAAATTTTGGGTGACAAGAATGTATCAAAAACCCTTTAGTGAATACTACTATATATTTAAGTATTCACATTATTTATAACCTTCACAAAAATGGTATAAAAAACCGGTTTATCACCCAATCTTTATTGGTCAAATTGACCAGGTCGGGAGA
Organism: Elegia similella; assembly: GCA_947532085.1. NCBI lineage: Eukaryota > Metazoa > Arthropoda > Insecta > Lepidoptera > Pyralidae > Elegia > Elegia similella. The sequence continues at coordinate 2,913,225 of OX383940.1, forward strand.
TCACGACCCGAGATCAAAGGGATGCTGTGTTAAGGTTAGGGATGGACCCGTTCCTGTGTTATGGGGTCACATTACATAATTGAGATGAGGGCTCAAGGTAAAATGACCAGTTTGTGACAGAGATCAAACAAGGGTGCGCGATAGTGAGATGATTCGTATTTTAATACCATTGATAAAGGGGGTAAAAAATAAAACACAAAAGTATCTACCTGTAATAAAAGCAACATTGAGAAATAACCCAAAGTATTATATAGAATTATCAACTTAATGGAGGAGCCCAATGGCCCTAATCCTTATCCTTATCCTTACTTATATTATAAATGCGAAAGTGAGTTTGTTTGTTTGTTTGTTTGTTACGCTTTCACACCGTAACTACTGAACCGATCATCATGAAATTTCGCAAGTTCTCTGGAGTACGGAGAAGGAAATAGGCTACCTTTTATCACGGGAAAATGTACCAAATCCGACGGATCGACATGACGCGGGCGGAGCTGCGGGCGAAAGCTAGTGATAAATAAATATTTGTATACTAGCTTTCGCCCGCGGCTCCGCCCGCGTCAATGTCGATCCCTCGGGAATAGTACTTTTTCCCGGGATAAAAGGTAGTCTATGTCCTTCTCCGTACTCCAGAGAACTTGTATGCAACATTTCATGATGATCGGTTCAGTAGTTACGGCGTGAAAGCGTAACAAACAAACAAACAAATAAACAAACAAACAAATAAACAAACAAACAAACAAACAAACTTACTTTCGCATTTATAATATTAGTAAGGATAAGGAAGTAAGGATTATACCAGCCGGCCTATTTGCTAACTCAGTGTACAACGTTTTGATAGTCATTTCAAAGTACATTACGTTTTATATATCTTTAATAAAAATAGTCAAACATAGGAAATCCGCGATGTCTTTTGAAATGACTATCAAAACGTTGGTCACTGAGTTAGCAAATAGGCCGGCAGGTTCACACTGAACTAAACGTGATTATTTGTGTAGGTATCTGTGGAACGCTGGGAATTTGTCTGCAAAAAAGTTGTATTATTTTAAAAATTCAAAACCGGATCGATATTTTTTTAAATAACTCCCTAAGGACACTTCGGTTTTTGAGACGAACCTATCAATATGTTAAAATCCATCAAGCCGTTTGGAAGATACGAGGTAATAAATAAATTTTCAAATATGTACATAAATAAGACACGCGAAACACAACCTTTTTTTGGATTCGGATAATAACAGCCAGTGTTGCATTTATAATTAAGATTTAATTTTATTCATTAACTAGCGACCTGCCTCGGCTTCGCATGGGTGCAATGTAGGTACACTAATACAGGGTATCACTCTATCTATTGCAGGAAAACGGCATTAAAATCCGTTGACTAGTTTAAAAGATCTAAGCAAACAGACAGACTTCATTTTATACTGTGTAAAGAAAATAAAATACAGGTCCGGACACCGAAACATCCCAGCTACGAATGCAATTGATGAGAGAGAGAGAGAGAGAGAGAATCAACAATGAAAAACGATTCAAGAAAGGTTCAAGATGAGCCTCACAGCAAGTTTGTCCAATTTGCTCCAGAAATTGAAATATTCTAAACGCTTAGCTGTTACAAACACTAAAGTTTGTATGAATGCACCATGACTAGCTATAGAATCGGGGACGAAGTATTCCGACGGCGTATTTACAAAAGCTATAGTTATAGTTCCATGCTGGTCTGGGAGAAAATACAAAATAAAAAACGTAGAATGTGCCAGCTGCTTTTCTTCCCGCGCAGATCGTAAAATCCGATCGAGGGATTGGGATAAAATTTACGGAATTATGTCAACGGCTAGCAACCCATCACTATTTTGAGTCCTTTTCTGTCGCCCTCCAACATGCTAAATGTGGCCATAAGGTCTTATTAGACCTAGAATCTGTCTGTCTACCCCGCAAGGGAAAAAGACGTGATACTAAACTCTGTATGTATAGTTAGTATATCTATCACGATTTCGTTTAATAGATAAGCTTTGACCTTTATAATTTCGTAGTCTATTATGTTGAGTTTTATTATTTGTCCTATAGACTTGTCTCAAAATGTTTGGTACTCTTTATTTAATAAATCTAACTATTCATCCATTCAACCAAACCGAATTTAGCCCTTTCATTCAACTGCTTTTTTTACTCCGCTGCTTTATTTACTCCACTATAACCTCTTACGACAACAGAATTGGATATATAGAGTTTCGTGAATATTGATAACACTACCATTATGTTTTGGGTTTAGACAAGCTTATTATTACAACGTGATTTTGAACCTTCTAGCTTTATTGAAATCTCAGAATCAGAATCCCTAATGGAATATAGAATTGCAAGAAAAAAAGCTGAAAATCGAAAAAAAAAATTAGGGTTTCCCATACAAAGTCGCCGATTAGCTGGACGAATTTCTATGGAAAGTCAATATTTTTTTTCGGTTTTTACCTTTTTTTCTTGCAGTGCATTTTTCATTTCATTAGGGATTCTGATTTTGAGATTTCAATAAAGCTAGGGGTTCAAAATCACGCTGTATTTATTGTATGTTTGATGCATAACAAAAATAATTTTTGCTTATTTATTTTATTGGTACCGTGTTTCACAACTGGAAAGGGTTTTTGGAAGGGGATTTTGCAAATACGCCTCCCGACTCGCCAGTTCGAATGAGCCCACATGCAATTAGCAAGTTCTTAGACATGTCCAACTTGTCCTATATTGTGTTATGGCATGTGTGTATGTGTGTCTGTGACGCCGGCTGCAGATATTAAGTTTTTTGTTTAGCGTCTGAAGCGTGGACTTAGTTCATGAAAATAACTCCTAAAGTATTTCTTAATTATGCTGGTTAATTTTGAAGCTTCTGGCAATATAATTATGAATAGGTTATATTTAGGTTTTGTTTTGTGACTTATTCACCTACTTATCCTTACTAATATTATAAATGCGAAAGTGAGTTTGTTTGTTTGTTTGTTACGCTTTCACACTACTGAACCGATCATCATGAAATTTTGCATACAAGTTCTCTGGAGTGCGGAGAAGGACAAAGGCTACCTTTTATCCCGAGAAAAAGTACTATTCTCAAGGGATCGACATTGACGCGGGCGGAGCCGCGGGCGAAAGCTAGTAGTTTATAATCCAGTTAAAGTGATGGTTTTCATTCATTTATTATGGAGTATAGAGGTGTTTGTAAATACTTTGTATAGATATAATTTTTGTTATTAGGTTTGTTAATGATAATAAATAATAATAAAATAATGTCTTGTAATTTTTGAGTTTTCATTTTTAAAACATTGTTAGGTAAATGTAATCTTGATTTAGTTGTCACTTTTTGTAATTTAATATTATTTATTTATTGTTTATTTTATGTGGGAGTAAACAATAGGTCGTCTGATAAAATATTTGTGTATCGTAATGGTAAACATCTTGATTCCTTATTATTTTATTATTTGACACATTGTACCACATGTTTGACAAATAAATAATATTTATCTTTATCTCTTTACAAAATCAAATGAGTTCTTTACAGAAAAAATATATAGTTCTTTTATTGTACAATATTAATACAATAATAATATTTATTCTTTCTGTAAATAATTCTTTTTCATATATAATCAAATGAAGATTGTCCATGAAGGTGTAACAAACACCTTCAAACCTATTAAGTATAGAAACGGTCAGTCATATGCAATTTAGTCGGAATTGCCGACTAGCGTTTCGGACTCGTCAGGAGCTTATTTTGAAGGCGAGTGTGAGACATGCGGCGGAGGGTCCCGGACAATTCGAAAATAGGCTCCTGACATGGCCGAAACTATAGTCGACAATCCTGACGAAATAGCACATGACTAACCCGGTTTTATACATAATTTCTATATCTCATATTAGTTTCAATGATATAATATTCATATTTATACAAATGTTTACAAATCAAAATGAGAAAAAACCGGCCAAGTGCGAATCGGACTTGCACACAAAGGGACTTGCAAAATATCATGACTGTTGTATGATATGCACTGTTTTGATTTCGTTTTCTATCTACACGCCCAACTAAATGCTTAATGTGGCCATCGGGTCTTATAGACCTAGGCTCTGTCTACCCCGCAAGGGAAAAAGACGTGATATTATGTATGTTGTATGGTAGCCCCCATAAATATTGATTTTAATTTTTTAAGTGAATATATAACTAAATATTATGTGAAAATTTAAAGCTTATACTAATTACCGTTCTCAATATCAAGCCTTAACTAGCAAAAACAATCACGTTTGTTGTATGGGAGCCCCGTTTAATATTTATTTTATTCTGTTTTTTATTATAGCAGCAACAGAAATACGTCATCTGTGAAAATTCCAACTGTCTAAGTATTACGGTTTATGGCATACAGCCTGCTGACAGACGGACAGACAGATAGACAGCGGAGCCATATTTTTTTTATCCTTTGGTTACGAAACCCCAATAAAAGGTAAGTAGGTATATAAAATTCACAAAGTTGTCCAGATATAAAAGTTTAAAATAAAAGCTTTTTGACATCTTCCCAATAACCAGAAATAGACCCAATTTCCATTCCAATACAAATTCGAACAATAAGCAATATTTCATTAAGTAAATGTGTACCCGAACAAATTCATTTCAAACTCACTGAACTCCAAAAACTAACGGTCCAAACTTCGATTCCAAGTTCGTCCCTGCGTATTGGCCGAAACCCTTTCGCCCGCCTCCCCTGAATTAATTGCAATCAGAGTAGGACAAGTGTAGTCCACCCCTGGTTGGAATGGCGTGGGGGTTATCCCCTCCTCTCACCGGACATTTTACCGGTTGCATCCTCAACTGTGTTAAAGCCCGGGGTTCGTATTTATGACACCATCTTAGTTAATACAATCGTTACGTAATCGTACTGCCTACGTGGTCCAGTGGTTAAGGCGTTTGCCTGTAGACCCGGGGGTCGTGGGTTCGATTCCCACGGGAAGCATACTTTGTTTAGTTGCTTAAAGTTTGGTTAGGACATTGCAGGCTTGAATCACCTGATTGTCTGATAATAAAGATGATTCCGTGCTTCGGAAGGCACGTTAAGCCGTTGGTCCCGGCTGCCATCTGGTAGTCGTTAAAGGAACCACGTCAAAGGCCGAGAGGCGGTTTCGAAGAACTCTGCCACCATGCACACCATGGTCGATTGACCGTGGCACCTACTCGAAATGAATGAATGTATACATGAATGAATACGTTTAGATTTTATTTAGTTTCACCTGTCCCGATGTTTTTCTGTAATCAAATCTTGAAAGTTAAATTTGATTCACTTCCCGGTTACCGATTGAGTTAAATTTGCATGCATGTGTAAATCGGATGACAATACAATATTATGAAATCGTTGCGCTGGTCTGATGATGGAGTCGGAAGGCCATAAGGACTCTTAAACTAAACAAAGTCCACCAATAGTGTTTGGTCTTATTTGATTTGTCTTGGAAAGCACAGTGTCGATCATCGTTTATAATAAAAGCTTGTCACGAAAAAGGAATTTTTTGCAAAAAAAAATTTTTTTTTTTTTAATTTTCTTCAATGTTGGTCTGGGAGAAAAATCAAAACTTAGAATGTGCTACTTCTCCTCCTGCGAAGACCGTAGAAGCGATTGAGGACATCATCACATCAAATACTCAGGTATACTGTCTCTTGGAGCTGTGAAAAATCAAACTTCTTAGCCAACGCAATCAAAAGATACAGCCGTTCATGCCGCAAATCGAGATTCGTAAGGCAATCAAAACCTACAAGCCTACCGACCTTCTTTTTAATAATTTTAAACTTATCTATACTAATATTATAAAGCTGAAGAGTTTGTTTGTTTGTTTGAACGCGCTAATCTCAGGAACTACTGGTTTAAATTGGAAAATTATTTTTGTGTTGGATAGTCCATTTATTGAGGACGACTTTAGGCTATAAAACATGACGCTGCGACCAATAGGAGCGAAGCATCAATGAAAAATGTTTTGAAAACTGGGGGAAATTATTCAATAGTTGAGGACATCTGACGCGTGCGATGCATAAACGGTTCAAGTTACCCAAAAAATGTGTATTATAGAATTATTCCTCTTTGACGAACTAAAAAATGTCAGCGACAGTACCATAACAGAAATTGCCGCGGACGAAGTCGCGGGCAACGGCTAGTTATAGATAATGATCTTGGCGAACTCCGTGGCGCAGTGGTTAACACGCCAGCCTGCTACACGAGAGTGCCCGGGTTCGATCCCCGGCCAGGTCAAGATGGAAAATGATCCTTTTCAGATTGGCCTGGGTCTTGGATGTGTATCTATATGTCGTGGCCATATCGTAGAATTTGCTCACTTCATGAATTGCTCGAGAATTTCATGAAGTGGTTGCATTTCATGAAATGTTTCTCTGTCTATTGGCTACATCACGATATGGCTCGGGCAGATCAATGATAAGAAATCGTTTCTCGATATGAGCAACTAAATGAGCGGCTACTTCATAAAATGGTCAAGATGATTTGATTATATCTTAAAATAGTTTCATGAATTACCGGTAGAAGAGCTACAAGCGCTTTGTTTATGTGTGAAGATGGCGGCAAATATGGAAATCTTTATTATAGGACCAAATCAGTAAGTAGCTCAACACAGTAGCACAGGAACCATCCTCGCTTATCATCACTTAAAATCAAATGAGATAGCAAACAAATATCTGCTAATAAGTATTTAAAAAAAAGGTGATAGATAGTGCCATATTTCAGTTATGTTGTATTTTAAGATACTTAAAATGTTTTCCAAAATTCCTATTTATTTAAATAATAGGATTTAAGGCCATATACACAAACAAGATCCTAGTATAACCTGGATTTTTACTAATATTTTATGGAAGGACACCTATTTATACGATCTGGCCAGACGTGGATGACAAAATCGTGAAATGTTGACGACTTAATGATCTGGTCAAATTAAGTTGCCCACTTTATGAAACGCGACTATTCCATGAAATTCTCGAGCATTTCATGAACTGAACAAATCTACGACATATATATGTATTTGTTATAAAATATAGTATCATTGAGTTAGTATCCCATAACACAAGTTTCAACCTTACTTTGAGGCTAGCTCAATCTGTGTAATTTGTCCGTATATATTTATATATTTCTATTTTTTATCATATTTTTTTGTAAATTGTTTTCTTACCTTAAATGATTCTTATAAGAATAAGTTGATCTCAAACCGTTGAGTTTGAAAGGAAGTTTTTAGTTTTGTTTCGAGTTTTTAATAATTTTGCCCAATAGTGGTGGGTTGCTAGCCGCATCGCCTTTTAACATGATTCCTCAGATTTTACCCATTCCCTCGATCGGCTTTTACGACCTGCGCGGGAAGTAAAACAGCTGGTACATTCTACGTTTTTTTTCTTTTCTCCAAGACCAGCATGAAAGATGTATGTGCTCTGTAACTCTATTCCTATTTTTAGTATTTTTTGTGTTTTCAGGAGGTTGAGGAGCTCGATAGCCCAGTGGTTGTGAGCACTAAAAGCGCTTGCGCATGTTAAGCAGCCCTGGACACAGTCCAAACTGTGATGGGTGACCGCTAGAGGCATAAAAATATCTCGAGCTCCTCTATGCTTCAGAAGGCACGTTAAGCCGTTGGTTTCGGCAATCGTTTAGCTATTTAGATACCTTTAGGCAATTTGAAACCTGACACCAGTGTGTGCAAGTGGCACTTGCACACACGAAAAACAAACGAACATACATACATAGTATCACGTCTTTTTTCCTTGCGGGATAGACAGAGCCCAGGTCTTTAAGACCTAAAAGCCACGTTTAGAATGTTGGTGGGCGTTAGATGGAAAACGGATTCAATATAGTGATTTCTAATAGGGTTGCTAGCCGCATCGCCTACTAATATTATTCGTCAGATTTGCATTCCCTCGATCAGATTTTACGATCTGCGCGGGACGAGAAGCAGCTAATACATTCTACGTTTTTTCTTTTCTCCCAGACCAGCATGTAAGAAATAAAAAAATAAATAAATTCTCTAACAATCAAACAAAAGCACAAACTTAAATCAAAAGGCCCAACTAACTACACTAAAAGATAAGGTCGTCCCATACAAAGTATCCACCCTCAACCCCCAAGTTGGCCGAAGTTGGAATAACTTGAAAGACCAAGGGCTGTTTAGAAAGGACCCAAGTTGGCTTGCCTGAAATATTAATGTAGTTTCACAGAATCGTATATGAGAGGCGCTGGGTATTTGCTAATGGGGGTCAAACTGTCGTTCATGGGTCCGATTGTGAATATTTGAATGTTGTACCCTGCGGTATTTCGTTCGATCGTATGGGTCTTATAAAATAATAATACATGACGAAATTTTTATCGTTTTGGACCCTTAAAGGGGTGACTCAGACCATCAAAATGAAAAAGTTTTCCTATGAGGTCAATGCTGGGAACTGAAAATAAAAGCGCCGGGCGGCGGAACTCTTTTGTATGGAAATGACGAAATGTTTTTTGAGTACCCAGCGTTGGTCCCTTAGAAAAAGTTGTTCATATTGATGGTCTGAGTCACCCCTTTAAGGATCCAAAACGATCAAAATCTCACCATGTATTTATCAGAATAATATGGGAAATCATAAGTCAAGCCGTAGCTTTTTTTACCACGGACACAAGCCTCTGATTTTATAACGGGTGTTATTTAAACGGTTAGTAGAATATTCGTATATTTGTTAACAAAAAAATGTGATCGGTCAGCTAAAAAAGCTAGTTGGGCAGCAACTTATGGACATCTAACTTATTTTCTGCCCTCAGTCGTTCCAGGTGGTCATAAAAAAACTAACTTGAACCTAACTTCTTTCTGCCCTTAGTCGTTCCAGGTGGTCATAAAAAAACTAACTTGAACCTAACTTCTTTTCTGCCCTCAGTCGTTCCAGGTGGAAAGCCTAAGCTTATCCAAATGTTTTCTTTGCTGCCCCAATTGTATAGTCTTGTTGCCCAAATAATAATTTTGCGGCTCGACTATTTACTTTCCTTTTATAATCAAGCCACGGGTCAATGAGACGGCTCCTAATAAACTAACTATAAAAATACGCATGAACACAGAGAAAAAAAATAAAGGCATACATCACACACACCTATACACACACACACGCGCGCACACGCTCACACACACGCGCACACATATAATGAAACCTCTTTTAATTAGTAAAGAGGTTAGTTAATTCAAGGTTAATTAACTAAACTCTTTCTTGCATAAACACTAATGTCCTTAACTGTGAATTGATGACTCAATAATAAATTTCACATTTAATTTTGACAGAACACCAAACAAAAAAGTTTATTGTATTTTTTTGCACTCTCCTCCTTAATTTTAATTTTATTTTGTTTTTATAATTTGTGTCATCATTATTATTGGCCAACACATATTTTACAGATGATTCTTGCAGCGGCTGTGTCATAGTCATAATCTGCCTTCCACATCGTCATAGCGGCAATAGATATACTTCTTCGTCTGCCACTCGAGTCAAACTGGCTATTCTTCAGACTTATCTAATAGATATACTTATTCTTAATTTTAATCTTTATAAACTTAACCTTAAAATTTCTTCTGCCTATTACGGTTCAATAGAGACAGCCTTGGGACAGATGGACGGACGGATGGACATCGGGGCTTAAGTAATAGGATCCCGTCTTTACCTTTTGAGTATGGAACCCTGTAAAGATAGTAATCTCGTGTCAAACGTTATAAGAACAAATACTGTTTCAATACCATAACCCATAGCCACAGGTGAACTTCTTAGCTACTAATAATAAGACCCTGAGGGTTGAGGGTTTCACCCTTTCTATTAAATAGGATTGATAAGTAGTACAATAACAAACACGGTCAATTCATCTAAATCATATTAATGGCTCTCCAGTCACGACTGATAATCACCCCTACAAGTCGAAGTTAATTTTATGTACTTGTGCTATAATAGCATATTGTAGCGCGATCCTATCTTTCTACTGGTTGAACATAAGCACAGTGGTGATAACGGCACGGTATATAGGGTGTCTACTCTGTGAGAAATTAGTGGGATATTATTTCATTTGGTGGCCTAGCTGTAGTATCAGATATTTCAACTAATTTTTAGCATGCTAAATGGAAAACAAATTATTCAAATACTAATCTCCAAAAAAAGAATTATATACCATTAACTTACAACCTTATAGATACCGCATATGAGTACATGAGTGGCGTCGACGATTTTGCCCAATTTTATAGCGTGTGATTTGTGTGAAGTAGAAAAAAAAATCACTTGTAATTATTACCACCGTTGACATTCCACATACATACGTGGCGTCGTCTTAGGCGCCGAGATTTTGCCCAATTTTATATTGTGCGTGAAATAGAAAATAAACTTTTTTCCCATCAAATACCCTACATGGACACCATACTCCATACATATGTGGCGTCGTCCGAGGCGCAGAGATTTTGACCAATCTTACAGAGTGCGTGTAATAAAAAAAAACTTTTTTCCCGTCGAATACTCATCACATGGACACCCTACCCCATACATACGTGGCGTCGTCGGAGGCGCAGAGATTTTGACCAATTTACAGTGTGCCAAGTGGAAAGATACGCTAATGTGGGGGCCGGATTGGAAAACTAATTCTGCATAGAGCTCGCTGGATTGGGGAGAAGAGATTGTTAGTTTTGGTACATTATCTACGCGGTCTCTGAAATACAATTTTCAAATTTCAAGCTACTGAATTTTAGCTCTAAGTGACCTAAAATTCAGGGTCCAGTTGCAGAGAGCCTGCTAGATTGTGGAGTTGAAGATTTTGTGTGTTTGGCTATTTTATTTATGGTTATTTTCAAGTCTAGTTTTGTTTAGTGCAGATTATAAGATTACTTATAATCGCGTAGTCTGGATTTAGGAATAATTGTTGTTCCTTTTCGTATTGATATCGTAGCAGTATCTAAAGTAAAAATTTAAAACATTTTGAAGTATATAGCTTATTGATTTTTGCCAAATATCCTATATTGGAATGGTGCAGACAATGGGAGGCTTATTTATACCTAGCAGTGGGATGCAGAAAGCTGATGATGATGATGATTCCCCATATATTAAGTTTATAAGCCAATATCATCATCAGGTCCATTTTAGTCTCCACTACAGGAGCACGACCCTCTCTGTACTACTAGGGCCATACTTGGCCAGAGCAGCCAGAGGTCTTGGCCTACACTCTCCACGCTGGCCAGACGGGTTGGAGAGGTCTCTTAGATGTTTATAAGCTTTGTTTAGCTTGTATTTCCTAAGTCGCCTTCTACGACATCCACGGGAAGACTTGGAGTGGTCCTATTCTACTCTGCCGAATACCACACGGCTATAAGCCAATATAATTTAAGTCAATAAACTTAAGTTTATGGGACCTTAAAGCCACTTTTAGCATGTTGGCGGGCATTAGGTGGAAAACGGAATCAAAATAGTGATGGCTTACTTACATGATTCCTCAGATTTTCGTCCATTCCCTCGATTGGCTTGCACGATCTGATCAGGAAGGAAAGTAGCTGGCACATTCTACGTTTTTTCTTTTCTACCAGCCCAGAATGAAATATTTCTTTTATCATTAAATAAAATTTACTTTTTTCGATTTTTTACTATAAATGTACTTTGTATGCTTTGATCAAATATAATGGTAGATACAGTCTCATACAAAATGAAGCCAAAATAATATCCCCGAGCCAAAACATCATGCATACTTAAAAACAACAACAAAAACGGTACATACTGAAAGCATGACACTCTATCTTTCTTTTTCACTTTAGACGCGTAGTTTTTGCATCTTTTCACTGACCTTCGTCATCGCGAGATGTGTGAGTGCTAGCGCGGTTTATTGAAACTGTGGACAAAACAGCTCCGAAACTGGATTAGAGCGCTGTTTTACCGGTGCCACTTTTCGAGCACGAATTGTGTGTGACCTCGTAAGTAGGGAACAGTGGAGAACAGAGACTCGACACACAACACACACAGAAATTAACTTTATTTGTTACAGCTTATGTATCACAGATGAGAGATCGTTGAAATAGAACTAACGGTCCGAGAGATGATGGTAGACTGAAGAATGAGTGATGAGAGAGAGAGAAAGTAATCTAATAAGGACAGGAAGAGAAAGAAATGAGGTTGGACGAGACGCAGCATGCAGGTGGCATGCTGCAACGTTACACGTGTTACACCATTATATTTGATGAAGTTTGTATGATATAAATCCATACAATAACAGTGATTTTGAACTGTTGACGATACCCAAAACACATTAGCAACAAATCTACATAAACTCACAAAAACCCCAGTCGGCAATAGCAAACAAAACAACAACTTTACATATTAATTAGGCAAGAGCAAACAATATCTGACTCACATACATTTGCTAGATATCCCGACATTTCTTATCCAAACCCACTTTAAACCTCCGAAGGGCAATGGGTCCGTGGAGTGTCATTCATCAAGCAAGTCTCCCAACTTTGCATGTACCTAAACCTCTTATTATTTGCCACCCCTGACAATAAAATTGGACCAAACGTACGCGCAACTATCACTCTTTAATCTACCTTAAAACTTTAACTATAGAGCTTAAATTTCATTGAAGTTTCAGAACAGAAATGTAGTCATATTCTTGCATTCATTATCGCTTTCCGTAGTGGGTTTAGGGTAACCCTTTCGAGTTTTCGGCCCTCACTGGTCACCCCTTTAGGTCCAGAGCGGGCCCGACTCATTAGAATGTGCTATATAAACTGTGTTGGCTCCCGTTTAATTTCGACAGTGATCTTTATGTGTCTATACGTTTTAGGATTAGTTTGTTTTGGTAACAGTGCATAATTACATTTTGAATTGTAGAATATGTTGAAGTCATAGAAGTATGAAGAGACGCATTTTTTTTTAAATCTTTGTTTGAAGTCATAGAAGTATGAGAAAAGACGCATTTTTTTTAAATCTCTGGTTGTAGTGTAAACAAGATGTATTAAGCTTTTATAAAAAATATCAATAATTGATATTATGTCACTTCCTTCCTCTCTTTGTAAGTCTTGTTGTATATCTCGTTCGCAATAAAGTAAATCTAAGTTAATTTGCTTTCTGGTGTTTCTTTTGGCAATAAACCTAGGTATACCGTCTTATTATAGAACGACTAGTAACTATAGTACCTGCTTTAAACTATTATCCGACCAAAGTAAGTAAACACTTATTCTTTCTGTCAATTTGTTTTGGGCAGGTAATGGTTTAAAACATGTACTTAAGTTAGTCCTCTTTTTTTTATAAGATGGATCAGATTATTAGATTAATAAGTTTTTAAAATTAACTGAGAGTGGACGGATGGTCGAATGGGCTTATTATTATATTATACTATATATTAATAGCCAACAAATACTAATAAGTTCTTAGAAAATTAACTGAGAGTTTTTAAAAGCTAGGTTGAGTTGCATTTTTTGGATTCCGTACCTAAAGTGGCCTCTTTGGGCCCCCAAAAATTAACTCAAGCTAGATTTTAAAAACTCTGAGATAATTTTGCATGAACTTATACACTACATTATAAAATAAAAATAACAATTAGATATGTATGAATTGAATTTAATGAAATGTGATAACAGCGAAATCTCCTAATACAGGCAATGTTTGTTTAAAAGGAGATTTCAAAAAAAATTGTTAATAATAATCTAAGCTAAGTTACAGAAACAAAGATTTATCATTATTATTTTTCGGTTTAGAACTAAATTCTTCTCGGCTTAGAAAGCCGGTAATAATAATAAACACGGACCTAGGTCAAGTGAGTATCATGGGAGTTTTGATCTGATTGGAGGAATTTTCTAACTATTCTACAGGTATTATTATTACTGGTCGTCGTACTCAACAATACTAGTGCTCTCTTGTAAAAATAATCAATATACAAACACCTACATATTTTTACCAAACATTTTCCTTACATAAGCATATTAATAACACGTCATAATGAGGACCCCCATCAACTAAATGACTTGCAGGATGGTCGCCGCCATGTGTCGGGGGTGGATTTGAAACGGTAATTATATCGCCTATGTTGACGTGACGTCATACTTTTGACGAAAATATGAAGAACTAGCTTTCGCCCGCGGCTCCGCCCGCGTCAATGTCGATCCCTCGGGAATAGTATTTTTTCCCGGAATAAAAGGTAGCCTATGTCCTTTTCCGCACTCCTGAAACTTGTATGCAAAATTTCATGATGATCGGTTCAGTAGTTACGGCGTGAAAGCGTAACAAACAAACTCACTTTCGCATTTATAATTTTAGTAAGGATAATCATTAACACAAGGATTGGCAGATAAGAAAAATTTAACTAAAATAGGTACCTATTTTAGTTAAATTTTTATTATATATATTATATTATTTATATAATAAATAAATAGGTACCTTTTTTGAAAAAAAAAAAACCTTAATTCACTATGCAAACTTTTTTGACTGTTATAATAACAAAAAAAAAATACGTGATATAACAATTTATATTACATATTTAAAAACAAAGGGTCGAGGTACTCAATAAAATAAATTCGCGTTTTGTGACGTCATTCGTGTACGTATTTTTGCTTACTCCGATAATTATGTAGATTTTTCGTTCCAAAACTGATTCGTTTTTTAATTAGGTATAGATATCGTGACACTGAGTTACTACGATTGATTATCTGCCATAATCCAATAAAATAAAAGATATCAAAGAGTAGTGAACATGACGTCACTTTCAGAAAAATAACAATTTAGGTTTATGAATGAAACCCTCGAAGAATCGCGGAAATAACGAAATCAGTGTCTGTTAATAATGTTTGCTTTCAGATAATAAGATAAAATAACGACCTTCAAAAATTGAGCATACCTAATTGATCAACAGTTCTTCATGATAAGTTTAAAGTGAATTTGAAAATAATTGTAAAGGCAACCTTTTTAAAATTTATTTACTTACTAGCTTTCGCCCGCGGCTCCGCCCGCGTCAATGTCGATCCCTCGGGAACAGTACTTTTTCCCGGGATAAAAGGTAGCCTATGTCGTTCTCCGTACTCCAGAGAACTTGTATGCAAAATTTCATGATGATCGGTTCAGTAGTTACGGCGTGAAAGCGTAACAAACAAACAAACTCACTTTCGTATTTATAATATTAGTAAGATAAGGATTTAGAAATTAAAGATTCACCCTAGTGTTTTTTTGAATTGAAAATTTCTTTAGCGGTGATGTGCACTTTTTGAGATGGGTAAAAAATGTTTAGCTTGCGTCAGAACACGTCGCCTGATCGAAAATTCGTAAGACGAATAAATGACGCGCGGTGTAGAATGGAAGTTATATCCCCCTCTCTTTCTACTGCGCAGAGTTTTCACTTCTGCCGGAACTTCCAGAGTGCAACCCGTTGTTTTTTTTTGCATGACTATTTGATGAATAGAACAAAATACTTACAAACATAGAAGTAGGTATGTTTTTTTTTTAAATCTATGCTTACAAACGTCGATTTCTATCGTGAACTTGCTGGTCAGTTCCATGGATTATATTATCTCTATGGTCAGTTCGCTTTTCTTTAATTTCTTACTGGCCAGTATTTACATGAATGTAAAGAGGTTATTAAGAAATTACATAAAACATTCTGCATGGATATTTTTATAAGTGTTTTAATTTGCATTCACGGTGCTATTTTGATTATATTCTTAATAAATTAAGAAATAAAATATGGTGAAAAAATTTCAGGGGGCGGGACTTGAACCGGCGACCTAGGTCTACGTACAACCTATGCTCTATTATATATTCTGCATGGATGGCCAGGGGTGTGATTCAACTGCCTGTCCGGTGGTTGCAGGTTTGGCCTCAGGTATGCGCGCCCGGAATCCCGAGCTGGTACTTGCTTTTTCCTCATTCGTCCGAGTGAGTAGTATCCTAATACCTTAATTTCCTTAAAAATGCTTTGGATGGGCAGCAGCGTCGAAAGCACAAGACGCCAAAGAAACTGCGCTCGCCAACCCGCCTGCCAAGTGTAGCGAGTATGGCAATATCCTGCCATGGAACGAAGAATCCTTGGGCTCTCCCGAGGATTCTTCGCCTTTGTCCAACAGTGAACTTCTAATGGCTGGAATAATAAATAAATATATACGGACAAATCACACAGATTGAGCTAGCCCCAAAGTAAGTTCGAGACTTGTGTTATGGGATACTAACTCAACGATATTATATTTTATAACAAATACATATAAAATACACACCCAGGCCAATCTGAAAAAGATCATTTTCCATCTTGACCTGGCCGGGGATCGAACCCGGTCACTCCGTGTCGCAGGCTGGCGTGTTGACAGCTGCGCCACGGAGCTAGTCAGTGGAATGATAATGATGATAATAAATTCTTAAATAGAACCAAAATATTTACTTATTAGCATTTCAAACTGTATAATAAGAGATAATTATTGTAGGTACATTTACTTTAAGACAATTTACTTTGCATGCTTCCGCCACCAGTTAGTTCATTCAAACTATTGCTGGCCAGCGCCCACCCACTACTGTTACTCCCTTCATGCCCGCCACCAATAGTTGATGCATGCAACCCTGGTCGATACTGCTGCATTCGTTGAGGCAGCAGCAATATCGGCAGTCGTGCTCGCGACACGTGTTTCGCTTCTACACGAGGCATCTTTAGGCAGTGAAACCTAGATGTTGGTCGTTCGAATGACAAGCAACGATAGTTTGCATGAATTAACTGGTGGCGGAAGCACGCAAAGTAAATTGTCTCAAAGTAAATGTAGCTTTGACTTCCGCAAGGTAACACCTAAATCTATTAACTATAATTATTGTATTTATTTAACCATGTAAACTTTTAGTAATACGAGTAAGTTAAAAAAGAGGTTAAAATAATAATGTTCGAATTGACTTATTAACACTATAGTTATTTATAAATATATTAAATGGTACGCTGATTGATATGAAATACCAATACATTATATCAAATTTATTCCAATTATATAATTTATTCCAGAATACTCTTATTTATAAATATTGTTAAAAATGATAATTAATAACAATGATTTTTGACATTGTAAATTATAATTGCCTATAAGTGATCGTTAACAAACTAAAATGTTTAACCCCACCACAACACGATTTGTATTTAAATGAACGCATTGTAATGATGGGATTCACCTACGCCGGTATTCATCTCGGCGGTGACGCGCCTCTTTAACGGCATACTGCGTTCGGGCCACTACCCGACAGAGTGGAAGACCGGGCGGGTCATAATGCTGCCAAAGCCGGGCAAAAACCTGCGCCTCCCCGAAAGTTATCGGCCCATCACCCTACTGAGCGCGCTCTCGAAGGTGTTCGAGAAGCTGCTGCTCGGCCAGCTGCTCCCGCACATCCCACCGCGTGCGGAGCAGTTCGGGTTCCGGCCGGAACACTCGACGACTCTCCAGGTGGCGAGACTGCTTCACAAGATCTCGGACGCGGCCAACCGGAAGGAGCACGTGGCTGTCGTGCTCCTCGACAATGAGAAGGCCTTCGACAGGGTGTGGCACGAGGGGCTGCTACACAAACTGTCGGAGTCCCCAGCCCCAAAACGACTCGTCAGGATTGTGTCCTCATTCCTCGAGGAGCGGAAATTCAAGGTGGCGGTCGAGGACGCCCTTTCGTCGGAGCGCCCGGTGAGGGCGGGCGTCCCACAGGGCAGCTGCCTTTCCCCAGCCTGCTACGCGTGATACACCGACGACATCCCCGTAGCCGGTCAGGCCGAGTTGGCATTGTTTGCCGACGATGCGGCGTACTTCGCGAAGTCAATGAACGCGAAGCACGCCGCCAAGAAGGTCCAACTCGCACTCGATGCCTTGCCTGACTGGCTCTCTAAATGGAGGTTGTCGGTCAATGCCAAGAAGACGCAAGCCCTGCTGGCGGGGAACGCCGGCATACTCCCGCCGCCGTTAACGCTCCTCGGGGAAAAAGTGCCGTGGCAGCCACACGTCACCTACCTCGGGGTGAAAATAGACAGGCGCCTCACCATGAAGCACCAAGTCGACGCGGCCATATCAAGCGCTAAGATGGCCCGGGGGAAGCTGCGCCCAGTGCTCTCCTCCCGCCTCCCGCTGAGAACGAAGCTCGGGATCTACAAAACTTATGTACGATCCCGCCTCACGTACGCGGCCCCTGCATGGTATGCATACTGCTCGGAGACGAACCGACGTCGTCTACGGGCTCAAGAGAACCTTAGTCTCCGAGCAGTGACGGGGGCCCCACGCTACGTGAGGAACGACGTCATTCAGCGGGACCTGAAATGGGAAGGCCTGGACGCCTTCATCTCCCGACTGGCGAGGACATTGTACTCCAAGGCGGACGCGTCGGCGCACCCTCACCTCAGAGGGATCGCGCCCCTACACGCCCGCCCACCCGATGGAAGATACAAGCCCTCGCCCAGAGCAGCCATCTTAGCACAGCCCGTCGACCAAGGTGCCGCTTCAAGTGCGGCGCCTGCACAAGCACCCCAGTGACAACATCGAAGCCCGACGTGGCCGCCACGGCCACAGCATTGTGACCCGCCTGTAATCGCAGGCGGCGGCAGCATCCGCCGTAGAGGACGCAGTCCTGACCGGCATCCCCGACCCGGCGAAAGCCGAGTCCGAGAAGAGCCCGGAGTGATGGGATTCATTCTTGAATTGACAGTTGAAGGAAAATAAACTACGACAATGAAGACTGAGGTTTTATTTTAATGAGATTCCTAATTTTTCCTAAAATTAATTTATGGTGATTCCAACAATACGGAGATCAACTTTCCTTTTGATTTCATCGCTCTAAAAGATGTTACCGTTACGACGATGCATCTAGCAATTTCTCAGAAACCTGTGTTGTAGAAATGTGTCTGTGATTAATTTTGTGAACATCGTCTCCTGTAAACAACATCATCTACAGGCATATCGGTTTCAAAGCGTCACACTCCCTCATTAATATGTATTTTATCACATTACAGTTTGGCTTTTAAGTCAGGCCAGCCTGCGGCACGAGGTTTCCCGAGTTCGATCCCCGGTCAGGTCATGATGCAAAACGATTATTTTCTGATTGACCTGGGTATTAGGTGTTTATCTATATAAGTATCTATTACTAGCTGTTGCCCGCGACTTCGTCCGCGGCAATTTCTGTTATTATGGTTTTTCCCCCGTTTTAAAAACATTTTTATTGATGTTTCGCTCGTGTTAGTTGCAGCGTGATGTTTAATAGCCTAAAGCCTTTCTCAATAAATGGACTATCCAACACAAAAAGAATTTTCCAAATTAAACCAGTAGTTTCTGAGATTAGTGCGTTCATACAAACAAACTATTTAGCCTTATAATATTAGTATCGATAAAATCGTTGATAGTATCGTTGAGTTAGTATCCTACAACACAAGTTCACAACTCCGTTCCGTGGTCCGGTGGTTAAGGCGTTTGCATGTTGACCCGGGGGTCGTTGGTTCGATTCCCACCGGAAGTATACTTTGGTTAGTTGTTTCCAGTTTGTTTAGGACATTGCAGGCTTGAATCACCTGATTGTCTTATAATAAAGATGATTTCGTGCTTCGGAAGGCACGTTAAGCCGGTGGTCCCGGCTGCCATCTGGTAGTCATTAAAGGAACCACGTCAGAAGGCCGAGAGGTGGTTTCGAAGAACTCTGACACCAGGGTGTGCATGGTTGATTGACTGTGACACCTACTCGAAATGATGATGAGTTCACAACTTATTGTCAGTATATATTTATTTATTTATTTATTTCCTGTAGGTGACACGGTCAATCAACCATGCACACTCTGGTGTCAGAGTTCTTCGAAACCGCCTCACGGCCTCTGACGTGGTTCCTTTAACGACTACCAGATGGCAGCCGGGATCAATAGCTTAACGTGCCTTCCGAAGCTGCACGGAATCATTTTTATTATTAGACAATCAGGTGATTCAAGCCTGCAATGTTCTAACCAAACTGGAAGCAACTAAACAAAGTATGCTTCCCGTGGGAATCGAACCCACGACCCCCGGGTCTACAGGCCAACGCCTATGTCCTTCTCCGTACTCCAGAGAACTTGTATGCTTTTCATAATGATCAGTAGTTACCGCGTGAAAGCGTAACAAACAAATAAACGATCAAACAAACACACTCACTGTCGCATCCTTACTAATATTATAAATGCGAAAGTGAGTTTGTTTGTTTGTTACGCTTTTACGCCCTAACTACTGAACCGATCATCATGAAATTTTTCATACAAGTTCTCTGGAGTACGGAGAACGACATAGGCTACCTTTTATCCCGGGAAAAAGTACTGTTCCCGAGGGATCGACATTAACGCGGGTGGACCCGCGCGCTTGTTTATAATATTAGTAAGGAAAGGATAAAAAAATGTGTAATCAAAATGTGCTGCAACAAAAAACTGTACAATCGACCCCTTTCTCTATAATTGAGCGGCATTTTCATAAGTTTTCTTAACGATTCATTTATGATGTCTACAAAACGCACAAGCAAAGTCATAATTCCTTACTTATTCGCTGTATAGTCGTCATTTATCACAAGAGTTATCCTTCAATCATTAACAAAGCCCATCAAGAGCAGCCTTTGAATCTAACGGCTTTACGAAACTATGAAAACGTAATGACCATGCGTCATGCCGTAAAATACCTAACAAACAATGGAGCTACTAAAATTAATATATCATTATGTCAGACCCATGTAATGGCAGCCCTCACACTCAACAATCTCCCATCTCTATCTAACACATATATATTTAGATATAAATCTGTTGTTGTCTCGCTTTAGGGCGGAAAAGTTGGTCGTGATTGGGATTTGTTAATCTTAACTTAAAATTCTAATATGTTCCAATGCCTTAGGGTAGTGTTTGTTTGTTTGTTTGTTTGTTGTACTAAAGTTTTAATAGGAATGTATGTTTACGCAGCCCCAAGAGAAAAACGTGAAAACTTTAACTAATGTGGTAAAGTTTGGAGATTATGTTTGATTCAGTATCGTGATGGATGGGGAGCCTAATGGCCTAGTAGCGTATGATTATAGCTTAAGTACGTTAAACAACAACATGTATACATACGTCTTTTCCATTGCGGGGTAGACAGAGCCTAGGTTTATAAGACCTAAAAGCCACGTTTAGCTTGTTGGTGGACGTGGTAGGTGGAAAATTTAATCAAAATAGTGATGAGTTGCTAGCCACATCGTCTACTAACATGATTTCTTAGATTTTCTATAACGTACGAGTCATGCATGACCACCACCGCTATTAATCAACGATGAATTATACCATGCCAATCTTTATAAACCTTTTTATTCAGTTAATCCATTTTTTCTCTTGAAACAGAAAAAGGTTGGTCAAGCAATACTATAACACCACGGACAAAACACGGCCTCACTAGATTTCTATTAAAAAATATTTAAAAATGGTGTTCTTATTTTAAATTCATACTTTTCTAGCCAGTGTGTCCTAATTGGCGCATTACCATTACCACACGCTCATTACTGGCAGCTAACAAAACAAAAAGAAAAAAAGCAGTAATCTACTAATGCTCACACAAGCCGAGTACAAACGAGGCCAATGATACAAACGTTGTCTCTATACACGTTGTCAATATACAGGCACCACAAGCCTCAAAGAGAAATACGCTAATTAAAAACGGAGTCGTCACAAAGTGGCGTTGTGATGTGTGCTATCTCGAGTATTTATCGAGAAGGGAATATTAATCAGAATTATCTTCGCATGTTCAATAACTTTTCTGTAGAAAAAGATAAGGAAAGAAAACTAAAATAGAATAGCTACTTAAATAAGATATTTCTTGTTGATGTAGATACATTATTTATATTCCGGGTAAATATATTAAAAAGGGAAAAATCCGCCACAAGAGCCCTCTGATAAATAAAATATTTCATATTTCCTTTCCTTCAAATTTTGGTACATAGAGTTCAAAAATGTCTAGGTATTATGTCTGACTGTTATATTGTGGCCATCTATCCATTACAACATGTATATTTTTTTGTAATATGTCTCACACAATCACACAAAAGCCGTAAACAAACGAGGCCAATGATACACGCGGTGTGTCCGCTCAAAACCGTCAGAGTACTTCACGTTGCAGGCTAATTTACAGCCGCCACACACCACAAAGGAAAACGTACTAATTAAAAACTGAGTCGTCACAAAGTGACGTAGCGGGCGGAAAGACTGGTTGTGTTGATGCTGTCTACTGGGCCGTTTTTCTTGGGATTGTACGGGGTCTTTTATTAGCAGTCAAGTTCCCCATGTCGTAGTAGTTTGTGTACATGGATATCTTCAATATTCCATGTTCTTCGCTCACGTTACAGTTTAGGTGAATAGATGCAAAAAAGACAAATAGAGATAAGATTATACCTATAGATCGCAGCGGTCAACACGCCAGCCTGCGACACGGAGTGACCGGGTTCGATCCCCGGCCAGGTCAAGATGGAAAATGATCTTTTTCAGATTGGCCTGGATCTTGGATGTGTATCTTATATGTATTTGTTATAAAATATAATATCGTTGAGTTAGTATCCCATAACACAAGTCTCGAACTTACTTTGGGGCTAGCTCAATCTGTGTGATTTGTCCGTATATATTTAAAATAGAATCATGCGATGGTAAAATGTTATTGAACCTGATTCTAGCTTTCAGCTTAAGTTATTTAACTTAATTTGGTCTTCCTATACAGGCTCAATGTGGGCGGCACATAGCGCGAAAACTGATGGACGATGGAGTAGAAAGGTGCCCGAAGATCACCACCTTATCAAGGTTGCAGGAAGGCGCTGGATGCAGGCCACTTCCAACTAGTCATATTGGAAATCATTGGCAAAGGCCCATATCTAGTAGTAGACTTCTTGCGGCGATGATGAGATTCAGGCTCTCCTATTTTTTTGCCAAAGATTGAATAGATAAACAAAATAGTTGTGATCTAGCCGCATCACTAACGATGCGTTTCTTATAATGTTCTCTCACGATCAGCGTTTACAATCTGAGCTAGTAGAAAAGCACATTACATTGAGCTAGTGTACATTGGCTGGACATAGGCCCTTAAGGATTTTAAATATCCAGCGCCTTCTTGCGACCTTGATCAGGTTGTCCAACCACCTGGTCGGTGGGCATCTAACGCTGCGCTTGCCGGTATGTGGTCGCTATTTAAGAACCTTTCTGCCCCACCAGCTTTTTGTTCTACGCGCTATGTACCCCGCTCACTGGCACTTTATAGAGCTAATTCGATAAGCTATGTTGGTCACCTTTTTTTTCGAAAGACATCGTAGAGAAACACTAAGCATAGCCCTCTCCATCCCCTTAATTGTCAAAGCAAACAAGTCCAGAATCTGTTCATCGTTTGTTGCCTCTGTGTTAGTATGGCAAAGAAGTTTAGCTGAAACGCATCAGAAAGCGCAGTTCGGGAATGAATGCAACAACGAACCATTGACGTTGCATTTCAAGAGCCTTATTAAATCGTATTGACGTAACAAGCTCACCATTGAGGTAAATCGGTATAGAGACGACATTACATTCCTAGCTTGCTTAATATAATGCCCACTTATAGGAAAAAATATTCACCATTGAGCAAATCAGCATAGAGACGATATTACATTCTTAGCTTGTATAATACAATGCCTATGCAAAAGAAGAATTTATTATGGATAACAAAAGACGTAGTGTAAAACGATCTTGCAACCCTGGACGTTCTATGAGTGAAATCAGAGAGAAATAATGCACACAACTAAGTAACGTTACTCACATAAATTGGATGTCAGACATATGATTTTTTTTTTAAGAATCATAATTTACGTACATGTCGCAGAGTATTTTCGACGGTTAGATTATTCGGTTTCCATAATGTAGCAACTCTGATCACAGTTCCCGGCTGGCGCCAACAAATAACGCGACAAGATCTCCGACATACATGAACAACATGAAAACTGTCACGTTTTTCCCTTGCGAGGTATACAGTTCCCAGGTCTACAAGAGCCAACAGCCACGTTTAGCATATTAGTAAGTAAGTAAGTATTTATTTTATGGACTTGAGTGGTTGCAAGTATGGCATCGGGTACGCACACCTGGCTTTCCGAGCTGCTACTTGCTTTATCCAAGTGAGTAGTACCCCGATACCTTCATTCCCTTCCCAGATCCTACCAAATTCGCTTGCTTTTCCATTTTAAAATACCTCCCATGGATAGCAGCGTTGGAAGCACAAGAATTAAAAGAAACTGCGCTTGCTAACCCCCCGGCCAAGCGTGGTGAGTATGGCAATATCCTCCCATGCCATCCCTGACAGAGGCACACGTCTAGCAGTGGACTTTTTGCGGCTGCAATGATGATGATGATGAGACCAGCATTGAAGAAAAATCTAAGCAATTATTCATTCTTGTTCTTGTCATTTCACTCAAGGTCTAGCATCTCTCTAGTTTCTAGAAGGGTAACAAGACACGAGAAATGATGCATGAAAATAATTTAATGAGCTGGCGACGTACGAGCGACAAAAGGCTGTTTTCTGAAGACTCCATTGTTTATTATCCCGTTTTTACCGTATTTGAAGCTATCGCTATATTATATGAGTACTTTTTTGTCTACTAGACACAAATCAAGTTACTATCTATAGAGAAGAAGTTCTTAATTTTATAAATTTTTGATTACCCTATACTTAATTTTAAGCAAGTTGCTAAAATAAAATTACTTTGTTTCTTATAGTGCATCGACTATAGATTTAAAAAAAATTGCGTTCATTCTTCTATGGCATCGATCATCGATTTAAAAAAAAGTGCGTCTCATCGACTCAGTTTACAAATGAATTTTTAGTTGACATTTTATTACAAAATGTAATTTCTTTTTAACTGTTATCAAGTTCTTAGCACTGAATGGAAGAAGAAGGCAAAATAAGAGTTTTCTGCCTCTCAAAGCCTTGCTCATTCAGCATTGCCCAAATCCGTCCCTTCTTCGGTATGATGCCTATACAATACATGTTGAGGGCACTCTGCCCTCGCCTCAAACGCCGGGTGAAGTAGCGAAAGCTCACTTTAAGATAGCTACATAGTACTTTAAAAGAAGTTTATCCGAACTGTGCTTAATGTGAGGTTAAGGCCGGATGATAAAAAATCATAATTTTAACATTTCTTTTAGATATTGTTTAATTAGTTTTGGAAACTATAAGGAAAATTGTCGTGCATGGGCAGCGCGCAGTGGTGATTAGTGATCAACTGATCACTTATCATCAGGTGATCCGCTTGCTCGTTTACCCTCCTATATAAAAAATAAATATAAAGGTATACAAGAATCTAATTTTACATGTGAAGACATATTTTTTTATTATAATCAGGAAGATGAATAATCAAAATAAATACATATTAATATTCAAGAGTAGATATAAAATACTCAATTAAATGAATAACATTTTCAAAATAGGAATACATTAACTTTTTCGCGGCCAATCGTGTTTCTTTCAGGAGTTACTCATATTTTGCATATATTATTTTATTTATTAATTTGAATCACAAATAATAACTACTAATTATCACTATGAACTCAGCGATGCTGGTCACAATTTAAATAACAAATAATTACATTGTGTGAAGGCAAGAGAATCTAGGCAGACTATTCGATAAACATAGATCTATACGATGCATAACGTACGTATCTATGACTAATGACAATTATACAATTATATTATTAACAAATTGAATAAAGAATAGAACTAAGAGAGAATACCCATACCCATAGCATTAAGTCCTCCTATTGTTATGAAATGTTTATTTTGGAACAATAGAGTTTATTAAAAATACTATATTTCGAAAGCACTACTATATATAAGAGAAACCTCGGGCTTTGACGTATCACAGTTAAAGATGCAATCGTGAAAACACTCAAATGAGGAGAACTTGGGTATATCGCATCAATCAAACACACGGACAAACCTAATCAGAATTTCCATTCTCTACGTCTTATAAATACTCGCTGATATTTAAATCTAACCACTTTCCCAGATTTACCCTTAAGGAACCAATAAATGCAACCACAATTTAACCCTCATGTTTTATATTTTGTTTCAGGTTCGGGGTGAATGGGGACACATCAAGAATTAAAAGCCTTTTAATGACAGCCCGCTTCAGCCTCTCGCCCTGGATCATACCATGCTAGATGTAGTCAAAATTCAAAAATCAATTATATTTTAATTTTATCTCTATTTCTTTTTTATTATCCTTATCCTTACTAATATTATAAATGCGAAAGTGAGTTTGTTTGTTTGTTTGTTACGCTTTCACACTGTAACTACTGAACCGATCATCATGAAATTTTGCATACAAGTTCTCTGGAGTACGGAGAAGGACATAGGCTACCTTTTATCCCGGAAAAAAGTACTATTCCCGAGGGATCGACATTAACGCGGGCGGAGCCGCGGGCGAAAGCTAGTATTGTCATAATCTTTCATATTAAAACCACCCTTTCAAGCAAAAAATATATTTCAAATCGGTTCATTAATGACGGAGTTCTGAGGTAACAAACATTAAAAAAACGAATTGCTAATATCCCACTTTTATTTTTAAGTCGGTTAAAAATACAGATAATTAATTTTAATTTCTTGAGTTTTAATTCTTTTGCTTGTTTATTACCTGGTTATTTAGCCTGGATAGCTAGAAAAGCTATAATTTTTTAAACGTTGGTTTGTACTCTGAATAAAATGTTGCTTTTCTTCCCTCACAGATAGTAAAATTATGAAAAAGATATTGTATCATAATTTGATTACTTTTTCCACATGCTCACCATCCCGTAAAAGTTGCTTTAAGGTTTCATTGCCCTAGGCTTTGTTTACACTGTAAAGGGGAAAGTTTAAGAGTTTATCCTAACTAATATTATAAATGCGAAAGTGAGTTTGTTTGTTTGTTTGTTTGTTTGTTTGTTTGTTTGTTTGTTACGCTTTCACGCCGTAACTACTGAACCGATCATCATGAAATTTTGCATAGAAGTTCTCTGGAGTATGGAGAAGGACATAGGCTACCTTTTATCCCGGGAAAAAGTACTATTCCCGAGGGATCGACATTAACGCGGGCGGAGCCGCGGGCGAAAGCTAGTATGATTATAAATGTGCTACTTGAAGAAACTATAGAACATATCTTTTAAACAAATAAAATATACTATAAGATAATTATAAAGTGATATATTCATATCATGACACACTTTTCAATTTATTTAAACAGTTATCTTCTAATCTTCTTCTTTTTTGAGTCAAAATGGCTAATTAGGTAAGTATTGCGAAGGCCGTTTTGGTGCATATATATGTAATTGTGTATAGTGTAACCGTTACGATAAATGTTGCCAAATAAACTATTTTTGTTTCTTTCTTTTTATTACAATAATTACGTTCTAATTAAAACACTATTGCGTACTCCAAGATGGCACTGAAATGATGGTGGAACAGGATTTTCAATCATCATTTCAGTCCTTCGCACCTTTTTAAGTTAGCTCAAATGCTTTGTTTTTTAAAAAGAAAATACCTATTTATTGCATTATGCGGTCCACCTTAAGTGCTGTTCGCTTCTTAAAACCACGTATGGTTTTATCGGAGGCGCACCGTCCTCTCCGTGAGCCCCGTAGCAGTCTGAATTGTTTTCAGCACAATCACTTTATTGTACCAGTTTTTCACGACTATGTTCATCCTTCAGGAATCTGAAAATATTATGATTTCCTATATTTAGGTTCCTTCACTCTTACATACTCTATTTCTTTTTGTATATATCTTTAAATAATCACAGAATATATTTACATAATTAATAACAACATAAAAATAAAAAAAATATATAAATAACTTACAAATAAAAAACTTCTTCCATTTCACCGCATCGAGGCAAAGTGCCCAAAATGCTGGCAGCATTACCCCGTTGCACAGCGAGTCCGATACGTTGTGCAAAAAAAACTGCTAGCTCTTGGATCACCAGTTACCTCGACGAGATGCGTTGTCAATTCCTTATAGAATTACTCTATTGTATTCTTATACTTACTTTTTTATCTAATCAGTTTAGTCTGCGTATACATTTTTACGTTTTCACAAGCGTTTATTTAACATGCAATGTATGTATGTAACTATGTTTATTTGGGTGGAAACTTGCAACTCAATTCAATATTGTATCGAGTATACAATATTTCTCAGTCGGTGATAAATATCTGGTTCAAAATTGAGCTTGGCAAATTGAATTTGGCAACATTTATCGTAACGTATTTAGTTTGATTGTTAAACCATGATTAGCTTTGTTACGTCATTCTTATTCCAAAATGGCGGAACACCCAAGATGGCGGGCTAACTTTTCCTATGGGATCAATGCTGGGAACTCTACTGTATTGACTGACATTTTCATACTAATTGCCGGCCGAACACTTTCGTATGAAATATATTTTTTTGAGTTCCCAACAATGATCTCATATAAAGTTGTTCATTTTGACGGGCCAAGTCACTTATGGGAACGTCATTGTTATGTTACACGCTGTATGTGTAGCATCCTTTATATGTTAACTAAATTTCGCCCGCGGCTCCGCCCGCGTCAATGTCGATCCCTCGGGAACAGTACTTTTTCCCGGGATAAAATGTATCCTTCTCCGTACCCCAGATAACGTGTATGCAAAATTGTATGATGATCGGTTTAATAGTTACAACGTGAAAGCATAATAAACAAACAAGCTGACTTTCGCATTTATAATATTAGTTAGGATACAAGCGAAGCTGCGGTTGAAAGTAAGTAGCTACTGCAAAAGTACTTGTTATGAAAAATACAACAGATGCAACAATGAGCCTTTTTGAAAACATGAAGAACTTGGAAATCCAACCACTTGATTGGCACCGAGGCTCAACACCCCCACAATGGGGTAAAGTGGCAACACAGCCGACAATCAGGCAAAAGTGGCAATTGTAGACCTCTCGGTATTGCCACTAATTAAGGGATGCAATAGTAGGAGA
Source organism: Elegia similella (assembly GCA_947532085.1). Classification (NCBI taxonomy): domain Eukaryota; kingdom Metazoa; phylum Arthropoda; class Insecta; order Lepidoptera; family Pyralidae; genus Elegia; species Elegia similella. The sequence continues at coordinate 2,942,160 of OX383940.1, forward strand.
AGGTGATGCGGTTTTAGGGTTCTTTCACCTTTTTAGGCTTTGTGAGATAAATAACAACATTGCTGTAGACGTTAGTGTAGATACAGAAGTCTTTCTTAATATATTGTTATTTATATGGTTCGTAGTGCTCAGCTTTTATCTGGTTTTGTCCATATTTATATATAGTTACGTCAAGTAACTGTCGTGGTAGGATTATTTCTACTAAGTAGGTATACATATTTTTATATGTTATAAACGTGAAAGTGTTAGAAGAGAAAAGAAAGTTCAACTACTAAAACCAATTAAGGTGAAATTTGGTATGGAAATAGTTCGAAGCCTTAAAAAATATTAGGTAACTGTTATCCCGAAAAAAAATTGTAGTCGGTTTTTTCGATAATTTTACGTGCACACTTTGCACACGGAACGTGACTTCTTTTCGTGCGTACAGCTGGCGTCTATCGATTTATATGGCATTACCACGTCAAAAGTAATGTTTCCGAGGGATCTACATTATGAGTGGATATGCGGGCGAAAGCTAGTAATTTAAAAATATTCATAAATTTAATATTATTTTTTGACATTGTTGCGATTAATCTTGAAAACTGCGAACATCTACAAAAACATAAGCCAATTGAAATACATGTTAAGATTAATTATTGATATTTTTTTATGATCAACAATATAACGTCGCTGTAATCAGAATGTCGTATGTTTAATTACCATGTTCCAGGAAACACAAAAAACTGTTTATTAGTGGTACTTTGTAAAAATATACATGTTTTTTTTCGGAAAAGGCAGAATTTTACGCGTCTATTCAATCGTAATATACCTGAAAACAGATTATTACTAGAATATGAAAATTTGTCAACATATGACCTTTCGCATTTTTTTTTTAGTAAAAAAACCAAAAATACGATATTTTGCTTGTCTTTACGACATTTCGACTAATACCTTTTGATAGAAAGGCAATTTGATGTCTCTAATTATAAGTACAATAAGTCCGATTTTTACGTATTTATAAAATAAAATATATTAAAAAACTATGGCATTCTAAAATTACTTAGGTACTAAAATTAGAAATAATATAAAGTCACAGACATAAAAGAGATTTAGTAACGTCTTCGAAATTGAAATATACTGTTTGTAGAAATAACCGTTAAAAGTTTTACGGAACCCTAACGTTTCCTCTTCCATACATCATGACTTTTGCATAGCACCAGTAAGAGCTCGCTAATTGGTAATTTGCACTATTTCCTAGTGCTCACTTATTGACTGTTTACACTGTTTTGACTCTCTATGCTTTTGTTACTGAAGTATAGATGAGCTAAGTTTAGAGGTGCAAGGTAATAATAGCACACACTCATACATTTCGCTTCGAATTGAGCGTTTCGTACCATGAAGTTTTCGTCTCAATCAAAATGGTGAGAAACATACAAAAAACAGTATTTAGAATTGTGTGTGCGATTCGTCTCATTGATTGTTTTAAAGTAATGTCAGCAAAATCTCTAACGAATAATATAGTTTTTTCGTCCCATTAGGTGGGTCAAAAATTTATAGGACGAAACGCTCACCTACTCTTTTTTTTACACAAGTGTTTGTGTCCATTAGAGCCTTTGTTACTTACTTAGCGTTAACTGTGGATAAGTATTGTCTAATTTACTTCCCCTCCCCCATTTCCTGTCCTCCTGATTTATATCAAGCTGAAATTCATATCAAATACTCAGGTGTACTGTCCCTTGGAGCTATGAAAAATCAAACTTCTAAGCCAACGTAATCAAAAGATACAGCCGCTTATGCTGCAAATTTTCGACATTCGCAAGGGAATCAAAACCTACAGGGTACTTTCCGTGAACTCAGAATCTTGAAATTTGGTACGAAACTACATGTAATAGCACAGATAAAGGAAAAGTTGCGAAAAGCATACATTTTTAATTCTATCATATAATAAAAATATTTTTAATAATTTTAAACTTATTGTAGATAATGGTACTGAACCAGTTTTTTTTTACTGAAGTTTGTTTGCCCACATCGGTCAAAGCTGTCGTCGCAAACATCGAAGGAATAGGTAGCTTCGTAGACGCCTCGCGAGCATCGTCTTTTTTTTTTCTAGTCATTATTTGATGAACTTGCATTAAAAAATATTGTATTTTCTCTACTTTTTTATAATAATCATAAACATAATCAAGATAATAACCATTTGCAGCCGAAAAGAAGAAGTGGAGTTCTGCCATTAACAATATCTCACGTTAGTTTCAATGATATATCTTTGTCAAGTCATATGAATATAGGCTCTAAAGCACCATAGGAAAGGATGTGACTAGGAATACTCTTGGACAACGGGAGGAAGTGTTATCCTCGTTTTCCACTAAATGTAGGTATGTAAATATGAAGAGGAGGAGATAATGGTGGTGAGGGCTGGCGCAGGCGGTAGGCAGGAATTAGTATTAGCATACAAACGAGCGCCGCCGGACCCAACGCCTGATTTACGATACATGCTCAACCATTTACACATACATGTATAATTATGTATTAGGTTTGTTTGTGTGTTATTACTTTATTGTACAAAAACCTTGACACTACAGAAAATAAATAAAACAGTTTTAGGTATTTATATCCAGAAATGAATAAGTTAAAAGAAAGAAGCTTTTTAAAAACAAGCTTTTATGTACAGTCGGGAGCAGACAAAACTGACCCCTCTAATTACAGATTTTAATTGTAGGGTACATTTATCTGCCCTTGACTGTACTTTATGTTTCGAGTTATTTTCACATAGCGATGTGCAAAACATTAGCTATTCCGCCATCTTGGTTGTTCCGCCATGTTGGATCTAGAATGACGTCACACAGCTTACCATGTCATTAAAATCACTTCATAATGAAGGCACTTTATTTTAGTTGTGGCAGAGCCACGCTACCGGCAAAGTTTATTTTTGCCAGTAGCATGAATGGGCTGGCTCGTCTGGTGAAGTAACACACTAACAGGAAATTGACATTTGAATAGCTTTACAGATTCTCTTCGTTCGGTGAGTGAGAGACTCGAACGCCCTCCCTCCCCATTTCCACCATGTCCTCCCCCAAGTTCTTGGAAGGCCGGCAACGCTCCTATAACACCCTGGTGTTGCAGTTGTCAATGGGACGTGGTGATCACTTACCATCAGGGGACTCGCTAGTTCGTTTGCCGTCCTATATCAAAAAATCTATAAAATAAGTCGGGTCCGAAACGTGGTCCCTAACTAAGGGCCTCATAAGAAAGCTCAAAGTCGCTCAAAGAGCTATGGAGAGGGCTATGCTCGGTGTTTCGCTGCGAGATCGTATCAGAAACGAATAGATAAGAGAGAATAGATTCGTAAGAGCACAAAGGCGACCGACATAGCTCAACGGATTAGCTCTTTGAAGTGGCAGTAGGCGGGGCACCTAGCGCGTTGAACCGATGGCCGATGGGGCAGAAGGGTTCTCGAATGGCGACCACGTACCGGTAAGCGAAGCGTCGGACACCCACCTACCAGGTGGTCGGAAGACCTGACCAAGGTCGTAGGGAAACGCTGGATGCAGGCCGCTTCCAAACGGTCATTTTGGAAATCATTGGGAGAGGCTTATGTCCAGCAGTGGACTTCTTGCAGCTGATATGATGATGATGATCTATTTTTACACTTTAACACAACAGCCTCCGTGGTCCAGTGGTTAAGGCGTTTGCCTGTTGACCCGGGGGTCGTGGGTTCGATTCCCACCGGAAGCATACTTTGTTTAGTTGTTTCCAGTTTGGTTAGGACATTGCAGGCTTGAATCACCTGATTGTCTGATAATAAAGATGATTCTGTGCTTCGTAAGGCACGTTAAGCCGGTGGTCCCGGCTGGCATCTGGTAGTCGTTAAAGGAACCACGTCAGAGGCCGAGAGGCGGTTCCGAAGAACTCTGACACCAGGGTGTGCATGGTCGATTGACCGTGACACCTACTCGAAATGATTATGATGACTTTAACACATACTAGATAGTCTAGTTAACTAGCAGTGGACCTACCGCCATCTAACGATGACTTCTGGATCTAAGCTTGCCAGAGCCTTTACCAGAGTTTTTCAAAAGAAAATTACATATAGATGACTAATTATAAATCACTTAAATAGCATTGACGAATATTTGCAAACCAATGACACTGAATTTAATTTGACGTTTTGAATGAATGAATGAATAAATATTTATTTGCAGTAAAAGTGGTACAATAAGTAAAGTTGGTTCAAAATAAATCATCAACTTAGTATAATTTAATATAATATATAAATAAAAATTATATAATTTAATATATATTTGTAATATTTAAATTAACAATATTTGCTGACTATGTATTAATTAATTTACCTGCCTAATATTTTAATTTTTTATACTTATTTTGCAATATTGTTATCTCCCACTGACTTTTATATTTCGCATGCTGGAAACAGTTAGGTGTGTGATTGTTATTATTCTAATTCCATATTTATTATACCACTTATATGTTTCGATCAAATATAATGGTAGATACACGATTCGCGCTCAAAAAGTGGCACCGGCAAAACAGCGCACTAATCGAGTTTCGGAGCTGTTTTGTCCACAGTTTCAATAAACCGCGCTAGCACTCACACGTCTCGTGATAACGAAAGTCAGAAAAAAGATGCATAAACTACGCGTCAAAAGTGAAAAAGTAAGATGGAGGTCATACTTTCAGTTTGTACCGTTTTTGTCGTTGTTTGTAGTATGCATGATGTTTTGGGCTCGGGGACATTATTTAGGCTTCATTTTGTATGAGACTGTGTATCTACCGTTTTATTTGATCGAAGAACTCATGCGAATAAATTATTGCCTAACAAACCTCCGTGGTTTTTATTGTAATGCATAATATGTGTTTTTGTATATGTGCTTTAAATGGTAATAAAGAAAAAAAATATATTTGAAATGATTTTGTAGAAATATAAATATCTATGCTTAGAGTTTACTTGTAGCTGGCACCAAACGTGTTAATAAATAAATAAATTAAATTTATTTCAGGTAACTTTAGTAAGACCCATATACATTTCAAATTACTAACTAATACATATAAAAAGAACAATAATACATTAATAATAGTAAATAATAAAAGTCAATAAATAATATATATACAATTCAGTTCCTGCCGCTATACCCGGCACTGTATGTGACTTGTCTGTCACAGCAATGCCGGATATAAGGGCAGTCCAGTCTAGATGCGATCATCGCCAGAACAGTGTTGGTGCTAGCCCTCACTCGGCGCACCAGGGACGCGCACCGCTTGCGCATGCTAGTGTGATAACAGTCTGTCCGCGCGGTCGCAAACATACCAGATGCGCTGCAGAAGCGGGGCAGCCCCAACACTGCTCGGAAAGCATTATTAAATTGGACACGAAGAGCGCTATAGCTTCTTTAATAAGTACAAGTGGGCTCTCTAACAAACGAGACATAATTCTACCTACCGTTGGTACCTACATCCCATTTCTTACTCCAATGGCTTCACTCAATTGATCTGTTGAAAATGTTACTCGTTATCCGTAACAAGTGCCGCTTTGAGCATTAGCTATGCTTGGACGCCACTCAGCTGCGGCCGGGGAAATCTACATGTATAGAGGAAATGAAACTGAAGGGGTGGGGGTGATAATGGGGGGTTATTCCTTTCAGTTGTTTAAAAACCTTTGGATTAGAAACAGTTTATTATATTTTAAACAGCTCGATGGGTATGCATTCTGTGATGGACTATAACAGTGTTAATGGAAAATATGGGAAACTTTCGCCCGAGGCTCCGCCCGCATCAATGTCGATGCCTTTGGGAATAGTACTATTTCTCAGGATAAAAGGTAGCCTGTGTCCTTCTCCGTACTCCAGAGAACTTGTATGCAAAATTTCATGATGATCGGTTCATTGGTTACGGCGTGAACGAGTAACAAACCAACAAACAAACAAACTCACTTTCGCATTTATAATATTAGTTAGGATGATGCGAGATGTGGCTAGCAACCCATCACTATTTTGATTCCGTTTTCTATCTATACGCTTACCAACATGCTAAACGTGACCTTTCGGTCTTATGACCTTAGGCTCTGCCTACCCCGTAAGGGATAAAGACGTGATAATATGTATGTATGTATGCGAGATGTTAATATAAAAAAAGGGGCACTGTATTCTTTCGCAACCAAAAATATAATAACTGAAACAGTTAGATATAAGTACAATGGGAAAATAATACCTACTTATATCTAACTCTGTCACCTTAAAAAAAACTTTAAGAAATCAAGTAAGGTTTACTTGAGTTTTTTAAAGTTTTTTATAGAGGGCTATTTTATATTATTTGTCTAGCATATTTAATAAACCAGTTCGCGTTCAAAATTTTTGAGATGCCTGTCAGGTTTCATATTAAATAAATAAATAAATACGGACAAATCACACAGATTGAGATAGCCCCAAGGTAAGTTCGAGACTTGTGTTATGGGATTCTAACTCAAGGATACTATATTTTATAACAAATACAATAGATAAACATCCAAGACCCAGGCCAATCTGAAAAAGATCATTTTCCATCTTGACCTGGCCGGGGATCGAACCCGGGCACTCCGTGTCGGAGCCTGGCGTGTTAACCACTGCGCCACGGAGCTGTCAAATTTTATTGCATCTAATATAACTACAGAGTATTTTTAAGAGCTGATGTAATGTGCAAAATGAAATGCAATAAATGAATTGAATTGATATAATGTCAATGTGTAATACTGTCTGTGTGAAGGGTTCCGTAGCAGCAAGTAACATAATATAAAAAATCTTGTTATATTTGTGTTGCATCATCATCAGGTCCTTTTTAGTCTCCACTACAGGAGCACGACCCTCTCTGTACTACTAGGGCCATACTTGGCCAGAGCAGCCAGAGGACTTGGCCTACACTCTCCACGCTGGCCAGACGGGTTGGAGAGGTCTCTTAGATGTTTATAAGCTTTGTTTAGCTTGTATTTCCTAAGTCGCCTTCTACGACATCCACGGGAAGACTTGGAGTGGTCCTATTCTACTCTGCCGGATACCACACGGCTATGCCGGATACCACACGGCTATGCCGGATTCCACTCGGCTATATTTGTGTTTATTGAATCAAAATTGCGGTTTACAAAAAAACAACGGGTTACACTCCTGGATTGCCGGCAGAAGTGAAAACTCCGTACTCCGAAAGAGAGGCGGATATTACTTCTCTCCTACGCCGCGCCAGCGGTCACGAGTCACGTGTCCGTCTTACGAATTTTTGATCAGGTCACGTGACCGTAAAAATTTTTAAGCTCGCATCAGGAATGCGAATTTAACATTTTTACCCATCCCAAAAAGTGCACAATGACGCCGAAGAAATTTTCACCTCAAAAAATTATATCATTTTATGTTACATGAGCTAAATTTAGACTTATTTGAGAGAGACGTCACAGCAATAACCCAAGCTTTCGAATTAAAGCTCCATAAAATTAACACTAGACATCAAAGCCCAAAATGATCGATGATATTCAAAAACCAAACATCAACACTTATTATTTTGGACTGGTAATAATTTGTCAAAGTTAACCCTACGTACGCGCCTCCTGTTGACAAAACTTTATTACCGAAAATCGGACAATATTGGACCAAATCGGGCAATATTTTTTTTGTAAATACACCGCCGGTTGGTCGGCGCTATTGAATTGATCTAGTTCTGTGACCCCTAATGTTGTCGACAAAGGAAACAAGAAATTCGGGTTTGGATCGTGTTTGGCATTTTAGATCGATTTAATCGAGACTTATTCTATGTAAGGATAATAGTTAAAAACTGAACTTTAATATCAGAATTTTGTATTGTTTTTTCATGATAATTTTCTACACATTTGAAGTCTTCTGAAGTTATTTATAAGTCTTATTTTATAGTCAACTAGCGATTCCAACCCCGGCTTCACGAGTAGTTTTAAAGATCTAATCATACATAGGTACAGATAGCGGGAAGCAACTTTGTTTTATACTATGTAGTGATTTATACTAGAGAAATGAGAAGATGCGTAGAAAATCAAAAGTCAAAGCATAACTCCGGCGACCTGACCAAAGTCGCAGGGAAAGGCCGGATGCAGGCCGCTTCCAATCCACTTATGAAAATCCTTGGGGGAGGGCTATGTCCAGCAATGAACTTGCTACGGTTGATATGGTGATGATGAGGTAAGACAACGTTAAATGTATATATTAAAGATCAACATGAAATAAAGATCATTAAAAGAAAAAAATATTGATTTCGTGGTAGGAAATAAAGAGAGTTGAGAGTCACTTTCGGACTGCTAATAGTATCTTGCTTGCTTAACGTACTCGTAACTCTAAGGTACGACCGTGACTCCCACAAATCAAACTCTTTCATTTAAATTTGTGTAAGAAAATTGAAGTAACGTCATAACTAAAATACACTAGGTACCTGAAAGAGCTACACAACCTTTCTCCATCGAACCGGTCACAGTATAACGAAACGCAATAAAAAATTTAAAATTCGAATACGTTGAAACAATGGCACTTTCGTTCACTACGGCTCCGTCCGTCTAGCGAACAATGTGGCCGACCCATTGTTACCGGCCATGCCGTCCATTTTAAATGAACAAAATGGCCGCCGTTCCAAATTCGTAACTTGGAGATCTGAAACAATGCTCTCTAATCCTCGTAAGGGTTAAATGGATGCTATTGGTCAACGCGGCCCCGGCAAACTTTTGTTCCCAATTTGAGAGTGTGTGCGGCAAAGTTTTGCGAGACTGTAGTTACGTGTGTGAGTGTGTAGCGTGTCGAGTGTGAAAATGTCGCTTTAATTTTATATGAATGCGGAATTCGGCGATGAAATGTGGAAAATGTTCCGTCTGTTAGGTATGTAGGTTTGTAGTTATTTCTCATTTGGTAGCTGTATGAAACTCAAATTCTTTCAGATGTATAAAAATAACTCGTGTAATCAATTATTACTAATAACTAGCTTTTGCCCGCGGCTCCGCCCGCGTTAATGTCGATCCCTCGGGCACAGTACAATTTCCCGGAATTAAACGTACCCTATGTCCTTCCCCGGGCCTCAAACTACCTTCATACTAAATTTCATCAAAATTGGTTCAATGGTTATAGTGTGAAAAAAAAAACAGACATAGTTACTTTTGCGTTTATAATTTAGTATGGATCACTAATTTGCTAACGGACGAATTATGTATGAGTAACAATTGTTCAACAATTGCCACGATACCAGCTGCTTTTCTTCTCGCGCAAATTTGTAAAAAGCCGATCAAGGGAATTGGATAAAATCGAATCATGCCAACATAATATGTGGCATTTAGGTCTAAAAGGCCTAGGCTCTATCTACCCCGCAATGGAGAAAGACGAGGAGATGGCAACGATGGAGCATATGTACCCCGAATTATACATTTTAAAAACATTTCTTTATAAAATCCTCAAATAATCCCAAATTCTAATGATTAAGATAATCTTCTCAGAACCCTCTGAATTTCATGCGTGACATTTATATAACCTTTTCAAAAACAAAAACTCGCGTCACCGCACATCGGGACATTTTGGGACAATTCATCGAACCGTCAAGTGCGACGGGCGAATCGCAATCAAAACTTCGCGTTGGCAACACATAGTAGAATAAAAATAGTAGCTAAACTTACACCTATCTACCGGATGATAGTAAGCATATTTAAATTTCGAATTGCTTGCCTATACCTAAATACCAGACCGTAAGCGACAGTGATTCAAAGATTCAAAGATTTATTCAGAAAATAGGCCTTTTCAGGCACTTTTTAACGTCAATTCACATTTTGTGCTTTAATACAATTTGCCAAAATGAGGCACAATTCGTCCAAATGCAATGCCATGGATGACTCGCAATTGAAACTTAGTGATAGCAAACCCGCTACCAGTTTTTTTTTTTCTTTTCTTCTATTTGGCCCTCAAACTTCATTCAGAAGCTTATTTTAGCCAGTGTCTATTCTATGTCTCATTCAAAAAAAATTTTATTGTAAACAATGCTTTGACAACTTATAGGCAATCTGTGCAACTGACAGGTACATTTAGCGGAAAATTTAAAAAAAAGTCAGTGTTGCCAGTCATTTTTCCATAATAGTAACGCAAGTTCTTACATTTTTTTTTGTATATTTAGCAAAAAACTTCAACTTCAACCCCATTCGAACAAAAAAAGAATTATTAAAATCGTTTCTTAAATGACGGAGTTCTGAGGTACGAACAAACATTAAAAAAAACAACCGAATTGATAACTTCCTTTTTTTTAGTATGTTGAAACTATCAAAAACATAATTTCAAGTACCGTACCTACATTAGAAACAAAATCAATTTTTTACCTAGAATTATTCCCATCTTCAAATATCTTTATCAATATGCATCAAATTGGTCTATCGAATTAACAAAGAAACAATAAAAAAATTACTATACTATAATATACAAATAAACACGGTACAAAATAACAAGTTAATAAATATTTCATGAAACTCGTTACTCCTTTTGGCAAATCGGTTACAATAAGTTACAATATTTATTTCAGAGAAAATGACACTGGCAAAATAATTTCATTCATTTGTTCATGCAGTCAGGTTGACATTGTCATTTATACAGAAAAAAAATACAAATTATAACCTCGTAATAAACGCCATAATCGAAAATAACGATTTCAGTAAAAGTTTATAAGTAAAATCTAGTGAAATTCATTTAAAAAGGCGTAAATCATTACAAAGCATCGTTTTAAAGTGTTAGTGTTCGAAAGAATTGTGTGATTGAAGAAATATTTGCCAACAACCGTGTCGAGAAGGTTTGTTTACCATTAATTTTTTTTTGCTTGGGACAAATTATCGTTATTTTTCGAGTTATTTTTGCTTGTGTATTAACGAATTGATAGTGTAATTCATTTCGCTGATTTCGACGGAGCCTCTGGTGACAATTCCTACGAATCCACTGGCTTGATCATAAACGACGCAACGAGTCATGAGTTAGAACGCAAACGCTTTAAAGTTATCTTTCTGTTAACGTACTATGGGCTCAACCCACTTTTCTCTGGACTATTATTTGAATGTCTTTCAACCCGTGAGTAGGGTCTGAAGGACCCCACACACCCCTGAGTGTGCCAGCCTGATAATGTAATTAAAACAACACCTTTATTCGTGCCGTCGCCTTTTGTAACGAGTTTTACTTAGTATTATGTACGTTTTAAGAAAACTTTTATTAAGTTGGGTTATTTTTTTTTTGTTTTTACCTATTTGCAATAAAAAAAAGCTGCTGATTTAAAATATATAAAGCATACGAATAATACAGTTCTCGTAAAAGTTGAATGACAAGGGATGTTTTCATTTGTTATTAAATAGAAAGAATATTAAAAATTTAAGACAAAAAAACTTATTTAGAAAAAGAAGAGGAAGTTTAAATAAAAATACAATGGAAATAGAAAAACTAAATGCTTCTTTCACCTAGTTCAGCATTATAGCATATACGCTATTATAGCATATATTTAGCATATACGCAGGATTATAGCATATACGCTATGCCGAAAATGCCAAATTAAATTGCATCAGCGTTGCCATTCAATTCCGCAATGCTGCCATTTGGGTACGATGCCCGGGGGCGAGCATCTGGAGGGATTATACGTACGATTTGTATGTTTTTTAAAAATAGTATTATTATAAATATAGTTAATTCATTTTAGTTTATTAATTGTTTATTAAGTTTACGTTTTAGTATTTTTTTCACAGATAATATTATTAAGTATATAAATTATACCTTTAAATAAATGAACAAATATATAGTTAAATCACCATTGAAATTAGTTTTTTTTTCATTGGAAATCAATACGAAATTGCGAACTGCGTTGCATAAAAAGAATAAAAGCCATAGAGTCACTGTCACAGGACTACAGATACATAAAAAGGACAGCTTATATGAAAAAAATAATGCATAGTGCCAGTACGTCCCATAATTTTATTGACACAATGTACCGTTGTAAATTGGAAACAAAAAGGGGAGGCCTCTGCCCAGCAGTGGGATACTGAAACAGGCTATTAAAAAAAAAAATGTACCGTATGTGTGGATTGAAACCGAGAGAGAGTTGCGAACCTTTGTTTAAATCCCTTAAATTGTTGACCTTCCCATGCATATATATATTGGAATATTTTGTGTATTTGTCAAAACCAATCAACATCTGTTTGCTACACTAAGTGATACAAGAAAGAGAGTAGAACATATTCGACCACAATATAAATTAGTAAATGCCGGTCATAATACGGCCCTTATCAGAAAAAGTGTATTTGGTATGGCACCTGTTATTTATAATAAGTTACCTGACAGTTTTAAGGATCTAAATGTGACGACTTTTAAACGACAATTTAAATTATTTTTGACTAAAAAATGTTATTACACTATTAATGATTATTTAATTGACAATTTACAATGTTGAAATTATAATTTCAAAAAGATTTATGACTTAGATTATTGTATGTCTTAATTTGGGCAGGACACGGCTGCACTAACACTATTGTAAGAACTTTTTATTTACCTGTGATCCACAATAAATATTATTTGTATTTGTATATTTGTATGACATCGTGAAATTTAGCGGTGTAATATTCAAGCAGACGAAATGTATCGCAGTGACATCTTTGTTTTTTTTTTTTTGCAATTTGTATATTGTTTACCGAATTTCGACACACACATGTTATCCGATAAAAGTATGATACTCCTGTATCATACCTAAAAATACAATTTTCATGAAAATTATATAATCGCCGGACGAATTTCTATGTAAAGTCAAATGTTTTTTTTTCGTTTCTTACCTTTTTTTCCTGCAATTCTGTATTCCATTAGGGATTCTGATTCCCAGATTTCAATATAGCTAGGAGCTTCAAAATCACGCTGTATATCCATTGCATCCATGCGGAGCCGGGGTCCGGGTCGTTAGTACCTTCATAAACAAAAAACACACAGCCGAGTTCATAATCTCGCAAACAAAAGACCTCTGGAATTTGAGAGTGAGGCGGATCCGAAATTTTCGGGTAACATTATACCCGTACATTAGAGCTAAGTGATAGCGTCACATTTGTTGGATTAATTCATCATCCGAATTGCCGTGGCCAGACTGATGGCCCGGAACGCCCCCCCACCCTCTTTGGTAGGGGGTTCTACTCGCCTAACTTCACTGTTACATGGTGTTTTAATTGTGAGAGGGTTTTTGTTGTGTGGTGTGGTGAGGTGAGTTTTTAAAAGTGAAACAGGGTTGGACGATGTCTTTGAATTGAAGTTTTCCGAAAATGTAAAAAAAACGTCAGGGTCCAATCAAACAAACAAACCATTATCCGACCCAAATAAATGAACAATGATAGCTGACAAAACGTCAAAGTAATAAGTGTCAATTTATTTTGATCGGGTAATGGTTTAAACCTGGTACTAAAATTAGTCCTCGTTTTAAAATAAGACGGTTGGAGTATAGAATAGTTCTCGGTCGTAATAATAACATAACAATTAGTCCGTCAGTTAGATAATCAAAAAATATTGGACACGTATTTTTTCTTTTGTCAAATAAACAATAAATGGAAAAGATAAAGCGCGTCAAAGTTTAGGAGGGGGGGCTAGTGACGTCAAAGTTTGCTAAAAATTGTAGCAAACTATGACGTCACACGGAACTTCAAAGGGCTATCTCTTTATAATTTTTTGTTTAATCGACAAAAGAAAAAATACGTGTCCAATATTTTTTGATTATCTAACTGACGGACTAATTATATTTTTTTAGGAAACTAGCATATTATTCTGAATGGTATTTTATATTCCGTAATTTAGAATATAACAGAGAGAGAGAGAGAGAGCGCTTTTGTTCGTGTTTATATCTTTTGCAACGTTGCCCCCAAATGGATAGAAGAATTTTGATGCGGTTTTCATTATTTTAAATTAGCTTTTGATCGCTGCTACTGTGCATCACTGCGCTTACATTAATCTCACTTAGTATTTTTTTGAGAATATTAATGTTTTACATACTCAACAACAAATAAAAAAAAAAAAACACTATAATCGTTTGTGGTTAAGATGTGACAAACATACTTTCATATTTTTATTAGATAGAACTAGAGTAAGCTGATTGAGTTGTTAGCTATAATTAGTTGATATGAGATCACCCTGATCAGCCAAGAAAGACATCCAGTTAGTTAACTTTAAACTAGTTAAAATAGGCATAGTCCAAAATCGGTATGACCTAGGTTTAATGGAAGGCCAAATCAAGGCGGGGGTGGCTTTTTAAATTTTTAGTTTTGTTTTAAACTATAAAGTAGCTCTCGCCCGCGGCTCCACCCTCGGGAACAGTGTACTTTGTCCCGGAATAAAATATATCCTTTTCCGTAGGCGAAATTTTAAGATAATTGGTTCAGTAATTACGGCTTGAAAGCGTAACAAACAACCAACTCACTTTCGAATTTATAATATTAGTTAGGACGTATCTATTCGCAATTTAAACTCAAAAGAGTGAGAGTAAAACCGAAAAAGTGTAAAAAAAGTCAGAAAAATATGTTTAATCCATCATCAAATACAAGGTCCAAACCATTTCCACTCATAATACTACCTCTACAGTACAGAAATTCAAATATTAAATTAAAAATATAACCCACTCATTCCAAGCACATAATAAAAATACCTCAGAAGCCCCGAATCAGCACTAGATGCGCCATCCCGCTGCCCTTTGCCACCCCGAATTAGTCTTCGGGGGGCACCCCCCTCAGGACACTGCGAGTGTAGGATAAATGGGAGGGCTGGCTCTTCTGGTTAAGTGTAGATTTTCCGAATGCGGTGTTGATGACGGCGGCTAAGGGTTGGCCGTGTTTTATCGATAACTTTTCATAATTAACATTTTTTACAAGCCTAATACTGCTGCGACGTTTACTTAAATAGAGAACATGTATTTTATTTTTTTCCGTTCTGCTATAGAAAAACTCCAGAAAATAGGCTCAACATCTTTGAGATATAAATGTTGCAAAGTCACATTTTGTGGACGAGTCTATTACACCACCTTAATAAGACTAGACAGATGCAACGTCACTTTATTATGGCGGATATGAGAAGCTTGTAATTGTATGTATAGGAAAGGCCTTATAATAAATACTAACTTTTGCCCGTGGTTCCGCCCGCGTCAATGTCGATCCCTCGGGAACAGTACTTTTTCCCGGGATAAAATGTACCCAATGTCATTCTCCGAACCCCAGATAACGTATATGCAAAATTTCATGATGATCAGTTCAGTATTAACAAAGCGAAAGCGTAACAAACAAACAAATAAATAAACAAATTTACTTTCGCATTTATAATATTATAGTTAGGATAGTTAGGATTAGGATTATGTCCAAAGCAACTTAAACCAAACTCAACGCACCTATATCTAATCAAATTGTTCTAAACCGTTATTTTAGGCAGATACTTAAGTAATCAGAAATATTTTTCAAAATATACACATCATGCACACTTTCTATTGTGACCAGAGTAAAACATGCCCCATTAAATATCCTAGATATTTATATATTATACTCAAGACAGTAAATGACAATGATTCTTAATCATGTATAGGTCATGTCCATGTAAGAATTCAAATGAAAGAACATTTTGTGTATATTTATGAGTGAGTAGCCCTTTATTATATTATGAATGCGAGAGTATTTTTTTTTTATAATTTGCCTTAACTTTTAACTGATACTAATGGACTTTTGCATAAACGTTATCAGTATTACAAAAAAAAAGAAGAACGAAAGAAGATCCCGAAGGATGGTTATAAACCACTTCGCAAATAAGGCACGATTTCTCTTATGTAACTTTTTTTAATCATTTTACCGGTAACTCGTTTATGAATCTATTATTTCTTGCATATCCCTATAAACAAATTAAAATAAGTAAACTTCTAATTTACAAGATTAAGAACAAATCTTATAAATATACCAGGGAAGTAAAGAACAATACAGTAGTCGCACTCGATCGTCTGATAGCATTTTATCTTTGTTTTCATCAATCAGTAGCTCAAATAACTTTTCCTTATTTTTTTGTTTTCTTGGTATTTTTCTTTTCAAATTAAAAATGTTAAAAATATCGTTGATTTCGAAAACCAACAAAAAGTATAACCCGGAACAGTGGTATTAAATACTCGTGTAAATTTGTCTATATTTCCTTACGTCTTTTATATTAATACCTACGTATTTTAAATTTATCAATAGTTAAAAATTTTTAAATTGCTCCTTACAATCACGATGTACAGCGGTAGTAAATACTCGTATAAGATTGCCCGTATTTCCCCACGCCTTTAATATCGATATATCTTTAAAAATTATCGATATCGCCCCCTCCCTAGCCCATTCCCCGAGACCGTTGGACAGCGGTAGTAAATACTCGTGTAAAATTGTCCACATTCCCTCCTGCAGGCTTTGTCTTGTATTCTTTGTGTGTGGGGGTTCGGTATGTACGACTGAAGGTGTTATGTGTTATACACTTCCCTTAATAACGATCTTGCCGTGATATGCTGTAAGGAAAGTAATGGATTAGGAGAAAAATAATTCTAAGTTGCTTATTGATGTCATCATTTCGAGTAGGTGACACGGTAAATCGACCATGCATACCGAGATTACCTCTCACACATGCATTGATGTTATTATAAAAAAGTTAGAACCTACGCGCAATAGTATTAGAGATTTTTTTATATCTTATTTCAAATTAAATTATCTTTATATCCATTTTTATATATTTTTTTTGTTTTATTACCTGACTAGGGCGAAGCCTGAAAGGAGGTTTATAATTTTAGCCGATACATATATATATTACATATACATTAAATATACCTTTATTCCCTCTTATCCCTGGTTATAGGCCATAGCCTCATCACATAGACGTCACATTCAATATGCCCAAGTAAATAGCGTAAATTCGAAAACTTAAATTTTTTATCAGTTTATAAAGTCTTATAATTCGATGAATGCCGGATGCACGCCCGTAAAACCGTCACGTTCCGTGTGTAAACGATAGCGTGGAACAAACGATAGAGAAGTACGATCGGCATCTATCTCTCTCATCCCCGTTATTACGTAAAACTATCGTCCGTAAACCAATTTTACAGAAAAAATATTTTTTTTTAATTTTCAATATTTAAGACTGGCCTACGTTATATGGGGTCTATGCCTAATTTCACAAAATAATCAAAGTCCTTTATGTGAAATAATATAAGTTAAAAATAAATTTGGTTTTTATTTTTATTTTTTTTGTTTTAAAAAAATTATTACCAGGTCAGCAGAAATGCCTTCAGGATAAATTAAGTCCAAGGAATGTGTAAATATTTTGTGTTTTAGATGTGCGTGTCACGCAGAGAGAGGGTTAATTGCTAAGCACAAATGAGACGCTAGTGGTTACGGCCAACCGACCGACACCTGCCATAAGGCGCGACGCTCAGTGGATTTACCTATCCGGACAAGAACCGAAATGTGGCGATTTCGGTTGCGCGATACAAAGTAAATAAATAAATTTTTACGGTTAATATTAAATAACTACAGTTTAAAGTTTTCGATCAATCTGAGTTACCAGTAATCACTTACGGGTCTGAAACGTGGTCCCTTACTATTGGTAAATTCGTGAGAAAGCTTTAGTTCGCTCAAAGAGCAATGGAGAGAGTTATGCTTGGTGTTTCTTTGCGAGATCGAATCAGAAACGAGGAGATCTGTAAACGAAAAAAGGTCACCGATATAGCTCAGTGGATTAGCCCTTTAAAGTGGC
The DNA here is from genome assembly GCA_947532085.1 of Elegia similella. Classification (NCBI taxonomy): domain Eukaryota; kingdom Metazoa; phylum Arthropoda; class Insecta; order Lepidoptera; family Pyralidae; genus Elegia; species Elegia similella. The sequence continues at coordinate 2,959,907 of OX383940.1, forward strand.
AGAGTAAAATCGTTGGCCAATGGGGCAGAATGTTTATCAAATGGCGGCCACGTACCGGAAAGCGTAGCGTTGGACACCTACCGACCAGTTGGTGTGACGACCTAATCGAGGTCGCAGTAGGGCGCTGCCGAAATTCAATTTTTTTAAACAAAGTTGGAAGTCTCAATACATGTTCACATCTATTTTTGAACGACATATTTTCTTTTCTTTGCAAAATCGAAATATTACTAGCGTTTCGGACCGACTACTGATGATGATGATGAGAAGAATACGCCGAAAGAAACTCAATTCAGACTAGATAGAGCAGTGGACATCTTGCGGTTGAGATGATGATGATGAGGTACAGAGGTAGATAAATATATAACATATTTATTTCGTTCATTATAACACCCATAATAAAAATTGAAACAAAAACTACAATAAAACTTAAAACTAAACATTATTAATGTGTACCACAGTAGCCCAAAAAGGCTATATATCAGCGAAATGTGACTTGAGTGAGCAACTACTGATTTTCAGCTGTCACCTTAGTTGAGAAGACGCGCACTAACAACTGGTAGGTATCATTCCTATTAAATGTAATTTTAAAGACTATAATTCATAATTCATTTATTTTTGTCGGACATGGGTAATATACATTTATAAAAAGGTGTTAGTGTTACATAGTGCGCTATGCTGCGCCGTCAGGCATACAAAATTCGATACAGTTTTATTGTGTTAATTGTAGGTATATAGATTAAAGATAAAAATGGATTGTCATGGAAAATTTATATAAATCTTAATAAATGTCAATGTCAAACTTGCTAGTAAATTAGATGGTAAATAAGTCAACGAATAAAATGATAACTAATTATCATCATTCTCACAGATTAAGATAATGTCATTGTTGATACGAGTATTACATTCTAATAACTAATATGTGTTGTCAGATAAGTATTCATCAACAGAGTAATATGTGTTGTCGATGAGAAACAGATAAAGAAGTCGTTTGAAGACTTATATTTCTTTGCATGCTCTAATTTGTGCGGGCAGATTGTTATAAATTTTTCTGACTATACACTAACTATTCTAGCGTTAAATTTCAATGCGATAGTCTTCATTGCCATCTTTCTTAGGTTGTAGTATTGTCTGGCATAAACAGAAAAACGTCCTTGGATCCCCTTGTAACTTTTATTCTAGATTGGCCTGGATTGGCATTGAACCACATTTTGCCATACTATTTTTACATCTACTATGTCCAATGATTTGCCAGCTAATTGGTGTGGTTAAGAGCATAACAACAAGTTCCTTTCCTAGCACGAAATATATTATTTAAATTTGCAATATCCTATAATGGTGCAGTGTCCGCTGTTCCTTCTCACAAAATGTCTCCCTTTCACCTTCTACTTTCGCTTGGGTAATCTTATTTTTGCCTTCGCCAGGGGATTGTGACCTCAACCCCAAGATAATACGGGTGAAATTCGCACCACCTCACAACTGGAGTTAAAATGTATTACCTTTTATTGTGATCCTCAACACGGATTAAGAGAGCGCGCGGTTTTGAATTTTGATTCGGATTGTAGCGCCAACCTGGCCATTTAAAATAGACCTTTCCAAGATTATTCGCTGCCCGCATTTAATATCCTCTTCGCATTTGCAGGGGAAACGTGGGAGGTCTTCTCAAAATGGCCGGGTGATAACTATGCACACCTATTTTGTCTATGGCTCTGATTACATTCTCAAGAACGGTTCTTAATGAAGATTTTGAATGTTGGAGGTGTGGTCTCTCTTTAAGTAGTTGCTGTTAATGTTGCCTCTGGCTGTAACAGTCGCGAACTTCTGGAAACTTCTATAGGTAAAGGCTATAACAATAATACTTACTATTTTACTATAATAACAATAGAAGAAATTATTTAGAAATTGTATCCGTATAAAGTATAAAATATTTAAAAATATATAAATGGTGTGTGTAATGTCTTTAAAAGCCACAATGATTACTTATGGTCTTAACTTATGTATAGATATCGGGTGGCATATATAAAAGTCCAATGGTCTCGTGATTTTATAAAGATTGTAATTTAACAAACTAAAATGAAAAAGTCACTGGACGAGCACTTTTCAAAATGGAGAATTAACAAACAAAAGATTTTTACTAGTATTAAAAAAATATGTAGGTGATTTTATACCTATTATTTATATACTTAAGTATAAAAAATTTCATGACCTTTGTGGCTTAGTACCGCCTTTGAATTATAAGAGTTCAATCCCCGGCCAGATAATGATGGTAAACGAGTTTTTTTTAGATTGGGATGTTTGTTTATATCATTCTTACGACTCAAGTCCACAACTCAATGTGGGGCTAGCTAGGGCATGCTAATGTACATAAAATAAAAAAAAACCTTCGACATCATTTTCTTTCTGATATAAATAGAATATAATAGAAGAAAACCCACTTGTTTTATAGCCCTCTCAATTGTAGCTGTATTTTTTATAGCTTAACTATTAGTACAACCAAGAATATGTTAAAGAGTAAGAATATGTTAAATGTTTTTCTGGCTCGCAATTTACTAACATTAGGATAAGTATTTTGTTTTTTACTAATACTCTATGGATCATGGTCTGAAATAAAGAATTTATTATTATTATTAAACAGTCTAAAGAGCTATGGAAAAAATATTAAAAGGAAATCGCCAAATATGAAAAACGTAACCTCTATTACTTAAAAATATTATAATTTTGCTACTTACCTATACAGTCTTCTATCATATATTTATACAATAGTTGATAATAATGATTATTATTTAAAGAACAACAAAATTGCTTTACAATATCACGTATTCTATCGACCGATGTCCTCTCTACCCTTCCGTTCGTGTGGCCAGTCATTAGGGCGGTCTAACCCTTCCGCGCAGCCCCAAAAACGGGATGACCCACAGATGACCCGCCGACCCGGTTTTCCCCGTTTTTGTCAAAATTATTAGCCAACAACGTCGCGTGGCTATTGTCGCGTAAAAACGTTATTTCCACATAATAATATTTTATTATTTATTGTGAACACATGTCGCCGTATCATTATTTTTATGAGTGTTGATGTGTCGATAAGTTATTAGTTTTGAGTTGTGTTTGTGGTGTAATACTGGTTATGTGAGATAAACATTATTTTGTGACATTTTAATTTTGCCAAGTTCTATTATATTTTTTTCATGGGGAACTTAGTAAGAAATATGGTAAATTTGCTTCCGCCTGCAACGGAACCCTAAGGAACAGTTGCTTTCCGAGATGAAAATACTTTATGCCTTTCACCGGGCCTTCAAATTTTGATGAAACTTTGTATGGAGGTCCATACAAAATTTCATCTAAATCTGTTGAAGCGTGAAGAAGAAACCGACCGAGAGGCAAACAAAGTTAAGAAAACTTAAGCGTTCTCTCTCATCTCAGCAAAAAAAGTACAACGGCTTACACTATGCAGAGAACTTACGCAACACACAAATAATTTTCCTAAAACTACAAAGCAGCCAAAAAAAATTTTACACAATCAATATTGACGTCAGGACAGACAGCGGCCTAGTAACTTGACAATATCAAATATTAAAGTAATTTGTCTAAGGATATTATTAGATATACATTAGATTATACATTTTAATAAAATACTCCGTGGTCCAGTGGTTAAGGCCTGTAGACCCAGGGGTCATGGGTTCGAATCCCACGGTAAGCGTACTTTGTTTAGTTGCTTCGAGTTTGGTTAGGACATTGCAGGCTTGAATCACCTAATTGTCTGATAATAAAGATGATTCAGTGCTTCGGAAGACACGCTTATTATAAATCAAAATTCTTAAATTTTATCAGCGTTTATTTATAATCTTCATCATGATGAAGTCCACTGATGGACAAAGGTCTCTCCCGAGAGTTGTTCTTTAATGGTAAGCTAATGTCATAATCGCCACACTTGGGATTGGCAAGCGCTATTTCTTTGGCTTCTTGTGCTTCCAATGTTGCTGCCCATCGTAAGCAGTGTTAAGCTAGGGAAGGATAATAATAATAATAAATATATACGGACAAATCACACAGATTGAGCTAGCCCCAAGGTAAGTTCGAGACTTGTGTTATGGGATACTAACTCAACGATACTATATTTTATAACAAATATATATATAGATAAACATCCAAGACCCAGGCCAATCTGAAAAAGATCATTTTCCATCTTGACCTGGCCGGGGATCGAACCCGCGCACTCCGAGTCGCAGGCTGGCGTGTTAACCACTGCGCCACGGAGCTGTCAAGGAAGGATATGAATTTGTTGAATCTGGGAAGGGAATGAAGGTATTGGAATACAACTTACACGAATGAGTAGCAACTCGGGAGTCCGGGCGCACGTACCTGATGCTATACTTGCAAACACCGGCCAAGCAGTTCAAAATGATTGACCTTTACCAACGTTTCTTAAATCTATAATAGGTATATATACGTACTAGCTGTTGCACGCGACTTCGTTCGCGTTTCTGTTATTATGATTAATTAGTATACAATAGACGAATAATTTTCCCCCGTTTCCAAAACATTTTTTATTGATGCTTCATTCCTATTAGTCGCAGCGTGATGTTTTATACCCTAAATTCTTCCTCAATAAATGGACTATCCAACACAAAAAGAATTTTTCAATTTTAACCAGTAGTTCCTGAGATTAGCGCGTTCAACAAACAAACAAACAAACTCTTCAGCTTTATATTATTAGTATAGATTTAAAAACGTATGCAACTAGAAATATTGTTATTTTAATAAATCAATAAATGATCGGTACAATTTTACAAATTTATCAAAAGATCTACCGTAATGATCTAAAACTTTGTCATTTCGTTTTAAAAAATATATAATCGGTTTTTGTGTATTATTTGGCGAGCTCCGTGGCGCAATAGTTAACAAGCCAGCCTGCGACACGAGGGCCCCGGGTTCGATCCCCGGTCAGGTCAAGATGGAAAATGATCTTTTTCGGATTGGCCTGGGTCTTGGATGTTTATCTATATATGTATTTGTTATAAAATATAGTATCGTTGAGTTAGTATCCCATAACACAAGTCTCGAACTTACTTTGGGGCTAGCTCAATCTGTGTGATTTGTCCGTATATATTTATTTTTATTATTATTGCATACATATATACATAGCATTACGTCTTTATACCTTACGGAGTAGACAGAGCCTAAAGTCATAAGACCAAAAGGCCACGTTTAGCGTGTTGGTAGGCGGAAAACGGAATCAAACGCATCGCCTATTTCCCCCATTCCCTTGACCGGCTTCTACAATCTGCGCGGGAAGAGAAGCAGCTGGCACATTCTACCTTTTTTTCTCCTAGACCAGCATGGAATAGTATTATTAATAAATTTGCTAAAATTCGTTATAATATTTTCTATGTTCAAAGATAACATTTCACGTCGCATTGTATAATTCTATGCATTATGTCCCTTGCACTTTTTAACTGCAATTTATGAATGCAAGCAAACTGAAACCAGTTTCTCTAGAAAGTACCCCTTCGCAAAATCTATTTTGCAAAAAGTTCTTTGTTAAAATAGCAGATGGTCAAATTATAATGGCCATAAGTTATATTATTAAAATATTAAACTTAACGATCATTTATTGATTTATTAAAATAACAATATTTCTAGTTGCATACGATTTAAAATACGTATTACAGCTTTAAATAACTTATTATTTAGTATTATAAATCATCAAATTGCTCTTTTAGCAAAAATATATTTTAGTAAATAAAATAAAGTAATTTATATCACCAATACTCAGACGTAATTTTTCGAGGCATTCTTTATATATGATTTTTTTAGTTACAAATTATTACTTTGATGGTGAAATAATATATTATAGAGATGAATTCCTATTTTATTTTACTTTTATCTCATATTTTGTGTGATATTTTCTTTGATGAATGAAAATATTAGCTAAATAGGCACATTTATTTAGTGTTAGTAGTACTAACACTAATGTATGAATGCCTTATTAAGCAAACAAATGAAGTTAAATTGACAGTGTGGTACTCCCTAGTTTGACCATAAATTGTACATCTTATCAGTTTCGGAGATATTGAATGTCTTGCTGGAAAGCAAAAACAGTTTCTTAAACTCTTAATATAGTGAATTTGTATACATTAAAAACACATGCTATATTTCACTTTAGTGAGTCTACTGGGTATGGGTTATTTTTGTTAATCATATAGCTATAGACAAATAATCTACTAGGAAAATACTTTCCACTTTTTCTTTTACTTTCTCGTACCTCTTTCAGCCATACGCTTCAAGTTAAATCTAGGTTTAGCCTACTCGTTTGTTCAAGCCTAAGTTCTTAACATTTCAAAATGCAAAACAAATGCGTATTTTTATTTATGAATTCATTTTATTTCATTTATAATTGATAAAACTTTTTAGGTAAAAGAAAACTACTCCAATCAAACCTTCTAAACCGATTTTGACAAAATTTCAAAATTTCACGGAGGGACTGGGCTCGATCCCCGGCCAGGTCAAGATGGAAAATGATCTTTTTCAGATTGGCCTATGTCTTGGATGTGTATTTATATATGTATTTGTTATAAAATATAGTATCGTTGAGTTAGTATCCCATTACACAAGTCTCGAACTTACTTTGGGGCTAGCTCAATCTGTGTGATTTGTCCTTATATATTTATTTATTATTATTATTTATTATTACACTACCTATTTCAAAATCAAGCTGGATAAATAAATATAACACAACCACTCACCCTCTGCACTCTCCATCACTTCGTTCGATCTACCCTTAATAGAATCCCCTTGCATGGACACTGTCCACCCTAGGGGCGGAGCCTACACACTGCCCATTGGTCAGTCACACAGGCGAGTCGTGATTGTAGTCTTATTGGATTATCCGGAATGTTATTGGAAAAACAGGAAAAAATCTTGTTAGAAGTAAAATCTCAAAGTTCTACTTCTGTAACTATAGCCAAGTATGGCTCTAGTAGTACAGAGAGGGTCGTGCTTCTGTAGTGGACACTAAAAAGGACCTGATGATGACGATGATGATGATCTTAAAACTATCAATCAACCTTTCCCCTTTTGTGGATTATTTCTATTTACGGACGGAGTTAATTTGGTGCTACTACCATATCACTATTTGATCTTATTCTTATTGTATTTTTACTTGTGCAATAGAGAGGTCGGGTAATATTCTTTTTAAACTTTCTCGCTTTAAACAGATCATTATGTATCTAAACGGGACTTAGCACGAACCTTGTTATTATTTGTTTCCGTTGATGTTTCAATGGAGTTCATTGAAACGTCACGTCAACGAGACGAGTGTCTCGTTACGACCAAGATAGATGTTTAGATATACAATTAGGTCGAGTAGTCTCAAGTTGAAACTAGTAACATTATTTCAAAAATAACAAAACCGATGCAATCCCATTTAGTATAACATAAAACCTAAGAACAGTTAGGTTTTTGAGACAAGCTCAACGTTACCTTTAACAGTCGTTACGTGATTTTGAACCTCCTAGCTGTATTGGAATCACGGAATCAGATTCCCTAATGGAATACAAAAGTTGATTGCAAAAACAAAAATTTGGTCTCCCATAAAATGTCGCTGATTAAGCTGGACGAATTTCTATGGGAGGTAAAATACTTTCTTTACGTTATTTCCTTTTTTCTTTTCCATTAGGGATTCTGATTCCCAGATTTTTATATTATAGCTAGGAGGTTCAAAATTAAACTGTATAGATGTTTACCTCTCTCCTAAATTCATCATCATCATTAGGTCCTTTTTAGTCTCCACTACAGGAGCACGACCCTCTCTGTACTACTAGAGCCCTACTTGGCTAGAGCAGCCAGAGAACTTGGCATACACTCTCCTCCCTGGCCAGAGGGGTTGGAGAGGTCTCTTAGATGTTAAGCTTTGTTTAGCTTGTATTTCCTCTCCTAAATTATATAATTTTATCTCCTGCATTGCGACAATAAAAATAAAGCCACTGCTTGACCAGCGGTAGATAATATTGCCCCAGCGCCATTGCAAGTCACGATATAACTTTGGCCGTTTCCCGAACATTTGCGAGTTTGTGGAATGAAACGCAAAATAAATAAATATATGCGGACAAATCACACAGATTGAGCTAGCCCCAAAGTAAGTTCGAGACTTGTGATAACGGATACTAACTCAACAATACTATATTTTATAACAAATACATATATAGATAAACATCCAAGACCCAGGCCAATCTGAAAAAGATCATTTTCCATCTTGACCTGGCCGGGGATCGAACCCGGTCACTCCGTGTCGCAGGCTGGCGTGTTGACCAATGCGCCACGGAGCTAGTCAAAATAAATACACTTATCTCTGTACTTTTCGTTCACATTCATGCAATCCTTGGAATCGTTACAACACGTACTTGAAACGTATCTAATTTAAAAAAATATTTACGACTAAAAATAAGATTCATTTAAAAGAATTGATAATATATATTTTATTACAATATCATCATTGCCTTCCTCGCCTTTTATCTATTTGGGGTCGACTTTGCAACTTCTTTGTCGACATACATAAAGCTAAAAAATTTGCCAATAGCTGCCAAACAGATTTTACCTTCCCATTTTTAAAAAAAAAAGGACACAAGCAGTTGAAACGCATTATTTTCCTGACAGGTTAACACACCTTAGTCAGCCTACAACGTAGAGCTACGACTACTACGCCGTAGACATCGTAGAGGTGCTACGAAACAGACTTTCAACATTTTATGTATTAAACCTGCTCATGCGCATTTTTTTTTTAATATTGGCCTCTCGCTCAAACGAATTTATTATTTTCAAATTGTCATTTGTATTGCTTCAGATTCCGCTATTAAAACAGAATATTACATTTTTTCTTATAACATAATATTAGATTAGAATAAATCATCTTTTGTTTTTTGTCTTTTAATTTATGATTATAAAGAAAAAAGAAGTTCAATTGCATCAATGTAATTATCAGTAAAATATTGTCATTTTTAAAAATATTGCATAGTTTTACATGATTTAGCGACATCTAAACGTTTAATATTGAACTAATTGTCACATTAGCGCCATCTTGTACCGTAGGCTAGAATTAAATCAGACTAATCGATGGCATTATAATCTAATTGGAAAATATTTCCTTTTAACTTATATAACTTCTAACTAGATTTATAAACTTACTGGAAAACACTAATGGAATATAAATAATCTACTTTATTTAAATTTTCACACTGTCGTGTATTTATATGTAATTTTATTATTTACACAATTAATCTTTTGAGAACTTGTATACTTATTAATATTTCTACTAATATTTCTCTGAAATATACTGTTTAAAAAAACTTGGTACAGTGTAGCCAATATAATTTTTTTCAACTAATCATAGGTCGCAAGATACTTATATAATAATTTTAAATATTACTTCATATGAACATCAACAAGATTCATTTAATACTTATACATTGTAATAAGCGAAAATGTATTGAGCACATAACAAAAAAAAAAAAAAAGAGAAGTATTTTTCTTTTCCTAAAAAAATATTTATTAAATAAAAAAGACAAGAATTAATTCACATAAATTGACACACAATTTTTTGTGATTTAAATTACACCTTGGACCACACGTCAAAACTATCCTTTGCAGTTTGCTTACTCCAACTTCGGCTACTCGACAACAGATGGCGCTAGGAGGGTATATAATATTTTATACGATGGCGCGAAGCTTCAGAGATTTTGCAGTTTATTTAGCATTTGTTTTTGAGAAATGTTTATATTTACAGTTTTATATGTAAGGCCTGGTGAACATAGATACAGACTTCAGCCTAGTTAGGTGTCTCAGAGTACCTCAAAAGCTTCATATTTAAAAACTGTGAAAACTCTTGAATTTAATGTGGTAAGTTACTTGTGAAGTTTAATAAAGAATTTGTAAATTGTATTGTGTTTTATTTTTGTAGTAAGTAATATTTTTATTTGTATCTTTTTCGTCCATAATTTGCGTTGTTTTAGATACCTCAAGAACTTTTTTCGTGATGGCTGATTGGTATCAGTATGTTGTCTATCGCTCCCTGAAAAACGGTGTGTAATTTGGCATAATAATCGGTTTTGTAGTTAAGGCGTGATAGCGTAACAAACGAATAAATGCACTTTCGCATATTATATGTTTCAGTAATTAAGAATTTTTACTAGGAAGGAACCGTTTCGTTATTAGGATTTTTTTGTATTTATCTTGTAACTCAATGCATAGGAATAAGTAAGTCATCATCATTGCAGCCTGATGATTCAAGCCTGCAATATCCTAATCAAACTGGAATCAACTAAACAAAGTATGCTTCCCGTGGGAATCGAACTCACGACCCCTAGTTATACAGGCAAACGCTTTAACCACTGGACCACGGAGGCAGTTGAACCCGTAAGTATAAGAACAAATAATAAACAACTTTCATGAAGAAAAACCTCAAATTTGCTAAGAAAAAAATCAGTTTTTTCCGCGTCTTAGATTTTATTTAATTTTGTATGGGCTGCAGATTTATAATAATTTAAAATTAAATTTGTTCATCATATCAATATCTGGATAGATGGCTCGATTAGTTGACAATTAAGTTTGTCGACTACTCCCAATTCGCAATAAAATCGCCTCATGCATTCAAGCAAAGCTTTACAATAGGCTAGTTTCCTGGGTCGTAATAATAACATAACAATTAGTCCGTCAGTTAGATAATCAAAAAATATTGGACACGTATTTTTTCTTTTGTCAAATAAACAATAAATAATAAAGATAAAGCGCGTCAAAGTTCAGAAGTGGGGGCTCGTGACGTCAATGTTTACTAAAAATTGTAGCAAACTATGACGTCACACGGAACTTCAAAGGGCTATATCTTTATATTTTTTTTTTTCAATCGACAAAAGAAAAAATACGTTTTTAATATTTTTTTAATATCTAACTGACGGACTAATTATATTTTTAGGAAACTAGCCTATTTGCGTTGTTTTAGATTCTTCAGGAACATTTTTCGTGGTGGCAGACTGGTATTACTATGTTGTTATCACTCGCTGACAACCGGTGAGTGAAATGGCATAATGATCTGTTTTACGGTTAAAGTGTGAAAGCGTAACAAATGAATAAATGCCCTTTCGCATATTATATGTTTCAGTAATTAGGAATTTTTAGTAGGAAACCGTTTTGTAAATAGGATTTTTTTTTGTATTTATCTTGAATCTCAATGCATATGAATAAGTAAGTATAAAAAGAAATCCCGTCTGGCCAGCGTGAAGAGTGTAGGCCAAATCCTCTGGCTGCTCTGGCCAAGTATGGCCCTAGTAGTACAGAGAGGGTCGTGCTCCTGTAGTGGAGACTAAAAAGGACGTGATGATGATGAAGAAGAAATAAAACAACTTTTATGAAGAAAAACCTTAAAATTGCTTAGAAAATTCAGTTTATTCCGCCTCTTAGAATTTATTTTAATTTGTATGGGCTGCAGATTAGTAATTAAATAATAAAATTGACTATCATATCAATATCTGGATAGATGGCTCGATTAATTGACAAATAAGTTTGTCGACTAATCCGAATGCACAATAAAATCGCCTCACAATTCAATTTAATTCAATCGTTTATTGTTTTGTAAATATACAGGTCTTATCTTACAAAATATGTACTGAGTAGCAACTAAGGGCCCTGTCGGGCTTTGCAATAAGAGTAGGGCTGCATTGGGTTATTTCGAATTTATGTCAAAAAATATTTCATAAAAGCATTCACGGAGCAAATAATACAAATTTGCTCCGTCAATGCTTTTATGATAATTATATATTTTTTTATATGAAATAATTTTTGACATATTCGTATATAATAGATTATATACGCATTCAAGCAAAACTTTACAATTAATATTATCATCGCACACATTGAAAGATGGTCAGGGGTGTCATCCTCAGCTGCATTTCCGTTTCATCTGAGTGAGTAGTATGCCAATACCTTCATTCCCTTCGTAAATCCAATTAAGAGCCCGCCATATGCCAGGCGGCGTGGCGGTACAAACGCGGATGGTATAAACGCGTTGGCTACTTTGGATATTTTTGTTTTTTAGGAATATTCAAGGGTTATTCGAAAAAGAAAAACATATGATGGCTGCCTTATCTGTAATGCAAAAATAATCAAAAGTTTCAAGATTAATTTTAATGTATTTGGTGAATAATGCTATATACCGAGTAAATTAGACGTGATTTGGAGGCAACTTTGCAATTTTTTTCTATCGAGAAAATTTAACGCAATCGTATTTTTGAGTCATATAGTTACCAGAGTTAGTCCTGAACTTTGCTGCATTTTTATTTCAACTTGAGTATTTAATTATTATTGATATAACAGTCAATCATGCAAAGCAGTGTGAGGTAGTACGGGCCCTTAATTCCTTTTCTTCCCCAGCTTAAAAATGATTCCGATGGGTAGCAGCGCCGGAAATACAAGAAGCCAAAGAAACAAGAAACTGCGCTCACCCACCTGTCTGTCGAGCGTGGTGAATATGGCAATATCGTCCCATGGAACGAAAAATCCTTGGGAGAGGCCTTTGTCCAGCAGTGGACTTCTAACAGCTGGAATAATGATGATGATGACATAATCATACTTTTTAAAAGAAGACAATCGCTATGTATGTATGACTTGACTAACAATCTCTCAGGAAAAGGAAAAATTAATAAGTGGCTCATAAAATTGTTCTTATGCCAGTTAATTCATCAGAAAAAGTTAGCACTGGAAAGCAAGTTGAAAAGTTCTCAAGTTTATAAACCAGGACTTTGAAAACAAACTCGACTTCCTGGACTTTTTATTACTTTTAACTTAACTCAAACTTTATAGAGTATGAGATTTAAAATGCTTACTTAGACTATGCCAATTCTTTCAACACATAAAAAATCCTAACTAATATTATAAAATGAGGAAGTGAGTTTGTATGTTTGTTACGCCTTTACCTATCCTATCCCTATCTATTGAACCGATCGCCATGAAATTTTGCATACTCGTTTTCTGGGGTACTGAAAATTTACTGAAAGTTTTCTGGGGTACTGATATCCCGAGGAAAAGTACTGTTCCTGAGGGATATACTCGTACACAGACGCGGGCAGAGCCGCTGGTGAAAGCTAGTATAATAATATAAAACAAAATAAATATACCTACTTTATTCTACCATAGATAACATTACTGAAATCTCTCTAACTTTCACAATCTTTAAATAGTTTTAGGGTTCCGTATCCAAAGGGTGCCAAACCTATTACTAAGCCTTCGATGTCCATCTGCCTTTCACAGGGCTATGTCTATTGAACCGTAATAGTTAGAGACTTGAAATTTTTACCGAATGGGTATATTTATTGCCGCTGTAGCAACAAACAGTATAAACAAAATAAAAATTAAAGGAGATCCTTTATCCATATAAAACGTCTCCTTTTTTGTTTTTCTCGAGTCTGTCAATGTTGCTGCCATTTATCTTATCTGTATGGTTGCTGCTTATTGCATCTATATAGTAAGCCGTTTCTTTAAAACGTCCTTGTGAGGCATCAAACCACAGATAATAAGAACAATATTATTCATGCTCAAAAGAGTATCGTTAACTTCATAAGAGAAGCGTTTGGAAGCATAGAGTATTTGGAAGAGGTTTTAACTTACTCATACGGATACGTAGGAGTCTTCATACAAGAAACGTTGATTTTGTAGTTCAATATTTGTACAATAGTACGGAACACTTAGTGCGTGTGATGCGACTCATACTTGGCCAATTTTTGTTTTACTTTTTATAAGTCATGTCTGCGGCCTAGATCTCCCCCTGTTTTTTCACTATTATCTGTGCCTTGCCTGTCTCATACAGTGTGGTCCACATCTCTATTTAAAAATATCTCTCCAGCCCTTTTTCTAATTCTAGTTGTCCATTCCGTAACGCTTTCTTTGTCCATCTATCGATTGCTGACATGTATACATGACCGATCCATTTATATTTGACGACCTATGTGCCTCAGTGGTACCGCCAGTGCCTTTGAATCGAAGGGCTCCGGATTCGATCCCCGGTCAGGTCTAGATAGAAAAACGATATTTTTTAGATTAGTCTGGGTCTTGGGTATTTATTTATATACGTAATATCTATTATAAAATATATTATCGTTGAGTTAGTATCCTACGACACGAGTTCATAACTTACTGCGGAACTGGCTCTGTGTGATTGTCCTTGTATATTTCTTTCAAAAGATCTATTAAAATCAAGAATGCTTATTTCAGTTACCCCGAATTCTCAATAAAATCTTAACTAATCACGACTCAAATTCTCGTGCTGTCTCTGTCTTGCTAGGTCATTGTCAAGACAATGACAGAACGAGATGAGATCGATTTTAGCTAAAAATAGAGACTCTAGATACTCTTAAGAGCCCGCCATAGGCCAGGCGGCGTGGCGATACAAACGCGGATGGTCAAAACGCGTTGGCTACTTTGGATATTTTCGTTTTTTAGGAATATTCAAGGGTTATTTGAAAAAGAAAAACATATGATGGCTGCCTTATCTGAAATGCAATAATAATCAAAAGTTTCAAGGTTAATTTTAATGTATTTGGTGAATAATGCTATATACCGAGTAAATTAGACGTGATTTGGAGGCAACTTTGCAATTTTTTTCTATCGAGAAAATTTAACGCAATCGTGTTTTTGAGTCAGATAGTTACCAGAGTTAGTCCTGAACTTTGCTGCATTTTTATTTCAACTTGAGTATTTAATTATTATTGACATAACAGTCAATCATGCAAAGCAGTGTGAGGTAGTACGGGCCCTTAAGATGGTTTTAAGTATTCGGGAATTAGTAGCATAGTTACAATAGATAGTAATTGGTGCCTACTTATAAGTATAAAAATTCTAATGCCAGTAGGCTCCGTTCCTTCATAGCGCTAATTAAAAAGAATAGGTGGGCTGTTCCGAAAGCTTTTAGATGTATAAAAACTACTTACTGAAACATTTTAAAAAAGCATCTTGCGGCCAGTCAAAAAAAAGCGTTCGGAATGCTTCTACAGCCTCTTCAGAATAGGCTAGTTTCCTGGGTCGTAATAATAACACAACAATTAGTTCGTCAGTTAGATAATCAAAAAATACTGGACACGTATTTTTTCTTTTATCAAATAAACAATAAATAATAAAGATAAAGCGCGTCAAAGTTCAGGAGTGGGGGCTCGTGACGTAAAAGTTTGCTAAAAATTGTAGCAAACTATGACGTCACACGAAACTTCAAAGGGCTATATCTTTATCATTTTTTGTTTAATCGACAAAAGAAAAAATACGTGTCCAATATTTTTTGAATATCTAACTCACGGACTAATTATATTTTTTTAGGAAACTAGCCTGTTCCAGAAAGTCCGCCCAAGAAGATTTTTTTCACTATTGGAAAGAGGAAAGAATCGCACGGAGCCAGGTCTGGGCTGTAAGGAGCATGAGACACCAGTTATACCCCAGAATTGTCAGAAAATCCATTGTTCTGGCAGCTGCGTGGGCGGAAGCGTTGTCCTGGTGAAAAAAAGTTCAACGGGTACCACTTTTGGGCCGGTCCTTACAAAAAAACAATAAAACAATGACTGGTCAAAGGTAGTTTACGAAATTACGTACACAGCCTAATAGATCATCATCATTTCGAGTAGGTGTCACGGTCAATCGACCATGCACATCCTGGTGTCAGAGTTCTTCGGAACTGCCTCTCGGCCTCTGACGTGGTTTCTTTAACGACTACCAGATGGCAGCCCGGACCACCGGCTTAACGTGCCTTCCGAAGCACGGAATCATCTTTATTATTAGACAATCAGGTGATTCAAGCCTGCAATGTCCTAACCGAACTGGAAACAACTAAACAAACTATGCTTCCGGTGGAAATCGAACCCACGACCCCCGGGTCAACAGGCAAACGCCTTAACCACTAGACCACGGAGGCTGTCAAAGCCTAATAGTTAAATTACCCTCATATTGGTGTAGAAACTAAATCCTACGGAAGTATATTTTAGGTATAGGTAAAAACTTTCGGAATAGCCTAGTATCTACCAGTTAAACAATCTTATTAAAAACAATATAAGATCAGTAAGAAATTTCTGTGTGTGTGTGTGACATTTGTATATTTATATTAGTTTTTCGCTACAAAGAAGTTTTAAAATGTCAATATCTAACAATATTTTTCTCTTAAAACTTTCGTGAGATACACCTTTAGCTGCTTTTAAGTCAACAGGCGGCGAAACGTTTACAGCTGAACGAAAATATTTGAGACCTGGATCAGAAAGATCTAGACAGACGAAGCTCGTTTTAAGTACAGGGTAGCTGGTAAAACAGTTCACATATTGATAGAGGCTACTTAGTATTATTCGATTCTCTTCCCAAACATGTATTAAAATATTGTAAATATCCATGACGTAGGCAACAACATCTTTCATGCTGGTCGAAAAGAAAATAATAAACGTAGAATGTAGCTACTTCTCTTCCCGCGCAGATCGTAAATACTCATCGAGGGAATGGGCGAAAATCTCAGGTATAATATTAATAGGCGATGCAGCTAGCAACCCATCCCTATTTTGATTCCGTTTTCCACTCAATACCCACCAACATGCTAAACGCGGCTTTTAGGTCTTAAGAACCTAGGCTCTGTCTACCCCGCGAGAGAAAAAGACGTGACCCAGGCCAATCTAAAAAATATTGTTTTCCATCTTGAGCGGGAATCAAACCGCTATTCATAAATAAAATGTTAGAACTCATTTTCAATTCATAAATAAAAAAATATATTTCTTTATCATTTTTTTCTTTTTAACTAATAGGGGCAGGAACCTCCTTTTAGACTTTTATATAGTCTGTGTTAGGAGACCCAGCTCTTCCTGAACTAAAGATACGTAATCTAAACTTAAGTATACTACAGAATAAATGACTAACTATCTAAACTATCGCTTTCTTCAGCTGGATAGGATTACAGTATTGTCTTATCTACTCAGTTTTTAGGGTCTTTACCCAAAGGGTAAAAACGGGACCTTATTACTAAGCCTCCGCGGTCCGTTACTCCGTCCGTCTGTCACAGGTAGGTATCTTTTGAACCGTTATAGATAAAGAATTGAAATTATCACAGATGCATATCTATTGCCATTATAATTACATCAATATGTAAAAATAAGATGTCTGTAAAGTCTGTTTACGGAAGATAGTTTTATGTGATAACGGTGGAAGAGAGATAGATGCGTCACAAGCCAAACGCTAAATGCGCACCCGATAAGGACATAAGGTACCTTTTATCGTGGAAAGAGATGTACTGTTCCTGAAGGAACTGCAGGTACCTGCATTAACACGTAGGCTACCTTTGATCCCGGAAAAAGATACTATTCCCGAGGGAGCGACGTTGACGCGTGCGAAGTTGCGAGCGAAAGCTAGTTTTAAAAAAACTTACATGATACCTACTGTACATGATCAGATTTCAAAATGGTCCACGATTTCACATGTCTCACAGCTGAAGATGATGCTGAGCTGATGTGAGAAACTGCCTCCGTAGTCCAGTTGTTAAGGCGTTTGCCTATAAACCTGGGGATTGTGGGTTCGATTCCCACAGGAAGCATACCTTGTTTAGTTGTTTCCAGTTTGGTTAGGACATTGCAGGCTTTAATCAATTATCCATTCTAGTAATGTTATTGATTCCCAAAATACAGTATTATAAACTAGTTTGGGAATCATAGTGACCATACATAGTATAGTACTTTTATTTGTTATTTTTCTTGACGTGATATTCATAAGCCAGTCTCGCCTTTGGATCCTTTATGATGCTCCCCACCTCTCGAGATACAGGTTCATTCCTAGTTCGATGGTGGGTAGTTGAATAATCGGACGTATTTGGAAAAGCTGGTACCATAGGCTATATACTTACCTATGTTATTGTACACAAATTATTATGTAAAAAAAAACTGTCTATAAAAGTTATTATTATAATTGATTGTCTGTCCATGTTTCGAAAGACACGTTAAGCCGTTGATCCCGATCATCTGGTAGTCGTTCTGTATTCTATTAGGGATTCTAATTCCCAGATTTCAATACAGCTAGGAGGTTTAAAATCACGTTGTATTTTTAGTATTTTATCTATTACTAGCTTTCGGCCGCGGCTCTGCCCGCGTCAACGTCGATCCCTCGGGAATAGTACTTTTCCCCGGGATAAAAGATGGCCTATGTCCTTCTCCGTACTCCAGAGAACTTGTATGCAAAATTTCATGATGATCGGCTCAGGAGTTACGACGTGAAAACGTAACAAACAAACTGACTTGCGCATTTATAATATTAGTAAGGATAAGCAATGTGTGCTTATTTTAAAACTTCACTGTGTTACTGTCTAGGTCTTTTCGATTCCGTTCTGAAATATATTTTCGCTGAACTGTAAATGTTTCGGCGCCTGTCAACTTATAGACTGAAGGTTCATTTCAAAATGGTTATCTTTCATTTTCATAAGTTATAAGATTTGTATGTCAGAATATTCCTATTCTTTCTATTTTTGTATGTAAACACGCCCCCCTATAATGACAATGGCATTTTTTATCCTCACTTATTCAAAATAATTGTTACCGTTTGTTTGTATAGAAACTTTTAAATATGTTAGTCATTTTCTAACATTTTATAATCAATACATCTATAAGATTAAGTCAAAATTTAAAATTTCAACCCGCCCTTAAATGATTTGTCTCGCTTGTCGTATAATAAACGATAACTCTTTGTTTTCTACAACTATCGTATAAAGTATAATACGAATTTCGTCCCTATATGTCGAAAGGATAGGCTTTTGCTATTTCTATGAATCCGATTGGACAATAGAAAAGTGCAGGTTGGACGAGGCGGGAATTTAACCCTGGATCTATCGATCTTTCAACCCATTGAAAACTACCATTGGTTGCCAGATGGGTTAACTCTGTTCTTAATCGGTTCAGATGTTTTTGAATTTATTCACAACAAACACACTAACTTATCTATCCTCTATATAATAAGTATAGATAACTGAGTAGCTTTTGAGTTCAATCGATCAGTGTTTTCAGCTTTCAGTCTTAATCCAGGAATCTAACCTGGAAAATTTATTTTCTCATTCTCTTTTTTTGTATTTTTAGGTATATACTATAAAATACCTTATTTTTCCCTTAGTAGCAGCTCTATTTTTCTTTACTATGAAAGGGATTCGTAATATTATAATCTTAACAGACTCATAATTGTCCTTCTCTTGACCATAATTTTCTAAGGACGTTTAACGAAAATGTTATTGCAGGGTTAATAAAATCAAAACAACATAGTGATTAACAAATCGTGGATATTTATTGAAATAAAAATAATAAAAATGAAAAATAATAAAAACAGTTCCATCTTTCACGTTACACAATAAAATTTGTCTTATTTTTGTTTTTCTATTTTGTCCCCACTCGTCGTCCTTGTTACGTATATATAATGTCACCGACATACAGAACAGACAATGAACAATGATAAAAATGTTATACCCAAAGGTCTTGTTCTTAATTCCAAAAACGTGACGAATATTATTAAATTTCAACATAATTTCTTCAAGACTGTACAATTTCAAATTTAATTTACTGAGTTTATGATTTGACAAATTGAAATACGTATTACTAAAAGGAAAACGTATATATCTGACTTCGAAGTCATTTTAATCGTAAATAAATGATTAAAATGACTTTAGGTCAGATTTTTTCGGGCAATACACAAAACTTTGTGGATTGTCCGATTAACAATTTTAGGTCTAATCAACACGACGTAAAGTTCAAATTCCTTTGAACATTACTCACTAGCAACACAGTACGTCGTCCTGAGGAGTCCTAAATTATTCAAAACAACAGAATTGATGAGGAGACTCGATGGACGACAAAATGTTTCTATTATAATTTACTTATAATTATCTAATATAAATTCTATTAATAATTTACATTAAGTACGTATACTGAAAGATTTCAGAAAGGTTCGAGTATCTTCCACGAATCAGAATCACATGAAACATTTAAAAACAAAACTGGAATACTTTTCAGTCTTAAAAAATAACTAGCCCTTCGAAAATAAAGGATATAAAGATCGACTTCTCACATGATTTATTTAATAATTTAAATACTAATTAAATATAGACATTACGGTACACCTACCTATCCCAATTTTGCTTTCTAGAATGCTTAATTACTTTATTGATTACAGGAAACTCACCGTTTTTTTTCATATTTTTTTCAATAATTTGCGAAACACCGTCTTTTTTTATAAATATGAACATCAATAGGTAGGTACTCAAATTTACACATTACACTTACAGAGATATTTACAGCTAGTATTCATCTATGATAGGAAACATTTTCGCTTAGTAATGTACACATACTCTAAGGAACGACTTATCTCCAAAACACGTACTACATCAAACTATGAAGATCCTAAAAAATACTGGAAAAATCTAATTTAATTGACACTATACAGCTTAACAACTAAATCGTGTTAATTCAACATAGCTAACTTTGGCATTGGTTTCCACATTTTTTCTATAAATAAAAACATGTCAAAACAATTGAAATTTAACATAATAGGGCAGAAGTGGCAGTAAGCCCAAACAATATATCTAGTTTACATAAACTTAGTAGATTTCAACTACGAATGCATCCATTGCCCGTATATATTAATTAAATGAACTATTTGCTCATTTATCACGCGCAACGGATGTTAAGCATATACTAAGTTCACATGCACTAGATAACCTAAGCAAAAAATAACAATGGGAACAAACACTGGGTCAAAATACGAAAGATATGTTTCGATCGTAATAATATAATAATGCCCTTCGGTACGTGACCCTTTGGGCTCATATTGCAATGGCCATCAATTATACGCCAACTTTTCAATTCTTACGACTAGAAGTTGAACAAATATCGACCTGGTACCTCAAACAAACATTCCAATATTCAAATGCTTCTCAAAATGTCTATAGAGAAAAATATGTCAGCTGTATTTATAAACCTAACATATTTTTCACAAATGTAAAATCAAAGAATTTTGCAATTCATGATTGAGCAATTTGATGTCGGAAGATTCTAAAAGGTAGCAAACAGTTCAACACAAAGTCTCTAATGAAACTAGTAAAGAGTTAGGCCTTAGAAAATCTGGCTAGGCGGCGCAGGCGGCGGCAGGCGAAGCCCACCCCACGGGTAGAGTCACGACGCCTCGTCTCGACACGCATTCGAGTCATCAGATAACGCTAAAGGAGCACCATTACTTTGATTCACAACACACTTCCGCATGTGCTTCTCGAGCGTCGACGGCACGGAGAACGGCATCTCACAGAACCGGCAACGGTACACATCCTTGCCTAGCCTTCCGTGCGTCTTCATGTGCCTCGTAAGCTTCGAACTCTGCGCGCACGCGTACGAACACAATTCGCATTTGTACGGCTTCTCACCAGTGTGCGATCGACGGTGAACAGTTAGATTTGAGCAGTTCTTGAACACCTTCCCACAGAACTCACAAGTATCATTCCTTCGCCCATCTTTCGATTTCAACAACGGATTTTGTAATAATCCATTGCTGCTGTTTTTCAGACCGTCAAAGATGTTTTCTGGCGGTCTTTGTGCATGCAATGTAGGAAGCCACCAACCTTCACCCCTTTCCATCTCTAGCTTCATGCGTTTCGATGCTTCAAACGCGTTCTCAAAAGGGTTGAATAGCGGGTGCGGCTGAGGAGGCATTTTGGCAAACTCCTCTTTTAGCCGCAAAGCCGCAGTTGGAGGCATGCCATTGGGCTTATCACTAGGAGGCCCGTTGTTATTATCTCTATCTTTAGCTAATTGCCAGTTTAAGGATTTACCAGACTCTTGAAGAGCCTGCTTGAAAGCTTCACT
Source organism: Elegia similella (assembly GCA_947532085.1). NCBI lineage: Eukaryota > Metazoa > Arthropoda > Insecta > Lepidoptera > Pyralidae > Elegia > Elegia similella. Next base: position 2,981,782 of record OX383940.1, read on the forward strand.
ATATTGCGCAATGTTTGACAATCCAAACTTGTCCATCAGTTCACCTACAACAGATGCACTAGGAGGATGAGCGGGTATTGACGGTGCTTGTTTTCGTAGAGGTCCGGAGGGGGCGCTACTGTTCGAGACAGTCAAGTCTTCAGCTTCCTCGACATCTTCCCCATCCTCATTCTCTTCTTCTTCCTCACCATCTAATTCCTCATCTTCCAATTCATCATCAGTATCATCTTCCCCTGTATCGCCACCTGATTCACCATCTTCAGTCGTATCAGGTGCTCGATGAACCTTCATATGCTTTTTTAATTTCGATGCCTTCTCAAAACATTCATCACATTCTGTACATTTGTAGGGTTTTTCGCCAGTGTGTGACCGGCGATGTACGATGAGATTATTTTCGAAACGGAATTTCTTTCCGCAGAACTCACAGGAATGGACCGCTTCATCGTTTCGTTTGGCGGAGGGAGTTGAAGATCTTTGCTCGGGCGGCGGCGCATCGGCCACTATGGGCTCAATGCGGCGCTCGGGTGACGTCGAGCTGTGAGGCCTCGTGGCTTCGCGAGGCGTATCCACCGTTCCGGGTCCGGCGCCCGCCGGTGGAGTCTGACCGACTCGGGAGGGCGACGGGGAAGCGAACGGAGGAGAATGCTTCCTGGGGCTAGGAGAGCTCGAATTGCCTGTGGCCGCCCCTGGACTGGTCGTACCGGCCAGTTGCCGCAAGCGCTGCGAGTAAAAATCCAGCTGGGGTTCTAATGAAAGGGGTTGAGATACTGGAGGTGGTCTTTCTCGACCTGATAGAGAAGTCGGAACAACGGGTGGTCGATCCGCGGGGGATGGAAATGTCTGGTGAGGAGGAAGTGAGTTAGCCGCTACAGCAGCTGCGGCAGCGGCTAAGTTGAGACCATGATGCCTGAATTGCTCTGATACGAGCTGTTCCATCCTGAATCTGTGGTCGTGATGGTTGGGACGCGCAAAAAGTGGCGCTGGAGGAACTGAAGGATGAGCTAAAGGTGGCAAACTGCCTGGTAATGGCATTCTTAGTAGACCGCCGACACCGAACGGTGAATGCATGTCGGGTGGAGGTAATAAAGGATGATGACGTAACGTCGGTGGTGGCAGCGGGGCGCCGGTAGACGAGCATCCCGAGCTGCTTGAGGAAGTGCTCGAAGATGAGTGGTTTTGCTTGTTAGGCTGCGACTGCGGGAGAGTCTCCATGTAGATCTTGACACCGTGCACGTGTTGGACGTGCTGAAGTAGCCTCCACGCGGAGTGCACGCGCGCCTTGCACGTTGAGCAGACATAGTTGCTTGGCTCTGTGGACAAAGAGAACGGAGTTCAATTATATGTATATTTGACTAGCTCCGTGGCGCAGCGGTACACAGCGCAACACTCCAGCCTGCGACACGGAGTGACCGGGTTCGATCCCCGGCTAGGTCAAGATGGAAAATGATCTTTTTCAGATTGGCCTGGGTCTTGGATGTGTATCTATATATGTATTTGTTATAAAATATAGTATCGTTGAGTTAGTATCCCATAACACAAGTCTCGAACTTACTTTGGGGCTAGCTCAATCTGTGTGATTTGTCCGTATATATTTATTATTATATGTTCGACATGCCTTTACTTAACACAGATATACATTCTCTTAGAACAATCTTAGAATTAAAAAATTTGAGTTCATCATTACGTTGAGCGATGGGAACATACATGATTAATATTATCTCTAAATTCATTCATTATCGCGAACCAGTAGCAGCTCGTGGGTTTGATTCCCACGGGAAGCATACTTTGTTTAGTTGTTTCCAGTTTAGTTAGGACATTGCAGGCAGGTGATTCAACCGGATTGTCCGATAATAAAGATGATTCCGTGCTTCGGAAGGCACGTTAAGCCGTTGCTCCCACTTGTCATCTGGTAGTCGTTAAAGGAACCACGTCAGAGGCCGAGAGGCGGTTCCGAAGAACTCTGACACCAGGGTATGCATGGTTGATTGACCGTGTCACCTACTCGAAATGAATGAATGAAAGTAGCAGCTCAGTCGTTTTAAAGCGGAAATCATATGTAAACGGTATCAGGTTCGAACCTCACAAAATACCCCCACCTCTGAGTATGTAGCTTAATGTGACTCAAACATGATAATTTTACATCGACATCATTGTGTAAATTACTTTAAATACTCTTTTCTCTCAAAAATAATTTCCTGAACTCTCCATTTTTTCTCCCAGATTAGCTAAAGCGTTATCCAAACATGGCCGATATCCGATGGAAGATTTAGAGCAATATTAACACTGGCAAAGTGTCTAGTAATAGCTCTCACATATCGTAGGGCCTAGGGTGTGCGCGCGGGCGGAATCTTAAGAAGAAGGTCCGAGGGCTCGAAGCGCGGTGACTGATCGCCCCTGCGTGTCGTGGGTGATTCATGCACCTCTAAAATCTTATGAAATATACGCGGGTTCGAATCACGTACGCTGGGTTAAGACTGTTGATATTGAAATCTGTATCTATGTAACGTTATACCGCTAAGAGAAAAAGGAATAGAGAATAAAGTTTTTTTTGACATATGATTACGTAATTCAAACTTCACGTATTTTTGGAGTTAAGCTACTCGTAGAGTTATTTAAAATGAGTGTATTGAAAATAGAAAGAGAGAGTATAATATAACCAAAAAATCTTTTCGAAACCAAATAGGTTGATTTCTTTTCTTTCTTACTAATATTATAAATACGTAAGAATTTATCTGTATGTCTGTTTAACACATTAAAACCGATATAGATGAAATTTTGAAATTTGCAATGGAGATAGTTTAAGGTTTTAAAAGACATTATAATCACGCGAGCGGAGCCGTGGGCTAAAGCTAGTCATGCGGCATTTTGCTTCGTTTAATGTTTGAGAATATCAATCTTACTCAGAATACGCTGTGAGACATCACAAGTGTATCATTTGATGAGTTATATGACAAGCTTAACTAAGCTTTCCAGCGATTGGCGCAGACAATTAGCTTACGACTCCTCTCCTCGGTCCACCCGCGGTCAAAGGCTGATCTTATTACTGCAAACTACAACTACAATAGAGCTTTAATAGCTCTATGTAGCCATAGTTTGTTGTAAGTAAAGTTATAATAGCTCTAATCTTTAATACTTTATAGAGTACTAGCTTTTGCCCGCGGCTTCGCTCGCGTTAAGAAGTATACAAACTTTCATCCCCTATTTTATCACCTTGGGGATAAAATTGATCAAAATCCTTTCTTAGCGGATACCGAAGTAAGTAATAAAAATAAAACTGCTTATGAGTGAAAATCACATCGCGATCGCTTTGGTAATTTATATGATTCTACGCCATCCTTTTTGATTTCGGAAATACATTTACTCTAAAACTAACCCCTAAATATTAACTTAAGAATTTGTAAAATATTGATGTCTTGTTTGATTATGGGTAATGTCTGACAAGCTTTACTGAGCTTTCCAGCGATTGGCGCGGACAATTAGTTTAAGACTCGTCTCCTTGGCCAAAGGCTGATCTAATTACAAACAACAGCTATATTCTAGCTATAATCCATAATTCATTTATTCACATAAATTTGTAGCATACAGATTACACATATACTTTTAGTAATTAAACCTTTTTAAGGCATTGTGATTTTTATTATCTAAATACCACATAGATCTAAACTTTATAAACATTAAAATTTATTTAGGTCAACTCTTTAAAAAAATACTAAGTACCTACAATTATAAAGTAAAATTTTTTATTACCTGGCAAAAAAAATCAATGTGTAATCAGAATTCCGAATAGAATATACATCCGCAAGAAAAAAAAGGTAATTTATGAAAAAATTAAACTTTCCATAGAAATTTTACCGGTGAATTTATATGGGAGGCTCAATTTTTTTTTTTTCATGTTTACCTTTTTCTCCTGCAGGTCTATATTCTATTAGGGATTCCGATTCCAACACCAAAACACTGCCAGGTAATTAAAAATCAGCCTGTTTATAGGAAGACTTAAGGTCAAAACCTATTAGTATCGACATTTAAGGTTACTTGGTCACCGAGCGTCGAACCCGCGCCCTGAGTTTTGACAGTAATTTGATTGCTCATTGTGAACCGAGACATTTTATTATCGAGCCGAGTGCCACAAAGCTTAAAATAGTGATGGGAATAAGTGACCATACAGGGCGGTATCGATAAAAAATGTAAATGCATTCACGTATTATTGAATTACTATTAATTTTCGGGGATGTTTATATTAGTAAAAATATTATTTGATATTTGTACATTTTTGCTTAGACCTCAAATTTACCAAATTTCAGGTCTCGGGGTACAGTAGTTTCGGCTGTGCGTTGATATTAAGTCAGTGAGTTAAGTTTTCGTTTTTTATATATATAGATAGGACGATATCATAAACTGGTGAGTGGTCACGAGATAATCGAGAAAATATAGAGAGCCAAAATATATATTTTTTTTATTTAGCGCCTAAAATTGTGTTTATACATAGTGAATTTTCATTCGTAATGGACCCTTAAAGGGATGATTCAGCACGTAGATATAAACAACTTTTCCAATAGGACATGCTGAGAACTCAATTATGTTGACGAAATTGACAAAACGGAATATTTTTGTATAAATTATCAATTATTTTGAGTACTCAGCATTGGTCCTATTGGAAAAATTGTTCATATCGACGGGCTAAACCTTCCCTTAAAGGTCCGTAACGAAGGAAAATACACCGTGTATATTCATAAAATACTTATATCAATTCTGTTTCCTCTTCATTCATTCATGCATTGCATGCTCTCTTAAAGGAATATCGAATCTTATCAACTGGCTATCTGGAATCTATTTTTATCGCTTATCTCCATGCAATTCGAACTGTTGCTATCTTCGAATCTTCGACAAATATAAAATGCTAAAGATAGATCATGGTAAAAATACTACCTTACCTTATCAAATACGAGTAGATAACAACAAGAACATTGGTATAAGTATTGCACAGTTATGAAGTATAGGTCTTACGTGTGTCTTAAGATAATTCGACAGATGTCGACAATGTGAAGGTTTTTCTTATCGTCTTCTTTCATAATATGAAGGAAAAAAAACTTTTTATAAGCAGTTTATCTAGTATCCACAATGCTATTTTGATATACTCGTGTTAAATTACGGAATAAAATTGAATACGGGCGGGGTTTGAACCAGCGACCTATGTCTATGTACCGAGCTACCGAATGTTTTAACCTCGGCGCCGAAATTCTCCACCATATCCCATTACCCTTATAAAAAAAGCAAATATTATATATATTTTATGATTTGGCTTCAAACATAAAATGTGTTTTTATCAATATTCAATGTTTTGAAATTTATTCGTCTGTGGAATACGCCTAAATATTGTTTTCCTTGTTTAAATTTACAAAAATTATCACGTCTATTAATTTGTCTTAAAGGAAAATTTTAAGCAAGCCAAAGGAGCAAAAGATAAGGCACAAATGTTGTATACGGTACTTTATCGACCTTTTTATCGATAATTAACATATCATAGGCCATCACTAATAGTAGGCGCGGCACGATAAGCGATCTGACTCGGCTGTTAAGACGATTATTGAATTGTAACGGTCAGATTGTGACCGACCGGAAAGAAGATGTATACAGGATGATTAGGTTAGACGATGTCTTGAAATGATTTGCTGTTTACAAATTATGCTAATGGTAATCTGGATTTTTACCAAAATTAATATTAGGTAAGGCTACAACTCTTGAGTCGTGTAGATTAAGAACTAGTTTAAATTCTGCATTTTTGCATTACACAAAATATAAATCACTAGCTTTCGACTGCAGCTCCGCTTACGTTGACTTCGATCGGAAATAGTCCTTTTTCCCGAGATGAAAGGTACACTATGCCCTTCAGCGTAACCCAGACAACGAAAACGCAAAATTTCTTGTATATTAATATTCTAGTAATTGAGGCTTGAAAGTGTAAAAAACAAATAAACAAAGAAACTTACTAATGCTTTTATAACATTAGGACATAAATCTTTTTCTTATGAGTCATAAATGGCATAAAAAACTGAATCATCCCGTATAGAGATTTATCACGATATCAATATTGTGACCTTTTTGTCCAGACCATTGTTCATTGTGTTGCGTTTTGGTCATCACTTTGTACTAACAGCCAAAAAACTATTCAAATTCTGAGTTTTAAATATGTAGTTTGAGCATAATTTAATGTTTTCGGTACATACGGTAGAAAAATCATATTTTTATATACTAATATTAAAAAGAAGAAATATTAGACAGTGCGTTTACGTGTTTCTTTGTATACTGGATAAACTCAAAAAAAATATTTGACCGAATTAAAAAATCTTTTTCTTAAAGACATCTACATTGTTAGCGGGTTACATAGGCTATAATTTATGCGGACAGAGACATGAAAAATCAGCTAGTCATTTATTAAATGTTATCTCAAAATTAAAATTGTTGATATTAAACTATATCAATGTTTTATACTAGTTATGTTTTCTATTGTTATTTCTGGACTTAATTTTTAGGGTTTCGTACGCAAATGATACAACCGGGACGCTATTATACTAATAAACACGCTATCCGATTGTCCGCCTGTCACAGGGCAGTATCTATTAAAACGTTATTTGTCAAGACATCAAATATTCACAAAAAGTGTTTTCATAAAAATTAAATGTAAAATTAAAGGCACACAAAGAACGTTTTTTTAGCGTTTTTTTTAATAGCCTATGTGATTCCGACTACCAGTAGGTATGTTTTTTTTATCTTTCACAAACTGTTTGTAGGTTTGATTTGATGACAGTTGGGTAAGTACTTAATACTTGACAGCTTCTACTGATACCAAAATGTATTTGACGCCTAGTTCCTTTTCTTTATGAATTATTAAAACTAAAGTACTTAAATAAATAAATAATAATTATTAAATAAATACGAGTATATACGGACAAATCACACAGATTGAGCTAGCCCCAAAGTAAGTTCGAGACTTGTGTTATGGGATACTAACTCAACGATACTATATTTTATAACAAATACATATATAGATACTTGAAATAAAAAAAACTTCTAAGCATAGACATATGGTCACCATGCCATTACGGCAGCGTCACGATCTGATATGATTACGATTACTTTGATTACGATATTGAGAGTTGACCATATATTAGTTATCATAATATATTTGATATTACATGTCAGATAACATAACTATTCCTGCTTTTATTTTAAAAATAACATTTTAATAAGAGAGTTAAAAATATTCCCTTTTTTCTGCGGACCATACCTTACGTACATGCGGTCACCATGCCATCACACGGTAGCGTCACCAAACCGATAGGATTACGATTACTTTGATTACCGGTATATTGATTACCGGCCACATGTCTCAGATAATATCGCCGATTGATAACCGATAATTGTGGGTGTTGGTGGTCCTGATTATACGGCGTATTAAGTACGCCATTGTTAATTTGAGTTTGAATGTTAAATGTGCGCCATTTCAAGGATGTCATGGTTTATATGTTAAAAAGATTTGTCACATAAATAAATACATTCACGTGTTACTGGATAACGTACAAGAAAGAAAATGTTTTGTAGATAATATTTCTCAACAAGTTATATAAAATTTAATAAAATTACCCTTTGAAATTGAAGCCGCGACTTGTTTGATTGCCTTACTAATTTGGACAACTTAACAAGTCGTTTTTAACACATTGACTGCCGAAATCGCAGAGAGTATTACTTCTATAACTATGTATCAATCCTAACTAATATTATAAATGCGTAAATGAATTTATTTGTTTGTTTCTTACGCTTTCACGTTGTAACTAGTGAACCGATCATCATGAAATTTTGCATACACGTTATCTGGGGTACGGAGAAGGACATAGGGTATATTTTATCCCGGGAAAAATTACTTTTCCCGAGGGATCGACATCGACGCGAGCGGAGCTGCGGGTGAAAACTAGTATAAAATAGAAGCATAGACTTACAAGCTTACCACAGACAAAGTCCAAGAGAACAAAAAGTGTAAATACCGTTTCGATTTCAAACAGCAATACTTGATTACCGGCCATTGTGCCGGCGAAGTGGGGGTGAAATTTTTAAACACCACCCGTCTGGACCCCCCCTGCGGTTAGGGACGTCTAAGGGGGTATCCGGTATTTCACTGGGATAACGCCAAGTACGAGTTTGTAGTCCAGTTTTTAGATATTATGTAGTTTTATTTTGGATTCGAGTAATGAAATAAATATGTCTACAATTTTGAAAAGGTATGTAAAAGGAATTTTGAATGGTACGACAGATGGTTTTAGGCATATTTTTAGAGTTATGTATCCAAAAGGTTAGGGCTAGTGGCAAATTTATTTTAACGTGAACAGATTTTACCTGCGAATAGCGTTGTGGGTTGCATAATTATCAATATATGTATACCTTGTTTTATCTTTAAGATTTTATTATGTAACTGTTTGTTATCTTTGCTAATATCATAAATGGGAAGTGAGTTTGTTTGTTACGCTTTCACGCCCTAACTACTGAACCGATCAACATGAAATTTGCATACAAGTTCTCTGGAATACGGAGAAGGACATAGGCTACCTTTTATCCCGGGAAAAAGTACTATTCCCGAGGGATCGATATTGAAGCGGGCGAAAGCTAGTTCCTAAATAAATAAATAAAGGGTAAAAACAGAACTTTATTACTAAGCCTCTGTCCTACCGTCTGTCACAAGGCTGTATCTATTGAACCGCAATAAATATACGCTTGATATTTTCAAAATATGTATATCCAATTCCATTATAATAAAAAATCAAGAGGTGTAAAACGTGTATTTTAGCGTTTTTTGTATATAGCGCAATTTTAAACCTCTGAACTATTTTTTTTTCGGTTTTTATTAGTATAATACTGTATTTCATTATGGATTCTGATATCAATACAGCGCACAGCTTCAAAATCACGCTGTCTGTTGTTAAATATTGTATAATGATACGGAACCCTTTGTGTGCGATTCTGACACGCACTTAGCAGGTCTTTTTTATTTCTCATTGTCCTTCTCTCTTCAAAGCTATAAGAGCCAAAAACTGTTTTTATACAGATTTTGGTTGTTTGTCCGATATAACGTTAAACATGGTGGATGGACAAAAATAAAACTTATTCCGTCTTAATAAAAAACGAGGACTATCTTTAATATCTAGTTTGAATCATTATCCGACCAAAATAAGTTAACACGTTACACTTTGATGTTTCTCAGCTGTCATTGACAATTTGTTAAGGTGTTATTATACCATCCTGAATATCGGACCCGATGAGAGGGACGCTTCTTTACGTAAGACACGATACGAGATATCTTCAATCGTATCGCACGTATTCTCTCGTCATTGACTGAAGTTAGGATGGTTTAATAGGCGCTTTATAGGCGGCCAGTGGTTTAAACCAAGTACTAACTTAAATCCTCGTTTTATAGTAAAACTGTATATTTTCGATGGCCAAAATTCAATTATTAAACATTTAGTCACGAAAGAATTTATGTTCTCGACCACAATAAAACATGTGTTTCGGGCATGTACCTAATTAAACAAATGTGAAAAGTACCAGCATTCGGCTTTTCTTGTTTCATAATGTTATATGAAATTGTTATTTTTAATAAGAATTTGTATCATCAATTCTTTTTGAAGTCACGGTGGTATAGTAGGTATTACACTTAGGGCGTAAACCTAAGGGACGTGGGTTCGAATCCTACCTGTGGGCAAGTTCTTTTTCATCACATATTATCAATTTTAATAATATACCGCATATTGTACTAATATATCATCATCATCATCATCATCAGGTCCTTTTTAATCTCCACTACAGGAGCACGACCCTCTCTGTACTACTAGGGCCATACTTGGCCAAAGCAGCCAAGTCCTCTACTAATATATAAAACAATTTAATTATTTTATGTCAAGTCGTTAATTTAATAAGTTCCTTCTTATCGAATATTTATGTTGTGCAATTTTAGAAAGAGTTAAAACCACAAATAGCCATACATAGTGAAAACAGTTCACAGAATCCCTCGCCGGAAGTCGACGGCGCTGCTTCCGGTACAGCAGTTAGCACCCAGCGTCTCTGGCGGACGAGTAGAGAACTATACCACCCTCAAAGTATAAGACGACGAAAGTTATTTAAGTTTTTGAACCATTTTTAATGTTTTAAGAAAGAAAAGAAAGGTTATCATTTTAGACCTGTGTTTACACTCCATATTATACTCGTAATTTCGTTTGTTAGAATCATGGGCTAAATAAAAAACTTTAGAGACAGTAAGTATAGGAAATAAAAATTAAAACGTCTTTAAAAAAATATATGATTCAAACTTTAAAAATGTGTGCCAGTTAGTTCAAATAAACACGTGGTCATTACCAAGAAAAAAAATAAGCGATTCTATTTTTAAATCTATGCGAAATTTGAAATAAGAATGACGGGGTGGCGCGTTCCAGAGACTCGCCATCGACTTGTTATGCGGCGGATGTCCGTCGCGCCGCTGCGCTGAATGACCGCCTTCCCCTTCCGCCCCCCACCCTCCTACCCTGGCGCGAAGTTATAACCCGAATGGTGCAAATTGTGACCCATAACTGGAGACATGTTGCTGGCTGGCAAGAAATATGAGATAGAAAAAATAATTTCAAAAATGGAACGCTGTTATCTTTTTCGAAATTTTAAGTTATCTTTTTAGTGTAAATTACGCCTGGAGATTTATAGTGAGATGAGTTTTGGATATAATAATCAAACTTTTTATCTGTTTAGATTAACTACCTACCTACCTAATTTTAACTAAATGTTTGAGGTATATATGAGGTAAGTCTGATTTATTCCTTTCTTTCCATGCTTTTAACACTTTCTGGGACATCCCGCCTGCAGACGTTAACTTCTATGTTATGTCTTGTGTCAGGATAAGTGTTCATGAATGAGTTAAGTATTATACGTTTTATGTACATAACTGTGATAGTTTGTTACGTAACAAGATTTACATTCATTTAAATTTATTAAGTATGATGTAGGAAATATCATGTTGAAAATAAATAAAACGAAACATTTGCGTAAACAATTGAACGTTAAAATTAAATATATATTATATATATATTATATATATATATATATATATATATATATATATATATATATATATATATATATATATATATATACGGACAAATCACACAGATTGAGCTAGCCCCAAAGTAAGTTCGAGACTTGTGTTATGGGATACTAACTCAACGATACTATATTTTATAACAAACACATATATAGATACACATCCAAGACCCAGGCCAATCTGAAAAAGATCATTTTCCATCTTGACCTGGCCGGGGATCGAACCCGGTCACTCCGTGTCGCATTGACCGCTGCGCCACGGAGCTAGTCTCTAGCGTATTGTCATATAAAGACAGAATTCTATAATAATTACCTACTAATTATAGAATTCTGTCACTTTATATGACAATACGCCAGTAAGACGGCCACAAGGTTGCAGTAAGTTCAATAATCATTAACACAGGTCACTTTTTGTAATGACGCCTATTCTTTCCGAACACTTGCGTCTATAGATGGGTCGAATCGGTCATTTTACTGCACTTAGATATTAAATTATTTTTTCAGTTGCGTTCTTATGACCCAGACGTCATTGCGGGCGCGTCATCTCACCTTGGCGATTCGCGTTCCATTTTGAAATAATATTTGTTCTTTTGAAAATTGACCAAGTCTATTTGTAGTGGCTCTTTGTACAGGTTTTTCATGAAGAATGATGGTGCGGTTTGGCTTGAGGCAGAGCCATAGAGTTGATATTTCATCCATAAAGCATACAATATCTAAAGAAAACTCTGTCAGATCCTTGAAGGGATGATTCACAGAACAATGGTGGACCACAAACTCAAAAGTTTTTGACATTCCCTTATAAATTGACAGAACGACCGAATATTTTTTGTCTGGAAATGTCCTTTTTTTGAGTCCCCAGCTTGGATGCCATAGGAAAAGTTGTTCACATCGACGGGCAGAATCACCCTTCGAGGATTGAACAGGGTTTTCTTAACATATTGTATACAGCGAGTTATTCAAATACATTTTAATGTATATACTTGATTGGTTTGCTCGGAATCCTAATATCGAAAATAATAGCCGATAATTAATTTGGAACATAAGGTGCTATTTTTAAATGGGTGGTTATTGAAAAACAAACGCTTTTGTATAGAAAAGTCACCGATATGTCACGCGTTCAAAAAAAAATATTAATCGTTTTAGGTAGAGGAAAAAGAAAGATACGATTATCGATGACAGGTTAATTATAGTGCATCTATAACATTATGTAACTTAAAGTACACAAACAAGACTATAAACTGAACGAAATCAGATAAACTTATTAAATTTTATCACTCTAAGTAAAAGAAAATAATGCCAAGTTCGAGTAAGAACGACCATCATGATATGTTGTAGAAGTTTGTGCCTTTTATACTTACAGTATAAATCAGAGTTATGTATGTAATGTTATGTATGTAAACAAAGTTTTAAAACGTCACTTTTACTTCTCAATTTTCCCGCCACAATGGCAATTAACGCCTATTAAAAATGGCTGCCACGCCCGGCCGCGATTTCATCAAACTATCGCGTTACGCTAACGCCCCAAAAAATTATAACGTTAACTAACAGCTACGTTCGTATCGATAACGTTATTATGTCATCGATACGTACGTACCCTTCTCTAGTTCTAGGAAACATTAGTGTAGTTTTGTAAATCAGAGATTTTTGGGTGTAATGTATAATGAATATTTTAACTTTGGAGATTCAAAGTTTGCAGAAACGTATTTAGGTTATGTTATGTGCAAAAAATACGTGCTTATTTTACATAGGATTTCGAAGACGGCTCCAACGATTTCGATGAAATTTAAGATTTTGGGGGCATCCTTAAACCCTGTGAAACTTCTCTAAGCGATGTTCGATGACTCAATAAGTACTATATGTAACTAAAACTTTTTAATACTTGTAACAGTGCAATAAAATTATTTTCAACAATATTTTACGGAATTTTCAACATACGAATTTTAGAACTAAAACGAAGCCAGTTCATAACCAAGCTAAGGCTGAAAGACCAATACAATTAGGAAATTAAATCCAACATGACTAAATATTTTCCACACGACATAAAAACGTCAACCATATTAGGTAGGGTTGTGAAAAATTGTCCACAAAATTACGTGTCCAAAAATCCATAGAAATTGTTGTCAGATCGTCGGCGGCCATCGTGGGGGCTATTTTAAACTCGTAACATCGTTGACGACACATGTGCTACAGCCATTACCACATATTACAAAAAATGGTGGAAAAACAATAAAATCACGAGGGGAGATAGGTTAGAGACGGTTTAAAATCAGTATCGGAGACCTAAATTGGTTTTGGAGATTTTGTTGTTAGAATGAGCATGTTATTAAAGTTAGCAATTTTGATTTGATTTGATTGGGCGATAGTTTTGATTAGGTTACTTCTGGATAGTCATTCGGAATTATTCGAATGAGCTCTTCGGTGATTCGAATTATTCGGTGATTAGAATTCCGGGCTGGTATTGGGAGATGTCGAGAAAACAGAGTTAGGTGGAGTTCCTCTACCAGCAATATGTGTAACTGTAGTGCTGTTCAGTTCTCTCGTGCCCTAACTGTCCCGCTACTTGCAGGGTTCAGGAACTCAATGAGGCTAATGATAAGGCGAACAGCGTCGGCAAATACTGGTCAAAAAAAAGCAAATGGAACCATTTCGACTCGAAAATAAAGTGATTCGAAAGGCCGTAGACCTAAGTTAAGAAGCATCAATAACAAGTAAGATAGAAGTATAGAAGTTATCTATGAAGAGCCAAATACATTGTTACTTCAAAAAATAATCAGCTAACCTTCAAAAATTTAAATTATTACTCAAACAAACAAAAATTGTTGTTACAACAGATGTTTTAAATAGTGTAACTGTCCCTACCGTTCATACATTAAACAACAAAACTATTGAGCCAAATATTATAAAATATGTATGAATTTGCTTTGATCAATGGAAATGCAAATTTTAATTAGCGAATTCCCGGCGGTCAGCCTGACCCCATCACTGTCACAAAGCGGGCATGACAGGTATTTCTAGCCATTAATATATATCAGTCATTTATGTTTAGGGCATATTGAGTGCTAATATAAATCTGAGTTGGGCTAAAAATTGTCGATAATTTAGAAAATACGCATTGCTATAGGTATAATTGAATTAATTCTTTTTTCAAAATTAATTAAAGTCTGTCTACTAGACCTACAATATATATGGATTTTTCTGAATACCTTCAAAATATCTTATCATGAATGGTTAAAATCAATCTACACAACTGTTATGAAGAGAAAAGAATTTATGGTTTCATCATCATCATGTCTGCAGAAGCATGACCCTTTCTTTACTACCGGAGCCATAATTGCCCAGAGCAGATAAAGGATTTCGCCTACACTCTCCTCGCTGGCCAAACGGGTTGGAGAGGTCTCATTGATGTTTATGAGCCTTGTTTAGCTCGTATTTCCTAAGTTGCCTCTTACGACCTCTATGGCTTCCCATGGAGGTCGTAAAAGGCGACTTCACTAGACTAGTCATCACTAGGAGTGGTCTTATTCTACTCTGCTGGAAACCACACGGCTAATTTTATTGTTTGTTTGAATGCATTGAATAAAAACACCCTGTGTACAAAAATACACTTTCTTGGCAAACAACTTTTTACTATTATCTACTATGTATACTAAGTCACTGACGTCGATAATCAAAACAGATGATTTATCGATTTTAATAATAAAAATGAAACACATAAATAAAAACTAGCGTGTCGATATTTTTATTTTAAAATAAAGAAAAAAAACATCCATCCAATTACTAAAAAAAGGTAATATAACGAATAAAGTAAAATATATCATTGTCCACCATACAATGGACGTATCCCTCACATAATTATTAATTTAACTATGAATTAGATACAAAAAGCAATGTCACTAACTGTCTAGAAAATTTTCGTTTTAATAAGAATTCAATTTCTACCTAGCGACATACTGCAAATATTGAAACAAGTGCAAAACGCGTTTTTAATAAAAATATAAATGTGAACGTAATTTGCGATCTATCAGAATAAATCTTTGATATATTTACGGACAGCGAATGCATTATCACCATTCCTACGAGTAAATCAGCTATCAACAGACTCTTTTCACTAAAAGGGTGAGCTTCACTATAGAAAAGGTTGACCCCTCATAAAGACTTATCACCTCATATACAAAATAAGGTTCTACTAATCCTAACTACATCAAGCAACATCAAATTCTATTCCACTACATCTAAAGATCAATTTTGAATACGTAGAACCCTGTAGATGGGATCTCGTCAAAGTTAGCGGTAGTTTTTTCACAACAATCTCTCGGACTTAACTTATGTTATCTCACCCACGGACGTCGCAAGGAATAGAACCCGCGCGTATATAATAAGGACGATATTTCTAAAGAAATTTAAATTCGCCGGCAAAGGTCCCGAGATAGGATTAAAGATTGGGCGGCGAGATGGCCCTTTTGTGGCGACCCTTAAGAAAACATGTCTTGATATGGAAATCTTGGACTTAATCGAGAAATCATTTGCGGGGGTGATCATTTATCAAGAAAACGGTTTGTGAATTCATAATGAGGATCTGGATTGCCAGATGGAAGAACTAAAGTCGTTGCTTCCGAGGAGCTCTTGTCGTTAGATAATTTTTGACAATAGACCGTCAAATTGTTATCCAATCACAACGTGAAACTTGAAATTTCATTGCGGGTACTACGATTTATGAAACCACAATTAGCCAGCAAAGGGTAGGGATTTGTAAATTGTCCGACATGAATCTTTTTGTTGTTCTGCGCGAGTGAACAAGGAAAAAGCGTGTCGTGGCGCGGACATATCCGAACGCTTTGCGATGCGGTAGACCATACACGTTCAAGTTTGAGCTGATAATTTCATCAGGCTAGGGCCCCTCGAATCGATACAGCTGACCACATAATTGACGTTAAATTATCGAAGAAACTTCAGATTGACTCTTTACTCCACAACAGCTCTCGTGACCACATGTTTACACTTAATGGGATTTTGTAGCTATTCCCGACATTGCATAGGAACACGTAACACAACGGCCGACAATTCATTAATTTGTTGCTCAAACAAACGGCCATAGTGGACCCACTCACACTTGGTTCAATATTTGTTTTGATACAAATAAGTGTCGGCCATCGGTTTCCAGTGTTTTGTGATGGTAATGTCTGTGCCGTGCTGTGGACACAGGCCCCGTATGTTGAATGAGTTCTTTGTCAAAATGTTAATGACACCTAAACTAAATAAATATGGAATTTTCTGCTTTTGAAATTTCAGTTCTTATGAATGTAATTACAAAGAATATTAGTTAAAGGAAGTATTTGTGGATCAGAAAAGGACACGCGATAAGCACGAGACAGATCTCCCCTTACCTTCCTAAACGACGTCACATCTAAAATTAAATCCCACTTATTTGAACCCGCCACTTAGCCACCTTCCCGTCAGTACAAAAACTAAAAATATCCACGCATTGTGTCACGCTCAATGAAGTTCCATAGGTCACGGCGAACCATGAGCATGTACCACGTGTCAGAAACACGCCAAACATTTTTTATCTTTGAAAAAATTATAAAAGGCCGCTCCTAACAATGGGACCTCGGTAGCATCTTTGACAATTATAATATCACAGCGCGTCGCTTACGGAAAATCATTACCGCCAGTCAAATGACCTTCAAAAGTGAACTTTAAACGGACGACACAGGAGTCGAATATTCAATGAGTGATCTCTGAGACCTTAGCTCTTTTGTCAGTTGTAGTCATGGTTAACACAGGGGTCATCACAAAGGCGTATGATAACAATGCGCGCACGTCAATCGTGTGTTCATGCAAATAATTTTTTTCTTCGAAAACATCCCCTTTATCTGTTCGTATAGCGATGGGGTTAATTAATATGTACGAAATAATACTATTAAAATTAAGATCCCTTTTAAAGTTGGCACGAGGTCACGACTTACTGTCACCATTAATATTATAGTCTTGTTGTGACAATGCTCTTATATTTGAATGCGGTTTTAAAGTTCAGGCGATTTATGAGTTCGCTTCCTTTGTTTCTGTTTATCAATATATTTTATTACGGGACCCTCATGGTTATTGAATATAGCTGGTTTGACAGCTCACTTGAAGGGTTAATATGAGCGTTTAGGATAAGCGCAATAAGTCGAAACGACTGGTGTGAGTCGAGGCTGCAATTGACATTTCTATGATATCGCCGCGCTATTATAGATACGGGTAATATAGCTTGCGTCACATTTTGGCGTCTTTGTTTGTTATTCTGGGTTGTATTTGCTGTAGCTAAATTACATACTGTGTTATGTATAAACAGAGCACCACATCATTCTTCTATAAAAAGTACATTTATTTAAAATAATATACGAATAATACGAATAAATATAGGTATTTGTCTTGCAAACGATAGCAATACAATGTGAATACGCGATTCTGCTTGCGATAAATAAAGGAAAGAATCACGATGAATATAACCGATAAAATTTGGTAATAAAAATGTAAACGAAGTCCAAAAATGTTAGAAAAATAAAATAAGATTCAAAGAAGTTCTGAATAGATGAGAGAGATTGATTTTTCATACGTTACTACTTGAAAGATTTCTTAACCAACGTGAGTGACCACGTGACCCTCTCTTTACAAAAAAACGACACAATTCAGATGTTTGAGTGTACACAGTTTATATTAAAATTAGAAATGTGTGCCCAAACCCCACAAATACTAAATATCTGACTGTATGCGGTGAAGGTAAGTCACATATAACTTAGGTATGTCTTGTAGAGCGTACTTAAAATAGTCTACTTTATTGTTAATGATTTTCCATGCCAAGCATAATAATGTCAGTTCAAAATTTTCGACATGCAATAGTTAGGCACATTACTTTTCTTAAAAAGTACTGGCAACTAACACCAAATATGAAGTAAAAAAAACCACCGCAACAAAATTCAAATGGCAATGGCAAGAAAGATTATTTTTCTTCCAAATAATCTAGAGGTACAAAGGTTTGAATTAGCCGACAAGTCCTGGCCGCCAAAGCCAAATATGAAGTAAAAAAAATAACGCCAATTACATACTGTGCCTCGAACAGTTCAAAATGGAATCTTCGAACGAAAATGATGTGATTTTTCTTAAAACTATTAATAAAATTAAAGAAAAGTCTGCATTACCCGAGAAATACTGGCAGCTAAAACCAAATATGAAGTAAAAAACATCAACCACTGCAACTGCACAAAACAGTTCAGAATGCGGGCTGGAATTTTCGAACGGACAATTTTCGGGTTAAGAAGGCTTTTGTTGTGCAACGGTTTAATACAAAAGTGTCAAATGACGGCACATCTGCGCGCAAAGGGTTAGATAGATTATTTTTCGAACGCCCCCGCAAGACTGCGCTTATACAGATGTTCAGAATCCTTTATATTTAATTTCGTGAAGGATTAGCGAGATCTTGGCTGTATTTTTTAAGGATTTGAGAAGCTTTCTTGATTTTTGCTGAGTTTCTTATAAAACGGATTTTAATAGTTTCATGTGCTTTTATAATTCTGTTACTAGTTTTTATATTAATATAGTTAAAGTATTTGTTTGCAGTTCTTTATTTATTTCAATATGTATGCCATTGAAGCTGTGTACGTTTATAATATTACTAAATATTTTATCCATTATTTTCTTCAAACTATCCTTAAAGAGTAATCTGTGCTGATAGTATTATATTGTCTTTGCCTTTACGAATATAATAAAAAATATATATTTTATCGTTAGTTTGTTTGCAATGGATAAACTCTATAACCAATGATCCGATTTTAAATGTTCTTTCTCTTATATGTAGTAAGTAACATTGCCAGCGGGCAATATAGGCTATAATTTACGCTGACGAGGACGCATCGAAAAAGCTTGTAAAGACATAGTCATGAAAATAAAGAAATTCGAATTGTTCAGAACTTTATTTTAACCCAAGAATATTTTTTGAAACATCCTGTTTGGCAACTATTTGGGACTGTGACGAGATTATACCAAATCCAAAATGTATGGTCCTACCATGACTTGCAGTACCAAGTCTAGCATTGTTGTTGTGCAAGTTGCAACTGGGACAAAGGCCGCTAAAAGGCAAAGGACAAAGGCGGTATACGTGAAGATAAAATTGTCTCCAACTCCTTTGATGCCGTCCACATCGACGGAATCATTAATAAAATAAAGATCTTCTAAGTGCGAGTTTCAGTCGCTAGCTAAGAGTTCCGTATCATTAATAGATAAAAATCACCCTTTAAACAATTTTAAAAGAAGAAAATGCGCAGGAATGGCAATTTTGAATTTTTTATTGTAAGTTTGTTAAGTATTTATGTATGCAAATTATTTTTGGTTTAATTTTTATTGTAGTAAATCATTTTTGATGACGATTATTTTTAATACTCGTATTCAGGTATAACTGCCTCCGTGGTCCAGTGGTTAAGACGTTTGCCTGTAGTCCTGGAGGTCGTGGGTTCGATTCCCACGGGAAGCATACTTGGTTATTTCCAGTTTGGTTTGGACATTGCAGTCTTGAATCACCTGATTGTCTTTTTTTTATTAATATGAATAAAGATGATTTCGTGCTTCGGAAGGTATGTTAAGCCGTTGGTCTACCCTCTGATAGTCGTTAAAGGAACCACGGCAGAGGCCGAGAGGCGGTTCCGAAGAACTCTGACACCAGGCTGTGTATAGTTGATTGACTGTGTCACCTGCACGAAATGATGAAGAGGGATAGCATAGCAGTAATAAAGTATTAATAAGTTATGTACAACATATTTAACAAAAGCGTATAACAATCGTTTGTTCTGCTGTCTTCGAACGGAACCCTAAACTTAACCATCAGATGAAAAGACGATGACGTGTTAGATAGAAATAAAAGGAATTTGTCCGTCGCACGTGTGTTTTCCTGTCTGTTTACGGAATTAGGAGGCGTGACGTAAGAAATTAAATTTGAAACTGACCTAATCGTATTTGAAATTCAACGTGACATTATTTCCTTTGTTAGAAATTCTTGGCCTTTTGGATGTCAGTTTAAAAATTTTTTGTCTTACAAACGACAAGGCACAATTTTTATGTTTTTTAGTATATTTTTTTATATTACGATCTAATGGCTAATGTTTCATTGAGACAGAGAACTACGTCTTTTTCTTACACTAAGTTTTTATTAAATGTCTATTTAATGTGTTTTTATTAATATTTTATGAAATGTCGGTCTTCACAGAAATAGTACCTAATATTTAATTTGTAGTAGAAATCGGCTCTAGAATATTTAAAAGTTGCTAATTTTTTTTTTCATTTTAAGTGTTTATACATATTTTTGCATTCACAATGCTAATTATGATATACTAGCTTTCGCCCGCGGCTCCGCCCGCGTCAATGTCGATCCCTCGGGAATAGTTCTTTTTCCCGGGATAAAAGGTAAGCCTATGTCCTTCTCCGTACTCCAGATAACTTGTATGCAAAATTTCATCATGATCGGTCCATTAGTAACGGCGTCAAAGCGTAACAAACAAATAAACAAACAAACAAACTCACTTTCACATTTATAATATTAGTAAGGACTCTTATTAAATTAATAAATAAAATATGGTGAAAAAACGTAAGCCTTAATACGTATAAGGGGAAAGGGATATGGTGGAGAATTTCGGCGCTGAAGTTAGAACAGGCGGTGGCTCAGTTGGAAGAGCGTAAGTCGTACATAGACACGCTTGTCACGCTTGAAATTTTTTCACTATATTTTATTTCTTAATTTAATAAGAGTAAAGTTGCTAAATTTATGTAAGGAAACGCAACAGTCAACATTAGGTGGGGTTGAGAACCCCGATGGCCCAATTGGCGTAAGCAGTAGTAGTGCTTACGCATGTTAAGCATCCCTTGGCTCAGTCCCCACTTGGATTGGTGACCGGTGGGTCTTCGAAAGGCACATGTAGCTGTTGGTCCCAGCTGTCATTAATGATGGCAGTATAGAAACTTACCGCTGTGCATAGTATTGGATTCAGCATCAGCTACTTCAGTTCTCGACTTCTTCTGGTCTTCTGGTGAGCATGAGGTGTCCATGTGTTCTTGTTTGATCTTGGGCTTGATGTCCTCATCAGGAGAACTAGATGGCATCGGTGACGTGGACGCTCTTCTTTTCGGCGTTGATGCTCCCACTTCGGGTTCTGGTGGAGAAGAAATACTTTAAATATCAAAACTTGAGTAAATGTTTAATTTACTGAGTGAATTTTTTTTGTTATATTTATAGGGATATGCAAAGAACAATGCGATAATAATTTTATTTAAGTCGTATGCTAATAACACGAATAATAACATGTTAATGATATAGGAATGGCATAAAGATGGAATACCGAATCAAAATAGTGGTGGTTGCTAGCCGCACCGCCTATTTACATGATTCCTTAGATTTGCGCCCATTCGGCCAGTTTCTACGGCCTGCACGGGAAGAGAAGCAGCTGGTACATTCAACGTTTTTTTCTTTTCTTTCAGACCAGCATGGCATTATATTTTAATTATGTCTACATCTGACGTGAGTTTTAATCACATTTCTTTAATTATCCTAACTAATAATAATATTTATTACTTTCTATTATCTTTTCTTCATATATATGCCTCCCAGGTATGGAACCCAATTTATAATGTTTATACTGACCGCATTGAAGGCATCCAAAGAAAGTTTGTCAAGCATCTTTGTTTCCGTCTCAAGAGGAATTATAGTTCTCAAAATTATTTAGATCTGTGTAAAGAGCATCATCTCATTCCCTTGAACATCCGTCGAAATGTCGCTGATATAATATTTCTATTGAAGATAGCTTCTAGCCTACTGGACTCTCCTGAATTGTTATCCAAAATTATGTTGAATGCTCCATCTAGATTACTCAGATTTAACCCCCCTCTTTACATTCCAGTTGTATCTACGAATTACCGCCAGAATTCTTATATTTTGCGTGCGGGCGACAATTTTAATAATATCTCTAGAAATATCGACATTGATTTATTCACTGCAAGCGTAACGAAAGCTAAACGGATACTTTATGAGCATTTGCTCCAGTAATGTAATGGCTAGATTATTTCTTTCCTGATAATGTTAGTGCATTTATTTAAGAAAGGAAAACATTTTTGATAAAGGTACACTGACCTCTTGTAGCTGTTTTATAATAGTATGATGTTATTGTTTTCTTTTTAGTAGCGTTTTAATGTTCAACTTTTTGTTATCATATATTGTTTCTATTGGTGAGGACCTATAATTGGTTATATTGTTGTTATACTTGTTATTTATTGTGATTTTATTTGTAGCTGTTGGTCTTCCTATGAAAATAAAATAAAATAAAATAAAATATCCCTAACGACAATGCTTGAAATTAGAATTCCTTTTGTGCAGAAACCTTAGGATTTTATGTTAAGGAAATTCATAAAGTAAATGAGTACTCTATAGAAGAAAGTTTGAGTAAGCCTCGTACACATTGTAAAGAGCATTCGCAATGTTAATTTCTTTAGATAATACTATCTACAGAATAATATAAAAACACATAATAGTTATTCTGAATGTAGCGAATGCTTTAATTGTGTACGAGGCTTTACTGATCTTACCGTCTAGTAGTCTTTTAGGTGTACTCGAAGCCCCGCCATCTTCCAAGAGGTCTGGAGGTGCTATGGAGGGGCTGGCGAGGGGAGGGGTGTGCACCCTGCTGTTGGGAGGTCTCCGAGCAGTCAGAAGTGATGGTCTCCGACTCGCGTTGGTGGACAGTTGGCCAGGTCTTGATCCATCTTCTTGGTCGGAGTTTGGTCCTGTAGGGATTTGTCATTATAGTATTTGGATGATTCTAATTGTAAGTCTAACAAAAGGGTATTGGGTTGATGAGAGTTTTTTCTAAATAAAAACCGGCCAAGTGCGAGTCGGACTCGCGCACGAAGGGTTCCATACCGTTATCTATAAAACGGCAAAAAAATCACGTCTGTTGTATGAGAGCCCCGCTTTTATATAAATTTTATTTTTATTTAATTATATATTTTTAAAGTGAATATATAACTAAATATTCTGTGAATATTTCAAGCGTCTACCTGTTGTCATTATCAATATCGACCAAAAACAAGCAAAAAAAATCTCGTTTGTTGTATGGGAGTTTTTTGTATTTGTTGTTATAGCGCCAACAGACATACATTATCTGTGAAAATTTCAACTGTCTAACTATCACGGTTCATGAGATACAGCCTGGTGACAGACGGACAGACAGACGGACAGCGGAGCGATATTAATAGGGTCCCGTTTTTACCCTTTGGGTAAGGCACCCAAAAAGATGGTTAAACGTGATTGGTGGATTTTGACAGCTGCTGTCAAAATACCTCTCGTGACTTTTATCGCCAAATAAGGAAAAAAATATTCCAAAATCAATTAGGATTATGGAATCATAGAGTTAGGGAGAACAGATATTTTTATGGTGATTTTTTGTTTTATGTATAATTGACGACGAACGAGCAGACAAGCCACCTGATGGAAAGTGGTCACCGTCGCCCATGGACATCTGCAACACCAGAGGAGGTGCTGATGCGTTGCCGAATCTTAAGATAGCTTATGGTGATATTTTGTACATCTTTATGTAATACATGAAGTTGTGTTTTCTTTTAAATAGTAATTGTATTCTGATATTGATCGATGACGTCAATTTTGACTTTTGTCAAAACATTAGACAGACTTTTTGACTATGCAAAGCTATGTCTAAGGTAGAGCAGAGCCTTTATTCGTTGCGCCTGAACTGAGTGAAGTTACGTATTACTTGGGATTACTTGGGATGGACCCTCAGTGTGTGCGACTCACACTTGGCTGTTTTAATTAACTTACAACAATTAATTACTTTTTGTAAGGCAGAATAGTACTTTAGGAATACTTAAAATTATACTTACCAGCACTATAGCAATGATAGGAAGTGAGATCCTTATCACAAGAGGAGATCTTATGCTGGATAAACCGAACGATGTCGGCCAAAGCGAAGGCCCTTCGACAGGCCCCGCATGTGAGGGTGTCTCCAGGCATGCCGGGAGTGGGGGACCCGCCGCCTTCTGCCGCGCTGTCCGCATCCGCTGGAGAAGAAAAGAAAGGTTTGAACCACGTTTTTAACTTTTATGGGGATAACAGTTGCTTAAAGTTTGCTCTTAGGACAAACTACAGAAGTGACGGGTAAATTTCGTTTTTATTTAACATGTTTTCCTAAAAATAAGACCCAATACATAATACAATGTACTATCACGTCTTTTTCCCTTGCGAAGTAGACAGGACCCAGGTCTTTAAGACCTAAAAACCGCGTTTAGCATGTTAGTGGGCGTGCAGGTGGAATACAGAATCAAAATTATGATGGGTTACTAGCCGCAGCGCCTACTAATATCATTCTTGATTTTCTCATTCTCTCAATCAGCTTTTACGAACTGCGCGGGAAGAGAACTTGACTAGCTCCGTGGCGCAGCGGTCAGCACGCCAGCCTGCGGCACGGAGTGACCGGGTTCGATCCCCGGCCAGGTCAAGATGGAAAATGATCTTTTTCAGATTGGCCTGGGTTTTGGATGTGTATCTATATATGTATTTGTTATAAAATATAGTATCGTTGAATTAGTATCCCATAACACAAGTCTCGAACTTACTTTGGGGCTAGCTCAAGCTGTGTGATTTGTCCGTAAAAAAAAAAGAGAGAGAAGCAGCTGGCAGATTCTTTGTTTTTTTCTTTTCTCCCAGACCAGCATGGAGCAGTTCTACCTAGAATATTTGAGTACTTGGGTAAAGTATAAGATATTTTTCAAGACACTTTTCATCATCAGGTCCTTTTTAGTCTCCACTACAGGAGCACGACCCTCTCTGTACTACTAGGGCCATACTTGGCCAGAGCAGCCAGAGGACTTGGCCTACACTCTCCACGCTGGCCAGACGGGTTGGAGAGGTGTCTTAGATGTTTATAAGCTTTGTTTAGCTTGTATTTCCTAAGTCGCCTTCTACGACATCCACGGGAAGACTTGGAGTGGTCCTATTCTACTCTGCCGGGTACCACACGGCTAAAGAGACACTTTTATCTCGCATAAACTGTCAAAATATTCACCACATAATTGGGTGCTTATTTTGAACATTTCATTACTAAAGCTTTTACACACTGGGTCAGGCGACATATGCGATACTGTTGTGTCAAGTTAATTACAACTTTTAGCAGTCACGGTTTGAAAAGGTGTCAGGTGGATGACCACTTATCACCGAACGGTCAATAATTTTCGCCCTTAACTATACATCAATAAGGTCTAAAATACAGCTTTGAATTGAAAATTCCTGGCGTAAGAGTAATTGGTTGCAGTTAAAAGATATGAAAGGGTTGTTTTGCTTTTGTTTGGATAATCTTTTTGGACCCAAAACAGATGTTTCGGGTAATGATAGGTGCAGTTTCTCTGATATTACTTACAATGACGTATTTGTGCTTGGGTCATGTTTTTAATTTTACGTTTTTTACAATTGTATTTAAGTTTTAAATGATTAAGTACAGTCCTACTTAATATGCAAAGGGGCTCAAATTTATGTCATAGGCGATCGAACATTACCCGAAGTTACCCGAAATGTAATGAAATATCTTTATCTAATTTGGCCCTTGATAAATAAGCTTAGGTTTTATTAAAATTCGTTTTATTACAAATTATCTTTAGTTGTTCGATGTAACAGGAGTTTTCCATAAATATTATAGGCAGTTTTCGATTATAATAACTCCAAAAGTAACTATTAGTTAGTCGCTTATTTGCAATAGATCCTTTATAACTTTCAAATAATATGTCCAAAATTTAAGTAACATTTTAGAACAAATACAAACATTAATATCATAGTATAGTGAGTAATATTAAATTACGAATACACGAAAGAATATAATAAAAATCATTTTTTATCAGGTCTCGAAGTCTTTGTACTATTCCAAAAATAATAGTGTATATTTAATTTTTTCTTAACAATCACTAAAGACACCGTAATATACAAAACAAGACTTACTCCGAAAGGGCTAATTAATAAAAGCATATATCTGCCATTGAATTCAAATTCGCCAATCGCGCTCAAATTATAAAGGCACTTACACACTGAGCGCACAATTGGGCGGCACATCAAAGACGCGGGCCTAATTTCACATAAGTACCGTAGACGCCCTTGCATTCTTATTATTCCTCCTTTAATTCCTTTGTAAGTAGGTCGCTAAAAGACCCCAGTAACCTGAGAACTAAATTAATATAAGAAAGTACATAATGTTTACCGTATCTGGTTTGCATAGAGGGTAGTAAATGTATTTAGTAAAGATTTGAAGGGAGGCTCGTGGCAAATGGTGATTTTTTGTTGTTTCCGATAGGATGTTTTATTAGTGACAACGAAACTTACTTCCTGATATATGAGGAAAGTAAAAAAGGCTACACGTTCCTTTGTTTAAACACCTTAATTGCTTCAACGACGCGTGCTTCGAAAGGGATATTTTTTGCTGATATCAGACTTTTTTAAATTTTATGAATGTTTACTAATTTTCATATTCAGTTTAAGTCCAAAGTTCTTATTATTATTTTGTTAATTTTGCTCTAAAACTTACACGTTACGATAACACTAATTATAAAAAAAAATTAAGTACTTCTATCGTTAAAAACTTTTAGCTGTTTTGAATATTATTACAAGTTTTAATTTAACTTGCCCTATTAGTTTTGTTTTTTGTTGTTGCAACTCAATTTTGAATCCTTAACTGATTGAGTTTTGAAATTTTGTCTAATAATGTAAGTCGGATGATTATAGAGCGGGTCTGAAACGGAGTAGGAAGGTGGCCATTGACACTTCTAAATTAAGGAGGATAGCCCCATCGTGTTTGAGCTCCTTTGATTTGTCTTGGCAATCACTTTAAAATAAGAATAGCTCATAACAAAAACTTATCACAAAATTTAAATTTTTTTGACAAAAAAACTTATTTGCAGTTTCCAGTCATATCCATCCAGTTCTGAATTATAAAATCTACTAGCTTTCGCCCGCGGCTGCGCCCGCGTCAATTTCAATCCCTCGGGAATAGTACCTTTTCCCGGGATAAAAGGAAGCCTATGTCCTCCTCCGCACTCCAGAGAAATTGTATGCTAAATGTCATGATGATCGGTTCAGTAGTTACGGCGTGAAAGCGTAACAAACAAACAAACTCAATTTCGCATTTTTAATATTAGTAAGGAACTAAGGATACGGATGATACGTTTAAAACTATTATTACATCCTCTACTTTTTATGTCGTGTTTGTATTAATAATATAATTTGATTAAAAATATCCATTTGCTACTTTTTACGTCCAATATCAGAATAACATTCCTTGTTATATGTACCGCATTCCTTTTTACATTCCGAACTAACGCTAACACAGTCCCCTATTTCACCCCAATCAATCACCAATCGACTCGTTTACGTAAACCGAGATTTCACAGTGGGTTAACGTTAACCACACCCACTACTCCTGACTGGACAGTGGTCAGCGGGCATGCGCGGTGGACGACAACCTTTACTTAACACCCACTCGACAATATTTGTCTACATTGATTTATTACAGCTATTGTGTGTATAAGTGTTAAGTTATTGTTTACTAGCTGTTGCCCGCGGCTCCGCCCGCGTTAATGTCGTTCCCTTGGGAACAGTAGAAATGATAAAAATTCCATACAAAACCCTCTGCTTTTTACCCTTAAGGGGGAATTTAATACAATTCACCTGCATAGATCTTTAGCCCTTAAGGAGAGGATTTTGCCCATTTCACCTACACAGATATTTTTTTATTGTAATGGGGAACTTCTTATTGTCATATATCTAAGTAAATAAAAAAAATCCATACAAACTTTACCCCACCTATTTTACCCATTCAAGGGGAAATTTCGTCCATTTTAACTACACAGATCTTTTTAATTGTAATGTAAACATATATACTTATTTTTATACTTCTATGTCCAGAAATGTGAAAATTTCCATAAAACTTCACCCCTTTTGATTTTCTAAAAATCCTTTCTCAGTGCTCATTTACATCATAAAAAGAATCCCTGCAATTGGTGAAAGTTTGAAGTAAATCGGTTCAGTATTTTCGGAGATAATCGTGATCATACATACAGACAGACAGACAGACAGACAGACAGACAGACAGAAAAGAAAATCGAAAAAAAATTTTTTGCTTTCTATTATTCTTATTAAGTGCCCCTCTATCCATTTCAGTCAAAAATTCTAAATGTATCTACAGACAAAATATTTTTACTGTTTTATTATATGTATAGATATATGTATAGATTGGTTCAAGATGTGATTGTTTTTCTTGGACATTGGTTTAAATATTACTTCTTTTTTTTTTACTTTCGCGCTTTAAACACATATTTATGTATATGAACGGGACTTAGTACGAACATTTTTATTATTTGTTTCTGTTGACGTTTTGATGGAGTGATATCCATCTTGGTGGCAGCAAGACTCCCATCGAGATAATAAAAAGGTCCGTGCTAAGTACGGTTGATATCCAAAATCTATCTAATATTAAATGCGATTTTTTAATTACTTTTTGTGTTGAGATCTAGTGTCTGTAATCTTTTCTGGATCATTATATTAGTCTATTTAAGTCACTTTTAAGTGCTTAAACCAGTTTTTACGTCATGTAAAGCATAAACAAAACATGTTTTTTGGCCCTTACTAGGATGGGTGACCGTAAGTGGCATAAAAATGTCTCGAGCTTCTCTGTGCTTCGGTAGGCACATTAAGCTGTTGGTGGGAGCAACGGATTATTGATGGAAGCTTGAAAAATCTGACACCAGTGTTGGCCACACGAAAAACAATCAACCTTTAAAAATACTTGTAGGTAAAGAAATCTTAACAAACCCACATACACATAAACCGTTAGAAAAGTGAGAAAAATCCGAGTTATTGAAAAACGTCTAGTCGCATATTGTCTACCGCCTCAGGTGAAGGGGCGCGTCCCCAAAAGCCGAAAAGTTTAAATTAGCTCGTTACGCGACACACGCCAGCCAGTTATCTGAGTTTGTTTTTTTCTGCGCCGAAAAGGTCGACACGTAACTTGTGTGTCAAAGTTTCGGAGATTAATTATTAATTGCATTTTGTGTACGTTACAGCGCGTTGCATTCGACGCGCTGTAACGTAGACGTAATGCAAAATTACATTGAATGTGATCATAGTTGCACCGTAACATTTTCATTCATTAAATTTTCATACATACATACATATTATCACGCCTGTTTCCTATTGGGGTTGGCAGAGACTATGGATCTCCACTTACTACGATCCTGACATATATCTCTAGCTTTGTCTACAGTCATTACTCTTCTCATACATGCTCTACAGTTTCGGGTACTTCTAACAGCTCCTTTTTTAAGAACGTCTGCAATCTGATCGCAGTACGTTCGACGAGGTCGACCCCTGAACATTATTCCCATTCACAATCAAAATTTTCATTGTTTTTATTACTGACACTGTAATATAAAGTCCTGCGGTTATTATAAGTAATTAAGTGTACAATTGTTGTATATGTATTGAACTAGCGGCATGTAGGCAAAAGCATTTTCGGTAAGTCCATGAAGGGAATTTGGTCTTTGTTAAATTATGAAATGATGATTCATATTTTTTCGAAAATAAAATTCTTAATTTTAGTTGTACAACAAATAGGTACAGATAATTTTTTTTATTGTTAAAGAAGTTAAACCTCGTTGATGAAGCCTTTTAAATATGCCTGGTTTGTATATTTTTAAACGTAATGAAGATATAATATTTTAGTTAAAAAATATAAAACCAATATATTTTATCTACAACTAGGGGGTTATATTAGTTAAAAAAATATGTAGTACACCCCTTTGCATCCCCTTCCCGGTGCAAATGAAATAGAATTTTATTCAAATTTGGATATAATGTACCTCTTTTTGAACGTTATATTATTATTTTTATATTTGCAAAATCAATTAAGTACTAGAGTTCAGTCACTTATAGTTATGAATCTTAATTGTTTTTATTGTAAAGAGCTAAAGATAATTTTAATATCTTCGGTTAAAATACCGAACAATGGTAAAGATTGTAAACTAAACGTTTTCATTATATTTAAGGATGATCAACTCACGCGGTCCAAACCGCACGCGGAAGCAAAGCGTTTGCCCAAATCGATGAACAAAATTAAGGGTGTATTCACATTAGGAATTATGAAAGCTTGTCGATCAATAATATGACGTGTTGGACAAAAAATGTCCACATTGACACAACCATGACCACCGTGTCCAACATTAATTGGCAGGGGACTTGAACTCCTTTGTTGTAGAAAAAGCGTTTGCACCGTAGTGACTCCAAATAAAATAATAAGAATCGGTCTCCAATGCGGGGGTGTATTGTTACAATTTATTGCAATTTAGATTGTGGGTCGGTTTGTATATTAAAGCGATATTAGTCTGGCTTCGGCCGGTCGATGTTGTACTTAATAATATTGCTTGACTTGTAATTTATGGAGCATAAAAATGTGGTATGATTGAAATTTCATAGAATTATTTAAGACTGAACATTTTTTTCCATTGATTGATGAATATACTTCATTGCACTAACAGTTATTAGATTATTTTAATGGCTAGGAATGCATTTATATATAATTAAGACCTGGATCCCAGTATTATGTCAAAATTTTTTTCGACGCAATTTTTTTTCAATAATGAATGCATGAATGAATTAAATATTCTTTATTGCACCAAAATTAGGATACAACGATAAGTTATATTAGGATTCAATACTTATACAGTATGTAAATTTATCCTCGATATTCCCTTAAGGGGGTAACTTAGTCCTTTAATATGAACAACTTTTGTTGGCCAATGGTGGGGATTAAAAAAATCCACACTTCCAAACAAAAATGTACAGCCGCACGGACAATTTTCATGGGAATGTCGAATTATTTGGAGTAGCCAGCATTGGTCTTATATGAAAAGTTGTACGTATTGACTGAATCACCCCTTCATGAGAATGTGGAGGAGGTAAATTATCACGCTGTAATTTTACCCTGTCTTAAAAATAAAATAAGACTAACTATGTGTTGAAGTCCTTATCTCATCCCAGTCTTATTTTATTTAGGTACGTCTGAAAGGCCTTACAGCCGGAATTTTGACATCGGCGGCTTTGACAACTACTCATTCAAAGGTTAGAGTTGTCGGAAACGGACATTTTGAACAAAGCCTATTGAGCACACTGCCTGTCGGCAAACGATTTTATAAATGATTTTGAATGTAGATCTGTAGATATGTTTTAAGAGTAAATCAATTAATAAATATAAATGTTTATTTTTAATGTTAATGTTTATTTAATTAATAAATATAAAGTTTATTTTTAAGTAGGGATGTTTGAAAGGAAATGGGGGAGACCTTTGCCCAGCAGTGGGACAGTATTGGTAAATAAAAAAAAATTCTAATGAATTGATTCCTGTGATAGTAAAACAGTTGACACAAATAACTATTAAAAGGTTAAAATGAATGTGATTTCGATTTGATAACTTTAAAATGAAAAAACGTGGTAGCATTTTTAATTAAAATTTACTTTTTAATGTAAAAATATAAACAAAAAACAAGTCTGTACGTATTTGGAAGACACACTTCTAGTGTTCTATTTAAAAAATCATCATCATCATTTCGTGTAGGTGTCATAGTCAATCGACCATGCACACCCTGGTGTCAGAGTTCTTCGGAACCGCCTCTCGGCCTCTGACGTGGTTCCTTTAACGACTACCAGATGGCAGTCGCGATCGACGGCTTTACGTGCCTTCCGAAGCACGGATTTTAAAATTTGAAAATCTTGATTGCTGTTTTATAATTCCTGGTGTTATATAATAACACTTCGTTATATTATAAGTCATAAAGATAATAAGCCTTAATCTCGTGTCAATGAATCGTATCGTAAGAAGTAACTAACAATGAGTGTACTTCTAGTGCATAACTTTTTTTTATGCTTTTTCCTTAATTTGGCTTTATCAATTTAAAACCTATCTTATCGAATATATGGTCCAAATTGGCTTACAAATGTGAACTAACTTCGCGATTTGTAATATATAAAAGAGTACATAAGTCGCTCTATTTTAAGAGTAATTACAAGAGAAAATGCAGGGGTTGCCGAGTGGCCATGTTGAGCGAAGTGACGTCATTAGGCGGTGTTGACACAACCCGCCTTTTCAGGTGAATGGCGAGGAGGCACTGGGCGGGACTTCCAGCTAAGCGGTTTGGTTATTTTTGATATAAAGTACTCTTTTTTACACTAGCATTTGATCGAGACGCAGTTGGCATAATTCAAGACATCGAGTCAAAATCGTGGCCAACTCAAGGCCTGTGTACCTAGTAAGGAATAAACACGAGAAATGTATGTATGTAGGTATAGTCAAAATCAATAGTGTAAAGAACAAGCAGCGGTGGTCATAGTCTAAGATGACATGACACTGGTGTCAGAGTTCTTCGGAACCGCCTCTCGGCCTCTGACGTGGTTCCTTTAACGACTACCAGATGGCAGCAAGGACCAACGGCTTAGCGTGCCTTCCGAAGCACGGAATCATCTTTATTATCAGACAATCAGTAATAATATCAGTAGTAACCTATAACTCGCATATTAATACTAGAAGATCTTTCCTTAAAATTCTATACGAATGTCATTCGAACTTACCTAAGAATGATAATGAGCTGTGATAGACGGATGTGGATGTGAGAGATACTTATGACCTAACTTAACCTTTAAACAGTAGTTATTATATAAGGAAAATCAGACGAGAATGTACCACAGTAATAAAGGCACTCATCATCATTTCGAGTAGGTGTCACGGTCAATAGACCATGCACACCCTGGTGTCAGAGTTCTTCGGAACCGCCTCTCGGCCTCTGACGTGGTTCCTTTAACGACTACCAGATGGCAGCCGGGACCATCGACTTAACGTGCCTTCCGAAGCACGGAATCATCTTAATTATCGGACAATCAGGTGATTCAAGCCTGCAATGTCCTAACCAAACTGGAAACAACTAATCAAAGTATGCTTCCGGTGGGAATCGAACCCACGACCCCCGGGTCAACAGGCAAACGCCTTAACCACTGGACCAAGGAGGCTGTTAAATATATAATATAAAAAAATAAAGGCACTAAAGATATCTTATCACGCCCTGGGGTGGAAAAACGGGATAATCAGGCGTTTTTGTCTCGGCTTTACGTCGCGTAGGTAATTTTATTACATATCTAACGCGACATAGGTCTAATCATTATAAGGAAGTCATGTACGGTTTGTCGTGTTAGCCGTGTGGTTTCCAGCAGAGTAGGATAGGACCACTCCTAGTCTTCCCATGGATGTCGTAAGAGGCGACTTAGGAAATACAAGCTAAACAAAGCTCATAAACATCAATGAGATTTCTCCAACCCGTCTGGCGAGTGCGTCAGCGAGGAGAGTGTAGGCCAAAACATCTGTCTGCTCTGGCCAAGTATGGTTCTGGTAATACAGAGAGGGTCATGCTCCTGCAGTGGAGACTAAAAAGACCTGATGATGATTATAATTTAAATTAATTATAGTTGAATCTCGACTGGGCGACGGCTAGTTTGAAAAAAAAGGAAAAAAAAACAGTTTTTTAAATTATTGTTATGAACCAATGTAATACTTTGTTCATAATTATATGACATGAAACTGTATTTTTTGTACAATTGCTTAACCTGCTTAGGTATTGCCTCATTACAACGGTACTGGTCAATTCGTGACGCAAACAAACCAACATTAACATTTTAATTAATGATTTTTCGAGAACTCGCCACATTTTATGACAAAAACGGCATTTAATGAATCGTTTGATTCAGTCCCTGTCATAATTGTTAATCCAACACGCTATTGGAGTAATATTATACATGGACAATGAAAAATTAGTCACTTGAATTAATTGAAGATAAGTTATTAAATAATTGAAAAGACCAAAGTTCAAATACTATCAAGATGGACCTGAATTTACGAATTTTTTAGCTCTGTATTCAAATGAATATATCTGTAGCAATCCATGGAGTGAGAATATGCATTTTAAAATTATAAATTTCATTAACACTGTGAGTCTGTCTACCACTTCACGCTTCAACTATTAAACATATTGTCATGAAATTTGGTATGGAGGTAGTTTAAGTTCAGGGGAAAGACAGGGACAAAATTCATCCGGGAAAAATCTACTGTTCCCAAAAGATCTACACTAACGTGGGCGGAGCCGCATGCAAAAACTAGTTGCTTATAAACCATCATAATCACTTGTTTAAGTAATGAAGTAAACAATGACTCAAAAGAAAGAAATACCGTGCTTCTAATAATTATCTTTTATTAAACTTCGGGAGTCTAATTTTATCACCTCAACACAATACATTTAATAATAAATTCCTTTGGGAGAAAAAAATGGCGGCCGTTAGCTGATTGAATTAAGGTCAAGCCAATAATCAAGTTACTGATATCCAATACAGTCCAAATATCCAAGACAACTGGAGCACAAAATAGGTAGAGTATAGATATGCTTCAGCACAATCGACATCGCAGTGAATGCAGACTGTTGGAGAATAGGATGCGGCGAGGGATTTATTATTCTATCTCCTTATAAAAAAAAGAACTATGATTTCATCATTTCAGCCGTAAGAAGTCCACTGCTGGACAAAAGCCTCTCCCAAGAATTCTTTGTCTCATGGGAGAATATTGCCCATACTCACCACTCTCGGTGGGGTGGCGAGCGCAGTTTCTTTCGGTTTTGTGCTTCCGATGCTGCTGTCCATCGGTAGCAAAAGCTGGGGAAGGATAGGAATTTGTTGGATCTTGGAATGGAAGTAAGGTACTGGGATACTACTCACCCGAATGAATGAGGGAAAAGTAAGTAGCGGCTCGGTATGTTGGGATCTAGCCCGATGGCATTCTTATAACCACCGGCCAGGCAGTTGAGGATGTCACTCCAAACTTAATGATGATTATGCCAGCGTTATACTTGACAATGACACGAATTTTAAATGAGACGAACAAAGAAATTTCTTTGTTGGCGTTATTACCGTTTTATTACATGTCAGTTGATAGGCTGGGTGTTTTAGAGGTCTCAGATCGCTTGGCATGTTCTGATATAAATTATCTAGATTAATAAAGTTTTTAAAACATTCCTCATTTGAGTTAGGTATGACAAATGAGTATTTCTAAACGTACCCGTTACTAATTTAGTTTAGTATTCTATAGTATAGTACAGTAGTATATATTATTGGCGCTCTAAGATGGTAACAGATTTTTAAAAGTAGAAAGTATATTTACCATAAACAATATATTTCTTAATACCTCGACATGCGGTAACATTTCTACACCCTCGGTTTTTGCAACTTCAGAAAACCCTCTGGTGTATTGGTAGCTTTGTTAGAGGGCTGATTTTTTATATTTTCCTTTTTTCGCTCTAGGTGCGTAACCTGATGCGGTTAGGGACTTGTGGCCAGTTGATAGAAATTTTGGATAAAATAAGGAATGAAAATTTACAATATCAATTTCGAAGGGCGAAATATTAGAAAAACCAATTCGTTCGGGGTTTAGGATTAAAGTTGCCTTAGTTAAAGTTAATTATTTGAGACAAGGTCGGATAAAATGTATTAAAAATAAAGCTTCTGTAATATTTTGTGTTATTAGCGCTATCCCTCGACTTTTCTGAATAAAATACCAGCATAGACGACATGTGATCTATACTTCCATACCATTATAAATGCGAAAGTAACTGTGTCTGTCTGTCTTCTTTGCACGCTTTAATTATTGAACCAATTTGGATAAAATTTGATATGGAGATAGTTTGAGGCCCGAGGATTTCTGCGAAATACCCAATATGCATCACGATTTACTGACCCATTTTATACAGAAACTATATCAAAACCTATAAATATCGTATAACATTAGCAATGGTAATTCGTCATTGTTTTATATTATTTATTTATTTATTATGAATTATTTATATATATATTATGAAATAAGAACCAACCCTGCCTTCCCTAGATATTTGTCACGACACAAGTGTCAATAAAAATGTCACACCGGACTGTCAGGCACTACACTACGATGCGGTAGTGAGGGGAAGATGTCGATCGTCTGACTTTAGCGATTAAAAAGGTCCTTATTTTCTGCAATGTTAATAAATATTATAAACATCCATAGTATCACGTCTTTTTCTTTTGAGAGACCAGGTCTTTAAGACCTAGAAGCTACGTGTAGCGTGTTGGTGGGCGTTAGGTGGAAATTGGAATCAAAATAGTGATGGGTTGCTAGCTGCATTGCATTCTACTTTTTTCTTTTCTCCCAAACCAGCGCGAAAGATTATTTTATCAAACGTTTTTATTATATAAAATGTCTAAATCCTTATCCTTATCCTTACTAATATTATAAATGCGAAAGTGAGTTTGTTTGTTTATTTCTTTGTTTGTTTGTTTGTTACGCTTTCACGCCGTAACTACTGAACCGAACATCATGAAATTTTGCATACAAGTTCTCTGGAGTGCGGAGAAGGACATAGGCTACCTTTTATCCCGGGGAAAGTACTATTCCCGAGGGATCGACATTGACGCGGGTGGAGCCGCGGGCGAAAGCTAGTATATAATAATGTGACCGAAGTATACTGTTGAACTAATAAAACGTTTAATAAGTTGCGTACTAGTAAACTTTTTGTCAACATTTAACGTAGTACGAATTAGGATTAGCTTGTCTTTGTGTTAAATAAATAAATATTGTAATCGACTTGAGTTATGAGATGTTTGTGACTACTCTGAGATCGTGATTAATTGTTATTAATTTCATGGCTACTTGTCAAGAAACCATAGATATAATGACCATCGTGACCATAGAATTACTTTAGTATAATTAGTCATAAAAATATATTTTATAGTTTTAATTAAGCTATTCAGTGAAAAAGGACAAGTTATTGTATTAATAAAATTTAATTACCTAAGAATATTAAAACTATTTAATTTACCATAATTCAGAATACCTCTTTAGAATCTCAAAGGTATCTTCTACACTCATATTTATGTATTGTATCTGTGAAATGATATCACGTGAAAAAGGTTACATTAGAAGCTTAGAAGTATGAGTTAGGGCAAAGAGGAAGTAGACAGACAATTTCGGTTATGAGTTATGCGTATGACCAGTACGATCATACTAACTTGTGGCAATATTCATTTATTCAATAGTCTCCCGTGGAACGAAGAATCGTTACGAGGCTTTCGTCCAGCAGTGGACTCCTTGTGGCTGTAATGATGATGATGATGACTAAGACCATCAAAGAATCGTAGCATCGCTAAAATAATTTTCAATATCATACTTATATTTTACTTAAACAAAATAATCTTCAAACATCGATATCGATACCCAGCACTATCGATACTACCCGTTAAAGCGGCCACTTAACCCCTAATCCTGGGAGTTTTATCTTCGCCGGGCATTTATGGCAAAAATCTTAATCCGGCTCTGCCGTTAACTGCCCGCAGTAATTATTGCCAGGACTGTATCTATTACCGGCATGTACTTCGCTATGTGCTTGAAGATTGGAGGCGAGAGAGAAATGTAGTAAGAAAACTAGACTGTATTGGACTTAGAAAGATACTCGTAGATAGTAAAATATATTTTTGACATTTGTCGTTGATAACTTTTACATATAATTATGTCATTTCATACAACAATTTGTGCAATTTGATAGTATATGATCTACGAGACGTTAGATTAGTTAGATATTATATTTACACTAATTTTTGCCCGCATCTTTGTCCGCATTAATATCGATTCCTCGGGAACAGTAGAATTTCCCGAAACGAAAGGTAGGCTTTCCACGGGCCTTTAACTACCTCCATAATAAATTTCATCCAAATTGGTTCAATGCTTAAAGCCTTAAAAGGACAGACTTATTACTTTCGCATTTATAATATTAATATGGAAAACGTGAAGGGGTAACAGATAAACAGACACAGAGCCAGGCGGAGTTATTTTACATTATAATAATATAATAATACCACAGTTATAATAATACCAAATTATAGTTTCTGCATATGAGTTAGAGAACAACACCAAGTTAGTAGTAAAGTCGGTTTACGAACGATAATTGTAATGGTGAAGGAGAGACAGATGCGTCACAAGCTGAACGCTTAGGCTGATAGTGCCTCTCTATCGCTTGTTCCGCGTTTTCGCTTGCATAGAGAACGTGACACGTTTTCGTGCGTGCAGCCGGAGTTCATCAATTTATTAGACGTTATTACGTCAAATATAGTATTTAAATCAAATGTGCTATCCATAGATTTGAGTCAATATAGAACTAAAGCTATAGTTTTTCCTGAAGCAATAAAAGTGGGGTCATAAAGTGCTGCCCGGCTGGGAGTGTTGCCAGACCAGCGAATGTACGAAACACAACAATGCACCAGAGTTATTGGACAAACACCAACTACAGTGTTCTGATGTTTTCTGATTTAGGACTATTCGGCTGCGCGTAGCCAAATCCAAGTATCTGATTTTACTTAAAAACAGGAGAGCAAAAAACGTAGTTTTGTATTTT
This sequence comes from Elegia similella, assembly GCA_947532085.1. NCBI lineage: Eukaryota > Metazoa > Arthropoda > Insecta > Lepidoptera > Pyralidae > Elegia > Elegia similella. The sequence continues at coordinate 3,020,485 of OX383940.1, forward strand.
TTTTTTCAGTAAACTGTGAAAATTTAGCCACATAAACCATTTGTAGTAGTTGATTCATATTTACGATAAAAATATATAGTTTTTTTTTTATATATATTTGACGTTTAACGAGCAGACGAGCCACCTGATGGAAAGTGGTCACCGTCGCCCCTGGACATCGGTAACACATATTGTAAACAAAGCTTATAAACATCTAAGAGACCTCTCTTAGATGTTTAAAAGCTTTGTTTAGCTTGTATTTCCTAAGTCGCCTTCTACGACATCCACGGGAAGACTTGGAGTGGTCCTATTCTACTCTGCCGGATACCACACGGCTAATACATATATGATAGTTTTGTATCATATTTTTATACTTTACTTTTTATACAAATATTATAAAACCTAGGCTTAAGATTAATATTGAATAAAGAAAATAATAATTTAAGATTAACAAAAAGCAATCCTAGAAAATAAAATACACATTGCGAATACAAGAAAAGCGCTTTGCCAAGAAACCTCAGCACTATATCAACATAAAGCTATATTTAAAAGTATATTTGCGATAAAAGTGCATTCCTTGCATTGACCGCAAATTTTCTAGCCGCAGGCTGTATGTCAAAATAATGACCGCCGAGTAATAGCGAGCGAGCACTGCGGTACTCAAATTTGTTCATATGGAATTTTCTCAAAGTTCGTGGTGATTTAGTGGGAAATAAAGTAGAGGGGGTCATTTGAGTGTATCTATGAATTAAAAAAACCGGCCAAGTGCGAGTCAGACTCGCGCACGAAGGGTTCCGTACCGTTATCTATAAAAAAGTATATATTCTGTGAATATTTCAAGCGTCTACCAGTTGCCGTTATCAATATCGAGCAAAAACAAGCAAAAACATCATGTTTGTTGTATGGGAGCCACTTTAAACATTTATTTTACTCCATTTTTAGTATTTCTTTTTATAGCGGCAACAGAAATACGTTAACTGTGAAAATTTCAACTGTCTAACTATCACGGTTTATTAGATACAGTCTGGTGACAGACGGACAGCGGAGCGATATTAATTGGGTCACGTTTTTACCCTTTAGGAACGGAACCCTAAATAGGAATAATAAGTCTAGCCACAGATTTTTTTTAACCATAACCAGCCTCTGATTTCATAATCAAGCCACAGGAAAAAGCGAAGGCTTCTAATAAACTCCAACATGCTAAATGTGGCCATAAGGTCTTATAGAACTAGCCTCTGTCTACCCCGCAAGGGAAAAAGACGTGATACTCTGTATGTATTCTAATAAACTAATTCGTAACGCGTCGGAATACCCCAATATAACAAAAACAACATGACCACAGAATATTCTTTTAAAATAAATACGAGTATAAAACATAATAGGTACCTCGTGACTTATGAAAGCAAAATCTCTCTGTAAAAGTCAAAAAAAAAGAAACAAGCAATGGTGGTTAATTCTTTTATAATTTAAAGACTATTTTTAATTAAGTGTTATCATGTGACCATAGTTTTAACATTAAAATGAATTCTACTTCTATTTTTATCTTCTAATTAGATTTTGTATTTATTTTTACGGTAGTTTTCACATTTTTAACATTTCAAATGTCAAAAAATGACTTAAAACCTCTTGAAAAAATAACTTCATGTCACAATCACTCATATATAATCAATCAATATAAGCAAACAAAGAAACCAATCTGAAACGAAAATCAACGAATATTAATCTTATCGTTTTATAGCCCATACATTAAGGACCTATCTATACATATCTATACGCAGATATAAATATAGATATATACATCGTCCACTTACGCACTCATTTATATGTTAATGGCCATGGCATCCGATTCGAGATTCATACATATCGGGCCAGATATTATTTTCACTGCGGTATTACTTTCCAATTTGTCCCCAGTATTGGTTATTACTTCGGATATTACCCGCCCTTGATTAACTTTTACGAACAGGAAACATGGCGAGGAAGTAAATTCTTTCGTTCTATTTTGTGTGGCAAATACTAGTTGCAGATTTTTATAGCTATCTTAGACATGTGACATTGCTATAAATTGTCAAGTTAACAACTGAGATCTTTTACGTGCCTCGAGAAGCGTGTGCTGGCGGCCTATTTGCTAACTCAGTGACCAACGTTTTGATAGTTACTTCAAAATACATTGCGGGTTTCCTATGATTGACTATTTTTATTAAAGAGATATAAAACGTAATGTACTTTAAAATGACTATCAAAACGTTGTACACTGAGTTAGCAAATAGGCCGGCTGGTCACCAATCCACACGTGAACCATGCTTAAAGTTTCTTGATAATTGCGTTGCGTTAGATAATTTCTTACAATATTAGCTTAACTAAGAAAAGTAGAAAACAGATTGCTGAGTATAAGTACCTTTACGCCTTAAGTCAATTCCAGAGTCGAAAAATCTTGACTTACTCCGCGTAGAAAGATCCATTTCGTAGAATCACTCACAGTCTTAACACCAATTCACAAAGTCTAATACCAAGTTCACAATATCTTAGTACCAAGTTCATAAAATCTTAGTACCAAGGTCACGAAATCTTTACTAAGTTCAAAACAGCCGGAAGAAAGATGAAAGTAAGTGTTCAAGTCCAAGAGGCCACTGGCTATTTCGCACAGCAATAAACCATGTGATCATCTTGGAAGATGAACACAGACTGACTGGCTAACTCAAAAACGCGAGGCCCTAAAGATTCTAAAAAAGACCCCCAGGTAAAAAAATCCCGTATCAAAACCGTTTCTAGTGACCCCGATCGCTCTACCATCCCTTTGTGTGTGGCTTTTATTTATAATAGTACATTTTTTTCACACGCAGCACCCCTAATAACGTATGAGCGAAAATATGCGTAATCGTCTACCGTAGGGACTGTTTGGAAGTTCGTAGAAAAAAAATGCGCTGTTCCCTATTTGAATGGCAAAAACTGCATGTCACGAAATGACATTAAGGGATGAATATGATTTCGCACAGATCTGAATGGACGGATGACTTATAATTGTTCCGAGTTGTATTTAGCATGAATTATTGGTTGGACGCAGCTTTTGTAGTAGCAGTCCGCAATTTTGACTGGAAGTGTATCATTTCCAACGTTTTTATTGCATCGACTAACTTTTTCCCGCGATTATATCAACGTAGAAGTCGAAATTTGGACCACGGAATCACGTTATCCCATACAAACTGTCCCCCTTTTTCACCCCCTTTTCTAGGAACAACAGTGTGTTGATTTATACGTTAGTGAGTGAAGTTTGCATTTTTATATATATATTTTGCTTCACATTTCCAATCAAGATTTGGTCTTTGCTCATTAGGCTAACTAAATGTAAAAACCTATGGAAGTAAAAAGCTCTTAATTCATAGAACAACTTCAGTAAAAAAAAATATATAAAAAATAAAAATATTTAGCATCACCTGCCTAGAATAGGTCGAGGACAGGGAAAATTGGAAGTAACTTAGTGTGATATAAGATGTTTTTGACCTGGAAACGTTAATTGTTTTGCACTGTTTTATTATTTTTAATATAATTATTTTTAGCAATATTTACTTTCGATTTTGGGAGTGTGAGTGAGTACCAGCGTTGAAGCTCTATGTTGTAATTTTTGCTTTCAAAAATTACTCGTTAATGGAACGAGAAACCTTAACAACTTTCCTGTAAAATAAAACAAAATGTTCCTCAAATAGATTAATATATAAGAGTAATCCTTTCACTCACTTCAATGACAAATTCAAATTACCAAATTATATTGCCATCAAACGGTTACAACTCGAAACGGCTACTTAAAACGAATCTATCAGGATCTTTATTGCCATTATGAGGAAACGGAGATTCGGCGAGAATTCCCGAAATATGTAATAAAATTATGGCAATCAAATTTAGTAGAATGAGGAATGACCCTACAACAGTGGTTCTCAAACTATATTATGTTCTTGCAATGTTTTATAATCTGACTAATAGTACGTAAACCCTAAGAAAACGTGCCAAGTAGTTTCTGAGTTAATGTTTTTTACAAATTCGTCAACATTTTATTTATCAACGTTTAAGTTTATCCAAATAAAATTCTATTCTATTTTTTGAGTATGTTTTTGTGTACAAATGGTATTCACAATAGTAGAAAAAAAAATTTGGCCATAAAATCAGTAGAATACCCTCACTTCTTCTTCTTTACGAGTCAATTTATTTATTTAAGGCACGCTTACAGCATTTCTTATAGTACATTTAGCCTAAAATGTTACAAATAGACGTCGTTTTATAAGTACCTAAGTGCCAATTATTAGCGTACATAGCATTTACAATAAGAATGTACATAGTTCGCTACCGTGATACAAATGTAAGAAATAAATATCTTTATAATAAAAAAATATATATGTATATCATTCGACCAGAATAATTATTATAAAATGCCCTTACTAATATAAATTTCACTTAGGACAGAGATCTGTAAAAAAGACAGCATGACAAGAGAGACCCAAACAGAGCTGATACAATATAAAACGTCGCAAATTTCTTCATTGACCATTCCCATAATGTCAATAGCCACATTGAGAAGCGATGCCCAAAACATATAGAATATTTGTTGCGTAAACAAACATTGGAGATTGACAGACAGTGTACACTGCACAGCTGGTAGAGTGACGCAAATAATAGGGCAAATAGCATAATTTGATTTTTATAAGGCCCAACAAATTGTGTGACTGTTCGGACATAAATGTGGACTATTTTCGTGGAAATTGGTTATTGGTAGATGTGACGCAAGATCTAATGTCTATAGGAGGAAACACTATTCGATATTTTGAAAGGGCATCGATAAGAAATCATTTTAATAATAAAACCTTCAAAATCTTAATTTTTTAACTTGTACTTTTTTATTCTTCATGAATGAAGTATTTATTTTATGTAATAAGTATTTTATGTAACATTTTGTGCAGCTTTTAAAAAAAGATTACAATAATTTGAGTGAGCGCAAGAATAATGAATAAAAGCTAAGTAGGTGTACTTTGTTTTATTAATTTTCTTCTATGCTGGTCTGGGCAAAAAAAAGGTGAATCTATCTGTTTTACTTTTAGCGTGGACCTTAAAAGCCAACCGAAAAAATCGGCGAAAATCTATGGACTCATATCAATACGTGAAGCGGTTTGCCCTTTTTTTATTTTACTATTACCCATGACTATTTTGTGTCCATTTTCCTAACTAGTTAAATATGGCCTTTGGATCTTAGTCCCTGTCTACCCCGTTACGGATAAAGACGTCATAGTATGTATGTATTGACTCTATGTACGTACTATCGTATAAATTCATAGATTGCGAGAAAATACTTACGAATCCACAGAAGCGGCACACAAATAAAATCCCGAAAATCAAATATCGAACACATCTCGATCATATTTCGAGACAAAAAATCGACGGAAGAACAAAAAAGGATACTGTTACGTCCGAGTTTCGTACCTGTTCCCGGGTCGTGTGAAAACGGCACAGGTGTTGCGGTTACTGTAATTATAGATGGACAAAGCCGGGCGCGAGATGCGAGTTCGCGGTTTTGAGGCGTATTTTTGGCTTTTATGCCTCGCGATGTTCTCGTTGGATGGTTTTGTTCTGTTTTCCGATGTATTGTTTGTTAAATAAAAGTACCGTTATGAATAAACTGTTGTTTTTTAAGTTTCACTCCATTGGAAGAAGATACTCGTAAACTAAACTACCTCTGTGAGCTGCACCTTGCGTGTTTTAAAACAGAAAAGTCAAAAAAAGCCCTATGATTTTTTGTGTCAAATAAGTGATAATTTTGTTTATTTTTTCCAAAAACTGAATCGACATAATAATTATATATAACTTTCGAAATTGCTTACAAAAATTCACGAGAATTGGTTGAAAAATACGACCTGTAGAGAAGAACAACCGGACATACGAAATCATTTATGGCCAAGCTAAAACGGAGAAGTTATGCTTGCGTTTCGCTCTCGCTACGTCAATTACGATATTGATTGATAAATACGTAGAAAATTAACAACCTTATTTTATGAATGATTGACAAAATGAATATTTCTATCAATATCTATTTCTATCAATATTTCTCCAATCTTCTTATTTTTACAGTCTCAACATTTTACAGGAACGTAACTTCCTTTCGAGAGCACGCGACTGTCTTTGATCGAATTAAATGACAATACTTGTGTTAGTTACTATTGGAATACAAAACATCAAGCCGAGAAATCATGAAGAAAATAGTTATGACTACAGTAAAGTATTTATCTTGAGAAAAATGTGTTGGTTTTATCTAATTATTCTTTTTTCATCCTTAAAAGTCACATCTTAATAGATAATACAATTACTGCAATCATTACTCATAATTAAACGCATCTGAAGCGAAAGAACCATAGCCAATAGATTGTAATGCAAAAAAATCACACACATGTGCACTGATTCTGGTCAAGCCCATTGTGTTGACCATTGTGAGAAACGGCAGATCCAAAAGGGTTGCCACCTTCAATGTGGTAATAAAAAATTGACAGCGTGGGACGACGGTGGACTTGGCAAATAAATGATAAGATTTTTTTTCTAGATTTGCGGAATTTTAAGCCGGTGTGACATTTCTTTTTGACGCGGCACAGTTTGAGAAATGTTTCTTACTGCATTCTTATTGGCAAATATGTTTTTCATTGCATTGTATTTGTATTTTTCTTTAAGTAATTCAATTCATTTTAATTCTTTAAAAACAGTATACAATATGTTCGAATACATAATTTAATAAAATCAACTTAACAATCAAAATTCATATTATATGATATGATGGTATGATTACTTAAAATTTGAATAAATTGTAATGGAAAAAGAAAACTATTTAACATTAAGATAAGAAACAAAAATATCTTAAATTCTGGTCAAAAATTCGGCAATTGAGTAATAACACCACTCCATTAAAAAATATTTTTAAACCTGTGACAACTACATATAATCACAGATTACTAAATAGTTACGTATAGTTAATTCTCAGTACCCTTGGAAGCGTATTGAATAGTCTCAAATCTTGAGTTCGTGGTAATTTAAGTAAATATGAAAATAAACGTACAAAAAAATCATAGTCCAAAAAATCATTTTTGAAACTTTTTTATTATTTACAAGCTACACAAAGCTCATAAACACCAATGAGACCTCTCCAACCCGTCTGGCCAGCGAGGAGAGTGTAGGCCAAATCCTCTGTCTGCTCTGGCCAAGTATGGCTCTGGTATTACAGAGAGGGTCATGCTCCTGCAGTGAAGACTAAAAAGACCTTGAAAATTTATTATAATGTAATGTAACTATTAAAAGTAACCCATTTAAACATATACTGGCCTATTAGAACATCTTAATTTAATCATGTTAGAACTACTAAGATTGCCACGATACAAAAACTGGTCAGGTACAAGGCACAATGATCTTATTCCCATAATTTCTTACCGCACCTCTTCCGCGAAACCAACCCAAGATGACCCCTCAAGGGTTACTGTTCTCCTAACTATGAAGATAGCAACTGAAATAGTAGTGGGAACGAGAGCTCAGGTAATACTGGTGTTTAGTATGGGTAATGTACATTGATGAAACCAATTAAGTGTGGTGTGAATTAAATCGTAGTATAATGATTTACACCGTTCACACCGTAGAGTTAATAGCGTATGGACACGGAACCACAGTAAAATAATTATTTTTATATGGCATTTCACTTTGCGTTTCCATTGTTATACTGTTTCTTCAATAGTTATTTGTACAGAATAAAAAGTACGTTTTTGCTGTAAGTTTTTTCTAATAGTTTTAACTAAAGCTTAATTTTTAAGTTTGGTTTAGTTTAAGTTTTTATTTTCAACGATTCTTGTATACGTGTAACGAAAAACCTGAAAAGTAAATTTGCTTCATTTGGTATAGGTATTTTTGACAAATTGATAATAAAAAATTATGAATTTGTTTAAAATATATTGTAAAGAATAAAATTAGATAATAATAAGCACGACCGTTAATAGTACGTTTTAAAATACCCGATTTTAAAACATACTAATAACAGTTTTCACAGTTTATACTCATTATATTATTGGTAATGTAACTGTTTTAACCTTTACGGGCCTTGTTTTTATAATTTTATTATTATTATTATATATAAAGCTTTAAACATTATAATACTACTATATCATAAATGTGAAAGTTTGTATGATAGGACATTGTAAGTTACGCAGTGACGTAGAACGGCTAAACTGATTTAGATTGCATAGAAATCAATTTATCACCTGGATTACTACTGAACGCTTTATATCGCTAATATCGCTTGCAAAAGCAAGTTTTCTTAAATTTGCCTCATAAAATAATTTATATTTTCAATAGCCATTATTTTAATATAACTTTTCATATATAATGAACCTTTTTAATTAACCACGTTTACCACAGAAACCATAACACGAAGTTCAATTCTAATCGTTCTTCCCAGACAATAGGCCATGTTGCTCGCACGCGGGTCAGTCCGTGGTTATCTGCCGATCGGAAGAAAGCGATCTCCGCTGGGACGTCAAATTTATTATATGTTCGCCTCTGTTTACAGTTAGTTGCGAGGTCTGTGGTAGTTTTGCATACGTTGGTTATATTTGAATTTGGAATAATGATCATTTAATGTAGGCTTACCTTTGTTGTATTAGTTTTGACGTAGTAAAATAATATAAATCCTAACTAATATTATAAATGCGAAAGCGAGTTTGTTTGTTTGTTTGTTACGCTTTCACGCTGTAACTACTGAATTAATCGTCATGAAATTTGGCATACAAGTTCTCTGGAGTACAGAGAAGGACATAGGCTACCTTTTATCCCGGGAAAACGTACTATTCCCCAGGGGATCGACATTGACGCGGGCGGAGCCGCGGGCGAAAGCTAGTCCTTGCTAATATTATAAATGCGAAAGTGAATTTGTTTGTTTGTTTATTTGTTTGTTTGTTACGCTTTCACGCCGTAACTACTGAACCGATCATCATGAAATTTTGCAGACAAGTTCTCTGGAGTACGGAGAAGGACATTGGCTACCTTTTATTCCGGGAAAAAGTACTATTCCCGAGGGATCGACATTGACGCGGGCGGAGCCGCGGGCGAAAGCTAGTAATATTATAAATGCGAAAGTAACTCTGTCTGTCTGTCTTCTCTTCACGCTTCAACCGCTGAACCAATTTTGACGAAATTTGGTATGGAGGTAGTCTGTGGCCCGGGGAAAAACATAAGGTATCTTTAATTCCGGAAAATTCTATTTTTCCCGAGGGATCGACACTAACGCAGGCGGAGCCGCGGGCAAAAGCTAGTTCTTAATAAATCTTATTATACCTACAGTTAGGTTGACAACAACGGTTTTATGAGTTTTCTCACAAATGAAGGCCAGGATCATAAAATATATCGAAAAATACTCAAAATTCAAAACGACATTATTTCGTTCGAAATTTAATCCACAGAAACTTTTTTTCTAATAGACCATTACATATTTATGCAAATCGTTCTAAATATTACAGAGTATACGCTATGAATTGATCATCTTTCTTAAGTCCAGTAAAATGAGTAGCGTTAGAAATATATATTCTACTAGCTTTCGCCCGCGGCTCCGCCCGAGTCAATGTCGATCCCTCGGGAATAGTACTTTTTCCCGGGATAAAAGGTAGCCTATGTCCTTCTCCGCACTACAGAGAACTTGTATGCAAAATTTCATGATGATCGGGTCAGTAGTTACGGCGTGAAAGCGTAACAAACAAACAAACAAACAAACAAACAAACAAATAAACAAACAAACAAACTCACTTTCGCATTTATAATATTAGTAAGGATCTCATAAAGAACACTGTTATTCACATATAAAGTCAAAGCTTAATAGCAGACTATAAGACATCTTCATATCCATCGTAAAGTGAACAGTTAGATGTTCCCAGCAGTGGTGGCCGTATGCCTGGTTGCGATGACCTGCCTGCAGTTAATTGTGGTCATGTGAATTAGCAACAAAGGGTGATTTTGCGGATACGAGCCGCGTCAAGACGAGTGTGAGAGAGTGCATCGGCTGTTAAAGAGAAATGTAGGCAGATACACTGATATACATTTTGCTATACTTATGGTTTTAGAGACTTGTGTGAGCCAACTAGCGGCACCCATCGATTTATATCTTTAACTCGTGAATCAATTCAAATAAAAAAAAAAAACTTTATTTCCATAGTTTATCGCTTTTTAGCTTGTACGGATTTTTTTTTTATGCAAATTATTTTTTTTTTGTTTCCGTTTTCCACTTTAACGCACACCAACACGCTCGTGGCCTTTCGGTCTTATGACCCTAGGCTCTGTCTACCTCGTAAGGTATAGAGACGTGATAATATTATTGTCGGTAATCAACAATTCTCTGAATTGAATTGTTGTAATAATGTAATACCAAACAAGTCATTTACTACCAAAGTTTTAGATTGTTTTCATACTTTTGGTGGAAGTCGAATGAACAAAAAGGCAGACCCAGACCAGCACAGAAAGTAAGAAATAAAAAGAAGTGGTTTAAAAAAAGGTTTTAGCGGTACATAACTCTGTCTACTCCGTACAGAAAAAAGACATGAAAATATATTTGCATTCGAATAAAAGTCAGGTGGACTAGGATCTAAAAATATTGGCTTGCAAATGATCTCGGCGGGTCATAGGTAAGAAGCAGCGGTCACGATGCCCGCTCTGGGAAAGCTCCTAAGTAAAAGTATAGATATTACAGAAGAACAACTAATAAAAAAACAAATATTGATAATAAAGCAATATTATTTGATTGTTTTTTGTTTACTCGTAAAGTATGAACTCAAAAACTGAATACAGAAGTAGGCATATGCCAGCGTAGTGTATAATGTCAGTCACATTTGTCTCATTTATTTAGGATTATAGATTGGATTATAGAGGAGTTATTTCTTGTTTATTCTTCTTCTTACTCGTATTGGAACGTAGGATTCAAGCGCATACTTTGCCGTACAGTAAGTGTTTTTTTCGAAACTTATAAAATGCTTGTTAAAAGTAATAATAACAATCTACGAATAAGTAGTACTTATTTGTAGGTCTCAATACTGTTTTATCGATACTTTTAAGTGTCGGACACTGGTGTTAGATTTTTCAAGGCATCTGACATAGCTGTACGATTATCATCAACGATGACAGCCAGGATCAACGGCTTAATGTGCATAGCAAAGCACGGCGGAGCTCGAGATATTTTAATGCCACTTGCGGTCACCCATTGAAGTGGGGCGCCGCGCCCCGCGATGCTTAACATGCGTAAATGTTAATTATGCTCAAACCCACTGGAATATTGGGCTCTTCTCAGTTTAATTCATTTAATTCTAAGTTGTCGTATCTGTTACAACTTTAATTTGTGTTCCCAGCTCTAGAGTTGTGACTGTGACCTTACGGAGGCACGGCGAAGAGTAAGTGCCATTTCTTGTTGCTACGTGCAGTAGATAGTACGTTAGGACTGGGCAGCTAATTATTCTTTACATACATATTGCCACGTCTTTATCCCTTAGGGGTAGACAGAGCACAAGACCTTGGACTCAAAGACGACATTTTGCGTGTTTGGGGGCGTTTGTCGTCTATTGATATGATTCTTTAGATCACCAATTCCCTTGGCCAGCGTCTACGGTCAGTGCTGGCTAATTATTCTATATTTTTTATAATACCTTGGATTGCCTAGAAAAAACCATTTTCAATTAAATTAAAACCAATGCGGTATAACAGAGCATTTTGCTGGTTGCTGTACATCTTTGTTGTGAAAATCTTTTGATAACGTATGAAATGTGTTGGAATATTGTACCATTATTGTAAATCTTTGTAGTTTTACAATATTTCTTTTTATTATAATAAATACATTTTGGTTAGTTTTTTAATAAACTATTTCTATGAGCAATGATTATTTTTAAATTCTTTAAAAAGCTACATTTTTAATATAACCTTAATTATTTATCAGACATGAACGTTCGCATATTTAATTTGAATTTTACCAGTCATGTTTTGCTTGATATCGGATCAGCAATCGTATCTTAGTACGTTGGTCATCACTAGTCATAATTTTATCAAAATGATTTGTCAGCTATCTACGTACTTAGATAGCTCCGATAATTGACGATATGATTACTAACTGGCCAAATTCGAATAATAAATTTTCGTCAAAAAATAACTTAATTTTTACAAGGATTTATTTATTATTTCACATAGTTGAATAAAAATTATTATAATACAGTTTTATTCATTAAAAATATGCAACATAAACTTTTTTTATTATTTACAATCATACAACTAAGTTCTCAAGAGCAAATGTCAAATAAAACACCTGTAATATATTTAAAGAAAAAACTATAATAAACACACAAAAATTTTGCAACAGTTATTGTATAACGTCTTTAGTTAAATCGCAGAGTATTATAAATCTAGTAGAGCCGCCCACACAATAAAGCGACAGATGAACAATGCTCTAACATACACCACAACACAACATAAATCAAAAACGAACATCTAGCTATCATCTTTCACTCCTTTGGTTATGTGTCTTATGATTTTTAACACCCACTTAATCTCTTTAGCGAAACAATAAGCCTTTCAGATGTTGCAACACGTTTAAATGTAACCACGCTTTGCCGACGGCGAGATAAAGACTTTTTTATTAGGTAGCGCCGAGTCTATTCATTAATAAAGTCTTTAGTGTTTATTTGAGTCGTAGTATATTAAGAAGAGAAAATAGAAAGTGGTGTATATTTCGCAAATTGGTTTAGCCTAGTTTACCATGTGCGTGATGGTGGAGAGGTTGACGTTTTGACCTGGTGGTATAGTGGTTAAGAAGTTGTAGTGTGAGTTACAATAATCTTCTCGAACATAGTGGATTGACGATTATGACCGTAGGTTATAAAGTTATTATTTTTAATTAAATATATATAAAAATATTATTGTTGAGTTAATATCTTATGATTATAAATGACCCAAGTTCACAACTCATAGTGGTGATAGCTCAATCTGTGTGATTTGTCCCTATATATTTATTTTAAGGTTAAGTCTTACGGAAGTGTTTTATTTTTAATTCCAAATAAAAGTTATAAATTAATATATTTACAACTAAATACATCTTAAATAAGATACTTCTGTTTAAGGATACAAGGTTGTTCTATCGCCAATAGGAAGGCGATTTTTTTAATTGATATTGATTTTAGTTATAATTACTACTGGGTACTCTTCTCACTCCAAATGTATATTCAATCAACATGGTTGTACGTTTATACGACTTGAACAAATATGTCCAGATCAAACTCATGTCAGCAAAAAAGCCCGTTCAATCGATCTTTAAAGCTCCAACTGGATGTAAACCAACACAATGCGAGCTTTTCTGTAAAGACCGCGTTTGAACAACTTGACGTGTAAGCTCGTATGGCTAGCGGCTAAAAAAATGGGCAAGCGTGAGTCGCAATACGTAATGAGGGTTCTGTAAGAGATTTGAATTATTTATTTTTATGTCCTCAAATCACTTTAAAAAATCCATCAAACTATCCACTTATGTCTTTAACAACTCAAAACGATGTTTTTCTGCATGTTATTAGGTTTTTGATATCATAGTAAAAAATATTTTATTTATAAACTTTAAATTATAGATATAGCTGTGTAAGAAATATTTTTTTTTATTATAGATAACACAGACGTCAGATTAAATTATGCTAGGTAACCGATGGCATCTTACGTAAAAAATACGATTATGAGATATTAGACTCTTACGATTAGTCTAGACTTTATTCAATTTAATATCTAAAGTATCTGGCAAAATCGAAAGACGAATATCAAAGTTTTTGGGGTTTTCTTATTTCAACTGATATAAACGGAGCCCTAAAACACGAAAAAAATGAATCGAAATTTAGAAGAATCAAAGACCATTGGACAATGGTCACGATCATTCAAGCAGACATTGGATGAAGAATGGCCGATATAAAAGCAGGTAGAATCTGACACATAGCAATTTTCTCTTCAATCAAACCGTCTATTTGGTGGAATAGTTCAGTTTTTTTTTAATTATACACCATTTTTATTTTATAAAGTATTGAATAAATTGATGGTCCGTATGGTATGGACGATGAAGACGAGGATGTTACATACCTAACCATTTATTCTACTTTTGAATGTCCTGTCGGGACGGTACTTGTCTGGGAATTATAGACGCAGGCAGTTCATTCCACATCTTAGCTACTCAAACCAAAAATGAAACTGTCGAAGCGTTTAGTTCGACTCTTTGGTATTTCAACGATAAAAGGGTAAAATTTTTGTCTGCGTCTCGTAGTCCGATGGAGGAATGCTGAGGGTTCTACTAGCTCAAAGAGCGCTTCCGCACACTCTCCAAAATGGATCCTATAAAATCCGATAGGCAAGCGACTTTACGGCGATGCTCCAGGGATTGCAATTAACAATTTAAGATCACGTCGTTGTTTATAAGCCTGCGGGCTCTTCGGTCAACAGAGTCCAATGCTTCAAGCTGGTATTTAGCTGAGCCATCCCAGAGGTGACTGCAGTACTCCATGCAGGAACTTTTGGGAACTTTAGATTGCGAATATACAAAAATTTACTGTGAGTAGATGTTCATGCTGTTTTTACTTCTATTGTCCTACTTGTCGTTAGTCTACTAGAGGAAAAAAATACGCTGTTTTAAAGTCATATACTAAAAAAGGTGTCTCATAGACAAAGAAAATAAGAGAAACATGAAAAATTTAAATATATGTACTTATATCGAATAATTACTACCGAAATTTCGTTAATCGGTTGACTTAGCCCATCAAAATCAAACTTTTTTATTTCGATGCAATGCTTAGAACGTTAAAAAAACGTCATTTATAAAAATGCCACATTTATATAAATGCTACCTATTTCTACTAATTATTTAAATTTTCCATAGAAGCATAATCAGAATACTCAAAAGCGCACAAAAAACCTCCTTAAATCTCGTTTTGACACTGTCTAGATTGCCTAGACCTGCAAAGTAGAATAAATGGGTATCTATTGAATAGGCATGTAACATCCTCGTCTTCATCGTCACTTACCATCAGGTGAGATGGGAGACAAATGCCTACTTCAATAATTAGTAAAAAAAAAAGATAGAAACAGCACGGGAATTAAGGTAGTCATTAGTGAAAATTCTTTCGAGTATTCGGGGGTAACACTGATAAAAATAAACACAAAGCTACGACACGGTAGCATTACACTATTCAACACCGGCAAGACTACAATACCCAATGTAAACGCCGTAAGTGACACTTTTAAACCCTTTTACTCCTAAAATTGATGAAAGGATATCAAATAATGACATACAATACTTATTTTGCCTACGGGATCCGTACACCTATTATTCCATACATGTGGGTGCGGGGCTGTTTGGCAAAAAGTCGCTTTGACCAATTGTTTGTCAAAGGCGTTTTTGCCAAGGTGTTTATGGAATGACCATGGGACCATGGGAAAATATCTGAGATTCAGGTGCCTCTATTGTCAACCTGTTTTGGGTTTTGTTGATTTTTGATAGGATCTTTGATTTTATTTCTGGTTTTGCTGGATGGACCATATTTTTAATTTGATTGTATAGATTTTGTATTGTGTTCTGGCACTTTGTTTTTAACTTCCGACGCGAAAAGTGGGGTTTTATAAGGTTGACCGCTATTTGTGTGTCTGTCTGTGGTACCCTTGCTCTTAAACAGGTGAACCAATTTATATGCGGTTTTTTTATGTAAAAGCAGGTTGTTCTAGCGATGGTTGTTAGACAAGGTTTATCAAAATCGGTCCAGCTGTTTACAAGTTACTTTAAATTAAAAATAAAAACATAACTTGTTCATTACTAACATACAGCGTGATTTTGAACCCCCTAGCTATATTGAAATTTGGGAATCAGAATCCCTAATGGAATACAGAATTGCAAGAAAAAAAGGTAAAAACAAAAAAAAAACTTTCCATAGAAATTCGTCCAGCTGATCGGCGACTTTGTATGGGAAACCCTAATTTTTTTTTCGATTTTCAGTTTTTTTTTGCAGTTCTATATTTCATTTGGGATTCTGATTTTGAGATTTCAATAAAGCTATGAGGTTCAAAATCACGTTGTATATGCAACAGAAACCCTGTTGATTTAATTAGTAATTTATTAGTTATTTACTATATGACCTCTATTATCTTGTATAAAAGAGTTTCGTTTATTTGAATACTAGCGCGCCAGCTTTATACAGGTTTTTCATTCTATAGCCTATGTGCATCAAGGACGAAGTGAAATATTTTTTCAAATCGGTCTAGCTCTTTCGCAAAACAAACAAATAATAAAATCTTTCCTATTTATAATATTAGGGTAGGCGTAGAAATAGTTGCCGTGTGGTTTCCGGCAGAGTAGAATAGGACCACTCCTAGTCTTCCTATAGAGGTCATAAGAGGCGACTTAGAAAATACAAGCTAAAGAAAGCTCATAAACATCAATGAGATCTCTCCAACCCCCCAGGCCAGCGAGGAGAGTGTATGCCAAATCCTCTGTCTGCTCTGGCCAAGTAGGGCTCCGGTAGTACAGAGAGTCTTGCTCCTGCAGTGGAGAGTAAAAACACCTGATGATGAGATGATGATAATGAGAGAAATAGTAAATTCTCAGTTTCATGTCTTATCAAGTTATCATGGTGAATCGCAGGACTAATAAATCCATTAGAGATTAAGATGCAGTCTTATATAAGTGCGATGATGCACAGCGTAGGATGCAAGGACTCCAATAAAGAGAAGGCTCCCATAATAGACTTATCAGTCAACTAAACCCACAAACTAAAGCAATCCATTCACGGCCATACAATTACTTTTTTACCATTGACCAATGCCCAAGCCTTCACGTATTAAAAATCTAAACCCTCCAACTGACAATGGGCTAAAAACGTTCATAACAGGAATTAATTTATTGTGGACCACGATCAATAGCAAGGAGTGGGTGGACAGTTGAGAGTCCATCTTTGTCAGGCTTTGATACCAATTTGTTACTGTCCGTCTTTCAACGTAGACTATTTAAACTTTGGTAGGTGTATTAGCTGTGCGATTGATCTTAAATAAGACAAAGAGGGTCTATTTTTTATCTACTCGTTTAGTGGACTTGGTACGAGGATATCGTCGTATACAAATACAAATTTAATATCTCATGGACTGAAAATATTTACTAAACTATGCCTTATAGTAATTTTTTTTTTGACAAATCACCCAGATTGAGCTAGCCTTAAGGTAAGTTCGAGACTTGTGTTAAGGGATACTTACTCAACGATACTATATTTTATAACAAATACATATAAAGATAAGCATCCAAGACCCAGGCCAATCTGAAAAAGATTATTTACCATCTTGACCTGGCCGGGGATCGAACACGGGCACTCGTTGTCGCAGGCTGGCGTGTTAACCACTGCGCCACGGAGCTGTCCATTTGTATGTGTCTTAATCAGAGAAAGAACCAGATAAAAATGGTTGTCTGTATAGTTGGTTCGGTGGTGGAAGAGAGATAGCTGCGTCAAAAGCTGCTGTGCCTCTCTATCGCTCGTTCCGCTCACTTGCACACGGAACGTGACACTTTTTTGTGCGTGCCGGCGTTTATCGATTCATAAGACGTTATCACAGAAATAAGGCATATTATTATGAGAATTTTAAGGTCACTTTGACGCTTTAAATTAATTGTTTGACAAGTAAAAACTGGAATAGGTAAACTTGGATCATCACCTTCATTTACAATTACCCGACGAGAGAAGAGATGTTATAAGTTTGACCGCTGTGTATATCTGGCGGTTTCATCGTAGGTAAACAGGTGAAGCAATTTAGATGAATTTTTTTCATTTGAAAGCTGGTTTTCTACTTATGATTTTAAGACATATTCTATCAAAATGAATCCAGTCGTTTTATGATGAGAGGATTTTTTTATCGGGGCTGCATATTTTTTTATTTTATATAACTTATGACGATTTAAAAAATCATTCGTGAAGTATCCCCAAACACAAAATGATTAAATATTTAAGAACTCATAATATTTAATGTCTTTGTCAAAATGTCAAAAAATACAGATTTTTTTTTATTTTTTTTATTATGAACCAAAATTGAATACCGGCGTTAAAATGTTGCATGAACCAATTCTTATTTCTTTGTCCATTTTGTACAATAGTTTATTCCTTACCTCTTTCATATTCAATGTCTTACATACATTGGCATTGAAGGTGATTGATCAAATCATCAGTACGCAGAACATACACAATACAGATTGTTAAGATAAAGCTACAAATGTTTATGTTATCGCTACGAATCATCAACACTTGAGATTTAAAAAAAAAGTGGCTACTGTTTACTTGTTTGTAATTCGATTTGTATTGTTGGTGGTGTTAATCCTTTTGTTGGTGAAAGGATTGTTTGGGATAAAGAAAAAAAAGTTTTTCAAAACAAGAACCTTCGGTGTTTAAATTTGGAGCTGATAATTTTTTTTATCTTAGGTTTTATATTTTCAAAGAATTTCAGACCCATATTTTTTGAACTGTTCCATGAAAATACCCAACTAAAGTGCGAATAAATCCAAAGTTCTCAATTTGTTGACAGTTTTAATATATCCATTGCAGAACACATACAATTTTATTAGCCTTAAACTCTATCTTTTGTTGAACTCAAATGTTTTCTTTTAATTGTATTGAATCTCAAATACAGCCTCCAACGTCGCTCCGTTTAATCGCCGGACTAATAAATCCAATTTAAATGTATCTCCAGCTGACATAACATATGTAAATCCATACGTCTTTATCTTAAGAATCACAAATGCAGCCGATCGATGCATCGTCTAAAAAACAAAGAGCCGAGTCCAGTTCGAAATTCAAACGGGTGGCCGTCGTCCGCGGAATCATTATTCTAAATACGAAAATTAACTTCATTCCCATAATTTAAATATCAGCCAGTACCTCGATAAATTATCCTGCACCTTTCTCTTTCTTTGTTATCATGTCCTGCTCTAATGGACGAAGGATGTCAATCGGTAAGTTATTCGTTTTCTTGACGAATTCAATTTATTGGTTCTTTGCTCGTAGAGATGAGGCTGATTTCTTGTTTCCCACGATTGTTGTAGCGTTTGTTGTAATTGTACCGTTTATAAATTATATGACGGTTGTAAGAATGCTGATTGTAATTATAACTCATTGACCTGTGGTGCTAGATTTCTTATTGTTTTATCTAATACTTAATGTCACTCAAAATGTTCGTAATATCGTCAAGATTTTATTCAAGTAATAACCTTTTCTGCCTTTTACTATTTAAACCTATAGGCTATTTAATGTCATATAATTGCCAAAGTTATGAAACGCATATTTAATTAGTCTTTTCATTGCTATATATATTAATTTTGTAAGTAGAATATTATCTGTGTTTTAATATATCTACCCTAATCTAGTCTAGACCATTCATTCTTCATGTTATATTTAAACAAAATTATATAAGATTTGCCTAAAGCTATTATATCTGCGATCACAAATACCGCAACAGCCTATTTGTCCAATACTAATTGCCAAGAAAAAGCGATCAAAAAACAACATTAAGACCTCGTACTATCTGTTTATAAAGACAGCATTAACATGCTCGTACCGATGTAGCAGCAATAATTCCCAGATCAAGATGGAAGGTTCCGTCCGCAGTCGATGCCTCGATATTCGCTAATGAAGACATATTGAATCACTAAGCGGGAGGACAAGATATAGGCAATGTTTAAATTGACATGCGGTTCTTTTATGTCGCATCCGGCCGATTCCGAAAAGTCAATAGCGTATAAATCGGTGGTAAGGGCTGATGGGAGATCGATATTCTTATTTTGCTTACTCTAAAGCGTGGTATCATGTTAACTTCAAGTAGTTTTTTCATCAAAATATAGTAATGATTAGAATTAAATTAGAAATTGAAGAAAAAAAAGAACTAAAAACGGTAACATCGAATTTTAACAACTAAATTTGGAAGAGCAAAATTAATTTTGTATTTAAATATCATTGCCGGTACTATAATGTGTGAAAATAAAAGAAAGCTGAATACTAGAGGCCTAGAAGTTCAGAATTTAATCCTTTTCTTCAGAATTTGTCTATATACATTTTTATAATGTTTGAAAGGCAAAGCGAATTATTAAAAAATATAGAAATGATTTCTGGGCAAAGGTCACGTCCGGCTGGATCCCTACCGATACTCGAAGACTTGGTAGACCAAGAATGCGATGGAGCGATGAGATGGATAAAAAGAATGATTGCACGGAAATAACGCAGGACCGGACTGAATGGAAGAATTGGAGGGAGGCCTTTGCCCAGCAGTGGGACACATGATGGCGCGAAATAATAAATAAATAAATAGAAAGTTTAACGTTTTATGCCATTAAAAAAGCTTTACAGGAAGTACAAATATCTCATATTGACGATGTTGATGAATTGTCTAGAAACAAGAATAACTATATAAATGTGTAACAACCATGTTGGAAATTAAGCTTTATATTTAAGCTAAATGTGGAATACAATAACACAAAAATAAATGAAACATTTTAACAAACCTTTCAGTCTAAACGTCCCTTTGTACTCTGAATATTCAATGAACATGCAAGACAATGGCAAAAACCACCAATAAAATATTAACCGAACAGAATAACAGAAACAATTAAAAAACCTGACAGAGGACACGCAAACCCACATCAATTACTGAGTGGAGGAAAACAAGCGGCCTTTAATGCTTTCACTCCGGCCGGGAAAAGTTAACTTAGATTTTTAAAAGTTTGCTCAAAAGTTACGGTGGTGTCCCGTCTGCCCTAGCACCTGATAATGTAATTTTACGATTCCCTAATTCACACTTTTGAGGACGGTTTTTAAAAAGTCGAAAGGTTTTCTACCTTTAAACGTAATTGGGATCGCGTTATCAACTTTGCCTCGACCATTTTAATTTTTAATTCCGACGCTATCCCGTTGCTGCCAAACTTTTCTGTTTGTATTTTGATTATGTTTAGCTTTGTGTAAATGTATTTTTTTGTGTAATAAAAGTAATAATTTGCGAGTTGAACGTTTATATTTGAGACCACATAAAAGAGTCCAGTTTCATGTAAGGAGGGTTCTATTGTGTTGTGGAACAAAAAGCGTGTACTTGGAACTTCTTGCGTTCAAATAAGAACAAACGTGTCATCGACGAAATGACGCGTGTCGACCAATCGGGCGCGACGGCCGCCGTTGTTGATGACGTCACATGTTCGACGACCAATCCGAGTGGCCCGTCGCCTCCGGTCAACTTGGACTAATTGCCCATGTGTGCCGCAACGCTAGTTTTTGAGAAGAAATCGTGCGCGCGAGTCGCGACACACACTCGTGCAATACCAATTAAGATTATACATATCTCGAAATATCTACAACTCATGTTTCCGTTACGGCTTTTAGACTTGAGACGACCAACATGAAGTGAATAATGTAGACACAGTATTTCCATTTTTATATTTGCAGGTCATGTCACTCATTGTACTTTGAGGTGAACAATAGACTAAACATTTATTTTCCTAGATGTTAGAGAGGAAAAAAGGACAACGCAGGTCAAATACAAAGTCGATTATAATTACCTTTACTAACCAGAAAGTAGACGTCAATAAATTTGATATGGCTGAACAATGACAAAATATTTTTGCAGAAAGTTAAAACAAAAGTACTTTCTCATACGTTTTCACAGCTGCCGACCGCTCTGACCATTCCATTAGGGTTATAGTAAAGCATGAGAACGCCTCACTTTTGTTCATAATAAGCAATTAAATTAGCTCTAACTGGTGGGCAGTGGGAATTGGAGATAATCATACAATGGTGAAGGCATAAAGCCATAACAGTTTTCTAAAGTTTACTCTAGACATATTAAATTGGTGAGCAAATTAAAATTTTAAAGCATAACATTCTTTAGATGGTTTATTGTAACTATGATATATTGACTGAAGTTTTAAATGATATTATCTTACTACTATAGGTTTTAGAACGTACACAGTTTGGAATTCTTTACCAAACTTCTAACTGTAACATCAGACACGATACTGTTATTTAATATAGATGATTGCATGATATTTTTCCGAATTTTATCGTCTCTTTCACAATTTAATAGCATTAGATACAAAATTATAATAGCTCTTCTGAGTTCTATAGAGATATTGTCATTACTTTTTGTATAAATTTTGATCTAGGTTCTAGGTTAAACCAAATTAAAATTAAGTTATTAATTTGGTAGAAAGACGATGCAAATTTTTTGATACTTTAATTCCAATACTTTACATGATTATTTTATTTAATCCTTTATTATTATTATTTTTTCATTGAAATAACGACAAGTCATCTTTTTAAGCTAATAGAGATAATGTGAAATGGCAATTTGATTTCTATTATGCCAAATAAAGCAACAGCACTAATAGCAGGATCTTCAAAAATAATTCTTAGTTCTGATTTTCATAGCGTTTATCATAGTCATAGGAAAATTTTATACCTCGTCGGATAATAATTGTGTCTGCTACATAGTTGCGTTAATGCTCTCAGATTATACACCTCCAGTGATCTTTGCAGTTAATAAATTAATTGTCCCTAGCAATCTCATACATTGTAACTTTATTATCTTGACCTCAGGCTCAGATTAAAGCTATATCTGTCTAATTACTAACCGTGGGTCAGTAATTACGAGTTCCTGTCAAACTGACCTCAACCATAAATTTAACTTCAACTTCTAAGTTAAATGTTTTTTCTAACATTGTTTGTTTAATGGTCATTTCAATAACCATTTCAATTTTATCGTTTTCCTGATCGTGATTGGGCTATAAATCTTTATCTGATTTTTCTTTACTTTGTTAACCAACTTAGAAAAATAAGAAAGATTCTATATTTGATAGTTTATTTTGTGGATTCGTATTTACTTTGAGCCCTTATTTTATGTTTTTGCTTAATTTCAAAACACTATATTTTACTATTGTTTATTATAGAGTAAATTAATATTTCCTTCCTGTGCCTTTTTAACTTTGTTTTTTTGTAAATATTGCTTTCTTACTTTTTTACCATTTCGGAAATTGAATATCTTGTATTTTTTGTAGTTTTGTTTATTTATTTCAAACATAATTTTTTTAATACCCATTTTTTTACAGGAGACAATAAAAATTCTTGCAATAAACATATCAAATTTCACTCATGAAATAGCAATTTATCATTGCCTAATCAGATTTTTCCTTTTTTTTGTACTATTGTCTTCAGTTTTAAGATCATGAATATCATATTCCGTCTCTCGGACATCTTTTCAAGTCCCCTTTCGGACAAGATGACCACGTCTCGTGTCAACATTGACACACTGGCTGGGTATTAAGTAGCTCGTTCCCGCATGAATAGCGCACAGATGGGACACTGCGTGTTTGTTTAGATTTTTTAGACGATATTCTTACGGTAGCCGCCGAAGAGCGAGAACATGGATTTTGTTTAGTTATTATTCATATTTTTTATGCATTTGTATTTAGACAATATTTTTTATTTTTAAAAACTATTTTTGTTACCAACATTAAATTCCGTTAAAAAACTTATAAAATAATAAGACTCGCCTGCAATTATATTTTTTGAAATATATTTTCACAAAAAATTATGCGGATGTTTTTTTTTTTTGCAAAATATTAAATGTTGTCTAATTTACAATTTTGGTTGAAAATTTAATCATTTTCTAATGCAGCGAAATTTTTGATGATTTATTTATTACATTCATAGCTTTCTTAATTATAAATAAACTTACCTTGCGCGATGCGTACAGCTGGCATCTTAATTCTCATCTTGATTTGGTCACCTATTTTTAGGTCTTCAACAACTTCTTTTATCGCCAGAATTATTTATCTCAGTATCTTGTCTGTAGTTGACAGTTCTAAAGCACTTCACACGAGCCGCCGGTCAAGCGGCTGATAGGAGTTCGTAAGACGATCCTGATAAACCGCGCATCACAGATCCCTCAAAAGTCCGACGGAAAACAACATCTCTAGTCATCTTCTTAATTTCTTCATCTTCACTTAATTTAATTCCAACAATTTCTCCTCTTACTTTTTCTTTTCATAATTAATTCTAGCAACACATGAGGCAGCAGATTTTTACTTTACATAAACCCTAATCAAAACGTCTCAATGCCGTATCTAATCTGTCCACACCTAGTGGTCTTGCGGTTCGCCAAATTTAACTGGTCACTCCAAAATTTTATTTCAGTTATAAAACTTCTTCACTTTTCAGTCCTTTAATTTATTAAAATCACTGTCCGTTTCGTTTTGAACTTAGAATAGTGTTCTTTAAAAATTTGAATTAAATAATAATAATTCTCGAACGAGACGAAATTCGAAAATGTTTTGTGTTTATGCGTCGCGATCGAACACGCGTGCGAGTGCGAGGCAGGTGCGCGGCCGGTCGCCCGCTCTCGCCCGATGTCCGAGAGCGTCTGTCCTGTCATGTGTCCCTTTGCGCGAGGGCTCGTCGGCCTCCGCATGTCCACGACTCGCGCCGTCTCGCTCGGCCGGCCGAGCTCGGCGCGTGCGAGTCCGCACGAAGTGGCCAGGGGTTACTCGCGGTCGCCGCCGTCTCGGCTGATCGAGGGAGATGAACCACGCACACTGGAACTCCGCCCGCGCAAGTGCAAGAGAGACGGACATAATTCATAAGTGCCGTGCGTCGGTGTGCGTGCGGGTGGGGCGAAGATGCAGTGCTTACAAAAGAAAAGGGATAATATTTGCTTGCATATTTCATGACTCGATTAGGAGATGGAATTTTTAATTGGATGGTCCACGGGCGGTCACTTTTATGACCATCGTAAATTGAAGCGTTTTTCAGGTGAAAATTACTTTGCGACCCTCTTTTAATCCTTTTCTATTTATGAAATTTTGGATTAAGCAATTATACTTTATGTTATGCATAAAAATCCAAATTTGTTGAGTATATCAGACATATTGCTAATGTAACTTTTTAATCTAACCACGTAACTTTTTCGTAGCTATAAAAATTAGGTTTACGTTTCTCGTAGACGGCAACGTAACGCTGCTACGAGATTCGTAGCGGTCACGTCTTTGTAGCTCCAAACATCAAATGAATTATTATTTTAATCGTAGCAACCTTTTCTCATCATAGTAAAAATTTTCACAAGCATTAGGTACTCGTACATGTATATGTACGAACATGTATGTGTTTTTAAATTAATCAAACACGTTATTTCTTTTTACAGGTAAAAAAAATAATGTTTGAAAATGGAACACGCTCCCATAAATATATTCCACTAACGCAACACGTAGCCGAACGCTTACGAAAAGATCTTTCACTCTCGCTTGCAAGTTTCCCGCACATTTTTTCCCGGCGTTATTTTACTTAAGATGCCACGAGGAACTTATCTTGGCCGGTCCTTGACTTTAATAAGTTTTATGAGTGTCAGTCGAGACTTAACGGGCGCGAGAACGCCGACGAAAAAGAACTTTTTCATAATTGTTTCTGAACCGTTCTCCGTGAACTTCGAATGCCGCGTTCGATTATTGAAATTTCAAATTGTTCGCGATTGACTGTTTGGATACTTTTTTCTTTATAGAACGAATTGCTGCCAGTACTTTTGAGGTTTTCTAAAAATTATAGTTATTTGAAAATGTTTTCCTTAATCAACATTCTTATTAAACAAAATCCATGGTTGAGTTTAAATCACAGATTCAAAAAATAAATAATGAACAAAAAAACACCTGCTTTTCATGTATGTTTTGTTCTATTTTTAGGGCCGAGCGAGCCTCTATGCTCGTAACTAAAATCACAAAATGCAACGCAAACATACCCCGATAGGTCAGCTGCGATTAGAAAAACGTGGTCATCCTGTGTCCATCTCGAAATGCAACCTTGAAACATGTCCCGTCCCTCTCTAATCACCTGATTTAATGGCCAAAACCTGAGATAGATGAAGGGTTGTCCGTTTTCTCTTGTGGAAAATCTCCGTTGGCGATATATGGCTATCTCGTTCATGTGTAGGGATGTGTGGGCGAGTGGAAAGGGACAGTGGGTGTGTAGGGGGTTGCTGGGGAATTTTCACGACGCTACTCGACGCTAGGCGGCGGTCGGATCGGGAAAGGTTATTTTCTATGTTAAGGTGCGTGTTGGAAAATGGCTGGGAAACGGAAATACATTTAAGTTTTTATGCACTTTGTTTTGCATTTACAAGCTATCCTTTAATTAAAACGTTCATGTGTGATTAATAACAATTATCACACGTCATAATTTGCTTCATATATTTATTTTGAAAAACAAATAACTTGTTTTTTCTTTAAAAATGTATTTGATTCATAATTTCAATACTCATGTATTTACTTCAGGTTACATGAATTTTGACAATAGTCTATGACCAAAATGCCTAAGTATTTTAGATAAGTACATACTTATTATTAGCTGTATGTTTTTACAAAGTTTCCCTTACATTTGACAGTGTTACAGGTAGAATTTCCTAAAATATATAATAAAGAATTATGTTTCAAATTTCAGTTTTCTTTAAAATTTATTAAATAACTACATACAAATCACTTTACAGATACCTCATGGGTCAAAAGGCCGAGGTGCTAGAGTTAACCTTCCACAAGCTAACTATTTATTTAAAAATCTTTATTGACCAGATTATTACAAAGGGCGGAACTTATCCTAATGCATTATCTACCAGTCAACTTTGGGGATAAACAGAAAGAAGTATTGCGATAGGCGCATAAAGACTGTTAGAAATACATATCCATCCATACTCCGTACTATTTCAATGCGTCAATGTCGATCCCTCAGGAACAGTACTTTTTTCCGGGATAAAAGGTAGCATATGTCCTTCTCCGTACTCCAGAGAACTTGTATGCAAAATTTCATGATGATCGGTTCAGTAGTTACGGCGTGAAAGCTAAACAAACAAAGAAACAAACTCACTTTCGCATTTATAATATTAGTTAGGATGATACAGGTTTGTTATTCTAAAGCGTGTTAACACAGCATTCTATACAATTGCAACATATAACTATTGAATTAGGGAAAGTTCTTTAGTAATGATAATTAAAATGTTAAAGAAGAATGGAAACTATATAAATATAACAATAAATCAAAAAATAATATAAATGTAATATGGATTAGGATATTCATACAAAACTATAGTTAAATAATGTGTAAAAAGTTTTATACAAACAAAGAAAAATATTTTTATAGGTTAGTACATCCTTAATATACTATTATAATATTTTATATATTTTTACATATATTATATTATAAATGCGAAAGTATTTCTGTTTGTCTGTAACGCTTTAACAATTTGGATAAAATTTTATATGAAAGAAGTTTGAGGCCCAAGGATGGACATAGGGTACCTTTAATTCCGGGAAATTCTACTGTTCCCAAGAGATTATTAACCATCTTTCTTACCTACGTCTATAAATAAGTAGGCTACCTTTTTTCTTGCATCCATAATTGAACGGTTCAACGGATACTTTTTTGTGTCTTCCTCCCAGATGTGAGTCGCAGGATACATGTTGAAGATTGCTCAATGCGTGTAACGCTATACCAGAGTATCGGGTTCGATTCTTGACGATTTTTTGTCATTTGTCAACGTGAAATGTCAATTTTGTATATTCAAAAGAAAAGTCAAGATTATAAGCAATTTAAGCCAAGTATAGCCCTAGTAGTACAGAGAGGGTCGTGCTCCTGTAGTGGAGACTAAAAAGGACCTGATGATGATGATGATGATAAGCAATTTCGAATTCAGTATACGTTTCAGCTTGTTTTTTATTTATTATAATTCATCGTCGTCATCAGGTCTTCCCAGTGTCCACTGCAGGACGCTCTCTGTACTACTGTAATCATACTTGGCCAGAACAGACAGAGGATTTAGCCTACACTCTCCTCGCTGGCTGGATGGGTTTTTATTTTAATTAATTAGTCTAAAACTGTATCCTGTCTTCATGATAAAATCTAAGCTGTTTGGTAAGAGTATTCGGCTTACATTCAGTGTTTTACACTCACATAATTTAATGCCAAAATACATACATACATACTATCACGTCTTCTTCCCTTGCCGAGTTGACAGAGCTCTAGTATAGTATAAGACCTAAATGCCAAGTTTAGCATGTTAGTGGGCGTGTAGGTGGCAAACGGAATCAAAATAGTGATGGTTGGAAGATTGCTAGTCGCGACTATAATTGGGACTCAGTAGCTCAATCCCCTGAGTTGACGTCTTTTGGAGAAAATGCGCGGAGTGCACAAGAAGCGGCAACAAACTGCACAGTTTGTTGCCGCTTCTTCTGCACTCCGCTTTGGAAGCGGCATTAAACTTAGCCATAAGTAAATTTTTGACGTCAACAATTGTTGAGAAGTGAAATATGACAATTAGTGTTGAGAAACCTATCCTTATCCTTACTATCCTTATCCTTACTATCCTTATCCTTACTATCCTTATCCTTACTATCCTTATCCTTACTATCCTTATCCTTACTATCCTTATCCTTACTTCCTTACTAATATTATAAATTCGAAAGTGAGTTTGTTTGTTTGTTTATTTGTTTGTTTGTTACGCTTTCACGCCATAACTACTGAACCGATCGTCATGAAATTTTGCATACATGTTCTCTGGAGTACGGAGAAGGACATAGGCTACCTTTTATCCCGGGAAAAAGAACTGTTCCCGAGGGATCGACATTGACGCGTGCGGAGCCGCGGGCGAAAGGTAGTATTGAATAAACGTTTTGAATTTGAATTTTTGTATAAGTGAAACATCTAATAAGTTCGGGAAAAGTTTGAAGATGATGAATTCATTACACCAAAATATTGTATTTTAATTAACATTTCCACCTCTTTAGATGGAATAACGGTAATTTTGACGTATGTATAATATTATCACAGTGATATTAATGATGCTTCAAAATCGTCACATCATCATCATCATCATCATCATCATCATCATCATCAGGTCCTTTTTAGTTTCCACTACAGGAGCACGACTCTCTCTGTACTACTAGGGCCATACTTGGCCAGAGCAGCCAGAGGACTTGGCCTACAATCTCCACGTTGGCCAGACGGGTTGGAGAGGTCTCTTAGATGTTTATAAGCTTTGTTTAGTTTGTCGTATAGTATATAGTATAATCGTCACATATATCCGGGAATTAGGGACTTCTGATATAAATGGCGGCAGCACTGAGGCCTCAGGTCTCATGGCCGGTGGGCAACAATAAGTCAGTAATTGCTGTTGGTCGAATATTATTTAATCAGACCTGCTCATCGGACCTTCAACTCAGTACTGCTAACTGATAGTAAGTACATACATAGTATCAAATCTTTTTTCCTTGCGGGGTAGACAGAGCTTAGGTCTGTAAAACCTTATGGCCACATTTAACATGTTGGAGGGCGTGTAGATGGAAATTGGAATCAAACAGTGTTGGGTTGCCAGCCGCATCGCCTTTTGACACGATTCCACAGATTTACCACAAGCAGCCATGCGGGTTAGACACCATTATATACCACTCACATTATCAACCACTATATAGCTTACTGTAGCGGTACAGTAGCTTACATTGATGCCAGCAGCGCCAAGTTGGCAAAGCTCACTCGCTTCTGTTTTGGTCACAAGGAAACCTCACGAACCTAACCTACCCTCCGTGGCTATGTTGTTTTTGTTATATTGGGGGTTTCGCCCTCAGTTGGAAATGCGTGGCATTTAAAAAAAGGCGAATTAGTTTATTAGAAGTCTTCTCATTTTCCCGTGGTTTGAGAATGATTTCTCAAACCACGGGAAAATGAGATTTTGAACAACGGACACCAAACTCTGATGAGTTTGGTGTCCGTTGTTCAAAAAAAAACCTATGGCTTGACTACTAATTCCTCGTAACTTTTATGTCTCATTAATATATCAACTAAATAATAACACAAAAAATAAACTGCTCTCGTATTCAATGATAAATGATTTCTCTAATTAAAATAGCCCATGCCCTTTGTAAGGGGCCCGGTTTTAAATAGACCAAGTTCGGCCCATCTCAAGGACACAGTTCGGTACACACGTGGAGCAGACAGACAGACAGGAATTAATGTAGATGTCGGCAACGCGACGACGTGTGACAAACTTTTATTTTCTCCCCAAAGATAAAGTATTCGACCTTTAACCCTTAAAATAGGGATGGATTTTCAGTAATTTGGGAGTTGTGACGATGAATTTAAGTTGGTAGTTTAAGGGTGTCCTTAGATTTAAAAATAGAAGTCATCCCTAATCTGTGGTTTCAGTTGACAGTATGTAGGTTGAGGAACATTGATACTTCATTTGGTTGCAGGGAAATGGTGAACGTTCCGTCTATGTATTAACTCGAGTCTTGCATTCGTGAAATATTTGTCTAACATGTAAGAGCTAGGCTAGGTCGGTGTCATTAAGTGGAAAAAACACATGCAATTATTATTTTGGCAGGAAAAACAAACTGGTAAACCATCAATCCTGGAGCGAGCTTTGTGGCGCAGAGGTTAACACGCCAATGGCGACCACATACCGGCAAGCGCAGCGTCGGACAACCACCGACCAGGTGGACGGACGACCTGACGAAGGTCGCAGGGAAACGCTGGATGCAGGACATTTCGGAAGTCTTTATATATATATAAATATATATATGGACAAATCACAGAGATTGAGCTAGCCCCAAAGTAAGTTCGAGACTTGTGTTATGGGATACTAACTCAACGATACTATATTTTATAACAAATACATATATAGATACACATCCAAGACCCAGGCCAATCTGAAAAAGATCATTTTCCATCTTGACCTGGCCGGGGATCGAACCCGGGCACTCTCGTGTCGCAGGCTGGCGTGTTGACCGCTGTGCCACGGAGCTAGCCATCTTTGGGGAAAGCCTACGTCCAGCAGTGGATTTCTTACGGCAGATATGATGATGATAGGAATTTGGGGAAGGATAGCAAAACATATCGAAATATATAAACTTTAATTTCAATGTTTCTAAAAATTGGATGAAAGTGATGGTACAGTGTAATTCGTGTTCTCTACACATATTTAGTGACTGAGTCATGTTTCTCGTGCTGAATAAGGATTACGCGACATTATAAACACCCAAAACAATGTCTCATACATCAGCCCTAGCATTCACGAATAAAATAAATAGGATCCAGAATTGTAACTTAACACACGCGGTAGTACTATGTATTTTTAGAAATGAATTTCTTTGTTTATATTTTTATTTATGTATTTGTTTGTAGATTTCGTTTTTATTTTGTATTTCTATGTTATTCTATTATATATAAGTAGGTATACCTAATAACTGTAGACCGCAGCTATCCGATGTACCTATTTATTGTACTCATGCCTAATAATAATGTGCAAAAGTGTATCTATGTTATTAATTTGAAAGTTAAAAATACAAAGATAATAAAACATAAACAACAGATTTGGAATTATTTCATTAGTTATAGTTACAATAAGCATTGTAGTTTTTACTCGTAATAGGAAGATTTTAAGATACTTACGAATATGAAAAGAAAATACTCAACGCTACCCTTCTATTACCTTATTGTGTTATTTTTAGTTATAAAGTGTCGTTTTCACAGAAATTTTAACCCATAATTCAGTATAGGCTGCATCTAATTAGGGTAAACGATACAGTCGCCTACGCTAATCAGACGGCTAATACAATAATATTGGATACTAGCTTTCGCCCGCGGCTCCGCCCGCGTCAATGTCGATCCCTCGGGAATAGTAGTTTTTCCCGGGATAAAAGGTAGCCTGTCCTTCTCCGTACTCTAGAGAACTTGTATGCAAAATAACATGATGATCCGTTCAGTAGTAACGGCGTGAAAGCGTAACAAACAAACAAACAAATAAACAAACAAACAAACTCACTTTCGCATTTATAATATTAGTAAGGATAAGGATACCTTCCATCTGTTAGATCTAAGCTCCACAATAATATCGAGGACAATTGTTTTAAAAAATGCTACATACTTAATATGTAGGGGTACGTTCTGCGGTCATTTCATGTTGGTCTACGATTTACACAGTGTTGTTTCCACAGAAATCTAAACACATAATTTAGTCACTGAAAATCAGCATCGCAGTCAGTCATGTGATCACGACACATGCTGAATGGATCTTTTTTCCAAAACAAACCACAAC
The DNA here is from genome assembly GCA_947532085.1 of Elegia similella. Taxonomy (NCBI): domain Eukaryota; kingdom Metazoa; phylum Arthropoda; class Insecta; order Lepidoptera; family Pyralidae; genus Elegia; species Elegia similella. The sequence continues at coordinate 3,052,645 of OX383940.1, forward strand.
ACTTGTCATGCTCATGACAGAGCTCCATGGTGGCACGGGCATATTTTTTTTTATTTATAGTCTAACACTTTTTTTTTTTAGAGCACCCGGTAAAGAATGCCTTGGCGATCCCGGAGAGGAGAAAAGGCAGAGGACGCCCTTTGGCTACATGGTGGACAACCGTATCCAAAGTCATGGAACGGGCTCAGCTGAACACACGGACAACCCAGGATAGATTATCCTGGCGCCTAAGGACGAGGAGAGCCGACCCCAAATAAAAGGGATAAGGCAAGGAAGAAGAAGAAGAGTCTAACACTTTTTGTTTTCTTCCTCAGTTAGAACTTAGGTCTATAAAAAGTATAGAGGACGATCGTTTAATCATCATATCAGCCGCAAGAAGTCCACTGCTGGACATAGGCCTCCCCCAATGATTTCCAAATGACCGGTTGGAAGCGGCCTGCATCCAGCGTTTCCCTGCGACCTTGGTCAGGTCGTCCGACCACCTGGTAGGTGGGTGTCCAACGCTTCGCTTGCCGGTTCGTGGTCGCCATTCGAGAACCTTTTTGCCCCATCGGCCATCGGTTCTACGCGCTATGTGCCCCGCCCACTGCCACTTCAAAGAGCTAATCCGCTGAGCTATGTCGGTAACTTTCGTTCTTCTACGGATCTCCTCATTTCTGATTCGGTCTCGCAGAGAAACACCGAGCATAGCCCTCTCCATTGCTCTTTGAGCGACCTTGAGCCTTCTTATGAGACTCATAGTAAGGGACCACGTTTCTGAGCCGTATCGTTTAATGATATAGATGTATTATTATGTCATGTAAGATGTGTATATAATGTTAGATAAGAGGTATCCTTCCGCGGTCTTTTTATGTTGGTCTACGATTTATACAGTGTTGCTTCCACAGAAATCTAAACACATAATTTAGTCGTGGCTGCAACTAATTAGGATGAACGATGCAGTCGCCTAAGCTAATCAGAGCCTAATACAGAATCGTGATATTTGCTTAGTTGTGCCACGGGTCTTATAACCTTTTCTAATGTTTAGTACGTGAGAAATAATTTTGCTGATGTGTACTGTAAAATGGACGAAGGCGCGGGATTACTGAGACTGTATATTTTTTTGTTTTATTTTGCACTAGCTTTCGACCGCGGCTCCGCCCGCGTCAATGTCGATCCCTCGGGAATAGTACTCTTTCCCGGGATAAAAGGTAGCCAATGTTCTTTTCCATACTCCAGAGAACTTGTATGCAAAATTTCATGATGATCGGTTCAGTAATTACGGCGTGAAAGCGTAACAAACAAACAAATAAACAAACTCACTTTCGCATTTATAATATTATACTAGCTTTCGCCCGCGGCTCCGTCCGCGTTAATGTCGATCCCTTCGGGAGTAGTACTTTTTCCCGGGATAAAAGGTAGCCTTTGTCCTTTTCCATACTCCAGAGAACTTGTATGCAAAATTTCATGATGTTCGGTTCAGTAATTACGGCATGAAAGCGTAACAAACAAACAAATAAACAAACTCACTTTCGCATTTATAATATTACTAGCTTTCGCCCACGGCTCCGCCCGCGTTAATATCGCTCCCTCGGGAATAGTACTTTTTCCCGGGATAAAAGGTAGCCTATGTACTTTTCCGTACTCCAGAGAACTTGTATGCAAAATTTCATGATGATCGGTTCTGTAGTTACGGCGTGAAAGCGTAACAAACAAACAAACTCACTTTCGCGTTTATAATATTAGTAACGATTCACAATTATTGATATAATCTTATTTAATTAAGAAATAAAAAAAATTCCAAGAGGGCGGGATTTGAACCAGTGACCTTAGGTCTAAGTACGACTTACGCTCTACCAATTGAACCACCGCCTGATTCAACCTCGTCGCCGAAATTCCTCACCATATCCCATTCCCCATATATGTATTAAGGCTTATGTCACCCAACACAACTACCCGACTTTTAAGGCGATACCACTGTAAATAAGGTCGTTCTGAACCTTATTTATCTCGCAAAATACTTAAATTAGGAGTTTCAAATCTAAGTAATATGATTTTTGACTATTTCATCTCCAAAAGTGTAAGATGAAAACACGTTTTGATAAAACTTTCTCGATAGAAATATTTTTTGAAAAATGGTGTTCGTTCGCAGAGTTTTTGTTATTGTAGCTCAAATGCGACGAATGAAATAATGATTTTTAGACTACAAGATAGGTTATTAGTAATTCATCAAAATGTAAATATGAAAATACAATTAACCGGTCTGATTTTATATATAATAGAAATAACGAATTTGGCGCTTACGTTTTTTTCTTTGAGCGACTCGAGACTATCTCCTATCTCATCATTCACGGGCTAAACCGCCAAGCGCTATCCCTTGCGCGCACTTGATCAGTCTGCGTACGCCTTTGCCGAGCGATGGTACCAAACATTTGAGGCCTCGTCTTAACTATATTTTTTCTTAATTTAATAGCAGTATTATTGAGACTGGTTTTGGAGTGGCTGTCAGCAGGCTGTACTCGATAGGGATGAATCTTCTGCCTCTTACGACATCCAAGGGAAGACTTGGAGTGGTCCTATTCTACTCCACTGGAAACCACACGGCCATACTGGACTGGGAGAAAAGAAAAAGAATTGGGCGAAAATCTGTTGAATCATGTCAATAGGCGCTATGGCTAGCAACCCATCACTATTTTGATTCCTTTTTCCATGTACATTCCCACCAAAATGCTAAATGTGGCTATAAGATCTTATAGATCTAGGCTCTGTCTACCCCGCAAGAGAAAAAAGATGTAATAATATGTATGTATGTAATTTATATTACCATAAACAACTTTCTTCATTATCATTGTCAGCTTTGCAGGGTAAAAGCCTTCTTTTGTCTGTGCCTACCTTCTCTATCCCTAGCCTTTGCAATCCAGATCTTAGCAGAAATCTTATGTCTTTGACCCACCTAACTGCAATATTACCAATGAAATTGTGGAAATTGACGTGTTTTCAAATCACTAGTACTATGCGCTGAATTATTTAAATAGATCAAAAGTGTTTATAAGATTTAGGTAAATTCTTGCACAACATCGCCTCCTTTGACTAGCTCCGTGGCGCAGCGGTCAACACGCCTGCCTGCGACACGGAGTGACCGGGTTCAATCCCCGGCCAGGTCAAGATGAAAATGATCTTTTTCAGATTGGCCTGGGTCTTGGATGTGTATCTATATATGTATTTGTTATAAAATATAGTATCGTTGAGTTAGTATCCCATAACACAAGTCTCGAACTTACTTTGGGGCTAGCTCAATCTGTGTGATTTGTCCGTATATATTTATATTTATATTATTATTGTGAATTTGAAACAGATACATATGAAATTTAAAAACTATATACAATGTGATTTTGAACCCCCTAGCTATATTAAAATCTGGGAATCAGAATCCCTAATGTAATACAGAATTGCAAGAAAAAAAGGTGAAAAACGAAATTGAAAATTAGGTTTTCCATACAAAGTCGCCGATCAGCTCGAAGCTGTCGTCAGGACGAATTTCTATGAAAGGTTAAATTTATTTTTTCGTTTTTTACCTTTTTTTCTTACAATTCTATATTCCATTAAGGATTCTGATTTCCAGATTTCAATATAGCTAGGGGGTTCAAAATCACGCTGTATAAATGTTATAATATTTAAAACGAAAAGTTTGTAAATGTATACGTCTAAAACAATAATTATCACATGACAATATTTATACTAACATCTCGGAGGTCTTTCTTTTTTTATAAAAATATAAATATGAAAATATTAAGACTTTACATCACCTAATGGTTTTGCGCAGCCTAATTAATGGCTTGCGCAGTCGCGACGTTTTTAGTTCGCGCTGCACCCGCTAACCCTTCCAACATTTTTCCCTTGACTCAGTCTACCACGTAAAGGACGCAGACGTGATTTTGTATTTCTGTTTATACTTTATTATCTTTCTATAAGTATAATTACTTTAAATTACGAAACCCTATGCATCCTCAGCGCTTGCAAGCCGCCCACACTGCGCTGATTCATCTCTTGCAAAACTAAACTTTGATAACCTGTCTGTCTGTCAATCTGTTTGGCTTTGATGTATTAATCATGAATATTTAATGCGTGAATTCAACACAAAGGGATATGATAATTTTTGGTATTATTTTGATGAATAAATTAGAATTATTGCAAGTTCACGCACATTACTAATAATAAAATTTCGAGTGTTGTTTTTCCTGTCTCTATCCTTTCTTTTCCATTAAACTTTTATAGACTTACAAATAATGTTTATACTTTCCGGGACAGCCCGCCTGTAGACGTTAATATCTATTGTTATTAACTGACTTCAAAAAAACGAGGAGGTTATTCGGCATTTTTAACGCACCCATACTCATCCTCATAATTTCCTATCAGGCAATATGAGAGTTTGCTGTCTCTCCAAGCTTTCCGCACACAGGCAACGCCGAGAGCCAAAATCCATCCCTCCTGGGGGCCCTTTGGTGATGTTGTCTTTATAGGCTGAGGGCAATCTGGCCTTGCCTCAAACGCCCGGTGAAGTAGCAAAAGCTCACTTGGAGCTAGCAACATGGTCAATTCAAAAAGAAAAAAAAATAATTTTAGCTCCCTTTTTAAGATTCACTTAAAAAATAAGTTAAAATTCGAATTAATTTTCTTTGAAAATCTAAACAATATCATTATTTACCACAACTCGCTTTTGATGAAAGATTTAAAGAAAACTTTAAAAATGTCTAACTTAGATTTATTTCTAAATAGTAAGCAAATCCTCGTTGCAAAACTAGTGTGATCTCAGTGTAAACGTCTGTTTATGTGGGCTTACAATCAGCTTTGTTAAGCACATTATGAATGGGTCGGCGCCGGTATTTTCACACGCTAAGCAAACAACCTTTCGATCTGATTCCATAGTTTATATTGATGAATCTAAAGAGCAGATATTAGGAATGTCGGAATCTGAAGCTCTCATGAATAGGTACCTTGCAAATCTTGCAATAGACCTATTCCGTAAGTAGCTTTGGCAGTACTATCCAAGAAAAGAGTTTACAAATGTGATTTTTTCTTTCACAATGTCTTGTCTGGATGAATATATAGCGTGATTTTGAACCTATGAATAAAATTCTGGAATCAGTATCCCCAAATGAACACAGACTTTTAAGAAAAAAGGTAAAAAACGAAAAATTAAATTGGGCCTCCCTTACAAAATTGCCGATCAGCTGGGAGAATTTCAATGGGAAGCCAAAAAATTTTTTTCGATTTTTCCTTTTTTTGTTACAGTCCTGGATTCTAGGATTAATTTATAATTGTTCAGAGGTACAAAATCATGCGGTATATCTGTACTCGTATCCTGTCGGAGGAGCTCGATACCCCTGTGTGAGCATAATTACCACTTACGCATGTTAAGCAATTGCAAGTGGTAAAAAATATATCTAGCTCTTCCGAGCTTCTGAAGGTACGTTAAGCCGTTACAATAACGTGTCGTTACAATTTCTGCTCGCTCTTTACGATGATGTCCTTGTTGTGACGATGTCAGGTAGTGGTGATGGAAACACTGGTGAGCCGTCTTGATTATGTTTATTATTCCATCTTGATGTATCTATTCCTTACATTGTTACAATACTGCCTCCGTGGTCCAGTGGTTAAGGCGTTTGCCTGTAGACCCGGGTCGTGGATTCGATTCTCAAGGGGAGCATACTTTGTTTAGTTGTTTCCAGTTTGGTTAGGACATTGCAGGCTTGAATCACCTGATTGTCTGATAATAAAGATAGTTCCGTGCTTCGGAAGGCACGTTAAGCCGTTGGTCCCAGCTGCCATCTGGTGGTCGTTAAAGGAACCACGTCAGAGGCCGAGAGGCGGTTTGGAAGAACTCTGACATCAGGATGTGTAGGGTCGATTGACCGTGTCACCTACACGAAATGATGATGATCAATTTTTTTGATTTACCTTAAAGCATCTGACATAACTCAACGACTATGACTGACCAACGGTGTGATAACGTGACGATATGAATTGTATATAAGCATATCAATCATTCACGCCAATGTTCCCACCTGAGGGCCCCAAATAGTAAATGGCAGCCAGGACCAATGGCTTACCGTGCCTACTGAAGCACGGAATTATCTTTATTATCAGACCATCAGGTGATTCAAGCCTACAATGTCCTAACCAAACTGGAAACAACTAAACAAAGTATATTTCCCGTGGGCATCGATCCCACGACCCCCGGGTCTACAGCCAAACGCCTTAACCACTGGACCACGGAGGCATTCATAAAAAAAATATTGAAAAATCTGACACCAGTGTTAGCCAATTACACTTATTAAAACAAACAAATTATAATTTAAAAAATGACAAGGGCATAAAGTTTGTAGTTAATCGTAGAATAAAATTCAAAGTAGGGCTTTCGTCCCTATAGAACAAAAGCCAAAGAACCCGAAGGCTGAATCTAACAACACAAAAAGCTTAAGATTTTGTAGTCCAAGCCAGCTATTCTTCGAGCCGTGCTGAGTCATAGTTCTCACCCTGAAGCCGAGGCTATGGCCGCGGTCAATACGTGGTGCCAGGCCGTGCTTTACCCCATCTTAGGGTGGTACACACCCCCAATTTTTCATTACCATAATTTACCCTAATTTTGTGTTTGTTGCTACTCTTATTTGGAAGTAAGTAGGTCTTCTTTAAACAACTACGATGAATTATTAGAAACTAGCTTTTGCCTGCGGCTCCGCCCGCTTTAATATCCCTTGGGAACAGAAGATTTTCAATAAAAGGTCCTTATATTGAAAATCTTACCTTCACGCCAAATTTCATTCGAATTGGTTCAATGGTTGAGGAGTAAAAAGCTGACAGACAGAGAGACAGAGTTACTTTCACATTTATAATATTAGTATTTCTATTGCTATTTTTTCACGACTGCCCAAAAAATTTGTTAGGTATAAATGTTTTTTTCTTAGTTCTTATATGTAAGCATTTATGTGAGTGAGACGAACACTGTTGTTGTTTGTTTTTTGTGTGTGTAAGTGGTCAACACTGGTGTCAGATTTTTCAAGCTGCTTAAAGGCATCTGACATATCTTGACGGCTGCCATCAATGATGCCAGCCGTCATCAACCTGGACCAACGACTCAATATGCCTTCCGAAGCATGGAGGAGATCGAGATATTTTTATGCCACTTTCAGTCACTCATCCCAGGGACTGTACCCGAGGTTGCTTAACATGCGTAAGCGTTAATTATGCTCTCCAGGCCATCGGGCTCTTACTCTTTAGACGAACACTGAGTAAAAATGATATCACAGACAGACAGGAAGTGCGAGCCACATAAATATGTATGCATTTAATTGTGATATAACCTTTTTATTTTGAGGGAAAAAAGTGGCCCTCTCTCAGTGATACGAGTACTCGCTTTGAGGTGGCCAATAATGAAGTCAGCCACACGCCAAATGGTTTGGGCTATATTCATAAACTCCGAGTAAATTATTTAATAGATTCTATAGATAGATATAAAGATGTAGGTAGATATATATTCGCCGTGTGGTTTCCGGCAGAGTAGAATAGGACAACTCCAAGTTTGGCGGTCGTAAGAGGTGACTTAGAAAATACAAGCTAAACAAAGCTCATAAACATCAATGAGACCTCTCCAACCAAATCCTCTGTCTTCTCTGGCCAAGTATGGCTCCGGTAGTACAGAGAGGGTCATACTCCTGCAGTGGAGACTTAAAAGACCTAATAATGATGATGATGATATTCAAAATAAAATAAACCACATAAACGAACATTACAGAAAATGCCACAAAGAAAATCCCTCTTCTTTTGAGTTGAGGGTTAAAAAGTGACCCCTTACCCCCGCTTTTGTGGCGGTCAATAATCGAGTCGGCCGGTGCAGGGCAGTACCACGCGCCAAGTGGTTCGTGATCACGTTGATAAGGCAAGGGTGAGTTGCTTCTAGCTATGCAGGTTTAAGTTTTTTCACTCTTTATATAGAGGGGGATCATTAATATGATTTAAATTATTTATAAAGTTTTATACACAAACAAGCATTATCTTATATTTAAAAAATTGCCACAGATAGATAGTCTGGTCTCAGAAATCCTTCCTGTTTAAATTTATTGGAAATTACTAATAGTTTTTGAGAATTTCTCAAAAATGACAAACTAAAAAAGTATCAAGAGTAGTTAGTAATATACACACAGGTCAAACCTGTATATCTCGCTTGTCCCAAGCTAAAAAAAAAGTCAGGCCGCCTTCAGGGGGGGGGGGTTTAAACTTGTCCAATACATGCAACATAAAATTGGGCTATGGGGAACAAAAAACATATAAGATCATCTCTGTCATAAGATAGGAACTGCATTTTTTTTCACACATTTAAATACCTACTGTATCCTAAAATATCTCATTTGAATACCTAATTCACATTTTATGGTCTTACTTATCCGCAGGCAGTGCCACGCACAACAATTTGCTAGGTATTTTATGGCCATTTTATTAGCTTTCCAAGTTTGGTGACTTAATCAGAAATAGCTTAGGAATACTACATAATTTTATTATAAACTAGGAAAATAAAAATGGTACAGTTTGTTTCATTTATAACTATTTACTTATTAAACTTTATTGTACAATGCAAAAAAAAATTGTTACAATTGGCGGACTTAATGCTATGAGCATTCTCTCCCAGTCAACCATAGGGATAAACCGAGAAGGTTGTTCTATCATAACTATCGCTTTATTTATGAGCTAGTCTTATAGGGTCTGTGGTTATCAGATATTTTATCTGATGCTCATCATCATTTCTTGTAGGTGTCACGGTCAATTGACCGTGCACACCCAGGTGTCAGAGTTCTTCGGAACCGCCTCTCGGCCTCTGACGTATACGGCATCACCTTTGTCATCAGACAACCAGGTGATTCAAGCCTGCAATGTCCTAAACAAACTGGAAACAACTAAATAAAGTACGCTTCCCGTAGGAATCGAACCCACAACCCCCGGGTCTACAGGCAAACCCCTTAACCACTGGACCACGGAGGCTGTTATCACAGGAGATGTTTTACTAACCGTATCACCTAACCCAAGATTCCTGATGACGAAAAAAAATTACGTTGATGAATACATACATACTTATTATGACGGTTTAAAGTCTTACGGGGTAGACAGAGCTTATTAACCTTAATAAGCTCTGTCTACCCGGTCATTTAGCGTATTTGGGCGTTGAGTCGAAGACGGAATCAAAATAGATGAATAGACGAATATACAGCCTGTAACTTAACCAACGACGTTCCCGTGAAGGGTGAGTCATCCCGTCAAAATTAACAACTTTTCTTATGGGACCAATGCTGGTCCCATATGAAAAGAAAAAAATAAATTTTCATACGAAAGTGTTCGGCCGGCCCGACAATTGGTATGAAAATGTCACATAAAAATTTGAGTTCCCAGCATTGGTCCCATAGGAAAAGTTGTTCATTATGCCGGGCTGAGTCACCCCTTCACGGGAACGTTGGTTAAGTTATACGCTGTATGTTAATAAAAAAAAATAGAAATAAGTTGAGAAATTTTGTTCCATACATCAGCAGAAAAGTATTATTTAATTAGTTTTCCCCCGCGACTCCGCCCACGTCAATGTAGATCCCTCGGGATTAGTACTTTTTCCCGGGATAAAATGTACCCTATGTCCTTCTCCGTACTCCGGATAACGTGTATGCAAAATTTCATGACGATCGGTTCAGTAGTTACAACGTGAAAGCGTAACAAACAAACAAACTCACTTTCAAATTTATAATATTAGTTAGGATTTGTTCTTTTTAGTAACATGCCGTATACACAGATTGCAAAAATTAAATCGCCAAACGCAATCGCAAATTAGCGATAACATCGCGATAACGCACAATTGCTGGGCACGCGAGCTCTTAAGGCTCGGACAATTGTACTTACCCTTTTCACAACAACCCTTGGTTTGATAAGGCCTTTAAAATATTTTATTTTTATTTTGCGTAGAATTTGTCCATCTAATGGCATGTTTTTATTCTTTTTTAAAACTTTCGCGCTTTAGACATATAATTGTTGGGGACTTAGCACGAACCTTTTTATTATTTGTTTCCGTTGACGTTTCAATAGAGTTACATTCATCGTGGTCACATCGAGACTGGAGTACTGCAGTGTTATCTTGTGGTGGTGACTCCAGTTTCACTTATAATTTGACATTTTCACTAAATTTTATAATCCTAATCCTATCCTAACTAATATTATTAATGTGGAAATGAGTTTGTTTGTTTGTTTGTTAGGCTTTCACGTTGTAACTACTGAACCGATCATCATGAAATTTTGCATAGGCGTTATCTGGGGTACGGAGAAGGACATAGGGTACATTTTATTCCGGGAAAAAGTATGAATCCCGAGAGATCGACATAGACGCGGGCGGAGCCGCGGGCAAAAGCAAGTCTAACAAAGTTTTGTATTGGGCAAGTTTTTTTATTTGTTTTGTGTGTGTGTAAATGGCCAACACTTGTGTCAGATTTCAAGCTGTCTAGAGACATCTGATATAGCTTAACGACTGCCATCAATGTCAGTCGAGACCAACGGCTCAACGTGCCTTCCGGAGGAGCTTGAGGTATTTTTTTGCCACTTGCGTTCACCCATCCCTTTTGGGACTACGCCTAGGGTTGCTTAACTTATTTATTTTTTTACTACCATAGAATAGTTCCAATTAAAAAAAAAACACAACCTACGTTTCTATTTCTAACCGACTTCAAATAAAGGAGCGGTTATCAATAAAAAAATATGTTTGATCACGCATAACTTCGTCATTTATGAACCGATTTGAAAGGATATGTACCCAAATTAGTCCTATTTCAAATTTCATCTAAAGCGGTTCAGTAGTTTGTTTGAAGTCAGTTTTTTATATGAAAGATCATTCTCAACCAGTTAACAATAGGTAAAAAAAATTAAACTTGACTGAAGAAAGCCGTGACGTCTCTATAGCTAGCGTCAACGCGAACATGGGACCTAGATGTCATGCCATGGAGAAAAGAGACACGAAATATTGTAACTTCCTACATTTTTCTGTACACTGTAAATTACCATAAGTACCCACCATAACCCTATTAATAATTATCCTAAAATGTTTCCAGTTGGACCTTTATCTGCGGTACGATGGAGTGTGTGGACCGTGTGATTCGTGTTAACGAATAAAGTAATAAATAAAATCCTTTTATCCTTTCCATAAATAAAATCCATAACAATAATCAAGCTGCCAGACATAATATTCTAACTTCTGATATTTTATCTGTAAACTGTGAGTTAGCATAGTGATCGATAATCACAGAGTAAATATTAGCTACGTATGAAGAGTGCGCGCTTTTCGACAAAGGTTCTCTAGTGTGACTTATCACTCTAATTTTAGCCATATGTAGTCCACTAATCCTAATCGAATGTGGTGGATTCGAGACCAAAATCGATATTCTAGCTGCAATATTAAATCAGATGCCATTAATTAAAGCTGTTGTACAGGACATGACGTTCAAAAGCCAGGTCCGATGGCACTTATTTGGTGATCAAATATTCACCAATTATATATACAACCTAGCCGGACATAGTAACCATTCTTCCAGATGTAGACTAATAAACATTCAAAACTTATAAAACCCCGCTTTTTTGTTAGGGTTTGAAAAAATATGATTAAGGAAACATTTTAGATTGTGGTGCCCGCATCGCCTTCAAAAGAATTCGCTCACACACGGTATCAAATGTCTTTGGAAATGACATTCATACATACATGCAACTAATTACGACGTAGACAAAGACTAGGACCAGAATTAAAGTCTGGATTTAGCGCACTGAGAGGCGTTTATATGGAAGAACAGGTGTCAAAACAGTGAAGGGCCGCTTGTTGCATCGCCTGTCATATTTATCTTCTTCGATTTTAACCCATTCTTTCTATGTACTCTTACCATTTTCGCAAAAAGAGAAGCAGTTGCTGATTTTTCTTTTCTTTCAGACTAACATTGAATCACCAGTGGATGATAATCGTTAAGCTATGTCAGATGTCTCTAGGCAACTTGAAACATCTGACATCAGTGTTTGCCAATTACATACGAAACGTGACCTCTCGGTCTTATGGCCTTAGGCTCTGTCTACCCCGTAACGGATAAAGATATATATATAAATATATAATAATATATAAGATAAAGACGTGATAATATAATAATATGTATATGGTGAAATTTTTATCGTTTTGTTCCCTTATAGGGGTGACTCAGACCATCAAAATGAACAACTTTTCCTATGCGAAATATGCTGGGAACTCAAAAAATCTCGACATTCCTATACAAACTAGCCGGACGGCGGGACTCTTTTGTATGGAAATGACGAATTTTTTTTTTAGTTTCCAACATGGTTTCATAGGAAAAGTTGTTTATGTCGACGGGCTGAATCATACCTTTAAGGGTCCAGAACGATCAAAATTTCACCGTGTATATATAAGGTCAATTTAAATTAAGCGCAAATATTAAAAGGCTGACTCCCATAATATAGAAAAATGCTTTAGAAACAAAATAAAAAAAATCGGCTTTTGGGATATCTGGACCTGAATATTTAAAATAAAAAATGAAACCCTGTGTAAAAAGTCGTTGGCCAAGAAAGTGTTTATTTGTATAAACACTTTCTTGGCCTACGACTTTTTATAAATGGATATTGTATACGAAAAACAACCAACCAACATATGGCCACAGTCTAAAGTGTCGGTGCCCGCATCGCCTACAAAAGAGTCCGCTCGTACACGGTATCGGCTTTCTTCGGGAAATTGCTTTACATTTATTAATATGTAGCCTTTGTGCTTTGTCTGACATCACAATAGGCTTTGAGGCTTTATCCGTAATCATTTGGATTATTAAAAGAACGGACCGTAATGGTAGGCTTTTCAAAATAACTTAAGACCTAACAAGTAAAAAAAGAATTTCAAATATTACCAATATATTTTATAACCCCTTCCTAAAAAATTTTTGGACAGTGACAACTGTTTAAGTAAATACATTGTACTCTTATTTAATTAATACGAGCAAAATATTCAGCACTGGAGCCACAATACTGTTTTGTGCCCCTAGCCGTAGAGACAACGGGTGGCTGGGGATCAGACGCTAAGCGTCTAGTTAGAGAGATAGGCCACCGTATAGCCGATAAGACAGGGGACTCTCGCTCTCGCTGGTTCCTGGTGCAAAGGATGGCCATAGCCATCCAGCGTGGCAATGCAGCTAGTATTTTAGGCACCTTTGCACCTGAGACGCATACTATAAAATGTGTTTCTTTTTGTTTTTATGTAAGTATTTTAATTCCGACATATATGTTTATTTTACATTGTATATTATGACTTTGGAGTAAAATATATAAATTAAAAAAATAATAATTAACAAATAAAATATGGAGAAAAAAATTAAAGTGGGCAAAATTTTTTCACTATATTTTATTTCTTAATTTAATAAGAGTATATCAAAATAGCATTGTGAATACAAAATATAACACTTAAAAATAATTGCAAATATGCAGAAAAAGAAAACTATGACGTCAACAAGAGATACATGTATCTAATCCATACTATAATATTATAAATGCAAAATGTTGAATCAATCTGGATGAAATTTGGTAGGGATGTAGTTTGAGACTCGGATAAAAACATACCCTTTAAAGGTACTCCTTTCATCCTGGAATAAGGTACTGTTCCTGAGGGATCGGCATTGTTGCGAGCGGAGCCGCGGGCGTAAGCTAATATAATGAATAATTAGGAAATCATCATCATCATTTCGTGTAGGTGACACGGTCGATTGATCATGCACACCTTGGCGTCAGAGTTCTTCGGAACCGCCTCTCGGCCTTTGACGTGGTTCCTTTAACGACTATCAGATAGCAGCCGGGACCAATGGCTTAACGTGCCTTCCGAAGCACGGAATCGTCTTTATTATCAGACAATCAGGTGATTCAAGCCTGCAATGTCCTAACTGGAAACAACTAAACAAAGTATTCTTCCCGTGGGAATCGAACCGACGACCCCTAGGTCTACAGGCAAACGCCTTAACCACTGGACGACAGAGGCAGTTATGAGGCATAAAAAATTAGCTCACAGGCCATTAACGGTTATATGTAGACGCTCTATCCTCATTTTTGGATAATATCTTTATACAGTATTCTATTTAAACATATTTTGCGGTAAGACCATATGTTATTAGAAACAATTACAAATATCATTACGATAGAAGTGCCACAAAAAGCAGCAGTCATTACCGGTGACCTCGTATGGTCAAGTTCGATCCTAACTCATTCCTGATGGGGCCAGGGTCGAGGAGAAGATGACGTACAAATTAACATACAACAGAATATGTATAATGACCATACGGTCAACTAAGGTCATGGTTTTGTAGGATTTTACCCATTATCTACATTTTCTGATAACGACGGATTTTAAACTCTAATGGTTAAGTAATAAAGACGGAATTCGTTTGTGGTTTTCTCAAATATTTTAGGATTGTTATTTGGTCGGAAAGTTAAGAGTGACAGACAATAGATTTTTTTTTTTACTAAATAGGCAACAGCATTCTTGAAACGAAATATTTACTAGACGTTTCGTTTATTTAAATACCTACACTTTTCCCGCTTCGCTGCTTCGTTATCACAGCGTGATTTTAAACCTCCTAGCTATATTGAAATCTGGGAATCAGAATCCCTAATGGAATACAGAATTGCAAGAAAAAAAGGTAAAAACCGAAAAAAATATTAGCCTTCCATAGAAATTCGTCCAGCTGATCGGCGACTGCCTGTCCAGCTGATGGGAAGCCCTCATTTTTTTTTCGATTTTCAGCTTTTTTTCTTGCAATTCTATATTTCATTAGGGATTCTGATTCTGAGATTCCAATATAGCTAGGAGGTTCAAAATCACGTTGTGTGACCGTCAAATCCCTTTCTGTAACCACTCTTGACAATGAGTATTTCAAATTTTATCATGATTCATCATACTTAAATTGTTTTTTAATAGCATTACAATGCTCGGTAAATTATTAAAATTTAAATTTAAAATGTGTGATAAAAAATAACTCGGCCACAGGTTCGATTCGAACCCACGTCCCTTAGGTTTACGCCCTAAGTGTGATACCATTACACCACCGTGCCGTTAAGCCGTTAAGCCGTTGTTCCCGGGTACCATCTGATAGAATATAATATCTAGGTACCATCTGATAGTCGTTATGATGGTCGATTGACCGTGTCACCTACACGAAATGATGATGATGATATCAAATACTCCCTAAATACGGGTCTACAGTCCCTTGGAGCTGTGAAGAAATCAAACATCTAAGCCAACGCAATCAAAAGATACAGCCGTTTATGCTGCAAATTTTCGACATTCACATGGAAAACAAAACCTACTTTAGCACGAAGCAACGTCTTATAGGTTAAAGGAAAAAGCGAAAAGCATGAATTTTTAGGTACATTATGTAATAAAAATGTTTTTATTAATTTTTACTTATTATAGATAACTAGCTTTCGCCCGCGGCTCCGCCCGCGTCAATGTCGATTCCTTTGGGAATAGTACTTTTTCCCGGGATAAAAGGTAGCCTATGTCCTTCTCCGTACTTCAGAGAACTTGTATGCAAAATTTCATGCTGATCGGTTCAGTAGATACGGCGTGAAACCGTAACAAACAAACAAACAAACTCACTTTCGCATTTATAATATTAAGTTAGGATGGTACGAAACCCTTCGTGTGCGAGCCCGACTCGCACTTGGCCGGTTTATTTTTTCTTTTAAACCGGCGTGAAAGCCGAGGAAAATATTAGAACTTTCGAAATTAGGCATAAGCTAAAAAAATGTCAATAGTTAATTTTCCAATATAGAGATTTGAAAAATAAGATATATATCAATATATGCTTTCTTTTTGTTTTAAAACGAAGACGTTAGCTAACGTAGACATTAAAATAACATGGCAAAGCAAAAGTTATGAAATATCCTTTAATTTATTTATTTATTTAATCTTAGGGAGTCTTACAGCATCAATGAACATATAATAATTCTTATATAATATCTATATGCTATTAACAAGTCTCGGCCTTGTTAATAGCCATTGGCAATGTTTATTTTTATATAGTTTATGTCAAGTTATACAGTTTATATAAAGAGTTTACATAAAGTTGCTGCAAAGTAACATCCAAAAAATTGCAACTAAAACATACTTAATAATTTTCGTACTCGTTCATAAACATCTCTCACGTTTTTGCAGCAGCTGTTAAAACGGTATCGAATTAAAATCAATAAGCAACTCGATACATCGCTATCTCAAGACAGATCGCGATTGTATCGAGTAAATGTCGAACATCTACATAATAGTGAGAACAGACGAATTAGAATGACAATTACATGCCTGTTGAGCTCTGAATGGGCAATGGCATTATTAGTTGCAGCTAGGGTTGTCAATTATGACATCATACCTTACCTACTTTACTTTTTGCTAAATTACTACATTGCGATCATTTATATGATACTAGCTTTCGCCCGCGGCTCCGCCCGCGTCAATGTCGATCCCTCGGGAATAGTACTTTTTCCCGGGATAAAAGGTAGCCTATGTCCTTCTCCGCACTCCAGAGAACTTGTATGCAAAATTTCATGATGATCGGTTTAGTAGTTACGGCGTGAAAGCGTAACAAACAAACAAACAAACAAACAAACAAATAAACAAACAAACAAACTCACTTTCGCATTTATAATATTAGTAAGGATAAGGATGGAGACTTAGCACGAATTTTCTACTATTGGTTGTCATTGAGTACATTATCCATAATAATGTCGCAAAACTTTAAAAATACTAAATCGTGTCGAAAAAAATCGTTTAGTTTCATAATGCTGGTCACTTTTCATGGCATCCTCTTTTGCAAGATGTCAATGAATATGGACAATAATTTAAATTAAACCGATTATTTTAATTTATTTCACAACATAACAGCCTCAGCCGATATAACGACGATTTAACAGACACATTAAAATCATAGATACGTATTTGTTGAATTGATAGAAAATATATATTAGGCATAAACTCTGAAAAACTATTAAAAAATATTCATAAACTTCATTTTTAATGTATTTTGGCTAGTATAAAATAAAAATAGGATGACATATGTATTTATTTTTAAACTTCCACGCCTAGAAACATATACGCGCACGCGCAACACGCGCAATATAATTACGTAAAAACGAATTTACCACGAACCTTTTATTTATTTGTTTCCATTTACATTTCAATGTTGTTGCATCAATATTGCAACCACGATAGATGTAACAATCACGTTTATATATATAAATAAATAGGGTAAAGTTTAATGAGACATACTTATATATAACCTCCCTAAATGGAAGTATCATATACTCCTATTAAATTAAAAAAAGATATGGTGTAAAAAACCGTTATAGATAGTAAATCTCGCATATTTCTATAAATATTCTTGGCAACCCTATCAATAGCATTATTAGTTGCACCTATTGTGCAAAATTACCGGCTAAAGCAAATATTTTGACAGTCCATAGTGTTGTATTGAGTTACTAAAATGGGCCACTGAAAAAACACTGTGACAATGTAAAGGGCAAAACGGCATTATTAGTTTTTGTCACAAAACGCTTCTATGCATTGAATGTAAAAACTTTAGAACGCCACTCTATCTACTGTAGCACTACTCCAACAATACTCCAGGTAGTAGTAAATATTCCAGTAGTACTCCAGGTATCACATCTACAATCATCATCATCATCAGGTCCTTTTTAGGCTCCACTGCAGGAGCACGACCCTCTTTGTACTACTAGAGCCATACTTGGCCATCGCAGCCTGAGATGTGTCTCACAGATATGTATAAGCTTTGTTTAGCTTGTATTTCCTAAGTCGCCTTCTACGACATCCACGGGAAGACTTGGAGAGGTCCTATTCTACTCTGCCGGATACCACACGAAATCTACAATAATTATTAATTTTAACGGGACCTATCACGAACCTTTTATATCCTTACTTATAATATACTAGCTTCGCCTGCGGTTCCGCCCGCGTCAATGTCGATCCCTCGGGAACAGTCTTTTTCCCGGGATCTAATTTTACCCTATGTCCTTCTCTGTACCCCAGATAACGTGTATGCAAAATTTCTGATCGGTTCAGAAGTTACAACGTGTAATAGTTACAACAAACAAACTCACTTTCGCGTTTATAATATTAGTTAGGAGTTAGGATGAACGCGAAAGTTGTTGAGGATGTGTAAATGTTTATTACTCACGCCAAAGCGGCTGAACGTATTTTTTAAAGAAATATTCGTATCTAACTTAAAACAAATCAAATCAAATCAATCAAACTTCATAAGATATTACATATCATTTGGTGAACGTTATCATTTATTTTACAGCTAAATATTGCTGGCGTAATTTATAGCTAAGTTTAGAGCCTTCCAAAGCGGAGTGCAGAAGAAGCGGCAACAAACTACATAGCGCATTTTTTTCCAAGTGGCTCCACAATGTATAGTATACTAGCTTTCGCCTGCGGCTCCGCCCGCGTCAATGTCGATCCCTCGGGAATAGATCTTTTTCCCGGGATAAAAGGTAGCCTATGTCCTTCTCCGTACTCCAGAGAACTTGTATGCAAAATTTCATGATGATCGGTTCAGTAGTTACGGCGTGAAAGCGTAACAAACAAACAAACAAACTCACTTTCGCATTTATAATATTAGTAAGGATAAGGATAAGGATTATTTAAAGACTCAGAATATATTGTCACATCATAACTCAAATTGGATATAATCTCAAATTATCTTGATAAATGTCAATCAAATATTATACGTTCAAAACTACGAATAAGTATAGGTCAAAATGAACCAAATTATGTGACATTCAAAAAATAAATAAATAAATATATATGGACAAATCACACAGATAAGCTAGCCCCAAAGTAAGTTCGAGACTTGTGTTATGGGATACTAACTCAACGAATTCAACGATACTATATTTTATAACAAATACTTATATACAGCGTGATTTTGAACCCCCTAGCTATATTGAGATCTGGGAATCAGAATCCCTAATGGAATACACAATTGCAAGAAAAAAAGGTAAAAACCGAAAAAAAAAAATGACTTTCATAGAAATTCGTCCAGCTGATCGGCGACTTTGTATGGGAAACCTTAATTTTTTTTTCGACTTTCTGGTTTTTTTCTTGCAGTTCTATATTTCATTAGGGATTCTGATTCTGAGATTTCAATAAAGCTAGGAGGTTCAAAATCACGTTGTAGATACACATCCAAGACCCAGGCCAATCTGAAAAAGCACATTTTACATCTTGACCTGGCCGGGGATCGAACCCGGGCACTCTTGTGTCGCAGGCTGCGTGTTGACCGCTGCGCCACGGAGCAAGCTTAAAATACAGATGCATTAAGAAGGTCCAGTGTCAGGCTCAAGCCAGATATAATTAGCATTAAGGTAATCAAGCCAATAATATGCCTTCTTATAAAGTACTTGCTTAGTTATATGTTAAGAACAAAGGTTTCTTGAAGGGCTGATTGAACCAACGCAATCAAAACATAGAGCCGTTTACGCCGCAAATTTTTTCGACTATCGCAAAGGAAGCAAAGCCTACAGGGTACTTCCCGTGTACTCTGAATCTTGAAATTTGGTTGGTAACAACGTCATATAGCACAGATAAAAGAAAAACTGCGAAAAATAAAAATATTTTTTATAATTTTTAACTTTTTAAAGATAACGGTACGGAACCCTTCGTGCGCGAGTTCGACTCGCACTTGACCGGTTTTTTTTTTTTTTTACTAAATTGTCTTATTGTAAAATTGTGACAATTACAATGTTTCTTGGAAAACGCACGTCATCAAGGATATAAGATGGATGTAAGGAAAGTTATGACACAGTCCGATACTTCAACATACTTGATCATGCGCCAAAAGTTAATACTTTGTGCATACAGAGAAAGTCCAAACCGCTGACCCTCATACCTTGACACATAAAAATATTTTTATATTTAAAATACTGCCCGAAGAAAGTTTCACTGACAAAGGTCGGTTTTGTTTTCAGAGTTCATGTAGGTACCTAGTATGACAGTTACCTTATCCACTATATATTTCACGACATCTATGGCTTAGTGGTCATAATGTATCTTTACATAGTATAAAATGCGGTCGCTTTAACTGTCTCTTTACTTAGACTTTTAGTCTACTCACCGCCTGTCTGTCTATCTGTCCGTCAGTCTATCTGTGTGTCTGTCTGTCCGTCTGTCACCAGGCTGTATCTCGTGAACCGTGATAGTTAGACATAACAACAAATTAAAAAGCAGATTAAAATATATATTTAAGGAGGCTTCCATACAACAAAAAGTCATTTTTAGGGTTCCGTACCCAAAGGGTAAAAACGGGACTCTATTAATTTCGCTACGCTGTCCGTCTGTCTGTCTGTCTGTCTGTCGGTCTGTCTGTATGTCTGTCTGTCACCAGGCTGTATTTCATGAACCGTGATAGTTAGACAGTTGAAATTTTCACAGATGATGTATTTCTGTTGCCGCTATAAAAACAAATATTAAAAAATAAAAATAAAATATATATTTAAGGGGGCACCCATACAACAAACGTGATTTTTTTTGTTTGTTTTTGCTCAATATTGATAACGGCAACAGGTAAGACGCTTGAAATATTCAAAGAATATTTAGTTTTACTTTAAAATAAACAATTAAATTAAATTAAAATTTATATTAAAGTGGGGGGGCTCCCATTTAACAGGCATGATTTTTTTCCCCTGTATTAATAGATAATGGTACGGAACCCTTCGTGCGCGAGTCCGACGCGCAATTGGCCGTTTTTTTTAAAATCGTGGTTCCCTTTTTATCTTTAGTTTTTTTTTTATTGATTTAAGGTTATCTATACTTCTATACTAATAATATTATAAAGCTGAAGAGTTTGTTTGTTTGAACGCGCAAATCTCAGAAACTACTTCAATTTAGAATTGGTACTACGGTTCAAAATAGAAAATTATTTTTGTGTTAGATAGTCCATTTATTGAGGAAGGCTTTAGGCTATAAACATCACGCTGCGACTAATAGGAGAGAAGCACCAATAAAAAATGTTTTAAAAACGTGAAAAAATTATTCATCTATACTAATAAAAAAAACGAATTAATCATAATAACAGAAATTGCCGCGGACGAAGTCGCGGGCAACAGCTAGTGGTTCATAAGCGACTGGCGCTTCAACTGTCGAAACATCAGATTCCAAATAAAAGTAAAACAATGGACGCGGCCCGAATCGCAAATGACGGCGGTGTGGGCCGCCATGTGGGCTGGAGGTCGCCCGTCATACTCCAAACACAAATTAGTTACTAACAGAAAGGACACTTTAGACATAGACAGACCATAGACAATGATATACTTTAATTTGTACTGCAAGACACACATATTACAAAAATTAATAAATTAAAAAATATACAGTTAAACAAATAACAAGAAAAATGTATACTTACGCCATACAGAATTATTATTTATATTTATCTTACATAATGCACATATTTTTATTTATGATATATAAAACATAATATATGGATTTCATTGTAATATTACCAATAAATGTACTAAAATAAAAATTAAATTAATAATGTAAAAAATCGACTAAAATCGCTGCGCTTGCAGGGTAGGGTGCCCAAGAGGCTGGCGGAATTTCCCCGTACATATAATAACATGTACATATTAATAACAAAAAACAACCAAAAACACTTATCTCAACACTTTAGATAGACTGACTAACGAACGTATTGGTGAAGTCCTCCCTAGTTATGGCAAAGGAACAAAAGTGAATTTACGTGAAAAAAAAATCGAAATATACTGACGTGTGCTATTTTAAAGTGTAAAGTGAGAAGTCCTAGTGAAACTTTGTTCAAAGGAGGAGTTTCTACTCAATTGTGTTGCGTTAGAAGTATGATTAAAATGAGGCGACGTTGGTTTTCATAGAAATCATGCTTGATACCACTTCTAAGTATGTTTGTTGTCCTATGGGGACATACTCGTATCACACAAATTGAGCTAGCCTAACAGTAAGTTGTGAACTTGTGTCGTAGGATACTAACATGATACTATTTTATTTGTCCATATATATTTATTTATTTTATAATAGATACTTACATAAATAAACATCCAAGACCCAGGTACAACTAAACTTTCTCTTTCACTTATAGATCTGGCCACTACCTCTTCAAGTGTCCTATCTGTAAAAAAATAATTTGTGCTTGTACGTTCTCAATTTGAATTTGTATTTAGAATCTGTTGACTCGTAAAATTAGCCTGTCTATTTAACCTATGCTAATAAAGTGTAGGTTTGTCTATGAGCTTCGTTTCACAGTGAGAAAACAACTTGGAAGCTGGATTTATTTTAATTATTTATGTATGTAAATAACGGTAGAATAAAGGGTTATGTAAATGAAACGAGGAGCTATTATTTTCCTTTAATATTTCTGATGATCTGAACCGTCCTCTCCCTAGTTACTATCCATTAAACTTATCTCAAGAGAGCAATGTTTATGAGTAAACACTTAATAATAAAGCCCACAATTATTTGTTTTTCGCGTGTGTAAGTGGCCAACACGGGTGTCAGATTTTTCAAGCTGCCTATAGGTATCTGACATAGCTTAAAGACTGTCATCAATGATGACAGCCGGGACCGGCTTAACGTGCCTTCCGAAGCTCGAAGGAGCTTGAGAGATTTTTATGCCACTTGCGGTCACTCATCACAGAGGGGACTGCTCCCAAGGTTGCTTAACAAGCTTAAACGCTTTCAATGCATCAATTAGGCTTAGTATACATATATCATCATCATCAGGTCTTTTAGTCTCCACTGCAGGAGCATGACCCTCTCTGTACTACCGGAGCCAGACTTGACCAGAGCAGACAGAGGATTTGGCCTACACTCGCTGGCAAGACGGGTTGGAAAGGTCTCATTGACGTTTATGAGCTTTTTTCTTACGACCTGCATGGGAAGACTAGGAGTGGTCCTATTCTACTCTGCCGGAAACCACACGGCTAATACATAAATATTAAAACGAAAAAGTCCTTACACAGAACCAATACCAATAACAGATGATACAGACACGTTAATTGACACAATGCTCCACAACTCGAACTTTCGTTGCCCAGATGTTGCCAGTGTAAAAAACAAGTAGCAACAATTGTTAAAAACGTCTTTATTTACTTGCATTGTGATGACCAGCGTTCGATAATGAAGCCATGGAGTATCGCTTTATCCGGGTATATCCGTGTCAAACAATGTCGGCGATCCGTGGTTTGGCCAAATGTTGCTTCACTGTTGTTGCGGTCAGGATAGAAAGCTATGGAGCCACTTATTTAAAAAAAACTTACTTTTTAGATTTACTAAAGACAAATTACTCTTTACATCTACAAAAGACTTATATGGGGTTTTCTTTATCTATATAATAAAAAAATAATTATAAACACATTTATACGCGACGAATGGAATTTATAAAATTGAAAAAGATAGCAAGAAAGGCTTGAGAACAGATTGAAGGAATTACCATGTTACTGATTCCAAATCAATCAATCAAACAAATTATGTTATACCTGAAGAGGTCAAAAGCCTTAGAAAGATCGAGAAAACAGGCAAACACGGGCGTTTTGCGATCAGTGTAGTATTTGATGGTATGCTTAAGACACAGTATAGCACTCTCAGTAGACAGTCGAGGTCAAAACCCAAATTGATTATCGTGCAATTTTACAAATTTGTTTAACTGTGTATTAAGCAGCCCATCTAATACCTTCGCTATAACAGTGGCAAGGGAGATAGGCCTGTAATTATTCTTGTCAGTGATATCACCCTTCTTATTTTTCACCACAATCACATAAGCCTAAGAGTTCTGCTTATGACACATCTATCTCTCTTCCTCCGTTATCACGTAAAACTATCGTCCTTTAACCTACTTTACAGACAACTTATTTTGTATATAAATTGTTGGCGACTCCACGAAACTTTGTTCTCTTGCAAATTACCATCCGTCGTGTCCAAGGAGTATGTTCTGCATTGTCAATAGAGTGATTGCCACACACGTTATCCTTCGAAAACGGGTTTTGATATGCATTAATTCATCGTTGGGTTAATAAACGTAAGATATGTTTATGTAAAGTTGCCGTAATTGTTTTGTAGTCTGTTATTGTGTTGTACTGTATAAAGTTTGTTAGCTTTGACCGTAAAGATAAAAGAATAATAATTTCATAATATTTCTTTCTCTTAGCTATTATTATTTATGAGGCTCAATCATATTTTGGAAAAATTATCAATAAAAGCAATAGTTATTATTATAAAGTCAAGATTATCAAACAAGTAATGCAACCAGTGAATTGAACAATAGTTTGAGCCATGAAAATACTTTTTTTGTGAAATATATATTATTCGTAATTTTTTTTGGCTAGCTCCGTGGCGCAGCGACATGAGAGTGCCTGGGTTCGATCCCCGGCCAGGACAATATGGAAAATGATTTTTTCAGATTGACCTGGGTCTTGGATGTATATATATATATATATATATATATATATATATATATATATGTATTTGTTATAAAATATAGTATCGTTGAGTTAGTATCCCATAACACAAGTCTCGAACTTACTTTGGGGCTAGCTCAATCTGTGTGATTTTTCCGTATATATTTATTCATTTACTTAAGAGATCACTTTTAAATATGAATAAGAACGTAGATAATATCAATTATTTTGTTTGCACCATTATTACTAAAGGAACACAATACAAAAATAACTTAATACATGGGTTCAAAAACAGACTGTATATCAAAGGTCAAAACATACAACAATACACTTGGTTTTAACCTTTTTACATTGACCATATGTCCGTGTGGTTATTTTATATGTGTACCTATAACCAAATTCTTACCGAGAACATTATTAAAGTTGAGACTGAGCGCAATGAAGAGCGTTTAATACAGACGCTATTTTTCTTTGCAAACTGCTGAAATAAGTTTAACATTAAAACAAAAAAATGCTTTCATATAAAAACGGTTTTACGGACAATAACTTTACGTAATATCGGTGGAAGAGAGATAGATGCGGAACAAGCCGAACGCTTAGGCCAATCGTGCCTCTCTATCGCTTGTTCCGCACTCTCGCTTACATACGGAATGTGACATTTTTTCGTGCGTGCAGCCGGCGTTCATCGATTTTTACGACTACAAGTTCATGGTTTGTATTTTACTAAAATTTGTATTAGTTATGGAACTAAAGATGAGATTGAAATATTTCGTCACAGAGATTATACGTAAATATTATTTCCATTTTAGCTACATCCTAACAAACTTCATCATCATCATCAGGTCTTTTTAGTCTCCACTGCAGGAGCATGACCCTCTCTATACTACCGGAGCTATACTAATAAACTTATTCCGTTTTATTAATATGGCTATTACTAAGCCTCTGTTGTCTACCCGTTTGTCTGTTCGTCTGTCCCTCCGTCAATCACTCACATAGCTGTAACTATATATGATTACCGTGACTATATGCTGCTATAACAACAAATAATTTAAATAAACAGTTATATAAAAAAAAAAATCCCATGCATATTATATGGGTGGTAGGAAACCCTTCGTGTGCGATACCAACTCACATTTACCCTTATTTTGATTTTTCCATCGATCTTGTTTGATAGAACAGCGCTAGGCAGCGCAAGTCAAATAACCAAAGTTGGTATTCATATTTTTTTCATATTTTTTTTTTGTTGTTTAAGGGTTGTTGTGCGATTTTGTTGTCGGAGTTTGTACGCAAATTAAGTTATTATCATCCGAGAGATTTTACCGGTTTATGCAATTTATGTATTTACGTGCGTTAAGTCTGCTCTCTGGCTTGTTTGGATATCCCTCAACAGACTCCAAGCTGGTGTGGGGAGATGCCAGGAGAGCCGGACTAAGTGGGGTTTCTTTAGTAATCACCACTGCGATTGTGGCGTCAAGCAATCTGTCTTACCTCATGATGTGCCCCAACTGTCCCTCCACCTGCAAAATCGAAGACCTTAATAAGGCAAATGACAAAGGCGTAGCTGTGGCCACCTGCTAGTCAAAAACAGTATAAAAGAAGGCAAAAATAATAATTTTGACTCGAAAAGAAGAAATCTGCTATTTGATTTTTACTGTCTTTAGCTACTCCACCGTTTCTGTCGTGGCGTCTTTACTTTTTCCCAGTGTTCGCGAGCTTTTCATGCAGATTAAGTATTTATGTGCTTTCACTCTGCGGTTTGGTTTTGGCAACGCGACAACTGCTCGACTTGGGGGTCCTTTCCAATTGCTTATTTATACAATGACCAGGAGGCCAGGCGTATGATTATTTAACAAACTTAGTTTCTGAAGACAGCCGTATAGTAATTGTTGGTATTGAAACGTGGAAACATGGTTTTGGTTAAGGTTTTTGAGTTCAAGTGTTTAATGGAAAGAAGTTGTTTGTAGAAATTTTGTATTGTTATTATTTCAGTGTTAAAATCTGCCACTCACTTGGCATAGAAATTCCGTAGCCAACCAGTGGTGTCAGATTTTCAAGCTGACTAAAGGCATCTGACACAACTCAACGACTACCATCAATGATGATAGCCGGGACCAACGGCTTAACGTGCCTTCCGAAGAGCGGTGGATAGAATGATAAATATACTTAGCATAGAATAATATTTATATACCTAGGTAATTGTTTAAATTCGTGTAGGCGTTTGTCTCAAACAATGAGATATTACAAAATGGGGTTAAAACTGGGTTAAAATAACTAGCTGTCTATTGAATCCTCCATTTTGTCCAAATGTAAAATACATAGCTCAGGAAGTACTTCTACAGATTCTACAGTTTTCCAGCTATAGATGTAGAAGTCAATCGAGGAAACAAACCTAAACATCAGGTGAGATGGGAGGCAAATGCCTACTTCAAATTTTTGTAAAAAAAAAAAAATGGCCGTTCTTCTAAATTGGCAATATAAGCATGATAATAGTGATAGACACACTTATTTTTTGCCGAATAAAAAAGAAATATGATAATTAATTTTGTAGTATTTTTTAGAACTCCGAACTCAGAACTCCCTCATTTATGACCCGATTCTAAAACTTATTTTTTATTTGAAATGGTATGCTTTCAAATTGGTTCCATTTAAATTCCACCACAATCAGTAGTTTGATTAAAGTTGCTTTTTTTTATATAAACCATTATCTGGGTTTGTCTCCTCCTCTCATTTTAAACACTGCTTGAATCAAATCGTATATCTTTTCTCAAATCTTTTGTTTGAGTATTATAAGACAACTCATTCATCTATATTTGGCACGCAGAGTGAAATACGGTCCAAACAATCATAACTTATAACAAAATTCTCAAAAAGCCTCGCCTATACCGAGTTCAATAATAATAAATGAAAAATCACACCTTTTGTCTCACCTTTCGCAACTTATAAGTACAGTCGCAATAAAAATCGAAATGAACTAACGCATCAATCATCGTGTATTGTGCAATAGATAATTGGTTTCGTCTGTTTATAATGAGCGCTAACTGGCGTGTAATTAATGGGAGCTGATGAGATGTTGCTAAATGGCCGTCTGCTGCCCACTCTGCCCAGCGCTGCGTAGGATAGAGATGAGATAGTAGTGATCGGCTTGATTTGCGGTACAGGCGAGCTCAAAGCTATCACAAAGCATAAAAATAAATAATTGGGTAACAACATTTTTAGTATAAGGCTTGTTGCTGGAGTCTCCTTTTAAGCAAAAAAAAAAAAAAATTAAAAAGTATGATGGTGACCACTTTCCATCTGTTGTCTCGTCTGCTCGTTCGCCGTTAAATACAGCGTGATTTTGAACCCCCTAGCTATATTGAAATCTGGCAATCAGAATCCCTAATGGAATACAGAATTAGCTAGCTCAATCTGTGTGATTTGTCCATATATATTTATTAGTCACATCATCTGAGCGTTTTTCCCGGTTGCAACTACAGCTATGGTGATTTCGAGCCCGTTATCGGCTATAATGATAGCGTTCATGCTGTAATATGATCTGGCAAAGTTTTTAGTCTACCTGACACCAACCTTTCTTAGGTAAAGACAAAAATAAACCCTCAACTTTTAAATCTTTTGTTAATACTACAAAAGATTTAAAAGTTGGAGGTTTATTTTTAAAACTCTTATTTAAAAAATTTACGATTATTCTTCACAACTGTACTGCAATCCACCGCCTACGAAGCTAGGTTGCGCGAATATAAACAATCGACTTAAGTGTAAATATTCACAAAATCAAATTAATATTCGTAATTATTCTACCGGTTAATTGCTACATTTTGAACACTGTTTCTTAATTTGAGTAGTCCGTAATTACATAATTAACCCACTTAACCCGACTAGGTGTTATAACACCGCTCAAACTTATTTATATGTACCCTCAAATTAAAATTATAAGAAGTGACATTTATTTATTATTTATATCTTCGGTTATCTTATTCAGTTCTTATCATAGTTAAATCGTATGCAAAGTTAATTATTAAAAACCGTTATTTTAAAGTAAATATAGTATATTATAGCAGCAAAGATATTTCGATTGATTAGGTCTGGTAAAAGGTGAGCAATTTATAATATATATTTGTATTTTTTCTGTATTTTGGGAGTAAATTATAAATAATGTGACTATTACTTACTGGAATAGAAAAAATATTGACCATAAATATGTCATATTATACTTGTTTTTTCTGTTTAAATATCACAGGTGTTATAACACCTGGTAGTAATATCAATGTCTAATACATTTTTGTATGAACTTTTAGGATACGACCAAAAAGAGTGTTAAAACATAACGTAATATTAGGGGAATCAGAGAATGCCAAGGATGATATAATCTTTCTTTTTGTTATTTCTATTTTACCCCCGGATAGTGCAAATACAGAAAGTACTGTCGAGGATTCGGGCGATAAAAACATCGCGAATTTGGACAATCTTTCAGGTTACAACGTATTTTGATTATTAGCTTGCAATTTACTCATTATTGACTAAAACGAAATAGTCTGTCCGTTCTTTTTTGGGTTCGCAGTTAAGAGCTGAAGCTGAGATTGTTTATAGAGAGTCTTCCTTGCATGATGAAGATAATATGCCACTATCTCATTTGGTTAAAAGAAGATTTTGGTCACAAAAGAAACCAACATCAATGACTCTACTGTCGCTAGTACATATACAGCTGTGCCTAGTATGTCTACAGCTATACCTAAACTGCCTACTAACCTGCTACCTGCCGAAAAATCAAAAATATACCTACATGGCGCAATCAGCATAATCCAAAAAAATATCCTCAGTGGCGAAATGATCAAGTCCCTAAATATTTACGATTGCCAATGTATTATTCCGAAGGTTTCATGAACAAGGAGATAGTAGATTTGCTTGTGCGTTACACAAATATTTATGCTCACTGGCAAAAAGTGGTACTTTCCACTCATTTGTCATAGTTTAGATATGGCCACACATAATGCGTGGCAACTATATAGACAGAATGCAGGAGAATATGACTACCTTACTTTTCGCAGAGTTGTTGCCAGATATTTTATAGAAACTTACAAGAAAACTGATAAGCCTGTAACTTGCCCTACTCCGACTAGTCATGGGAAACTTCTAGTTTTGACAGATCGTTGAATACTAGAGTATATAATTGTCTTGTAAATTTTGAAAAAGAAAACTAATTTTATATGTAACAAGTGTGTCGTTTATTTATATTAAAAATATGTTTAATGGTATATAATACTTCAATTTAAGTTATGGTCCAAATAAATAAAACATTTAATTTTGTTTCATTTCTTGACCTTACCATTCAGTACTAATTACAGTAGTGCATCGTCCTACCAGGTGTTATAACACCACCCATTTTCCGGCTTTCCCAGGCAGCTTTAATTTTTTTTATTATTTTTCCCGGAAATTTTAAGATGTTAGTACTAATATTCTGAGATATTTTAAATATCTGTGATAATAAATAGTTTCAGGGTTATCTGGGTTATTTTAAAAAAAAAACAGTTTTTAGGGTTCCGTACCCAAAGGGTAAAAACAGGACCCTATTAATTTCGCTCCGCTGTCCGTCTGTTTGTCTGTCTGTCAGTCTGTTTGTCTGTCCGTCTGTCACCAGGCTGTATATCAAGAACGGTGATAGTAATACAGTTAAAATTTTCACAGATTATGTATTTCTGTTGCCGCCATAACAAAAAATACTAAAAAATAGAATTAAATAAATATTTAAGGGGGCTCCCATACAACAAACGTGATATTTTTGCTTGTTATTGCTCGTTATTGATAACAGCAACAGGTAGACACTTGAAATATTCACGGAATATTTAGTTATATATTTACCTTAAAAAAATTAGAAATAAAATTGATATTAAAGGGGGGCTCCCATACAAAAGACTTTTTTTTGCCGTTTTCATAGATAACGGTACGGAACCCTACGTGCGCGAGTCCGACTCGCACTTGGCCGGTTTTTTTTTGCATAAATTACATTTTGTGACAAGCTTTTATTTTAGCCCTTCAGGCACGTAGGGCCCAATACTGGACTGAGTTTCTTTCGGCGTATTCTTCTCAGCAGTGGTCGTTTCGAAACGCTAGTAGCTTATCGATTTTGCAAATATTAACAATAATAATATGACGTTCAGAAAGAGATACATGATATCCAAATTTGAATAAAATTCTATTTCATTTCATTTCAAACGAATCCACACTAAAGTGCTTTACAAGACAAATCAAATGAACCCAAACACGATTAGTGTATCTTGTTTAGTTCAAGAGTTTCTATGGCCACCTTATGACTCCATCATCAGACCAGCGCAACGATTCCATAATAGTATATTGTCATCCGGCCAGCTTGTTCATACATCATTGGGAATGTATACATTTTTGAGTTCCTATCATTGTTCCTATAGCAAAAGTTGTTCATATTGGTGGGCTAGGTCGCCCCTTTAAGGGAATGTCGAGGTTTAATTTAGACGCTGTATTATTAATAATAATAATAATTCTTTATTCAATTAATAGAAACACATACTATAAATACATGAAGTATAATATCAAAAGTTAAATATCTATAGGAGTCTTACCATAATAAGGTAAACTTAAGTTAAAATTGATTTGTATACGTACTATGCTATCTATACTTCTATACTATATATACTTCTATACTATAAATACTGCTATACTATATATACCAATATTATAAAGAGGATGGATTTGTTTGTTTATTTGTCGCGAATAGGCTCCTAAACTACTAGACGGATTTGAAAAATCTTTCACAGTTGGGATGCTACACTATCTGCGCTGAACATAGGCTATGTTTTACGCGGACGAAGTCGCGAAAAAACAGCTAGTTATATATGATAGTAGCTGCTCCTTTTCATAGAGCTCTCATACATACATACATACTATCACGCCTGTTTCCCATGGGGGTAGGCAGAGACTAGGGACCTACACTTGCTACGATCTTTACAAACCTCTCTCGCTTCGTCTACATCCATCACTCTCTTCATGCATGCTCGTCGGTTTCGGGTACTCCTAACTTGCCCTTTGGCAAGAACGTCATCTCTATAAAGAGCTCTCATAACAATTTAAAAAGTTTGTTTACTAGTTATTGCATCAAAAGAATAAACACAACTTCACGAAGTAACAAACATGAATGAGGTCTATGAATGACCTATTCAGCGTGACGTGGCAAGTAAAGGGTTATTCATATCTACAGAAAGTTTGACACGACATGACAGGAGCGGAAGTGTCGACATGTTTGAGGGTCCGTGGTAGGTTATGTCTTTGGCGAGAGTCAATGAAATTGTGTTATGTATTGGTTATTTTCGATTGTAACTAAGTTTAAGATAGTTATTCGATCATTTTAAGCTTTACTCTTATTAAATGAAGAAATAAAATATGGCCAAAAATTCCATGCGGGCAGGGTTCGAACCAGCGACCTAGGTCTATATACGACCTATGTTCTACACGCTACGCTAGCGTAGGTCGTACGCAAACCTAGGTCCCTGATTCAAACCAACCCGCATAGAATTTCATCACCATAATTTTATTTCTTCAGTTAATAAGAGTAGTGTAATAAAGAATCATGCGCTGAACTTTGGTATCCCTTTTATAGAAAAATTTTACCTTGCCTGTTTTAAAAGTAACTTTGCCCACTTATCTACTCGTATTGTCAGAAACATGAATCGAGATATTTTACTAAGTTATATTTATAAATTTATCTCTATATTAGCTTAATTTTTTGGTTACAACAAAAAATGCAATATTTATAAGCACTACTAACAATATGAGTCTGTGTTACTTGAAAATAAAATGAATATTATTATTATTTAAATAAACGATTTTTGTATAGGACCTCGGAATCGACTTCAACCATATCGGAGAATAATTAATCTAGCTATATTTAAAGTTCCTAGTTTTACTTGAGGAACTTCTCTAAACTAAGCTCGGTCTTCCACATACTATACTAATGAAAATAATTTTAAGTTTTTATAAAATAATTCAACATTTTAAAAGACAAAATCACCTTTCATATAAAAAACTAGTTTTTTTATAAGATCCTGGCACGCGTCGCCTATGGCCGGACCCTAAAAGGCGTGGCCACGAAAGTGTACAGTCATCGTCACAAGTCACAACAAACGCGAGGTTTGACAATTCTTGTCCACATTAGCATACTGGCCAGTGTCGTTAAATAAAACAAGCACAGAAGTGACGCCCACAATTTTCGTTTCACTTTACACTAGTGACGACTCATTAAATGACCACGTCAGTAAACGTTGCACATCTTAAGTGGTACTAAGGTAAGTAAAATTAAAGGATAGAATTTTGAGTAGGCAAATAAACATAATAGACTTATTTTTGTTACGTAAGACAAAATTTCCTTATGATTTATGCCTTACTTTGTGAAAGTCATATGCATATTTTGGCTAGCTCCGTGGCGCAGTGGTCAAAACGCCAGTCTGCGACACGAGGTATCGAACCCGGGGGGTTCGATCCCCGGTCAGGTCAAGATGGAAAATGATCTTTTTCAGATTGGCATGGGTCTTGGATGTTTATCTATATATGTATTTTTTATAAAATATAGTATCGTTGAGTTAGTATCCCATAACACAAGTCTCGAACTTACTTTGGGGCTAGGTTAGGTCAATCTGTGTGATTTGTCCGTATATATTTATTTATATTTAGTTAAATAGCTTTGTGTGCTTTCACCACCAGTTGGTTTATGCAAATTATTGCTGGCCTACGTCCACTCACTACTATAAGTCCCTGTATGTCCACCACCAAGATTGACGTATGCAATCCTTGCTGTTAATCTATACTAATATTATAAATGCGAAAGTAACTCTGTCTGTCTGTCGTCTTTTCACGCTTCAACCATTTAACCGATTTAGAAATTTGGTATGGAGGTAGTTTGAGGCCCGGGGAAGGACATAGGTTACTTTTAATTCCGGGAAACTCTACTGTTTCCGAGGGATCGACATTAACGAGGGCGGAGCCGCGGGCAACAGCTAGTAATATATACCTATTTTTCGTTGGCAATTTAGCCTATTCAGTAGACCATCTTCAGGGTGAGTAGCAGTAGAATATATGAAGTGCGCTTACGTTGCCGTCATGATTACGGTTTATATTCTCAGTATTTTTTTTTAAAGATGTTAGATTAGGCAAAGTGTAAATATATCTAAATATGTGCTCCAAAAACGGGATGTAAAGTCAAAGAAAAAACTCTACATGCTTATGCACACTTCTGTATTTTCTGTACTGCATGATGTTGGACTCTCTTAGCATCAAAATGTACGGACAGACAGCCTTTCACTGTCCATTTACTTATTATAATATGTAAATTCGTAGATTTGCTTTTTCATCTCAGAATATTTTAGTGCATTGTCATGTGTGCATTTATTATAATCGTTATTTTATTGTCCAGTTAACTCGGGGACTTATTTCATAAAATTCTTAGTCATATAATTTTATATACTCTTATTAAATTAAGAATAAAATTGGTGAAAAAGGTGAAAAAATTCCAAGCGGGCGGGATTTGAACCTGCGACCTTAAGTCTATGTACGACTTACGCTCTTCCAACTGAGCCACCGCCTATTCTATCCTCGGCGCCGAAATTCTCCACCATATCCCATTCCCCTTATACGTGGCTCAGTTGGAAGAGCGTAAGTCGTACATAGACTCGAAGGTCGCAGGTTCAAATCCCGCCCGCTTGGAATTTTTTCACCATATTTTATTTCTGAAGGGCCCGTACTACCTCACACTGCTTTGCATGATTGACTGTTATATCAATAATAATTAAATACTCAAGTTGAAATAAAAATGCAGCAAAGTTCAGGACTAACTCTGGTAACTATATGACTCAAAAACACGATTGCGTTAAATTTTCTCGATAGAAAAAAATTGCAAAGTTGCCTCCAAATCACGTCTAATTTACTCGGTATATAGTCACCAAATACATTAAAATTAACCTTGAAACTTTTGATTATTATTGCATTACAGATAAGGCAGCCATCATATGTTTTTCTTTTTCGAATAACCCTTGAATATTCCTAAAAAACGAAAATATTCAAAGTAGCCAACGCGTTTAGACCATCCGCGTTTGTACCGCCACGCCGCCTGGCATATGGCGGGCTCTTAATTTAATAAGAGTATATCAAAAATAGCATTGTGAATGCAAAATATGTATAAACACTTAAACATCATTTTATGTTACAGTGAATTAGGAAGGGAATGTAAGTATTGGGATACTCGCTCGAATGAATGCGGAAAGTAGGCTGCGCGTGCACCTGATGCCCCATACCTGTAACCACCAGCAAAGCAGTTGAGGATGAGACCCTGACCTACTACTACATCATGATATAATCACGGTCTTACTCACGTTTATTCATCAGAATCATAGGTATATGGACAAATCAGACAGATTGAGCTAGCCCCGAAGTAAGTTCGAGACTTGTGTTATGGGATACTAACTCAACGATATATAGGAAACTTTTCCCGGGATAAAAGGTAGCCTATGTCCTTCTCCGTACCAGAGAATTTATATGCAAAATTTCATGATGATCGGTTCAGTAGTTATGGCGTGAAAGCGTAACAAGCAAACTCACTTTCGCATTTATAATATTAGTAAGGATTTATCTTGCGTAAGTTTTAATTGTTAACTATATTGTTTCTACATTCTTGGCTCCTTTCATTCGGTGTTCAATGTTTAATGTCGTAGGTCCTATCTATCTACGTATGTGAGAAAATAGTGAATATATTGTTAATTCCAATATTTGGGAAAAAATGGGGGGAAAAAATTCCAACAGAGGAAGGAAAAAAAAATAAACAACAAAACGAACAGATGTAGTATTTCTTTCCGTACCAGTAAGAAACTAATCCACCAGCTGATTTTGAACTGATTGATACTCCATCGATCAATATTACTGGCCAATGATAAATCTACATTTAACAACAGCACATTAAACAACTAAAATTAAAACAATTAATCGTCAAACACCCACGCACGGCCACAAACAAAAAAGCAATCCAAATATGCATGAATGGGCAGCGGTACATTGCTTTGTTCCTTTTGGTCTCAGGGATTGTTTTCCAGACTGAAAGACAAAAGTCCTTAAAAAATAAATATATATATGTATAAGTATATGTATTTTATATATTATAATGTTTATGTATTTTATGTTTGCAAAATATTTATTTATTTAAGTATATATTTTCTTCTTTTTATTGTTTTGTACGTTCTTCTGGCCAATTAGTAAACATCCCCTCAATCATTTGGCTGGTTGACTGGTAGAGATCCCTTTATGGGATAAGTCCGCCATTGTATGTTTACTTTTCGTTTATACTATGTTTTATGTTCTGTGTGTTTTCTCGTGCAATAAAGATATTACAAACAAACAAACAAATATATGTATGTATGGGACACATCACACATTGACCTAGACTAACTCAACGATACTATATTTAACAAATTATTATAGTTAAGCATTTAAGACCCAGGCTATTCTGAAAGAGAACGTATTCCATTATGACCTGGCCGGGTATTGAGCTCGAAAAAATTTAATTAATTAGTTAATTAATCAATGTGTATTGCCAGTGATGAGATGACTTACGGCTCAGAAAGGTGTTCTTCATTAAAGCTCAAGGTCGGCCAAGGAGTTATGATTATGATAGATTATGCTTCTCTACCATCTTCTTCTTTAAGTGCCGCTTCATCACTGAAGGTTGGCCGTCAGCTCTTTAAATCGTGTCTTGTCCATGGCAAGTCTGAACAGTTGTTCCACCGATTTAATTCCAGTCCACTGGCGGATGTTTCTGAGCCATGACATTTTGCGTCTTCCCACTCTGCGCTTTCCGGCAATTAACTCAATGATACTATATTTTATTACAAATACATATATAGATAAACATCCAAGAACTAGGGTAATCTTAAAAAGATTATTTTCCATCTCGACCTGGCCGGGGTTCGATACCATACCGAATACCATACCGAATTAGAAATGAGGAGATCCGTAGAATAACAAAAGTTAACTGCTGATAACTGTTATCTCTTTGATGTGACAATGGGTAGGACATAACCTTTTGGCTAGCTCCGTGAAGCAGCGATCAACACACTAGACTGCGACACGAGAGTGCCCGGGTGCGAACCCCGGCCAGGTGGAGATGGAAAATGATCTTTTTAAGATTACCCTAGTTCTTGGATGTTTATCTATATATGTATTTGTAATAAAATATAGTATCATTGACTTAGTATCCCATAACCCAAGTCTCGAACTTACTTTGGAGCTAGCTCAATCTGTCGTTAAAAGAACCACGTCAGAGGCGATCCCGAAGAACTCTGACACCAGGGTGTGCATGGTCGATTGACCGTGTCACCTACTCGAAATGATGATGACACATCTTCTGTTCTGAAAATGTCAAAGGTTTTAATCAATGGTACCAAGAGAATAGTACTAGATAGAGGTGTGATTAGTCCGTGGGCCGACCTGTCATCGGGCGGTCATTGTGTGGTGTATGAGTCGAGATCGCAGGCTCGAATATGTTACTACAATAATTTGTATTGTATAATGTAAATACAATCTTTGTTTACTGTTACGTCAACCGTACGAGCTTTGTGTTTCAGTTAGACGGATAATATCTACGCTTATTGTATTTAGAAGCTTAACATAATTTTCGTGTTTAAAATTATTACTTACAAAGAAACCTTTAGGTATCAGCTACTTGCTTTTAACCCATTCATCCGAATGAGTAGTAGCCCAATACCTTAATTTCTTCTTTCCCAAATCCAACAAATTTCTATCCTTCCCTAGCTTAAAAATGCTTCTGATAGGCAGCACAAGAAGCCAAAGAAACTGCAC
The DNA here is from genome assembly GCA_947532085.1 of Elegia similella. Lineage (NCBI taxonomy): Eukaryota > Metazoa > Arthropoda > Insecta > Lepidoptera > Pyralidae > Elegia > Elegia similella. The sequence goes on from OX383940.1 coordinate 3,090,028, forward strand.
TTGCCAACCCGCCTGCCAAACGTGGTGAGTATGGCAATATCCACCCATGGAACGAACAATCCTTGGGAGAGGCCATTGTCCAGCAGTTGACTTTTTCTTTATACAGCATTTAAATTTACCCTTGAAATTCTTTTAAAAGGGAGACTTAGTCCATCAGTATGAACAACTTTTCCTACGGGACCAATGTTGGACCTCTAAAAAAATATAGCTCAATGAAGATACTCTCATTGAAGGTACACTCTACGTTTTTACTTTTCTCCCAGACCAGCATGGAAGAATACATAGCTGAAATACAGACAGACGGACAGCGAAGCTTTGTAATAGGGTTCCGTTGGTACCTATTGGGTATGGAACCATTTCAATGTATGCGCAATTATATTGGCACGCGCGATCGTAGCCACACCGCCTTGTAATTTGCGGCCAGAAATGACAGTGCGAGTGACCGGCGCAAGCGCATTCAATGCTAATCAGAGATGTTACGTGAGTGTGTTTGTTATGTGTGTTTCTCAAAACTGTTCCTTATTGATCCTCAAGTCTGATGCTTTTGGAAGCCTGGGTCCATTAAAGACATTAAATTTTAAAACTGAAATATTTTTTTGATGTTTTCCTAAATTCAGCAATCTCTACAAATACTCGAGATGGTAGTATTTTGTCTTTACTGCAAATAAACGATATTGATTTTTTTTATTTTTTTTTTATTATTATTTATTTAATCCGAATAATTCACACAAAACAATTTTCCATATCTGTAACGCCTAAAAACCATGTTATGGTTTGTCTAGGCATTTTACATCACTGTAACTATATAATTATCCTCTGGCTGCTCTGGCCAAGTATGGCCCTAGTAGTACAGAGAGGGTCGTGCTCCTATAGTGGAGACTAAAAAGGACCTGATAATAATAATGATAAAATCTTCACTATTATTAACAACTTTATACAATACCCTTCTCAAACGCAAATAAAATTATTCTATTCTATTCATTATTATAATCGCAAATTAGCTTACTACTCGAAGGTATCCTTCAGATAACTAAAATTTTACACCAAATATCAATAGACAATTTAATCCAACGTAAAATTAAATTTAACCCGAGCGCTACCATTCATCACCGTCAATTCCAGATAGAATCTGCCATAGACCATTCTTCAAAATAGTGGACAATAGGCTGGGTCCATCAGAAGGTCTATCAAAAGGAGATTAAAACGATAAGGACCCAAGGGCCTGCGGGGGCGTTATAGAAAAGCCTAAAAAACGTAACATGAGGAATTATTCGCATCGATTCCTTTGAGTTCTTATAAAACCGTTTTTTTGTTGCAAAAAAACATAAATGAGGGTGGGAATTCGAAAAAATAAAGTCTATGGACAAAGGCCGCACAAAGGCTTTTTAAAACGAGTTTTTACGTTGACCGTATAGGTTTTCGATCTATACATAGGGCATGCATTGTGTTTCTTGTTTTAATACCAATATCAAATATTCTTTTACTTTTGAAATTCATGTAATGAATGCGGAACAAAAGAATTCCAAGTGTAAGTAGGATTCGCACACACTAACAGTTCCGTCATACTAAGTATGCATAAAACCTCTTCCATACGACCTTACTTGTGAGGTTACCCAAACTTTTTATTGCATGTACACTACTCAGAACAATATATTAGCAGCACCATTGACGGAATCGAGAAAAATACCTTAAAATCCTTATCCTTACTAATATTATAAATGCGATAGTGAGTTTGTTTATTTGTTTGTTTGTTACGCTTTCACGCCGTAACTATTGAACCGATCATTATGAAATTTTGCATACAAGTTTTCTGGAGCACGGAGAAGGACATAGGCTACCTTTTATCCCGGGAAAAAGTACTATTCCCGAGGGATCGACATTAACGCGGGTGGAGCCGCGGGCGAAAGCTAGTCTATAATAAGCTTAAAAAGTTCTCTATCATTCGATTAGCTTTATCGTTGTCAAAAAAAAAAAATCGTGATATAGCAGAAAATAACTTATTTAAATAAGCTATTTTATAATCCAGTTAGATAGATGATTATAAGTGAGACCAAATATATATAACAATACATGCACTTTGAATTTGTACTTTATGTACTTTACTTTGTATGTTATTTACTTAATTATATTAATAGCATTACAATGCTCGGTTTAATATTAAAATCGAAAATATGTGATGAAATATTTTCGCCACAGGTAGGATTTGAACCCACAAACCTTCGACATCTAGCCCGTCGATGCTCTCAACCACTGAGCTGCCGTAGCTTCAAATCACCGCGGCGAATTTGTTCATCACATATTATAGGTACACGCATTCGAACCATGCGTAATCTCCATTATCCCATATGTTATTTACTGTTGTACAGTACTTTGTGTGCTTCCTCACCAGTGGTACTGATGGTTAAAGCACACAGTTTAGTTAAACATGCAATTTGAGTTAAATTACTTTCAATTCCGTAGAGGAACGCCTGAATCAATTCATTATCAAATTATTTTTGTAATTTTGTTATATTTTTTCCATTTCTTAGATTACAGGGTGAAATTTAATTCATTAGCCAACGTTTATGGAGTGACTCAGACCACGAATCTGGACAACTTTCATTATGGGACCAACTTTGACATCGTGAAAAAATGTTCTGCTCTTTCATTCAAAAGTTGTTTTTTTTTTTACAATTGCGGAGTTGGTCCCATAATGAAAGTTGTTCAGATCCGTGGTCTGAGTCACTACTTAATTGTATGCTAATGAATTCAATTTCATCCTGTATCTTGTAAAACAACAGCTACTTTTAGCTACCACTCGGACCCAATCTAAACAGGTAGCCGCTCGTCAATTTACGATACTGCAGCCACAGCAATTTGCCGCGCTTTTTACAATTTTTTGAAACCACCTTCGCGTAAATATCGGTTTTAATCACCGACCCGGCGATACGATCAGTGACACATGTTGCGCACACTAATGAATTCGAGGACAAATCGGAAAAAACATGGCGGTTTGGGAGTTTTGAAAAGTTTGTAGATGTTAGGCAGTGGTAACGCTGGTCTTCCAAGGCGAGCGAGTCATGGATATACTGTACTTAAATAAAGAAATAAAATATGATGAAATATTTCACTCGGGAAGCCCAGGCACACCTATTTTAAACAGATAAAGGAAAAAGTGGACAGGGTTTCGTACCAGGATGTGAAAAGACTGGCAGAGAATAGACCAAGACGGAGGGAGCTCCACCGACAAGAGCGTTGCTCTAAAATTTTGATGATTTCACGCGTGCGGAATGCAAAAAAAACAGAACCGAACGCCGGATGGACGCACGCATCTGAGGTTTAGTAATACGGCCCTATTTAGTAATAGGGCTTATTTTTCCCCTTGGGTACGAGACCTTAAAAATGATAGAGCACACTTTGATGGACACACAAATAAAATCTGAACATCTAAATGTTGAGTTATGGATATACTCTAATTAAATTAAGAATTAAAATATGGTGAAAAATTTTCACGCAAGTGGGGTTCCAGAGATACAGCTGGACAGACGGATGACGGATGGACGCACGGGCATCTGAGGTTTAGCAATAGGGCCCTAATATTTTCCTCCGTGGATAGAAAACCTTAAAAATGAGAGAGCTCACTATGATGGAAGCACACAAAAAAAAAATCTAAACAGTTAGAGTCACCGCACATTGCAGAGCTTACATCTTCACTCGGATTGAAAGCACGACTAAGCTATCCTACTACTACTACGACTAAGCCGATAAAAAGCTTACAGTGTGCGGGGACTCTTAGCTTGCACTACAAGTGCTAAGGGATGCATCAAACTTCAGAATTTTAATATTATGTTGCTCGACGTCTCGTAGCACCTCCGCATAAGGGCATTTTTTTCAAAATTGATGCGAGATGTTTTAAGAAATGAAAATGTTTGGCACGTTTTAGACTATCGCCTAATTAAGCTAGTCCACTTCACAAATCCACTCTGTTTGAACAAAAAATTTGAACTCAGGCCCTTGAGATGATTTATGCAAACCGTGTTTGGTGTCCGTGACGGTAACCATTTTTTTGTCTCAAAAAGCTTTTCGTCTCTGCGCTGAGACGCGTGATGTTCGTGTGTGATAGTGGGACAAATTATTTGTGGTCAAATTTGTTTCGTGACATATTTTTCCTTAGAAAATTGTTTTATTAGATTGTTTTTCGTGTATGTGGCCAACACTTACACACACGAAAACAAACAAATAAAATAACTTTTCAAGCTGACATAGACATAGTTTTTAGTGTTTGTATTTTGCATTCACAATGCTATTTTTGATATAGGTACTCGTATTAAATAAAGAAATAAATAAGGTGAAAAAATTTCAAGCGCTCGGGATTTGAACCTACGACTTTCACCATATTTTATTGCTTTCTTTAATAAGAGTACATCTGACATAGCTTTACGACTGCCATCATGATGACAGCCAGGACCAACAGGCCGTTGGTCCTTTTGTTCGTGTTGGTCCGATGAACTTGCGTAGCACGGAGGAGCTCGAGATATTTTTATAATTATACCTCTTGCAGTCACCCATCCCAATGGGGACTACGCCCTGGGTTGCTTAATGTGCGTAAGCGCTATTCATGGTAAAGGTCATCCGGCTCCTCATATCATCTTAGAAAATAAAATAAAGGTATTTAGAGCTTTAAATATAAATATAATAATATAAATATAAATATATACGGACAAATCACACAGATTGAGCTAGCCCCAAAGTAAGTTCGAGACTTGTGTTATGGGATACTAACTCAACGATACTATATTTTATAACAAATACATATATTGATACACATCCAAGACCCAGGCCATTCTGAAAAAGATCATTTTCCATCTTGACCTGGCCGGGGATCGAACCCGGTCACTTCGTGTCGCAGGCTGGCGTGTTGACCGCTGCGCCACGGAGCTAGACTAATATTTCGTATTTGTGTGTTTTATGGCCTATATGGCCTATATTATATACAATTTTTCGAGCTGTATAAAAGCTTTTAGGATTATAAGTATATTATATGACATATGAGACGTCAGAGGCCGAGAGGCGGTTCCGAAGAACTCTGACACTAGGGAGTGCATGATCGATGACCTTGACATCTACACGAAATCATGATGATGATATGACATAGTAATCTCATCTCAATTTTACTTTTTGCACTACTTACCTACTTATTTTATTTTTATTTAACACTATGATGTATTTTATAGAAAAGGTAACAAAAATCAAAGTTAAAATCGATTCCAACTCTAGTTATTGCTATTTAATAATATTCTTAATAAGGACGTAGTGCTAGATTAGGTAACATACAACTAAAATTCGTTTAATTTTATATTTTAACTCAATAAGTTCTTTACTGGTTGGTGGTAGGTCTAGGAAAAGTTGTGTTGACGATATACTGAACTTGTCTGAAAATAAATGGTTAGATATAGGGCAAAATAGAAAAATATGGAAAGAAATCTTAGCCTAGCAGTGGGACAAAATTGGTTAAAATAGCAACGCTTTGTTAGGACATGATTTACTACTCCAAATATTTTAGATGGTATCGAAGTCAACAGTAAACTTTAAATACATAAAAGTACATGTAGTAGCAGATCTCAGAACTTAAAATAATTTTAAATTATGAATTCTGCGTCCAACCCCTCACGGTATCGCGATCGCAGGCGAATTTTTGTTGCGTTTCTTACGAACCTCGCATTTCGGGTTCGTCACGACGGCGGTCATTTAGTTTTTTGTCGTCACGTAGACTGACCGGGATTTATGGTAACCTGCGAGATGCAGGTTGCTGTGTGTCACGGTGATATGCAAGCCCTTTGGTGCGTCTAATTTAAAAAGTAATAAATAAATATATACGGACAAATCACACAGATTGAGCTAGCCCCAAGGTAAGTTCGAAACTTCTGTTATGGGATACTAACTCAACGGTACTATATTTTATAACAAATACATATATAGATAAACATTCAAGACCCAGGCCCATCTGAAAAAGATCATTTTCCATCTTGACCTGGCCGGGGATCGAACCCGGGCACTCCGTGTCGCAGGCTGGCGTGTTGACCGCTGCGCCACGGAGCTAGTCTACTGCTGAACATATGCCTCTTGATGGGACTTCCACTCTGATCGTGATGCGGCGATCCTGGTCCAGGTCGGCCCTGCCGTCTTTTTAATGTCGTCCGACCATCTGGCTGCTGGTTTACCCACACTTCGTTTCCCTGTACGGGGTCGCCAAAACAGAACCCTCTGGCTCAATCTATTGTCATCTCTGCGTCAGATATGCCCCGTCCATTGCAACTTCAGACGTGCAACTCGTTCACTTATATCAGTGACTTTTTTCTATTTTATTATTTAATTTAAAAAGTAATAAGCTTTTTTAACATCCACCGTCTTATATTTAGGGTGTATACACGGAGAAATTTACGTTCTGACCGTTCTTTTTTGAGTTTCCAGCATTGGTCCCATAGGAAAAGTTGTTCATATCGACGGGCTGAATCACTCCTTTAAGGGTCCAGATCGATTAAAATTTCACCGTGTATGTGTCTGCCAAAGATAAAAATAAACAGTATTTATTTGCATAAACATGTATAAATTGCATTAAATGGATATGTTGCTAATAGAATATTGTTTCTGCGAATCAGTACTCTACAAATTTAAGGTGAGTATTTAAAGAAAGAGCATAGGTAGAGATTATTTATTTATAAAAAAAATTGGTTGTCGGTAAAGTCAGTTTACGGACGATAATTTTATGTAAAAACGGCGGAACAGAGATAGATGCGACACTTGCCAAACGCTTAGGCCAATCGTGCCTCTCTATCACCCGGAACGTGACACTTTTTCGTGCGTACAGACGACATTCATCGATTTATAAGACGTAAAATTCAATTCGATTAAATAGAGTTGCTTTACATAGGGTTCATACATTACTATGTATCATAATATGACGTCAATAAAACTTTTTGAGCCTATAGAGTTAGTAGGTGAACTTAATGCGAAGATTAACTAACTGAATAGACTGTGGGTTATCATATAAGAGGAAATCGTAAGGCCGTATTTCCATACAAGCATAGTCCCCTGACTCCTCGCCGGATTGTTCCAGTAGAGCAATGATATTTTACCAAAAATATCTATGCATACATGTCCCTATGTTTTGATTTTTTCCATTATTGAATTATTTAAAGACATCTAAACTTTCAATAACCAGAAAAATTAGTAAGAGTTTCTGCTGTGTTCAAACATCAAGAAAACAAATTTGACGCAGTTATATTAGAAAAAGAAAACATAGAAACACAGCTTATATTTTTTTTTTTATGAAAAAAGAAATTAAATCGTTTAAGTTTTGGAAAAGAAATCAGAAAACTACGAAGCGTTAATTTTGTGTAATATTCATAGGTATTTTCGGTCCGAGCTGTAAATGACGATTCACTAGATAGGGCGTGAAGGCGTCACAAACAAACTCACTTTCACATTTATAATACGAGTATTACTTTAATATTTTTAAGAACACAATATGTATTCTGGTAAGTTTAAGATTGTGTGTGCTCATAAATCTACGCTGTGACCAGGAGGTAAGGGAGGGCCACACGTGGTCGCCAGACACATGTGTCCGCTGGTCACATGTGATGGACATTGTCTGGGAACTTACTGTTTGTTTAACGTATCATCCAACACACAAATGTTTCATCGAACGTTCTTACCTCTTGCACGAATATTTTAGGCCAGGGATGTGATCACTGCTTATCTGGTGATTGCAGATCATCGGGTACGCGCCTAGCTTTCCGAGCTGCTACTGGCTTGTTGCCATTTCTCTTGCTTTCCTGGCCATTTAACGGAATGAGTAGTATCCCAAAACCATCATTCTCTTCCCAGATCTAACAAATATTTATTCTTCGCAGCGTCGGAAGCAAAGAAGAAGTTCGAAGACAAAGGAACTGCGCTCATCCCCGCTTGCTAAGCGTTGTGAGTATGCCAATATCCTTCCATGGAATGAGGAAACCTTGGGAGAGACCTTTACCAAGCAGCGAACTTCTTACGGCCAAAACGGTGATGACCCTGAATAGAACAAGAACCATAAGGCCATCAATAAATAATACAATATTTGAGCAAATAAATGATTATGATGGTTTAACTAACTTTGCCTAAAGATATCATGACAACTTGATGTAGAAAACCCCTGCCAAACTTGATTACATATATTATCACGTCTTTTCCATGTGGGGTAGACAGAGCCTAGTTTTATAAGACCTTATGGCTGGCTACATTTAGCATGTTGGAGGGTGTATAGAAGGAAAACGGAAACAAAATAGTGATGGGTTGCTAGCCGCATCGGCTATTGACATGATTCCGCAGACTAGCCCAATCCCTCGATCGGCTTTTACGATCTGCGCGGAAAGAGAAGCAGCTGGCACATATAGTGTTTTTTCTTTTCTTTCAGGCCAGTATGGAAGAGTCAGCTATACTTAATTTTATTTTATTGATTTTCTTTTCGACTGTATTTTCTAAAACTAAAAGATACGAGTGTTGATCGGATGGATCAAGACACTTAATAACCTAATCGAAATGGAAATATGGATAATCTCATAAAAAAATTACAAAATATTCAAATATATAAGCTACGGCAACAAGAAAAAGTTTTAAAATTTTACAAGAGGAGTTCGGTGGCCCGTGGTCAGGAGCATTATTAGCGGTTACGCAAGTTAAGGTATCCCGGACGCATTCCCCACTTGGATGGGTGATCGCAAGTGGCAATAAAATCGCAATAAAAAAATCTAGAGCTCCTTCATGCTTTGGAGACACAGACAATATAACCTAGGTTATATTGTCTGTGTTAGGAAGGCAAGTTAAGCCGTTGGTCCTGGCTGTTATTATATATGGCAGTGGTTAATCTATCAGTTGCCTTTAGGTAGCTTGAAAAATGCGACACCAGTGTTTGCCACTTACACGAACGAAAAACAAACAAGTTTTTAAAATTTGTATTTGCAGTTCCCATCGCGCACAGTGTGCCTGTCACTACTAGCTAAATGAAGAAAAACTGAGTCAAAAAATAAAAATCTATACTAATTTTATTATAAAGCTGAAGAGTTTGTTTGTTTGAACACGCTAATCTCAGGAACTACTTGCAGTTCATATTGAAAAACCTTTTTGTGTTGGATAGTCCATTTATTGAGGAAGGCTTTAGGCTATAAAACATAACGCTGCGACCAATAAGAGCGAAGCATCAATAAAAAATGTTTTGAAAACGGGGGAAATTATTTATCTATACTAATAAAAAAAATGAATTTATCATAATAACAGAAATTGCCACGGACGAAGTCGCGGGCAATAGCTAGTATTAAATAAATTAAAACTCTCCCTGGCGTAAACAGTTCCCGCCACGCACAGTGCGCAAGCGTCCCTCTGAAGTGGACAAAAAATCTGTGAAATACCGCTAGCCGACCCATCTGGAAGACGTTGCGTGGCGCACCGTTACGGTATGACCCACAGCGGCAAAAACAATCCTACAGGACGATCTTTTATTTTTGTTTTCTGTCAATTATTTAAATTAAGTATGACCATCAATATTTTTTACTATTATTTTTGCATCAAGACTAGTATACTTTTATTTTCTGTAGTTGACAGTTGCTGTAATTCTTTAATATGCATGTCTTGTAATAAAGGCTGACGTGATATTTGTATGCCATGTGGCCGAACATGTTCATTTCCGACTATTTATGTAACATCTACAATACATGTATGTACCTACTTATATGTAATATAAACTGTAACATGTTTCATATAATAATTTATTTATTAAATTTATTTAATTATAATAAGTAGCAGGAGCATATGTTCTTCTGCTGTCCATTTAGCAAAATAAATGACTATTTATATTATTTTAAAATATACGGATTTATGTATATTCATATTTTAACTTAAGTTTATCACTTATCAGACATACTAGCTTTGGCCCGCGGCTCCGCCCGCGTCAATGTCGGTCCTTCGGGAACAGTACTATTCCCGGGGTAGAATGTACTTTATGTACTTCTCCGTACCCCAGATAACGTGTTTATTTCATGATGATCGGTTCAGTAGTTACAACGTGAAAGCGTAACAAACAAACAAACTCACTTTCACATTTATAATATTAGTTAGGATTAGCTGATAACAACGCTCACACAGAATAATAAAAGAATTCAAACGACACAAACGATAAGAGTACAAAAAAATTTTTAGGTATTTGAGTATTTGGGGTGACCTTTGCCCAGCAGTGGGACAGTATAGGTTAATAAAATAATAGAAAAGGTATTTGAGTGTATAGAGGAATAAAGAAGCTCACACTGACGAACTACTGCCTATTCCTATAGATTCTCCTGCAGGACACAGGTTGTAGTAAAATAACGGACTGTATTTAAAAGGTATAATGCTGGTATTTCAAGCAGTCTAATATTACACGCGCGGTGCCTCGTGAGTCGATTGGCCGAGTATCGTCGCTCGCCGATGGCCCGGCGCTCTGCCGCCCCGCGCCCCTCGCCTCCTTCGCAGCTCGTCTCGACACACACAAAAACAACAATGTCCTTTTTGGGCAGTTAAAAAGAAAATTTCTTCATGCTGAATCGAGACTTTATTCTGTGAATTATGTACGAGTATATGTAATACCGCTATAGGAACGGAAATCTATGTTATACTCACATACTTTTACATATATGGATAGTAACGTCTTATTATCCATCCATCTCTTACTACTCCACTGTAGTGGTCCACTGGTTAAAGCGTTACCTGTAGACCTGGAGGTCGTGGATTCGACTCCCACGGGAAGCATACTTTGTTGAGTTTTCCAGTTTGGTTAGGACATTGCAGGCGTGAATCACCTGATTGTCTGATAATGAAAATGATTCCGTGCTTCGGAAGGCACGTTAAGGCGTTGGTCCCGGCTGCCATCTGGTAGACTATAAAGGATCCACGTCAGAGGCCGAGAGGCGGTGCCGAAGAACTCTGACCACAGGGTATGCATGGTCGATTGACCGTCACACCTACTCGAAATTATGATGATGATTATATGTATACGAACAAATCACACAGATTGAGCTAGCCTCAAAGTAAGTTCGGGACTTGTGTGCTCACTATATTTTATAACAAATACATATATAAATAAACATCAAAGACCCAGGCCAATTTAAAAAAATCATTTTCCATCTTGACCTGACCGGGGATCGAACCCGGGACCCCTGGTGTGGCAGCCTGGCATGATGACCACTAGGCCACAGAGCTAAATTCGCATATTGTGTACAAAATAAGTAAAAGTTTACAAGTTATAACTTTACGCTTAAAGCATAAACACTAATTTAGCTCGCGTGTTCCCTGACGCATCCGGAACACGAAACAGTCATTTTGGGAACAGTTTTTTGATGGGTGCCACAATTTGCAGTTTGTTGTTTTGTTTGTTCAGCAAGCTGTATTTGTTTTTTAACAAGGTGTTGCTACGAATATTACGCGTTTTTTTGAACCACCTTTTTTTAAATAAATAACAAAGTCACAAGGTTTTTGTGTGAAAAAATTGTTCAGGACACATTGATAACCAGTTGAAGAAGCAGGAGAGAGCTGTCAACGTTATACCCAGTGTTTGACGACCTTATATGTCTTGCCTGTGATTGACGAAATTGCAAAACATATCTATAAATATAAATATATACGGACAAATCACACAGATTGAGCTAGCCCCACGGTAAGTTCGAGACTTGTGTTATGGGATACTAACTCAACGATACTATATTTTATAACAAATACATATATAGATAAACATCCAAGACCCAGGCCAATCTGAAAAATATGATTTTCCATCTTGATCTGACCGGGGATCGATCCCGGGCACTCCATGTCGCAGGCTGGCGTGTTAACCACTGCGCCACGGAGCTGTCAATATATAATCAATATAAATTATTAAAGACGAAATTGTGAACTCAAAATGGGTGAGAAAAGCATGGGACGGGACGCGTCAGTAGTGTTTTAGGCAGTGGGATTTTGAAAGCGATGGTATACTAACCATAATAATAATTATGATTTAAAAAAGGTCTTGCATAAAAAATATTAAACATAATTCTTCATAATATAATATATCCAAGCATCCTTATCCTTATTACTAATATTATAAATGCGAAAGTGAGTTTGTTTGTTTATTTGTTTGTTTGTTACGCTTTCACGCCGTAACTACTGAACCGATCATCATGAAATTTTTCATACAAGTTCCCTGGAGTACGGAGAAGGACATAGGCTACCTTTTATCCCGGGAAAAAGTACTATTCCCGAGGGATCGACATTGACGCGGCCGGAGCCGCGGGCGAAAGCTAGTTTTAAATCAAGTCTGAAGTATTCGTTATAAAAATGACAGCTCCGTGGCGCAGTGGTTAACACGCCAGCCTGCGACATGGAGTGCCCAGGTTCGATCCCCGGCCAGGTCAAGATGGAAAATGACCTTTTTCAGATTGGCCTGGGTCTTGGATGTTTATCTATGTATGTATTTGTTATAAAATATAGTATCGTTGAGTTAGTATCCCATAACCCATAACACAAGTCTCGAACTTACCTTGGGGCTAGCTCAATCTGTGTGATTTGTCCGAATATAAAAAAAAAAAAAACACTTTATCACACTATTGCCCAGAAGTGTTGTGTTTCGCGCGTATCTTGTATGTTTGTAAGTTTCTTTATTACCAAGTATATTCCCAACATTGGGATGGATTTCGACAGATAAGGTATCGTTAGGTTTATTTGAAACCTTTTATTTGAAAGAGAGGGATCAGTTTATTTGAAAAGAGAAGGTTGCTGTATAATTTTTACAATGAAACACTATTTTTTCAAACCATTTTTTCAGTATCTTCTTGCAAATATAATGTAACATTTAAAATTAAAATAACGTTGTCAAATCTTTAATATATGATATACTACTGAAAGAATATTTTTTTCACAACAACAAAATATTTCTGACTTCTTCAAATATCCAGGAAAAGGAACATCCTGTAGCGAGTCCCACGGGATAAGCCGGCGATAAAACAAATATCCGTCGGTTAAGGGTCAAAAACCATATTGCGCAAAGTTGGCCCACATGAGTGCTCGTTTTTTGTCCAGCCCAAGACTATTTTTAGACACTGTCTACCGCGTAAGATCGTCGGATGACAGGTCAGATATTTGAACTTCACAATATTCTTATTCTACTAACCCGGGGGAATAATTTTGTATGTAGGAGATATGTCTGTTTGTCCGCGGCATCTTAGCCATTAAATAGATGAATGTATTGATTTTTAAATAAGTTAGTAGACCATCGTATGTTACCTAGTCTAGCAACTTAAGCAGCCAAGAGCGAAAGCATAACATATTTGTTTCCAGATCTACATAATATACTAAGTATAATGAATTATACTTTTTTAAAATATATCTATCTATATTATTGTATTAAGCCTATATATATGTCGCAGGCAAATTGTATGTCTGTTCACAAACGCTCGCTCTTTTGGAATATGCCGAAGGCAATTTGTGAATTGCCTTGTCAGTATATAATATGCCTTAATATTTGATAGACAATTCAATCGCCGTTTACAAAATGACGCGGCATATTGAAGTATTTAGTTCGTTTTCTTACCTCGCGCGGCGCTGCTAATCAAAACAATCAAAATGGCGTCGATTTTGTGAAACAGAAAAATAATGAAAACAGTGCAAATCCTGCGTGTTCAAGGGACTTTTTACAAAAAAGGATTTTTTTTAGGAAATGTTTCATAGTAAGGTAAGAAAATTTTACGATTCTCAAGTAGGAGCAGAAAAAAGCCGTGGCCAGAGGTTTTGAGGTTACCTGGCACGTAAAAAACGCTAAGATTTCCATGTAATATGGTGTTCGGAGGATTCCTGCGGAATATTATTAGCACGAAACCACCGTAAAATAGGTCTTGGAAGCGTGTATGGCCCTACTAATGTCCTCATACACCGCTTCCACGTCTTCATCTGAGTATTCCCCGGTCGGCATGTACACCTGTATGACCTTCAGCGAGTATTTATTTATTTATTTATTTATTTATCATCACAAAATCTTCTACATACTCTGAGTATAAGGTATATCACCCTGCTGGAAATATTTTCGATGGTTACGACGCTATTTACGAGGTAGCTGTGGACGAGAAACCCGACACCATGCTGTGACTTTTTATGTCACCTTCCCGGGGATAGAGTAGGTTACCAGACTTAAGGGTTGTCGTGCCCTCTCCCTCGCTTTGGACTTTAGACAACCTCACTATGTCCCATCGTAACATACTCATTTCCTCTTCCACTTACTCGACTTTTTGTCATGCCTCATCATGCGGATGTTGTGTGTTACCAGGGCCAGTCGTCATCGGGGGTGGTTGCCGGGCCGTATCCGAAGATTCTTAGCACCCCCTGCCCTGCCGTTGCGGTGACCGCTACCGGAGCCAGGAATAACGGGGCTGCCTTAGACTGGGGGCCTGGTCTTTTTGTTGTTTTCCATTGGAAGGTTCTGCCATACTCACCACGCTTGGGAGGCGGGTTGGCGAGCGCATTTACTATGGCTTATTGTGATTCCGACGCTGCTGCCCACAGAAGCATTTTGGATTAGGCATGGGAAAGACAGGAGTTTGGTGGATTTGGAAACGGAATAGACGTATTCTACTCACTCGAATGACTTGGGGATAAGTGAGCAACAGCTCGGGAAGCAGCCGCGCGTATCTTTAGCCATATCTACAATCGCCGGACAGGCTATAAGGAATGACACCCCCTGGCCTAAGTTTTTGTTACTTAAATATTTAAATTACTTGAGTGCCTAAACATGTATTTTAAGTTATTCCTACATGAATAGGTACGTGATTGCTGAAATAAAGTGATTTGTCCAATTTGTGTTTTATGATAGTCACCCTACTATAACCATCAATGTTGAAATGTTTACAATTGAACGAGTTGTCAATTTGCCTTCGGCATATACCAAAAGAGCGAGCGTTTGTAAAAAGACGACGCTGTTTGTAAAACGCGGAATCATACAATATGCCTGCGACATATACATTACAATAAAGGTTATTCTATTCTATTATATATATTGTATAAGCACGAAAGTAGCCCTCATAACGGAAAAATTGAGAAGCTGTAGATTGGGATGGTAGGGACATGTTTTGCGAAGAGAAGAGGTTTATATAACTGGGAAGGTTTTGGATATGAAAGTAATTGGGAATCAGAGTAGAGGTAGGCCAAAGAAAAGATGGATTGAGTGTGTGAAGGAGGATATGAGTAAAAGATGATAACGAAAGAAATTTCTCAAGATAGAGCGAAATGGAAAATACTTACATGCTGTCCCAACCCCACTTAAAGTGGGATAAGGTGAGGAAGAAGAAGAATAGTATATAGCCTATATTTTGGACATGGATTTGGATGTATGGGACTTAGATTGAATCCTTACATCCTTCCAAAAGGCACGGGCTATAATTATTTTGTCAAAGCAGTCGTGTTTTTTTTATTTTATCAAAAGGAATACATTTTAAATTATGATTTTGTCAATATTACTATCTGTCTCGGGCCAAAATTCGTTTAATTATTATTTTTTGTCGTAAATATGTCTTATATTTTAATAGTTATTCTGCTATTCAGGGGAGATAACAAAACCAAAAAATCAAAGATTATAAAAAACGGTTCAGCCGTTCTCAAGTTATAATAAGTGTTAGAATAAACCCGACTTAGTTTTATATATTAGGATTACAAGTTTAAATTGCATTATGTATCTATTTACACTTTTATTGCAAAAATATATAACTTCTAATTTTGATATGGATAAATAGGTGACTTTTTCCCAGATCAATGCCAGATCGAATCTAACGGCACCACACCAATTCTCACCGTTCGCAAAAAAGCCAAACACAGCTTTAGTTCAGAAAACAAAAGCTTCCTTCCCACAGAAACGCTACGTTTGTTTTGCCACCAAAAGTTCCGTTAGCGCACCTTGCAACGGCAAATAACCTGCGACCTTAAAATCCGGCCCTGAAAAAAAACCTTACTTTTACCAACCTTAGAAATTCCCAATAAATAGATTGCCAAGCGATTTTCAACTGTATGTATCGACAAAATAAGGTTCTAAAGTTAAAATTTGGGTAGCAAAGTAAAGTTTGTTGTCAAAACCACATGTGGGACCGATATCGGTAGGTTTTTGTGGTCGAATTTCTTCAACGGATGTTTGCGTTCGGTTAGCAATAATTAAGTTATAATTTCGTATTAACGTGTTTCTCATAATTAAAAAGTGGAATTTGACCGCTAACCTCGCGATGGTGATTTATGGTTCGACAAATATTTACTTTACACACTCGCTCATAAATATATCCTTCGTTACTAGACGGCAAAAGTAATTTTTGCTAGTAGTAGAATGGGCCGTCACGTCCGGGAAAGTGCCACACTCTCTCAGAAAATCAATGTTTGATTAGAAGCTTTACCGCTTCCATGCTTCGTTTGCTGAGTGAGAGAGCCAGTGCCCCCCATGTCCTCCTCCAAATGGAGAAGCGTTGCCGGCCTTCCAAGAAGTTGCGGGAGGACCTAACTTCTTGAAAGACTGGCAACGCTTCTGTCACACCCTGGTGTTGTCCATGGACAACGTTGATCGCTTACCATCAGGAGACTCGTTTGCACGTTCGCCGTCCTTCGACTATTATAAAAAAAAACATGACTTCTTTATAAACACACACCGGGCCCGTGTTCGGGGCTCTCGTCCTCACGAAGCCCCCCTAGGACCGACAAATTCTCTCACATTTATGTGTCTCATAATTATGTGCACAAAAAGTGATAAAAGTTCAGGATACTCAATACCTACTCAATACTCAATACTCATATACTTAATAGTAGATACAGCTCAACAGAAATCTCGAACGAAATCGAAATCGTTATACTATACCGTATCGTTATACTAAATCGTTATCGTAGAATTAATAGTATCCGGCAGAGTAGAATAGGGCCACTCCAAGTCTTCCCGTGGATGTCGCAGAAGGCGACTTGGGAAATACAAGCTAAACAAAGCTTATAAACATCTAAGAGACCTCTCCAACCCGTCTGACCAGCGTGGAGAGTGTAGGCCAAGTCCTCTGGCTGCTCTGGCCAAGTATGGCTCTAGCAGTACAGAGTGGGTCGTGCTTCTGTAGTGGAGACTAAAAAGGACGTGATGATGATGATGAATAAAATATTATACCCATATACATAGAAATAGTTCTGCAGTAGAGACAGCGTATAAGTAAGCAAAGTGTGGGACGCCCCCCAGCTAGATGGAGCGACGATCTGGCTGGCAGCAACTGAATGAGCATAGCTCATTATCAAGCGAACTGGCGCATCATGGGAGAGGCCTACGTCCAGCAGTGGATAGATGCTTGCATATACCTATGTACCTTTTTTAAGTATGTGCTAAGTGGCGAAGTAAAGTTCATAGTCGTATATCATCTTTTATTCAGTCTAGCACCTATCCAGTCTAGTACCCAACATATACTATTGATGTGAAATGATTTGTTTGACCATAGATATCAGAATGACTAAGATATAGCCTCATCATCATCATCAGCTATTTTTAGTCTTCACTGCAGGAGCATGACCCTCTCTGTACTACCGGATACTTGGCCAGAGACAGAGGATTTGGCCTACTCTCTCGTCGCTGGCCAGATGGGTTGGAGAGTTTTCATTGATGTTTATGAGCATTGTTTAGCTTGTATTTCTTAAGTCGCCTCTTACGACCTTCATGGGAAGACTAGGAATTGTCCTATTGTACTCTGCCGGAAACCACACGGCTACTATATAATATATAATAGGCTATTTGTCTAGCGCAAACCATTATCAGCATTCTAGCCGTAAATATCCACTGCTGGACAAAGGCTGGATACTTCGTTCCATGGGAGGATATAGCCATACTCACCACGCTTGGCAGGCGGGTTGGCGAGCGCAGTTTAGACGGTTTCTTGTGCTTCCGACGGAAGCATTTTTAAGGGGAAGGATAGAAATTTGTTGAATTTGGGAAGTGCATGAAGGTATTGGGATACTACTCACTAGGATGAATGGACAAATAGCAAGTAGCAGCTCGGAAGGCCGGGCGTGTGTCATCATCATCATCATCATCATCATCAGGTCCTTTTTAGTCTCCACTACAGGAGCACGACCCTCTCTGTACTACTCGGGCCATACTTGGCCAGAGCAGCCAGAGGACTTGGCCTACACTCTCCACGCTGGCCAGACGGGTTGGAGCGTGTGTACTCGATGACATATCTGCAACTACCGGACAGGCAGCTGAGGATAATACCCCTGACCGAAACAGTACAAATCTTTATACCGTAAACAAATTCACAAGATTTTATTGTTGTGTGATTAATTGTTAAGATATGCGACCTGTAAAGGTGTACGGCCGGACAGACATACGAAATAATTCTTCGCTAGCTCTTCGCTCGGGCAACATGTTATTTTTAAACCTTTTCTTAATCTTTCTTTCCATCGTGTAGAGCAGTTATTCCTACCTGTGGGTCCGCGGTCCCTTCGGGGTCCACGAGTATGTGTATGGGGTCCGCCGTTTTATCTATGAACATTTGAATTAGTAAATAAATGCCAGCTACAGACATTATTTTCACAACCAAGTAAAAACATCAACCCAAAAAATGAGAATACTACGAATTTGTATAGAAATGCTTTTATTTTTAACCCTATTAAAATAAATTGTCCTAAATTTATTCCTTACTAGCTTTCGCTCGCGGCTCCGCCCGCGTCAATGTCGATCCCTCTGGAACAGTACTTTTTCCCGGGAGAAGTCTATGTTCTTCTCCGCACTCCAGAGAACTTGTATGCAAAATTTCATGATGATCGGTTCAGTAGTTACGGCGTGAAAGCGTAACAAACAAACTCACTTTCGCATTTATAATATTAGTAAAGATTAATAGGGTCCTTGAAATTGTGCTTGATTTTCTATGGGTCTGCCGACTGAAAAAGGTTAAGAAACGCTGGTGTAAAGTATACTGGGAACTTGTGTCCAAATTCAAAAAGAATATGTTCGTCACGTCTCGCTACCGAAAACAATAATTCGCGGTGTACATTTTCCTCACTTTCGTAAGATAAGACGAGTGATAACCGCGTGATGGACGATCGCGTTAAACTTTGTTCTCACGGTTGGGTTTTAATAATGTTTAGACATGCCATTTGAAATTGCTAAGGAAGATGAGCGAAACTGGCGCCACCCGTAATTTTATTATTTTACTCCTAAATCAGGTCAAATTGACCTGTCAACCACCAAGCGGTCCAATAAGGAAGCATAACAAATAGAAAATCCATTATGTCTGCGTTTCACGCGTTTGAAGGGTTAAAAAACCCTATCTGTACTTTGGTAGTAAATACTACAAGTAGTAGTATTGTTGATACATTATTTTTCATTATTTGGCATTTGATAAATTAATATAATTGTGGACACGCTTGAAGTGGACACTTTTAGCAGTAATTCACAATTGTCTTAGGAGTGCCCTTAGGAGTACCAGAATTAAATTACCCCTTATGCTAATACGTTTGTTTGTAGATTTCCATTAAATTACTTCAGTTTATTTCTTTAGTTTATTGAAAAAAAAAAAAAAAAATTATTTTGAATTTGAATATTATTTATATTCAAGATAGATTACATTCATCTCAATCGAGAAGGATTACACTTTCTTAATAAGTTTAAGAGAGAGCGAGAAACTTAAAAAAACAATAAGTAGCTTTTAAGTAACTAATTTAATTGGATTTAGCAGAATTAAAATAAAACCATCACATACTTATAACGCATATTAACAGAACCTTTAGTTAGAAAACCACATTAGTAGCATCACAATAAAGTTACTTTTTAACAATGCCGCTTCCATGCATCCCTGTGTCTGTCTTACGCAGAGGCGGATACTTACTGATAATGCGTCTCGACGCCTGATGGAGATTGATCGCGGTATCTATGTAAACACACCTTTATGTACGTGGCGCTATATAACCCTACCTTTATGTATGACTGGACCTGGTTACGTGTATGGAAAGAGATAAGATGTGAAACACGTTTTACTTAATGTACTGTCATCACTAAATTCTGCGTTGAATGCAATGAAATGAGTAATGAGGAGCTTTTTATGGGACTACTAGCGCTGCGCTCCGGCTTTGTTTGAATAATAAAACCAGCCAAGGTCCCTACTAACTACAAAAAAGTTTCTTATTGGACTCAGATGTACAGAGACCTCCTCCATGTGACCTTTCTTGTGAGGTTACCCAAACTGAATCTTCATGGACACATATATACATACATATTATCACGTCTTTATCCCTTACGGGGTAGACAGAGCCTAAAGTCCGAAAGGCCACGTTTAGCGTGTTGGTGAGCGTAAAGGTGGAAAACGGAGTCAAAATAGTGATGGGTTGCTAGCCGCATCGCGTATTGTCATGATTCTTTAGATTTTAGCCCATTTCCTTGACCGGCTTCTACGACCTGCGCTGGAAGAGAAGCAGCTGGCACATTCTACGTTTTTTCTTTTCACTCAGACCAGCATGGACACGATTTTTCTAAATAATCTGTAGTTTGACGTCTTAGGAATAAATGAGTAACAATTTTGACGAATTGAATGAAGAGCAAGCTTAAATTCCTTTCAAAATTCTGACCCCAATGTTGTCTACTTACACACGATAACAAAAAAAATCATCATCATCAGGTCTTTTTAATCTCCACTGCAGGAGCATGACCCTGGCCAAGTATGGCTATCCGGTAGTACGGAGAGTACTACCGGATAACCATACTTGGCCAGAGCAGACAGAAGATTTGGCCTACACTCTCGTCGCTGGCCAGACTAGTTGGAGAGGTCTCATTGATGTTTGTGAGCTTTGTTTAGCTTGTATTTCCTAAGTCGTTCCTAAGTCGCCTCTTACGACCTCCATGGGAAGACTAGAAGTGAGTGATCCTATGCTGATGATGATGTGTTCCTGTGATCCCTTGTCAGGGACATAGGGCTCGCAGAAGAATTCTCCACTTCTCACGGTCCTGGGCTGTGACTCTTAACTCGCTCCAGTTGAGTCCAGATCCTATGCTACTCTGCCGGTAACCACACGGCAAAACAAAAAAAAACAAATGATTATCTTTTTGCTTCGCCATAGTCAAATAAAAATATCAATATGGTAGCTACGTGTCACGCACGTGGCGTCGCAGTCACGTCCCATGCGCGTCATTCGTGAAGAAACCGCAATTTATGGTGACACGAAAAACTGTGATACATTGCGCTTTCTATTAAAGCTTCAAGTTGCTTATTGAGAGAAAAATCGCAACATACATATATTTAAATTAAACTACGTTTTGTGTATGTTAGTGGTAGATATTGATATCAGAGTTCTCGTATAATAATAAGTAAGCTACTCTTTAATGATGGCTTGATTTGATTCAACTCATTTTACGATGAATTTGAAAATCAACTAATACATATATATAGGAAGCCATATATTTTTTATATATTTTTGTGTTTTTGGGTGACGTAAGCCTTAAAACGTATATGGGTAATGGGATATTGTGAGGAATTTTGGCATCGAGGTTGAATCAGGCGGTGGCTCAGTTGGTAGAGCGTAAGTCGTACATAGACTTAGGTCGCTGGTTCAAATCCCGCCCGCTTGAAATATTTTCACCATATTTTATTTCTTAATTTAATAATAGTAAAGTGTAAATAGACTAGTTTACTAGCAATGGACGTACTGACATCTAATGATGACTTTTGGAACTAAGCTTGCTAGAGCCTTTAGAAGAATGCGTGCCGCAAGATGAAACATGTGTTCCTGAAGTATAGGCTAGTTTCCTGGGTCAAAATATTACATTACAATTAGTCCGTTAGTTAGATAATCAAAAAATATTGGACGCGTATTTTTTCTTTTATCAATTAAACAATAAATGGAAAAGATAAAGCGCGTCAAAGTTCAGGAGTGGGACCTTGTGACGTCAAAGTTTGCTAAAAAGTGTAGCAAACTATGACGTCACACGGAATTTCAAAGGGCTATATCTTTATCATTTTTTATTCAATCGACAAAAGAAAAAATACTTATCCAATATTTTTTGCTTATGTAACTGACGGACTAATTATATTTTTTTAGGAAACTAGCCTATTATAATATCTTTAGTTTAAGACAAATGGTAAGTAACTTATGTGAATATGTATTATTTAAACTACCACACGAAGCTTGACAAAAGTATTGATACATACATACATACATATTATCACGCCTCTTTCCCGTGGGGGTAGGCAGAGGTTTTCTACCCAAATATATATATAAATAAATATATACGGACAAATCACACAGATTGAGCTAGCCCCAAAGTAAGTTCGAGACTTGTGTTATGGGATACTAACTCAACGATACAATATTTTATAACAAATACATACTTATATAGATACACATCCAAGACCCAGGCCAATCTGAAAAAGATCATTTTCCATCTTGACCTGGCCGGGGATCGAACCCGGTCACTCCGTGTCGCAGGCAGGCGTGTTGACCGCTGCGCCACGGAGCTAGTCAAAGGTTGGCTGGAAGAGATTGCGCTCTGCGATAAGCCGCCTTTGTACCTCATGTTATACCTAATTCTTTTTATTACTTTTAAGTGTTGGTGCAATAAAGTTATATCATTCATTCATTCATTCAGAGACTATAGATCTCCACTTGCTACGATCCTTACAAACCTCTTTTGCTTCATCTACATCCATCACTCTTTTCATGCATGCTCGCCGGTTTCGGGTACTCCTTATTTCTCCTTTTGCAAGAACCTATGCAATTTGGTCACGATACGTTCGTCAAGGCCGGCCCTGACCGACTGTCCCAACCACATGTGCCGTATATATACCTTTCGTAAGTCTCTTTTCATCCATCCTCTCTACATGTCCAAACCATCTCAACATTCCTTTCTTAATTTTCGTCACTATATCGTCTTTCACTCCACACCGATCCCTTATTACATCATTTCGTAAACGATCTTTCATACTTACTCCACATATACTTCTTAACGCTCGCATTTCAACTGCATTTATTCTGCTTTCATTCTTTTTCTGCCATACCCAACTTTCACTACCATACATCAGAGTTGGCAGCAACACTCCATCATGGACAGCCAGACGCGCCTTCTCGGACACTTTTCTGCTATTCATAAAGGAATGTAGTGCCCCATTCACTCGATTACCTGCAGCCACCCTGTTCTCTATATCACTTTCGTGTCTTCCATCTCTCGTAAATACACAACCTAAGTATACGAAATCTTTCACTTGTTCCACTCTTTCTCCATTTATAAAAATATTACATCCTGTTATACTTTCATCCCGTTCAAAAACAATGACTTTCGTCTTACTTACATTCATTTTCATGCCTTTCTTCTTTAACTCATCATTCATCATCATCATCATCAAAAGTATTAATGTACATCGATATCATGTTACGATGGTTATAACGTGATGCGCACGTGTCGCCGCGACCACGTCCCGTGCACGTCACTTGTGAAGTAACTACGATTTATGGTGACACGAAAAAATGTGATACATTGCGCTTTCTATTAAAGATTCATATAAAAATAAGTATTGTAAACTTTTTATAGCCACAATATATTTTTTCAGTTACAACCACGACTAACGTTTGATAGGAGGTGGTATTTTTATTTATGATCTTAAATGCACTTAGAAGATATTATTAGAATTATATTTTTTTTATATTTTATTAATCAATCATAACTTTTGTGTAAAAATAGTAATCCAATTTATGGTTAAATTTAAAACATAACCGGAATTTACTATTTATATGTTATGCTTGCCGTATCACTAACCAGTAAACATATAATAACAAATAGCATACTTTTCTTAAATGCGAAATAAGTTCATGTCCTAACTATAGAAAGTATTCATACATAATACCTAAATTTAGATGGCCGCGAGTAGAGTTGTAGGCAAAAGCTAGTCACAGATATTTGTTTTGATTTCCCAACATAGATGTCGCAGAAGACGCTTAAAAGTAAAATTAAGAGCAGCAATAATGACCGTTCTCACAGCATACATCACGCTGAGTGGTAAAATGGTGTATCTTGAAATTTTACAATTTTCTCGTTGAATTTTGTGCCGTTTGTGCATGTATGGAAATACTCCGTCAAAATTAGGACTACGGCTACAAACCGTGTTTGAATTCTGCAACAAGTATCTTTAAGTAGGTATTATGTTTTCTCGTGCAACTAAAAATACTGCTAGACTTTGCCTGCTAGAATCTGCTTCATACCAAATACCGTCAGGTACGCAGTATCTGTGCAGAGCAGATTTTTTTGTATTTTTTTTTAATGTTTAGATACAGAAGAATATTTTATCTGTCATATACGATTAGTGACAATATCTATAATTTTAAATGTACAACATTTTTACTGTTAAATAAATGAGTGAAGTTAAATACAAATTAGTAAATTTGGTTTGGTGGTCATTTACAAAATATTTGGAATAATACAGGTATTTGCCTCACAGCTTAAAACGGAATTGACGAAATACGTATTATCATGTACAAAAATCCAACCAAGTGCGTCACTGCAGCAAATTCAGTCAAAAAATCTTCATCAATGCAAAAACCAAAAAACATAACATACACCCTTTCTTCTCACCTACACCACACTTTATGTATGATACTCGGATTTGCATTCATTCGTTGACAACTATATACGGCCATAATTCTTTTTAATGTTCCATTTGATTGGAGGCGGTTAGTCAAAACTGAACAAAGGCTAACTGTACGGCACACAAGGTTGTTCGCTATGATTAATACGGCCTAATTCAAAATTCGTGGCTTAAACGCCTTAGTACGGAGTTTCTCAAAGAAACTGCGATGTGAAGCAACCTTTATTATTTAGGTATTGTGCTTCTGGTACGTATTTCGTCAATGCCGTTTTGGCCTAAACATTAAATACAAAGCAGAAATCAGGCTTGTTTCCTTAAAAAAAATCCATTTAAAATAATTAGTCCGACATATAGACTATCGAAAAATACTAGATATGTATTTTTCTTTTTTTCAATCAAACAAACGATGATAATGATAAAGCGCGTCAAAGTTCAGGACTCATGACGCAATAGGCCGCTAAAAAGTCAGTGACGTCACGCGGAACTTTAACGGGCTATGTTTTTATAAATTTTTGTTTAATTGACAAAATAAAAAATACGTGTCCAATATTTTTCAATAATCTACCAGACGGACTAATATTTTGAAAAGTATTTTTTTTTAGAAAACATGCCCATAAAGTTGTTACTTTTATTTCGTTTACTTTACTCATAATCATCATCATCATCAGGTCCTTTTTAGTCTCCACTACAGGAGCACGACCCTCTCTGTACTACTAGGGCCATACTTGGCCAGAGCAGCCAGTGGACTTGGCCTACACTCTCCACGCTGGCCAGACGGGTTGGAGAGTTGGAGAGGTCTCTCAGATGTTTATAAGCTTTGTTTAGCTTGTATTTACTTTACTCATTTCTTGACAATTGATGAATTGTTTTTTAATACCTTAAAAATTTAATTTGAAAATACATACTTAGTTACATAATCGTATGATGACAAATTATACAAAGTAGAAGAAAGTATAAAAAACTTAAAGAAGTCTCTTTTGATTTCAGTGAATATTTCTTTCTTTAAGTATTTCTTTTGAAACCAGTGTTTCCAGTGCTGCGTCTACGACTAGTGCTGTTTTTGCGGTATAAACTATTTTTATTTCTTAAAAATAAAAAGATATACTAGGATTTTTCTTTGAATACGTACCTGTGTTACTATATTTCCCTTTTAAAACAAAATACTGGTATCCCATATTTTGAATTCCCATTTTTGCTAACATCCCAAAACACGTACAAACCATAACCAATTTAACAACCACATAAACAAAACCTTTTACCAAAAATCCATAAATACCAAGAAACGCAAGATTTGTTCTCAGATAGCTGACGTTTTGCTACTAAAACATAAATCGTCTATGGTCTTTGACCATAAAACAGCCTGGATGATGCGGCAGGCTGACCACCTGTTATGGGTCCGTAAATCCTGTTATATCAAAATATCGTATTTTTGCCCCATTAATTATAAAGAAATTTATACGGAGGGACAAATCGTCCTGGTGGTTTGTAGAAGGACGAAAAGTAGCGTCAGCAAAAAAGTGCATTGATATGGAATATCTATCAAGCCAGGGACAGCGAGCAATTCTTATGCCGTTTAATGTAAGCGCAAAAATAAAACAAACTAGTTTAAAAAAAAACATTTTTCAAATTTAAAATAATGATGCTATTGTTAATATCCATTAAGTACGAAGAATACTATTTAAAACACATAAATTTCAGTATTTGTTTTTTAGTTATCTTATAGTAATTATTAATCGTAACGTAGTATTGGACGTCTTGAGTACATAAGATAAAGTGTCGGTAAGAACTATATTGCGATGCCTGGAGATAGAAAGGAATGTATTAGACAAAAGGAGGTTTATACCCGCGTTTGCTAACACTCTAGCCTGCGACATAAGGGTGCCTGGGTTTGAACCCTGGTCAGGTCAAGATGGAAAATGATATTTTTCAGATTGTTGTCAGTGTGGGTCTTGGATGTTTATCTACACACGTATTTGTTGTTAAATAAAATATACTGTCGTTGAGTTAGTATCCCATAACACAAGTCTCGAACTTACTTTGGGGCTAGCTCAATCTGTGTAATTAGGCCTTATATATTTATTTATTTATACCCAGCAGCAGCTCGTAGAAAGCAGATGATGATTATTAATCAAAAATATACAATTCTGACATTGTTATAAATTATTTTAATCGTCTAATTTATATGGATTAAATCTGTTTAATTACTATAAATTAAACAGATATATAAATTATAATATATCTGTTTAATTTAAATTATAATAATTTAAATAAATCACATAACACAGTATTAAGTGATTTAATGTACATGTGTAACAATCGCGAAAACATTAGATATAATTTACTTAAAAGGTAAAACTATCACCTAATAACGACCTAAATATAATATAATTTTAATGTATTAAAAAAAAGACAAATAATTTTCCATGCTGGTCTGGGAGAAAAGAAGCTAGTTTGGATTGAGTTTCTTTCGGCGTATTCTTCTCACCAGTGGTCGTTCCGAAACGCTAGTAGTATTTCGATTTTGCATAAAAAATATTTAAAAAAATATATAAGAAATAAACATATGACGTTCAAAAAGAGATACGACTACATGTAACCAACTTTGAATAAAAATGTTTGACTTTGAGAAAATCGTACCAGCTGCTTCTCTTCCCGCGCAGATCGTAAAAACCGATTGAGGAATCATATTAATAGGCGATGCGGCTAGCAACCTATCACTATTTTGATTCCGTTTTTCCACCTAATGCCCACCAACATGCTAAATGTGGCCTTCAAGTCTTATAAGACTTGAAGGCCACAAGGCGACGTAGACAGAGCTTGTCTATAGACAAGCTCTGTCTACCCCGCAAGGGAAAAAGACGTGATACTATGTATATATAATTAAGAAAACAAAACACAGGTATCGTTTTTTGCTGTCCCTACTTGCACAATTTAGGCACGCACTCGTTTTTCCACCTAATGGCCACCAACATGCTAAATGTGGCCTTCAAGTCTTATAAGACTTGAAGGCCACAAGGCGACGTAGACAGAGCTTGTCTATAGACAAGCTCTGTCTACCCCGCAAGGGAAAAAGACGTGATACTATGTATATATAATTAAGAAAACAAAACACAGGTATCGTTTTTTGCTGGCCCTACTTGCACAATTTAGGCACGCACTCGTTTTTTGTCGCTAAACGCGCGGCCATCTGGTAAGGATTTTTTCATTCGAAAAAATTTGGGGTGGTAGGGATCTACCTCCTAGTGGTCCACCCCGGGCAACGTTGTCTCTGTTTCTACAGCGACAGCGGCTGAAGATCCCTCGAAGCAGGTGGTAGGCTCTATATGCAATCGCAATGAGTCGCCTGGCTTGCGACCACCCTCCTGCCGAAGACCACCGCCAAGCGATTTAGCGTTCCGGTGGCGCGCAGGAGTGCCAGTGCCATTGGAGAAGGGAAAAAGGTCAGTTGCGCAGCCCGGAACCAGTCAGACATTGGGCGATGTTGTATCGGGTAACTCAACCTGGATGCTAGCGGGATCCCAAGCACGGTCTTTAGCCGTAGGCCGACCGCCGGTAGTAGGGGGCCCAAGTAGCGCACTAGCCATGCGCAAAAGGCTGCCCCACACAACGGTGCATAATCCCGATATGGTCCATCGTGCCAGTTGGCGACTGGAAGGGAGGACCCGGTGGTCATACTCGGGGGGGTTGGGGCGTCCCCGCAGCCACCAGATTGGGTTCCCCACCGAGCAGCCTAGCCCAACTGTTGAGTTGTTTTGGTTTACCTAGCAGCGCCTCGTCTTTTTCTTCTTCTTCCCCAAAACACTCCAAAAAATGCAAAATAAGAGAACGAAAAATAAGGTTAAAAAACGGCTGCACTTCCTCCCAAAAAAGGTGCACCTCACTAACATCCGAGGATTGCACTCAAACCTTGATCCAGTCCACCACCACCTCGAGACCGAGAAGCCGCACCTATTTTTTCTCACGGAGACGCAGATTGCTACACCATCGGACGTGGCGTACCTCAACTACCCGGGATACTCCCTTGAATATAAATTCAAGAAGTATGCTGGGGTCTGTGTGTATGTCCGCGATGACATTTGCTATCGGCGTCTCCGTTGCTTTGAAGTTTCTGGTTTTTCTGCAATCTGGCTTCTGGTAGATACAGGAGTAGATAAAACCATATACGCTTGTGTCTATCGTTCACACTCTGGTGACCAGGAGACAAGTAAGCTATTTGACCACCTCATGGAAATGGCAGATAAGGCCCAACAAAGGTTTCCTACGGCGGAATTAATTTTTCTGGGGGACTTTAATGCCCATCATAAAGAATGGTTGTTCCCGTTCCAGAAAACTGACCATGCTGGAAGAGAGGCACGCAAGTTTGCATTATCGCTTGATCTCTCCCAGCTGGTGCAGGTGCCGACGAGAATACCTGATGTTGTTGGACATACACCCAACTGTCTTGACCTGCTGCTGACAACAAACCCAGACACACACTCAATAGTGGTCTCTGCCCCATTGGGCACGTCTGACCACTGTCTTGTTAAGTCCATATCGACCAGCTCTTCTCCAGATGAAAGCCCTAGAGGCACAAGAAGAGTCTGGCGTTATGAGTCAGCAGACTGGGATGAGATGCGGCATTTCTTTGCGTCTTATCCCTGGCGTCAAATGTGCTTTGCATCGAGCGACCCCTCCATTGCGGCTGATACGATTACGGACGTGATTCGGCAGGGAATGGAATATTTTATTCCGTTCTCCGACATTCCGCTCGGTTACAGAGCCCGGCCTTGGTACAATGCGGAATGCGCACGTGCAGAAGCACAAAAAGAATCTGCCTACCAGGCCTGGGTCCAAGCTCGTGATCGCGGGATTCGTGCTAGGAGGGTTCGATCGAAGAAAAGAGCATTTAATAAAGCCGCCAGGTCTTGCAAGCGGGTGATCCGCAAGGCTCGTTTCGACCATATCAGTCGCGTGGGATCCAGATTAGCATCTTACCCACCGGGAAGTAAGCAGTTCTGGTCCTTATCGAAATCTGTCGAAACCAACTTCTGCCGTCCTATGTTGCCTCCCCTACAGAAACCTGACGGTTCTCTGGCTCACTCCGCTGTAGATAAGGCTAACCTTTTTGCCTCTCTATTTGCGAGCAATTCTCGTCTCGACACTGGCTCCAAACAACCACCTTCAATTCCTCGCTGTGATTCTACGATGCCGGAGGTCACCATACACAATAAAGAGGTACGAAGAGCGTTACAGAGTCTTGACGTGAATAAAGCTAGTGGTCCAGATGGCATACCAGCTAGAGTCCTTAGGTACTGTGGTCCAGAGTTGTCTCCTATACTAACACGATTGTTCCGCCTTTCCGTTGAAACAAACACCGTACCTAAATCCTGGAAGCTTGCCAACGTGCAGCCGGTCCCCAAAAAAGGTAGTCGCGCTGACCCCTGTAATTATCGACCAATTGCCATCACCTCCATACTTTGTAAGGTTATGGAGAGAGTACTCAACAACAAGCTGCTGACGTACTTAGAAACTAATGATCTGCTCAGTGATCGTCAATACGGCTTTCGCCGGGGACGATCGACTGGCGACCTTCTAGTGTATGTCACGCACTGTTGGGGTGAGGCCATTGAGAAACACGGCGAAGCTCTCGTAGTGTCACTCGACATCTCGAAGGCCTATGATAGGGTTTGGCATGCAAGTCTGCTAAGCAAGCTTCCTGCATACGGTATCCCTGCAGGTTTTTGTAGCTGGATATCTGACTTCTTGAGTGAACGGTTGATCCGAGTAGTCATTGACGGCTGCTCCTCAGACCTCATGGCTATTGATGCCGGTGTTCCTCAAGGGTCTGTTCTCTCCGCGACTCTTTTCCTGCTACACATCAACGACATGCTGTCACCTGGCGTAGTCGCTTACGCAGATGATAGTACAGTCATGGAGAGATATTTGACCAGCGCTGGGGCTAGCGGAGCAGAAGTTTGTTCAGAGAGAGAGGCCATGGTAGAGCGTGTAAACTCGACCTTAAGCTCAGTGTCCCAATGGGGTGACAGAAATTTGGTTAGTTTCAATGCTACCAAAACACAGGCGTGTTTGTTTTCCGCAAAAAGGAGTCCTTTTAACTTGTCTCCTACTTTCCGTGGTATTTCTCTACCTTTGGCAAATGAGCTTGAACTCCTCGGCATGAAGTTGTCTTCTGACCTTAACTTCGGCACTTCCATCGAAACCAAAGCTCAAACAGCGGCCAAAAAGCTAGCCATCCTGAACAAGGTTAGGCGATACTTCACTCCAGGACAGCTCCTTACACTTTATACGGCGCAAGTCCGGTCATGCATGGAGTATTGCAGCCACCTTTGGGATGGCTCAGCCAAATATCAACTTGCCGCATTGGATTCGGTGGACCGCAGGGCCAGGAAATTAATAGGCGACCAAAGACTCATAAAAAATAAACTGCAAAGTCTTAGCCATAGACGCAAAGTCGCCAGCTTATGTGTCTTTTACAGAATATTCTTCGGAGAGTGTGCTCAAGAACTGCACGAACTCATACCACCTTCTCCTTTCTTCTATCGGACGGTCAGACGCACTGCTGGGTACCATCCTTACCTGGTTAAAATTCCTAACATTCGTACCAAGCGCTTTTCATCTTCTTTTATTATACGCACAGCTAAGGATTGGAATTCATTGCCTGCGTCTGTGTTTCCGAGCGCATATAACCTGAATCTTTTTAAAGTTAGAGTGAATAGGCTTCTTCTGGGTGAACTCGCTCGATCCTAGACCATATCTTTGCCTTTGGCCTAGATTATGGTCAAGAGTAAACTCATTTAATATAAAAAAAAAAAAAAAAAAAAAAAAACTTCTGACCCTTTCTTACCTTTGTTGCTGGCCCCCGTTTTTTTAGAATATACCCTCACAATATGTTGAATTAGCGTATTAGTAAATTTCAAAAGGGCTGATGAAATTTTTGATTGGTACTAACGGATTGTGTTCTAACGGTTTTGTGGAAATTGTATTTTTTTGTATTATTCATTGTTTGGTAAAAGGAAATCATAATGGAGCTCGTGGTGTGCTTTAAAAAAAAACATGTAGGTACGATTGATTTCCAAAAAAATATAAATTCGTCAGTGGCAAATAACCTCTTCTGAATTGGCTTAACAATAATAATCCTTATTAATCCTTATCCTTACTAATATTATAAATGCGAATGTGAGTTTGTTTGTTTGTTTGTTACGCTACTACTGAATCTATCATCATGAAATTTTGCATACTAGTTCTTAGGAGTCCGAAGAAGGACATAGGCTACCGTTAATCCCGGGAAAAAGTACTATTCCCGAGGGATCGACATTGATGCGGGCGGAGCCGCGGGCAAAAGCTAGTTTATTATATATAAGTTATTAAAGTTATCGTTCACCAAATGACATTTAAAATAGCTTACGATTAATTCAATATTTGACTTTGATTTTGACCTCCTTAAAACAAAACCAGAGATACTGTTATTAAATTAAGAAATAAAATATAGTGAAAGATCGTACCTCTCTATCGCTTGTTCGGTGCTCTTGTTTACACACAGAACGTGACACTTTTTCATGCGTGTAGCCGGCGTTCATTGATTTACAAAACGCTATCACGTCAACGTTTTTAAAATCAGTAAATCTAATTGAGTTTATCCATTACAAACAAACACACAAATCTTTCATTCTTATATAAATAATAATAAATAAATAAATATATACGGACAAATCACACAGATTGAGCTAGCCCCAAAGTAAGTTCGAGACTTGTGTTATGGGATACTAACTCAAAGATACTATATTTTATAACAAATACATATATAGATACACATCCAAGACCCAGGCCAATCTGAAAAAGATAATTTTCCATCTTGACCTGGCCGGGGATCGAACCCGGTCACTCCGTGTCGCAGGCTGGCGTGTTGACCGCTGCGCCACGGAGCTAGTCACATTATTCTACACTAAATTATCTTGTCAAATATTGTGTCAGATTCTTGATCTCTCTTCACGAGACGAGAAGTTTTAGTAGTGAAATTAAGTCGTAAATAAAAAAAATAACAACAACCAACATTCCTGCACAAAACAAACGCATTGAGTACTGTTTAACACAATAACAGAGATCCGCGGCGCGATATCCATTCATTCATTCATTCAAGCTTTGAGTAGTTCGATTGGCACTACAGCCGGTAGCTTTTGAAGCTCGAGTCCTTTTTGATTGGAAGACAGATTACAGCTTTCACGATCGGCGAGCTTCTCTGATTTTCATTCATTCAGTGATGACGCGTTTGATTGGTATGTACATTCATAAATTAAAATGAAGAGTTTTTAAACGAACATACATTCATACTATCGAGTCTTTTTCCAAGGTAGGATCTTCCATGCTGGTCTGAGAGAAAAGAAAAAATGCAGAATGTGCCAGCTGCTTCTCTTCCCGCGCAGACCGTTTGTTTGTTTTTGTTGTGGGTAAGTGGCCAACAATGGTTTCAGAATTTTCAAGCTGCCTAAAGGCATCTGACATAGCTTAACGACATCAAAGATCGACAACAGCCGGGACCAACGGCTTAGCGTGCCTTCTGAAGCACAGATGACACTGGTCAAGGGAATGGGCTAAAATCTAAAAAATCAAGATAATAGTCGATATGGCTAGCAACCCATCACTATTTTGATTCCGTTCCCTTTACGCCCACCCAACACGCTAAACGTGGCCTTTCGGTCTTACAACTTTAGGCTAAGTCTACCCCGTAAGGGATAAAGACGTGATAATATGTATGTATGAATTAGATAGAAAGCGGTAACAATAGTAATGTGCTATTAGCCGCATTGCCTACTAACATGATTTCACAGATTTTGGCCTATTACCTCGAATTCAAATAAAATACAAATGTATAGCACCCGCAGTTGTGACCTTCTTAAGCTACCTACCTATGAGTATAGCCATAACCTGCCCTGCGTGACCGGAGGGCGGGCGGCACTAGCCACTCGCCATCGCCGCCCCGCCCAGCCGGGTGGTGAGTGCCAGAAAAATGGTATCGTACCTTTATAATGATAGGTAGACACGGAATGTTCACATGATACGGTGTTTGACTTATACCTTGTTTATTTTGGAGTTAAAAAGATTATCGTTCATTTAAAGACTGCGTGTTCTCTAAAATAATACTTTTAGGATGTTGTTGGGACCGCCACGATATAGCTTGTCACTGGAATCATAAAGATTCGAAAACTAAACGCTTTGACAGCTTTGGTTCGAGTAGCTAAGGTGTGGAATGAACTGCCTGCGTCTATATTCCCTATAAATGATTTACGTCAACAATAATACAATACAGTCAAGTACAGTCAATTGACATTCAAAAGTTGAATAAATGTTATCTCTTCGATAGGCATGTAACATCCTCGTCTTCAGCGTCACTTACCATCAGGTGAGATGGGGGACAAATGTCTTATTCAACATTAAGTAAAAAAAAAAAGCAGTGCGTCTGGTATGTTCGGGGAAGCACGCACGCTTTGCGGCAAATACGGCAATTATGCAGAATTACGCAATTGAATAGGCTTCTTCTGGCTGAGCTCGCTCGATCCTAGACCATATCTTTGCCTTTGGCCTAGATTATGGTCAAGAGTAATGCCATTTAGTATAAAAAAAAAATTGTTGTTCGAACTCGAGCAAGTCCCAGCAGCATCCTAAAAGTTTCTCTTATAGGTGGGAATCCCCCTTTTTAAAAGGTGGATGGCCCTCCATAATGTTTATTTAGTTCACGTGATACTAACACTGATTTATAACTTATTTTGTAATAGGTACTAACACTTAATGAACCCTTTCCGAAATATACTTAATATTTATTATATTATTAAATATCATCTGGATCTGGAACAAACGTTCGGATGAAGAATAGTACTGACTCTATTTTAGGGTCATTATTTGCTGTTACCTCCCCGATTAAATGTAAAGAACTACCACCAAAATCTTGCCAACAATTTTATATTTTATTTATATACTAGCTTACGCCCGCGACTCCGTCCGCAGCAATAGCGATCCCTCGGGAACAGTGCCTTATTCCGGGATAAAATACCTTTTATCCCGGAATAAGGCACTTGGAAGGTCCTTGAAGGACATAGGGTACCCCCTATGTCCTTCTCCGTACTCCAGAAATCATGCATGCAAAATTTCATGATGATCGGCTTAATAGTTACGGCGTGAAAGTGTAACAAACAAGCAAAACTCACTTTCGCATTTATAATATTAGTAAGGTAGTAACGATTTCTCTAACTGAATTATTGGCCTCTAGCTTAGATAGTTGTCTTAATACAGTAGCGGTTAGTATCGATTCAGCGACGTCCGAGGGCGGGGCGGAGATGTCCGTGCCGGCACGTGTGACCCCTGGCCGAAGCCCACCTTAAGACCTGTACGAACAAACAGGGTGTCTCCTTTTAGAAAATTACTCCACTTTTCTGCCTGCGACACGAGGGTTCCCGGGTTCGATCTCCGGCTAGGTCAAGATGGAAAACGATCTTTTTCAGATTTGATATTTATCTAAATAAGTATTCTATTATAAAATATAGTTGAGTTCGTATCGTACGACACAAGTTCAGAACTTACTGAGGGGCTAGCTCAATTTGTGTGATATGTCCCTATACATTTATTTATTTTCTATAGAACTAAAGTCAGTAAGTCTAATTCTCCACTCTACTATTTTTATATAAAGCATTTTTAAATGAAATTTATATCTTTAATAAGCCTTTAAGCAATCAACTAGTCTTAATTAATCTACTATGTTAAGGCTTTATGACTGTCCGCTTGTAGATTCGGAGCGAGTCACTTGTATAACTAAGGTTGAGTGGGCTGCTGCTTGTTAATTTGCCACGACATGCTCGCAAACTCATACCTACCAAAGAAGGCACAAAACCCTATGTTACTAACCTCACCGGAAAACAGAACAATAAATTTTGATTTTGATGAAAATCGACCTCTTACTAAACGATTGTGTTACAGGCGACAGATAGCATGCTGGGAACACTATAATGGTTTTTTTTTAAGTGTGGACGGCAAACTAGCAAGCGAGTCACCTGATGGTAAGCGATCAGTGCTGCCCATGGACAACTGCAACACCAAGGTGTAACAGGAGCGTTGCCGTCCTTTCAAGGAGTTGGGGGAAGGATGGGCCTTCGGCTCTCTCACT
Source organism: Elegia similella (assembly GCA_947532085.1). Classification (NCBI taxonomy): domain Eukaryota; kingdom Metazoa; phylum Arthropoda; class Insecta; order Lepidoptera; family Pyralidae; genus Elegia; species Elegia similella. The sequence continues at coordinate 3,125,812 of OX383940.1, forward strand.
CTTCGAACGAAGCATAGAAGCGGCAAAGTTTTCTACTCAAGCGTCGATTTTCTGTGAGAGTATGGTACTTCCCCGTACGAGCCGGCCCATTCATGCTACTAGCAAAAATGACTTTTGCCGGTAGTGTGGCTCTACCACAACTAAAATCATTAATAAATACTATATAGGAGGTAAACTGAAGAGAAATAGCTAACTACTCACACTTTTCATTGCCAACAATTTTATATTTTATATTTCATAATCTGAACGTAGCCTTAGCTATATGTTCTGTAGGCCTGGGATTAAAGCTGCCAATACTCGGTCGGCTCATTCACACAAAATCTTAAGTCACGAAAAAACATGTATATAATTTTTAACTATAATCATTATTTGTCACCTGAAACCTAACTATATAAACATCCTATTTGCCTGTTAAATCCGAGATAACTTCTTTTTCTCCTTCTACTCATGAGGTAAGCTTTTGTCTGTGAAGTAATTACCTCCATTCTAGCTAATCTTTTTACTTTCGCGTAAGTTTTAACGTTAAGGCGCTGTATCTGACATCGCGCGATATTATATACTCGTAATGAAAGTGGCGATACCGGTTGGTCTGACATCAGTCTCATTTCAAACCCGTGTCTGCCATTACCATGTTAATTTTCATTTTTAATTTAATAATTATTACCAAATATTGTATTTTTTTAGGTACCTTGCTCATTTAGTTATACTTTTTATAGTCGTAAAAAAGTTTGTAATTATCGCTGAAAATATCAAGTAATTCGCAACGAAATAAATAAAAAAAAAGAAAACGAAAAATTCCTCTCCTCTCTTCTTCCATTTACCCTTCCAATATTGTTAGGCGATAGCTCGCACAGTATTTAGTCGCATGTCCTGTACTGTGCTTACGGCGTGTCGCACGGAAAGTCCCGATAAATAGTGAGTAAAGTCACGAAGACCTGGGGATGGCCGACATGCAACAACTGTGCTTTATATACTTGCCCGCTATTCCCATGCATATTCTTATTTATTCTCTTCTCCTATCTGGTCTAAAAGACGAATTAAATGAGGTCATTTAATGCCTCGTTTTTTATTAAGTAAACTTGTAACGTTGCAGCATGCCACCTGCATGCTGCATCTCATCCAACCTCATTTCTCTCATCCTGTCCATTTTTCATTCCACATTTAATTTCAAATTTCATACATTCCATTTTTAGATTACTTTCTCTCTCTCTCTCTCATCACTCATTCTTCAGTCTGCTACCATCTTTCAATCTGTTAACATCTTTCAGTCTACTAATATCTTTGAGTCTACTACCATATCTTAGAGCATAAGTCTCTGTTATTCATTTATCGAAGTTGTAAAGCGAAGTTATAATAAAGTTATTCTCTCTTTCTGTGTGTCGTCTTGTGCTCTCCCTAACATCCTTATATGTGGAACTCGGCTAGAGCGTCGGGACGGTCGAGCCTTCACAAACTTTACTTTTTTATGACATAGGGTGGCAAACGAGCAAGCAGGCAATTCCGTGATGCCCCTCTAGGAACCTCGGATCATTGCCTGGTACGTGCTGTGGTTCCATCCGGTCAGACCACGCAATCCAGACCACCTGGTATGCGTCGTGTGTGGCATTATAGGTCAGCAGATTGGGATGGATTGCGAGAGTTTTATGCATCCTACCATTGGAGACGGTTGTGCTTCTCATCAGAAAATCCTGACATTTGTGCGAAAGCTGTCGCCGAAGCGATACTGCTGGGCATGGAGTGCTACATTCCCAGTTCGGCGGTTCGTATCGGAGGGCGGTCTCAACCTTGGTTTCGTTGCTCGTCTTTGCATGCCGCCCACCTCAAGCGCGAAGCCTACGAAGCCTGGGTTGCTGCGCGAAATGTCAAGGATCGTAATACTTCTGATTTGAAGAAGCGGTTCAACGCAGCTTCAAGAGCCTACAAGAAGCAGATCACTGCAGCAAAGTTTGCGCACACTGCGCGCATTGGTAGGAGACTGGTTGGCTATCCCTCCGGGAGTAGAGCATTCTGGTCTCTTGCTAAGGCAGCGCAGGGGAATTTTTGTCGCCCTTCACTTCCATCTCTGCACAATCGTCAGGACTCGCTGGCTCACTCCGCAAAAGAGAAGGCCGATCTCTTGGCTACTCTCTTCGCGTCAAATTCTACCCTTGACGACGGAGGAGCATCGCCGCCCTTTTTACCGCGATGCGAGCACTCAATGCGGGAAATTCGGTTCACTCAAAGTGCAGTGCGACGTGCTCTGTTTTCCCTCGACGTCAGGAAGTCCAGCGGGCCTGATGGCATTCCAGCAATTGTACTCAAAACATGCGCCCCTGAGTTGGCTCCGGTGTTAGCACGCCTATTCTCGCTGTCTTACACCTCAAGAAAAGTCCCGTCTTCGTGGAAAGTAGCCTACGTTCACCCTATTCCTAAAAAGGGTGACCGCACAGACCCGTCTAACTATCGGCCTATTGCGATAACCTCCCTGCTCTCTAAGGTGATGGAGCGTGTGATAAACATCCAGCTCCTTGGTTACCTTGAAGATCATCAGCTAATTAGTGACCGTCAATACGGGTTCCGCCACGGGCGTAGTGCTGGTGATCTTCTTGTGTACTTAACGCACCGATGGGCAGCCGCCATCGAGAGCAAGGGAGAAGCACTGGCATTTAGTCTAGATGTCACAAAGGCTTTTGACCGGGTCTGGCATAAGGCTCTTCTCGCGAAGTTACCATCTTTCGGGCTTCCTGAGGGACTATGCTTGTGGGTCGCTAGTTTCTTATCTGGGCGAAGCATTCAGGTCGTTATAGACGGATTATGCTCCGATATCATGCCCATCAATGCTGGCGTCCCCCAAGGATCTGTTTTATCACCTACGCTGTTTCTTCTGCACATCAACGACATGCTTAACACTAGTAGCATCCATTGCTATGCAGACGACAGTACGGGTGATGCATATTATGCAGGTCGTGCAAATATCCCTCAAACACAGGTGGAGGAGAACAGAAAGAGACTTGTGTCTGACATTGAGACCTCTCTGGAGCAGGTCTCTGAATGGGGTAAACTAAACCTAGTTCAATTCAACCCTACTAAGACACAAGTCTGCGTGTTTTCCGCTAAGAAGACCCCATTTAACATAGCACCGAAGTTTCGGGACACCTCTCTTACCATTTCTAAGAGTATTGGGATCCTTGGCGTCGATATTACGAAGGAGGTCCAATTCCGGAGTCATCTGGAAGGTAAAGCCAAAATGGCTTCTAAAAAACTTGGGGTGCTCAATAGAGCGAGGCAGTACTTCACTCCGGGTCATAGACTTTTATTATATAAAGCTCAAGTCCGGCCCCACATGGAGTACTGCTCTCATATCTGGTCTGGTGCACCTCAATACCAACTCCTTCCTCTTGATTCCATCCAACGCCGGGCAATTCGTATTATCGACGATCCCACACTCACAGACGATTTAGACACCCTCGGTCTACGGAGAGACGTTGGCTCTCTGTGTGTATTTTACCGTCTATACTATGGGGAGTGTTCTGAAGAACTTTTTGAATTGGTGCCACCGTCACCTTTCTACCACCGCACCGCTCGCCACAGGAGTAAAGTCCATCCCCACATCCTTGACACTTGGGTCTCCAAAAATGTCAGAGCGTCACGTGGTTTTTTTCCTCGTACAGCAAGATTGTGGAATGGACTCCCTCCCGAGGTTTTCCCTGTGTGCTATGACTTGAGGTCCTTCAAAAGGCGTGTTTACAGGTATCTTAAGAGTCGGCAACGCATCAGCAGCTCCTCTGGTGTTGCAGATGTCCATGGGCGACGGTGACCACTTTCCATCAGGTGGCTCGTCTGCTCGTTTGCCGTCGGATACACATAAAAAAAAAAAAAAAAAAAAGGTTACCTGATGGTAAGCGATCACCGCTGCCCATGGACAACTGTAACAACACGGTGCGACAGAAGAGTTGCTGGCCTGGGAGGGCATGGGATGGGCTTCCGGCTCTCGCACTTACTGAACGAAGCATAGAAGCGGTAAATCTTCTTCCCGGACGAGCCAGCCCATTCATGATACTAGCAAAAATAATTTTTGCTGATAGCGTGGCTTTACCACGGCTATATTTTAAGCGTCGGCTCATGCTGTTTGCGATCACAAGGCCACGGCCTGGGGGCCCTGTGATCGAAGAAGAGCTCGAAATATCGTTATGCCACTTGCGGTCTCCCATCACAGTGGGGACTGCGCCCAGGTTGCTTAACATGCGTAAGCGCTATTAATGATCACTGGGCCATCAGACTCCTCGATTGTGATGCTAGGCTCTGTCTAGCCCCCCCTAAGGGATAAAGTGGATAGTATGTAATATGTATACCAATCTTTTATTTATGTAATCTTCGTTATATAACGATACCAGTGCATAGTAAAAAAAATACACTTACTTAAAAATTTACTGCATATTTATAAGTAAACCGGTTCACGAAATAACAATAGTTTTTATCCAAACTAAGTTGTAAATTACACGGTACTAAACCCACAAAAACTAAAAACTGTCTAAAAACTTGCCCCTGCGCCTGTGGTGCACTTTTTACGTTTTTTGCAACTTTGATACCGAGATAAAAGAACGATCGTTATATGCTAATTTACAGGATTTTTTTACATATAGCTAAGTAAGTAAGATAAGAAAATGGTAAGTCCATTTTTTACACACTACTTCAACTTATTCCCTTTTGTATATTGGATTGGAGTCATCTAACCCCTCGCGTAGCAGGCGTCTCTGGGCTACGGTAACCGCTTTCCATGAGGTGGGCCATATGCCTGTTTGCCTACTTCATTGCAAAAAAAAGCAAAGCTTTAAAAAATCGAATTAAAGTTTATAAGTATATAAGTATACGAGTTCTAATCACAATGACAGTGGTAAGGTGCTTAAGTTTTCATTTTATGTATGAATGGTCAACAAACTAAACAAATCAAGTGTTTAATTGTATATAAATGGCATTTAGCACGAACCTCAGTGGACTTCTAAGGTGTGCGCGAGAAAATGATATAAAAAATAAAAATGAATAATTTTTATTCAAAATACGATACATGTATCGCTTTTTAAACATTATATGTTTCTGTTATTTATTTTTCCTTCTTTTATGTTTGCAAAATCAAAAAACTACAAGTGCTTCGGATTGACCACTGCTGAGAAGAAAGAAGAGACGTAAGCAGCTGGTTCTTTTCTCCCAGATCAGCATAGAAGGGGAAATACATCATCATAATTTGCAGTCAGCAGCAGTCCACTGCTGGACATAGGCCTCCCCCAAGATGCGACACTTTACTCGATCATCAGCCATGCTCATCCAGTTGCTGCCAGCCGCCCTGCGCGATCGTTAAAGAGGAATCATACCAGTGTCGAATAAGAAAAAAACCGGCCAAGTGCGAGCCGGAGTCGCGTATTTAGGGTTCCGTACCATTATTTGTACTGTTAAAATTATTTTTATTATAATGATATAACTAAACTTTATACTTTTCGCAATTTTTCCTTTATCTGTGCTATAAAACGTTACTTCGTACCAAATTTCAAGATTCTGAATTCACAGGAAGTACCCTGTAGGTTTTGATTCCTAAAATGTCAAAATTTGCGGCATAAATGGCTGTATCTTTTGATTGCGTTGGCTTACAAGTTTGATTTTTTCACAGCTTCAAAGGACAGTAGAGCTGAGTATTTGATATGAATTTTAAATTCAGCTTAATACCTCCACGCTTTCCTGAGAAAAGGGATCACTTTATTGTCTGTCTAGACAGACAGTCAATAAAGTGATCCTTGCGTTCCGTTTTTTCCTTTTTAGGTACGGAACCCTAAAAATACGGCAATTTATTAACTTTTTGTCCATTCATAACCACCTAAACCCATATGGTCTAACCCTTTAACCCATTGACTGCCTTTTTCTTATATTAACAGGAAATGGTTACAAAAAGTTAACCACGTGCCCAATATGGGATATTTTTAAACACCTGATATTTGAATTTACAAAACGTGTATAGCCTTTTTTTTACCTATTTTTTTATTTTATTTGTACAAAAACAACGCTTCTTCTACTATCAATGGTAACAAGAAAGATGATTGTAGAATTTCATTAAAAAATGGCAACTTATGTAAAAACTTAACATTAGGTTAAATTACTTGCCCAACCTTTTGGTTAAAACAATAAACAAATTTATTGTTTTAAAAATAATTTATGTACGGACAAATAACATTCATTGAGCTAGCCCCGAAGTAATTCGAGACTTGTGTTATAGGATATTAAACTTAACGTCTCTATGTTTTATAACAAATATATACACATATACACGGTATAATTTCGATCGTTTTGAACTCTTAAAGGGTTGATTCAGCGCGTTAATATGAACAACTTTTCCAATATGACCAATAATAAGAACTAATTAAAAATTGGTAGTCTGTAAAGTCGGTTTACGGACGATAACTTAGTAAACGAACTTACTTTGGGGCTAGCACAATCTGTGTAATTTGTCCGTATATAAGTATTTTTTTTTAATATTGACCCACCTGATTTAGATTTCTCTCCAGGAATTAATTTATGAAACTGATTTAAATATACACTAATGAATAAATAATTTCATATATATATTCAAATCTATACGTACAGTCAGGGGCAGATAAAACTGACCCCTCTAACAGCTGATGGTAAACTGTAGAGTCACACTTATCTGTCCCCTACAAAGGTCACAAAAACATCTGAAGCAGCAAACATAATAAACCAAAATATAGGAAATAATATTCTTACTTTCTAACCAGGCAAGCATAAAAAATAAGGCCGGAGACAATATGACACATGAATACGAACAAACGGTTTGTGTGTTAGGTTAGACACGCCATTAGACCTAATCACGGTACCGCTACATGTTACTCGTATGATCTTCCAATTTTGTACTGGTTCTGTGTTCTGGTGTCGTGGTTCACTAAAACGGTGTCTTTTTTATGATATAGGACTGCAAACGGGCAGAGTCACCTGATGGCAAGCGATCACCGCTGCCCATGGACAACTGCAACAACACGGTGTGACAGGAGCTGTGCCGGTTTTGAAGGAGTTGGGGGGAAGGATATGGGATTCAAAGATTTAAAGATTTATTCAGAAAATAGGCCTTTGCAGGCACTTTTTCACGTCGGTTCACATTTTAAATAATACTTATTAAATTATATTAAAATTATTAATTATTGTTCAAAAGCTACAAACTACTAGCGTTTCGGAACCAACCACTGCAGAGAAGAATACGCCGAAAGAAACTCTATTCAACAGTATTGGTCGCCTACTTGCCTGAAGGGCTTTGTATGATATTTTATATTTTAAATTTTCTTTTTTTATCTCATGTTATATACAATTTCAATTTACATAATTTTGTGGAACACGTTATGTCAGCGATCGAGCGTGCAAAACAACAGATATGATAAAAGTCTCAAAGGACTGGACTCTCTGGGGAGAGGACATGGGTAAGAAGAACTGGGGAGAGGGAGGATGGGCCTCTGGCTTTCTCAGTCACTGAATGAAGCATACAAGCTTCTACTCATACGTCGATCCTTATAAGTCCTTCCCTGGACGAGCCTGTTGATGATCTGTTTTGCTAGTCTTGAATACTTACTATCCTGGCTCAGTGACTCAGTAGGTCTTGCCTCTCGCACAAGAGAACGCCAGCGCTTTCGGTCCTGTACCAGCTCTTGCCAATCGTCGCCAACTTGCAGCTCGTGCAGGTCCGCCATTTCTACGTCGCTCCAGCGATACCTGGGACGGCCCACCGGCCGAATGATTGTCCAGCTCTGGTATACTCTCTTCACCGCCAATCCTCCTCCATTTTTTCAATGTGACTGAGCCAGCAAAGATGGTCTTGAACAGTGATGTGTCGGAGAGTAACTCTCTGTTCTCATGAATTCCTTCTCACGGAAATTTGCATCGAATTTCCAATAATTCTCTAGAATTTCTGAATAATTCCCACTAGAGAGAAAGAAAAAGAAATACTCGAGAAATATTTCAGACTTAAGATCACCGTTTTTGAAAATTTTGAGCACGGCACAACACTAGTCTTGATTAAGGATTTTAAGAGGTTTCGTTCTCAACAGCTTCGCCCATGGTTGCATGTACATCTGTATACAGTGGCATCGGGTACGCACACCCGACTTCCCGAGGAGCTACTTGCTTTATTCCCATTAATCCGAGTGAGTAGTATTCCGATACCTTCATTACCTTCCCAAACCCAACAAATTCCTATCATTCCTCAGCTTAAAACTTCTAATAGCAGCAGCGTCGAAAGCACAAGGAGCCAAAAAACTGCTTACGCCAACCTACCCAGCGTTCTGAGTATGGTAACATCCTCCCATGTAACGAAGAATCTTTGAGAGTGTTCTTTGTCCAGCAGTGGAAAAACCTTTGATATAAACAACCTCCGTGGTCCAGTGGTTAAGGCCGTTTTTGTTTGCCTGTTGACCCGGGGGTCGTGGGTTCAATTCCCACCGGAAGCACACTTTCTTTAGTTGTTTCCAGTTTGGTTAGGACATTGCAGGCTTGAATCACCTGATTGTCTGATAATAAAGATGATTCCGTGCTTCGGAAGGCACGTTAAGCCGGTGGTCCCGGCTGCCATCTGGTAGTCGTTAAAGGAACCACGTCAGAGGCCGAGAGTCGGTTCCGAAGAACTCTGACACCAGGGTCATGGTCATGGTCGATTGACCTACTACTCGAAATGATGATGACTTTTGATATTTAAAAGCAAACTTTTAATTCCAAGGCTGCGAATGCAAGGAAACATTCTACAATAACACCGACAAAATAAATGCATATTATAAGTAATCGGTGCCCAAAAACTACTACTATTTGACCAATTCAGACGCCCGCCGTGAAGCGTGCCGGTCACATGCGCTTCGATGCAGTGGATGATTTTGGTACAGCAGTGCCATTGTCTCCGTCATCTACCGTTGCCGTCCGACGGGACAGCACTCATTAAGGTATCATGGTCGTTGTGGGTCACCTGTGTGTAGGCATTAACCATAACCGTCTGCCTCAAAAGGCCCGTGTTTTGGTTCCGAAATTTTCTATAATATTTAAATAATTGTAACCACACTTTTAGTTTGATCGATGTATTAGCTTGGGTGCATTGTTATTTTAATTTGAGCGGGTAAATCTATTTTGACAGTATGAAATGGATATAAAGTTATATCAACTTATGCCTTATCGGTCATAGGTTCTGCGCTCTGGCTCGGTTATATGCCACACCTACAGCCACTTTAAAGAACTAATCCATTATTTAGTGACCTTTATTCGTCTCTGATCTCATTCCTAATTTGTTCTCATATTTGCTATTTGGACGACCTTGAGCTTTCTCGTTTCCTAACACATATCAAAAGTAGTCATACAGGCACACAAAGTAGAAGTTCTCAGTACCTTTGGACAGAAGAGACGACGAATCAGTGGATCAAGGTCAGCCAAGTAACGTACGTAATGTATGTCTTGTCAAACTCAATTCCAAAATTACTTTCCCGAGATACAGATGAAGTCATAAGCACAAGCTACTTAGATACGTACGCTTTCTAATCGACACATCATCACTTTTATTTTCACTACAGGACTAACCGCGATCATTGCTGAGTTTCGTCTGACATTTAAGCAACAATTTGTGAAAATAGCAGTTACAATGTCACCGAATGAATCAGAATCAGAAATCATTTATTGTTAAACTGGTTATTAAGATGTTACATTCGTTTGTGTATCACAGTTTATACCTTACTAGCTGTTGCCCGCGACTTTGTCCGCGGCAATTTGAACCGTTTACGCATCGCACGCGTTGGATGCCCTCAACTATGAATAATTTTCCCCCGTTTTCAAAACATTTTTTATTGACGCTTCGCTCCTATTAGTCGCAGCGTCATGTTTTATAGCCTAAAGCCTTCCTCAATAAATGGACTATCTAACACAAAAAGAATTTTCCAATTTGAACCAGTAGTTCCTGAGATTAGCACGTTCAAACAAACAAACAAACTCTACAGCTTTATAATATTAGTATAGATTAATCAGGCATACGATAGTCAATCAAAATTACAATCACTATTAATAATAAAAATTATATAATAAAGCATAGATAAAAAAAATATATAAGTAAGAGGTTAAATGAAAGCTTAAAACACATCACCAATTGACCAGCAGTCTCGTGCTATTAACCACACACTCATCACGTCCAAATGACACCAGCAAACGATCTTAACGCTTTGATGCCCCTCAAATTGTCTCAAGACCATTGCCCTGGTGCTCCCTGGCACATGACAGCTTACGGTGCTCTGTCCAACGCTTCCGTGTGCAGATAACATTTTTTTTTTCTATTTTCTCTGGCAAATTGTCCACGGGTGAGAGCTTTGGCTTGGGCATGACTTGATGGGATGATAAGGTGGGATTAAACTGTTGTCATATTTCGTGTTGTATATTTTATTTGATATACACCTTATTAATAGTTTATGCAGTTCTTCATTATTTTTGATAATTGAGTGAGTGTCCAAAAGTTACCGATCTAAACAAAAAAACATTTAATCTTTAAGAAGAATCTCAACATCGCATATGGATTTTCGTAATTTTTTTTATAATTATGTAATTAACTTCGTTGATTGACCATGAAAATATGATGTTTACTATCACATCATTTTCTTTTCGCCAAGCAAGTTTCAGTTTTTTTAGAAGGTAGTGATGGTTATCCGAAAAAAACCATAATGGTTTTTTGTAAATGCTGCTTCAAAACGCACCTATAGGATTTGTTATGCCTATTTATGGTTCCCAAGGAAACCATGCAGACAGAGTGGCGAAGAATGTTAGTTTTTAATAAAACATACATACATATTATTTCGCCTATATGCCATGGAGGTAGGCAGAGACTATTGATCTCCGCTTGCTACGATCGTACTCTATAAACAAATAACTCTAGCTTCGTCTACACTCATTACTCTCCTCATACATGCTCTACTGTTTCGGGTACTTCTAACATCTCCTCTATTAGGAACGTCTGCAAAGTGATCGCAGTACGTTTGAGGAGGTCGACCCTGGCCAATATTTCCATTCACACTGGCTTTATATACTTTACTAGCTTTCGCCCGCGGCTCCGCACGCGTCAATGTCGATCCCTCGGGAATAGTATTTTTCCCTGGATAAAAGGTAGCCTAATGTCCTTCTCCGTACTCCAGAGAACTTGTATGCAAAATTTCATGATGGTCGGTTCATTAGTCACGGCGTGAAAGCGTAACAAACACACAAACAAACTCACTTTCGCATTTATAATATTAACTAGTTTTTGCCCGCGGCTGCCCGCGTCAATGTCGATCCCTCGGGAATCGTACTTTTTCCCGGGATAAAAGGTAGCCTATGTCCTTCTCCGCACTCCAGAGAACTTGTATGCAAAATTTCATGATGATCGGTTCAGTAGTTACGGCGTGAAAGCGTAACAAACAAACAAACTCACTTTCGCATTTATAATATTAGTAAGGATAAGGATAAGGAAGTAAGGATTAGTAAGGATTTGTTGTTCTTCTTTCATTCATCCTTTCAATGTGGCCAAACCATATTAACATTCCTTTCTCAAGCTTGATCAGAACATCATCTGTCAATCCACATCGCTCCCGCACTACCTCATTTCTTATCCCATCTTTTAAAGTTATACCACCTATACTTATTCGTAGTATACCACACATATTTCTTAGCGCTCTTATTTCAACTGCATCTATTCTACTTTCGTACCTTTTCTGCCTTATTCAACTTTTACTGCCATACATAAGAGTTGGCACCAACACTTTTTTTTTTAAATAAATAAATATATACGGACAAATCACATAGATTGAGCTAGCCCCAAAGTAAGTTCGAGACTTGTGTTATGGGATACTAACTCAACGATACTATATTTTATAACAAATACATATATAGATACACATCCAAGACCCAGGCCAATCTGAAAAAGATCACTTTCCATCTTGACCTGGCCGGGGATCGAACCCGGTCACTCCGTGTCACAGGCTGGCGTGTTGACCGCTGCGCCACGGAGCTAGTCAAAAACACATTTCATAAAGTTTAAATTTTCCCAGACTAGAATAGCAAACGTTATAAAAAAATCCCTCTTAAAATATCATAAAGCCTTGATTATCCTAATGAATTATATAAACGAATGCAGGAAATAGGCCTGCAAGCAAACAGGCATGGAGACAAACACGGCGTTTCCTTTGACCATGTTAATGGGGCCTTTATCGTCCTTTATCAACTCAGACAAGCCTAGATTGTGCCTTATCTGAGGCAAATGTTGACAGGGGTTTAATTATAATATCACACATCTGTCTTGATAGTGTGCGAAAATTAGTAAAAATCTAACGATTTTTTTTCTTATTATGACATGCGTTGGTAAGCATAATCTACATGTAAGTTACTTCTTTTTAACATAACAAATTAAGTATTTTGAAGTGGCAGTGGGCGGGGCACATTGCACGCAGAACCGATGGCCGATGGGGCAGAAGGGTTCTTGAATGGCGACCACGTAACGATAAATGCAGCGTCGCACACCCTTAGCATACCGACCTTACAAATGGTCGGATGACCTGACCAAGGTCGCAGGAAGGCGTTCGATGCAGGCCGTTTCCAACCAATCATATTGGAAATCCTTGGAGACGGCCTATGTCCAGCAGTGGACTTCCTGTGGCTGAGATGATGACGATAGTGATAAAGGGTCTCTCACAGCCGTAATGAGTTTCAGATGCCCCATTCTTCGTTTCGTTTTCCGAAACCATCACAATAACATCGTAAACGTCAATTCCGAGGATTAAATCACGCACTGATAGTGTTATTTGCTCTCTTATTAGAGCGGTGGCGTTAAGCCCGTCATAAAGTACAGATGTCGCGTATACAGGGTCAGCTGAAAAGGTACCACTTGAAGAATCACTCATTTCATCAATTGTCTTGATGGCTTTCATCAATAAGCCGTGTGATATCCAGCAGTAAGCCATGTGGTATCCGGCAGAGTAGATCTCCAAGTCTTCCCGTGGATGTCGTAGAAGGCGACTTAGGAAATACAAGCTAAACAAAACTTATAAACATCTGTGAGACTTCTCCAACCCGTCTGGCCAGCGGGGAGAGTGTAGGCCAAGTCCTCTGCTTGATCTGGCCAAGTATGGCTTTAGTAGTACAGAGAGGGTCGTACTCCTGTAGTGGAGACTAAAAAGGACCTGATGATGATGATGATGATGATAATGGATTTTATACCATAAACATATTTTTGCACTGAACCTTATAGGGGATCGGACGGAATTATAATCAAATGTTTTATTAAAAATATAACTAGCTTTCGCCCGCAGCTCCGCTTGCGTCAACGTCGTTCCCTCGGGAACTTTTTTCCGGGATGAAAGGTAGCCTATGTCCTTTTTCATACTCCAGACTTGTATGCACAATTTCATGATGATCGGTTCTGAAGTTACCTTACCTTACCAACATCAAGTCATCATTTCTTAGGCTTTCCTCTTTTTCCAGGTCCGCCAAGCGGTGGCAGAATAACTAGCTATACGCCACCGGGCATAACATTTGTTCCCTATGTAGTTTGCAGGTTTACGTTAGACCAGTGGTTCCCAAAGTTGACTGGGCTCCGACCCACCAAACAAAAACTGCCAAAACCGGGACCCATCTCATGACAGTCTTAAAAAGGGGCATCAAATATTGGTAACGCTCAGATTCTCTAGCAGAGAGTCGCTGATCTAATCGGGCAGTTTATGTTAGTTTCTTTTTTACTTTATTAACATAAGCTTTATTATGAACGCTCGATTTCTATCATGAAATGCTAAAATGTAAGAAGCCACTGACTGACTATGCGCGCCGGTGTCGGTCTGTGGCCATCGACTGTCGGCTCGATTGGTCCGAATGTCATTTTGTTTTGGGGCCTCCATAATATTCGCTCGGGACCCACCAGTGGGCCGCGACCCATACTTTGGGAATCGCTGCGTTAGACATTATCATACCATAAGACTGACATGCATTAATTATACTCATCATCATCATATCAGGAAGTCCACTGGACATAGGCCTCGGAAGCGGCCTGCATCCAGCGTTTCTGCGACCTTGGTCAGGTCATCCAACCACCTAGTCAGTGGGTGTCCAACGCTGCGCTTGCGGTACGTGGTCGCCATTCGAGAACCCTTCTGCCCCATCGGCCATCGGCTCTACATGCTATATGCCCTGCCCACTGCCACTTCAAAGAGCTAATCCGCTGAGCTTATTTTGTTCTTCTACGGACCTCCTCATTTCTGATGCGGTCTCGTAGAGAAATATAGAGCATAGCCCTCTTCAAAGCTCTTTGAGTACTTTGGGCTTTCTTATGAGGCCCATAGTAAGGGACCACGTTTTTGAGCTGTAAGGTAAGTCATCACTGATAACATATTTGACGAATTGGAGCAACAGAAACAGATGCTGTTTGTTTGTTTATATACTCTTTATTGCACACATACAAAAGATACAATTTAAAGATACAGATTCTTGGATATAAATGTTTTGACTACCTCGGTGGCGCAGCGGTCAACACGCCTGACTGCGACACTGAGTGACCGGGTTCGATCCCCGGCCAGGTCAAGATGAAAAATGATCTTTTTCAGATTGGCCTGGGTCTTGGATGTTTATCTATATATGTATTTGTTATAAAATATAGTATCGTTGAGTTAGTATCCCATAACACAAGTGTCGAACTTACTTTGGGGCTAGCTCAATCTGTGTTATTTGTCCGTATATATTTATTATTATTAAATGTTCAGTGGCGGACTTATCCCTGAAGGGATGCTGTTTGAGTTGTTGTGTTGAATATAATATATATAGGCAGTATATATATGATATTTGTTATGGTACTCAAACAGCATTATAATGTAGAGAAAGAGCTCACTCAAAAGGTTGCTCCAATTCGTCTCCTGTCACAAACAATAAACGTTTAAATAAGACGATAGTCTGTGTCCGTTTGCATCTGATAACGTTATTTAATTAAGCAATAGTATAAGATCCCAGGCCAACCTACCCAACGTCATTTAAATATAGCTGTTATTTTGAGTATCTACGAATAAATAGTATCAGTAGATTAAATTAAAGTGCATAGAGTAGAACTTTAATTAACTTCGATTAGAACGTATAATCACATAATATATGTCAAATAAACTAACCGGGAATTACATGAATTACCGTATCTATTGCAACAATCATCAATCAAAGAAAAAGATAATTTGATTAACTAGATTTGATTTTAGATATAGATTTAATTTTATCGTCCTGTCTTCCTCAACTTGTCAATGTGATGTCCATTATTTTGCCTCTTTCATTATTGACTTAGGTTGTGGCAGTTTAAATAAACTTCGAACCCTTCACTTCCTTGATTCCGCTATCCACCTTAATGCCCACCAACACGCTAACCGTAGCCTTTCGGTTTTATGACCTTAGGCTCTGTCCACCCAGTAAGGTTTTTGTAAATTAAATGTCATCTATCTATACGATATTGTTTTGTTTTATACCGCATGGGTAGCATGCAGTTTTGTTAAAATGACGTAGGGTAAGTAGGGCTGGGATCTTGATCTACTATTCTTGTCTGATAACGCGGTAATTTATGGGGGCCAGCGGCTTATAGTTATTTAAGTCTTGATTGTCGCATTTGTGCATGTTGACGGCCGTTGCTCAATGTGCATACATTGTTAGATAATTGCATTTTATGCAACTTAGGTTGCCAACAAACTTTTATAAATTCCAAAAAGGAAGATCTGGGTTCAAGATATTGGTTAGGTAGAGGGTCTTGTTAGGTATCTCAGTATCTAACTGAACATGACGCCTGCCTTCCTTTGCCTATTCCCTTATCCTTTGCCCATGCTGAGAATTGAACCCAACTCGTAAGTATAGTTGCAAATAAACCGTTTTAAACCAAAATCCGTGGTTTAAAACCCGTATTAAATAAATTTAAAACGGTTTAAAACCGTGGCCACGTGATTACTAGTTTATCAACAAATTATTATGTTGAAGGTAAAAATAAAAGATATTAATTGAAAACATTTTATTTTTATTAGTTTAAATGACATTTTATAATATTTTTAGGATTTAGAAAGATTACAATCTAATCTATGCGTATTTTTTCATTTCTTTTTCCTGTAATAAGCTGTCAGAAGGTATGCTTTTTGTTATAAAAAAAAACGGCCAAGTGCGAGTGGACTCGCGCACTGAGGGTTCCGTATCATTTTCTATAATAACTTTAAAATTATTTAAAATCTTATTCCTTTAATCGAGCAATTTTTGTATATTTATATGTATGTATATAAATTTATTTCATCATTTTCCATCTTGACCTGGCCGGGGATCTAACCCAGGACCTCCAGTGTGGAAGCCTGGCATGGTGACCACTAGGCCTCAGAGCTCGTCAATATATTATATCTTATACCTTTAAACGAGCAATTCTTGTATATTTATATGTATATAAATTTATTTCTATGATCTCGGAAACGGCTCTAACCATTTCACTGAAATTTGGTGTATGGGGGTTTTCGGGGGTAAACAATCTATCTAAATTAGTCTTATGTTTGGAAAAACGCGTTTTTCTTTCCACGCAGAATATGGTCGCTAATTTCGTCCTGCCGGCCACTGTCCGTCTGGGCCGCGGACGGCAAGAAACGAGTGTTACGGGTTTGAATCCCGCTCGGTGACTTACTTTTGTTTTTAGGGTTCCGTACCGCATGCTGGATACGGCTAAGTGTAACTATGCTTAAACGAAATAAATCATTCCATTTCATTTCATTTCAAAAGGAAAAAACGGAACCCTTATAGGATCACTCGGTTGTCCGTCTGTCTGTCTGTCTGTCAAGAACCTTTTTCTCAACGTCTTGGTTTTTTCCGCAACTCCAATGGACAGGTAGACCTGAGTATTTGATATGAATTTCAGCTTGATACCCGTTGAGGTATCAAGCTGAAATCCTGAGAAACAGGATCTTGACAGACAAACGGACAACAAAGTGATCCTATATGGGTTCTGTTCTTTTCTTTTCAGATACGGAACCCTAAAATTTTAAATTTATGTTAATTATATCTTCCAATCCTAGCGCCCGCGACTCTGGTCGCGTCCAATACACATTTGAGTCATTTGATGCAACCAGGGTCACTGTCGCGTCCGCTAGGTTTTTAAGGTCACCTTAAAGTATAATTTTCCATGGTATAGTTTGATTTTTTTATAAATATATTTTTTTTTTTCATTTCACTTAACCCAAATATATGATAGATAATGCAATAATTATATTTTGAATTGCTTTTTGTGAAATGTTAATAAATTCTAATAGAAAATCGTTTTAAACCTATATTAAACCCCAAAATTTGGTTTTAAACGTTTAAAATACTTTTTGCATCTATACTCGTAAGTCATCTTTGGGAACTATTATTACAAAAATCAAGAATCAAATCGTTTGTTTAATATAGGTCATTTAAACACTTATTAATTCTCATATTTGATATTACAACTGAGAATTGTTGACGTCAGTAATATACTTATAGGAGAAGAAGGCAAAAAACTGCACAGAAAATTTTCTCCAATCGACGTCAAATCAGTTTTAGCTTATCTTACAAACTAGATATGTGGTCTGAGCATACATACATTTATTAATAGATTAAGATCTTACATTGTGGATACTGCTGCAACCGTTGAAGCTGCAGCAATATCGGCCATCGTGCTCGCAACACGTGCTGCAAAGTTGCCTCGTGTAGAGGCAAAACCCGTGTCGCATGCGCGATGGTCGATATTGATGCAGCCTCAACGGATGCAGCAGTATCGACCAGGGTTGCATGCATCAACTATTGGTGGCGGGCATGAAGGGACTAACAGTAGTGGGTGGGCGCTGGTCAGCAATAGTTTGCATGGACTACTCGGAACTGGATTCTCGCAAAGTAAATTATCTCAAAGTAAATATACATACATTATCTGTGTCATGTCATGATTAATTGTATTGAAAAAGTGACAAAATAATGTAATTAAATAGATAAAATAGGTGGAGACACTGGGTCCGTGGGGCCCATCGGCGCATAAACTTTTTAAGGTATTGAGCCAAAAGCTGGTTGAGGTATCGGGTGACCAGAGGGCTGGCCATTACCTTGGATAGAAAATAAGCATTGCCATCCAACGTGGCAATGCCACCAGCCTTCTGTGTGATAAAGACCTGCGGGACATTTTTTATTTATAGTTTTCGTGTTATTTAGGTAGGTATTTGTTTAATAGTTTTAATTAAACAAATACCTACTTAAGTTAATTTCTGAATAGATTAAAAGATTTATATTATGAAATAAAAAACAAATTGATAAAATGTCAAGTTTAATTAATAATATTATATTCCGATTGTACCAAACATGAAAATGAAATGAAAAATGTTTATTTGGTGTATACACAATTACAAATAGAAAATTATAAAACAATTTAATAAATGATACCACCAAATTCCCTCAGCTATGTTGCCATGGCAGGTCATGCCGCTGATTTTCAGGGAAGCCACGGAAGCCAACTATAGTCATATATCATCATCATCATCAGGTCCTTTTTAGTCTCCACTACAAGAGCACGACCCTCTCTGTACTACTAGGGCCATAATTGGCCGGAGCAGCCAGGGGACTTGGCCTACACTCTCCACGCTGGCCAGACGGGTTGGAGTCTCTTAGATGTTTATAAGCTTTGTTAGCTTGTATTTCCTAAGTCGCCTTCAACGATATCCACGGGAAGACTTGGAGTGGTCCTATTCTACTCTGTCAGATACCACACGGCTTCGTATATAGTCATATATACTCGTACAAAAATACGAGGCTTCTGCGCCAAACTCAAGCCAAATTATCTTGCCTTGTAACAAAACATACAAGACACAACAATAGAATAAAAGATCCGTGTTATATAAGCCTTATATCACCACCTCGATGTCCTTTGAGAGATTACAGACAAATCTCTTAAACAATATTATGAGAACATGTAATATTTGTTTAACTATATTAATAAGTCACGAATGTTACCTCATAATAAAGACTTAAACACACATACATAATTGTTCTTCCACTTCTCACCCCACTTTATGTCGGGTCTACACGGTGAAATTTTGATCGTTCTGGACCCTTAAAGGGATGATTACTTTCCACGTTGTAAAAAGATTCGGCTCATTTCTAGGACTGGTTGCCTGTCGAACATCAACCCTCTTTGGGAATGCTGTTGGTTTTGCGCGTTTTTTTTTTCGAAAAAAAATTTATCAAACAATTCGTTATTGTGTTATAAGAACTATGCAGCCTATCACTATTTTGATTGTTTTCCACTTTTCGGTTTTATGACCTTAAGCTCCGTCTGCCCCGTAAGGGATAAAGACGTGATAATATGTATGTACGTATACAAAATAAACGATGTTGACGCAAAGTCAACACTGTATAATTTTTCCTGCTTTATTAATATCAGCTACGTCTTGTGATGTGGCGGAGAGAAATTACCTATTCTCATGAATTTCTTCTCACTTTCCAATATTTCTCGACAACTTCTCAATAATTCCCGCAATTGAGAGAAAGAAGAAGAAATTCTCGGGAAAAATTTCCGAGCCGTTCTCACCGTTCTCAAAAATACGAGCACGGCACAACACCCACGTCCATTCTGCACAAAAATCGATAAGTACTTGGAAAAAGTGGACAATACATCGATTTATGCATAGCAAAACTAAATTGTTTGTCAATATAATTTATGCGGCTCATTGTAGTTCGGAAATCGTAGGCCAGTCGCATTAATGTAATAAAAAAATCGCAAAGCTCGATATGGACTTGAGCTATGAGAGTTCCGTACTTGTTAAAGTAAGTAGATTTTATATTAAACAATTTGCACGCCTGTAAACAGGCAAAATTGGGGAGTCTAAGTATTCATAGACTATCTCCGTGGCGTAGCGGTCAACACGCCTGCCTGCGACACGGAGTGACGGGGTTCGATCCCCGGCCAGGTCAAGATGGACAATTATCTTTTTCAGATTGGCCTGGGTCTTGGATGTTTATCTATATATGTATTTGTTATAAAATATAGTATCGTTGAGTTAGTATCCCATAACACAAGTCTTGAACTTACTTTGGGGCTAGCTCAATCTGTGTGATTTGTCCGTATAAGTATATTTATTTATTTATATTTATAGACTCACCAATTTTATGAAGAACTGTATGTGATGTATTCATGCAAAAAAATATTGATTGATTGATAAGATACTCTGAAATATATTAAATAGACAAGTAGATATATGTCACTTGAAAATCAACGAAATATTTGTTTATGATAATGAACAGATTATTTCCGTAAAATATTGAAGGTTTTTCTAAATTCAATATTCAAAATGTATGAAATTTTGAATGTTTTTTTAATATTTACTGATCAATGCGGAGTGTTACAAATTATCGATGACCTTCTAGTCACTAGGATCTACAGATGTACATCAAATCTAAACATAAGTTGTTTAAATTTTGTTGTACTTGCTTTTCTGCCATTCATCCGTGTGAGTATCCCAATAACTTCACATCCTTATTAAATCCAAAAAATCCCATCCCGAGCTTCAAAATGCTTCTGGCAGCAGCGTCAGAAGCAAAATAAACTGAATTCCCCGCCTGCCAAGCGCGGTGAGTATGGCATTATCCTCCCATGGACCGAAACATCCTTGGATGATGCCAGTAGAACCACTGTACTGTATTTATGTAATTACAAACTAGGTATTTATAATACATGATATTTTTTTAATAATTGGCAACATTTCAATCTTGAAATCAGAATCCCTAATCCTAATCCTAACTAATATTATAAATGCGAAAGTGAGTTTGTTTGTCAGGCTTTCAAGTTGTAACTACTAAACCGATCATCATGAAATTTTGCATACACGTTATGGGGTACGGAGAAGGACATAGGGTACATTTTATTCCGGGAAAATACTCTTCCCGAGGGGTCGACATTGACGCGTGCGGAGCCGCGGGCGAAATAAGTAGCAGTAGTAAAATATCAATCCGCAAGAAAGGAAAGTAATATATAAAAAAAAACAGACATTCCATAGAAACTTGACCAGCTGTATTCGTTGAATTTGTATCATGTTTACCTTTTTTTCCTGCAGGTCTATATTGTATTACTTAGTAATTCCGAATCCAATACCAAAACACTGCCAGGTAATTAAAAATCACTCTGTATAATGACTCTAGACTAGGAAATACAAGCTAAACAAAGCTCATAAACATCAATGAGACCTCTCCAACCCATCTGGCCAGCGAGGAGAGTAGGCCAAATCCTCTGACTGCTCTGGCCAAGTATGGCTCCGATAGTTAAGAGAGGGTCATACTCCTGCAGTGGAGACTAAACAAGTATTACACTAGTCCTTTTCTTTTTTATTATTATATTTTAGGGTAACATTTGATTAATGTCATTTTTAAATATACATAAAATAAATATAAATAATATATGCGGACAAATCACACAGATTGAGCTAGCCCCAAAGTAAGCTCGAGACTTGTGTTATGGGATACTAACTCAACGATACTATATATGATAACAAATACATATATAGATTTGAAAAAGATCATGACCTGGCCGGGAATCGAACCCGGTCACTCCGTGTCGCAGGCTGGCGTGTTGACCGCTGCGCCACGGAGCTAGTCAACATATATTTTTATATTTTTAAATTTACATATATGTAGTGCAAGTTAATCAGTGTTATTTTGTAACATTCGTTATTAAGGATCCAATCTGCTTTACGCATCCCTAAAATAGCAATAAACGGACCGACCATTAGTATTGGACCGTGCATTCGGCAATAAACCTCGTAATTATTCATGCTTCCTATTTTTTCGCCGGCAATAGATCGGTGTTACCATTTATCAATCGTATAATCTGTGGTAGTTATTCATATCGACTCGATTTGTTCGGATTCGGAAACTGTGGAGCTGCTTTACTGTTACATTAATTTTGTCATTTTGTCTCACATGTATTGAACCGCGGATCTACTTAAGGAGGGTTGGGGTCAGGTAGACGCCTGATTTTAAAAACTGACAATAATATTACTAATAGTGGACCCCGGGCTCCAACACAACACAGCTGAGGATTTAGACAACACGCTGAGACGTGTTGCTGATAATTTCAAAATTATTACAATTTTATCAGTAGTAGGTACAAATAATATGTAGGTACAAGGCACACTGTTTGTTTATTTTTTATGTGTGGGCATGGCCAACAATGGTGTCAGATTTTTCAAGCTAGCTAAAGGCATCTTTAATAGCTTAATAACTGCTTTCAATGATTATAGAGACTAATGGTTTATCTTGCATTCAGACATATAATGTATAATAGGCTTACTGAGAACATGAATCTAAATATATCTTTTTTTACTGTGATACTATGTAGTATATAGTATTACAGTAAAAAACTTCCATGCTGCCCTAACCCCACATAACGTGGGATGAGGAGTGGAAGAAGAAGACAATGCAGTCGTGATAATTTAAAGATAAATTATCTCACATTGGTGTTATACAATATTTTGCGAATAACATTACACGACTGACCAAAATAGATATGTATTTTTGAGAGCTCATGTCTGTATGTACTCACTCACATGATATGCAAGCAAGTGACATTAAAAATAATTCAATAATCTTTCATAAAAAATATTAAATCCTACATCAACAAACTACCGAACCGATTGTAATGAAATTTAAATGGTTAAATGGAACGAATCTTTAACTTTAACTTGAAAGTATCTTTAATTAAATATCCTTTTAAACAAAAAAAAAAATAAAATCGTTTCATAAATGACGGATTTCTAAGGTAATAAACTTAAAAAAAATACAACCGGATTGATAACCACCTCCTTTTTTTTTTGGAAGTCGATTAATTATATATGTTTTAATACCAGAATAAAAATTTAATACCAGATACAAAACAAAAACGAATTCAACTCTACAGCTTTACCTATTCTGTCCCCTAAGGTGAAAGGTCGGTAGGGCGCACGGCGGTCAGTGGCGAATGGTACCGCCTGGGACCCCTGCGACCTCTGCCTGATCCCCATCGTTCACAACGATTACAGTGACATCCAACGATGCGCCGTACCGATGCCCCATAACTCTCACTACTATATCACCGGCAATGTACACAAAAATAGTACGTCAACTATTGTTATAATAAATATAGAACATTTTTTACGAATATTAATCGAATTTCGTATTTATTGCGAAAGGTTTAGAGTTTATATTTATTTGTGATTTTCGAGTGCATAAAATAGTCAAAGTAATTAGATATTCGTGGTTATCCATATAGATAGTATCTTTGTTTTTGTGGTATTATTTAGGGCTGAAATATTGTTATTTGCCGTCGGTAAATGTTTTCGGTTTACAAGAAAAATGCTTTTATTTAACTGAATTTATATAGCTTTTGTAGCTTTTGATAGAATAAATACTTTCTTTTGTATTGTTATCTACCATTTTAAAGGCTGTTCCATCATAAATTGATAAGTTGAGCTTTTGACGAAGCATGTTGCTGATATTTTTTTGTAAGTTTTGACGAAGCTTGTTGTTAATATTTTTTTGTAAGTTTTGACGAAGCTTGTTGCTTATTAACCATTGTAGCTCTTTGACGAAGCATGTTGATAAGTAGTCTTCTGTAAATTTATAAAATAATAATAGCCGTGTGGTTTCCGGCAGAGTAGAATAGGACCACTCCAAGTCTTCACATGGATGTCGTAAGAGGCGAGTTACGAAATACAAGCTAAACAAAGCTCAAAAACATCAATGAGACCTCTCCAGCTCGTCTGGCCAGCGAGGAGAGTGTAGGCTAAATCCTCTGTCTGCTCTGGCCAAGTATGGCTCCGGTAGTACAGAGAGGGTCATGCTCCTGCAGTGGAGACTGAGAGGACCTGATGATGAATATCCAAGTAAACAATAATAGTTAATATGAATTTATCCATGTAGTAATAAAAATGATGTAATATTGTTGAGCTTAACAAAATATAGTATAGTTTTTAAATATTGGAAAAGAAAAAAGTCTTAATAATGTTCAAAATTCCTTCCCTTGAACCACAAGAAAATCGTCATTTTGTAAAAGTCAATATATAAACTTTAAAAAGTATGTATACGTTACCTTAAATTTAAAGAAAATCTCCCTATATTGGTTATCCCAAAATTAATGTATTTCATCAAAATTGATAACTTGAACACAACAAGCTTGGTAAACAACATCGCGTCCGTCACCGTCAGCCAAGTTCTGGCGAATCTGGCAACAAACTCCCCGACTTACAAGTCCAAATTTACAAAATCCAATCAAACCTTAATCTGCTAATCTTATTGTTTTAATACAATCAAAATTCCGCGGTCAAATTGGAGGCTGTTATTATTATTGGAATTCTAAATACCGCATGATTTTGAACATCTGAACTATACTGAAATCCTGGAATCACAATCCCTAATAGAATACAGAATTGCAGAAAGAAAAGGAAAAACGCGAAAAAAAAATTGACATTCTATAGAAATTCGCCCAGCTGACCGACGACTTTGTATGATAAGCCTAAATTTTTTTTTCAGTTTTCACTTTTTCTCTTACAATTCTATACTTCATTAAATACTGATTTCAGTATAGTTCATAGGTTCAAAATCACGCTTTAATATATTTTTTAGATTCAAAGTTTAAAATTAGAATCTAAATTCTTTGGTAATATTAAAGGATGTCGTGTTATTGTGATAAATAAAAATCACGTTATTAGTTTTCAACCATCGCTTTTTTATCAGTTTTTTTTTAAATTGAAAGTATAAAGGCATGTCAAAAAAAGAACGACCGACACCGCCACTTTTTGATTAGTTAAGGAATAAAAAAATATGATGTTACAAAGATACTATAATTAATAATATAACAATAAAGTAATTATACAAAATGTATAAAATAAAGAGTAGTAACTTCCTATCAAATAGTATTTAAAACTAGAGACCCGTTGCGGCGTCTAAACGCCGCTAGAATATGGAAATTCCGGTAGTGTAACAGAAAAGATCAAAGCAGAAAAGATATCACTTTATCGTTAAACAAATCGTAGAATTAAAATAATCCTTTTATTAAAATACAGTTTTTTCTTTTTTTTTTTTTGATTTTGTATTTCTTTAATCAAGACATGGATACTTATTTAAACTACTTAAAAAGACGAAACTAAAATAATACAAAAAAAAATAACCTACTTAAAAATATATATTTACAAATCGTACAGTCCCTCCAGATGCTCCCCTCTGGGCATCGTGCCCAAAAGGCTGGCAGCATTGCCTAATTGAATGGCAATGCTGATACGCTGAGCTAGGTAATTTCCAGCCCTTTGGTCACGAGATAAATATAAAGTTAAAAATATCAGACTCCTTGTAATAAATATTAAAGTATGTTAATGCAGTCGCTACATGTAGTATATTTGGTAGTAGATTAACATTTTATGGCAATGAAAAGATGAATTCTGGGTAGAAAAAGCGCATATTTTGGTTTCAAAGTACAATTGAAAGTGCAGTCAAAACTAAAGTAGGTAAGTAGAGCCGTTCTAATTTAGTGTTTTCTATTTTTGGTTATGGCCGAATATTTTTTGCTGTTTGGTGTTTATTGTAGGTAGTAGAGGCAGACAGTGTTTTTATTTTCATTATATTTACCCCCATTAAATATTATATCAATAGTAATAATTAATCTGTCAAGGTTGGTCATTGAGTAAATTACTTTGTTTTCAGAGATTTCGTGTTTCTAAGCTATACACATGACGCTAAAACTAAATTGACAATTTTTTAATTTTTTTGTATGTGTATGGATATATGTATGTTACGCCATAACTCTTCTTTATGAAACTTGGTAGATAAACATTTAGACGTACCGGACACAGGATAGGCTACTTAATTTGTTTCTCCAGTTATGATAAGACGTGGCCCCCATATAAATGAGTAATCTCCCTACGCGAATGAAGTCGCGGGCACTGCTAGTATTTTTATAATGCAGATACTCGCAGTCGGTTTACCAAAAGGCCTAATATCGTCGGCGTCCTGTGGCCACCAGCGTCACGCCTCTTGAGCAGCACCGCTCAGATAATATTCGGCGATATCATATCGGGACATGCAATTTGGCTATCGCTTTTGCAGAGTCATTGCATTTTTATACCTCTATGCATCGCTACCATGGTGGATTCAGTTTCTTATTATTTTGAATATGAAATTTCTTCCATGCTGGTCTGGGAGAAAAGAAAAATCGTAGAATGTACCAGCTGCTTCTCTTCCCGCGCAGATCGAGGGATTGAGCGAAAATCTACGGAATCATGTCAATAGGCGATGCGGCTAGCAACCCATCTCTATTTTGATTCCATTTTCCATCTACACGCCCTCCAACAGGCCAATAAGGCCAATAAGGTCTTATATACCTAGGCTCTGCCTACCCCGCAAGGGAAAAAGACGTGATGCTGTGTGTGAGTGTATGTTGAGTATGAAAAAGGCAGATAAATATCAGATTTTAAATTGATACTGTAACGTTAATGACTTACTTCGAATGAAGGTATTTTATCATCCGAGCATCATTAAGGTCAGGGGGTTGGCACCCCTGACCTTCCTCATCCTCATCCACTTGGCCAGTCGTTGCAGATATGGCATCAGGTACTAACGCTCGGCCTCCCGAGCTGCCACTTGCTTTTTCCCCCCATTCATCCAAGTGAGTAGTATCCTAATAACTTCATTCCTTAGGCAAGTTTCCTGGGTCGTAATAATAACATAACAATTAGTCCGTCAGTTAGATAATCAAAAAATATTGGACACGTATTTTTTTTTGTCAAATAAATAATAAATAATAAAGATAAAGCGCGTCAAAGTTCAGGAGTGGGGGCTCGTGACGTCAGTTTGCTAAAAATTGTAGCAAACTATGACGTCACACGGAACTTCAATGGCCTATATCTTTATCATTTTTTGTTTAATCGATATAAGAAAAAATACGTGGCCAATATTTTTTGAATATCTAACTAACGGACTAATTATATTTTTTTAGGAAACCTGCCTATTCATCAAATTCCTATCCCCCCCCCCAAGCTTAAAAATGCTTCCGCTGGGCAGCAGCGTCGGAAGCACAAGAAACAAATAAACTGTGCTCGCCAACCAACCTGCCAAGCGTGGTCAGTATGGCCAAAATGCTATGTAAAAATCAAAGGGTTGGTTGCCTTCTATTTTTGTTCGATTATTTTGTTCGATCCCCGGCCAGGTCAAGATGGAAAATGATCTTTTTCAGATGGGCCTGGGTCTTGGATGTTCATCTATATATGTATTTATTATAAAATATAGTATCGTTGAGTTAGTATCCCATAACACAAGTCTCGAACTTACCTTGGGGCTAGCTCAATCTGTGTGATTTGTCCCAATATATTTATTTATTTATTCTATTCCACAAACATATTTCTTCATAATGGTGAAGCATAAACATAATACCTATTGACTAAAATATCTCATCATGTTTATCATAAGGTTGTTGACCAAATTCTTCTATGTACTGTCCAGAAGATGGATTACTGAAATAACTGATGTCATGTCACAAATATGACTAAAGCTAACAATTTTCCTCAGTTCAAAAGCCTGGTGACCACTCATCCATCTACTTATTTACATACCTATCGACTTACAAGTGGCCCGTTTGACACCTTGTAGTAAAACTACCGGAAACTGACTCACACATTCAAAAATCAACCTTATGTGATTTTGAATAGACTTAAAATTTCTCTGTCAAAGTTGGTGAGAAAAGTTAAAGAAAATTTACGAAGTTCTACAATCGAAAATGTGTTCTAATACATTGTTTTAAAATTGAATTTGGCTTGTTGTTTTTGGTAAATGTTAGGCAACAATATCGTCTATATACAGCCCGCACGTCCTTTTTAGATTAGATAAAGGCACCTGAAACGAAACGACACCAATACGGCTAATGATGTCGATAGTGGTCGGCAATTAATTTGATAAAAAAACCGGTTGGGCGTTACGGTACTTGTTTTGGAGCTCATCTATATACCGATATAAAATATGCTTTAACCTCGTAAAACCCAAGCTTAAGATTTACCTTTATGAAGTGCGACCCAGTGTCCTCAGACGAGGGCAAAAAAGTTGAAAGGTTTCAGACCCAAGCCGATTTTTATTAAAATGAACCCAAAATATATGCAATACTACATTGGGACTTATTGATGGCTTCATTAATACTATGTATGATTATTTTGGGATATTTAAAAATTCAATATATTTTGTTCTTGCATGAGGACATTGGGTATTACTTGCAAACGTGTCCTTGATTTATTTGTTCTCATGTGAGTACAATGGTTTATAATTAATAAATTTAAAAAAAAAACTATTTTCAAACCTTTTATTTAATAAATGAACATAAACGGAACTGCAAATGAAAAAAATCTAAATCATAAATCTTCTACATCCATTTTGAATTAAGCAACATTTTAATCTTGTCTAGGTAGATACTTATAATTATAATTTAAATGCTGTATTTTAATTTCAATGCTGTAGTGACCATGAAGTACTAAACTTAACATTTAGGTATAATGTGGCTAGGATATTCTGCATTTTGTGTCCCAGTCGAGTTAGCTATGCGTCTTCTGCCCTACTTCTACCATGAGGAATTCCACATTAAGCTGATGCAGTAGTTTCAGCTTCGCGTTCCGATTTTGATGAGCAGCTGTTATCTCGGTCCTAGGTAATTCCGAACTCAGAATATAAGCCGTTATCTTGCCGACCCCTAGGTCAGACCTTGATGATTCAGAAACTGAAGAATGTACCAATCCAGATCTTCAATTTCTGATTCATATAACAAGTCCTCGATTTCATAATTTTTCAAATCTGCAACAAAATATAAAAATAAGTAATATATTTTTGTAATGTAATTAAAACCCAATGTGATCAAGTAATCACATAAAAAAATAGAAGTAACGCCCGCTGTGATCAGGCGAGTACATATTTTTTCAATAGTACATAAATATGCATTACAGTTACATTGAAACCAAATAGTATTGTATTTGAAAACTAGTACATATAAGTCACTTATTTATCAACACTGATTAAAAAATAAATCGTCGATGACTGAAATAAATTAAGATTATAACTCACCTCTTCGACGTGGACACTGCATGTTTGCCATTTTGGTCAAAAAGGACTAATTTCACATCATTGGTCAAAAATTTCATTTACATCAAATTGACGTTTATGTTTCGACCAACCAGAGGACAACAACTGACAGATCATTTACGCGCTAAATTCAAGTATCTTGGATTTTTTTATTTTGTCCTCAAGTGATCACAGTGGGTAATAACGTTGATAAAAAATATAAGTTCTTGGGTCCGAACGCTTTCTTTTTTTTGGCCTCGTCTGAGTTCATTGGGCCTTACGAGGTTAAGTTATACTTAATTTTATGATCCACTAGCTTTCGCCCGCGGCTCCGCCCGCGTTAATGTCGATCCCTCGGTAATAGTTTTTCCCGGGATAAAAGGTAGCCTATGTCCTTCTCCGTACTCCAGAGAACTTGTATGCAAAATTTCATGATGATCGGTTCAGTAGTTACGGCGTGAAAGCGTAACAAACAAACTCACTTTCGCATTTATAATATTAGTAAGAAGAAACAGCCTCCGTGGTCCAGTGGTTAAGGCGTTTGCCTGTTGACCCGGGGGTCGTGGGTTCGATTCCCACCGGAAGCATACTTTGTTTAGTTGTTTCCAGTTTGGTTAGGACATTGCAGGCTTGAATCACCTGATTGTCTGATAATAAAGATGATTCCGTGCTTCGGAAGGCACGTTAAGCCGGTGGTCCCGGCTGCCATCTGGTAGTCGTTACAGGAACCACGTCAGTGGCCGAGAGGCGGTTCCGAAGAACTCTGACACCAGGGTGTGCATGGTCGATTGACCGTGACACCTACTCGAAATGATGATGAATATTAGTAAGGATAAGGATACTACTCTTATTAAATTAAGGTGAAAAAATTTCAAGCGGGCGGTATTTGTTTTTGTTTGTTCCAATCCCGCAAAAAAATTGCACCATATTTTATTTCTTAATTTAATAAGAGTATATTAAAATAGCATTGTGAATGCAAAATATACCTAACACTTAAAAATATATGGCCCTAGTAGTACAGAGAGGGTCGTGCTCCTGTAGTGGAGACTAAAAAGGCCCTGATGATGATGATGACGACTTAAAAATATCCATACTAATATTATACATTGTCCCAATGCTGGGCAAAGGTCTCCCCCATTTCCTTCCAAACATCGCTATTTTGTGCCACAGCAGTAGGACAATATAGGTAATAAAAAAAAAATATATTAAAAATGTGAAAGTGAGTTTGTTTGTTAGTTTTTTTGTTACGCTTTCACGCCGTACTTCGTAATAGTTCACCGATCATCATGAAGTTTTGCATACCCGTTATTTGAGGAACATAGGGAAGAGAAGAACATAGGGAATATTTACCCGCGTTACCGAGGGAACAACATTAACGCGGGTAATTACAATTTCTCGGAATGAAATGTACTTACGTACGTACGTCCTTCTCCGGGCCTGATCAAATTTCACTCAAACTCGTTCGATGGTTGAAGCGTGAAGAGGTGACAGACAGACAGAGTTATTTCGCAGTTATAATATTAGTATGGAGTATCATTAATGGATAATATTACTGCAATGATTACTTAAATTCAGTAATATTTTTTTATTAATACAGTTTACTTCAACTATAACGTGTAAATGCGTTGTATGCATTGGAAATTGCCCGTCAATTTCCCACAGCGTTCCCGGAACGGGGGCTATTTTGTAAACACGCTCGCGTCTAAAGAAGGTCTAGGACTTTGATGTTTACTCTAGTGATGGGATGTTTAAAGTGTGTTTAGTTTTTAAGAACTCGTTTTTTACTTAAAACGGTACTGCACGAAATTGTGAAAATTTACGTGTTTTCAAATCACTGGTACTATGCGCTGAATTAATAAAATACATCAAAAGTATTTGTATAATTTAGGTCGATTCTCGAACAAGATCGGCCCCTTTGTTGGAATTTGAAACAGATACACATGAAATTTAAAAATGATATATATATATATATAAGTTATGATGTCTAAACACATTTTTCTTCGAAAACTTTGTAATTATTACGTCTAAAACAATAATTCTCACATGACAATATTTATATTTACATCTCGGAGGTCGCCCACTTTCTTATTTTGTATAAAAATTTACATATGAAAATATTAAGACTTTTCATCTTTTTTCCTAATCGCCTAATGATTCAAGATTCAAAGATTTATTCAGAAAATAGGTTTTCTCAGGCACTTTTTCACGTCAATTCACATTTTAAATAATACTTACTATATTATATTCAAATTATTACCTAATTATTATTCAAAAGCTACAAACTACTAGCGTTTCGGAACCGACCACTGCAGAGAATAAGATGAATGGTTCTGCGCAGCCTAATGCCTTGCGCAGTAGCGACGTTTTACAACGAAAATATGTTACTATCTACAGTAAAAAAAGCTTTATAATTAATTTTATTCTAGGTCCTAATAAATATATACGGACAAATCACACGAATTGAGCTAGCCCCAAGGTAAGTTCGTGACTTGTGTTATGGGATACTAACTCAACGATACTATATATTATAACAAATACATATATAGATAAACATCCAAGACCCAGGCCAATCTGAAAAAGATCATTTTCCATTTTGACCTGGCCGGGGATCGAACCCGGGCACTGCGTGTCGCAGGCTGGCGTGTTAACCACTGCGCCACGGGGCAGTCCGATAGAAAGAATAAAAGAATGTCTGGTAAAAATCGGTTTACGGATGATAATTTTACACCTGTAAAGAGCTGCAAGAGTTCCTCCAGAATTCTAAAGTGAACACCAAACTTTTGTACTTTCCAAAACTAATAACGAATCGCGACGCGTTGATTCTCTGGTCTTATTCGACAATATGTGAACACACATCGACAAAAAAACACCCATAGAACACATCCCTAGTGTCCGAGCTAAGCACGCCGGCGTTATTTCCATAGCTAATTGCAAATTGCGACGCGCTGACACTCTGATCTTCTTCGACAATGTGTTGTAACCTCGGCTTCGGTCGCAGTTATATATTAAGCCGACAAACATGTTTCAAATTTTATACCATGGTGTGGTGTAAAGAGCTTCAAGAGTTCCTCCAGAATTCTAAAGTGAACACCAAACTAAAGCACTATATCTTAATGAATAGGTATATATAGACAAAACGGTGTCACCTCGATATATTGTAGCAGCAAAGCTACTATTGCCTCTTTTTTTTTTAAAGCCTTCTATAACGAATTAAAAAGAGATGCATTATGCATTGAACGTTTCACTTTTTATGGTACATCTACGTTTAGTAGCTTCTTTGTTGCGATCAATATTAAACAATACCTCGATAAAACACTTCAGACATTAATTTATATAAATACATGTATTGTAAAATAAGAAGGCCAGTACACGAGCAACTATTTGTATATTATGCTAATATAATATACAAAGTAAATAGAAGATTTACTTCAGGCACCTTATCTTTATGACGGGAAAACCGAGTATGTATTTGTATTGACATTGTGAATATGTAACTTTCTTGTCTGATGGGAGATGGTACAATTATATGTCAGATTATTTAATTGACCATACGAACGCAATACGTAAGCAAATTAAATCAATTCAAATACCATTTATTCATCACTAGCTGTTGCCCGCGACTTCGTCCGCGGCAATTTCTGTTATTATGATTAATATTCTTTTTTTCTTAGTTTAGATGAATAATTTTCCCCCGTTTTCAAATCATTTTTTATTGATGCTTCGCTCATATTGGTTGCAGCTTGATGTTTAATAGCCTAAAGCCTTTCTCAATAAATGGACTATCCAACACAAAAAGAATTTTCCAATTTGAACCAGTAGTTCCTGAGATAAGCGCGTTCAAACAAACAAACAAACAAACTCTTCAGCTTTATAATATTAGTATAGATATATGCAGATAAGATACTTACATATTATTGGTGAACGTTAACATTTATTATACAACGAAATATTGTTGACATGTGTACGTCAGTCCAGCCGGCCTATTTGCTAACTTAGGGTAGATACGTCTTAATAGTCACTTTAAAATACATTACGTGTTAATATATAAAATATTTTAAATAAAAATAGTCAATCATACGAAAGCCGCAATGTATTTTGAAATGACTATTAAAACGTTGTACACTGAGTTAACAAATAGGCCGGCTGCTGTTCTTCTAATACAGGTCGCATTTCTCAACCGTTTCTCGAGTCATTTGTGCACAGGTTGGATAATTTGCATTAATAGAATTTAATTTTTTATTGCATGGAACTTTTAATCGATTTAATTTTAACCATTTTTTTTTTCAAAATGACAGAATTTGCTACTGATGACCTAAGTGCCGTTGGGTTCTATGGCACCTAGCACCATTAAGATTCGTTAATTATAAGACTCGCGTGGTCTACAGCTAAGAGAGCCACTATTTATTTAATACAGAGAGAGAGTTTTGTTGCTGAGAATAAAATATTAGAAGAGAGCACTTCCATAATAACAAAAAAATATTTATAAAATTCATCCCAAGTGTCCGAATTAAGCATGCTTGCATAATCTCCAAAACTAATAACAAATTCCTTGAGTTGAATCTCTGGTTTTCTTCGATAATATGGTGATATCCATATCGACAAAAAACTCCCACAAAACACTACCTAGTGTCCGAGCTAAGAACACCCCCGTACTTTCCAAAACTAATTACAAATTGCGACGCGTTGATTCTTTATTCTTCTTCGACAATACGGTGTCCACATCGACAAAACCCATCGATAAAACACACCCCTAGTATCTACTAAGCACTCTAGCATTGTTTCCATAGCTAATTGCAAATTGCGACGCGCGGACATCTGACACTAGTCTTCATTCACAATACGCCCGCGTACTTTCCAAAACTAATTACGAATCGCGACGCGTTGATTATCTGGTCTTCTTCGACAATATGGTGTCCACATCGACAAAACCCATCCATAAAACACACCCCTAGTATCTACTAAGCACGCTAGCGTTGTTTCCATAGCTAATTTTAAATTTGAGACGCGCGGACACCTGACACTCTGGTCTTCTTTCACAATACGCCCGCGTACTTTCCAAAACTAATTACGAATCGCGACGCGTCGATTATCTGGTCTTCTTCGACAATATGGTGTCCACATCGACAAAACCCATCCATAAAACACACCCCTAGTATCTACTAAGCACGCTAGCGTTGTTTTCATAGCTAATTTTAAATTTGAGACGCGCGGACACCTGACTCTCTGGTCTTCTTTCACAATACGCCCGCGTACTTTCCAAAACTAATTACGAATCGCGACGCGTTGATTATCTGGTCTTCTTCGACAATACGGTAGTTTCCACATCCACAAAACCCACCCATAAAACACACCCCTAGTATCTACTAAGCACGCTAGCGTTGTTTCCATAGCTAATTGCAAATTGCGACGCGCGGGCACCTGACACTCTGGTCTTCTTGCACAATACGCTTGCGTACTTTCCAGAACTAATTACGAATCGCGACGCGTTGATTATATGGTCTTCTTCGACAATATGTTTGTGTCCACATCGACAAAAAAACACCCATAGAACACATCCCTAGTGTCCGAGCTAAGCATGCCCGCGTTATTTCCATAGCTAATTGCAAATTGCGACGCGCTGACACTCTGATCTTCTTCGACAATGTGTTGTAACCTCGGCTTCGGTCGCAGTTATATTTTAAGCCGGCAAACATGTTTCAAACTTTATATCGAACACGGAACTTAGAATTTTACAGTTTTACATTATAATGTGCTAGTACTTACATAATCTTTCAAATTAAAAAGCTTTTATTTATTATGAACAAATGGTAATACTTCGAAGAATACTTCGGTTATTAATCTCCAAAAATTTTAATAATTTAAATAAATCCGTTCCGCTATATTTTAAATAAATTTTATAAATATACATGGAAAAATCACCTAGGTAAGTTCAAGAGTTGTGTTATGAAATACTTTCTCACCGATACTATATTTTATAACAAATACATATCTAGATAAACACCTTTTCACGTCAATTCACATTTTAAATAATACTTACTATATTATATTCAAATTATTACCTAATTATTATTCAAAAGCTACAAACTACTAGCGTTTCGGAACCGACCACTGCAGAAAATAAGATGAATGGTTCTGCGCAGCCTAATGCCTTGCGCAGTAGCGACGTTTTTGAACCCGCTTGACAACGAAAATATGTTACTGTCTACAGTAAAAAAAGCTTTTTAATTAATTTTA
The DNA here is from genome assembly GCA_947532085.1 of Elegia similella. Taxonomy (NCBI): domain Eukaryota; kingdom Metazoa; phylum Arthropoda; class Insecta; order Lepidoptera; family Pyralidae; genus Elegia; species Elegia similella. Next base: position 3,161,158 of record OX383940.1, read on the forward strand.
TTCTAGGTCCTAATAAATATATACGGACAAATCACACGAATTGAGCTAGCCCCAAGGTAAGTTCGTGACTTGTGTTATGGGATACTAGCTCAACGATACTATATATTATAACAAATACATATATATATAAACACCCAAGACCCAGACTAATCTGAAAAAGATATGTTTCCTCTTTACCTGACCGGAGATTGATCCCGGGACTTGTGGTGTGGCAGCCTGACAAGATTATCTCTAGGCCACAGAGCTCCTCAAATATATAACCAAACACCATTCATAGAAAAGTGTAAGGGCCTAGCTACACGGACGATAGATACCCAACCCAATAGTTTAGTCGACTGACAAAAATCTTTGCTCTACTATTTGGGGTGCCCATACATTGAACAGTTGAGTCGATGCCATGTGTGGTGCGCACTCCAATAGTAGTGTATAGATTTTAGTCAACCGACTAAACTATTGGGTTGAGTAACTATCGTCCGTGTAGCTAGGCTCTAATTTTAGCACTGTCGGCACTTCTAAAGACGCGGTCAAACGATACATTTAATTATAAAATATGAAATACTTTCGGATAACATCCTAAATACACAGATCCAACGTGAAGATATTCGGAGTAAACCAAGTAGCTAGCAATAGTAATTGGCAGAAAAAAACACAAAGAAACCGCCGAACCGACCATGCGATGATGGATCTTCGAAATTTAACACTATTATTTGATTAAAAAATACCATTATTCGGCCAAGATTGTGCGAGATTCCATTTTTAAACGTTGTCCGCTAAGCAAACACGGTAGATCAATTTTTTTATACAATTTTTCGCGGTTCGCCGCATTTTTTGAAAAGGATCCCGAGATGAAATGCTAAGATATTTGAACGCCGCGGAACGAAATTTTATTGTATTCTAAGCTTAATGGAACTGATAATAAGGGTTGTTTTTCGGAATTGTGTGTGTAATTGATAATTGAAGAAATGTGAAAATCGTGTTAAAGCTCCACGGTAGCCTTATTATTTGTGGGCGGTTTGCCTTAATTTTTTTGTGCTTAGAATATACTTTTTTTTTATTTTAACGTTTTTGGAGTTAGGTCATAGAAGAGCCATCTGGATCTACTGATATATTAACTAGCTTGTCCATGCGACTCAGCGTTAATAATAGCCTGTGTGTTTTTCTTATGTAAATACCAGAAACTTTATCGGTATCCAAATAGAGATTTCTGTTTTAAAAGTAAAACAGAAACCGAGGTAACACTTTCAATCCGTTTTCAAAAATACCGGTGAATAAGTGTTACAGTCAATAAGGTTTGCATTGGCATAATTATGCAACAGCTCACGCACACATGCCTATATTGATACGAATTTTATCATTTCTTTACCCATTACTGGGTCGACTAGGCAACAATACACCAAGGCCACGTTTTGCGTCTATGTCGGTGGTAAACGGATACAAAATAGAGAAGGTTAGCTAGCCATATCGCCTATTGACATGACTCTATCCTTTTTTGCCTATTCCCTCAACTGGCTTTTACGGTCTGTGTGGGAAAAGAAACAGCTAGTACATAAATAATTTTAAAATATCATCTTTATTGAAAAAAAAATGAATTAATAATCAAAGTCTTATGACTGTTTGCGGCCTCTACCAAGGATTCTTTGTTCCATGGGAGGATATTGCCATACTCACCACGTTTGGCAGGCGGGTTGACACGGGTGCAGTATCATTGGCTTATTGTGCTTCCGACGCTGCTGCCCATCGAAAGCATCTGTAGTTAACTTAAATATTTTGGAAGAATCTTATACGGAGCTATCAAGATTGTTACAACAAAATTGCCTACATTTTTGTAAAATTCAGACTTGTTTATTCCAACTACGAATCCTACCCACATATCTTATATAAAATTAAAAAAATAAACATGTTGAGTTTAAGCTACCGTTTCTTCTTGCACCATATTTATTCAATAACTTCAATCGAGCGATCTCCACAAACTTGGCCAATCTAAACAAACCCCTATTGTACATTTTGCAATAGTAAATAACACAGCTGCAAAAATAAAAATTCGTGAACGCTACATTTAATATTATGCTACAAAAGTTAGCCTTTAAAATTATCGATAGACACATCACATATAAACTCAGAGAAGGTTAGGGGTGTCATCCTAAACTGCCTGTCTGTAGGTTGCAGGTATCGGTAACACGTTCCCGGCCTTGCAAGATGCTACTTGATTTCGCCTATTCATCCGTGAAGTGAGTAGTATCCTAATAATTCACCTCCCAAATCTAACAAATAGGCTAGTTTCCTAAAAAAATATAATTAGTCCGTCAGTTAGATATTCAAAAAATATTGGACACGTATTTTTTCTTTTGTCGATTAAACAAAAAATTATAAAGATAGCCCTTTGAAGTTCCATGTCACGTCATAGTTTGCTACAATTTTTAGCAAACTTTGACGTCACGAGCCCCCACTCCTGAACTTTGACGCGCTTTATCTTTATTATTTATTGTTTATTTGACAAAAGAAAAAATACGTGTCCAATATTTTTTGATTATCTAACTGACGGAAGAATTGTTATGTTATTATTACGACCCAGGAAACTAGCCTATTCCTTCCTTCTCCAGCTTAAAATGCTTTCGATGAGCAGCGTTGTAAGCACAAGAAGCCAAAGAAACTACGCTCGCCAATCCGCCTGCCAAGCGTGGTAAGTATGGCAATATCGAAGCAAGAATCCTTGGGAGATTTATTTATTTATTTATTTATTGAAATTACACACAGATTTACAGTTAAATAGCCAAAACATCTGCATGTTAAATGTTAATTTTTACATAAGTCACTACTTAAAGATAAATCAAAATAATTAAAAGAAAGTGCATCAGAATTCGTTAAATTATAAATGTCAGTTACAATTAGAATTTGAAAGAAATAATATTATATACAAATATAGTCAGGTTGCTAAAAAAAAAAAAAAAACGTTATTTAGAAGTCAAATAATAAAATTTAAAGAATTAAGATACAAAAATAACTTATTTATAAAAATATTAATAGAATCATTGAAAATGTCAATATCAATTTGTTGAACGAGCATGTCACCGAGAAATTGCAGAGCTCTTGCAGTTGGAGCGTTTTTTGCATAGTTAGTGCGAACTACCGGCGCGGCGAACAAACGCGGCGCTCTGCGTGGTGCCACAGCCGCTGCACCACCGCGGTGCCATCGCACTGGGACACGCAGCCCAAATTGCTTCAATGCTGGTGCATTCGTAATCTTACGGCTGCTATTCAATAAGAAGTAGTAATGTATTAACATCAGCATTTTTCTACGAAGAATCAAAGTGTTGAGGCCTACTGCACCCGATACATACATGGAAGGAAAAAGATATGGATAATATCCGTAAGTCCTCCTGTACAACCAGCGAGCAAATTTTCTTTGTATTTTTTCGATCATAAGGGCATATGTGCTTTCATATGGATCCCAGATGATCGCTCCATACTCTAACTTACTCCGCACATAAGCGTTGTACAGTGTAATCGCTACTTTTGTGTCCTCAAACTGCGACGCTACCCTTAATATAAATCCAAGAGCTTTAGATGCCACTTTACAAATATTAAATATGTGATCGTGGAAATCTAACTTACTATTAAGGGTAACACCGAGATCACAAATTTCTGAAACACGTTGAATGGCACTGCTGTTGATATGGTAGTTGGCGCTTATTGGTGATTGGGAACGACTAAACGTGATTGTTTTACACTTATCTACGTTGAAACAAAGATGATGTGAACGACTCCATTCTAAAACAGCATCAATATCCCTTTGCAACTTAGCCGTGTCTGCCTCGCAGCTCACACCAAGAAACAGCTTTAGATCATCTGCAAATAGCAGACACTTGGCTGATGAAACAACTCTAGGAAGATCGTTGATCATTATGAGGAACAATGTAGGACCCAACGTACTTCCCTGGCTAACTCCTGATCTGGTGTAGTAGGTTTCAGAAGTGAAATTACCCAGCTTAACTCTTTGGGACCTATTAGACAGATAGCTGGCGAAAAATTTGAGAAGCTTAGGGGTAAATCCAAGGACTGAACACTGCTGTAAGAGTACGTCGTTATCCACTAAGTCAAAGGCCTTCTGGTAATCAAAGTAAGCAGTATCAACTTGCCTTCCACTACTCATTTCATTAGTAACATAATCAACCAAATTGATGAGATTTGTAGTCGTGGACTTGCCTCTTCGGAATCCATGTTGAGCATCATCAAACCAAGAATCAATTTGCTGACGCAGACGAGTATCAATCAGGCTCTCAAAGATTTTATTAAATATGGACATGACCGCAATTGGGCGAAAGTTTGTGATATCATCAAAAGAGCCTGTTTTATGGATGGGTGTTACATTACTCGTCTTCCAAACACAGGGGTAAGTACAAGTTTGTAGAGCGAGATTGTAGATATACAGGAGTGGAGTTCTCAGCACTTCCAGGCAGTCTTTGATAATAAAGGCTGGTATACCATCAGGGCCAGGTGAAGAATGGGATCTTAATTTCTTTACAGCGGTGGTTACATCCTGATAATCAACACTCGTGATGCTGACATGCTGCGAAGAGCAAGGCATAGAAGCGTAACCATCGGCATCGCTCGCATTGAGCTTAGGACGGTTGGGTCGAAAGACAGCACTGAAATATTCAGCAAACCCATCGGCAGCCGCTTGACCTGTCAGAGTTTGACCATTGTAGGTATAGGTGGTACAGCTCTGCCTATTCTTTCGCTTGTTTTTTATGTACTGCCAGAACTTAGACGGATTTTCGATCATTGCTTCCTGTGTAGCTTTCATATGTCTAGTATACGCTATGTCAATAAGCTGCTTAACTCTAGCTCTATAGAATCTAAACATCTCTTTGTTGAATTCTTTACCTTCTTTTTTGTGTCTTTTATGATGAAAATGTTTTTTCTTGATGTCACTAATTATTTCGGCTGTAAACCACGTCGGGTAATTATAACGATTTCTTGTTTTGGTCAAGTTTCTTTGAGGTACATGAGCTTGTAAACAATGATTGATTTTGCCGTATAAAGAGTCAACAGCCAAGTCAACATCTGATTTATTTGTAACCTCAGACCAGTCTACCCCAGCTAAGGATGAATACAGACCATGGAAATCTGCTTTAAAGAAGTTCCACTGTGGTAAAGGATTTGGTGTAGAGTCTGGAGGAGTCACAGCTATGCTTTCCTTAAGTATGAAATTAACTTCAACGTCCAATGGCGGATGAAGGATATCCATTGGCACTAAGTGGTGACAGGAAGAGGCAACCGTGACATTCTTGGGGGATTGCTCGCTCAACACTAGGTCTAACATTACACCAAACTGGTTGAATACAGAGCTATGTTGATTTAAATTACAGAAATCCTTAAATATTTCAAATTGTTGTCTCACTTCTACTGTACACGAATTAAGGTTAAAATCGCCTACAATTAGCACTTCCAGGTCAGGATATTTACATACAACGTTTTCCAAGCAACTAAGTACATTCAAATATCGGTCTCTAGAATACCCTGGAGGAAGATAAACGACACAGCATATAAATCTTAATAATTTAGAGGTCACTTCTACAACTAGTAATTCCTTGTCATCAGAAAGCCCGTCAATACTGGTGATCATTTTTAAGTTAAAACAGTCTCGAGCAGCCAAGAGGACACCACCATACCCCGACTCCCCGCCGCGATCATTGCGCAGAACCGTATAACCAGGTGGAAAGATTTTGTCCAGCAGTGGACTGTTTGTTGCTGTAATAATGATGACACACATCACTTTTATTTTTTCCTTCATCATAAGGCTTTTTCTGCATTCACAATGCTTTCTTATTTCTTAATTTAACTTCCATGCTGGTCTGGTAGAAAAGAAAAAACGTAGAATGTACCAGCTGCTTCTCTTCCCTCCTTGCTTCAGGCGCAGATCGTGAAAGATGATCGAGGGAATGGACGAAAATATGAGCTTTCGCCCGCAGCTTCGCTTGCGTCAACATCGTTCCCTTGGGAACAGTACTTTTTAGTGGAATAAACAGTACTTCTCCGTACTTCTCCGTACTCCTTAGAACTTGTATGCAAATTTCATGATGATCGATTCAGTAGTTACGGCGTAAAATCGTACGGCGACTTTACTACACATAGAAAGTTGGTCCCCGGTAACTAAAAATCAATCCACTTGATAAATTTTTATTGAAAAACTTAATAATAAGCCGTACGCAAAATCTATACACCTTCTTGGTTAAGATTTTTTTTTCTGAAAAGTGTTTTTTACGACTTCAAAAAAGGTTGAGGTTATCTACATGGTTGTGTTTTTTAAAATGTTTAGCGTATAATTCCGTCATTTATACAGCAATTTAAAAAAGTGTTCCTATTTAAATTTCAAGAAAATCGGTTTTATTAAAGTCGGTTTTTTTAATTGAAAGATTATTAGCGTTTTACATTACAAATTACTACTTTTACTATCTACTGGTAAGAAGCACTAACCGAGCCATTTACTTATTTTGTTTGCTTGTGAATCAAGACAGATGGTATAGAGAAAATTACTGGTAAGTTTTACCTCAAACGCACTCACGTTATCACACTCGTAAGCATCGCCTAAAGCCACTTGAAACAGCCTACACGTGTCGAAGGCTAATCCAGAGATTACTCCATAATCCGACCACCCAGGCGACCATTATACTGCCCACAGAAATAGTACCCCCATTATTACAGAATAGAACACATAGGTGCCCTTATTATTTAGCCCCATAAACCCGGACCACCAAGGATCGCTTTTTGCATCGCGCGTGATTTTTGGCGAGTTTTGAATTTAGTTGTCCTTTTGCTCAATGATTCTATTGTGGTAACGCTAAATGATCTTAAGCCGGCGATTGATTGCAAAAACTGCAAAAAGGTGCGCATTCGGATTTATGCAACTTGAAAATTTTAATAAAAAATGGCCAAGTGTAGGTTGTATTAGCACAAGAACCAAGAGTTCCGTACCACAGTACAATATTTAACTTCAAAATCCTTTTCTTAGGAGAACTCTGATGTAGGTACATATAAACTCGTCTAAGCTTCCTTTTCCTCCAAGTTAAGCAAAATCTTTTCAACACGAAAATTTTTGTTCTTAGCCATTGCGGCTTGACGTCTTAGTCATAAATAAACAGCAACTATGATGATATAAACAAAAAAAAACGCCAAAAAAATACTGTTCGTGTACAGGACACGCCTTTAGATTTTATAGCCGTAATAGACATACATATTGTGCTCGCTCCGTGGCGCAGTGGTAAACACGCCAGCCTGCGACACGAGAGCCCCGGGTTCGATCCCCGGTCAGGTCAAGATAATGGAAAATGATCTTTTTCAGATTGGCCTGGGTCTTAGATGTTTATCACCCGCAGATGAATATGTTTTTTTTTTATGTTATAGGACGGCAAACGAGCAAGCGGGTCACCTGATGGTAAGTGATCACCGCTGTCCATGGGCAAGTGCAACACCAGGGTGTGACAGGTGCGTTGTCGGCCTTTTGGGAAGGATATGGGGAGGGGAGGAGGAAGGATGGGCCTCCTTTCTCTCACTCACCGAACGAAGCATAGAAGCGGTAAAGCTTCTACTCAGACGTCGATTTTCTGTGAGAGTGTGGTACTTCCCCGGACAACTCGGACAAGCCAGCCCATTCATGCTACTAGCAATTCATTTTTCCGGTAGCGTGACTCTACCACAACTATAAATGTGTATTCATTTTTTTTGTAAAATATATGGTCTTAATGGGCTATGGTTACTTAGCACCGTTGACAAGTGAAAATAAAAAGGAAAAGACGCGGGAACGTTAGTTAATTGCTTTATTAGTTTTTTTATGTTATTTTTTTACTACTCGTCCGGCAATCCGTAACATTCCGGTCTCTGCAGTAATGTACTATTACCGAAACTACAACTCGTATTCGAAATCGAAATATCGTATGACAATACAATTAACAAACTATCAAAAATATTCCCTCGCGAAAAAACAAATGAAATCACAACGTAATAATCATATCCTGTGACATCGCATATATCAATAACGCTAATGATGGTCCAACTGACAAACGTACAATCTATCCACCAAGTTTGCTAGACTCTATTTCTATTACCGCGAAATTTTCATCCCTATTCCTTATGTAATAAAATCTATTATGGGTTGCAGTTTTTGTACTGTTTGGTGACAACTTTTGTGTCGGTCTGTACGTTGTGTTATTGCTCGTTCGGACGTATGCAATGCGTATTAATGATGGCAGACACATCAACGATTAGTATCCATCTGTTAGCTTCCTAATTCCCAGAGGAAAAATCTGGTACAGTCTTCACACAGATCATTATTCGATACTGGACTGATTGCTGATCCTCGTTTTCCCTTATTTGAACGAAATTCAATAGTCTAAGTATGTTTTAATCATAAATTAACAGCCTCCGTGGTCCAGTGGTTAAGGTGTTTGCCTGTTGACCCAGGGGGTCGTGTGTTCGATTCCCACCGGAAGCATACTTTGTTTAGTTGTTTCCAGTTTGGTTAGGACATTGCAGGCTTGAATCACCTGATTGTCTGATAATAAAGATGATTCCGTGCTTCGGAAGGCACGTTAAGCCGGTGGTCCCGGCTGCCATCCGGTAGTCGTTAAAGGAACCACGTCAGAGGCCAAGAGGCGGTTCCTAAGAACTCTGACACCAGGGTGTGCATGGTCGATTGACTGTGACACCTACTCGAAATGATGATGATGATGATCATAAACCTAAGTTCTAATTCGTCACATTCTAAAATTAAATTTATAAACACGAAACTTAGTTTTCAATTTAATCTTTTCACGTTATGGATATATTTAAAATGTAATAAACTTAATTTTTAAAGTAACATCATTGTTATTTCTGAATGTCAAAGGTATGGGGTGTCATCCTTAACAACTTGGCCGATGGTTGCAGGTGGCAAGTGTGGCATCGGGTACGTTACTTGCTTATCCCCCATTCATCTGAGTAAGAAGTATCCCAATATCTTCCCAGATCCAACAAATTCCTTTCCTTCCCCAGCTTAAAATGCTCCCGATGGCCAGTAGTGTCGAAAAAACAAGAAGCCATATAAACTGCGCTCGCGCATTCACCTGCCAAGCGTGGTGAGTATGGCATCCTTCAATGAGATTAAGAATCCTTCAGAGAAGCATTTGGCCAGCTCCATTTACGGCTGGAATGAAATGAGGCCAGCAGGAATAGTAAAATAGATCTTACAGATGAAATGTGACGTTCAATATTAGGTTGCTGAGAATAGTCACCTGTCTACTTATTTGTTAAGTAGCTCTGTAGCTGAAGACGACAACAATAAATATAAATATATACGGACAAATCACACAGATTGAGCTAGCCCCAAAGTAAGTTCGAGACTTGTGTTATGGGATACTAACTCAACGATACTATATTTTATAACAAATACATATATATATACACATCCAAGACCCAGGTCAATCTGAAAAATATCATTTTCCATCTTGACCTGGCCGGGGATCGAACCCGGTCACTCCGTGTCGCAGGCAGGCGTGTTGACCGCTGCGCCACGGAGCTAGTCAACAATGTCAAGTCACAATGGTCTTAAGCGCCATGGCGTCTTTAGGTCTTGCCGATTTCCGTCTTTTAAATACGTGGCAGGCGGACTTGGCAGGCGCGTTGGCGAGCGCAGTTTTTGAGGGCTTCTTGTGCTACCAACGCTGCTGCCCTTCAGAAGCATTTTTAAGTAGAGGAAGGATAGGAATTTGTTGAATTTGGGAAGGGAATGAAGGTATTGGGATACTACTCACTCGATGAATGGAGAAAATGCAAGTAGCGGCTTGGGTGAAAAAATTATCTGCTTTTTCATAAAAAAGTGGAAGGCCAAAATCTACGGAACAGCTGTTTTTTTTTTTGCAATTTCGGAGTTAGTCTCATAGTGAAAATTGTTTAGATTCGTGGTTAAATTTCACCCTGTATGTTTCGTTCGGTGAGTGGGAGAGCCGGAGACGGGACGGGACGGATGGGGGGAAGGAGGAGGATGCTCCTCCTTCCCCCCCGTGTCCTATCCCAATGTCTTCCCCTAACTCCTTGAAAGGCCAGCAACTCCCGTCACATCCTGGGGACAGTTGTCTCCATAGGCAGCGTTGGTCGCTTACCATCAGGTGACTGGCTTGCTCTTTTGCCGTCCTATTAAGTAACAAAAAAAAAGTAGAATGGCACCTATTATCAACACAGTAACCACATGACGTAATGTACCTGCCCACTCATGACTGAGCCCATTGCATAAATTAGTGCATGTCCTTTCAAAGCTGAAAATGTATGGAACTGGCACAATCGATATGTCAGGTACGAGGCAAGCGGGTGATTTTAGTTTTTTACCATTTTTAGGGTTTCATACCCAATGGGTAAAAAGGGCCTATTACTCAGCCTCCGATGTCCGTTCTTCCGTGTATCACGAGGTTGAATAAGTATAATTGATCCGTGGGAAACTAGAGAATATGTATATATGTTGCCGCTGTAACAACAAAGAGGAAATAAAAACCAGCCGATATGAACAGCTTTTTCTATGGGACCAAACTGGCAACTAATTTTTTTTTTGATATTTCCATACTAAAATGTTCCACTGGCTGGGCCATTTGTATGAAAATGACCCTTTATAGGAATGACGGATACGGGGTAATAAAGAAATTTACAAACATATAATACGCGCGAAACATATCACCCTACTTGGCAGTTGGGTAAAAAGTGTAATTATCATAATGACTAACTTTCGCCCGCAGCTCTGCCCGCGTAAATGACGATCCCTCGGGAATAGTAGTTTTTCCCGGGATAAAAGGTAGCCTATGTCCTTCTCCGTACTCCAGAGAACTTGTATGTAAAATTTCATGATGATTGGTTTAATAGTTAAGGCGTGAAAGCGTAACAAACAAACAAACTCACTTTCGCATTTATAATATTAGTAAGGATAAGGAAATAAGGATTACAGTGATTATATTTTTACTTTTAATATACAAAAGGTTACAGTAAATACTGTTGTATCTTAAACCACCACATCAAGGCGCCAAAATGGACAACTATTCCTATCATGATCATCATTTTGAGTAGGTGTCACAATCAATCGACCATGCAAACCCTAGCGTCAAAGTTCTTCGGAACCGCCTCTCGGCCTCTGACGTGGTTCCTTTAACGACTACCAGATGGCAGCCGGGACCAACAGGATCGTCTTAAATTTTTTTTTTTTTTAATTAATATATTCTGACAAATCACACAGATTGAGCTAGACCCAAGGTAAGTTCGAGACTTGTGTTATGGGATACTAACTCAACGATACTATATTTTATAACAAATACATATATAGATAAACATCCAAGACCCACACCAATCTGAAAAAGATCATTTTCCATCTTGACCTGGCCGGGGATCGTACCCGGGCGCTCCGTGTCGCAGGCTAGCGTGTTAACCACTGCGCCACGGAGCTGTCTCAAAATATCAGACAATCAGACTTTTCCTATGAGAACAATGCTAGAAACTAAAAAAAATCGATATGTTCATACAAATGCGTTCAGCTGGCCCCATTAGTATGGAAATGTAGAAAATATTTTTGAGTTCCCAGCATTAGTCCCATAGGAAAAGTTGTTCATTTTGATGCGCTGATTTGATACTTCAAGGGACAACGGTATTTACCATAACATCTTTTATTTTTAGGGTTCCGTACCCAAAGGGTAAAAACGGGACCCTATTAATTTCGCTCCGCTGTCCGTCTGTCTGTCTGTCTGTCTGTCTGTCTGTCCGTCTGTAAGTTGAAATTTTCACAGATGATGTATTTCTGTTGCCGCTATAACAACAAATACTATAAAATAGAATAAAATTAATATTAAAGGGGGCTCCCATACAACAGATATAATTTTTTTGGACGTTTTTATAGATAACGGTACGGAACCCTTCGTGCGCGAGTCCGACTCGCACTTGGCCGGTTTTTTATTTTAGCAGAAACTGAAAAATGTTAGTATCATCTAATTTACCCGTTTCCTAACACAATCCACAACAGTTGCATTGTAATGCGAAATAATGCTGTTGTAGGATAATTTAGTGACGAAAGGGTAACCGCAGCCTAATTGCGTCCATCCTAACTTGTGATATCAAGCTTAGGGCGGCTTCACATGAAACTTCACATCATCATCAGGTCATTTTAGTCTCCACTACAAGAGCACGACGATCTCTGTACTACTAGAGCAGCCAGAGGACTTGGCCTACACTCTCCACGCTAGCCAGACGGGTTGGAGAGGTCTCTCGGATATGTAAAAGCTTTGTTTTAGCTTGTATTTCCTAAGTCGCCTTCTACGACATCCACGGGAAGACTTGGAGCAGTCCTATTCTACTCTGCCGGAAACCACACGACTAAGCACACGGGAAACTTCACAGATTCTCAGCATTATGCGATAATTATTTATTTCTAGCCATCGTGTGTCCCACTGCAAGGCAAAGGCCTCCCTCTACTTTTTCCATTCAGTGGGGTCCTGCGTTATTTCCTTCTATGCATTCTTAAATTTCGTTCTGTATGACAATGTCTAGTCTCCTACAATGTCGAATGTGTTAAAAAGTCCAGTGTCAAACTACGTCCAGTTGCACAATGTTGTGTCTCAGAATGACTAATATTCCCAACAATCATGTGTCATATTATGTCCAGTCCCTTCAACGTCTAGTGTCTCAGAATGAACAATATTCAAATAATCTATTATCAGCTGAATTCTTAAAGACGAGCTGTTAGAATTGTCGATGATCCCGAGACTACAAAATGTATTCAACCCTTGAATGTCAGAAGAGATTTGCCTCTATTTTTGTGTTCTACCATTTCTATAATATCAGCCACATCGCGACATCGCCATATGCGATAATATTATAACTGAAACAATAGTCCCTCTATTTAGCTAGCCTTTACTTTACTACAACTTTACTTTAGGACAATTTAGTGTTGAATAGGTAATCTTACCTGATTGCATGTATCACAACTTATTTCATAAAGCTTAGGAATTTATCTGAGGAATTTACTATGACTACCTCTGTTGCCTAGTGTTCATCATCATCATTACAGCCACAAAAAGTCCACTGCTGGACAAGGGCCTCTCCCAAGGATTCCATGGAACGCCATGGGAGGATATTACCATACTCACCACGCTTGGCAGGCGGGATGGCGAGCGCAGTTTTTTTTTGGCCTCTTGTGCTTGTGACACTGCTGCCAATCGCAAGCATTTTTAAGCTGGGGAAGGATAGGAATTTGTTGGATTTGGGAAGGGAATGGTGGTCAGAATGACCAACATCCAAACAAACTATTATCAGCTGAATTCTTAAAGACGAGCTGTTAGAATTGTCGATGATCCCGAGACTACAAAATGTATTCATCCCTTGAATGTCAGAAGAGATTTTGCCTCTTTTTTTGTGTTCTACCATTTGTATAATATCAACCACATCGCGACATCGCCATATACGATAATATTATAACTGAAACTATAGTCCCTCTATTTAGCTAGCCTTTACTTTACTACAACTTTACTTTAGGACAATTTAGCGTTGAATAGGTAGCCTTGCCTGGTTGCATGTATCCCAACTTATTTCATAAAGCTTAGGAATTTATCAGAGGAATTTACTATGACTACCTCTGTTGCCTAGTGTTCATCATCATCATTACAGCTACAAAAAGTCCACTGCTGGACTTGTCCAGCCCAGAGGCTCTTGGGCCTCTCCCAAGGATTCCATGGAAGGCCATGGGAGGATATTACCATACTCACCACGCTTGGCAGGCGGGATGGCGAGCGCAGTTTTTTTTTGGCCTCTTGTGCTTGTGACACTGCTGCCAATCGCAAGCATTTTTAAGCTGGGGAAGGATAGGAATTTGTTGGATTTGGGAAGGGAATGGTGGTCAGAATGACCAACATCCAAACAAACTATTATCAGCTGAATTCTTAAAGACGAGCTGTTAGAATTGTCGATGATCCCGAGACTACAAAATGTATTCATCCCTTGAATGTCAGAAGAGATTTTGCCTCTATTTTTGTGTTCTACTATTTCTATAATATCAACCACATCGCGACATCGCCATATGCGATAATATTATAACTGAAACTATAGTCCCTCTATTTAGCTAGCCTTTACTTTACTACAACTTTACTTTAGGACAATTTAGCGTTGAATAGGTAACCTTGCCTGTTTGCATGTATCCCAACTTATTTCATAAATCTTAGGAATTTATCTGAGGAATTTACTATGACTACCTCTGTTGCCTAGTGTTCATCATCATCATTACAGCCACAAAAAGACCACTGCTGGACAAGGGCCTCTCTCAAGGATTCCATGGAACGCCATGGGAGGATATTACCATACTCACCACGCTTGGCAGGCGAGATGGCGAGCGCAGTTGCTTTGGTTTCTTGTGCTTTCGACACTGCTGCCAATCGCAAGCATTTTTAAGCTGGGGAAGGATAGGAATTTGTTGGATTTGGGAAGGGAATGGTGGTATTGGGATACTACTCACTCGGATGATTGGGGGAAAAAAAAATAGCACCTCGGGAGGCCGGGCGCGCGTACCCGATGCCATAACCTGGACAGGCAGTTGGGGATGACACCCCTGACCCATCTTTCATCGATTTATAAGACTGAGCCTTTTGGGCACCCTGCCAGCTGACCGCAGCGATTTGGCATCTATATATTTTTTTTATACTATAGGCAAACAGGCATACGTCCCACCTGATGGAGAGCGGTTACTGTAGCCTATGGACGCCTGCAACACCAGGGGTGCCACTCGCGTGTTGCCGACCCTGAAGAAATCTTTTCACGCCCTGTTTAAAGAACCTCATCTTGTAGTCACTCGAGAAAACCATGGCTGGGAGTTCGTTCCACAACTTAAGCGTACGTGGAAGAAAGTTTAGGATACAAGGTGTGGGGATGAATTCCCTGATTTTATTTAATTTGACGTAGAAAGACTACACCTTTGGCTGGAGAGATGCACCACTCCATCTCAATTAGAACCAGCAAAGCTACCACCTGGAAATGGCCTGCCTTGGCCGGAATGGAAATGCTTGAACCGACTCAAGTCAAGCCAGCCGCAGCAAGGATAACTTGATCAGGTGGGGCTATACAGAATCTGCAAATAATATCTGCAACCGTGGTGTGTCTTCCCAGACCATGACACATCTGCTGTCATGCCCAGCGTGCCCTTAGACCTGCACACTGGAGGACCCGTACATGGCTACAGAAAATGCAATACACGTTGCACAGTATTGGACGAAAAAGGGAATTCGGCCATCAATTCGATAAGAAGAAGAAGATTTAACGTGTTTGATAAATAGGCTTGTTTCCTAAAAGAATACCATTTGAAATAATTGGTTCGTTTTATAGATTATCGAAAAATATTAGATACGTATTTTTTATTTTTTTAATCAAATAAAAGGTGATAAAGATAACGCGCATCAAAGTTCAGGAGTGGGGGCGCATGACGCAACAGGCCGGTAAAAGGTGTACCGGATAGTGACGTCACGCGGAACTTTAACGGGCTATATCTTTATCATATTTTTTCTTTTTGTTATATTTCGATAATCTATAAGACGGACTAATTACTTTAAATGATATTTTTTTAGGAAACAAGCCTATTCATTTTATTTTTAATTTAATTTACGTTTTTTTTTTTTGTCAATTTGCTATATGATTAGGTCAGATATTGACGTTTTAGAGTATAATTTTAGTTTTTGGTACTTTATAAGACGTTATCAGGTCAAAAATATATTTTTTTTAAAACAATGTGGAATCCGCCTTACGTTTGGTCGTGTCTGGCCGGCACAAATTGAAATTAAAACTAAACTGAGTGAGACACGGAGCAATTATAGCGAAATTGCTGCTTGCAAAACTGTGCTTAGACTCCTTTTTATTCTACGAATGCGAATAAGTAAAATTCGAATGATATTTTTCTTTTTTTTTTATGAACACCTATGTTATTATGATCAACATTTATAATATTTTGTAAGTATTGGTAAGTGATTACCGCTGCCAATGGCGTGTGACAAGAGCGTTTCCGGCCTTCTACGAATACATAATAAATACATAGTATTACGTTCTTTTCCCTTGCGGGGTAGACAGAGTCTAGGTCTATAAGACCTGAAGGCCATGTTTAGAATGTTGGTGCGCATTAGGTTGAAAACGGAATCAAAATAGTGATGGGTTGCTAGCCGCATGGCCTATAAAACATGATTCATAAGATTGTACCCATTCCCTCGATCGGCTTTTACGACCTGCGCGGGAAGAGAAGCAGCTGGTACATTCTACGTTTTGTTTTTTTTTCTCCAAGACCAGCATGGAAGAGCTTAAGAAAACATAGACTCGTTATTTGAAGGTTCCAATGTCGTATCGATTATTACTATGTATTTCCTTAGTCACATCACGTCCGATTATTACGAGCTGCCTCCGTGGTCCAGTGGTTAAGGTGTTTGCCTGTAGACCCTGGGGTCGTGGGTTCGATCCCACGGGAAGCATACTTTAATTAGTTGTTTCCAGTTTAGTTAGGATATTGCAGGCTTGAATCACCTGACTGTCTGATAATAAAGATGATTCGGTGCTTCGGTGCTTCGGAAGACACGTTAAGCAGTTGATCCCGGCTGCCATCTGATAGTCTTTAAAGGAGCCACGTCAGAGGCCGAGAGCTTCCGAAAAACTCTGACACCAGGGTGTGCATTCGATTGACCGTATCACCTACACGAAATGATGATGATTAAGGGCTGCTCTAAAACATCTTTTATGAGTTCTACTCTCCTACCTGATACAAGAGGACAGATTGCTAGTACGTACAAATACTGATTACGGACGTGACGCCTGTAGCGTTTCATAAGATCTCTACAATATTAGAATCACGCTGATGTGTGTGGTCCGTGACGAACTCCGCCAATATTTGTACGAGTATTACATATTCCGGAAAATGTCCGCGTTTCACGGTGATGAGCGGAGCGGGTACTTTGATACTCAAAATCCGCTCACATGCTTTTTTTAAGTATATTTGACAACAAACGAACAGACGAGCCACCTGATAGAACGTGGTCGCCGTCGCCCATGGACATCTGCAACACCAAAGGAGGTGCTGATGCGTTGCCGACTCTTAAGATACCTGTAAACACTAAAGACGCTTGGAGTTGTGTTGGTAGAAATGACAACGTTTTCTTGACTATATTTTAGTAAACGTTCATTTATCAAACGTTCTTCTTTGACAATCTCATAAAAGGGTTACGTCTTCCAGGAAATAAACCTAACTAAAAAGTTTCTCATTTTTCTTTTTAAGACAAATATTATAATTGGGATTCAGAAAATTTTTATCATCTTCAAGTGACATCATCGAACAAAGCCTCGTAAAATAATGAAAGTCACTGTTTTACAATCATCGTACATTGTTGTGGTAAACAGTTCGTCCATCTCTTCACGTTCTCTTAGAAAAAACGACACTTTCTAATTCTGAGTCTTATCACCTCTTCCTGTACTGTTAGGCTATTAGTAGTAGTCCCTCTCTATCCTCTCTTGACGTACTACGAAACTAGAATAATCAAGTAAACAAGTGTTATTATTTAAAAAAAATAAAAAACATGACTGCCCTTTCTTTTTAATAAACATAAAGATATTTGGGTTTTTTGAGATGCACATAAAAATATACCTTAATTATGGAAATCCATTTGGCGTTTGGAAGATTCGATATAATAAATAAATTTAAAAACATACATGACACTCGTGAGACATAACTATTCTTGGCAGACGCGTAAAATAACTCGGTAACGTTAAGGCACCTATTAAAGAACCTGTGAAAATTCACAGCGAGAGATCTAATAATCTAACCTAACCCTTAGCTATACTCTTCTTTTTTATTGTCCTTTCTTTATTCCTTCTGTCCTTTGCAATTTTTGTCCTTTCTTTATTCCTTCTGTCCTTTGCAATTTTCTGCCCTGCCACGTAATGCCGCAGGTGAGAACTGATCCGCTTCGCTTACCGCGTCTTGCATCACTATATCAGCAACCTTAGAGCTGCGAAGAGATAAATTTACAGCCTAGCTTTCCACAGCGATGCCCTCGCGGTCATCATATCCCTAACTAAATACAGATCTTATCGTCTTTAATTACACAGTCCAACGTCGACTGATGTCACACCATGTATTTGTTCAACAAATCTGTTTTTCTGCCTGTCACGTGTAGTGTGACTGTTTGTTGGGTTTTAAATTTGTACGAAATAACATTTATAATTTCGCGTTCCTTATTTATTGAATTCAACGAGATTATATATAGAACAGAATATACGGAAATTGATGTGGAGAAAAATGTTCCCCTTGATTCCCGTAAATGCATTTGCAGAAAATTGTTGATGCTAAATAAAATAAAGCTAAATATAACGTTATAATAGATATGGTTGTTGGCTAAAACAAGAAATGTACAAAATAATGTATAAAAAAATGTTATCAAATTATTTTACTGTCACCCGGACCTTGATAATTCTACATAATTTTAATGAAATCTGATCGTTACAGTGGGTTAAAATCAAGTTCAATAAAATCGGTTACAATCAAACATAAAGGTGAAGCTTGTAATGACCTATTCTAAGATCTCGAAAATCAAATTGATAAGATGTATGTCCAAAAATAGGACTGGTGCTGTCAACATTCGTCTGCAGAGCCGCTTTTTGGGTTTCTGTGCCCAAGGGTCGGAATCCAATTATTAAGCCTCAAATGTCCATCAAGCCATCCTTCAGTCACAGGACTGTATCTATAAAATAATAAGAAATAAATATATACGGATAAATCACACAGATTGAGCTAGCCCCAAGGTAAGTTCGGGACTTGTGTTATGGGATACTAACTCAACAATACTATATTTTATAACAAATACATATATAGATAAACATCCAAGACCCAGGCCAATCTGAAAAAGATCATTTTCCATCTTGACCTGGCCGGGGATCGAACCCGGGCACTCCGTGTCGCAGGCTGGCGTGTTAACCACTACGCCACGAAGCTGTTAATCTATATAGGTAGACATTTATAATTTGTACAAAAATTTGACTACTGTCTGTGATTCCAGTTGTGTTATTATCATAATCAGAAAAGGTCACGTGTTAATGACATAGATTTTGAAAAATTAATATAAATTTTTCGACGAACGTTACTAGATCTGCATCCAGTCTTCACTTCTATTTAATATTTTTTTTATTTGATTGTTTCTTTCTTCATAACTTCCTAATTATCTAACTGGCCACTTAACCGTTACCGGTCTGTGGCTGGTGGTGGTTTCTCCCGCGTCGTGAGAACGCATCGTGCTCTATGGTTTCCGTGATTGATGTCAACCGGCTGATTTGCGGCTTGATGGAAATGATTTGATGATTGTGTTGCGAGTCGTTGTCACTAAATTGAGACGTTCGAGTGAAAATGCGCTGTTTACTTAGTAAGGTTGGCGAAAGGCGTATGAGTACGGTTATTATTAGTAATATTTGTTATGTGTAGAATCAGATTTCTATAAATAGGTACTACCTTGTGGATTTACCTATATATAGATCGATGACTAGGAACAGAGATATTCACAAAAAACGGCCAAGTGCAAGTCGGATTCGCTAACTTAGTTTTGTTAAAAAACTTTCTTACGACTTGTTTTTATTGTTTCTAGACACTGTTTTTTGTGTCTAGAAATTGTTTTTCACCAAATTTCGTGATTTTAGGTGTTATGAGTTTTGATGCCTTGCTAATTTTCAAAATATGCAACAAAAACGGCTGTGTGTATCTATATCTATGGCTGCACCTTTTTATTGCGTTGACTCAAGAGTTTTTTAAGATTTTTCCATAGCTCCAAAGTATTACAGATCTGAGGATTTGATATTCGTTCCAACTTGATACCCACCCGTTTCTGAGAAAAAAATCTTGACCAGCAAAAAATTATCCTAGGCATCTAAATGAATGCTTAACCCAAGATTGAAGTCCTGTAATTGTCCGCTGAAGTCGTGACTGCCTACGTCACGCGACTGTGGTCAACCGCCATCAATTGAGGTCCTATGAAATTACCTTACTGTTTTCCGCAGCTTATACGGAGACACTGTGTATATATAGTCGTGGTAGAATCACGCTACCGGCAAATTATCTTCGCAAGCTGTTAAAACGCACCGTGCAAATAAAAGGATAAATTAATCAGTCGCTGGCCGGCTCGTTTGAAGAAGTAATACGCTTACAGAAAATCGACGTTTGAGAGAGTGGAAGGCGTTTTGTGGAGGCGTTATGTTACTCTTACTATATGTAAATCATCATCATCATCATTATCAGGTCCTTTTTAGTCTCCACTACAGGAGCACGACCCTCTCTGTACTACTAGGGATATACTTGGCCAGAGCAGCCAGAGGACTTGGCCTACACTCTCCACGCTGGCCAGACGGGTTGGAGAGGCTCTTAGATGTTTATAAGCTTTGTTTAGCTTGTATTTCTTAAGTCGCCTTCTACGACATCCACGGGAAGACTTGGAGTGGTCCTATTCTAGTCTGCCGGATACCACACGGCGCTGTATATGTAAATAGCCTGACCAATTAAGTTATTACCTGGTTGGTAAAATGTAACAATGTTCCCACTTACAAAATACATGCAAAAACCATGTAAAAACAGAAATGTGATAACTAACCTGGGCAATTAATATATAATCCTTAATATACACTTAATACTACCTGTATGAGGGCTGGGCAGTTTAATTAAAGGTTATAAATAGGCTTAGCACCACTTTCTAGATGTACTTGCATTGCATCTATTCCTGCCGGCTTCTGACATCCAATATTGATTTCCATGATTCATGGAATTTTTCTCATCAATTAATTATTCGATCCAAATCCGGCTCGAAGGACCATGTAGAGAAAATCCACGTTGGGGATAATTAAAACAGAAGTTTTTAGCTAGGAATATATTTTTGAAAGACAAAAATGCAACGAAATGACATAAGTACAATGACAAGATGCGAAAAAACATAAGGCGAAAATTCAAAAAGGAGTTTTCAACACGTTTTATGAAAGGAATTCCATGGGAGCATATTGCCATACTTATCACGCTTAGCAGGCGGGTTGACGAGCGCAGTATTTTAGGGAAGGATAGCAATTTGTTGTATCGGGAAGGAAATGAAAATGACAGGATACAACTATGGCGAATGAATGGAGGAAAAGCAAGTAGCGGCTCGGGTGGCCGTGCGAGCGTATCTGATGCCATACCTTCAACCACCATCCAAGCAGTTAAGGAAGATATATGCATATGCATGGAATCCCTGCCCACGCCGTGTCGTCCGAAGATGGAATGGTGCAGGGGTAATTATATCGTGCAGTTCCTGTGCGCACTCACCGAAATGCATTCTGTAAAAAACACACAGACTAGCTACTAATCGGCGGTGTACAAGGCTCTGGAGTCGCTTTACCGTAAGCATCGCATCATCGACGAATCTTCTGGCACGTCTGTCGATAGCTTCTATGGCTTCGAGCTGGTAGCGAGCGGATCCATCCCAGAGATGGGAACAATACTCCATACAGGAGCGGACTTGAGCTGTGTTAAGGCCTGAAGAAAAATACTGTTGGACCTTGGAGAGGATGCCCAGTTTTTTTGAAGCAGTCTTAGCCCTGGATTCGATATAGGTACCGAAGTTAAGGTTGGAGGATAGGTCAATACCAAGAAGTTCGAGATGATTTGTGACGGGAACAGGAACATTTCGAAAAGAAGGAGCCAAGTTGAACGGGCTCTTCTTTGCGGTGTAAAGACATGCCTGTGTCTTCGAGGTATTAAATCTTACAAGATTGGCATCGCCCCAATCGGAGACAGCCTGCAGAGTAAGATTGGTGCGGTCCACCATTGTCTCTCTAAGATCATCGATTTCTGTTTTTTTTGCCCTTGCACTTAAAAAATATCTTTCCGTAACGGTGCTATCGTCTGCGTACCCAATAATTCCTGGTTTTAACAGATCGTTAATGTGTAGCAAAAAAAGAACCTCAAAGATCAAAAACATCATTGCCTAAACAGATTTTAAATGTTAAGTACTTGTATTTTGAGATGGTTATAAAACACATTGAATACTTTTACAAAAAAAGGTAAGCGCATCATCATAATACAACTACAGTAGCAAGTCTCTTTAAGCATCAACAAAACGTCATTATCTATTAACAACAAACACTTTTACTCGTCTGTCAATACGTTCACAAATCTTCCTAACGGCCCACTACTGTTTCTTTGTCGGGACAGTCAAAACATAACGACAAACTTATCTTTTTGTCCAAAAACAATTACACGTCAATTTACAACCTCACAAAAAAAGGATCGACGTCCGAACTTTTTTTCAGCCAGTATCCGTAGTGCCCATTATTTGGGTGCTTTACCTTGTATCACAGTATACAAAAGTTGTGGTTCCAAATTTTTTAAGCTGGAATTTTTGTAATTTTTTTCTTAGGATGTAATTTACCTGTGGCGCTAATAGGGTAAGGATGGTTGTAGGCGACCGCAAATTTGTCAGACCACCTTGCAGCGGTGAAATTTATGAGCAAAGCCAGGAACAGGACGCAAGCCGTGCCGTTGCATAATCTCCGCAATTTATGGTCTCTTTTGTTGACTTTATTGCGCTTTGTCGTTTTTATTCAGCGATATTAGATGGGTAATTATTTGATATCGTCCGATAATTTATTAGTTTTAGGCCGTTTACGTAATTGGTGATGTTATCTATGTATGATATTTTATTATTTTTGCTCTTTTTTAGTAGAGATATGATGGAACAGAGAGAAATAATGGGCAAATAATATTATATTATTATATGCATTAATTTATTAAGAGTATTATAATAGGAACAATTTAATTATACTAAAATAATACTAACGACTAATAGCCGTGTGGTATCCGGCAGAGTAGAATAGGACCAATCCAAGTCTTCCCATGGATGTCGTAGAAGGCGACTTAGGAAATACAAGCTAAACAAAGCATAAAAACATCTAAGACATCTTTCCAACCCGTCTGGCCAGCATGGAGAGTGTAGGCCAAGTCTTCTGGCTGTTCTGGCCAAGTATGGCCCTAGTAGTACAGAGAGGGTCGTGCTCCTGTAGTGGAGACTAAAAAGGACCTGATGATGATGATGATGACTAACGACTTAAAAAATATAAATATTTACAAATTATATAGTCCCTGCAAACCGTCATTCTGCGGTAACGTGCCCAAAAGGTTGGCAGCATTGCCACGTTGGATGGCAGTGCTTATCCCTTGAGCCAGGCAATTTCCAGCATTTTGGTCACGAGATACCTCGATCAGTCATGGGCTGATGGACCCCACGGACCCATTGTTCCTACCCCAAAAGGCTCAAATATGTAGCTATCTTCGATACCTACATACTTGCGGCTTATTATATGCATAATTTTCTTTTTATACAAATTAATGGCTGGCCTCTCTCTCTCGCTTACGCTCATCAGCTTTTGCGCTATATGTTAGTATATGTCATCCTTTGTACTGCATTCTAAAAAGAGTCGGTGTTGGCCGTATTAAAGTCCGAAACCACATGGCACGGCATAGGCCTCTTTTATTGCCAATTGCCACGATCCTGCGCTACTCTCGTCCATTTCAATTGGCAATCTTTCCAATCTTCATGACGTGATCGAACAGACATTCCTCATATTTTAAAAAAAATACAAAAAAAAGGCCAAGTTTCGACAAAAATGTTGATTGACGTGATGATTATACCTCTTATGTCCACCTGAGCACTTCAAATGCAATGCAAATCGTTCGGAACAAATCCGTATCGGAAATCACCAATCAAAAAAGAGTATCACAAATCTATCTTGAAATCTATCACGCCCTGGGAAGATCGGAGTATTGCACGTGATGCAAAGGTCGCCAACAGCATTACAAAAAGGAAATCCGGACCATTGTGCCCTACCTACCTGACCCACAGATAAAAGACCCCGGAAGAATGCCCTGCGGTAGCTACCCTCATTTTTTTCTAATTATACGGTTATATTTTTTTTTAATAAAAAATATATGCAAATGTACCCAACGGTTGCGAAATCAGGTTTTATAAAAAAATTTGTTTAATTTTCTCACGTTAGTGTTTTTTTTTTCGGAAATTTCTAATGACGATTTAATTTGAAGAACCCTTTGGGGTTTGATCTTTGCGTGCTTTTTTTGACTTTCTCCTTTATTCTTTTTGCTTTTTTCTTATCTTTTTGTTTATAAAAACAGTCTCGTAACACGGCTGTCACAAAAAAGTAATTACATTGTTGATTTATGCAATTTACGTTGCATATATTACTTTTTATGCACATTTTTTGTAATAAAACTTGCGTAACTTTATATTTTTGTGTTCAAAACTTTACGAATTTTTTATATCTCCCTTTATTGTAACCTCGTCTTTTTAAAAAGAGTTATGTAAGCTTCTGGAAGTTTACTTAAATACGTCCGTTTTTTAATACTTATGTATTTTATGGTACTCGTAGGAGAATGTAGAATTTGGAGAAGAAAGTCTTGTTTCTTCGTAGTCCAGTGGTAAAGGCCTGCCTTGCCTGTAGACCCAGGGGTCGTGGGTTCGATTCCCACGGGAAGCATACTTTTGTTTAGTTGTTTCCAGTTTGGTTAGGACATTGCAGGCTTGAATCACCTGATTGTCTGATAATAAAGATGATTCCGTGCTTCGGAAGGCACGTTAAGCTGTTGGTCCCGGCTGCCATCTCGTAGTCATTAAAGGAACCGATTTCAGTTCCGAAGAACTGTGACATCAGGGTGTGCATGGTCGATTGATTGTGACACCTACACGAAATAATGATGATGATGATCAAGTACCTATTCACTTTATTTCATATCAATATGCACAATGTTTAATACCTATGTGAAAATATTTACACAGTTACAAAAGTTTTCTAAGTTATTAAGGAATTCGCTTTTATCAAAATTGTAGTTCGTTTACTAACGTCGAATAGCTTTTATTATCCATAAAAGACATAATCTTTTTTTCCTCACATAAAAGACAAGAGACAACGCATTCAATCAAGATTCACGATCAATAGTTTTCTCACTATCCGATTCTATGGCCCTAATTGAATCTTGTCTTAAAAAAACTGCACATTTTTTATCCCATGACAACACAAAGACCGCATCCTTGTGAGAGAAATAAATTAAATCATCCTTAGGGGAGATTTTACCGTTACTCCTAATCTACATGAAAAAAAAAGATAAAAAACACGTCTGTGGGAACGCATCTCAGAAACCGTACAGGAAGCGTCACGGCTAGTAAATAGAGAGGTGAGGTGACATACGATTTTTATGAACGGATACTGTTTTTAAGATTTACTAAGGCACCGTTTTTTATAATAAAAACTGGGTCAATTTAAACGAGCATTTTAGTTTGGAACAGTTATAACTAAAGCAACTTATAGAATAGGTAAAAGGATGCTTAGAAGGCTAGAATCAAGAATCGAACCGTTTATTTAATACTTAAGGCCCGCCCCGGCTTCGCACGGGTAATAAAATAATATTTGTATTTTTTTTTCTTTTTTTTTCACATATTTTTCAAAGTTTTCATATGGATCCTAACCTTTTGAAAATATTCTATATTCTAATCTGATAATGTAGGATTATAATAGTACAATATTTTTCAAATCGGTCCAGTAGTTTCAGAGCCCATTCAAACAAACAAACAAACCTTTTCTCTTTATAATATTAGTGTAGATAGGTTATTAGAACATCTTTTAATTGTCATATTTTGCAACTGAGAGGTGTTGTTGTCAGTAATTTATGGCTAAATTTAGTACCGCTTCCAAAGCAGAGTGCAGAAGAAGTGGTAAGTACGAGGACGGAGTATACATTGTCCTACAATAATTCTTGTAAGGACAATGTATACTCAGTCCACATACCTAGTTTTTAAGATAAACTAAAATTGTAAGTTGTCGTCGATTGGAGAAACTGCGCTGTGCAGTTTGTTGCCGCTTCTTCTGCACTCCGCTTTTGGAAGCGGCATTAAACTTGGCTAAGTTTAATGCCAACTGAGAATTGTTGACGTCAGTAATTTACTTATGGCTATAAGTAAATTACTGACGTCAACAATTCTCAGTTGAAAATATATGACAATGATTTAAAAAAAAATGCGTCTCATCAATAAGTAACCAAACATAGAAGTATGAAGGAGAGCAATTTTTTTTTAAATCTATGTGTCCATATTACTTTATTACATTTTTTTTGAATTTGTAGTTATGTAGGTTAGCTTTAAAAATTATGTCAAGTGTTGATTGTGTCTGTCTTCTTATGAAAATTCATTGACGATATTTTTTTTACATTCTAATTTTTAGCTATAGTCCAGTTATTGCTAAAAGTCATCTGACCATGTGCCTCCTGGATCGTTTATTTGTTAGTTTTTCGAGTATGTAAGTAGCAAGCACTGGTGTCAGGTTTCTCAAAGTATTGTGATAACTTATTGACTGTCAGCAATGATTATAGCCAGAACCGATGATTTTCCGTGCCTCTCGAAGCACATAGGATTCGACGATCATGATTGGCCTAGCTTGGCTCCAAATATTGGCCTACAAATGCAAATTCTATATTAAGTATTTTAGCGTTGTAGGAAAGGTGAGCAACTGCTTTACCCCCATTCATCCGAGTGACTAGTATCCCAATTTCTAAATTCCATTCTCAAATCCAACTTTATATCCTTCCCCAGCTTAAAAATGCTTGCGATGGGCGGGTTCAAGCAGCCAAAGAAACTGCGCTCGCCCGCCTGCCAAGCGTGACGAGTTTGGCAATATCCTCCTATGAAAAAAGAATCCTTGGGCTTTGTCCAGTAGTGGACATCTTACGGCTGGAATGATAATGCTGATGAGGAAAGATGAATGAAATTTATAAATAATGGGATGATTTTATCGCATCAATGAAAAATGCATTTAACAATCTACAATCACCCAGTTTTTAAAAATGGTCTTCCTAATTTAATTACATTAACGGGTCCTCACATTTTTATATAAAAAACTGCCGGATGTCGACCAGTGTTTGCTTCCGCCTAAAAAAGGGCCGAATCTCGCGGAGAAATTTTAATCAAAAAACAGCCTCATATAGCGCACGGAATCTGTTTATTCGGACTGTGATTGTCAAACTTGATTGTTAATGATATTTTTACAAAGATTTATTCAACTTTTGATAATAATTTAATTAAAGATAATATCTTATATATTTTTGAAATGATTTAAATGTATTTTTTTTTTATTTAAAACCATAGTTGAAGCGAAGATACTTGTAGGAGGAAAACAGTTCGGGTAAAACTAAGGTAAACGTTTTTCGGGAAAATTAAATATACCTAAGAAAAGTGAATACTTTTAGGAAATAAAATAATTAGACGAGAATAGGGAAAAAATTAAAATAAGTGGAAACCAATTTTTCTTAAAAATTAAATTAATAAAATAGTATTCTTACTGATACTTGGCAGTCAATAACATTGCAGCTCACTGTCCACGAAACCAAACCGTTGTAAGTAATATTTAATAAACCGCACTTAAATTAGAAAGAAAAGTTTCCATTTTCAAAAGAAAGTTAAGAACATTGCTACTTGAGAAGTGTTTTACTCAGGGACTTTTGAATGAGTGACGTTATATAATTTTTGACATGTTTTAAATCAGTTTTGCAATTTGCTATTAATCATTTAATTTGTTTTGTTTAAGTTTGAAACTTATATTCAAATAAAATGTACATATTGTTCTATGAATAAATAAATTAAATGAATCACTTTTCTAAGATTCTGGGAATAAAGACTACATTGTAATGACTCTGTCATTTATTTGTGTATATATAATATTATATAATACTCATCATACAACAATACCGTATTCCAAAGATTTATCATCAATCCGTCTCACATCATTGACCACCTATTATTTGCACTTGCACCCCTCACACTTTGGGAGCCGCTGTCCGTGCGTGCTCGGCACCCCTCAATTTTTTAACATCCTTCGTATCCCGTATGTTTATAAAAACATTATGCACATTTTTTTAAAAACGCATCTTCGTGATCAAGGTGTATGCGATAGCATTGTGCATCGGAGGGCTTTAATAATTGTGCAAGAACATTTTTTATATACATGTGCGAGTGTGTTTTTTAAGTTTTCTCACGCAGAGTCGCTTTGTGCGGAGATCTGTGGGTAGATACATCTGTGATCGTCTTTGTTGGACCCGCCATCGAGTGCTTTTGAGTGGTTATGGATGTAAAAAAAATGCAATTTCAGTAAAAAAAATATCGGAACTTTCTTTAGATTTAAGTTCGCGAGCCGCGATTTCTTCACAACCGGTGTCTTTATCGTTGAGATTATTATAACTTCACACTGTCTGATATATTTTTATATTAAATGGGAATATATACATGTATCTATTTTTAAAATTGATCCGACTTATTCTGCTATATACGAAGAATCCTTCCTAGGTTTTTTCGTCTAGGAAATATTTCATTCTTATGTTTTATAATATTTATAAATAAATATATACGGACTAATCACACAGATTGAGTTAGCCCCAAAGTAAGTTCGAGACTTGTGTTATGGGATACTAACTCAACGATACTATATTTTATAACAAATACATATATAGATAAACATCCAGGCCAATCTGAAAAAGATCATTTTCCATCTTGACCTGGCCGGGGATCGAACCCGGGCATTCCGTGTCGCAGTCTGGCGTGTTGACCGATGCGCCACGGAGCTAGCCAATGTTATGTGCATCATTGTTTGTAAAAAGAGATGACAATGAAAATGACTTAAGACTAAAACACAAAGTTTGATGCAAATTCTATTAGCGTTTCACAAAAAAAACAACAATACGATGTAACTAGAACCTTTATTTTTCAATGCTAATACAAACAAAAAGCAATATAAATTACACACAATCAAAAACTCCCACAAAAAATCAATGTAACCGTCATGCAATTAAAAAAAACTGTATAATATTCACTCATTCTCGGTACACTATGCTAATGGCCCCGCATATTCATTACAAAAACTGTAATTTAATATAAACTAGATGACAGAAATCAAGCCAATATGTGCTGTAAAAAGCAAAAAAAGTGTCTCCGCTACTGACGGGAGAAAAAATTGAAAGGGGTTCGAAAAACAATGACAAAAAGGGCCCATTAACGCTAACTGGGCTTTGGGACAAGCGGTTAATTTTAGTAAAATTGATTTATGACTATTTAGTGTTAATTTTTGATATAAATAAATGTGCTAATGCGTTTTATTTTTTAATTGTAAATTAGGGACAGGTTCGTTACTAGAGAAAAAACATCTTGAAAATGTACGTATTTTTTTTTACCATAACATTTTTTAATTTGATAAGAATTATAAAATTTTTAGGAATCCAACATTTCTGTCCCAAAGGCCCTCAGTCAGTCACAGTCCAAATTCAGTTTGCTAAAAATTATGTTAGACTCAATCCCACTTTTATGAACCATCAATCCTATGTACCAGCGATATTTTTTGCAACGCCCCGTTCCATCGACCTGTCAATCACCGTCCAAGGAATTTGCTCTATTTCATCATGATAGTGAGAATGACATGATCTTTGACACAATGCATCCCGTTCACTTTCGGTGTGCCAATTTGCATTTTTACCTATGAGATTCATTTGACCATGAATTATAGATAATTTAGTAGATAATATAGCTGTGCATCAACTGATCGTTTTACAGGTTTGTTGGTAGTTGAAAGTTAAGCATTTGTTTTGGCATTTATTATATTTATATATTTATTTCATGCTGGTCTGGATGCAACATGGAGGAAAGAAAAAATGTAGAATATGCCAGCTGCTTCTCTTCCCGCGCAGATCGTAACGATCGAGGGATTGGGCTAACATCTGCGGAATCATGTCAAAGGCATGAAACAATCAAACTCACTTTCGCATTTATAATATTAGGTAGTAAGGATAAGGATATGTTTTTTGTCTTCCATGCTGGTCTGGGAGAAAAGAAAAATCGTAGAATGTGCCAGCTTCACTTCCCGCGCAAACCGTAGAAGCCGATCGAGGGATTGGGCTAAAATCTGCGGAATTATGTCAATAGGCGATGCGGCTAGCAACCCATCACTATTTGATTCCGTTTTCTATCTACACGCCCTCCAGCCTCCAACATGCTAAAGGTGGCCATAATATGTTTTAAACCTAGGCTCTGTCTACCCCGCAAGGGAAAAATACGTGATACTATGTATGTGTTATGTAGTTAGGTTAGAGGTGTAATCCCCGGCCAGATCAAGATGGAAAATGATCTTTTTCAGATTGGCCTGGGTCTTGGATGTTTATCTATATATGTATTTGTTATAAAATGTAGTATCGTTGAGTTAGTATCCCATAACACAAGTCTCGACCTTACCTTGGGGCTAGCTCAATCTGTGTGATTTGTCCGTATATATTTATATTTATTTATTTATTATGAAAATGTCACACAATAAAACTTAACTTTCACATTAGTTATATATCCATATCTTCAAGAACTTGTGACTATTTATCATAGTATGTTATAAAATTCACTTTTTTGCGCCATCCATTTTATTTTTTTTCCCTATAGATGACTGGGAGAGAATGCTCATAGCATTAAGTCCGCCTAATTGTAATCAAATGTTTATTTTATATTGGTTTGAATTAGTAGTCATAAAAATACCATTACCATAATAAGAGGCATCATCATCATATCAGCCGCAAGAAGTCCACTGCTGGACATAGGCCTCCCCCAAGCATTTCCAACACCCTCCGTGGTCCAGTGGTTAAGGCGTTTGCCTGTTGACCCGGGGGTCGTGGGTTCGATTCCCACCGGAAGCATACTTCGTTTAGTTGTTTCCAGTTTGGTTAGGACATTGCAGGCTTGAATCACCTGATTGTCTGATAATAAAGATGATTCCGTGCTTCGGAAGGCACGTTAAGCCGGTGGTCCCGGCTGCCATCTGGTAGTCGTTAAAGGAACCACGTCAGAGGCCGAGAGGCGGTTCCGAAGAACTCTGACACCAGGGTGTGCATGGTCGATTGACCGTGACACCTACTCGAAATGATGATGATGAAGCATTTCCAATACGACCGGCCTGTATCCAGCGTTTTCCTGCGACCTTAGTCAGGTCATCCGACCATGTGATCTGCACTTGCCGGTGTATGTGGTTGCCATAAGAGGCGTGTTTAAGTATAGTTTTAAGACCAAACTTAAAAGTGGAAAAGCTAGGTATATTTCATCTACATAGCCGTGTGGTTTCCGGCAGAGTAGAATAGGACCACTCCAAGTCTTCCAATGGATGTCGTAAGAGGCGTCTTAGGAAATACAAGCTAAACAAAGCTCATAAACACCAATGAGACCTCTCCAACCCGTCTGGTCAGCGAGGAGAGTGTAGGCCATATCCACTGACTGCTCTGGCCAAGTATGGCTCCGGTAGTACAAAGAGGGTAATGCTTCTGCAGTGGAGACCAAAAAGACCTGATGGTGGTAGTGGTGGGTGATTTCGACTACTATAGCGGAGGATGCAACTAGAAATAGAGCTAGAATGAGAAGAAAATAGGTACAAAAACCATGTTTGACTTCTCTAAAAATCTTAATTGAAGGCATCGTTCACTCACGTTAACCCTCACACGCTAAATCTTCCACAAAAAGCACGCACACGCATCTGTACAAATCTGACCCCAGACAGATGCAAAAATGTTAACGAACTCAAGACATAAATTATTTAAATTTGACTAGTAATAGTGTACGGGTTGACACGGGATATGCAAAGGGTTGAAAAAATGTGGGGTGTGATTTTTTTATCCGTGGGGTCACTGGGCAACGTATTGACGTAATAAACGAACTATTGAATATTTAAATTTCGCACGATGATTATGAGTCTTGTTCGTATAAATCTTTTGAACGTAGATTCGTAACGGTATATTGTGACGTCTGAACGGTTACATTATGCATTTTTTATAACTGAAAAAGATATTGAAAATAACTTTAGACTGGTAGAAATGATTAGAATTGGGCTAAAAAATAAAAAATAATTACTGTAAAAAAGTATATGATTGTTACATTATTAGCTCCATCTCCATACTTTCATACTTAACATACTACAAATGCGAAAGTAACTATGTCTGTCTGTCTGTCTTCTTTTCACGCTTCAACGGTTAAACCAAATTGGATGAATTTTGTTCGGAGGTAGTTTGAGCTCCAAGAAAGGACATAATATATTTAATTTCCAGAAATTCTACTGTTCCCGAGGGATCAACCTAAATGCAGGCGAAGCCACGGGCAATGGCTAGTAATTTATAAGCTTAGATGTAAATTACCTACTTAATTTGGTCGCAGACGAAAAAACACAACTCCCAGAAAAGGGAAAAAAATTGCGATTCAAAAGTAGGTATGTAAGTATGTTAATTGTAAAAGGTGATGGAGATCCTATTTTTATCATGTTTATATCATTATCATATCACATTTTAAGGACATGCAAAAAGCTTAGAAATTAAATTGTTTAGTTTTAATCTATATCTATACATATAATAAAACAGTAAAAATATTTTGTCTGTACATTTCGAATTTTCGACTGAAATGGATAGAGGGACACTTAAAAAGAATAATAGAAAGCAAAAAAAAATTTTTGGAATTTCTTGTCTGTCTGTCTGTCTGTCTGTCTGTCTGTATGTATGATCACGATTATCTCCGAAAATACTGAACCGATTTACTTTAAACTTTCACCAATTGCTTTGTTTGAACTCAGTTTAACATTTAAAGTTTGTTTCATCAAAATCGGTTCATTAAAAAAAAAGTTATCGTCATTTGAATGAACTCAAGGCATGAGTTTGCCTGCAAACATATAGCAAAAATAAAATAAAATAATAACTGACATAAGAAAATTAAAATCCAAAGTCAATTCATCATCATTATACGACAGCATTATACCTATCCATACTATCTATAGTAATCCATACTAAAAAAAAAAAGGAGAAGCTGACTGACTGACTGACATATCAACGCAGGGCCTAAACTATAAGGGTTAGGAACTTGAAATTTTGCACAGGGGTTCCTTTTATAACGTAGGGGAGCACTAAGAAAGGATTTTTTGGAAATTTATCTCCTTAGGGGGAAAAACGGGTTGCAAAGTTAGTATGAAACTTTGTTGTTTTTGAAGTTATTCGAATGAAATTCAGCATGGAGGTTCTTTACTGAAAGGTATGAAACACGAGTAAAATATTTTACTCAAAAATCATCCCTTAAGGGGGTAAAATAGGGGTGCAAACTAAGCATGAAACTTTGCCATTTTTGAAGTTAGTCGAATGAAATTCAGCATGAAGGTTCTTTACTAAAAGGCATGAAACACGAGTAAAATAATTTTCTCAAAAATCATCCCTTAAGGGGATATAACGGGGATGCAAAGTTAGTATGAAACTTTCCGTTTTTGAAATTATTCAATTGAAATTTAATATTAAGGTGTTTCATTGAAAGTCATGAACTAATGTATTCCGGGTTCAACTAATAATTCTACTGTTCCTGAGAAATCGACACTTATGCGGGCGGAGCTGCGGGCCAAAGGCAAACCTGACTTATATATCAACGCACAGCCGAAACTACTGTGCGCAGAAACTTGAAATTTGGCACAGGGATTCTTTTTATGATGTAAATGAGCACTAAGAAAGGATTTTTAGAAAATCAAAGGGGTTGAAGTTTTATGGAATTTTCTCATTTCTGGACTTAGAAGTTTGAAAGTAGGTACGCAAGTTCTCAATTAAAATTAAAAAAGATCTGTTTAGGGGAACCAGACAACATTCTCCCTTGAAGGGGTAAATAGGGGGTATAGTTTGTATGGAATTTTTCCATTTCTAGACTTAGAGGTATGAAAATAAGTATAAACGTTCTAGGTTACAATTAAAAAAGATCTGTGTGGGTAAAATGTACAAAATTTCCCCCTTAAGGGATAAAGGAGGGACATAAAAGTATAAAAATAAGTATATATGTTTACATTACAATTAAAAAGATCTGTGTAGTTAAAATGGTCGAAATTTCCCCTTAAAGGGGTAGAATATGTGGGGTAAAGGTTGTATGGATATTTTTTATTTACTTAGAAATATGACAATAAGAAGTTCTCCATTACAATAAAAAAATATCTGTGTAGGACAAATGGGCAAAATCCCCTCCTTAAGGGCTAAAGATCTATGCAGGTGAAATGTAATAAATTCCCCCTTAAGGGGAAAAAGCAAAGGGGCAGGGGTTTGTATGGAATTTTTATCATTTCTACTGTTCCCAAGGGAACGACATTAACGCGTGCGGAGCCGCGGGCAACAGCTAGTATTATATATGTGAAAGTTAATGAGATATATTATCATCATCATCATCATTTCGAGTAGGTGTCACGGTCAATCGACCATGCACACCCTGGTGTCAGAGTTCTTCGGAACCGCCTCTCGGCCTCTAACGGTTCCTTTAACGACTACCAGATGGCAGCCGGGACCACCGGCTTAACGTGCCTTCCGAAGCACGGAATCATCTTTATTATCAGACAATCAGGTAATTCACGCCTGCAATGTCCTAACCAAACTGGAAACAACTAAACAAAGTATGCTTCCCGTGGGAATCAAACCCACGACCCCCGGGTCTACGGGCAAACGCCTTAACCACTGGACCATAGAGGTTATTGATCTATGGCTAGATACACTGATGTTTATTACTTCTTATGGTACTGTTGAATTTTAGCTTTATACTAATATCTCTTTTAAAAAATAACTCACTGCGGATCAGGACATCGGGCGCGCGTCTCGATCTATATTCGCCCTGAGGAAGACCTCCGGATGAGGTCGAAACATATCGGCCAGTATCTAATTTCGTACGTGAGTAACCCGTAGTTACATATTTTAATAATACTTATATTTTACAATTTCAAAGGGCGATTTTTATTACAATAACATATATCTTCCCAGTTTGAAGTTCATTGTGTTCATCCTAACTGACAGTAAGAATCCTTATCTCACGCACCACATATCATACCCATTCTCAACTTGGACCTCCGTTGCAAAAACCTAATAGAAAACCAACCCTTGTCCAAACCCTTCGATGCCGCATTTTTTATCTGTTGACTTGGACCAGGTGCTCGCAAAAACTGTGATGGCATTGTCCAATCACAAAGAATTGATAATCCTTTGGCAGACATGTGTAATCGGCCATTATTTTTTAAAGGAAGATGATTTTTTTAAGCAGGCTGGCTGTTTGCGAAAATGTCATGCTGTTTACTGGATAACATTTGCGCAAAAAGAAATAACCAGGTATTTTATAGAGCAATGTTATTTTTTTTTTTCGAATTCGACAATAAATGTTGATTTCGAAAAAATACATTTTACTTTTTATCATTTGTTTACTTATATAAATTTATTTTGACATTAGGTGCATTATACCTAGTATACATATATAGGGATAAAAATTAAAATACTTGAAGTAACTGAAACTTTTTGTTAAAATAAAATGTCATTGAAGGCATTGCATAAAGTCTAAAACTTAATCAGACTCAAATACATTTCCTTATTTTACGAGATAATACAATATTCGTCTTAAACTTTTTTTTAAGGAAAATTATTGGTCTCTTTCAAGTTTGTCCACAATAGAAATGACGTAGAATGTGTCGCTGCTTCTCTTCCCGCGCAGATCATAAAAATCGAGCGAGGGAATAAGCGAAACTCTGAGGAATCATGTTAGTAGGCGTTGTGGCTAGCAACCCATCAATATTTTGATTCCGTTTTCCACCTACACGCCCACCATTTTAACTTGGCTTTTAGATAATATAAACCTAGACTCTCTACCCTGCAAGGAAAAAAGACGTGATAGAAAGTATGTATTACAATTACGATTAGGCTCTCAACATCCTGGAGCTTAACATCTTCAGTTATAACAAAAATAATGGGTATTTCCGACTTATATTTTGTATTTTTTATTTCTCACCCAAAAAATAAATTTATTCAATTATAGCAATAAAGAATTATCTATTTCCCACGTACTTATACAATATCTATCAACCATCGTCCAGATGCAACTAACCAGACAAAGAAGATGTCTTAAAAAACGCATGGGAACTCCTAATCCTCCCCAGCACCTATGACCCCGGGCCACTGTCTGGACCGTTAAAAAAATAATAAATTACTACGAAAGAAAGCTTTGTTTGGCAAAAAACTTGGGGGGTTTGCAATTTGAATAAAAAACTGCGTATGAATTTTTGGGGTGTAAAAAACGGACCCCACGGTGTCCGGATTTTTTAAGACTTATATGCATAGTTATTTTGTTATTTGTTTTGGTCAAAGTTCTCACGGTTTTGCATTTGTATAAGATTGTAATAATAATTGTATTCATAGAAATCTGTATCAACGATTGCAAAAGTTTGATCAATTGTAAAAATAAATTGAATGTGCGATTGTATTCGTCTTAAATAGCATAATAATTTTATTAATAGTCTTAAACAGCATTTGTTGTGTTACCAAACACGACCATTAACCCGGCCCTTGGGGATATAGAGTCACCTTCTCTACCTCCCACTTGGGCAATTCTCGTCCGGCGCGTCCTTGCCGCGGGGGTGGGCACTCGCCATTTCAGTAGGCCGAGGTGAACGAGTGGCCGAGTTCGGATCGAGGACCCAGTACCGCGGGGTATATCGAGGTCCCCTGCCCAGGGTTACGGGTGAAGACCTCAACGGCTGCAACAGCGGAGATGAAGGACATCAGTACGGTGGAGCAGGCGGAAGAGGCAAATACCCAGTGGCAAGCTGCCTCACCGTATGTGAGCCCCAGGTTGCACTGGAGTCACATCGTCAGGCAGGATGGTGTGAAAGGGATGGCGGCGGATGAGGTCTCGGCCCAACGGTGGCGCCCAAGCTCTCCAAGAGAGTTACTGCCTTGGCGTCAGGCGGCAGCCGGCCGTAAAAAGTATAGCCAGTACCATCTTCTCCTCACAATAAAATCATGAAAGTACAACGAAAAATGGATAAGGGCAAATCTACTAGGGCGTACCCCATAAGCGACGTAAATGCGAACAATGCGATAAATACTAGGGCGTACCCCCCAAGCGACGATAATTTGGACAAGAACAAAAATTCGCATCAAAATCTACATCGTATAAGACTTGCAACCTGGAACTTAGGGTCTCTGACGGGCAGGAGCCAAGAGTTAAGCAAAATCCTACTAAAAAGACGCATCAATATCTGTTGTCTTCAAGAAACTAAATGGAAAGGCTCGAAATCAAAGGACATTGGTAATGACTACCAGGTCATATACCACGGTGTGGACAATAAAAGAAACGGTGTGGCAGTGGTCCTGGATCACAACTTCAAGTCCCGAATAATTAACATTACACGGAAGAGTGACCGCTTAATATCCGTGAAACTAGCGCTAGACAACCAGCAAGTAACCAACATAATATCAGCGTATGCTCCACAAACGGGCTGTACAGACATAGAAAAAGCTGAATTTTGGGAGGATTTCGATGAGGTGATGCAGGACATACCATCTAATGAGTACAGGATCATAGGAGGCGATATGAATGGATATGTCGGAAAAACTAACAGCACCTACAGTAATGTACATGGCGGTTTTGGGTTTGGTACGCTAAACAAGCAAGGAGAGGACATCTTGGATTTTGCTGCAAGACATTCACTAGTTCTAGTAAACACCAATTTTCAAAAACAGCCTGAGCACCTAATTACTTACAAGAGTGCTGGAAAAACGTCTCAAATAGACTATATAATGTCTGACGTTACTGTGAAACAAAAGTTCAAAGATTGCAAAGTAATTCCTGGTGAACCTCTTACATCCCAACATCGCATCCTGGTAGCTGTGTATGATCTGCCAAGGGCCTTGAAGGTAATGGTGGATAGAACACCGAAGACAAAGTGGAAAGAACTGGATGGTCCTAAGGGCGAAATACTGCTAGGCGATATTAAGCGTTACCTCGAGGCCGATTTGGATACAGAGTACACCCAAGCTGAAATTATGTGGTCCAAGTTTGAAGAATATTGTAGAACGAAAGCGGCAGAAATATTGGGCGTTTCTAAAGGGCCTCTTCGGTCCGGAAAAGATCCTAAATGGTGGAATGACAAAATAAAGCAGGCTTTACTTACCAAGAAAACCCAATTTAAAGCTTGGCAAAGTTCACAAACAGGTGAAGACAAGGATAAATATAAAGAAGCTAAGAGGCAAGCAAAAACTTGCATAGCTGAGGAAAGAGCGAATGCAAATCAAGCTTTTTATGATAGATTAGAGTCAGCTAAAACAGAAAACGATGTACTGAAAATAGCTAAACAAAGACATCAGGCTACAATTGACATCAAAATGAACAGATATATTAAGAACAAGGAGCAGGTCTTACTAACGGATGATATCCGAATTAGGGACCGTTGGCAAGAATACTATGAACACTTACTGAATGAAGAATTCCCGCACGAAGATCCCGCCCCCCTTGAACCTGTATGTGGTCCATTACCGGAAATAGATGTGCATGAAGTGAAACTTGCATTAGCTAGCATGAAGAACCGAAAAGCTGCAGGGCCAGACGATATACCAGCCGATCTATGGAAACGACTCGGTCCCATGGCAGTTAACTGGCTAACTAAACTGTTTAATACCATCTTAGTCACCACGCAAATCCCAAAATCATGGCGCCAAAGCTATTTGCTGCCATTTTACAAAAACAAAGGGGATGTAGCACAATGTGAAAACTATAGAGGCATAAAATTAACCTCACACACTCTAAAAATTTGGGAGCGGATCATAAATAAGCGCCTGTCTTCTATTACAAATGTGTCCCAAAATCAGTTTGGCTTTACACCGTCCAGATCAACCACTGATGCTATTCAGGCAGTTAGAATCCTGATGGAAAAACACAGGATAAACAGAACAGATCTACATCTTGCCTTTATCGACCTCGAAAAGGCCTTTGACAGAGTGCCCCGCAAACTCGTGTGGCAGGGCCTTAGAGCGCAAAAAGTACCGGAGAGATATATATTAATAATTCAAGATATGTACAGCGGCAGCAGTACACAAGTCAAAACACCAGCAGGATTAAGTAACGCGTTCGAGGTCAAAGTGGGTGTCCATCAGGGATCTGCTTTAAGCCCTTTTTTATTTAACCTAGTTATGGATTATCTAACAAACCATATTCCAGCACCTTTACCGTGGACCATACTGTATGCCGACGATATAGCACTGGCGGCAAATACTGCAAAAGACCTGCAAGAAATGTTAAATACGTGGACACACTCTTTAGAGAAGTACGGACTTCGAGTGAGCAGAAGTAAGACGGAGTACATGAAATGTCCCTTTAGCGGAAATGCAACTCCTGAAACCATATGTATTGGATCAACACCTATCCCCACTGTGAACAAGTTTAAATATCTGGGATCTATGCTCACGCCGGATGCCAATGTGGAGGCCGATGTTGCGCACCGTGTAAATGTAGCGTGGCAGAAATGGCAGTCGCTAACAGGAGCTCTGTGTGATACCCGTATGCCCATAAAAACAAAGGGTAAAGTATACAAGACAGCCGTCAGGCCAGCCTTACGGTTCCGAATGCTGGACAGTTAAGAAAACGCATGAACAGATGGCACATATAAATGAAATGAAGATGTTGCGCTGGGCGGGTGGGGTGACCAGGATGGACAGAATTCGGAATGAATATATACGGGGGAGCTTTAAAGTCGCACCCATCACAGACAAAATGTCGGAAAATCGCCTGAGATGGTATGGCCATATCATGAGACGGGACGAAGACCATGTAGTAAAAATCGCATTAAGCTTGCCAGAACAAAGGAGAGGTAGAGGCCGTCCGCCATCGACCTGGTGGTCAAACATCGAAAGAGACCTTAAGAAAGCCCAATTGCCAAAACCGACAACCTAG
The DNA here is from genome assembly GCA_947532085.1 of Elegia similella. Lineage (NCBI taxonomy): Eukaryota > Metazoa > Arthropoda > Insecta > Lepidoptera > Pyralidae > Elegia > Elegia similella. Next base: position 3,201,015 of record OX383940.1, read on the forward strand.
GACAGATCAACCTGGCGCCGTAGAGTGAGGAGACCCGACCCCAGATAACGGGAACAGGGACGGAAGAAGAAGAAGAAGAATAGTCTTAAACAGCAGATAAACATTTTTAGTATTTTGCCTTATATTATAAAAATTAATACCTATTTTCCTTGATCACGACATCGCGTGTATAAGGCTGGACCGATTTTGGTAATCCTTTTATTGTCGTGTTTGTTTCCCTCAGAAGAAGGTTCTTATGAAAGATTTTTCCTCTTAATATTATAGAGAGGAAAATTTAAAAAAACCCTGCCAAGTGCGAGTCGGACTCGCGCACTAAGTGTTCCGTACCATTATCTATATAAAAGGGCAAAAAAGCATGTCTATTGTATGGGTAAAATATTACTTTTATACATGTTTTATTTTAATTTAATAATTATTTATTATTAAAGTGATTAATATATGTTCTGTAAATATTTCAAGCGTCTGGTTTCTATAATATTTTCGCGATTGTCACACATATAAATTAAATCACATAATACGGTTTTCTCGCGTTTATTACATTATACTCGTATTTACACCTAACGTTTCAAAAACTTTACAGTTTTCATGTGGGAGTTAGACTAAGTTGATATTTGTCTTTTGCGTTATAAAAACTATGCAAAACTACCGCCTACAATATTTATTGATAACGTTCCGGATGTCTGAAAGTCTTGCAGTCTTGTGATGAGCTTGAAATTTTATTATATTGATGACAGGATCCTAAGCTGATGGTAACTATCAACCATCCTCCTTATTTTTTAAATTAGGATTAGGATTATCGAAATTATGAAGTTTTTTTTTTAATTCTGACAATGAATCTGTTTTCTTTTGCAGGGACTTGAGGATTATCAAATCGCATATAGTGGTTGGGTTTGTCCAGGGCATATTCACAGTCTGCAGACTTGGTTGAGCGTCTATTCTTCATGTCAGTAATATGTTAATTAATTCGGGTAACATTTTTCTTCGAAAAGTATGTAAATTTTACGTCTAATACAATAATTCTAACATGACAATATTATTTACATATCGGAGGTCGCCCCCTTTCTTATTTATTTTTTTATACAAAAATATAAATATGAATTAAAATATGAAGACGTTTCATCTTTTTACTTAATCTAATGGTTGCGCAGCCACGACGTTTTTCGTTCGCGCGTCACCCGCTTAATACTGGCTAAATACGTCATTTGTGAATGCCATAAATACCTAATATATACTTTTTTACAATTCTAATCCACCGCTCACACCGATACGCGACCAGCATGGCCGAAACAAAAACGCATCGCGGCGTGACGTCACACCGTATCTCATTTACGCCCGCATCCAGAAAGAGGACATGTGATCGATAATGCACCACGTGTTCGCTGGACTATTGTCGGTGCGGTGTACTGAAAAGAATTCTTGTCTTAGCTTTTATACGGGCATTTTATTTTAAAAGGCTAAAGAGTCGGGTTGTTTCTAATAAAAAATAAAACCGGCCAAGTGCAAGTTTATTTTATTAAACTTTTTATTATTTGTTGTTATAGCGGCTAAAGAAATACATCATCTATATCATTGAAACTAACGTAAGATACATACATTATGTACTAAAAACTCACTCACGTGCTATTTCGTCGGGATTGCCGACTATAGTTTCGGACTCGTCAGGAGCCCATTTTCAAGGCAAGCGCGAGACGCGCGGCGGAGGAACTTTAGTCGGCAATCCCGACAAAATAGCACGTGAGTGACCCGTTTTTAGTACATAAATACATCATCTGTGAAAATTACAACTGTCTAACTATCACGGTTCATAAGATACAGCCTGGTGGCAGACGGACACACAGACTGACGGACAGCGGAGCGATATTAATAGGTTCCCGTTTTTAGCCTTTGGGTACGGAACCCTAAACAGACAGATACAGACAAATAAGAGCTTACGCGTTAAACTTTTTAACATCCCTTAAAAAGATAGGCTTCAGTGCATAAAAAGGTTAAACTTATCGCAAACAAAACCACTGGCAGAACAATGGTCGTAAAATTAGAAATTTCCCGACACTGTTATCTGCTAGCCATGCGGGCTGTTTGTTTGTTTGTGTGCCACTGCCACCGTAACGGACACCGCGCGTGGAATTATTTTTACTCGACTGCCCTAAAAAGAGTAATGTTTAAATAAAATCACCTTAATACAGTATTATCGCGTATATTACATTATTTTTACACCTAGCGGTTCGAAAACTTTACAGTTTTCATGGTCGCAGCTAGATGTTGATATTTGTCTTTGTGTTATAAGAACTATACAAAACTACCGCCTCCGTTCTTATAAGATTCCATTTAGTAATAACTAGCTTTCGCCCGCGGCTCCACCCGCGTCAATGTCGATCCTTCGGGATTAGTACTTTTTCCCGGGATAAAGGGTAGCCTATGTCCTTCTCCGTACTCGAGAGAACTTGTATGCAAAATTTCATGATGATCGGATTAGAAGTTACGGCGTGAAAGCGTAACAAACAAACAAACAAACAAACTCACTTTCGCATCCTTACTAATATTATAAATGCGAAAGTGAGCTTCAAATATAGTCCATCCTAAACAAAGATAGCATTATGAAGCGATAGCCGCGATTCTACAAAGCGCATTGATGTGCCTAATAAATTCAATACTACCCACGCCTTCCGTTCGCAGTGCATCTATTAGACTGTGATAGACCGTGATCACAAATTATATAGAGTATAGAACAGTAACGTACTCGATATCGCAGAGACGTGGTTAACACAGGGCATTCTTTGTAATCTATTATAGAATTTCGGTTTAATTTACAGTTTCTTTCGGCGTCTTCTTTTAGTGGTCGGTTCCGAAACAGTAGTAGTTTGTAACTTTTGAACAATAATTAATAATTTGAATATACCTAATTTAACGAGTATTATTTAAAATGTGAATTGACGTGAAAAAGTGCCTGAAAAGGCCTATTTTCTGAACAAATCTTTGAATTTTTAAATCTTTGAGACCAATTTGACCCTTTTCAACCGGCTTCAAGAAAGGTGGTTCTCAATTCGGTTGTTTCTTTTTTAGTGTTTGTTACCTCAGAACTTCATCATTTAAGAACCGATTCAAAAAAATCTTTTTTTCTTTTCCTATGGGACTAATGCTAGACTTAAAAAATGTACATTTCCATACAAAAATGTACGGCTGCCAGTCAATATGTATGGGAATGTCAAAAAAAAATTAGTTCCCAGCATTGGTCTCATAGGAAAAGTTGTTCATATTGACGGGCTGAATCACCCCATATGGGTCCAAAACGATTAAAATTTCACCGTGTATAATCTATTTTACATAATTTATCTATCTATCATCAGCTTTCTATTACCCACTGCTGGGCATTTGCCTCCTTTTGTCTACGCCATTCCTCACTATCTCCAGCCATCGCAATCCAGTTATTTCATCAATTTGCCTTATGTCGTCAACCCACCTATCTACTGGTCGTCAATTACATACTATTACCAATATATCTATACATAGTATAATTTGATGTCTTCTGTCTATCTGTCGATTTTGATGAGGTTTTAACCAAGTGTAGATCATTTTTCCGGGAGGGTTTATATGTGTAATATACAGCGTGATTTTTAACCCCCTAGCTTTATTGAAATCTGGGAATCAGAATCCCCCAATGGAATACAGAACTGTAAGAAAGGTAAAAACGAAAATAAATTTAACCTTTCATAGAAATTCGTCCAGCTAATCGGCGACTTTGTATGGGAAACCTAATTTTCTTTTTCGTTTTTTACCTTTTTTTCTTGCAATGCTGTGCTCTATTAGGGATTCTGATTCCCAGATTTCAATATCGCTAGGGTGTTCAAAATCACGTTGTATGTCCGGGCGGAGCCTTAAGCTGGGGTACCCTTCTGTATATTAAATATTTTTGGCCATGAGTCACCGATGCGCAGTCCAGGGTTATTGAATGTCTAGCACGCCTCCAAGTTTTAGGCATTTAATTGATTTTAGGCGATCTCAAATGAATCATACTCCGAAAATAACTCACAATCAATGGCTACTTGCCATTTTGTTAATTTCTAATGTTTGTTTATGTATACGAGGATACATGCTGAGGATTTGTATAAAACATATTCAAAGTCAAAGTCAAAGATTTTTATTCAAAATTGGATACATATTTCTCTTTTTGAACGTCATATTTATATTTCTTATATATTTTTGAACAAAGATGCGATGGCGCGATGAGCTGGATAAATTTAAGAATGATTGGAAGGAAATAACGCAGGACCGGACTGAATGGAAGAAATGGAGGGAGGCCTTTGCCCAGCAGTGGGACATATGATGGCTCGAAATAAATAATAAATAATATATTTTTGAATATATGCAAAATTGAAATACTACTAGCGCACTGATGACAACGACACCATTCTTTTCATTGGTAAACAGATGTGTGTGGAAGGAAGACTCTGGGGTCTACCGAACCGTTAGCATTAGATTATACATAACAAACATCTGATATCATCATCATCAGGTCTTTTTAGTCTCCACTGCAGGAGCATGACGACCCTCTCTGTACTACTAGAGCCATACTTGGACAGAGCGGCCAGAGGACTTGGCCTACACTCTCCGCGCTGGCCAGACGGGTTGGAGAGGTCTCTCAGATGTTTATAAGCTTTGTTTAGCTTGTATTTCAAGTACAGTCCTGGGACATTCAAAAGTAGAATAAATGGGTATCTCTTGGATATGCATATAACATCCTCGTCTTCATCGTCACTTGCCATCAGGTGAGATGGGAGACAAATGTCTAATCCAACATTTAGTAAAAAAAAAAATATTATCATCTGATATATTTTGACGAATTTCATTATCTTATAGACTTACCTATTCTGTCGGATCAAGCACTATGCGCGATATCAAGCCGCTACCTTCCAACCGCAATGACCTCTGACCGCTTGACCAACTCTACCTACGCTTTTATCAAGTCTATGTAATACATTTTAACATTTATAACAGCGTGAGTCACAAGTGCTAGACGAGGTTCATAGAGTGTTCTCACGCCTCCTTGCGACTTCGGTTTTGGCCGATTATTGCAATGACTCATTATATTAATAAAATCAACATTAAATTGTAATTGCGGCCTACTACATAATAATAACCTACACGGTTGGTGCTTGTAAGCTGTAAAGCTTAATTCTTATTACTCACTAGTTGCCCGTGACTTCGTCCGCGGCAATTTCAGTTATTATAAACTTATACTGTCGCGGACATTTTTTTAGTTCATTTAAAGAATAATAATTCTTTAATACACATTTTTTGGGTAACTTAAACTGATTACGCATCGCATGCGTCGGATGTCCTCATCATCATCATCATCAGGTCCTTTTTCCTACAGGAGCACGACCCTCTCTGTACTACTAGGGCCACAGAGGACTTGGCCTACGGATGTCCTCAATTATGAATAATTTTCTCCCGTTTTCAAGACATTTTTATTGATGTTTCGCTCCTATTTGTCGCAGCGTGATGTAAGCCTTCCTCAATAAATGGACTATCCAACACAAAAAGAATTTTCCAATTTGAACCAGAAGTTCCTGAGATTAGCGCGTTCAAACAAACAAACAATCAAACAAACAAACAAATTCTTCAGCTTTATAATATTAGTATAGATTGTATAGAAGTATAGATATAGATGAATACGTGTTTAGGGTCGATTTTGTGCAAAAAACTTTTGTAAGGTATTTAAATCAATCATGAAACACCAGATTTTTAAAATCAAAGGAAAGGTTTTTGCTTTTTCGTGTGTGTAAGTGGCCAACACTAGTGTCAGATTTTTCAATTTGCTTAAAGGCTTATATGACATAGCTTAACGACCGCTATCTAATGATAACAGCCGGGACCAACGTCTTAACGAGCCTTCCGAAGCTCGGAGAGCTCTAGAATTTTTAGGTGCCACTGTGGTCACCAATCCCAGTGGGGACCACGCCCGGAGTTGCTTTACATGTGTAAGCGTTTATAATGTGCACGCCAACTGGGCCATCGAGCTCCTCAAAGGAACTGCCTCCATTGTCCAGAGGTAGACCCTACAGGCAAACGCATTAACACATTGATAGGGGTCTACGGTTCTAAACTAATTTTAAAAATAGGAAAGGTCTGATTGTTTGTTTCTTTGTATGTTTGCATTGAATAGGCTCTGAAACTACTGGACCAATTAGAAAAATTCTTTTACCATTAGAATCCTTCATGCGGGATAAAAAATGATTCTAACGTTGAAAATGTTTTTAAAAATCGGTCCAGTACTTTAGGAGTCTATTTAATGCCAACAAACAATCAAATCTTTCTATAAAATAATTGGGAAGAAGTGTCAAAAGAAAAAAGTGTCCTGTATTTTTTGATAACCTAACTGACTAATTATATTTTTTACGAAACTAGCTCATTATGGAATATGTAAAATTTTGCAAAAGCAGTCCCCTAACTTAATAGGCTAGTTTCCTGGGTCATAATAATAACATAACAATTAGTCCGTCAGTTAGATAATCAAAAAATATTGGACACGTATTTTTTCTTTTGTCAAATAAACAATAAAAATAAAGCGCGTCAAAGTTCAAGAGTGGGGGCTCGTGACGTCAGAGTTTGCTAAAAATTGTAGCAAACTATGACGTCACATGGAACTTCAAAGGGCTTTATCATTTTTTGTTTAATCGACAAAAGAAAAAATACGTGTCCAATATTTTTTGAATATCTAACTGACGGACTAATTATATTTTTTTGGAAACTAGCCTATTGTCATTAACATTCAATCACAATTTGCCTCAAAATAGTTGCAATACATTTTTCATTACCCTCTGGAATAAGATTCACAAACAAATTAATAAATCAATAAATACTGACAAATCATCCATCAAATATCGGAATGAGTAAAAAACTAACGACACAAGGGAGGGAATCGCATAAAAAGCCGAAAAACAGCTGCGCGAACGGCTCTCCTTATTCGTATTCATGATGTTTGCTGACAATGGTAACTCGAGTATCGACAGATCGAATGACAAAGAGCCGAATGACTGATTTGGTATGTAAGTACCTATACGTATATGTAAAAAATATGCTTTATTCAATCGATCTATAATTTAGAAAAAAACTAACTCCCCAAAAATCATCTCTATCTATATCGTCCGACCGATTTCGGCCGTGGCGACCGCTTCAGGTAGTCAGGGCTCTCTCGTGAGCTCTCATGTGGCTTACAAAGCCAATCTTATTGGTGAAAGTCCTCGCACATTGCGGACATTTGAGCACACCGTTAATATAATTATATTGAGTTAGCGCAGGTGGTCGGCTTTTTAACTCATCACGCTTGGTGTCGAGTTCGGCGCGTCGGTGGATTTCAAAGTCATGGACTTTGGTTTTAACCAAAGCCCTCCATTCCGGTCTTCGGGCGGCTAGCTCCTCCCACTGAGAGGGCTCTATGCCGCAGCGCTTCATGTGCCGTTTCAGCACATCTTTATACCTGAGGAGTTGTCCGCCATGCTTGCGCTTGCCTTCCTCGAGTTCTGAGTAGAAGATGTGCTTTGCGACCCTCTCCTCTGCCATCCTTGACACGTGACCGCACCACCGAAGCTGTCGCCGCATAAGGTAAGCTTCAATGCCACCTACATTGGCTCGCCGCAGTACTTCGGTGTTCCGCACGCGGTCAGACCATCTGATGTTCATAATTTTACGTAGGCATTTGAGGTGAAATCGGTCTAACATGCGGATGTGTCGGCGGTAAACAGTCCAGGTTTCTGCAGCATACAGAAGGTTCGGCAGAACTATTCCCATGTATACTGAGATCTTCGTATCTAACCTTATATCATGTGAACAGAAGACCTTAGAATTCAACTTACCGAATGCTGCAGCTGCAGCTGCAATCTTGCTGTTGATTTCTGAATCCAGATCGCATTTGGATGTTAAAATGCTCCCCAGATATCGGAACTTATCCACCTGCTTCAGTTCATCCTCGCCAATCTTGATGTTCAGCGCATTGTGACCGTCTATGTCCAAAGACATCACTTCTGTCTTTTTGACGCTGATTTTTAGGCCGAATTTTTGGCAAGCCTTGTCGAAATCGGATATGAGCTGTTGCAGGCCGTTTGGGGATTCTGTCACAAAGCACAGGTCATCTGCGTAGATGATCTCAGTAACCATCTCGTGTGATACTTTTGTGCGAGCTTTAAGCCTCGCCAGATTAAAAACGCTGCCATCCGTGCGGAAGCGGATGCGAACACCTTCTGAAGAAGACTGTAAGACCTCCCGGACCACGACCGCGAAATACAACGCGAACAACGCAGGTGCAAGGACGCAACCTTGTTTGACCCCACAGGTAACGGGGAAAAAATCTGATTGTTCCTCATTGACTGCGACGCAGCACTGCATGTCATCGTGGAGAAGTCTGAGAAGTCTCACAAACTTCTCTGTGCACCCTATCTTCTTTAGCACCGTCCAGAGGGCTTCTCGAGGCACACTGTCGAAAGCCTTCTCAAGGTCCACAAAGCACAGGTACATGGGGCGGCCCTGCTCTCTGCTTTTCTCTTGCAGTTGACGCACTGAGAAGATAGCTTCGCACGTGCCCCGGTCAGGTCGGAAGCCAAACTGAGTTTCGGGCAACAGCCTTTCCGATATTTTCCTTAGGCGGTTAAGTAGTACCCTGGCGAAGACTTTTCCAGGAACTGATAAAAGCGAAATACCACGGTAGGAACCACAATCGGACCGGTCACCCTTGCCCTTATATAGAGCCCTTATGCGCGAAAATTTAAAAGTTGTTGGAACCTGTTCTTTATTCCACATAAGCTTAAAAAACTCCCATATTACCGAATGTAGTTCCCCACCGCCATACTTAAGCAGTTCACCTGGTATAAAATCCACTCCAACCGCTCGTTTGTTCTGCTGTTGCTTTATTGCTAGTACAACCTCGTCGCGTGACAATGGCTCATCCAGCTCGGTAGATATGGGGAGTTGAGGGATCGAGTTGATGTGTTCTAAATCAGCAGACCGGTCGACATTTAGCAATTTATTGAAATAGTCCGCCCATCGTGTGATCACTTCCTCCTTGCTTCTGAGAAGGCCCCCGCCACTAGCAGGCTTAAGCGGCACTTTTGCCAATGAGGTTGAACCTGTCAACTTTCGAACCTCGCTGTAAAATTCCCCTAGCTGGTTGTTGTCCACTAACCATTGCATCTGACAAGCCTTATCCTGCCACCATTTGTTCTTGGCTTCCCGAGTTAATTTACGCAGCTCTAGGTCACTCTGTCTAATCTCCAAAACACTACGTTGGTTCTTCCGATGCTGCCTAAGAAGATATCGGTGTTTATCTATTGCCTCCCTGAGAACTCCATCATTCTCATCAAACCAATCCTCGTTCTTACGAACTTTTCGACCCAAGGTGTCTTTGGCGATGTCTAATATGTGAGAAGATAGAGTCCCCCAGCCAGCATCAACATCACCGACCTCCGAATCTGCGCGAGGCAGTTCGGTAGCTAAGGCTTCGGTGTATTTCTCCCTTGTTCCGAGATGCATAAGCCTGTCCAAATTTAAGCTTGGTGGCTTCGTCCTGGCGGATCTACAAGGACGCCGGAGGCGGAGACGCAGTCTAGTGACTACAAGCCGATGATCTGTCCAGCAGTGTGCATCACGCATGACTCGGGTGATTTGGACTTGGGAAACATCTTTTTGCCTTACTATAGCGTAATCTATCAAATGCCAATGTTTTGATCTTGGGTGCATCCATGTGTTCTTGTGCTTGGCGGGGAGTCTAAACATAGTGTTCGTAATGGCAAGGTGTAATTGGGCACAAAGATTCAGTAGCAGCTGTCCGTTATCGTTCATGCTGCCCACTCCGTGTCTGCCTAATATTTTAGGCCAAGCCATGAAATCCCGTCCTACCCTAGCATTGAAGTCCCCCAGTAAAAGGATCTGTTCTTTAGGACGTACGTTTTCGAGACAGTGAGTCAATTCCTCGTAAAATTTGTTTTTAATTTCATCAGATTTGTCCAGCGTGGGAGCATAGACACTGATTACATTGAGGTAGTTATTGTCATCTAGATGTAGACGCAAAGTTGTAATTCGGTCTGAGATGTGCACCGGATACTCTTGCAGCTGTGTCACGAGCTGATTTTTTACCGCAAACCCCACGCCCGATTGCCGCGGTTCAGAGCAAGCGAGCCCTTTCCAGAAGAAAGTGTATCCACCACCGTGCTCCATCAGCTCCCCTTCGTCAGCGAGATGTGTTTCGCTGATAGCAGCTACATCTACTTTATAGCGCGAAAGCTCACGAGCTACAATGGCAGTTTTCCGCTCGGGGCAGATATTATTTTTGCGGTCAAGTAATGTTCTTACATTCCATGCGCCAAAAGTCATTTCCAGTTTTGTAGGTGTTTTAATAACATTTTTATTGTAACGTCGACCACGAAATTAATGATGCGGTGGCAGCCGTGGTTACTACCATCCATATAGGTTGGGGCGAGCAATTTTTTAGGGCACCTTTTCTAGCCCCCTCCAAGGCTGAGCAAGGAGAGCAGTGCTATCCCTAAATAGGGCTGCTCTGTCACTCCAGGTGCTGCCGAACCCACTCTGTCTCCCCAGTTCAGAGCGTGAGCGACCACGGTATTCTGGGAACACCCCCGGAGTCGCCAATGTGCAGGTTTCAGACAAAGCCCGGTCTGCATCGGACCAAACCTTTCTACCTCCGCCCATCGCCATAGGACTTGATGTCATCGGAGTCCATAAGTCTGAAGCAGTCAAATGCGCAGGAGAATTTTTAGTGCATAAGCGGTTGCGCAGTCACAGATGCCCTCTCTCTTCCTTATCCCCCGTGGCCCAATGGAGCGGAGACCGCTACGATTGGCAGAGGACTTGGATGCAGTTTCTGGCCGGCAGTCACTTCTGACCTCAACTGCCGCCCTAGGCCATCAACATTGCCTTGCTAACTCGCCGGATCCGTCAGTACTCTGTACTTATCAGCTTGAGCTGCCTTCAACGCCGAGTTAGACTTCATGCACCATGCGGGAGGTATCAGGCATTCAGGCATTCAGGCCCGCTCACCGGGTTTAGCCCACGAGCCGACGTGGTTTACCGGGGTGTGGCCGCCGTGTGCACAACGACTACTTGGAGCCACCGGTGATAATTTGTAGAGCACCGGTCAGTACTATTTACCACCCCACTATTGCTGAGGTCGACTGGCAAATCCTGAAGCACCCTACTACTGCCAAAAATCATACTCTGCTTATGAAAGGACTCAAACATAGATAGTTTAGCGTATTGGGCATATTATTATACATGCTAAAATTTTGATCGTTTTGGACCCTTAAAGGGGTGATTCAGACCATCAATATGAGCAACTTTTTCTATGAGACCAATTCTGGGAACTCAAAAAAAATTCGTCACTTTCCAAAGAAAAGAGTCCCACCGCCCGGCCAGTTTGTATGGGAATGTCGAATTTTTTTTTTAGTTCCCAGCATTGTTCCCATAGGAAAAGTTGTCTATTTCGATGGTCTGAGTCAACCCTTTAAGAGTCCAAAACGATAAAAATTTCACCGTGTATACCTAAGTAGAAACGGAATCAAAAAGTAAATTAAAGTAATTAAATTATTCCATACATCAGAGGAATATTCCATACAACAGTAGAAGATGCGGCTAGCAACCCATCACTATTTTGATTCCGTTTTCCACCTAACGCCCACCAACATGCTTAACGCGGGTTTTAGGTTTTAAAGACCTTGGCTCTTTCTAAATCGTAGTAAAGAGACTATAAGACTAGAGTGAACAGGCATCTTCTAGGCAATCTCGCTCCATCGTAGATCTTGTCTTTACCCTCTGGGTTAGCTATTTGCTAACTCAGTGTACGTTTTTTTTGAGGTTACTTATGACTAGCTCCGTGGCATAGCGGTCAACACGCCAGCCTGCGACACGGAGTGACCGGGTTCGATCCCCGGCCAGGTCAAGATGGAAAATGATCTTTTTCAGATTGGCCTGGGTCTTGGATGTTTATCTTTATATGTATTTGTTATAAAATATAGTATCGTTGAGTTAGTATCCCACAACACAAGTCTCGAACTTACTTTGGGGCTACCTCAATCTGTGTGATTTGTCCGTATATATTTATTTTATACATTACGGCTTTCGTATGATTGACTATTTTTATTTAAGATATATAAAACGTAATGTATTTTGAAGTGACTATCAAAACGTTGTACACTGAGTTAGCTAATAGGCTGGTAGAGGAGCTGCTGATGCGTTTTTCTCGGACACCTCCATTTTTTTTTAAATTGCTGGCGCTATTTCTAATAGCTTAGCATCCCTGTGCACATATTGTATGATGCTATATAAGCTCTACATCTGAAAAACAATAATATTAGCTTAACTCGTAAGAAAGCCCTTATTTGATGCAGAATTAATGAAACGAATGAATGACATAATAAAACGAATTAATGACATAATGAATGATATGAATGAAAATATATTAATTGAGAGAAAAATTCGTGATACTATATATGTATAGATTTTCACTAAACCCGAAAATATCCACAGTGAGTCAATATTCAATACTTACCATGGTCCAAACAAATCCCGAATCCATTACCACAGATAATAGTTTTCATTTATCTAATTTATTAGCCTATCATAAATCACAAATCGCATCGGACCGTACGCCTCGCTTTCGTACCTCATGCAAATTATTTCGACTGACAATGAGCCCATTTGTATAATCTACACCAACCTTTATTTGCTACCCACAATTTAAATTTCATCTCTATAATTATAGCAATAAAGTTCAAAGTAAATATTGGTAAAGGTGAGGTTACATTGTGGAAATATTCATATAATAACGTAGATGCGAAGACAGACGGACAGACCGATTGAAACAATAAGAGGTGTGGGCTGGATTAACTCATAACATTAGCATGGCCTGGACGCGGCGCCTTGACCGATTTCCATGTTGAGTGAGCTCAGGTGAGGCTGGGATGGAAAGTAATGTTCAAAGAAATTGGGTGTGGACTGCCAACGAAGAATTTTCTGGGCAAACTTTATCTTCTCATCATCATCATTGACAGCTCCGTGGCGCAGTGGTTAACACGCCAGCCTGCGACACGGAGTGCCCGGGTTCGATCCCCGGCCAGGTCAAGATGGAAAATGATCTTTTTCAGATTGGCCTTGGTCTTGGATGTTTATCTATATATGTATTTGTTATAAAATATAGTATCGTTGAGTTAGTATCCCATAACACAAGTCTCGAACTTACCCTGGGGCAAGCTCAATCTGTGTGATTTGTCCGTATATATTTATTTATTTATCATCATCACTGCAGCTAGTGATGTGCTGCTGGGAATATTGGAAATATATATGCAGATAAATTGTAATTAAGACTTTCTGAATATACATTATCATGTAAATATTAAGTTTAAGAGAAAATTCAAGATATAGGAAGAGGGCCTCTTCAGGTACCTTATTATCTGAGAGTACATTACGTGGTCACTGATTGAATAAAATACGAAACACTTGACCAAGGAATAAGCATAAGTAGAACAAATAATCAATAGTCACTGCGTTCTACAGTTAGCTCAGTGGCGCAGCGGTCAACACGCCAGCCTGCGACACGAGAGTGCCCGGGTTCGATCCCCGACCAGGTCAAGATGGAAAATGATCTTTTACCAAATTGGCCTGGGTCTTGGATGTATATCTATATATGTCATCATCATCATCATCAGGTCTTTTTTAGTCTCCACTACAGGAGCACGACCCTCTCTGTACTACTAGAGCCATACTTGGCCAAAGCAGTCAGAGGACTTGGCCTACACTTTACACGCTGGCCAGATGGATTGGAGAGGTCACAGATGTTTATAAGCTTTGTTTAGCTTGTATTTCCTAATTCGCCTTCTACGACATCCACGGGAAGACTTGTAGTGGTCCTATTCTACTCTGCCGGATACCACACGGCTAATCTATATATGTATTTGTTATAAAATATAGTATCGTTGAGTTAGTATTCCATAACAGAAGTCTCGAACTTACTTTGGTGGTAGCTCAATCTGTGTGATTGATATACGTCCGTATATTTTTTTATTTAGTTAAAAATCATATATCTGACTAATCAAACTATCTGTTAATATCAAAACGGAGTGCATATGACACTAATACAGGTTCGTATATTGAGCGGCGTTCCGACGGGACACGGGACATCCTGATAACACCGCGAGTCCGTCCACGCTACACTGGCGGACAAATTAAGGGTTACTCCGAGATAAATAATGTTAACTTAGATATTTAAGATGTAACACTGCACTCGAGATATTTTAAAAATAGGTATTTGTAAAACCCATTGCTGTCGCGCTGTGTGCCCAAACAACCCACGCAGAGTGCGACAGAGACCATTGCAGCTCGGACCGAAAATACCTACGAATATTGAACAAATATTAACGATTTATTAACCGATTTAATTTTATTTTTCATTTAAAATTTAAAATAAGCTATGGATGTGTTTCTACGTTTTATTTTCCTAATATAAACGTGTAAATTATTTTTTCTTGCTGTTTGAACACAACGGAAATTCTTACCAATTTTTCAGGTTTTTGAAGGTTCATACCACTTTAAATAATTCAATTACGAAAAAAATTTAAACATTGAGACATGCTAATATCTCCATAGATTTTTATTGTAAAAAATCATTGCTCTACTGGTACTATCCGGCGAAGAATCAAGGGACTCGCTTGTGCCTATTTCCTCTTAAGCTTTAAGTTTAAAAAACGCTGATATGTTTTCGAAGGCCATGCCTAAATTTTTCGAGATCCAAGCCCAAATAATACTTCAAATTATTTTATGAACTTGCTGTTTTAAATTTAACTAGAGGATGACAATTTAAAACTATATAAAGTAATTTTTTAATTCATCTTGGGCTTCATATAAAAAATATTGTCCTTACTATTTTTCAGTACTTACTGCAAGTACACAAAGCAGTTTATATCTGATTCTTTATGCACACTACTGCAATTAACTCTAAAGCACTCGCTTTCGTGAATTGTAAGAACTGTAAGGCCAGTTCATATTGAGAAACTGTTACAAAGACAAAGCTTCGATCGTATTAAAAAAAAATCTTTAGAAGAAGACTTATTTGGCACAAAATACAAACTATTTTAAGTAGAACACAAATACAATTTTATGTACATATAAAAAGAGGGGAAATGAAATAAAAGAGGAAATTCAAGAATTACAGAAGTCAGGACTATGCAAAAACAGAGTGGTTATTTTCTAATTCGATTCTTAATAGTCTTATCTCCTTTCTTGTCCTTACTAATATGAAACAGAATATTACTAGACTTACAAAGCTGAACTGACAATATACGTAACTTTAAAACTAATTAGTCTAGAAAACTTACATATGAGAATGCACTAAAAAATAAAAAGTCTAAAAGTGAAGTCAACGAGTAAGGACGTAACTGGACCACAAACGGATGAGACTGTAAAACTGTGCCTTTGTCTGTTGAAGACATTATTTTTACGTCCTCATGTAACCCTGCCTGACAGTGTACGCTATAATGGTGCGAGCATCGCCACGTCCGACAATTGGCCTATTGCGACAATTGTTGTGCGACACTGTCCGCCCGACCCGCCATTCATTAAAGCCACTTACACGATACATGCAAATCGTCACAATATTCTAATAATACACGAATCCTGACGTATAGAATTACAATAAGCCTAGAAAGAAAAAATCAGGAAAGATAAATATATACGGACAAATCACACAGATTGAGCTAGCCCCAAAGTAAATTCGAGACTTGTGTTATGGGATACTAACTCAACGATACTATATTTTATAACAAATACATATATAGATACACATCCGATGGGCCTGGGGCTTGGATGTGTATCTAACACATCCAAGCCCCAGGCCAATCTGAAAAAGATCATTTTCCATCTTGACCTAGCCGGGGATCGAACCCGGGCACTCTCGTGTCGCAGGCTGGCATGTTGACCGCTGCACCACGGAGCTAGCCTTCTAGCTCTTCCATTTTAAATCTTTCCTAGTTAGCTAGCTAGCTAGGAAAGATTTATTTAAACTTTAAGCGACGCATTTGAATGTTACCAAAAACATGCTTAGATTATAGACAGTAAGAGAGACTTAGGATCTGAGTCATGTAGACTTAAGACGAGGCCTCAAATGTTTGGTACCATCGCTCGGCAAAGGCGTACGCAGACTGATCAAGTGCGCGCAAGGGATAGCGCTTGGCGGTTTAGCCCGTGAATGATGAGATAGGAGATACTCTCGAGTCGCTTAAAGAAAAAAACGTAAGCGCCAAATTCGTTATTTCTATTTTATATAAAATCAGACCGGTTAATTGTATTTTCATATTTACATTTTGATGAATTACTAATAACCTATCATTTAGTCTAAAAATCATTATTTCATTCGTCGCATTTGAGCTACAATAACAAAAACTCAGCGAACGAAGACCATTTTTCAATAAATATTTCTATCGAGAAAATTTTATCAAAACGTGTTTTCATCTTACACTTTTGGAGATGAAATAGTCAAAAATCATATTACTTAGATTTGAAACTCCTAATATAAGTATTTTGCGAGATAAATAAGGTTCAGAACGACCTTATTTACAGTGGTATCGCCTTAATCAGGCGTAAATATTCTTATTAGACATCTCCATGGATGATACAAGTATGCATGCCAGTTATCACAAAACTAAAGCTAATAAATAAAGATATATATACGGACAAATCGCACAGGACGAGTTGCAGAATAAATATATTGTACATTTTGATCTGCAATTCGTCCCAAATGGGCCGTAGGCATGTGGAATTACTCAGATTGAGCTAGCTACAAAGTCAGTTCGAGACTTCTGTTATGGAGTATCAACGATATTTTATAAAAAATACATGTATAGATAAACACAAGTTAATCTGAAATAGATCTTTTTCCATTTTGACATGACTGGGAATGTCTGGTGGAAAGATGCTGAAGAGAAAACTGTTAAAAGTCTTATTGCTTACACTGGGATCTAAAACATCACAGATGGGGAGGGAGCTTCTTCTAATAATTTCTCTAGTTAGTCATCATCATTTCGTGTAGGTGACACAGTCAATCAACCATGCACACTCTGGTGTCAGAGTTCTTCGAAACTGCCTCTCGGCCTCTGACGTGGTTTCTTTAATGACTACCAGATGGCAGCCGGAACCAACGGCTTAACGTGCCTTCCGAAGCACAGAATCGGTGCAATCGGGCACGAATAGGTGACTCAAACCTGCAATGTCCTAACCAAACTAGAAGCAACTTAACAAAATATGCTTCCCGTGGGAATCGAACCCACGACCCCCGGGTCTACAGGCAAATGCCTTAACCACTGGACCACGGTGGGAGGAGGAGCCGGATCAGATGCAAGATCATCGTACATAAATTATTGCAGTTAGTGTGGACTTTAACTGAACGAAACTAATCAACACTAAAAAAAATCTCATACACTTCGTATACCTACCTATTTATTCCCACCTTATTACCCAAATGCGGCCATTAATTCCCTTCCAAATTAACGCGCTGCGGACGTGCATAAAACCACTCCTTCGGGCTTAATGCTCAACCCTTGGCCGCCAATAACGCATATTGGCCATACCTCATACTATTTGTGTCCGATACACTTAAATAATGTCCAATCGAAGAAACGGTCTGATTGGAAACATTTGCGGTGTTTTTCTAATAAGAATGTTTGCATTGAAATTTGTTTATATCGCAAATAGAACCTTTAAGTAGACAATGTCAGGCATAGTTAAGTAGATAAGAATATTTTATATTTTTTATGTATTTCCGACACAAGTTGTTTTATGGAATAAATGAATTGAATTGAAAAAATAAATAAATATATAGGTACGGACAAATCACACAGATTGAGCTAGCACCAAAGTAAGTTCGAGACTTGTGTTATGGGATACTAACTCAACGATACTATATTTTATAACAAATACATAGATACATATCTAAGACCCAGGCCAATCTGAAAAAGATCATTTTCCATCTTGACCTGGCCGGGGATCGAACCCGGGCACTCTCGTGTCGCAGGCTGGCGTTTTGACCTCTGCGCCACGGAGCTAGCCTAATAAATAAATACATGCCACTCGATTTCGTTTCCTATTCATGCGCAAGAACCGAACGAAGCATGAAAATAAGGTGACTGATAGCATTTTTGAGGAACCTGGAAACGGCGCCAGAAAGTGTTAGGTAGACTATAAGGCCATACCTGATTTTTTGAGTCCAGTACTGTCGCCATTTAAAAAAATCCTTCGAAGAAAAATAAACGAATAAAACGAAAAATAACGTTATATTAAATTGTATTAAAACCCCTACAGTTTAAATTGAAAACGTGAAGCTTTGCTAAGCTTTTTTGCTGTAAGCGGCCACTTTTGGCGAAAAAGCTTGTGAAGCTAAGTCTGACACTTCATAAAATATTTTCCATAACTAAATTTTAAATTATCTCACTTTTTCTTCGAAACATTTACTACATATTCTTCTTCTTATTGTATTGATGGACTTATTGGTCAATTGTTATCGGCTAAGTGTTGGGCCACTCCTATACCTCTCACGGAGGTGGAATATAAGTTATCCAAGGTGTTTGGGCCCAACCTTTGTCATAAGATGAACGAACTATCTACTATTCCCCACACAGACACTTCAAAATACATTGCGCCTTTCATATGATTGACTATTTTTATTTAATATATATAAAACGTAATGTATTTTGAAGTGACCATCAAAACGTTGTACACTAAATTAGAAAATAGGTCGGCTGGACTGTCTTTAAAGCGACCCACTTGGGTTCGCAGTCTATTCAAATTCAAAACGTATATTCAATACTAGCTTTCGCCCGCGGCTCCGCCCGCGTCAACTTCGATCTCTCGGGAACAGTACTTTTTTCCGGGATATAATATACCCTATGTCCTTCTCCGTATCCCAAATAACGTGTATGCAAAATTTCGTGATGATCAGTTCAGTAGTTACAACGTGAAAGCGTAACAAACAAACTCACTTTCGCATTTATAATATTAGTTAGATAGGTTTCTTTGCACCCTTATTAATTGTCATAATAATATATCACTTCTCAACTATTTTTGACGTCAAAAATTTACTGGCTTAGTTAAATGCCGCTTCCAAGGTGGAGTACAGAAGAAGCGGCAACAAACTGCACAGCGCATTTTCTTCAAAAGTTTGGGGTATTAAGCGATTTCCAAGAAGACCACAAATCATGACCAGGATGCAATTCGTCGCATGGTGGTACAAAATAAGTCTGTATCATAATATAACAAAACCTACACAGATTTACACGAATATTCAACAAGATAAAGGTGTGCACGCGTCATAAGCTAATTGGTAAATGATTGTGACGGATAGCCGGACAGAGGGATTATAGGCTCAGTGCGGACTTGCCGGTTCGACGCACACTCTTATTACATTTTTGGTAATACAAGTGCATAGATAACAATGCCATGCAACTAATCTGCATTTTTTTTATAAATTATTGGAGAGTAAAATAAAGTTGATTAAATAATTCAAACATAATATAATTTATTTATTAAAACCAGTCCAATAATATACAAAACCTGCCCTGGGGCGGTAAGTAACTATAGTTAAATAAAACATATATAGGGATATATCGCACATATTGAGCCAGCTTCACAGTAAGTTGGGAACTTGTGTCGTAGGATACTAACCCAACGTGTTTATAAAAGATACACATATAGATAAACCTCCAAGACCCAGGACAATCTGAAGTAAATTTCCTTCTTGACCTGACCGGGGATCGAACCAAGGCCCCTGTGATTTAAAGGTTCTTGCGATAATTTTACGTAATAGCGGTGTAAGAGAGATGTCACACACAAGCTGAACGCGTAGGTCAATCGTGCCTCTCTATCTCTTGTTCCACGCTCTAAAGTGTCTCTCAAAAATATTGGCCCATGTATTATGAAGTCGGGAGGGAAAGTTGATATCACATTAGCGTATTAAATTTTTCAATTATAGTATTTAGAGCCCGCCATAGGCCAGGCGGCGTGGCGGTACAAACGCGGATTGTCTAAACGCGCTGGCTACTTTGGATATTGTCGTTTTTTAAGAATATTCAAGGGTTATTCGAAAAAGAAAAACACATGATGGCTTCCTTATCTGTAATGCAATTATAATCAAAAGTTTCAAGGTTAATTTTAATGTATTTGGTGAATAATGCTGTTTACCGAGTAAATAAGACGTGATTTGGAGGCAACTTTGCAATTTTGTTCTATTGAGAAAATTTATCGCAATCGTGTTTTTGAGTCAGATAGTTACCAGGTTTAGTCCTGAACTTTGCTGAATTTTTATTTCAACTTGAGTATTTCATTATTATTGATATTACAGACAATCAATTAAAGCAGTGTGAGGTAGTACGGGCCCTTAAGAATATTAACAAATAAAATAATAGTACTCATTAATAAAAAATTTGCCGTGTGGTATCCGGCAGAGTAGAATAGGACCACTCCAAGTCTTCCCGTGGATGTCGTAGAAGGCGACTTAGGAAATACAAGCTAAACAAAGCTTATAAACATCTAAAAGACCTCTCCAACCCGTCTGGCCAGCGTGGAGAGTGTAGGCCAAGTTTTCTGGCTGCTCTGGCCAAGTATGGCCCTAGTAGTACAGAGAGGGTCGTGCTCCTGTAGTGGAGACTAAAAAGGACCTGATGATAATGATGATGAATAAAACATCTATGAAAAAGCAACGCTAGAAACATTACCTACCCACTTTATTTTGCATATCCCGAAGGCAATTCGACTAGAAAATCTAAACACAATCAAAAGCTAAATAACCGATTTACCTAAAGGGTCTACATATGCAATTGCGCGACCAAACAACGCGCTATAAACGCGCGTTTTACGAGTGTTTTCCCTTTCGCACCATTTGCAATAAATCAGCGACGCCACTGAGTGGGCGACGGTTGCGCCCGGCGTCACATGGAATCATAGCCGCAGTGCGGCTGTACAGACGAGCGATTTAACAGTCAAGAGGTTTACTTTTTATGTTGATACATTTCGCTTTGACTGCGCTGTGTGATTTGTATTAATTTCTATACAAATCTTGTCAAATTCTAACTCTGCAACCGATGCTTACTCGACATTATCTGGGACTATCGTCATATAAACATAACTTGCTGTCCAAATTGATTCGAATTAAAAACAAGCCTGTGTTAAATTAATTGCAAAATAAGTAAATATTTTGGGAAAAACTTACTCACTGGATCGCGTACACCATTTGTATAGTTTTACCCAAGGAAGGATAATTAAATTTTCGTACAAAATTCAACCAATGGCTATACAGAAAGGCAGGTACACGGTAGTAGATACTAAACTGCACGGAAATGCGTACTAATGGTCCACTGTACCGTCGGCAGTCGGCAATGAAGACAAACTCAAGTATAATGCTGATTGAGATATACAGAATGTCGGGTGTGCGGCAATCTAAACTGCCGCATTCGACTCGTTGGATTGCACTAACGCTACGTATTTAACTTTGATGACGGCGAAGGCCTTCGATCCTAAAATATCTGAGTTGGACTAAAGCGATGCGTTGTTTAGAACCCGCTCTTAAAAATAAGTTATTTTACACTGTGTTTGAATCAACTGACAACATCTGTATGTAGGCAAATCAAACGCTGCATCCAAACAGCCGCGTTTGTCCCGCCGGACAGCCCAACCCTAACGGGACAAATTTCACTCCGGCGCCGACGGCCGTCGATTCGTATTTTACTGTCAATACAAGTAAACGTCTCAATTGGGTGCGGAGCGGACTATGCAACGTGTTGTCGAGTGGCAACTTACACGATTTTCACATGGAGTTATTCAAATCATTTGTTTCATGTAGGAATGGGGTACGAAGTCAGCTACTGGTCGTCAGTTTCGATCTCAACTGCACTCAAAGTGGATGGGGATGAATTGGGGTGCGTATTTTACAGTCGCCCTGAGGAAGACCTCGAAGCGAACTACGTGAGATACTCGTAAAGACATGTACACTAATATTATAAAGCTGAAGAGTTGGTTTGTTTGTTTGAACGCGCTAATCTCAGGAACTACTGGTTCAAATGGGAAAATTATTTTTTGTGTTGGATAGTCAATTTATTGAGGAAGGCTTTAGGCTATAAAACATCACACTGCGACCAATAGGAGCGAAGCATCAATAAAATGTTTTAAAAACGGGGGAAAATTATTCATATATATACTAATAAAAAAAAACTAATTAATCATAATAACAGAAATTGTCGCGGACGAAGTCGCGGGCTACAGCTAGTTATTATAATATGTTGGAATGGGTAACGTACGAAGTCAGCTACTGGTCGACAGTTTCGACCTCAACCGCACTCAAAGTGGATCGGGATGAATTAGGGCACGCGTTTCACATTCGCCCTGAGGAAGACCTCCAGATGAGGGCAGAATTCGTACGTGAGTAACCCCTTGTAACATATTTTAATAATCTCTGTATCGTTAATAGATTCAGGTGTTAGTTTGCGGAAGTCAAAGCTACATTTCGAGTAGGTATCACGGTCAATCGACCATGCACACTCTGGTGTCAGAGTTCTTCGGAACCGCCTCTCGGCCTCTGACGTGGTTCCTTTAACGACTAACAGATGGCAACCGGTACCACCGGCTTAACGTGCCTTCCGAAGCACGGAATCATCTTTATTATCAGAAAATCAGGTGATTCAAGCCTGCAATGTCCTAACCAAACTGGAAACAACTAAACAAAGTATGCTCCCGGTGGGAATCGAACCCACGACCCCCGGGTCAACAGGGAAACGCCACTGGACCACGGAGGCTGTCGAAGTCAAAGCTACATTGCGGAAGTCAAAGCTACATTTACTTTGAGACAATTTACTTGCGTGTTTCCGCCACCAGTTAGTTCATACAAACTGCTGTTAGTTCCTTCATGCCCGCCACCAATAATTGATGCATGTAACCCTGGTCGATACTGCTGCACCTGTTATGGCTGCAGCAATATCGGTCGAGGCCGATATTGCAGCCTCAACGGCGCTGGCCAGCAATAGTTTGTATGAACTAACTGGTGACGGAAGCACGTAAAGTAAATTGTCTCAAAGTAAATCTCTGTATCTCACGTAATTATAATGACGTAGTTATCCCCTGCAGAGTAGACAGAGCTTATGTCAAAAATATTTCACCCACATCATCATCATCGTCATCATTTAAGCCGCAAGAAGTTCACTGCTTGGCAAAGACCTCTTGCGGATTCTTCATTCCATAGGTAAATTGCCATACTTACCACACTTGGCAGGCGGATTAGCGAGCGCAGCTCACACAGTGTTCTGAAAGCAATAGCCGACAGCGGGGACTGTCCGTTTGTTGACCATTTAATGCGGTCAATAATATCGCTAGTAAAATATAAGTACTAACACACCTACATATAAGTTTACTAACAAAAATGGACTAAATAGTTGTCTGAAAATAAACATTTTTATTTATTTATTTAGCGTCCTATGCTTCCGACGCCGCTGCCCATCAGGAGACACTCCCATTTCACCTACATCATATATATTATCCCTTTACGGGGTAGACAAAGCCTTAGGCCATAAGACAAAAAGCCACATTTAGCGTGTATATAGTAAGTGGAAAACGAATTCAAAATATTGTTGGGTTATCGCCAATTTAAATGATTCCTTAGATCCATTCCCTCGGCCGCCTTCTACGGTTTCCGTTCTAAGACTTGTACTTTCTACGTTTTTTCTTTTCTCCCAAATCAGCATGGAAGATTCTTTTTTCACTCATACCTTCAATTGATTTTACTAACTGTACGGAAAGAACATAAGTATCCTTATCCTTACTTTCTTACTTCCTTACTATCCTTACTAATATTATAAATGCGAAAGTGAGTTCGTTTGTTTGTTTATTTGTTTGTTTGTTTGTTACGCTTTCACTCCGTAACTACTGAACCGATCATCATGAAATTTTGCATACAAGTTCTCTGGAGTACGGAGAAGGACATAGGCTACCTTTTATCCCGGGAAAAAGTACTATTCCCGAGGGATCGACATTGACGCGGGCGGAGCCGCGAGCGAAAGCTAGTGCGCAATAAAGCATGCATACTTCGTAATGTTTCTATTTATAGTTAAGAGCTAAGGCTTTTGTCCGTTGCATTGTGTAGATGAAGAAGCGCACGTGTTGTCTATTTTTGGTAGGAGTAATGGATTTTATTACCATTGCTTTCTCCATTTCACCCACTACATTAATACCAAACGATGTTTTCCTTCACCGAATGGTTGATGAGTTGACCATACATGAGTCGGATAAAGTCCAAGTTAGACTGATTTCACAGTGATGCGTTAGAACAGCGCCGTCCAAACGCGCGCGCTTGCAATTGAAACACAGCGCTCGAGAAACGCGCGCCGACGGCCAGCGCTGCCAAAGCGCGCGTTTAATAATCAATTTGCCATGGTTTATGACTTCGCTCTTGCTAGTCCAAGGCACATTAGACCTGAGTATTTGATATGAATTTCAGCTTGATACCTGTACGCGTTCCTGAGAAAAAGGGGTCTTGACAGACCAACAGACACGGACAACCAAGTAGTCCTGTAAGGGTTACGTTTCTTTCCTTTTGAGGTACGGAACCCTAAAAAGAAAAAAAAACAAATCTAACGAAATGATGATAAAAGAGACATTGAAAAGTTTAAAGAATTGAGATCTTTATTCTATTTTTGAAAGACTCTCCTATTTTTGAAAGACCATTTATAAGTAGACGGCGAGCTCCGTGGCGCAGTGGTTAACACGCCAGCCTGCGACACGAGAGTGCCCGGGTTCGATCCCCGGTCAGGTCATGATGGAAAACGATCTTTTTAGTCCTTGGATGTTTATCTATATAAGTATATATAATAAAATATAGTATCGTTGAGTCAGTACCCTACGACATAAGTTCACAACTTACTGTGGGGCTATAGCTTTGTGTGATTGTCCCTATATATTTATTTATAATTTATTTATATTATTTAAGTAGATGTAATGTAACAGCCTCCGTGGTCTAGTGGTAAAGGCGTTTGCCTGTTGACCCGGAGGTCGTGGGTTCGATTCCCACCGGACGCATACTTTGTTTAGTTGTTTCCAGTTTGGTTAGGACATTGCAGGCTTGAATCACCTGATTGTCTGATAATAAAGATGATTCCGTGCTTCGGAAGGCACGTTAAGCCGGTGGTCCCGGCTGCCATCTGGTAGTCGTTAAAGGAACCACGTCAGAGGCCGAGAGGTGGTTCCGAAGAACTCTGACACCAGGGTGTGCATGGTCGATTGACTGTGACACCTACTCGAAATGAAAAAGTCGATGTAAGGTAAGTAGCTGTTCCTGTAAACATCCAGATAGCCACTTTACTCTACATGCCGGCACAACAATGGTCTGAACAATACGCTCATATCCACTATCGCACAAATAAAACACATCGGACGGTAATTTAGTGTATGGCGGTGCAATTTGTGGACAGAGGTTACTCCGCGCCGTTCCCGAGTTTTGTGCCTTATTTACTTAATTTTACCAATTTTTCACACTTTTTAAACTCTATTTTAGACTTAGTTTGGGATCATCATCTCATGATAATGATGATATTTTGATGACAATAAAGACATTTTGATTTTGATTTTCACAGACTAAAATTATCTCCCCCCTCCCTGACCCTCTAAAATTATTTAAGAAACTGTAGGTAACCTATGTTCTGCGGGCTGTAAAAACTTTGACAAATCATGATATAACGTTATTAGTCTGGGATTGTATGATTTTTATGAGGTGTGAAAAAAATCACAAATATGCGAGGGCCAAACGTTTGAGATAACCCCAGGCTCCAACGCACCATATCTAAGGATGAAACCTTGTCAACATTTGGATTTAGATGAGTGTGTGTAAGTGGTCAACACTGATGTCAGATTTTTCAAGCTGCCTATATGCATTCGACATAACTTAACGATCACCATCTGATGGGGAAAGCCGGGATCAACGGCTTAATGTGCCTTCTGAAGCACAGAGGAGCTCAGGAAATTGTTGTGCCACTTGTGGTCACCCATCCCAGTGGGGACAACGCACAGGGTGTCTTTACATGCGTAAACGTATAAAATGCGCTCGCCAACTGGGCCATTGAACTCCTCATGATAAGGGATGTAACTATAGGAACCAATCTATTTGGAGCATAGTGAAAAACCCAGGTGGCCGTTTACAAAGGGTTCCGGACTCCATACAGGGTTATCAACAAGTCGTACATTTTCATTACGCGCGACCACTTTGAATGTAATTTTAAGGGATATTTTGTTACTTATGGGTGAAGAGTAGGCGTATGGAACTACCAGACTGTTCTCACGAATACAAGTAGGAGATACTCTCATTAAATTAAGAAAAAAAATATGGTGAAAAAATTTTAAGCGGGCGGGATTTGAACCTGCGACTTACTACGACTTGAAAGTCGTACATAGTCTTAAGGTCGCAGGTTCAAATCCCGCCCGCTTGAAATTTTTACCAAATAACTTTATATACCAAAATAACATTGTGAATGCAAAAATATAACACTTAAAAATACAAGTAGGAGACTTAGCAGACAGTTAATGTCCTATGTCCCCAGGTAGGCGGCTTTCACTCATCATCTTTTCGAGTAGGTGTCACGGTCAATCGACCATGCACACCCTGGTGTCAGAGTTCTTCGGAACCGCCTCTCGGCCTCTGACGTGGTCCCTTTAACGACTACCAGATGGCAGCCGGGACCACCGGCTTAACGTGCCTTCCGAAGCACGGAATCATCTTTATTATCATACAATCAGGTGATTCAAGCCTGCAATGTCCTAACAAAACTGGAAACAATTATACAAAGTATGCTTCCGGTGGGATTCGAACCTACGACCCCCGGGTCAACAGGCAAACGCCTTAACTACTGGACCACGGAGGTTGTTAAGCGGCTTTCACTGTGCTTCTCTATCTGATTACCAACATGCTTAAACGCCGGCAAGGCTGTCCAAATTACCTTAATTTCTGCCGCTATGGACTGTCGCCAGGAATGCCGGGGCCGAACATGTTCCCTTCTTCCTTATCAGGTCCTTTTTATCCTATCTGGGAATTGGGTGGACAACAAGCTCCGCTAATTTGAAAGCTCAAAAATGAGAGAGATAAAGTAAAGAAGCAGCTAATTTTTATGAAACTAGCTTTCATCCGCGGCTCCGCCCGCGTCAATGCCGATCCCTCGGGAATAGTAACTTTTTTCCGGGATAAAATGTACCTATGTCCTTTTCTCCGTACCCCAGATAACGTGTATGCAAAATTTCAAAATGACCAGTTCAGTAGTAAAGGCGTGAAAGCATAAGAAACAAACTCACTTTCGAATTTATAATATCATAATCTTCAATTCACTCAAGTTGTCGCATCAACTAATCCCTAGGTACAGTCAGGGACAGAGATACCTGACCAGGCCTATATCTTGAATTTTCCCTTAAACCTTCCTATATCTTCAATTTTCCCTTAAACTATAAAATTTATAGTTAAAGAGACAATGCCAGATATATATATAGGTTGAGGGCCTGGTCAGGTATATCTGTTCCTGACTGTACATGGTCGCCATTCAAGTATCTTTCTGCGATTAGACCTTTGCCAATGCAGGTTGGGAGCAAAACAATAAAAGCCCTCAATTCCGCAAAATATCGGCCAATAACGAGCTAAGCGCATAACAATGGGACAGTAATTGTGCGCTTAAAGCTCCGTACACACCAATACAGTGGAACGATTTTGTATGTAGATAAATAAGTACTGGTAGCTGCTTTTAATAAATACATATATACTACGGACAAATCACACAGATTGAGCTAGCCCCAAAGTTAGTTTGAGACTTGTGTTATGGTTATGGGATACTAACTCAACGATAGTATATTTTATAACAAATACATGTATAAAGAAATATCCAAGACCCAGGTCAATCTCCATATTGACCTGCCTGGGGATCGAACCCAGGACCTACGCTTTAACAGCCTGGCAAGATGACCACTAAGCTACAGAGATCGTCATTAGATGATGATGGCGTTGATTTAAGTATCGGAGGCATTTAGATAACTTGGAAACTCTGATACTAGTAAAGCAAGTAACCCCTTGAAAATGAAGGAAGAACCAATCTGATACGAGGACAAGACCACAACGCAACGATTACAATTATATCGATGTGTAAGTAGATAATAAATGCTTTAAAGTTTTTTTTTTTCAATGCTTAAGGCGATTTTATTGTGGTTTGAATTAGTCGACAAACTAATATGTCAACTAATCTAGCCATCAGTCTAGGTATTGTCAAGTATGGCGGCTTTCGCGTCAATTATAGGACATGACACGACACGTTCTCCCTGTTGTACTGTTGTGTGCACAAGTCAATCGACAAGTCCAGCAATTTGAGAACTTGACAAGATTTTTGGAAAAACAATGGCTAAGATCAATTTAATATGTATTACGTATGAATTATGAAATGATACTTTATTTTTGATGCACTTACAGCAGTGACGTGCACAGACATTTGTCATAGGGTAGACATAATTATAAAATTTACTTACAAACATACCACCTATATACCTTACCTCACTATACGGCTAGTTATCTACAACTCGTTTAATATTATGATAGTCTTTCGATCTTCGACCGCAAAAGTATTCAAAACAAGCTAAAGATAAGAGATATGATTACAACCTGCGAGCCACGTACCACGTATCCATACAGTTTAAGATTAAACTTTAGAATAACTAACCATAACTAACCGTTTACTTGATTTGTTCAAAAGCAAGCAAGTTCACAAAACACTTTATATTTCGGTTTCGGCATGTAAACACTAAGCGACACAACTTGCACATGAAAATATTTTAGTCACAAATGAAATTTAACTGATAAAGCAATTAATATTAAAATAAAACTTTCCTCTTGGATTGTTTGTAAACACGCAAATCAATAACATTGACATAAGTATGATTAATATCTATAATGACATTGACAAGTGACGATGACATTTACATCGCGCGCGGCAGCCAATAGAAACCTCGGAGACAGTGTCTTCAATTCACACACACAGCGCAAATTTGATTTGCATGTGTGAGTCGATGAAAGATGTTTACTTGTACTACTACAAAAGCGATTTCCTATAGGTGTATAATAATTTTCTATGTGTGCGTGAAAAGTCAGACCTTTGAAATTTTGTCTTACGCGGCTTACGCGTATAGATACTGCTTAGCGTGGGCACGCCCGGGCCGCGGCCGCAGCGCCGTACTTGAACAAAATCGACTATAAAGTATTTGCTAGCAGAATTTTGCAGGCGCACCTAATATAATTATTTTTTTGTAAGAAAAATAAATTGTATTTATTTAGCGACTGCAGGGTAGACAGTGTCTAACAGTCTATATGGACTGCACGTCACTGACTTACAGTCACACAAAGGGGCGTTCATAAGCCAAACTTCAATACGCTTTATTCACTTTAAACAGTTGGGCACTTGCCAAGGACTTATGGCACGGCTATCCCTGGCTTAGTTCCCGATCATCATCATCATTTCATGTAGGTGTTACGGTCCATCGACCATGCACACCCTGGTGTCAGAGTTCTTCGGGACCGCCTTATAGCCTCTGACATGATTCTAACGACTACCAAATGCCAGCCGGTACCAACGGTGCCTTCCGAAGCACGGAATCATCTTTATTATCAGACAATCAGGTGATTCAAACCTGCAATGTCCTAACCAAACTGGAAACAATTAAACAAAGTATGTTTCCCGTGGGAATTGAACCCACGACCCCCGGTCTACAGGCAAACGCCTTAACCACTGGACCACGGAGGCAGTGCACTTCCCCTAGTTAGATGCTGGTTCAAGTCGTTGTTCCCGATTAAGATACTGGAACACAACTGAATAGGAGTAGTCATTGTATACTAAACGTAAGTAAGTCCCCAGCTTTGATCCCATAGGATAAGTTATTCATATCAACGGGCTGAATCACCCCTTCAAGGATCCAACGGGGTTTTCTTTACTTATTGTATATGCAAATCGTATTACATTATTGCAGACATAACCTTTGGCGAAAGCAGCTGCTTTAGCCGCGTGGTATCCGGCAGAGTAGAATAGGACCACTCCAAGTCTTCCCGTGGATGTCGTAGAAGGCGACTTAGGAAATACAAGCTAAACAAAGCTTATAAACATCTAAGATCCTCTCCAACCCGTCTGGCCAGCGTGGAGAGTGTAGGCCAAGTCCTCTGGCTGCTCTGGCCAAGTATGGCTCTAGTAGTACAGAGAGGGTCGTGCTCCTGTAGTGGAGACTAAAATGGACCTGATGATGATGAAAGCTGCTACAGCTATATATTTTATATTATCGATCGTGTGAGAAATCGCCTTTTAATATATCTGCACGCAGCCGTCGCCTGTCAATTGTTTTTCCAACTTTTCCTGCCAATCATGATATTTCTTCTCTCACGTAATTATGGCATGTATGTAGGTTAGGCTAGTTGCACACGAGTTCGTGTGGTCGTGACGTCCGTCAGTGGTAAGATCCCACGGGCCGAGCGAGCAAAATAAAGTGAGTAAAGAAATGGATCTCGGACAGGTCGGCGATATTGGCGACGTCTAGACTAGATTCTTTATAAGAATCCTAGACGTCTTCACGCCAAACACCTTCGACGTTATTTCTCCATGTAAAAAAAGAAAGAACAGAAATAGCTGGACCACATTTTCTTCACGCACGTACGGTCATCTGCAAAAGTCCATATAGATTTTGCATAAAATGTCATGTTAGGTACGCATACCATTTATAAATAACTTAAATTTCAACCTTAACCATATGGCATAAGGTTCATGATATTGCTAAATAGATATGATTTTGATTTGATTTGACATTGGAAAAGAAATAATGCTTACTTTTACCTTATTTCGAGAAACTGAAGTTAGAACTGATACTTGGACTGATATGATAAATCTTGAAAAATCAAGATAAATTTAATTCTACATTATGTCCCTAATTTATTGTTATTTTTTGCAAAATGTTATCTATTAGGGTTTAATAAGCAAATGCTATCAGTGTATATTCAATTAATGTATTATTTATATAACAAACAGGGTGGGTGGTCGGTGGGGTAAAATGTAAAAGGTCATCAAAGTAACTTATCGAACAAACTTTATATTTATGAATGCAATATGGACATTTACCTTAAAATTAACTTCTATACTTTCGACATTTTTAGACAGGTCGAGTGTTTGCATCGGCTAGAATTGGCAATACTTGATAAGGCGAGAAATAATGTTTGACTTGACACATTTAAATTATTCGTAGTTACAGTCAGATCTAGCGTTTCTGTCTGTCATTAATATCGTCTATTAGAAAACTGCACGACTGCAATATGATTGCACGAAAGGAAGAGTCGGTAACGTTTAAAATGGTTACAAAGATTTTTTCCATTTAGGGATTAACTAAAAAGGTAGTTTTTAGTTAATCCGTAATTAACAGCCTCCGTGGTCCAGTGGTTAAGGCGTTTGCCTGTTGACCCAGGGGTCGGGTTCGATTCCCACCGGAAGCATACTTTGTTTAGTTGTTTCCAGTTTGGTTATGCCATTGCAGGCTTGAATCACCTGATTGTCTGATAATAAAGATGATTCAATGCACGTTAAGCCGGTGGTCCCGGCTGCCATCTGGTAGTCATTAAAGGAACCACGTCAGAGGCCGAGAGGCGGTTCCGAAGAACTCTGACACCAGGGTGTGTATGGTCGATTGACCATGTTATCTACTCGAAATGATGATGATGATGAATCCGTTAATGAATATATATTATATGTACGAGTATTTTACTGAAATAATTTGACATTGACATTTTATTTCACATTGTATTTATTTTAACATAATTTGTATTATTTGACTTTATATATTTTTCAAAGTGTGCCGCGCGAGCGAAGTACCTGAGTTCTGCGCAAGCCATTAAGCTGCTCAAAACCATTAGGTGACTATGTAAAAAATGTATGTATATATTCATAGTTTGACAGGTAAAACGTATATGCATAAATGAGTATTTGATTTCAAATGCCACTGGCTCTGTCTACCCGTAAGAAATAAGGACGTGACGTTTTATCTGTTCGTCCGCTAACGAGATGATTGTGACATCGTCCATCCCATCACTCACGCGCAGCCTCGCATCGACCCTCCCTGCTTTGACATCACTGAGGACGCTTCAGTGTTATGCAAGACTGAACAACTACTAGTCAAATTTAACTATTCATTGATTCTTCGAGAAGCCCGATGGCCATGGTCGTGAGCATTAAAAACGATTACGCATGTTAAGCAGCCCTGAGCGCAGTCCCTACTGTGATGTGTGACCACAAGTGGCATAAAAAATCTCGAGCTCCTTCGTGCTTCGAGAGGTTCGTTAAGCCGTTGGTCCCGGTTAAGCTACCAAGGCAGCTTGAAAAATGTGACACCAGTGTTGGCCACTTACATACACGAAAACAAATAAACAATTGGTGTTTGTAAGAAATACTATGACTGTAAAATCAAATAGGGGACAGACCATATAGGATAGTGGGAGTCTGTCCCCTCTTTGATATATAGTATCACCTAAGTGGAATATTAAAAAGCTACGAATAGAGACCTATTTAGTAAGTTTTTGACGACTAATTTCAATTGAAGACGTACAATGCATGTGTGATGTGATGTTGGTGAGATATTCTAAACTGAGATAACATACCCTATTTTTTGCCGCAGAGCAAACAATTCTAAAGTGTGATATTACCGAAATAAAACCTCTTTTTACCGAAGAGCAAACAAATAAAAAACACATTTGGAAAAATATGAGGAGCTAGTCCAGCCAATGGATAAAAGCTAGGCAGTGGGGTGGGTTTTAAGCAACTGATGACACGGCAGTCAATTCAAATTCTTTAGCCTATGTGCAACGATGCCAGACCTAACTTGCAAATTTGCCAGCTGAGTAACATAGTGTTGAGTAACATGCACAGAAGAAATTGAGGATTAAGAGCTAGTTATAAAAACCTTTAAAAAAACCGACTTCAATCAAACTACAGACGATTTAGATGCAATTTAAATGGGAGTAATTTGGATGCATATTCTATCAAGTGAAAAAGAATTCAAATCAGTTCATGAAATAAAATAAAATAAAAAGCCTTTTATTTCTTGCAAAGTAGGTTTAGCAAAAATATGAGTAAAGAAAAAACTTATAAATAAAAGCATTGAAAGATTAGTTTTCGATTTAAATCGGTTCATGAATGTTTTTTATATCACCATCACAGACTCTACCGAATTGATAACCTCGTCCTTTATTGAAGTCGGTTTAAAATGGTACCATCCCGCATAAAGCCATTCTAACCAAAGTAGATCATTCGAAAGCAAAATGATTGACAGCTGGCCCAACAAGCGGTAAACAATAATCGTTGAATTATTGCCATATTCGCCGCCATATCGCAATAGTATTTAAATCGGTGCAAAGGTCAAAGTTTTGACTTTGTTTTGATGCTATTGTGAGATACATTGCGTCATAGAGCGACATTTGGCGGAGGTTCGTGGTAAATTGTTCCTTCATTCTTTTGGAAACCTATCATACCTTCTTTTCCTTTTGCTCATTTGAGTGCCTTTCCCGGTCTTTCTTTTTTTAATGGTCCTGTACCTCAAAAGAAAATAACGAAACCCTAACAGGATCACTTTATTGTCCGTCTGTCTGTCTATCAAGACCCCTTTTCTCCGGAACGCGTGGAAGTATCAAGTTGAAATTCATATCTAATTCTCAGGTCTACTGTCCCTTGGAGTTATGAAAAAATTCAAACTTCTAAGTTAACGCAATCAAAAGATACGGCCGTTTCTGCCACAAATTTTCAACATTCGCAAAGGAATCGAAACCTACAGCGTACTTCCCGTAATTTCAGAATCTTGAAATTATGGTGCGAAGCAACGTCGTACAGCCAAAATGTCGGAAAATCGCCTGAGATGGTATGGCCATATCATGAGACGGGACGAAGACCATGTAGTAAAAATCGCATTAAGCTTGCCAGAACAAAGGAGAGGTAGAGGCCGTCCGCCATCGACCTGGTGGTCAAACATCGAAAGAGACCTTAAGAAAGCCCAATTGCCAAAACCGACAACCTAGGACAGATCAACCTGGCGCCGTAGAGTGAGGAGACCCGACCCCAGATAACGGGAACAGGGACGGAAGAAGAAGAAGCAACGTCGTACAGCAAAGATAAAGGAAAAATTGCGAGAAGCATACATTTTTGATTACATTATATAAAAATATTTTTAATAATTTTAAACTTAATTTAGGGTAGGTATCTATACCCTTCATGCGCGAGTCTAACTCGCACTTGGCCAATTTTTTTTTTATTTTTCGTGTGTGTTAGTGGCCAACACTGGTGTCAGATTTTTCAAGCTACCTCAAGGCATATTCCATAGCTTAACGACTGCCATCAATGATGATAGCCAGGACCTAAGGCTTAACGTACCTTCCCAAGCACGGAGCAGTTATTTTTTTATGCCACTTGCAGTCACCCACCCTAATGAATGACCGCACCCGGGGTTCTTTAAGATATGTAAGCCCTAATAATGCTCAGTCAGACCCACTGAACTATCGGGTTCCTCCCGGTTTCATCCATCTAAGCGGGAACTGTCCCCCGTTTAGTCACGGCTTCAGAGCATCGAACACCGCCAATTAATTGCGTATGTGTGTCTTCTCCACGCTGCATTTCGGTGAGTACGTACAGGAATTGCTTTATTTAACTCTCCCACCATTCCACCATCGAGCGGCGTAGACAGAGATTCCGTCCATATACGGTCGATATTCCTGCTCATAATAACTGCTGTAATAACGACGAAGGATTTTCAAGGTAAGAGTATATAGGCGATATTTGAGTTTGTGTACCACACCTATAGACCACATCTTCCCATCAGGGAAGATAGGCGTAAAACGAACCCAAATCAACAAAAAAAAATAATTACACCGTTCGGTCGCGGCGCAACTTGTTATTTCATACAAATTGCGCAACATTTGCTCCTGCTGCCGGACTTCAGAGTCTACCTTGAGCTCATCATCATCTTGAGCTGTGGATTGTGTTATGACGCTCGGCCTCCCGAGCTGCTAGTTGCTTTTCCCTCATTCATCCGAGTGAGTATACCTTCATTCTCTTCCCAAACCCAACCACGAACGAACCAAGTGCCACTCTAGTAGCTTAGCATTTGAACCAACTGCGCTACGGTCATCGATTGTACAAATTATACTTGTGATCTCCAAACCAAGTGATGTCTGATGTACCTTAAGGCGAGGCCTCAAATGTTTGGTACCTTCGCTCGGCAAAGGACTGATCAAGTGCGCGCAAGGGATAGCGCTTGGCAGTTTAGCCCGTGAATGATGAGATAGGAGATAGTCTCGAGTCGCTCAAAGAAAAAAACGTAAGCGCCAAATTCGTTATTTCTATTTTATATGAAATCAGACCGGTTAATTGTATTTTCATATTTACATTTTGATGAATTACTAATAACCTATCTTTTAGTCTAAAAATCATTATTTCATTTGTCGCATTTGAGCTACAGTAACAAAAACTCTGAGAACGAAGACCATTTTTCAAAAAATATTTCTATCGAGAAAATTTTATCAAAACGTGATTTCATCTTCAATTTTTGGAGATGAAATAGTCAAAAATCATATTACTTAGATTTGAAACTCCTAATTTAAGTATTTTGCGAGATAAATAAGGTTCAGAACGATCTTATTTACAGTGGTATCACCTTAATCTAATAATCTAAAAAATCGTTTCCACCTATGCGCCCACTAACAAGCTAAATGTGACCTTAAGTTTTGTAACCTCACGCTACGTCTACCCCGTAAAGTACACATGGTGAAATTTTTATCGTTTTGGACCCTTAAAGGGGTGACTCAGACCATCAAAATGAACAACTTTTCCTAAGGAAACAAACAGGGAACTAAAAAAAAAATCGATATTCACATACAAACTGGCCGGGCGGCGGAACTCTTTTGTATGGAAATGACGAAATTTTTTTTGAGTTCCCAGCATTGGTCCCATAAAGTGGTTCATATTGGTGGACTGAATCACCCCTTTAAGGGTCCAAAACGATCAAAATTTCACTATGTATAGACGCGATAATATAACATGTAAAGCTTCATAGAGCTTCTCACGCCGTAACAAACTAGGATGTTAGACTTTAGACGCCAAACAGCTATGCCCTTTACGTCTTTAGAGGTATAACATAATCTTGCACCTCCCATCGTACCCAACAAATCGTAAACCAAAATATAACAATCAATTTGCCATTTCGAACAATCGAAGCATCCCTATTGAGCAATTCTCCTGCATAAATCAATCGGGCAGGGAATGCCGCATCCAACTACCTTTGACCTTCTTTTGACATTTGGCGGTGTCGCAAACGGCCGTGGTGCTATCTTGGTGCATCGCTTGTAGCTGGGTAGTTATGATGTGTGGGGGATTCTTCTTATATTCAAGAGGAAGATTGACGGCTACGACGAAGTGGTTTTCACACCAACTGGCCCCAAGAGAGGCACTGTTGCACAATTCTAAAATCCCTTTTAGAGGGGGGCAATCATCTCTATTGAGCAATCATCCTGTATAAAACAATCGACCAGGGAATGCTGCATCCAACTACCTTTGACCTTATTTACTACTACAACTACATTTGACGGTGTCGCAAACGGCCATGGTGTTATCTTGGTGTATCGCTTGTAGCTGGGTAGTCATGATGTGTGGGGGATTCTTCTTATCTTCAAGAGTTAAGTTGATGGAGGCTGTTGTCCCCACCTAGAATCTCTTTTAGAGGGTTGTAGTGTTTTCCAGACAACCTGCTTTCTCCCTATCGCTGGTGGTTATGATGAAGGATTTCGTATATGACCGGTTAGAAGCGGCTTGCATTCAGCGTTTCGTTCGACCTTGGTCAAATTGTCCGACCACCTGGTGTGTGTATCTTTCGGTGCGCTTACCGGTACATGATCGCCATTTGAGAACCTTTTTGCCCCATCAGCCATTGAGGTTTTACACAGGGCCCACGTTTCGGAACCATATGTCATCACTTTGTCACACAAAACCTTGAATATATATCTCAGAATTTTTTTAGCTCCCCTCTAAATGGAATCCAGGCAACGCCCTTATGGGCAGACTGTCATTATAAGGTAGCAGGCGTCTCCTTCTGATGCTTTTAGGCAGCTCAAAAAAACCATACACCAATATTCGCTACTACATACAACAAGCTTTTCATTACAAAAAATAAAACAACATGTAACTCGGAAGGGTGTTAGGATTCTAGTGATACCATACGTCCAAATCCGTTCAGGCATTTAGAAGTTATTTTGGAATAAAGGAACTCACATAGATACATACACACATACACGAACCCGAAAAACAATACTCTCCTATTTTGGCCATGTAAAAAAGGAGAACCTATTTTACATGGCCATGGAAGGAGACTGGACATTATTGCCAAAATAGGTCGTAGGCCAAACAGAACGAAGTCCTTCGCGCTTTTACTGCAACTCCATGTGTTATTTGAAATATAATCCCTATATTTAGATTATATTTTCGAAAACCAAATAAAAAACCTACATGTGACACTACTACACGTGACATGCAGTCCATACAGACAATTATACTCTGTCTACCCTGAACTCACTAAACTTATACACTTTATCTCCCTAATAAAAAAAAATCTAATCGTCGCCCCTAAAAAAACACAATCAAAATGCTCCATAAATCAGTTGTTATCGAAAAAAAAAACAAAGTATTTATTTAGGTACGACTCGTTATTTATTAGGTAAGGTTTTGACTAAGTATGTTTTTGTCTAACTTCCGAAAAATGTGCTTGTATAAGATTTGTACCCTATATGTAAGACTTCGACTTAAGCGCACAAGTGTTACTTCTAACAACCTGAGCCAAAATCGTGGCGAAATGATCTCTCACTTTGCCAGCATGCAGGTAGTTGCTTTGGACAGTAACATCCATACGGCACGGATGAAGCTATGGGAGAGTGACCACACTACAGCAAATTTTACCACCCTACAAGAGCGTCTACCCCCTTGCCACAATTTGTCTTGGCCCATCTGGAAGTCGCTCAATAGACTGCGAACGCAGGTGGGTCGATGCAAAGACAATCTGGCCAAGTGGGGTATGATAGATACTTCACAAAACGTTTGCGAGTGTGGACACTCTCCCCAAACTATGGCGCACCTCCTCTCTTGTCCAAGGTGCCCGAACACCTGCACTCTGGACGATCTCCTTACGGCATCTAAGGAAAGAATAGAAGTGGCCCATTATTGGGCTGCAAAAATATAGGAACTAAAGTACCATCGACACGAAAAGAAGAAGAAGCATGCAGCACTACGTTCTACCGAATATAGAACTGTTTCTAGAGATTCACTTCTACTGCAATCCGACTTAAAAACTTCGTCTAAAACTAAAATGCAAAGCTTCATTTCATACAGTATAAGCTAGTGCAAGTGCCGCTAAAGGTCACACCGCGGTCAAAGCCCAGGCCTGCCCTTTCCGTAGGAAGCGGCGCGCCTCACTGACCCACTGCGCGCGTCTTACTTTATTTTTATATCCTTTCGTTAAAGCCGATCGAGGGAATTTATGAAAATCTAAGCCGTAAGTTAATAGGTGATGAGGCTAGTAATTCCACTATTTGATTCCCATTTCCTATTTTACATTCCACCAACAGGGTAAACATGGCCTATAAGTCTCATGGCCCTGGGCCCTGTCTACTTCATAAGGGATAAATCGTAATATATTTGACCAGTAGTATATCCTAGTGCGCTAATGGTCGCTACTCTACGGTCGAAGTCCAGGCATGCCCTTTCGGAAGCGGCGCCTCACTGACCCACTGCGCGCATCTTACTTTATTTTTATATCATTTTAAGTTCTATTTATACATTTTAGAGTAGACGGGAGAGTATTCACCATTAGCTCTTTCTTTTTTCCTCTTCATTAAAATGGATGGGCCTTAAAGGTTACTATGGGTATCGTAGGTATGAAGGAAGAGAGACAGTCCGAGGAAGAGATGGCGGACGATATATTAGATGGCTTTTTAAGCGGACGGCATCAAGTAGCCCTATATCGTGAAGTGTGAAAACATAAAGGGGAGACCTTCTCCCAGCAGTGAGAAATTACATAATGAACAAATGAAAATTCTTTATTTCAGCAACAGTAGGATACAAAATTATAAGAAAATATTGTACATAAATTAGCGCAAGAGTCGGTCTCATCGCTTTTAACAATATCTTTCAGACAATCCTTGAGGAAATGGGTATACTTTTATGGAATACTAGCTTTCGCCTGCGGCTCCGCCCGCGTCAATGTCGATCCCTCGGTAATAGTACTTTTCCCGGGATAAAAGGTAGCCTATGTCCTTCTCCGTACTCCAGAGAACTTGTATGCAAAATTTCATGATGATCGGTTCAGTAGTTATGGCGTGAAAGCGTAACAAACTCTATATATTTATGCAAATAACGATTCTGAATCTCACTTTCGCA
Source organism: Elegia similella (assembly GCA_947532085.1). Taxonomy (NCBI): domain Eukaryota; kingdom Metazoa; phylum Arthropoda; class Insecta; order Lepidoptera; family Pyralidae; genus Elegia; species Elegia similella. The sequence continues at coordinate 3,240,548 of OX383940.1, forward strand.
TTTATAATATTAGTAAGGATAAGGATAAACAGGTATATGACATAGGGTAAAAATAAATAAAACAGAAAACAATGTTCGAGAAAAATGGAATCAATCTAGTAATTTTCTTCCGTTATTTGACCATATATTTTTCTTCTCTGACTATACATAATTATTAGCCATACCTCAAGTACGATCATCTAGTTACCTGCAGTTCGAAGGTTCTTAATAAATATACAAACAGCACTTAACACATTTAATTCTCATTAATAATGTAACCTTACCTTATTCATAGCTGAAAAGTTTATGTTAACTTGGCGAAGACATCTCAGTAGATTTACACTTATTAAGATCACGAAGGGGATCACCTACGACCTGTTTTACCAGCTTCTAAAAGACACTTTCAAGTCCGTATAATCATAGACATAAAGTTGAAGTTTCTGCGTTTTGTTATGTTATTAAGTTGGTTAACTTACTGGCCGGCAGTCCACGAGCTGTCCGCTCGTTCATTGAGCTCTTCCCATGACATTATTCGCATTATACTATTCCATAACGTCCTTAAATGAAACCAAAACATTGCAAATTCTACTCTATTGTTAAAAAAATTGAGTTGAAATTTGGTTAAGTAAGAAAATGTAAATAAGATGTTCAGGATCTGGTTAGAAAATAGCGCATCTGTGGCACCGATGGCCCTAAAGATGGACCTCGGGTTTTATTTCCATTGGGGAAGACACGACTCTGGCCGCATGGGGAAATATGGGCGTCCGTTCGAACGTATTTCACTGAGGGTTCAGGAGGGTCAGTCCCCGGACATATTAAACTGTTAGTCTAAGTCGTGACTTATGCAGATGTTTAAGTAGAGGTTTGACTGATAGTTTCGCATGTATGCTCGTTCTCATGCGAATCTTCCTTGCACGACTCGCTCGGAATTAGTTGGAAAGTTTCACCGTATTTGGCGAACACGGATGGAGACGGCTATCATTTGACAATATTCCTTTTCAACTTTGTGCTTTGTGCAAAATTTTATAGCTGTATTTTTTTATTAATTAATATTAACATATTTACTTTCCTATTACAGAGGCAATTAGTACGTTTTTCTTATATTTTAATATAATCAAGTTCATATACATAGCCGGGTTTGTTCGAAGACTTGAACCGATTTTTATAATCTTTGTTTTGTTATCACCTCGAATAGCAGAATTACTATTAAAATATATAAAATATTATACTATAAAAATATAATAGCGAAACATAGTTCGCCGGGAGAGATAGTGTTTTATACATTTTATCAATATGTAGGTTGCCTAAAACATTTTATCATTTCTTTTACATACGCTAAATGGCCATTTGCCATTTTGGGAAAACATTACTGGAAAGTCTTCCATTCGGAAAATTTAAAAATAGTAACGAAACTCACTAAAATAAATATTTTCAATTAAATCCACCATTTGTACACATTTCTTAATTTGTGCAATAAAGTTTAAATAATTACTAGAGAAATATCTCTATAAAATTTTCCAATTAGTGGAAAAGTGAAATAAAATAATAAAAACACCAAAATAATTATTTATATATTACTAGCTTTCGCCCGCGGCTCCGCCCGCGTCAATGCCGATCCCTCGGGAATAGTACTTTTCCCGGGATAAAAGGTAGCCTATGTTCTTCTCCGTATTCCAGAGAACTTGTATGCAAAATTTCATGATACTCGGTTTTACGGCGTGAAAGCGTAACAAACAAATAAATAAACAAACAAACAAACTCACTTTCGCATTTATAATATTAGTAAGGATAATATATTATGTCAAAACAATCACTACTGAATTCGTAGATACTGATGACGATCTCGTCTCTGATTAGTAAATCAGAGACAAATAGTACAAAAAATTAATCACAATGTCCAAAATACTTAAAATAATCAAAGCTTACCTCCCATAACCCTAATAATATCACAACACAACGCGTTCCCCACATTCGTGACTGCAGCATTTCCTAGACGTGTTACCTAAGACTTTCCTAAACGCAAAAAGCTTAGAACCATTGCTGCCGAGACAAGGAATCCAATTAATACTTTTTCTAATAACGAGGAAGTGTAACTGTAAAAGGCGAAATGTGGGAAGGTGGGAACAATGGGAGAGATGGCGTTTTTTCGGTCGAAAGAGCGCTCGTCGATTGTAATTACGCGAGCGGTGCATATGCCATGATATGAGAGAGGTGGGTGACTCGACGGAGAGTTAAAGCAGCAGATAGACGTAATACGAGCTTAACAAGTGGTTAAGCTCTAGATACATACATATTATCACGTCTTTATCTCTTACGGGGTAGACAGAGCTTAAGGTCATAAGACCGAAAGGCCACGTTTAGCATGTTGGTGGGCGTAAAGGTGGAAAACGGAAAAAATAGACTAGATGATTTTTTGTTAACAAGAATAAAATATTACGTTGCACCATATGAGTTGTTAATCTTATTATAATAAAGCAAATCGGTCTGTTGTATTCAACATTGTATCGTTACAGGCAGTTAGTATATTATTTTATTCGTACTGAATATTAGTGACGTTACAACAGTTTGAAATGAAAATTTGAATTGGATATTCACCTTAAACATTACTCGATATGGTTATGTTAGGTAATTTAAGACACTATATTAAATGTATTTATCTATTTAACTAAGTAGCCTTTAAAGGTAGTTAAGTTCTTAATAATTTTTAAAATGTATTTCCTTCTTGTATCAACTATAGATATTAAATTGTATTAACATACAATGATCATTTACATACAATGTTTGAGAATTTTTTATATCTCGCTTTTAAACGACGAGTTAACGCATGGTTAAAGATGTTAACTCGAGGGTGCCACCGAGCGCACTCATAAGTTTTTCACGAGGAAAAGCGCACACAATACAGAGCGCAAGAAACTGAGAAAGCAACTACTCATTACGACTGGACAGTTATTGTCTGCCGATCACACACAGCCTTCCTCATTCCTATGGGCTAATTGACATTCACATTAGTCCAATAATAAGTCTAAGATTAATCTGGGCTATATTTATTACGCATAAAAAATTAAATTCAGAATGCTAATGCAATAAATGATTACATTGTTAAAAAAAGCTCGTTCTATATTGTAAAATAATCGGAACAGAGAAGAGTGGTAAGCATAAAGGGGGACCTTTGCCCAGCAGAAGGATTTAACAGGCTATTAATATATAAAAAATATATTGTAAATCTCTTCCATGCTGGTCTGGGAGAAAAGAAAAAACGTAGAATGTACCAGCTGCTTCTCTTCCCGCGCAGATCGTAATGAATCAACTGATCGAACCTGAATCAACCGAGGGCCGAGTCGACTCGGCCAATGTGAACTTAACTAATTGAGTTACGTTTAGTTAACTCCCTTGTTTTCCTTTGATTTAGAGAGGACAATGATATAGACGTTTTGTTCGTCTGTCTGTCCGCTTCCGTTAGCTTCGTTATGATTCATTTTTATGAGGTTTGCTCTCACGACTCGTGGATAAATAAGGTGGGAGCGCAGGGTCGAAATGTCACGGAAATACATATTTGTTGAACAACTTTAAAAAGAAATTATCAATTCCAGCTGTTACGTATGTAATATTGTCAGAACTGCACAGTTTTTCGGTTTATAGAACGTTTATTTAATCCTTACTAATATTATAAATGCAAAAGTAAGTTTGTTTGTTTGTTTATTTGTTTGTTTGTTACGCTTTCACGCCGTAACTACTGAACCGATCATCATTAAATTTTGCATACAAGTTCTCTGAAGTACGGAGAAGGACATAGGCTACCTTTTATCTCGAGAAAAAGTACCAATCCCGAGGGATCGACATTGACGCGGGTGGAGCCGCGGGCGAAAGCTAGTTCATAATATTTTTTTTTACAGTTTATTTAACTATCAGGTACACAATTTAAAGTACAGGGTAATAAAATTAGAGGGTAGTTACAAGTTTTAGGTCGAACAATTATATACACAAAACACATAATAAAAAAAAAGACACTTCAAGAAAGAGCAGTAATCCAAAAAATTAGATTACGTGATTAGATTACACTAATATTTATTTTATTTTTATATTTATTTTTGTATATTGTAATTATATACAAGCTTATCGACATGTGTGCCAGATTTCATAAGTGTTTGTTTTTGTGTGTGTGTTTTTTTATGTTCATGCATTTCTCAAAAACTATATTTTATCTAAATTTATTTTTAGCTGGATTCGCTATAGTCCAACTTAGAGAACAGCAAGTTTTATCAAAATCTGATCAGACGGTCCGATCGTTTTTGATTTTGGGCAGTAAAAAACAAACAATATTTTCTCTTTATACTAGCTTTCGCCCGCGGCTCCGCCCGCGTCAATGTCGATCCCTCGGGATGAGTACTTTTTCCCAGGATAAAAGGTAGCGTATGTCCTTCTCCACACTCCAGAGAACTTGTATGGAAAATTTCTTGATGATCGGTTCAGTAGTTACGGCATGAAAGCGTAACAAACAAACAAACAAACAAACAAATAAACAAACTCACTGTCGCATTTATAATATTAGTTAGGATTAGGATTCTCCAATCATTATTAAAACATCCAAAAACAAATAACAGTCTGTATTAAGGTATAAACAGTCACATGTATGAAGGTATGAATTGTAAATATATATATTTTATACTAATACAGTTATTGTTTATGGCTAGACTAGCTTTCGCCCGCGGCTCGCTCACGTCAATGTCGAGCTCTTAGGAACAGTACTTTTATCCAAGACTAGCTGTTGCCTGCGACTTCGTCCGCAGCAATTTCTATTATAATGATTAACTAGCTATTGCCCGCGACTTCGTCCGCGGCAATATCTGTTATTATGATTAATTTGTATAGATGAATAATTTGTCCCCGATTTTAAAACATTTTTTATTGATGCTTCGCTCCTATTGGTCGCTGCGTGATGTTTTAGCCTAAAGCCTTCCTTCATAAATAGACTATCCAACACAAGAATTTTCCAATTTAAACCAGTAGTTCCTAAGATTAGCGCGTTTAAACAAACAAACAAACTCATCAGCTTTATAATATTAGAAGGTATAGATGAAAGGTAGCATAGGTCGTTCTCCGCACTCCAGAGAACTTGTATGCAAAATTTAATGATACTTAATTGGTTCATTTTTCCTCTTATAGCTAGCCTAATGAATCATAACAATAGGTGATGCGGCTAGCAACCCGTCACTATTTTGATTCCGTTTTCCACCTTTACGCCCACCAACACGCTTAACGTGGCCTTTCAGTCTTATGAATAAATATATAATAGTGGCTCAGTTGGTAGCAGGGCTTGTTACCGGTACCAAATTCCCATTATAAGTACCGGTAAGTACCGGTATTACTATTCTGTTAAAATTTTAACGGTAATATGAGGTACCGGTAATCTAGTATTTAACGGTAATAATATTGTTAACAGTTAACGGTAATTTTACCGCTACTTGTTACCGGTACCAAATTCACATTATAAGTACCGGTAAGTACCGGTACCTCTATTCTGTCAAATTTTAACGGTATTAAAATTGCGTTAATTTTACCGGTACCTACGCATTGTTGCCGTCTACCGCATGGGACTCGCTCGACTGTAAAAGTGCCGCCCTATTGTGGGCCCCCGCCTCACGCCGCACATGCACAACACGGCAACGACACACATTAACGAAATAATAATTCCCAATACGAGTACCGGTACTAAGTACCGGTACTGTTTACCGGTATTTGGTACAGGTACTTCTTTCAATTACCGGTACCGTCGTTTTATTGAGGTACCGGTACCAATCCAATTACCGGTACTGTTGTATTATAGAGGTACCGGTACTTGATTTTTACCGTTACCAAATGTACCGGTACCAAACCAATTACCGGTACTGTCGTTTCATAGAGGTACCGGTAATGGATTTTTACCGGTATTCCAACCCCTGGTTGGTAGAGCGTAAGTAGTACATAGACTTAAGGTCGCTGGTTCAAATACCGCCCGCCTGAAATGTTTTATTTCTTAATTTAATAAGAGTACTCTGTCTATCCCGTAAGGGATAAGGACGTGATAGTGTGTAGCCTGACCATCGGCACTAATTCAGAAATCGTGTGAAGTCTCAGCGGGTCTTCCAGCGATACTGGATTTATTATTATGAGCGAGGCTATTTCATAACACCGTAAATATTACGGTAATGTGAACATTTCAATTTCTCAATCCTCTGCCCGAACGCGATGGTCATTTACTTTACTGAAAGTGTAGGTCACTTAACCCTTTTGTCCATTAATAACACTAGTATAAAAACATAGGCCAAGTGTGTATTGGAAACGCAGATAAAGGGTACCGTGCCGTCACAACATATAATAATTAACTGAAAGTTCACCAAATGATTAAAATATCGTTTTTTTTCCCATTTTGTCCCACTGCTGGGCAAAGGTCTCTCCTATTTATGGATAGAATAACATATCTTACGACGAATAAAAAGGTTTATTTTTAAAAATTATTTTCTGTTTATTAATCTGACAAATCAAATAACAATAAAAATTAATATATCCTAACTAAAATAAAAATAAAAAAATGACACAGGACATTGCCCTGCGGTAATGTGCCCAGAAGACTGGCAACATTGCCACGTTGAGTGGTAATACTTATTCACGCTATAATTACTGAAATTGATCATCATGAAATTTTACATACATGTTCTCTGGAGTACGGAGAAAAGGACATACATATATGTTTTACCCCGGAAGAAGTACTATTCCACAGAGAACAACATTGACGCGAGCGGAGTCGCAGGCGAAAGTATCTATCTATCTATCTATAATTTAAGAACTGTGTTCTTGTCGGTGGAGTACTCTCCATGTCTCTCGGTTCTCAGCAATTTTTTTCGAAATTAAGTAATAAATAATTTCCGACTGAAATAACAACAATGGATTTGTATGACCTTTGACAGGCGGGGTATTCGCGAGACGCCGGTCAAGGTTGCGTCTGGCGGATGTGATACAACAAAGATATGCATGGTTATGCTAAATAGACAAGTTTTTTTATGATATAGGACGGCAAACAAGCAAGCGAGTCACCTGATGGTAAGTGATCACCGGTGCCCATGGACAACTGCAACACCAGGGGGAGAAAAATCGACGATTTTCTGTGAGCGTGTATTTCCCTGGACGAGCCGATTAATAATAATAATAATAAGCCCCCTAAAACCCTACCTTACGTCCGAGCCGAACATCTGGCCACGTGGGGGGCGGACACGCGTACTATCGAAACTTACGCGGCCAACCAGGCAAAGGTCAAACCAAGCCAAGGCGGAACAGCATATGCCGAGGGCTGCATGACTGTGGGAGTGCACAGTATTAAATATGCGAACTCTGGATACCGGGGGACCTCCAGTTTCAATTACCCTTGTCACGGTAAGCGGGGCAATGCCGTGATTGACCTCCAAATCCCTTGCTGCTCGTGGGAACACCATGGAAAGAAAAATAAAAACAAAATCATCTACCCAGTTTCCAACTGTTGTAGAAGAATCTTCTTCACATCCTTTAAGCCATCCACAGAAGTCAGTTGATATAGCAGAAACGTCACATCCTGTTAGAAGAAGCACTAGACGTACATGCAATAGATATAGAAGTGTTTCACTAACTAAATCAGATATTTCAGAACCCTTTACCCCAAGTACAGTATCATATACACCAAGCCTAGCTTCTGTGGATGAAGATCCCAGTGATCATCTAGTTCAGGAACCCACCTTAGATGTTGCGCGAGGGGAGAATTCCCTGATGCCCGCGTCCACTAAGGCTGGGAAGACAAGAGTACGCATGAGATGGGATTCAAATGTAAACATATTTATCATGCGAACGTATTATTACATCACTAATCTAGAAACAGACATGACCATGTATAGAAAAAAGCTCCATGAACGTTTCACACTACAGTACCCGGAACCAAACGTGTCAGAACAAAGAGTATCTGATCAAAAACGAGCCATAATAAAAAATAAATATTTGTCAGACGACTTGCTATATAAACTTAAACAAGAAGTAAAATTACAATTGGAGAATGATACAAATAATGAAAATAACGTAAGGAATGCAAATACCATAGAAACCATAACCACAATTACACAAACACCCCTTACACATAATTCGACACATACACCAAATTCACAATCATTTTCCTCGCAAGCCTGCCTCGTTATTAAAGCACCTACAGAAAACCTAAATGAGACTTTTTTATATCTACCTAATAGTCAAACACAAGCAACTCATACATCTACCCAAACGGAAAATGTTAGTATTTTGGTGGAGAATGAAATTGAATGTTTTAATTATAACACACCTAATGAAAACTTTGATTCTATAGTCGAGCAGATGTATGAAAAGTTACAAACAGCTCTAATACAATACAGTGGAATGGATCCCACAGCTAGGCCTCAACTACCTAAGCTTAGACACAGTAACAAACTAACGAAACTCCTTAACCTCTTTAATGAAAACCGATTTCTGTCAACCCAAACGGAATTGACTGACATTCATACACTTACTTATTGCACAGCATTAGTTATATGCCAAGAATTAGGTTTCAAAATCGGGGAAAGATTTAAAGAAAGACCGCGCAGATATAATAAAAAGGCTTCATGGCAAGTTAGACTAGAAAAAGATATAGAAACTCTTAGAAAAGATATCGGTAGAGTCACTCAATATATTAACAATAATAGAACAAGACATTTAATACAAAAAGTTGACGAAATATTCAAAAAACTTAAAGTCCACGCTAAACATGACAAAATTAACAATAGCCCGGAAGAATACTTGGATACATTAAAACAAAGATTAGCACTAAAATCTAAACGACTAGCTAGGTACAATAAATCATTGAAAAGGAGAACAGATAACAAATTGTTTACAACAAATGAGAAATCATTTTACAGAAATCTAGGTAATAACGCGCATATTTCGAATAACACTACCGAAACACCTTCAAAAGAAGAATTAGAAAATTATTGGTCCAATATATGGGAAACGGAATTACAATACAATAACGCGCCATGGATAGCGGAAGAAGAGAACAGATGGGGGTCAATAGAGGAAATGAAGATAGGAAACATAACTGAAGACGACATTAAACATATCACAGCAAATTTACATAACTGGAAGTCACCAGGTGTAGATCAAATTCATAACTTTTGGTTTAAAAAATTATATATTCTACATAAAACAATAGCTAAGAACTTTACAGATATATTCCAAGGGACACAGTGTATCCCTCAATTTATCACAAAGGGTACAACCTATTTATTGCCTAAAGGACCACCATCAAAGCATCCATCTCAGTATAGACCTATTACTTGTTTACCCACCATTTACAAAATTTTAACTTCCGTTATCACATGCAAGATTAATAAACACTTAGAACTAAATAATATCTTATCTGAGGAACAGAAAGGCTGTAGAAAAGGACACATGGGCTGCAAAGAACAACTTATAATCGATTCTACTATCCACAAGCATGCCGCTGCTAGAAAAAGAAATTTACATTGCGCTTATATCGATTATAGAAAAGCCTTTGACAGCATTCCTCATGCGTGGTTACTGCATATCCTGAAAATTTATAAAATAGATCCAGTCATAATCACATTCTTAAAGAACACTATGCTTCATTGGAAAACTACTCTGCATTTAAGTACTCCAAACACTAAAATCACAACTAGGGAAATCGCTATAAGAAAAGGTATATATCAGGGAGACTCGTTGAGTCCCCTGTGGTTCTGTCTCGCCCTTAATCCACTTTCACACTTGCTGAATGCCTGTCGTGCTGGTTATTGCCTCAAACACGATAATAAAGAAACCAGTATTAGCCACCTTATATATATGGACGATATAAAACTTTATTCAAAAACAGACAAAGATATTAAAAAACTAATAGATACTACAGCAACTTTCAGTAATGATATCAACATGCAATTTGGATTGGATAAATGCCGAACACTCCATATAGTAAAAGGCAAAATCCAGCCCGGTGGGCACGCAGTAAGTGAGACAGAAACAATAGAAGCTATGGAACCCAACGAACTCTATAAATACTTAGGATATCAGCAATCAAAAGGTTTAGACCATACAGAAATAAAACGGACATTACAGAATGAATATAAAAGAAGAGTTTCTACACTAGCTAAAAGTCATCTCACAGGAAAAAACATGATAAAAGCTATAAACACTTTTTGTATTCCCATTCTTACGTATTCCTTTGGAGTTATAAAATGGAGCAAGAGCAACCTGACCTCTATAGAACGTTTAACCAGAACTATCTTAACGAAAAATAACCATCTCCATCCAAAGTCAGCTATAGAGAGGCTTGTAATTAAAAGGAAAAACGGGGGCCGCGGACTTATAAATATACATGCTCTTTTGGAAAAACAACTACAGACCCTAAGAACTTTTTTCTACAAAAAGGCTTTACACAGTGACATTCATAACGCAATTATTCATAACGACTCAAATTACACTCCTTTAAACTTAAATGACAGACGAACGGACCTAGATACCAATAATACTGAATACGAAAATAGGAAAATAGAAGATTGGAAGAAAAAAGTCCTTCATGGCCGACATCCCCATGACCTCCAGCAATCACATATAGATCCAGATGCTTCCAACAAGTGGCTGCAAATGGGTGTATTATTTTCTGAAACGGAAGGGTTTTTAATAGCAATACAGGACCAAGTGATAAATACCAAAAATTATCAAAAGCACATTATAAAAGACCCTAATATTAGAGACGATAAATGCAGAAAATGCCACATACACTCTGAGACAGTTCAACATATAACAGGAGCTTGTCCACAGCTTGCACAAACAGATTACACCCATAGGCACAACCAAATAGCTAGCATCATTCATCAAAAACTTGCACTCAAACATAATCTATTACAAACACCGCACAAACTTACACCATATTACAAATATTCACCAAATCCCGTTTTAGAAAATCAAACACACAAACTTTACTATGACCGAAGTATATTGACAGATAGAACCATCCATTATAATAGGCCTGATATTATTTTACAAGACAAATTAAACAAGACAACTTACCTGATCGATATTGCAGTACCGAATACCCACAACATTACTAAAACGATAACCGAAAAAATCCATAAATATGCCGATCTGAAAGATGAAGTAACCAGAATATGGAATCAAGATAAAGTATATATAGTCCCAATAGTATTATCTACAACTGGTTTAATTCCCGAACATCTACATCATTCCCTAAAGCTTCTGGATCTCACACCCTCAACATACATTAATATGCAGAAAGCTGCGATTCTGAATACCTGTCGCATAGTTAGGAAGTTCATGGATGCTACCGACAATGACTACAATAGAAATACAACTGACATACAGACTAACTTACAGCCTACAAATAATTTGTCTTAATGGTAGCCACTTGGCCATGGCCCGTGTCTATCAGATAAATACCAGCTTCAGCTGAGAAAAAAAGTAAATACCTTTAAATAATAATAATAATAAAACGTTTATTTTTCTCTTCACAATGAAAGTATAAAGTAATTTTCGATTCATTTATGCTACTAGTAAAAATTAATTTTGTTGGTAGCGTAGTTCTATCACTTATAAGAATTTTGGGAATGAAAGTTAGAGGTCATAGAAATAGGAAAAGACCAAAGAAAAGATAGATGAAGTGCGTAAGAGAGAACATGGGTAAGAAGGGTGTAACATTGAATATGGAAGAAACTGACATGCTGTTCCGACATATTTATTCTTTTTTTTATGGTATGGACGGTAAATGCGCAAGTGAGTCACCTGATTGACCGAGCGAGCAAAGCGTCTCAGTTTCGACTGGCCGAAAATTCTTTTGTCCGTCTGTCTGTCTGTCTGTTCTCGCCTACAGGTCGCATTTCTCAACCGATTCTCATGAAATTTTGTGAGCAGATTCGGTAATTATATAGAATTTTTTTGTCGAGCCAGTTTTTCGAATTTTTTAAAAATGGCGGAGATATGGGGTCCGGGGGTACGAAACTAAAAAAAACTCATAGCACAGCTATTTGAAAAAGAATTCAAAAATGTCTTAGACTTTTTTGTTATTCTTATTAAGACGCAACCTTTTTGTCTGAACAACTTTTTTATACGATAAACTTGAACGTGTTTATAGTTAGCAATTTGCCCTAAAGTCGTTTGACATTGATTTTCTGTACATTTTTTTGTATTAGTGCATTCAGTATGATGTCATAAATACAAATCTACGGTATGACAAGTATGAAAATTGTGTATAGTATAGCGTCGGCGATACAGAGAAAAAATGTTTTATATATAAACCATGTGCGGTATCAAATAAAAGAGCTTTATAAGTAGATTACACAGAAATAAACTTCTCCTCCCATAATTCTCAAACCCACAGACTATATATAGTACAAAACAGATATATTTTAGAGCACTGGAGGGCAAATGTGGATGTTGGTTGTAAGGGCTCGCGAGGTCTACTGTTCTCACAGAACCACTAGTGGTAAGCGATCACCGCTGCCCATGGACAACTGAAACAGCAGAGTATGACAGGAGCGTCGCCGGCCTTTCAAGGAGTTATTCGGAGGAGGGGAGGAAATTCGACGATTTTCTGCGAGCGTATGGTACTTCCCCGGACGAGCCGGCCCATTCATGCTACTATCAAAAATGAATTTTGTTGGTAGTACTTTTGAGAGTTTTGAGAGTGGATGTAAGAGGTTATAGAAATAGAAGAAGACCAAAGAAAAGGTAGATGGAGTGCGTAAGAGAGAACATGGGTAAGAAGGGTGACAGAGAATATGACCATCGGTAGATAAAATTGGAAGAAACTGACATGCTGTTCCGACATATTTATTCTTTTTTTTATGGTATAGGATGGCAAACGAGCAAGCGAATCTGCTGATGGTAAGTGATCACCGTTGCCCTATACAACTGCAACGCCAGGGTATGACGGGAGCGTTGCCAGCCTTTGAAGGAGTTGGGGGGAGAAATATCATCGATTTTCTGTGAGCGTGTACTTCCCCGGACAATTCATGCTACTAGCATGAACCGGCCGAGTACGAGTCAGTCTCGCGCACGAAGGGTTCCTTACATTATATATATTAATTACATATAATCCCTACATTATAAATCTTATAAGAAAGTATTTAAAATATTTTTACTATATGATGTTACTAAAAACTAATGCTTTTCGCTATTTTTCCTTTATCTGTGCTATAAGACGTTGCTTCGTACCAAATTTCATTATTCTGAGTTTATGGGAAGTACCACAGTGTAGGTTTTGATTCCCTTGCAAATGTCGACAAAACACGAATATCTGCGGCATAACCAGCTGTATTTTTTGATTGCGTTGGCTTAGACATTTGATTTTTTCACAGGTCCAAGGAACAGAAGATCTGAGTATTTGATATGAATTTCAGCTTGATACCTCTACGCGTTCCTGAGAAAAAGGATCTTGACAGACAGATGGACAACCAAGTTAGGATCACTTGATTGTCTGTCTGTCCAATAGAGAGATCCGATGAGACCAATGCTGGGAACTCAAAAAATAATTACATTTGCATGCAAAAGTGTTCGGCCGGTCCGGCAATCAGTATAAAATAAAACGACTACCAGATGGCAGCTGGGACCAACGGCTTTAAGTGCCTTCCGAAGCACGGAATCATCTTTATTATCAGACAATCAGGTGATTCAAGCCTGCGATGTCCTAGCCAAACTGGAAACAACTAAACAAAGTATGTTTCCCGTGGGAATCGAACCCACAACCCCGGGTCTACAGGCAAACGCCGTGACCACTGGACCATGGATGCAGGTAACAATACCAATAATTACGATACATCTCTTTAATCATATGTATGACGTATTTTGGATGATAGATATTAGACAACATTAATTCACTGATCTATACCAACCAGTCAGCCTGAGGTCATAAGCCTGAGAACATTTAGTTATGCGGATACGCCAACCGCCTACATGGCCAGGGTAGTTAAATTAAGCCTCCCCCAAATAACTTTGATAATTTATAAATTACTCTCTAACTAATTTATAAATGAAGATCTTTTTCAGCATTTTTGTTTTTAATAGCGATATCGGCCAGGTATTTAGGCATTACCTTTCCCAAGGTTTTAAATTTTAATGCCTTGATTCTTGATTCTTCTTTCCTTGGGGGATATTGCCATTATAGTTTCTTTGGCTTCTTGTGCTTCCGATGCTGCTGCCCATCGGAAGCATTTTAAGCTGTGGAGAATAGGAATCCTAATCCTAAATAATATTATAAATGCGAAAGTGAGTTTGTTAGTTTGTTTGTTTGTTTATTTGTTTGTTTGTTTATTTGTTACGCTTTCACGCCGTAACTTCTGAACCGATCAACATGAAATTTTGCATACAAGTTCTCTGGAGTACGGAGAAGGACATAGGCTACCTTTTATCCCGGGAAAAAGTACTATTCCCGAGGGATCGACATTGACGCGGGCGGAGCCGCGGGCGAAAGCTAAATAAATAAATAAATATATACGGACAAATCACACAGATTCAGCTAGCCCCTCAACGGTACTATTTTTTTATAACAAATACATATATAGATACACATCCAAGACCCAGGCTAATCTGAAAAAGATCATTTTCCATCTTGACCTGGCCGGGGATCGAACCCGGTCACTCCGTGTCGCAGGCAGGCGTGTTGACCGTTGCGCCACGGAGCTAGTCGTTAGTTTAGTAGAAAGCTAGTTTAATATATTTGGGAATGGAATGAAGATATTGTGATACTACTCATTGGATGGGGAAAAAGGAAGTAGCAACTATGCCATACCTGCAACCACCGGCCAAACAGTCAAGGATGACACCCCTGACCAAACAGATTAATTATAAAGAATCTCTTTGGACAAACAACGGAACCCGGGGTCCGCCCGGGACCCGGTTCTTATCTTATCTTCAGTTATATTACAAATCAAAAGTACGTCTAACCTTCGGGTTATTTTGTACTTACCCCATACCTTACTTACCCACATGGTGATTCCTGAAGAAGGACTTCATGAGCTTTAAGATATCACTAGTGTGTAGTATCTGTAGTCCTCTAGCTCAGGCTAAGCCGATCCGAAGACGTCCAAATGCTTACCAGCCAATGAATAACATAAACACAAAATGTGTCTCATTGTGGGCATGTGAGCAATCGGAGGGACTGGGCATATTATATCGGGGACCCGGATAGTCTGTGAACTTTGGAGTTTCAGACTTACCTGTCAGAAAAGCCGGACATAAAGAAAAATTAAGGATTTCTGTCAAAAATATCGAGTGAAACACAAAGATATTTATAAAAGCCGGACTGATGTGAACTTGCGTTTGCGTGTCAGTATATCTCGTCTCGCTCGCTTGTCGCTACCGACTAAAGGACAAAAGCCAGACTACCCGACGCAGTTAAAGGCCGGACAAGAGGTCAAAAGTCTAACACTGTCCGGCTTTATCCGGACGGACGGCAAAGCTAAGTCTGAGCATCCAAGCGTGTTCCCGGTTATATTCTCACCTGATATGCTTCGGAATCCGGTCCGTAGGGCCTGGACAAGTTTGTATTATGAAACCGAAAACCTCGCAGAAATCGAGGGTAACAATAACAACTTGTTACTAATAAACGCGAACAGAGATAAAAGGCAAAATAAGGCACAAAATCTAAATTTCATTAAGGATCATGCAATAAACATATTCGTGCTAACATTCAATTAGTCGGACTGAGTCGTGCGTGGTCGGGCCATCACGAAATAGAACCTGGAACGTAATGGTTTCAAGACGCGCTTAAACCGCTTGGCCACTACTTCAAGGAAACATCAGCAATATCAATAATTCTGATATAGACAACTAAATATAATCTTAAACAATCGTATCATATAAATCTGTGAGCTCCGTGGGGCAGTAGTTAAGACGAGGCCTCAAATGTTTGGTACCATCGCTCGGCAAAGGCGTACGCAGACTGATCCAGTGCGCGCAAGGGATAGCGCTTGGCGGTTTAGCTCGTGAATGATGAGATAGGAGATAGTCTCGAGTCGCTCAAAGAAAAAAACGTAAGCGCCAAATTCGTTATTTCTATTTTATATAAAATCAGACCGGTTAATTGTATTTTCATATTTACATTTTGATGAATTTCTAATAACCTATCTTTTAGTCTAAAAATCATTATTTCATTCGTCGCATTTGAGCTACAATAACAAAAACTCTGCGAACGAAGACGATTTTTCCAAAAATATTTCTATCGAGAAAATTTTATCAAAACGTTTTTCATCTTACACTTTTGGAGATGAAATAGTCAAAAATCATATTACTTAGATTTGAAACTCCTAATTTAAGTATTTTGCGAGATAAATAACGTTCAGAATAGTGATGTGCCGCTGAGAATGTTCTCGCTGCTGGCAATATTGCCAGTGAGAATATTCTCAGGAAACAAGAACGCTGCCGGGAATACTCTCAACGTTCTCAACAAAATAAAATTAGTTTATATTTTATAGGTGATTTTTTAGTGTTTCTTTGCTTTATTATCTGGGCGCTGGGATTAGTTATAAACAAGGCACGAAATGTGTGTGTGAGATATTGGTGTCCTGCTCACTCTTATCGTGGCAAACGCGCGCCGCGGTCTTGAGACACGGCCGCGCGTATTAATGTACTTATGAGTTTTAAAGGCTTAACACGTGGCATTAACACTGTTGTTTTCGAATTTTAAAAATTAGTAAAAGAAGCCCTGTTTACGATCATTTTACGCATATAGAAGAAAGCGACCGTATTAAATTTAACTGTAATTACTGTGGTGAATTGTATACTAATAAAAATCAAGATTTATTCGTCACCTCGTGGTGACGCAATATTGCTGAGAAAGTTCCCGAGAATATTCTCGAGAATATAGCAAGTATTGTCGAGAATATTCTCGGGAATATTGGGAACACTGGGAATATAGCATTTTTATTGCAAATAGAGTGTATTGTTTTATACACAATTATCTGTCGACTTTATTTGATACTATTTTACTTAAGAAAGGTTGGTTGTTTCCATTATATAAAAATGATTCTCAACCGTTCTCATTTAGGAGAACGTTGCCGGGAACGCTGCCGGCAATATTCTCAGGTGGGAGAACGTTCTCGGGAACGGCACATCACTAGTTCAGAAGGACCTTATTTACAGTGGTATCGCCTACACGAGGGCCGGGAACCCTCGTGTCGCAGGCTGGTTCGAATCCCGGTCAGGTCATAAGGAAAACGATTTTTTTTTTCAGATTGACCTGGGTCTTGGATATTTATCTCTACTTCTATACTAATATTATAAAGATGAAAGATTTGTTTGTTTGTTTGCATCGAATAGGCTCTGAAACTACTGGACCGATTTGCAAAATTCTTTCTCTTTATTAGAGACCTACATTATCCCTGATGAACATAGGCTATTTAAATACCTATATCTTCCCGTGGGAAGTCGGGACGGGCCGCTATCTATTATAAAATATAGTATCGTTGAGTTAGTATCACACAACTTACTGTCGGGCTAGCTCAAATTATATGACATGTCCCTATATATTTATTATTATTTATTTATTACAATATTAAGTTAAAAGACTACCTAATTACTACGTAATAAGAACTTCAGGCTATTTAGCGGGTACCTAATATATTGAATTTCGTGTGACGCTAATTCGAAGGATATATCGATTGTAAAATTATGTTGGTTGGTTTCGGAGATATACGCTTACATACCATCATCATCATTTCGGCCTACATCGATGAGATATAATATGTCTATAATCGAAAACATCTTCGGAAATATGTAGTGACTGTAATTATATGAAAGCTATGTGTAGTGGTTGTGAAAGTTTACTGCCTTGAGGTACTCCCATGCCATAAATTTCGTTGTAAATTGAAATATGTTTGATTAGCTTTCGCCCGCGGCTCCGCCCGCGTCAATGTCGATCCCTCGGAAATAGTAGTACTTTTTCCCGGGATAAAAGGTAGCCTATGTCCTTCTCCGTACTCCAGAGAACTTGTATGCAAATTTTCATGATGATCGGTTCAGTAGTTATGGCGTGAAAGCGTAACAAACAAATAAACAAACAAACTCACTTTCGCATTTATAATATTAGTTATGATTAGGATTATATTTGCCGCCCAAGCGGCTGTGAAGACTAATTATTTCATATACATAGACTCCACGAAATAACTTTCTTCTTCTTCTTCCTTTACCTTATATCGCTTTTTATGTGGGGTCGGCACAGTATGTCAGTTCCCTCCATTTTGATCTGTCATCTACCATATCCTTTGTCGCTCCTTTCTTGTTCATACTCTCCTTGACACAATCCATCCATCTTTTCTTAGGTCGTCCTCTGTTTCGGGTTCCATTCACCTTCAACTCCAAAACCTTCCTTGCGATATGACCTTCTTCTCTCCTCATCTATATTCTCTCTCATCTCCTCAAATATATTGGACAAACCGAGAGGGCTATAGGCTAGAAATAAGTAACCTATAGGTCAACAATTTAAAAAGCACATACCTGCAGTCAAATAGTTCGGAATAAATCGTTTAACTCGTATAACGACACCAGTATTATTTAAATAAAATCACTTTAATACGGTATTATCGCGTGTATTACATTATTTTTACACCTAAGGTTTCGAAAACTTTACAGTTTTCATGGTCGCAGGTATACTAAGATGAAATTTGTCTTTTAAGTTATGAACTATACAAAACTACCGCCTACAATATTTATTGATAACGTTCCGAATGTACGCAGTATTGGCTCACGGTGTCTGAAGGTCTTACAGTCTTAAGATGAGCTTGTTTATTAAATTGATGACAGGATCCCAAGCTGGTGGTAACTGCCAACCATCCTCTCTATTGAAATTGGGATGTTTTTTATTTCAATAGCCTAACTAAGCATTCTTAGAATGTATCTGTTTTCTTTTCCAAAGACTTGAGGATTATCAAAACGCATGTAGTGGTTGGGTTTATCTAAGGCATGTTCACAGACTGCAGACTTGGTTGAGCGTCTATTCTTTATGTCAGCAATATGTTCTTTAAGGCTACTAATGCTTCTCTTTGTTTGCCCAATGTATGATAAACCCCATTCACAGTCAATTTTATATACTCATGCATCTTGTAATGAGATATTGGATTTTACAGGTCTTAGGTAATATACGCGATAATATCGTATTAAAGTGATTTTATTTAAATGTGTAAAAATTGCGTAAACGTCAGAAACCATTAGACACCAGTATTAGTTTTACCTTTCCTTCTAAAATAAAGGTCCAGTGAAAGAGGACCATAAATAAAATTAATTTGATATTAACTACAATCGAAACATGTAAACAAGCAGTTGTATCAGATAAAGGAAGCCACGAGTAGGTGATTATTCAAAGCCGCATCAGATTAGACAGAGCCATGTATCCGTTTGTAAGATATGACGGCAATTCTGAACGAATTATATGTACAGTACCATAGACCTTAATATGAAGCAAATAATGGACAAGTCATGGTGAAAAATTAGGCAGGCAGCAAACAGGCAACCTATCATTTATATATCTTTTGTAAAAAATAAACGTTTTTCTCAAAACTCGGCTGTAATATTATACATGACAGGATTTTAACAAATGTAGTATGTAATATCAATTGTATATTATGATTAGTTCCAGAAATGGTTACTTGACTTTTTCACAACTGCCTTGGCCATTAGACATGACATGATGTACATGGCCAAGGCACATAGTGTTTTTACCCACTGTGTTTTTCATCTAAACGTGTTCCCGGGTGCATACTTAGCTTAAATATTTCGGAGACCGGGGTCTGTTTTCTAGCTATAAGTTCTCCACTTCGCATGGTCTTAGACATTCTTGGTTTTGTGACCATCGTGTTTTGCTCACTGTACTTGAATGGCAAAAATGCCCCTCAAATAAGTACTTCCAACGTTATCAAACATTACCTGATTAACAATTTTAACTAGTCCATCTCTAGTCGATGGAGTTTGACTCTTAAGAAAAAGAAGGATGGTCTGACGAGTCCACTCTCGTAAATGTCTATGGCACGTATACAAATGGCCGACAAATGATAACAAACGGCTGTTTACTGATCTGGGAATCGGTCAAGCGCGACTCAACGCATCGGTACTCCCTGTCTATGGAATATTAAATGTATACTACTGTTTTAATAGGTTCATTGATTTTTCTTGTCCATTGTTCGCACCGTGACCTTTGTGTCACGTGGTCCGAAGCGTGTCTACCCCTTACTTACTTCGTTTTCTGTGTAACGCAAGTTTAGGTTTATTTGTTTTGTGTTGCTGTACGTCAACTCGTTATCATAGGCAAACGGGCTGCCAAAATAATTCGCACTAACTAGAAAATTTATATTAGGAAGTCCACTGCTAGACATAGGCCTCCACCAAGAATTTCCAATATGACCGGTTGGAAGCGACCTGCATCCAGCGTCTTCCTACGACCTTGGTAAGGTTAAATGTATAAATTTATTAATGAATAAATAATTTTGAATTTTGAAATTTTTTTTTAGGTAGCCCGACCACCCGGTATATCATCATCAAATAATAATAAAACTGGTTAAGTGCAAGTCAGATTATACGCACTATGCGCGCGCGCACACACTAAAGCCTCTTTTACGGAGAGGCGGCACATCGCGTGAGCATGAGCAAGACACATTGGTTGTATACCTTGGTCTTCAGACATTGTGTTAGTCGAATAAGCCGAACAGGTATGTGTGGGACTCGAACCCACTAAAACCACACGTTGTCGTAATCCAGTCCGCATAATGCCGGGGCCGTGTGCTTCCATATGCTCCACAGCCCCGGCACGACGGCCGCTATTTAGCAGCCCCACCCAGCTCCGGTACCCTCTCTAATGAGAGGGGTCGGAGCGGCCCTCGGCCAGCCATTCTGGCCCTAACGGGTAGACGTCTTGACACCAGCGACGTCTCTATTCGGAGGTCAGTCGGTCGAGCGAGTCGGAATCCCGTTTCCGCCGCTGAACCAGCTCTCAGTTTGACCTCTGGGAACCAAAAAGGTGACAATGGCCCACCAGGAACATGTTCATCCCTAAGGCAACGTTCTGATACGATTCTTGCAGGTCTTGCGTTAAGTATGAGTAAAGCATACCTGATCCATACTAATATAATAAATGCGAAAGTAACTCTGTCTGTCTGTCTTCTTTTCACACTTGAACCATTGAACCAATTTGGATTAAATGTTCTATGGAGGTAGTTTAAGCCACCAGTAAGGATATAGGGTACTTTTAATTCCGGGAAATTCTACTGTTCCCGAGGGATCGACATTAACGCGGGCGGAGCCGCGGACAAAAGCTAAATCGTTATAAAATCATCGGTATCATACAATTTGTTCGCCTCTATTCCACGAACAAATCAATTACGGTAAAGTAAACGCTGCTCCTGTCAATTAATAGCGATCGGTCTGCACGCACCCAATTACTAGATTTTTCGTACAGAACGGACGGTGTTAGTAGTATAACCAGGTTGAGCTCAAAATCTAGTACAAAAGGTAAATAATCAAATAGAAAGAAAAAGTCAAAAAATCAAAATATATTTATTTAAACAAGGAAAAGGAAAACTATGCTACAATTCGACTAGCTCCGTGGCGCAGCGGTCAACACGCCAGCCTGCGACACGGAGTGACCGGGTTCGATCCCCGGCCAGGTCAAGATGGAAAATGATCTTTTTGAGATTGGCCTGGGTCTTGGATGTGTATCTATATATGTATTTGTTATAAAATATAGTATCGTTGAGTTAGCATCCCATAACACAAGTCTCGAACTTACTTTGGGGGCTAGCTCAATCTGTGTGATTTGTCCGTATATATTTATTTATTTAAAAAAAAATACTTATTTAACATTTTGTTGGTTCTTATATATAGGTATGTAGGTACATAGGTAGCTTCTGATATGTCAGTGGCCCCACACTAGGCAGCATGCCTGTCCTGTGGTAGCCATTGTCGTTTAATAGTAAAGAAAATAATTAAGATTAAGTCAGCTAAATAATCAAATAGAATGAATATTCCGATGATAATTCTGTGCCTTCAGTGAAAATTGTTATAAGTCGATATATATCGCTTTTGATAATTTTACATTGCTAGATTCAGCAAAAAAAATGCAATTTTTCTGTCTTATCGCCATGTTCCTAGGGCTTAAAATGCCAAAGTTTTTTTGTGTGCATAATGTTATAAGTGACTGTTTTCTTTTATTTACGATGCGATTTTTTGTGTTTTTTGATATAATTGTATTTGAAACAAAATTAACTGACCTGGAATTTTATTTTTAGACGTGTAAAATGATGTAACTTATTTTGACTTATTTTACACAATGATAAAAATTTGATGTAAATTCGTGAATACTGAACTAAGTTTACATGAAGTACTTGACACGTTGCTTTTTTTGTAGAATAAAGTGGTGAAAAAGGGTACATCTCAACTAATAATATGAATTAGAAAATTTGCATACACTGAATCATTGTGTAAAATGATATTATTCCATTTATATCAATTTACACAAACAATTTTTATTTTATGATATTTGTGGCAAATGATATTTGTCAAGTTGTACCATTACACACGTAATTTTTCGCTAAAATCAAATTACTAAGTATGACTTGTATCAACATTTTTTCCTGACTTCGTGATCATCGCTCTTTAGAAGTAGGTAGGGCGACTAGATTCCTGCAATGTGTGAAAGAGGACATAGAGTGGTAAACCTCGCACACCCGCGTCCTTGGATTTAGTGTAGAAGAGGCATCCATCAGGGCAGCGTGTACCGATCTACATACAAATGTCTCGCGTAAGTATCGATTTGTAACATTTTACACAAAGCTATGTGACATTTTGTAACATTATTTACAAACACAGTAAATAATGTTACAAAATGACAATACCAATTGAATTATAATAAGTATCATTTTTCAATAGAATTAGGTACTGTAGCGTAAAGAAAATAAATTGTTCTTTTTTTCCGCTGGTTTGTGATCATGGAAAATAATCCTCCATATAAATTATCATGTGTAATCCTGTGACCTTAAAAGCCGATAGAGGGAATGGTCGAAATCCTAAAAAAGTTCAATAGCAACCGATCGCTATTTTGTAAACTGTTTTGTTTGATACTTAAAGCTTTATTATAAATCTAAATATAAACTTTGACGAGGAGAGAGATATTGAACGATGTCTCTGTGATCAATAGGATTAAAATTGGTAGTGATCACTGAATCGTCAGAGGCATCATGAATATCAATCTCAGACGAGAGAGGACTCGCTTGATGAAGTTTACGCTCCGACCGTCACCGGCCCATATCCAAAATGACGACAGTTTTCAACTGGAACTCTCAAATCGCTTCCATTGTCTGAAGGATTGCGGTACAGTTGACGAGTTAAACAATCGGTTCGTAGAAACTGTCCAAGCGGTTGGATCAAAGTTTTTGAGGTCCCGCCCGAAACACAAACCTCAAAAGATCTCGCCACAGACCCAAAAGTTGATGGCTGCGCGACAGTCCACGCCACTGCAGACCTCCGAAGATGCAAATGTGCAACGGCAGCTCAATAGACAAAAACAAAAATCCTTGCAACACGACCTGCGCTCCTTTAATACCGAGCGTATTAAGGAGACGATAGACCAGAATAAGGGCTCCAAAGTGTTTGCAAGGGTGGAGTCTATTCGGTAAGGTCGATTAACAAAGCCACTCACTGCCTCCCTCCGTCTGAAGACGGAGGACGGCAGTGTGGCGTCGACCAAGGCCGAGGTGCTGGGAGAGATTGAGAGGTTTTATGCAGCTTTATACCTCATTAGCCAAACTTATTGTCAGCATGGCCAAAGATCCGAAAGCCAAGCTAACCCGACACTTTACCGAAGATATCTTGGACATCAGCCTATACGAGATTAGGATTGCCCTTAAACAGCTCAAAAACAACAAGGTGTCGGGCGAAGACGGAATCATAGCAGAGCTTTTGAAAGCGGGCGGAACGCTGGTACGGAAAGTTTCAGAAGCTTTTTAATTCCGTTTTGCTCGAGGGTTTTAAGCCAGAGGTGTGGAACAGGGGTGTGGTGGTTTTGTTCTTCAAAAAGGGTGAAAATACTTTACTGAAGAACTACAGATCCCTTACACTCCAGCCAGGTCTATTAGCTGTTTTCGAGGGTGATTACAAATCGTCTCACGAACAGGCTCGATGCTTTCTAGCCTCCCAAACAAGCCGGTTGCCGAAAAGGCATTGAAGACCACATCCATACTGCGGCAGGTTATACAGAAGACCAGAGAGTATAACCGGTCATTATGCTTATCGTTTGTGGACTATGAGAAAGCCATTGATTCGATCAAAACATGGACCGTGTTCAGTCCCTCCAGCGATACCGCATCGACCATTGGTATATCGAAGTGTTGAAGTGCTTATACAGAAACACGACCATGTCAGCTCGAGTACAGGAGCAGAGTACGAAGGCTATACTATTACAGAGAGGCGTGAGACAGGGAGACGGATGACGAAACTGTTCACCGCTGCTCTGGAGGATGCTCCTGAAATAGGAAGGACTTAGCATTAACATCAAAGGCTCAAAATCTCAGATTTGCTGATGACATCGTGTTATGGCGGAGATGCTGGAGGACTTAAGTAATATGCTAAATGACCTCAATGGAGTTTCTAAACAATGGGCCTTAAACATGGACAAGACGAAAAAAATGTCGAATGTCCATGTTGTGCCTTCATCAGTATCTTTTGGGAACTCCATCCTTGAAGCTGTGGGCCAATATGTCTACTTGGGTCAATTGATCCAGGTTGGAACTTCCAGCTTTGAGGACGAGGTCTTTCGACGAATCCGACTCGGCTGGGCAGCGTTCGGGAAGCTCCGCAGTGTCTTCTCATCCAAAATACCTCAGTGCCTAAAGACAAGTCTATCAATGTGTGTTACCAGTAATGACTTACGGGTCCGAAACGTGGTTCCTTACTATGGACCTCATAAGAAAGCTCAAAGTCGCTCAAAGAGATATGGAGGGAGATGTGCTCGGTGTTTCTCTGCGAGATTGAATCAGAAACGAGGAGATTCGTAAGAGAAGAAAAGATCACCGAAATAGCTATGTCCGCTGAGCTCAGCGGATTAGCTCTATATAGTGGCATTGGGCGGTTCACATAGCACGTAAAAGCGATGGCCGATGGAGCAGAAGTGTTCTCGAATGGCGACTACGTACCAGCAAGCGTAAATAAGAATAATATAAATTATTTTTATTTATGCTTTCTATTAATATCATTTTACACATCATTGCCTTAATAGTTGTACCACTTTACACTTAAAACATATCAATATTCACATTATGTTTTGTTGAATTTAATGGTGTATACTGTTATAAGTCATGATTTTTAACATTATCATAAAATTGACCTCACCAGAGAATAAATGATGATGAACTTAGTGAGTTTTCTTCTGGAAGTTTTTTTATTATTGCTTTTTAAGTAGGTGTGTTCCAATTTAATTTTGATGTATCATTTTGCACCAAAGATTTTGAGCATGTGTAAAAAGTTACTAATCATTTTATAGCAATAAACACAAAAATTTATACCTATTTTCTTGGTGTTAAACGATACATCTTTACATTTTTTTTTATATCTGAAAAATTACTTGATTTACAATATTATTTTTTACACTAAAAAGTAGATATCATTATTATCTATTAATATTAAAAATTTGAATTCGTTTCGATAGTTTATAATTAGTGTAATAATTTTTTGAAACTTTAAACTCGATTATCTCAAAACAACAATTTTCGACTTAAAACAATTTTCACTGAGAGCACAGAATTATTCAATGGTCTATTCTCTTTCTATGCCCCGATGGCCATTTTTTCGATCGTCACTTGACATATAGCTGAGCTACAGCTTTTTGGTAACGTTGTACATTTTATGGGCTGAAAATTCACGCTGTATAGATAAACAATCCAAGACCCATGCTAATCTAAAAAATATAGCATTTACCCTTTTTGGCTCGACCAGAGAACGAACATGGAGCCATGCGATTCAAAAGCACACGCCACAGAACCATAGGTTTTCAAACTTGTGCGTCCATAGAATATTGGGAATTTCCCCAAAGATCTATCATCTGGCAACACTAGCCTCAGATTCCCATGGACTCCTTTTACTTTCGAAGATCCGGGCCAGTTATGGAGTAATTGGCAAACAGGCAAACAGATTTATCGCTCCTGACCAAATGGAATAAGACGTTTCAATTTAGCCACTGAACTACGAGTAGTCGAGTGGTTAAGGTCTTTATTTAAAATCTCAATGTAACTAGTCTACCGACCGCTGTTGATAACGAATTACTCGTATTAGTCTAAGATCCCAAGAGTGGTCGACCTTTGTCCATTTGTTAACTCAATGAAAATTGTTGATTTACAAATTAAATCTTTACATACATGAATATATGATCGAAGTTTACATAGTATGAAATGAAGTCGCATTCGCTGTCTGTTCGCTTAGATCTTTTAAATTACTTAACGGAGTTTTTGCAATAGATAGAGTGATTCAAGAAGAAGGTTTATATGTATAATTACTGCCCTATATTATTATCTACATTGCACCCGTGCGAAGCCGGGGCAGGTTGCTAGTATATCTATAAATTAAACCACTTTACATGGTTTTATCGCGTTTATTACATTATTTTTACACCTCACGCTTATTTTAACGCTCTTAAATTGAGCCACTCCAGCCCTACAGGAATTTGTGATCTTGTGTCGTAGGATACTAACGCAACGATACTATATTTTGTAATAGATACTTATATTGATAATCATTCACCCTTGACCTACGTCAATCTGAAAAAAATCTTTTTTCATCTTTACCTGACCAAGGATCGGACCCGGGCACCCTCGTGTCGCAGGCTGGCAGTGTTGACCACTGCGCCACGGAGCTCGCCAAAATATATGGGGACAAATTACACAGATTGGTCTTATCTAGCCCCACGGTAAATTGAATACTTGTGTCGGATACTATCAACGATACTATATTACATAATATACAGAGCAGGTAAACAGAGCCTTGGTCTATTAAACCATAAGACCACATTTAGCATGATCATACCATAGTTATACATAGTTCATTATGCACTTATACAAGTATTGTATTTTCTAGAGATATACAATTGGCAGTTTGCATCCATTTTTTCTGCACTTTGGGAGGAGCATCATACTTAGTTATAAGTAATTGACAGCCTCCGTGGTCCAGTGGTTAAGGCGTTTGCCTGTAGACCCGGGGGTCGTAGGTTCGATTCCATGGGAAGTATACTTTGTTTAGTTGTTTCCAGTTTGGTTAGGACATTGCAGGCTTGAATCGCCTGATTGTCCGATAATAAAGATGATTCCGTGCTTCGGAAGGCACGTTAGTTCCGAAGAAATCTGACACCAGAGTGTGCATGGTCGATTGACCGTGTCACCTTCTCGAAATGATGATGATAAACAATTGTTGCGAAAGATTGATGATTAATATGTGTACAAAGGAACATATAAAATAAATAAACAGTGTGACCTGCCCTACAAGGATTCAAGACATCGCTCGTGTGGTCGTGCCGCGAAAACGATTGCACCTTACTAGAAATTCGGTCGCCATGGTAACCAAAAACACGACTTACCAACCACATCTTTTAGTCAACATAGCTCTTATTATAATGGCATAGAGATAAAAATAGACTGAACCAGCGGTAGACGAAGTCTGTAGTGCTTATTTATGAAATAGGGTAGAGTATGCATGGCTTTGCAAAATGGTACATGAACACTCTTATTGAAGAATTTGCTAATGGTCACCAAATCGTTAAAGGTCTTTGAATCAATTGACAAACATACAAATCTATAATAAGGTTTTTAAGCCCGTTAAACCTAAAGGTCAACGTGGCCTATTTGATTTTAGTTTTAATGCCTTCTGATAAATTATTTTAAAAGTGAATGTAGGTTTAAATGGATTTTGGTTACTTAATCAAACTTAATGAATTAATGAATTCAGATTAAATTTAACGCAAAAAACCGTATGAAGATTACCGTAAGATCATCATCATCATCATTCCAATCCATCATCAAAAAATAATCCTGCCGTTAGAAGTCCACTGTTAGGCCGAGGCCTCTACCAAGGATTGTTCGTTCCATGGGAGGATATTGCCGTATTCACCGTGCTAGGCGACCGCAGTTTCTTTGGTGTCTTGTGCTTCCGACACTGCTGCCCACAGAACAACAAACATATTATAAGTTATAAGATTTCTATGAAAACCAGCGGCGCCTCATTTACTACTAACGCAACACAGTTGAGTAGAAACTCCTCCTTTGGTAAAAGTGTTACTAGGACTTCTCACTTTACACGCTAGAAAACACAATATAACGTTTCCTCAGCTATCGAAAACAAATAGGTTCTAAATTGTCAGCGTTTTATAAAACGGATTATGTAAACTCTTCCATGCTGGTCTGGTAGAAAAGTAAAAACGTAGAATATACCAGCTTCTCTTCCCGCGCAGATCATAAACGCATTTGAGGAAATAGGTATATTTTGACTAGCTCCGTGGCGCAGCGGCCAACACGCCAGCCTGCGACACGGAGTGACCGGGTTCGATCCCCGGCCAGGTCAAGATGGAAAATGATCTTTATCAGATTGGCCTGGGTTTTGGATGTGTATCTATATATGTATTTGTTATAAAAATATAGTATCGTTGAGTCAGTATCCCACAAGTCTCGAACTTTCTTTGGGGCTAGCTCAATCTGTGTGATTTGTCCGTATATATTTATTTATTTTATTTGTTAAAATCTAACGATGCGGTTAACTACCCATCATTTTCATTTTGAATCTGTTTTCCACCTTCACTCCCATCAAAATGCTAAACGTGGCCTTTAGGTCTTATAAACCTAAGCTCTGTCTACCCCGTTAGAGAAAAGGACGTGATAATATGTATATATATGTATACGAGTAGGTCATGTTAAATACGCAATTTGTAAATATTCTGTATTACTCGTAAGTTTCTTATAGTCAAACAGTGACATTAATAACTTGTCGCTACCAGCTTAGTAATGCGCTAAGTGGGCAGCGCGGCCGGGTGACCATACATCACGGTCCCATTAAGATTGTGTTAGACACAAGCACCTGTTTAGAATATTTCTATGTTTCTATAAGATATACGTGCTTCTATATTGCAATAATATTTGAAGTTGAAATAATATGCGATGTTATACTAATTGTGTCATTGGAGTAATTTTTAAGGGGTTCCTCAAAAGGAAAAAGCAGCTCTTATAGGATCGCTTTGTTGTCCGTCAGTCTGTCTGTCAAGATCCTTTTTCTCAGAAACGCTTGGTGGTATCAAACTGAAATTAATATCAAATATTCAAGTATACTGATGCAGCAAGTTGTAAAATCGTACTTAGACAACACCACTAGCACGGGAAGGGTCTAGACTGGACTCATGTAGTTTATAAAAGTTATTAGGTACGATCACCTGCAAAAGGGAAAAATATACAGGTATATTTAGCAATATCATATACCTTATGCCAAATATATAAAATTGAAATTGCTGCTATTTAGGCTTCCGTACCTCAAAAGGAAGAAACGGAACCCTTATAAGATCACTTGGTTGTCCGTCTGCCTGTCTGCCTGGCGGTCTGTCATGATCCTTTTTCTCAGGAACGAGTAGAGGTATCAAGCTGAAATTCATATAAAATACGCAGGTCTACTGTCCTTTGGAGCTGTAAAAAATCAAACCTCTAAGCCAACGCAATCAAAAGATACAGCCGTTTATGCCGCAAATTTTTGACATTCGCAAGGGAATCAAAACAAGGTACTTCCCGTGAACTTAAAATCTTGAAATTTGGTACGAAGCAAAGTCTTATAGCACAGATAAAGGAAAAATTGCAAAAAGTGCTAATTTTTAGTTAGGTACATCTTATAATAAAAATATATTTTTAGTAATCAGAATCAGAATCATTTATTTGCATAAAGTAATTTTAAACTTATTATAGTACGGAACACTTAGTGCGCGAGTCCGACTCGCACTTTGCCGGTTTTTTTTGACGTTAGATAATAAAAAACATTGAACTTGGGACACTGTTACCGTTACCGACACCTCTGTATATACTCCTATGTAACCAAATGTTTCTCTTCTTTCGGAGAGCCAATCATCAGCATCATTAGGTCTTTTTAGACTCCACTGCAGGAGCATGACCCTATCTGTACTACCAGAGCCATACTTGGCTCTGGCCAAGTATGGCTCTGGTAGTACACAGAGCAGACAGAGGATTTGGCCTACACTCTCCTCGCTGGCCAGACGGGTTGGAGAGGTCTCATTGATGTTTATGAGCTTTGATCAGCTTGTATTTCCTAAGTCGCCTCTTACGACATCCATGGGAAGACTTGGAGTGGTCCTATTCTTCTCTGCCGGAAACCACACGGCTATCGGAAACCACACGGCTATACGGAGAGCCAATTTTTTTTTTAATACGATAGGTAATTTTTTTGGATAGGCATGTAACATCCTCGTCTTCATCGTCACTTACCACCAGGTGAGATGGAGGACAAATGCCTAATCCAAAATTTAGTAAAAAAAAAAGAACTTGCTGAACGTACAATAAAGAACAATGGACATATTTTCAGGAAGGTTTCTCAGCATAATTCATTTTTTAATTTTCACAGCTACCTTAATTAAGGGGAGCGGGTCCCGTGTGAACGCTATACAGGTTGTTCTCAAGATAATGACCGCGGGCGTAAGTTCCGGGCAATGAATTAATACTGCCAATGCTATCTTCATAGCGCGGTACCTTTGCTACACACATTACTCGGATTCAGTCACGAATGAAGCACGCTGTGTATGCAGCAGAGACGCACAAGTGTGATTTTAGATTAAAATAGTGTGACAACATTTTTATGAAAAAAATAATATCCTATTAACTAATAATTTCCTTTGCTCAAATCCTTATCCTTACTAATATTATAAATTGGTTTGTTACGCTTTCACGTCGTAAGTACTGAACCGATCATCATGAAATTTTGCATACAAGATCTCCAGAGAACAAAGGACAAAGGCTATAATACTTTTTATCCTGGAAAATAGGTATTGTTCCCGAAGGAAAGACGTTGACGCGAGCAAAGCTGCTGGCGAAAGCTAATATTACATATTACACATTACAGCTATGCTATGGAGCTCAATTATATTATTATAGCTATAAAGAGTTTGCTTGAAATTTTGACGCAAAGCTCAATAGCTAAGCGTCAAAATTTAAAGCAAACTCTAATAATTATGAAATCATCTGACACATCGAGTAAAATATACTCTTTTCGAGAAATGTACACACGAACGGAAACGCGAGGGATTTGAGTAGTAAATCATAAGTATCGGCTAAAGTTCAAGTTCAGGCCAGCAGTTCTACTGTCTGTCTTATTAATCGAATACACATTATAAATTAAGACAACGAAGAAACACAATACCGAAATCTTTTACATAATCTGGCATATCATAAATAGGTCATAACAATTTTCCGCCTAAATATCCAAGGCCAGGGTCGTGTCTCCCCCAATAAGCCATATCTTTACTACATAGAGTGGTATTATCATCTCTATGTTTATCATCAATGGCAAAACTGCATACCGCGTACCACGCTGTTGTCGATGAAAGGCGATGCATTTTGCAGTTGTAAATAAAATAGCTATTACAGGCGCTAAAGTGCAGAATGCATTCATAGATTACAGTTAAATATGTGCTAAGTAGGCTTAGATAACTCGACGACCTTACGACGGGTATACGGTCAGTCGCTAACCAAGCATGTATCGTCGGCGAGCTCCGTGGCGCAGTGGTTAACACCCCAGTGACACGAAGGTTCGGTCCCCGGTCAGGTCAAGATGTAAAATTATCTTTTTCAGATTGGCTTGGTTCTTGGATGGTTTATCTATATATGTATTTGTTATAAAATATAGTATCGTTGAGTTAGTATCTCATAACACAAGTCTCGGACTTACTATGGGGCTACATCAATGTGTGTGATTTGTCCGTATATATTTATTTATTTATTTTATTTATTATCGTCGTTAGTTGCAGAATGTGGTGTCACAACACATACAGCGTAATTTTGAACTTCTGAGCTGTATTGATCATTGGATCAGAATCCCTAATGGAATACAGAATTGTAAAAAAAAGGTTCAAAATAAAATTAAATTTGACCTTTCATAAAAATTCGTCCAGCTGATCGGCGACTTTGTCTGATGAGAAGCCTAATTTTTTCCCCCCTTCCCTTTTTTCTTACAATTCTATATTTCATTGTGTGGTAAGTGGCCATTAGAACTCCTCAATTACATAAGATAAACCTTATCACAGTATGTTTTGGACTTAATTAATTTGTCCAAGAAAGTAATTTAAATGCTATTTCGTCGGGATTGCCGACTATAGTTTCGGCTGTGAGTTTCGGACACGTCAAAAGCCCATTGACACGACAGCCTCCTTGGTCCAGTGGTTAAGGCGTTTGCCTGTTGGCCCGAGGGTCGTGGGTTCGATTCCCACCGGAAGCATACTTTGTTTAGTTGTTTCCAGTTTGGTTAGGACATCGCAGGCTTGAATCACCTGATTGTCTGATATTAAAGATGATTCCGTGCTTCGGAAGGCACGTTAAGCCGGTGGTCCCGGCTGCCATCTGGTAGTCGTTAAAGAAACCACTTCAGAGGCCGAGAGGCCGTTCCGAAGAACTCTGACACCAGGGTGTGCATGGTCGATTGACCGTGACACCTACTCGAAATGATGATGAGAAGCCCATTTTCAAGGCAAGTGTGGGATACGCGACTAAAGGTCCTGAACTGGTTTTTACATAATCCGTATATGCATAATCCTTCTTATTCATAAAAATTAACAAACTTAAAAATCTATTTTAATTAGAATATGTTTGTCTCGTTCTTTCAATGTAAAACATTGGAGAGAGGGATAAGGACAAAACATATTGTAACTAAAATAGGTTTAATTAGCGTTTGTTATGTTTAATGAATAAGGAGTGAAGTCTCTATCTCAGGTAGTTCACTGAACACTTTACAATAAATTAACACTCATTTTACTTAATCACAAAACATTTTTTTATCTTGATGAACCAACGTTGAAAGCCTAGAAGCGTATCTACTCTTAGCCGTGTGGTATCCGGCAGAGTAGAATAGGACCACTCCAAGTCTTCCCGTGGATGTCGTAGAAGGCGACTTAGAAAATACAAGCTAAACAAAGCTCATAAACATCTAAGACACCTCTCCAAACCCGTCTGGCCAGCGTGGAGAGTGTAGGCCAAGTCCTCTGGCTGCTCTGGCCAAGTATGGCCCTAGTAGTACAGAGAGGGTCGTGCTCCTGTAGTGGAGACTAAAAAGGACCTGATGATGATGATGATGTATGTACTCTGGAAAAATATGACCTGATACAAAAGGATTTGCTGGACTCCATAGTGGAGCCTGCGCCTAGCGTACCAATTTTTGCAGATGCGCGAAAACAAAAGAAAAGAGTTGCCAAGATTTTCTTGAAGGTGCAGCCATCATCTTTTTCTCGCATTGGAGATACTGATAGTGTCATACTTATTCTTCTTTTTATATAAAATTCCAACTATTAACAAGACTTGAATTACGTGTAGAGACGACCTAATGTACCACATAGTGAACACAATACTAAAGTTACGTGTAGAGACGAGCTAATGTACCACATAGTGAACACAAGACTAAA
Organism: Elegia similella; assembly: GCA_947532085.1. NCBI lineage: Eukaryota > Metazoa > Arthropoda > Insecta > Lepidoptera > Pyralidae > Elegia > Elegia similella. Next base: position 3,274,233 of record OX383940.1, read on the forward strand.
ATTAGGTATAGACGAGCTAATGTACTACATGCGGCCTGGCCTGACAGCAAAATGGTCCCCTTGTAAGACCCAGCTAAGGCCAAGCAGAGTCAGACCAAAAATCTACTTGATGTGGATGTGGAGACCAATTTAATGCAAATTCAGCTGTTCGGAATTAATATTTCCCATTAACGCAATCTCGGTCGTGAGCACTGCCGAGTTCGAACACTGATAGCCTGTATTGATAGTGGCTGGACTCAGGTAGTGCCTCTTTGGATCTTAACCCTGTGTGCGTCACTTGGGGCTTAATAAACCCAGGATTATTAAAAAAGGCACCAATCACTCTTGTTTATTTAAATTAAATCACTTAACACGATTTTATTGTGTTTCATCATCATCATCATATCACCCGCTAGAAGTCCACTGCTGGTCATAGGCCTCTCCCAAGGATTTCCAATACGACCGGTTGGAAGCGGCCTGCATCCAGCATCTTCCTGCGACCTTAGTCAGGTCATCCGACCATCTGGTCGGTGGATGTCCGACGCTGCGCTTGCCGGTACGTGGTTGCCATTCGAGAACCCTTCTGCCCCATCGTTCTATGCGCCCGTTTATAACATTATAATTACACCTTACGTTTCAAAAACTTTACATTTTTCATGTTCGCAGGTAGACCAAGTTGTAATTTGTCTATTGTGTTATAAGAAAATGCAAAACTTCGCATATCTTATAACACAACAGACAAATGTCAGACTGTGTATAAATCGCGAAAGCATTAGATAACACTCTTGTATATTTAAGTACTTTATTTTAATTTTACGTATTTGTATAATAGGCAGGCATCTGATAGGCTAACTGTATAACTACAGTTAGCCTATCAGATGTATTATATATATTTATTATTATATAGTAGGCTAACGCCTACAATCAGAAGGGTTGATTATATTTACAATATCCCTGAACTCGTCTTTTATCCGCTCCAGGACAAACTAAATGTGGATTTTAACTAAGCTAATCATTAGAAACTAAAATCTATATTTTTTCCATTTATAACTGGCCGTTGATGTTACTACGCCTATGTAGAGTTCTTGCGCCCGAAAACGGATCCCGGGCTCCAAAGCATTGCAACCAGGAATACGCTCAGATGTGATAGAGAGAGAGTGATAATTCTACCCTTCGGTCAACTTTTATATGGCAGAGAAATAACACGCAAAATGTAGATTTTTGGTGTAGAGTATTAAGTTTTTATTAATGTATGGCCTGCAGAGTAAGAAAGGGCAGCAAATATAAACTTGGCCTAGATCATATGAGTTTACGAGTGTGGGATTCAGAAACCTCACATTCCCCAGGTAAGAACTTCCCAGCAAAGGGGCACGCCCCCTTCTTTTAACGCGTAGGTAAATTAACTGTTCAGAATTGCCATTCAATCGCTTTCTATTTGAAATTTAAATCCTTATCCTTACTATCCTTACTATAATATTATAAATGCGAAAGTGAGTTTGTTTGTTTATTTGTTTGTTACGCTTTCACGCCGTAACTACTGAACCGATCATCATGAAATTTTGCATACAAGTTCTCTGGAGTACGGAGAAGGACATAGACTACCTTTTATCTCGGGAAAAAGTACTTTTCCCGAGGGAACGACATTGACGCGGGTGGAGCCGCGGGCGAAAGCTAGTAAATAATAAAGTTAATAAAAAAAGAAATGTGTATTATTTTTGTATGTATCTTATTTTTGTTGAAACTTAAGGGCATGAAAGTATTATTTTTGAATCGGGGAGGCTCGGCGAAATAAAGGTTGGGAAACCCTGCCCTAGGGTTAAGATACTAGCTCCTACTAGCTTTTAGTAGAGTGGGCATCTTGTTTATAAATCAGATGCGGTAACGTGACGAGCCGTCGTGACTGCCCCGGTTATGATGTTCAGAGTTCAGACGCGGACAGATGGATTTGTATGTTAAGAGGCGACAGGGATATAAAGGTGTTTAGGTCCAGTGCAGCTCCCCAGAGAATAGGTCATTTTATATATTTTTTATTTTTATTTAATCCAAATACTTCACTTAAAACAATTTTCCTTAATCTATAACACCTAAAAACCATGTTATGGTTTGTCTAGGCGCTGCACATTCGCACAACTACTTAAACAAAATCCTTATCCTTACTAAAATTATAAATGCGAAAGTGAGTTTGTTTGTTTGTTTGTTTGTTACGCTTTCACGCCGTAACTACTGAACCGATCATCATGAAATTTTGCATACAAGTTCTCTGGAGTAAGGAGAAGGACATAGGCTACCTTTTATCCCGGGAAAAAGTACTATTCCTGAGGGATCGACATTAACGCGGGCGGCGCCGCGGGCGAAAGCTAGTAAACTATAAACATCAAAGTAAGAACTAATCACAAAGTAAGACTGACATAGTGATCTATCAACCCACAGCCCAAACCACTAGACGGATCGGGCTGAGACTTGATACTTCTTAACGCGAGCGAAGCCATGGGAAAAAGCTAGTCCCATATAAAAATCATATAGAAAGTTGTAGCACAAAAAGGGTGGTTCGGGAGGCACAGACTCCCACAATACACAAGAATGAATTATAAAGACTGATACGTATACAAAAAACATCATCATCAGGTCTTTTTAGTCTCCACTGCAGGAGCATGACCCTCTCTGTACTACCGGAGCCATACTTAGCCAGAGCAGACAGAGGATTCGGCGTACACTCTTCTCGCTGTCCAGTCGGGTTGGAGAGGTCTCATTGATGTTTATGAGCTTTGTTTAGCTTGTATTTCCTAAGTCGTCGCCTCTTACGACCTCCATGGGAAGACTAGGTTTCTGGCAGAGTAGATAGGACCTCTCCTAAGAGGTCTTATCTACTCTGCCAGAAACCACACGACACAAAAAACATACATACTATCACGTCTTTTTCCCTTGCGGGGTAGACAGAGCCTAGGTCTATAAGACCTCATGGCCACATTTAGCATGTTGTCCGTATATATTTATATTTATATATTTATATTATTGACATAATTCCGCAGATTTTAGCCCAATCCCTCGATCGGCTTCTACGGTTTGCGCGGGAAGTGAAGCTGGCACATTCTACGATTTTTCTTTTCTCCCAAACCAGCATGGAAGACAAAAACATATCCTTATCCTTACTAATATTATAAATGCGAAAGTGAGTTTGTTTGTTTGTTTATTTATTTGTTTGTTACGCTTTCACGCCGTAACTACTGAACCGATCATCATGAAATTTTGCATACAGTTCTCTGGAGTGTGAAGAAGGACAAAGGCCTTACCTTTTATTCCGGGAAAAAGTACTATTCCTGAGCTATCGACATTGACGCGGGCGGAGCCGCAGGCAAAAGCAAGTTTTAAAATAAAAAGCTAAAATGGAAAGGGTCTGATCTGAGTCACTAAAAGGATGAAAAGTTCAATTTCAGTGGCGGAGGGGATATGGAATTCTTCAGACAATATTTTTCGTAAGTTTGGCTGGTTTAGAAACTATTACAATAATAAATGAATAATATATTGGAAAAGACGGTTTACTACAGTATTATAGATTTGGTTCACAAGCTAACCATAAAGTTAAGGTCCCACATACAAAACCTAATGACTATTAGACTATATAAGACGTTTGTATGTAATAAAAACTACTAATCAAACAAGATTCAATTACAAATCTAATCAAATCCATTCCTGTACAAAACAGTAGAAAATGAGTCACCTAATGCCTATAAAATCGTAAAGTCAACACAATAAAAACATAATTGCTATGCGAAAGACCTATTAATGACCACAAAAGATCCATCAATGTGGTCCCACAGACAAATTGCAGAATAAACTTACCTTTAATTAAATGTGGCTGGATAGTGGCTGAGTAAGATGAATATGAGTGCATTGGTGCAACCGGCCATGTGTGTTCCTGTTGTGTCCGCTAGTTTTGTTCCTGGAGATATATGAAATGAAATGACACGACCTCCGGGTCTACAGGCAAATGCCTTTTACCACTGGACCACGAAGGCAGTTTGATTGAATTCGGTCCTGTCATATGAAACATTATGGAGTATTGAAAGTCATCCTTAATAAATTATTAAGGCGAAAGATTGAGGGTATGTATGGATGTATAGATATATGGATGTATGGATGTTTGTTTCTCTTTCACGCCAACACAGCTGAACGGATTTTGTCGAATTTTTGCATACAGTGACTATTATATGAAAGTAGCTTTCGCCCCCGGCTCCACCCGCGTCAATATCGATCCCTCAGGAATAGTACTTTTCCTCCAGAGAAATAGTATACAAAATTTCATGATGATCGTTTCAGTAGTTACGGCGGCGTGAAAGCGATACAAACAAACTAACTCACTTTCGCATTTATAATATTAGTAAAGATATCTTAACCCCATTATTCTACGAAAGGTGGCCTCTGGCTCTGTTAGGAGTTAGGAATCAGAATGGAAGATTTAGAATCAATTGAGCCATTCCTTTCTGATGTGATTCGAATTGTAGAATAAACTTGCTTGAGTCGAGGAGATATTACAGTGACAGACAGCATAGATTTAAGATAAATAATGCGTCAAATAGTTGAAGCAACTGTTTTGGAACTAATGGGAATAAACACTCATCCATTGCGCCGGAGCAGTGGTTTACTGCACACGGACACCTGAGCTTCACCGATATTTGATAAAGCACCTTTTTTTTTAATGTATATTTGAGGGCAAACGAGCAGACGAGCCACCTGATGGAAAGTGGTCACCGTCGCCCATGGACATGTGCAATACTAGAGGAGTGCTGATGCGTTGCCGACTCTTAAAATACCTGTAAACATGCCTTTTGAAGAACCCCAAGTCTTTATCTGTTTATTTTTTGTAACCAGCAGCTCTTGAGTTTTTCACAATCTAAGCAAAATCAAGTCATTAATCATCATTTCGTGTAGGTGAGGTCAATCGACCATGCATAACCTGGTGTCAGAGCTCTTCGAAACCGCCTCTCGGTCTCCTTTAACGACAACCAGATGGCAGCCGGGATCAATGCCTTAACGTGCCCTCCTAAGCACGGAATCATCTTTATTATCAGATAATCAGGTGATTCAAGTCTAACGTAACCTAACCTAACCAAACTGCAAACAACTAAACAAAGTACGCTTCCCGTGGGAATCGAACCCACGACCCCCGGGTCTACAGGCAAACGCCTTAACCACTGGACCACGGAGGCAGTCATTGATGATAGCAGAGCACCCTATTCGACAGAAATTCGGTAGAAAGATATTAAAGGAAAAAAGAAAGGCAAGATATCTTGTGCTATAACATCAAATAATAAAACAGAAAAATAAAGGGTGGTCCCATACAAGAAGCTTGTGTTATATCTCGATCAAATTTCTCGTTAAAGTCGCTACTAATTTATATTGAGATGTTGAACCGTCGATAATTAAGAAATAAAAAATACTAACAGTGGAATATAGAATATCATCATCATCATCAGGTCCTTTTTAGTCTCCACTACAGGAGCACGACTCTCTCTGTACTACTAGTGCCATACTTGGCTAGAGCAGCCAGAGGACTTGGCCTACAATATATAGAATACTAGCTTTCGCCCGCGTCGAGATCCCACGGGAATAGTACATTTTCCTGGGATAAAAGGTAGCCTATGTCCTTCTCCGTACTCCAGAGAACTTGTATGCAAAATTTCATGATGATCGGTTCAGTAGTTACGGCGTGAAAGCGTAACAAACAAACAAACAAATAAACAAACAAACAAACTCACTTTCGCATTTATAATATTAGTAAGGATAAGGATAAGGATAAGTAAGGATAAGGATAAGGATATTCAATCCTGATCCTGTACTGTAGCGTCCCAGTGTGATAGGAGGTCGCGCGATGCGCGTGCGCGACCCTACAACCCGCGCGACGCGCATCCAATTTGTTACTCGCGCCGCTTTCTCGGATTTGGCAAGAGATGGCAAGACTGATATCAAATTCTAAATTATCTGTGGCTAGTCCAGTTTCCCACATAATTTATAGTTGCTAGGTCAAGTCAAGACTTTACATTTTGTCTATGACACCTTTCGATCGAATATACTGGTAGATACACAGTCTCATACAAAATGAAGCCTAAATAATGTCCCCGAGCCAAACATGCATACTTACAAACAACAACAAAAACGGGACATACTGAAAGTATGACACTTAATCTTTCTTTTTCACTTTTGACGCGTAGTTTTTTTTTTGCCATTTGGAAGATACAAGGTAATTAAGAAATTAACTAATATACGTACCTGCATGATATACACGAATCTCATAAGTTTAAGTCGGGTAAAAGGTAGATATAAAGGTACCCATGGCACCAATAATCATATAACTCGATTTTAAAGGTTATTTGTTAGTCCGGCCGCTTTCTCGGATTTGGGAGAGGTGGCAACACTGATATAAGAATTTAAATTTTCTGGCAAATCCAGTTTCTAACATTGTTTATGAAAGTTAAACCTAGGTCAACCAATCAAAATGTTAAATTTAAACTTTGACACCTAAAATTACTAATTTAAAGGACTCGATTGTAAGGAAGATCTATTATATTATATTACACTTTTTCGGATGTGGCAAGAGTTGGCAAGACTACTAGACAACTAGAATCAGCAAGTCCAGTTTTCTCCAAATTCAAATTTGTTTATTTGCATAAATGTAGGTGTTATAAAAGTTGATAACCTTATCCTGGAGTGCCAATACATTTTGCCTTACAGTTAATCATCATCATCATTTCGAGTAGGTGCCACGGTCAATCGACCATGCACACTGCTGTTAATTACAGTTACAGTTAATTACAGTTTTTTACATCATTACAATTAATTACATATTTATCTAATCAGTTTATAATCGAATGTTTATGTCACAAGAGGACAGCTCCGTGGCGCAGTGGTTAACACGCCGGCCTGCGACACGGAGTGCCCGGGTTCGATCCCCGGCCAGGTCAAGATGGAAAATGATCTTTTTCAGATTGGCCTGGGTCTTGAATGTTTATCTATATATGTATTTGTTATAAAATATAGTATCATTGAGTTAGTATCCCATAACACAAGTCTCGAACTTACCTTGGGGCTAGCTCAATCTGAGTGATCTGTCCGTATATATTTATATTTATTTTATTTATTTTTACAAGACAAAAAGATGAAGTTTAGTAATGTATAATTAAATGAAAATCAGTTTTAAATTATACTTCATGCCTGCATTACTCTAAGCAAAAAGGCAAAAATAATTGGGACCTTTACCTTTTATTACTTAAACATCAATAAATTATACATTAATTTTGTGAAAATGCAAATCACTCTTCAATTAAATGACGTACCTGACTTTTGTAACCGCTTGGACCAACATGTCTTACTGCGGGCCGCAAATCAATCCCACCCTGATATTATAGATTTTAAGTATCGATGAATCCTGAAGAACCTTCCCAGAATAAAAGTTGCCTTTGAAACATTATGGAAATAATATTTTTTTTTACCCCCTACACAAATCAGTAATCGGTCGGGAGGCTTAGGGTTTTAATCATATCCTTTTTATCCTTTCGCACTTAGTAATATTATAAGTGCGAAATTGTAATATAATGCATAACTGAACCCATCATCATGAAATTTTGCATGCAAGTTCTCTAGAGTCCGGAAAAGGAAAAGCAAATAAATGAATTTTGAATTTTGAATATAAAGGACATTCATACCAGAAAAAAATAGTGGTTTCGAGGGAACGAAGCACAATAAGCCAAAGAAACTGCGCTCGCCAACCTGCCTGCCAAGCGTAGTGAGAATGGCAATATCCTCCCGTGGAACGTGAGCCGCAAAAACTCCACTGCTCGACAATGGGCCGCAAGAAGTCCAGCAGTGGACTTCTTGCGGCTGAAGTAATGAAATTAACATACATACATGAACTTTAATAAAATCAATACACTCCTATTCTGGGTTGTCGCGTAAAAAGAAAATAATTTCTCTTAAACTATAAATAGTAATATAAGAGTTCATTATAATCTTTCTGTATATAAATTTTCATGTTCTTTATAGTTTAAGAGAAAATTCAAGATATAGTTAGAGAGCCTGGTCCTGACTGTACATATGTATCTTCAACATAATTTTGTAAGTACACATATCTTACGTCGACTGTACCATTCCTATCTCAGAACCTTCAGTATCTCATCGTGCATGGGTACTTATTATCTGTCGCTGTCTGTCGAGCTCTTCAAGCTGTAGCAGTAAACGTACAGTCCACTGTACTATTGAAACAAAGGCGATTGTCGTCCTACACTTACAAGTTAATCACTGTCTAATGGATGCAGTCGCGTGGGCGAAATACTGGCCGTATTGTGCCCGCGCCTGACGTGTTTACACGTCCGAGGCAGGTTATACTCTACTCTCTTACATCATCATCAGGTCTTTTTAGTCTCCACTGCAGGAGCATGAAACTCTCTGTACTACCGGAGCCATACTTGGCCAGTGCAGACGGAGGCTTTGGCCTACACTCTCCTCGCTGGCCAGATGGGTTGGGAGGTCTCATTGATGTTTATGAGCTTTGTTTAGCTTGTATTTCCTAAGTCGCCTCTTACGACCGCCATGGGAAGACTAGGAGTGGTCCTATTCTACTCTGCCAGAAATCACACGGCTACACTCTTTCATTTGATCTCATCCCTGGTTGCATACTCAACTTCGAATTCCGGACTTACGCACTAGTTTCCTATTTACTAATTGCATTAACGGGAATGAGCGCGACCATACCGTTTTTCTCCAGACGTTTCGACCAGGTTGCACCGGTCGAAACGTATCAGGGGAAATGGGATATGGTGGAGAATTTCGGCGCCGAGATTGAATTGTGCGGTAGCTCAGATGGCAGAGCATAGGACGTACATAGACCTAGGTCGCCGGTTCAAATCCCGCCCGCATGAAATTTTTTCACCATATTTTATTTCTTAATTTATTAAGAGTATATCTATAATCTCGTTGCGAACACGATGGATGTAACTCCATTGAAACGTCAATATAAATAATAAATAAATATATAGGGACATATCACACGAATTGAGCTAGCCCCACAGTAAGTTGTGAATTTGTGTCGTAGGATACTAACGCAACGATACTATAATTCATATAGACTAGCGACCCGGACCCCGGCTTCGCATGGGTGCAATGTGCATATAAACCTTCCTCTTGAATCACTCTATCTATTTAAAAAAACCGCATCAAAATCCGTTGCCTAGTTTTAAAGATCTAAGCATACATAAGGACGGACAGACAGCGGGAAGCGACGTTGTTTTATACTATGTAATGATACTTATATAGATAAACATCCAAGACCCAGGTCAATCTGAAAAAGATCGTTTTCCATTATTACCTGACCGGGGATCGAACCCAGGCACGCTCATGTTGCAAGCTGGCGGACTGGCCCATGAAGGGTTTCGTAGCAGCAAGTAACATAATATAAAAGTTCTTGTAGCTCGTTGTAACTTTGATTAAATGAAAGGTAAATTGCGATTTATGATGCTAGACATTAAAAAAAAAACTACTTAATAGATCTCGTTCAAACCAATTTTCGGTGGAAGTTTGCATGGTAATGTAACATCATATATTTTTTTTTAGTTTTATCATTCTCTTATTTTAGAAGTTACAGGGGGGGGGGGGGGAAGGGGGACACATTTTACCAGTTTGGTAAAATGTGTCCCCCTGTCTCTCGCGAAACCTTTTAGAAAAAAAAATGTTAGATACCTCAATTTCATTTTTGAAGACCTATCCACAGATGACACATAAGGATTTAATGAAAAAAAAAAATGAATTTCAGTTCTAACTATAACCGCCAAAATTTATTGTTTTTTTTGTCTATTTTTGTGTGATAATCTTAATGCGGTTAACAGAATACATCTACTTACCAAGCTTCAACAGTATAGTTCTTACAGTTTCGGAAAAAATTGGCTGTGACATGACATACGGACGACATTAGACGAACATACGGACGGACAGACAGACATGACGAAACTATAAGGGTTCCGTTTTTGGCCATTTGGCTACGGAATCCTAAATGGGTTCATGTTAAGTTCCGTTTATACACGGTGAAATTTTTACCGTTATAGGAAATTTGGACCCTTAAAGGTGTGATTCAGCCTCTCAATGCGAACAACTTTTCCTATGGGACCAATGCTGGGAACTATTTTTTTTGATATTCCCCATACAAATTGACCGGGCGGCTGAACATTTTTGTATGAAACTATAAATTTTTTTTTGAGTTCCCATCATTGGTCCCATAGGAAAAGTTGTTCATATCGACGGGCTGAATCACCCCTTTAAGGGTTCAGAACGATAAACATTTCGCAATGTATACATAATAAAGCATATCAGCAGCTATTAGGAATGCCGCCAGTCGAGTATAGCCCGCTCTGGCAGACAGTATGACTCCAGTCGCTCATTTGTCCGCAATAATTACTGCCAAATGGTCTCGGGCCTTAGGATAATGCAGAGAAAGGACTCTATTGTGGCTGGATGTAGAAATTATACTGTGTAGGCAGGGAAAGTTATGGTACGTACTCAAACGCATGATGTTTATATTGATTCTAATTATTGTTAATTTTAATTTTAATGTCGCTGGTTCATATCTGGCTCGAAGGGATTCCTGGTATCTCCAGCATACGGGCCTATATATCAAAACATATTCATACTCTTTTTAATAGCTTAAACTTCCATGCTGGTCTGGGAGCAAAGAAAAAACGTAGAATGTGCCAGCTGCTTCTCTTCCCGCGCAGACCGTAGAAGCCGGTCAAGGGAATGGGCGAAAATCTAAAGAATCATGACAATAGGCGATGCGGCTAGCAACCCATCACTATTTTGATTCCGTTTTCCACCTTTACGCCCACCAATACGCTAACCGTGGCCTTTCGGTCTGATGACTTCAGGCTCTGTCTACCCCGTAAGGGATAAAGACGTGATAATATGATAATATTTTTAAAAGCATTGTGAATGCCAAAATACAAATACTTAAGAATAAAGTTTGTATTCATTTCAGCCGTAAGAAGTCCACTGCTGGACAATGGCCTCTGAAAGGATTCTTCATTCCATGGAAGGCTATTGCCATACTCACCACGCTTGGCTGACGGGTTGGCGAGCGCAGTTTCTTTGGCTTCTTGTGCTTTCGACGCTGCTGCCCATCTGAAGTATTTTTTCTGGGGAAAAACAAAAATTTATTAGAACTAAGAATGGAATAGTGTTCTGATACTCACTCGGATGAATAGGGGAAAAGCAAGTCCTAGCTCGGGGGACCGGACGCGTGTATCAAATGCCATACCTGCAACCACCGGACAGTTGAGGACGACACCGCTGACCATGGACCAAAGAAATAGAATAATGGAGTGGTTTGCTATTGCCTCCTCCATGCACGTGCGAAAATTCCTCTAGCATGCAGGCTTTGTCATGACGATTTCCTTTACCGGAAGCACAGAAAAAAAAAACTGGCATTAAGACTGGCATTTTCATCAGCCAGTACCATAGAGATACCTATCTCTATGGTACTGGCCGATGGCAATAAATAAATAAATAAATAAATAAATATATACGGACAATTCACAAGATTGAGCTAGCCCCAAGGTAGTTCGAGACTTGTGTTATGGGATACTAACTCAACAATACTATATTTTATAACAAATACATATATAGATAAACATCCAAGACCCAGGCCAATCTGAAAAAGATCATTTTCCATCTTGACCTGGCCGGGGATCGAACCCGGGCAATCCGTGTCGCAGGCTGGCGTGTTAACCACTGCGCCACGAAGCTGTCACAATACCGTACATTAGGCAGGACTACACACTTATTAGACGAGGTCAGTTCGGGCGGCTTAGATAAGATCAGGTCGAGCGGGGATCGAACCTTCGACAATTCAGTTGTAATTGCGCTCTTAGATTACCGAACCACGAGCCGTTTTATTCAATTTACAGGTTCCGTTTAATAAAAGTCTATTTTGTGTCTCATTGTTCTTCAAGTTTCACCGACCACGTAATCGGGTCATCTGCAAACCATTAACAATTTACATTGCAAAACAATAAAGGCAGGAGTCCATTATGGGCTAATCGTGGTCTAATCATACACTTCTGCAGTCCACACCTTTCTAAGCGCGATTTTTTTATTACAAAACTGCGCCCACGCAGGTATTGTTCCGATTCTACAATACTGTCATAAAAGGGCGGGGAGTATTGCTTTGTTTTCTCTTTACTGTAGGATAGGTACTAGTGACATGCCATGACTTTACGTGAAAGCTTTATATATATATATATATATATTTTTATGTATATCCGACGGCAAACGAGCAGACGAGCCACCTGATGGAAAGTGGTCACCGTCGCCCATGGACATCTGCAACACCAGAGGAGCTGCTGATGCGTTGCCGACTCTTAAGATACCTGTAAACACGCCTTTTGAAGGACCTCAAGTCATTATATCGACTCTGATGCATATGCCATAAGTATTTTGTGGCTTCTTATGGTATTCCTCGTCCCTAAGGCTCGTTTTATGTACTTTGACGTTTCTTTTTCTTTTTAAATGAACTATGTAGTTAACTCCCAGTGAGGTTTTGCTACTTCACCGGGCGTTTGAGGCGAGGGCAGAGTGCCCTCACCCTATAAAGACGTGCCCTCACCAAAGGGCCACAAGAGGGACAGACCTCGGCTTTGGGCGTTGCCTGTGTGCGCAAGGCGTGGAGAGACAGCAAGCTCTCATATTGCCCAATGGGCCGCGACTACATACAGTCAGCCAACGAGATACCTGACCCCACCATCTACCTATATCTTTAATAATCTCTTAAACTAAAAGTAATATTAACATGAAAATGTATATTCAGAAAGTCTTAATTAAAATCTTTCTGAATATATATTTACATGTTAATATTATTTTTTGTTTAAGAGCAAATTCAAAATATAGGGAGATGGCGGGGTCAGGTATCTTGTTGGCTGACTGTACATGTATAGCCTGAATGGCCAATCTGAGAATCTATGGCACAAGTGTTTAGAGAGCAGCAACGCTCATCTTTTGCCTTATGAGCCGAAAGCTACGTTGCCAGAAGGGCCTATCCTGGGTGCAAGTCACCCGGGGCCGCCAGGTGGTTACCAGTAATCGGAACTAATCCTACTCTACGCACTCTGTTCCGGTGGCGAGTGCCAGGGGGTCGTATAGTGGGATTGCTCTGGCTATTCGGGGCCTATTGAAAGATAGACAAAAGTTATGAAAGGTTTGCCAATACATGCGATACAGCTCTTGAAAACGACCACATATGGTCAAGCACAACCTTGGTTCTCCCACCGATGAGGTGGTCGAAACACCTGACCAAGATTGCAGGAAGGAATGCGATAAATGCCAGCCATCCAATCTGCCCTATTGGATATTCTTAAGGGAAGGTTTTGTTCAGCCGTGGACTTCTTTCTTTCTAATTTGCTGATGATGATGGATAGTTGTATTAGTCAAAGGTAGGAAGATTAAATACCAACACCGAAGACGGAGCTAGCATTGTGGAATTCGAGAGGTACACTCATCATTTCGAGTAGATGTCACGGTCAATCGACCATGCACACCCTGGTGTCAGAGTTCTTCGGAACCGCCTCTCGGCCTCTGACGTGGTTCCTTTAACGACTACCAGATGGTAGCCGGGACCACTGGCTTAACGTGCCTTCCGAAGCACGGAATCATCTTTATTATCAGACAATCAGATGATTCAAGCCTGCAATGTCCTAACCAAACTGGAAACAACTAAACAAAGTATGCCCCCGGTGGGAATCGAACCCACGACCCCCGGGTCAACAGGCAAACGCCTTAACCACTGGACCACGGAGGCTGTTAGAGGCTGAGAGGTACCTATAAAATCTAAGCGATAACAGGTTTATATAAAAGTGTCTCTAAGATTTGTTTATATTACGACGAACATAAAGGTTTCATCTCAGCGATCTCACCGTGAGTCATAGACGCAGGTAGATAGTGTTAGTATAACTGGCCTTTAACGGACCTTTAAGTCCAGTAGTGGCCATCTTTCTTTAGTAAAAATAGGTTAAAATAGTAGGAAGTTTAAATACCTACTCGAGGGAACCTATTAAATCTAAAATCTAAGCGAAAGACCAATATCAGGTTTATACATGGTTCAAATTTTGATCGTTCTGGACCCTTAAAGGGGTGATTCAGTACGTCGATCTGAACAACTTTTCCTATGGGACCAATGCTGGGAACTAAAAAAAAAGGGCAGTTACATACAAAAATGCTCGGCCGCCCCGTCAATTTGTATGGGAACGTCAAAAAATGTTGAGTTTCCAGCATTGGTCCCATAAGAAAAGTTGTTCATATCGACAAGCTGAATCAAACCCTTTAAACGATCGAAATTTCACCATGTATATAAAGTGTTATATGTTAGTGTCGATTTGTTTATATTACGACGAACAGTAAAAGTTTCATCACAGCGATCTCACCGTGAGTCACGGACGTAGGTAGATAGAGTTAGTATAATCTAGAGTTACGGCGTCATGCCGTAATTGAATAGCATTGAGTGTTTAACCACGTTCTGTGCGGGAGGATGCTTTATGACCCCCAACGTCAGTATTAGCCGTTAGGTTAAATATCGGGGCCAAGAGAAAAGCGGAATAATCTTACTAATATTTACAGGTTCCCTGACCCATGAATCATAAAGCTACATACATGATATCACGTCTATTTCTCTTGCGGGGTAGATAGAGTCGTAGTATTATAACTCTTTATTGCATCAAAGATATACAATTAAAATATTATTAACATTAACAACTTGATGCACAAAGGCGGCCTTATCGCTACTGCAATCTCTTCCAGGCAACCAAGTTAAGTTGGAGACATGTTGACAAAAATGGGTAAGGTGCAAAAGTAAAGAAGGACATTATACAGTAAATAATTAATTACAATTAAACAATACTTTATTTAGCTAAAAAACAATTCAACTTAATATTAAACATAATTAATAACAACATAAAAATAAAAAATTATAAATAACTTACAAATAAAAAAATTCTTCCAACGCACCACATCGAGGCAAAGTACCCAAAATGCTGGCAGCATTTCCCCGTTGCACAGCGAGTCCGATACGTTGTGCAAAAAAACTGCCAGCTCTTGGATCACCAGTTGCCTCGATGAGACGTGTTGTCAATTCCTTATAGAAATTTTTGGCTTCAGTGCCCCAGGGACCCAAAGTTTCTACAGCAAAAGGCAAGAATATAAAGCTGTCGGTCAATCCCGCGTATTTTCGCTTTTAAAAACATATAAAATAATAAACATATAATAATAATGTTTATTCAGTATCTTGGATTACATTTCTAGATTGTGAATGGGGACTACAATTAAGTAAACATATACTTTTATGTTTGCAATCCCCGCTCTCCGTAACAATAAAATCATAAGATTTTAAACAGTTTCCGAAATTTACGGTTTAAACTATGGACTAAGTAAAATTGATTGATTAAAATTAAGTTCTTAAAAACTAAAATAAAATGAATATAAAATAAAATAAAAATAAATTTAAATGTCAATTTAGAGATTAATTTTATACGATTAGATATTAAATAACATAGATTTTTTATCACTATAAGCATCATATAAGTGGAGCCTAGGTCTATAAGACCTTTTGGTCACATTTAGCAAGTTGGAGGGCGTGTAGATGGAAAAAGGAATCAAAATAGTGATGGGTTAGCAACTCATCCGCCGCATCGCCTATTGGCATGATTCCGCAGATTTTAGCTCAATCCCTCGATCGGTTTTTACATTCTACGTTTTTTCTCCAAGTTTCTTCTCCCAGACCAGCATGAAAGGAATCATAAAGCTAGTCTTATCCATACTAATATTAAAATTATAAAGTTACTCTGTCTCTTTGTCTGTCTGTCACCTTTTCACGCTTCAACCATTGAATCAATTTGGATATTTGGTATGGAGGTAGTTCGAGGCTCGGGGAAGGAAGGAAGGACTTATATTACCTTTAATTCCGGGAAATTCTACTGTTCCCGAGGAATCGAACCGCGGGCAATAGCTAGTATCCCAACTAATATTATAAATGCGAAAGTGAGTTTGTTTCTTTATTTGTTACACTTTCATGCCGTAACTATTGCCGATTATTATGAAATGTTGCATACACGATCTCTGGAATGCGAGGAAGGATATAGGGTACCTTTCATCCCGGAATAAGGTACTGTTTCCGAGGGATCGACATTGACGCGAGCGGAACCGCGGGCGTAAGCTAGTCTTTATATAAAATATAAATATATCTATTAGTATCTTGGAAATGACGTTACATACTAAGTTTATAAATGAAAACACTGATGAATGGAAAGAAATAAGTTTAATGTTTTCTCGTAGTTATATAATAATTACAAATTTATTTATCACAAGATAAAAAAATATATATATACGGACAAATCACACAGATTGAGCTAGCCCCAAAGTAAGTTCGAGACTTGTGTTATTGGATACTAACTCAACGATACTATATTTTATAACAAATACATATAGATACACATCCAAGACCCAGGCCAATCTGAAAAAGATCATTTTACATCTTGACCTGGCCGGGGATCGAACCCGGTCACTTCGTGTCGCAGGCTGGCGTGTTGACCGCTGCGCCACGGAGCTAGTCAAGTCAAGACTACAGCAAGATAGTCAGAGACTACAGCTTTAATATCCAGAGACTACGATTAGAGGGATGGTAATTCTTTCATATTTATTAACACTAATCTTAGCCATAAGTAAATTACTTGAAAATATATGACTTGACAACTAATAAGTGACCTATAGTAAATAAACTTTTAAATTGAATTGAATTTTGAATTGAATTTTGAATTGAATTTTGAATTGAATTTTGAATTGAATTTTGAATTGAATTTTGAATTGAATTTTGAATTGAATTTTGAATTGAATTTTGAATTGAATTTTGAATTGAATTTTGAATTTAATTTTGAATTGAATTTTGAATTTAATTTTGAATTTAATTTTGAATTTAATTTTGAAATGAATTTGAATTGAATTTTGAATTAAATTTTGAATTGAATTTAGTACATCTATAAATCGGCTTTACCTACGTGACAAAGAAGAAGCTGGTACATTCTATATATTTACTTTTTCACATATATACCAGCATGAAAGATATGGTAAGCTATTATAATTTTGTTATATTGACTACTCAGACCCGGCGAACTCCGTACCACCTCTTTTTTGAGTAGTCTAGTAAAAAGTAAACAGCCGTGTGGTTTCCGGCAGAGTAGAATAGAACCACTCCTATTCTTCCCATGGAGCTTGTAAGAGGCGATTTAGGAAATACAAGCTAAACAAAGTTTATTATATATGTTTGTTATTGTTGTTTTTTTATTAGTATAGATGAATAATTTTCCCCCGTTTTCATAACATGTTTTATTGATGCTTCGTTTCTGTTAATTGCATAGTGATGTTTGATAGCTTAAAGCCTTCCTCACTAAATGGACTATCGAACACAATAAGAATTTTCCAATTTGAACCAGTAGTCCCTGAGATTAGCGCGTTCTAACAAACAAACTCTTCAGCTTTATAATATTAGTATAGATTTGCTAACTCAGTACAACGTTTTAATAGTCACTTCAAAATTACATTGCGGCTTTCGTATGATTGACTATTTTTATTTAAGATATAAAAACCGTAATGTATTTTGAAGCGACTATCAAAACGTTGTAACTAAGTTAGCAAAAGGCCTGCAGGTACCTTTTCAAGATAAAAACAAGGAAAATCGTGATGGACCTAGAAAAATACAGAGATAGTGCGAAATCGGCGAGTTAACATACAAAACGAGCTTATCTCGCAAACTTCCTCAGACGTCGCTTAAAAGCCACAACGTCAGTTACGGGCTTTTATTACGTACAGGTGTGGTGAAAAGTCTTCGTTACATACTTTTCTTTTTTGTTTCAATACAAGCAGTTGATTTTGAATTTATAAAATAACAATTTTTACAATTTTATATTATAAATAATGTTAAATAAAATAATATATATATATATACTGGGTGGCGCAAAAGTAAAGACCCTATTTGGTTCAGCTATAACATTTTTTCTAAATTAGAAAACTAGATTTAGGTTTTTTTAAATGTATATTTGTGCCATTAAATTTCGTACCATTAGGATTTAAAGATGATGTCTTTTAAATGGTGACCTCCAGAGTTGATACACATTTGAGCCCTATTTATGACATTTTGCATAACTTGCCGTAACACTTCCTGCGATATGTTCGTTATTTCTTGACGAATGTTTTCTTTTAGAGCTGCGAGAGTCTGTGGCTTGTTCACATACACCCGAGATTTCAAAAAACCCCAAAGAAAGAAGTCTGGACTGGTCAGATCGGGTGATCTTGCAGGCCAAGGCAAATCGCCAAAACGAGAGATAACTCGGCCTGGAAAAGCGTCCCTCACTAAGTCCATAGTGTCGCGCGCTGTGTGTGCCGTAGCGCCGTCTTGTTGAAACCAGATGTGCTCCAGCCCCAATTCGTCCAAACTGGGTATCAAAAACTCTCGTAACATGGTTCTGTAGCGTTCTCCAGTGACAGTTATCGCATTGCCCCCAGCGTCTTCGAAAAAATAGGGTCCGATCACTCTGTCAACACAGATGCCACACCATACAGTAACTTTTAGTGGGTGTAGAGGTGTTTCTTGAATAATGCGCGGATTATCAGTGCCCCAGAACCGAGTATTCTGCTTATTGACATGCCCTGAGAGATGGAAATGCGCTTCGTCACTCATAACCAATTTTGAAGGAAAATCATCCTCTTCAAGGTTGAGGTTTATGACGCGCTGGCAGTAATCTAGACGAGCTCGGTGGTCAGCAGGCAGCAGCTGATGAGTCATTTGAGTTTTATACGGGAACATCTTTAAGTCTTTCACCAAAATACGCTGCAGGGTCCGTCTGGAAATGCCCAATTGCGTGGCACGTCGCCTCGTTGATGTTTCTGGACACTCTTCCACATCTTCGCGCACAGCATCGATATTTTCAGCTGAACGGCCTGTTCTTGGTCTCCCAGACTTAGGTCTATCCAATGTTGAGCCAGTTGCTTCAAGGCGTGTGGCAAAGCGTCGAATTGTGCGACCAATCGGTGCCGGACGGTGGTGAAATCGTCGACGAAATTCACGTTGTGTTCTTATCACTGATGAATTATTCCGTAAGAACATTGACACAATTATTCCACGTTCTTGGGGAGTAAAACGGTCCATGTTTATTTTCAGTGTATTTTACATTTGTTCACTACACAATTTTCAAAAACAGAATGACAGAAAATGTCATATAAAAAAAATAAAAGTATTTTCTTTAGTGCCAGTACTTTTGCGCCACCCAGTATATCCCTATATATAGGGACATATCACACAAATTGAGCTAGCCCCACAGTAAGTTGTGAACTTGTGTCGTAAGATACTAACTCAACGATACTGTTTTATAATAGATACTTATATAGATAACTTATATAATAGATACACTCTGAAAAAGATCGTTTTCCATCATGAGCTGAACGGGGATCAAACCCGGGCACCCTCGTGTCGCAGGCTGGCGTATTGACCACTGCGCACGGAACTCGCCTAACGTTATGTAGGTAACATCGGTTACTGATCCTAATTCAGCAAATAAACTATTTTTATTTGTCGCCCGCGGCTCCGCACGCGTAACTTTCTAAATATTGTTACCTCGGTATTTTTTCTGAGATGTAAACAGTATTTTTTTCTTTGATAAAAACTATGTCCCATCCTAGAGGATGACAGAAAAGGCGCGAGCTAGATTGTGCTTTATGTATACGCGGTTAGGATTTTTATTTATTTGATCGACTCCGGAGAGTGATTCTTCTGTACGTTAGTACTATTACTTATTTTGAGCCTTAAGGTGATAATCGATATTTGGAAGGCATTATATTTAACAATATCATGAACTTTAAGCCATATATAAAAGATTGAAAATGCTTTTATTTTAAAATAGTATCCGTAGTTACCCATAATATTATATGCAACTTCTTTACTGACTTTTGCAGACGACCGTACATAGCGCGCAGAACCGATGGCCGATGGGGTAGAAGGGTTCTCGAATGGCGACCACGTAACGGCAAGCGCAGCGTCGCACATCCACCGAGCAGATGGTCGGATGGCCTGACTAAGGTCGCACACAGACGCTGGATGCAGGCCGCTTCCAACCGGATTGGAAATCCTTGAGGGAGAACTATGTCCAGTAGTGGACTTCTTGCAGCTGATGTGATGATGATAATGATGTACGTATCATCATCAGGTCTTTTTTAGTCTCCACTACAGGAGCATGACCCTCTCTGTATTACTAGAGCCATACTTGGTTAGAGCAGTCAGAGGAAATACAACGTTTTTTTTGATGTACGTATGTATGTTAATTATTTTTGTTGTTTAGGAAAAAGTTTTCTTTTAAACGCTTCTGTTACTACCTGTACCTGGTCTGAGACAGCGATGACCATCGCGCAGTGACCCCCCGGTCATTTATAACGCGAGCATGGGAACTGGCTGATAGAGCATCGCACGTCGCCACTTACCACTATTGCCATGTTACGGCTCATTCGGAGCCATAATTAACTTCCTTCATCCATTGTTTAGGGAAACATACATACATACATATCACGTCCTTTTCCCTTGCGAGGTAGACAGAGCCCAGGGCTTTAAAACCTAAAAGCCACGTTTAGCAAAGTTAGTGGGCCTTAGGTGGAGAAAAACGAAATCAAAATAGTGATGGGTTGCTAGCCGCATCGCCTACATGCATAATTCCTCAGATTTTCACCCATTCCATTGATAGTCTTTTACGATGCGCGGGAAAGAAAGAAAGAGAAAAAAGGGAAGAGAAGCAGCTGGTATTTTCTACATTTTTTCGTTTCTTAGATGTTTAGGAAAACATTTCCTTTTCTTTAGTTGCCATTCTCTTAGAAACTTACAATTGAGCTACCGCACTTTTATCCCGTTCGTCAAAAATCTCCACCATATCTCATTCCTTTTACATTCCACTATTAGGTACAAGTGCGGTTTTTGATTTAAATAATTTTTAATTAATTTGGAAATCAGTGAATATGCTAGTGTTCCCATAGATGTCGTAAGAGGCCACTTAGGAAATACAAGCTAAACAAAGCTCCTAAACATCAACGAGACCTCTCCAACCCGTCCGGCCAGCGAGGAGAGTGTAGGCCAAATCCTCTGTCTGCCCTGGCCAAGTATGGCTCCGGTAGTACAGAGAGGGTCATGCTCCTGCAGTGGAGACTAAAAAGACCTGATGATGATGATGATAGATTCTTGAGAGTACGCCTCGAAATGATTTTGGATTAAACCTGTCAAAGAAAAAGTTAGCTTAATAATAAATATAATTTAAAAAAATATTGATTGTAGAAACACAAAAAATACAAATAAAAATACAATTAAAATAATTACAATTTATTTTGTGTACTACAATAGGTGACGATCAGTGTTATGCTGGACACATTAGTGACCAGCACTGATCTTCCTTCAGCCTTAGCGAATTTTAAAACAATAGCTGCTTCTGAAATATATAATACTAGCTGTTGCCCGCGACTTCGTCCGCGGCAATTTCTGTTATTATCAATGATTAGTTTTTTTATTAGTATATATTCCCCCGTTTAAAAACATTTTTTATTGATGCTTCGCTCCTATTGGTCGCAGCGTGATGTTTTATAGCCTAAAGCCTTCCTCAATAAATGGACTATCCAACACAAAAAGAATTTTCCAATTTGAACCAGTAGTTCCTGAGATTAGCGCGTTCAAACAAACAAACAAACTCTTCAGCTTTATAATATTAACTAGCTGTTGCCCGCGACTTTGTCAGCGACAATTTCTGTTATTATGATTGATTAGTATAGATGAATATTTTTTCCCCGATTTCAAAACATTTTTTATTGATGTTTCGCTCCTATTGGTCGCACCGTGATGTTTTATAGCCTAAAGCCTTCTTCAATAAATGGACTATCCAAAAAGAATTTTCCAATTTGAAGCACTAGTTCCTGAGATTAGCGCGTTCAAACAAACAAACAAACTCTTCAGCTTTATAATATTAGTATAGATATAGATTTAAATTAAGCGCAAATTTAGATTTAAATTAAGCGCAAAAAGAAATGCTTTAGTAGCAAATTTTAAACAGCTTTTTAATTTGACAGCTCCGTGGCGCAGTGGCTAACACGCCAGCCTGTGCCCGGGTTCGATCCCCGGCCAGGTCAAGATGGAAAATGATCTTTTTCAGATTGGCCTGGGTCTTGGATGTTTATCTATGTATGTATTTGTTATAAAATATAGTATCGTTGAGTTAGTATCCCATAACACAAGTCTCGAACTTACCTTGGGCTCCTTGGGGCTAGCTCAATCTGTGTGATTTGTCCGTATATATTTATATATATTTATTAAGTAATCGATACGTTCGTTTTTTTTATGGTTTCATACAAAGTATTTTTTTTTTATAAAATCGATAAATCAGCGGTTTTGATTGTCGACGTCAGTGACTTAGTATCCATGATAGATAATATTTTGTTCAGCAAGATTTTTTTGTATACTTATAGGTTTTTTTTCGTCTGTCTAAATCCAGATATCCCGAAAGCATTTTTCCAGCTTATCGGTGCAACTTCCAGCCTTAAAAAAATTTTCGCCTAATTTAAATAGTTCACAGCCTAATTATTCATCTAAAACCAAGATGGATTGCTAGTTTAAAAATAAAGTAAAAGAAATAAGGTGGATACTTATCAAATTAAAGACAATTACTATCATGACAAGTACTGCTCACGTCAAGTACTACGACTCACGTAGTGGGTAGAGGTCCACCACAATCTACATCTCAGAACGATATCATCAGTTCCCATGGACCGTGGACGCGCGACTTCCGAAACCAGGCTAAAGGAAGAAAAGACTAGCGTGGCTTTTACTTGCTTTAAAAATAATATGAACGCACTAGCTTTCACCTGCAACTCCGCCGGCGTTAATTTCGACCCCTCGGGAACAGTACTTTTTCAACATTACAGCTTAATATTTTGTCTATATAGATAATGATGCAAAAAATTATAAAAATTTTCGATTGGAACCAAGACCGGAGACAGGAACAGGACTAACCCAAATAGAAGTTGATATTGACAAAACTACACACAGCATAAATATGACCTACAAAAGAAGAATAACTGAAAAAGAAATAAAGAAATCATAAAAAACCCAAATGTGACAAAAAAATGTTAAAAAGATTTCTCTCCGGCGGGGAATCGAACCCCGGTCTCCCGCGTGACAGGCGGGGATACTGACCACTATACTACCGAAGACTTGGAAAAAGCTGTGAATTTACGTATTAAGTGCTGTACAGAACGCAACTGCGCAGTGCTGCCGCGTCGCGAGCGAGCTACGTCACGCGATGACGTAACGATTTATTTTTATCGCTCCTGCTTGTACGGTGATTCGATAAACGGTGCTTTAACCCAACTGCGAGTTTAATATGGACTCTGTTGCAACGGCATAAGGTCGAAGCGAAGTTTTAGTCAACTTCATATGATTTGCTTGAATTATTATTATCAATCTCAAATAATAAATATTATGGTAGATAGTTAAACGATAAAATATGTATTTTATGCATAAATCTACAGATCTGTGATTTTATGTTTTGTTCATAACTATTAAATTTTAGCCGACTTATAAAAGGATGGTGTAATTAATTCTGTTTTTAGGGTTATATTGAATATATTTCTTTTCTGTACGCGGTTTAGCTCAGAGACATGGGAAAGTACTTATGTGGTAAAAAAAAAAAGGTATGAGGAACCTTTTTTTTTCTCGTTTTTACCTTGCTATAGGGTATCGTTTGATAGGTCTTTTAAACATGGAAAAGGTGTTCACTCAGCATTTTTTGTCATACCTATAGCATATAGTTATGACTTACTGATTTTCAATGTAACCAAAAGTAGGCAGGTAATGAAATGAAAATGAAAAATATTTATTGCAACACACAATGGCACACACAACACAAACAAAAAAGGACAGTATAAGACAAAAACATAATTATAAGGCGGTGCTATCAGTATTACAAAAGGTGACGGCTCAGTATTACGCTGTACTAGACATATGCATGACCTAGTACAACACTGATTTTCAGCCGTCACCTTCTGTGGCATCACGGACCGTCCCACGCCTCCCTAAGTTGGGAAGAGACTTTGTGCATAACAAATAAACAAACAACAAAAGTATAACAAAAAATAAATAAGTAAAATACATACACAAAAAGAAAAAACATAAGAAAAGAAAAGAATTAATAGCAAAACAATACACTCACACAACACAGTCGGTCAAAAGTTAGACAAAGACAGTACAGGTAGGTAGTTAGATGACTCTTTAGTTTAAACAAATTATATTAAGTTACATGGATCATTATGTATTTAGTCTTAGGTAACGTTATAAGTTAGTTATCCATCTATGCGTCAACTCATGAACGGGTGCTGACGGGGGGAACAGATCTGCTCGGCCTCTTTGAGACTTCTATCTATATTTGAGACATTTATCGTATCTGTTGTTGTTGCAACGCTCGATCGCTGACCTAACGTGTTCCAAAAAATTATGTAAATTGAAATTAATGTATAACATGACATTAGAAAAAAAAAGATAAATATATAAAATATCATACAAAGCCCTTCATGCAAGTAGGCGACCAATACTGTTGAAAAGAGTTTCTTTAGGCGTCTTCTTTTCTGCAGTGGTCGGTTCCGAAACGCTAGTAGATTGTAGCTTTTAAACAATAATTAATAATTTGAATATAATTTAATAGGTATTATTTAAAATGTTAATTGACGTGACATAGTACCTTAAAAGGCCTATTTTCTGAATAGATCTTTAAGTTAACACACAAATGAAATAAACTATGTTAAATAATACGATGATGATATGCAAAGTTGAATATTATTATTATTATAGTATGTACAACAGTGCGGCTGCTATATGGATGGACTGGGAATTGAGTAGTGCCTTTTGAGTTTATCCTTAAACTAGCTGTAGCCTGCGTTAAATTCTATTATTTTGATTAATTAGTATAGATGAATAATTTTCCCCCGTTTTCAAAACATTTTTTATTAATGCTCCTTCCTATTGGTCGCAGCTAATCTCAGGAACTACTGGTTCAAATTGGAAAATTCTTTAAGTGTAGGATAGTCCATTTATTGAAGAAGGCTTTAGGCTATAAAACATCACGCTGCGACCAATAGGAGCAAAGCATCAGAAAAAATGTTTTGAAAACGGGGGAAAATTATTCATCTATACTAAGAAAAATCTAATTAATCATAATAACGGAAATTGCCGCGGACGAAGTCGCGGCAACAGTAAACAAACATTAGTATAGATGTGTAAACTGATGTAGAATTTCTAATTGGCTGTGGAATATTGTTCCAAAACTTCGTGGCAGCATAAGAGCTCGGTACCGTGAGGGAGGATCCATTTCTTATCTAGGCATCTCATTTATTCAAATGCAAAAAGAATTCCTCTCAACACCGACCTCATATTTCTAAAGGTCACAGAGCTACTCCTATTTACATATTCTGGTAAAACCATTGTAAACTTTAAAACTTCATCAGTCAGTCATCTGTATTTTCATACAATACACATGGACAAAACACAAAATCTACATGACAATGTAAAATTGACCTCTGCACCGGTTTGACCTATGACCTTGACCTGTGCGACCTATCGAGTCGGTTTGGGACGTGTGCTAGCACAGGTGACCTTAAGACGTTCTATGCTATTTAAATAACTATTGTTATGTTGGTGCACTGTAAAGATTTATGTAGTTTTATACGAGTGTAAGTTAGACTGTGGTTTATGTCTGTTGAGTTGGGGGCATTGCAGACGCGATATTTTGTATTGGCGACCTGCGACTTTATAACTGCATTGATTCTATTAGGACATATCTATACATTATGGGTCTCGATTTCAAAGAGTGTCAATATATTACTACCTCGACTATTTTCTGCTTTTGAAATCGGATTTTAGGAGATTGTTGCACGCCATCTTGCTTGAAATGAACTAAGGTTCTTCCTACCCTGTAGATATACACACTAAATAGGTATGCATGTTTTTTAGATGCCTTAGTTCGTTATTATTATAAACTGTCGTACATTATCTAAAAAAGTTAATTTTGAAAACTGAATCTTCCAAAAATAAAAAGCCACAAAGTAGTCGATATGCTTCAACATGTGATATTACAAAAGTTGTGAATCTTGCATGCTGCCCGATTTGTTTCAGTCCAGTTTTAGCCACCACTTAAAGTGGCCAGTCGGGTCCCCGTGTGGTACTTGTAGTACAAGAATTATGAATCTCGTTCGTCCCCTGCCCCCCTGACTTGCGTTTTAAAAGGCTACAACGTCGCTAGTTGTCGCTACTAAAAGTGTTTCATCTATGCGAGCTTAAAGAACTAGAGTTACGAATCTCACTTGGCCTTCGCCCGCCGAATTGCACCTAAAAAAATAAGTTTTCTGTAAAGTCGGTTTACGAACGATAATTTTACGT
The DNA here is from genome assembly GCA_947532085.1 of Elegia similella. Lineage (NCBI taxonomy): Eukaryota > Metazoa > Arthropoda > Insecta > Lepidoptera > Pyralidae > Elegia > Elegia similella. The sequence continues at coordinate 3,300,736 of OX383940.1, forward strand.
GATAGATGACGGTGAAAGAGAGATATATGCGTCACAAGCCGAACGCTTAAGCCGATCGTGCCTCTCTATCGCTTAATCCGCGTTCTGCACACGGAACATCACACATTTTCATGCGTGCCACCAGCATTCTTCAATTTATAAGTCGTTATCAAGTCAAAAGGTATAATATCGCTAGTTGTCGCTACTAAAAGATACTACTCCCACTGGCTAGCTCCGTGGCGCAGCGGTCAACACGCCAGCCTGCGACACGGAGTGCCCGGGTTCGATCCCCGGCCAGGTCGAGATGGAAAATGTTCTTTTTAAGATTGGCCTGGGTCTTGGATGTGTATCTATATATGTATTTGTTATAAAATATAGTATCGTTGAGTTGGTATCCCATAGCACAAGTCTCGAACTTACTTTGGGGCTAGCTCAATCTATCTATTTATTTATTATTTATATTAAAAGAGGCTCGTCTGCTTCGGGCCTTTAGTACTACAAGAGTTATGAATCTCGCTTGGCCCTTGCCCCCCGATTTGCGTCAGTCCACGAATAATTACCGCATGTACTGACTCATGTTCGAATGGCAATGGATGCGGCTCAATGCCAACAAATATGCGCCGGAAAATAAATGGACATTTGCATGTTACTTTGTAAGAGAAAAGCGGTGTTTGATTTGTCTGATAGACACCTATTTACATAAAATACATCATGACAGTAGCCGTGTGGTTTCCGGCAGAGTAGAATAGAACCAGTCGTAGTCTTCCCATGGATGTCGTAAGAGGCGACTTAGGAAATACAAGCTAGACAAAGCTCATAAACATCAATGAGTCCTCTCCAACCCGGCCAGCGAGGAGAGTATAGGCCAAATCCTCTGTCTGCTCTGGCCAGGTATGGCTTCGGTAGTCCAGAGAGGGTCATGCTCCTGCAGTGGAGATTAAAAAGACCTGATAGTGGCACTCAACACCCGTTGAGCTACATTTTGTTGCTACTTCCACAGTGTGACAGGGCCATTAACATCTATATTTGTTCAAGTGTTTATGAGTATGTTATAGCAGTTTTATTGATCGTAGTACCTACCACAGTATAGTCGTAAAAACGGAATTCCGACTTTCCCTTACAAATGCGCTTTCGCTAGCCTACCAGGATACCTCGGTTATTCAATTTCCATTTCATACATACATATACACGGTGAAATTTTATCGTTTTGGACCCTCAAAGGGGTGACTCTGACCATCAATATGAACAACTTTTTCTATGGGACCAATGCTGGGAACTCAAAAAAAATTTCGTCATTTCCATACAAAAGAGTCCCGCCGCCCGGCCAGTTTGTATGGGAATGTCGAATTTTTTTTTTAAGGGTTTGATGCGTTCTATGCGGGAATTCAAGTTAATAGCCGATGGGAGGATATTGCCATACTCACCACGTTTGGTAAGCGGGTTGGCGAGCGCAGTTTCTTTGGCTTCTTGTGCTTCCGATGCTGCTGCCCATCCAAGCATTTTTATGCTGGGGAAGGATAGAAATTTGTCGTATTTGGAAGGGAATGAAAGGTATTGGGATACTACTCACTCTGATGGATGGAAAAGCAAGCAGCAGCTCGGGAGGCCGGTAGCGCGTACCCGATGCCAAACCTTCAACCATCGGACAGGTGGTTGAGGATCTCACCCCTGACCATTTTACGTCATTCATTCATTTCGAGTAGGTGTCACGGTCAATCGACCATGCACACCCTGGTGTCAGAGTTCTTCGGAACCGCCTCACGGCCTCTGACGTGGTTCCTTTAACGACTACCAGATAGCAGCCGGGACCACCGACTTAACGTGCCTTCCGAAGCACGGAATCATCTTTATTATCAGACAATCAGGTGATTCAAGCCTGCAATGTCCTAACTAAACTGGAAACAACTAAACAAAGTATGCTTCCGGTGGGAATCGAACCCACGACCTCCGGGTCAACAGGCAAATGCCTTAACCACTGGACCACGGAGGCTGTTACCATTTTACGTAAGCCCCTGCTAATGCTTTACATCCATATTTTTAAATATCCCAATGTTTATGTATGAAGGTGTCAAACTCGGCACAAATTGCGCGGCCCAGTAAGGCCTTATTCGAATCCGATCTGCCTATTGTAAGGGTAGAAGCATAAAATAACAGGAATATAGAAATCTAGTTTCGTAACTAGATATCTAGTGACCAGCCGGCATATTTGCTAAATCGGTGTACAACGTTTTCGTAGTCACTTCAAAATACATTACGTTTTGTATATTAATATTATAAATGCGAAAGTGAGTTTGGTTGTTTGTTAGTTACGCTTTCACGCCGTAACTACTAAACCGATCATCATGAAATTTTGCATACAAGTTCTCTGGAGTACCGAGAAAGACATAGGCTACTTTTTATCCCGGGAAAAAGTACTATTCCCGAGGGATCGACATTGACGCAGGCGGAGCCGCGGGCGAAAGCTAGTTTTAAATAAAAATAGTCAATCGTACAAAAGCCTTTGTTAGCCGTGTGGTTTCCGGCAGAGTAGAATAGGACCATACTGTAAACATATAGTAAACAAAGCTTATAAGCATCTGAGAAACTCTCTAACCCGTCTGGCCAGCGAGGAGAGTGCAGGCCAAATCCTCTGTCTGCTCTGGCCAAGTATGGCTCTGGAAGTACAGAGAGGGTCATGCTCCTACAGTGGAGACTGGAAGGACCTGATGATGATGATTATTTTGAAGTGACTATCAAAACGTTGTACACTGAGTTAGCAAATAGGCCGACAGGATACGGTCATACTTTGTCGCTAGATTGATTTAGTATATCAGCCATATTATACTACTAAGTTTAGCGAATGTAGTGTAAATAAATAATAAATAAATAAATATATACGGACAAATCACACAGATTGAGCTAGCCCCAAAGTAAGTTCGAGACTTGTGTAATGGAATACCAACTCAACGATACTATATTTTATACCAAATACATATATAGATACACATCCAAGACCCAGGCCAATCTGAAAAAGATCATTTTCCATCTTGACCTGGCCGGGGAGCGTATTGCCAAACTGTATACTGACCCAGACCGGGGTTGCTCTGAGTTCGATCGCAGTTTGCCTATGTAGTTGAAGAGCAAACTGTATACTTATTCAGAGAGTGTCTGAATCAATATACATTTTGCTTTAAAATACTTGACCAAAATACATACGAGTCCAGACGTCCATACTTTCCAGCGTCTGGTGTAGTATGTAATGGCATGATAATTTAGAACAAAATGCATGCGAATGCAGACATGGTTTATTTCTCTGCCTCGGCTTTAAAAACTTGCGCCGCTTGCGACCTTGACTCCTTTTTATCGCCAGTGGTTGTGACGTGACTTCATTAGCAATTACGCAAGTGTTTATTAAATAGTTCTTTTAACAGCCTCTATAGTTGTTACAGTTCAAATTAATTTTTAGTCATACTAACAAAGGCTTTTCTTTTATTAAAACTTAAATTCCTTCACAATAGGTATGTTTTTTGGGGAAAGTTGTTCACGGATAGGATATCTAAAAATCGCAACAGCATAGAAAAAATAGTATGAAAAAAACCGTCACAGTTTGCTTTACATACAAGCGAGCAAAGTGCATACATTCTCAGACTGCTCTGAGCTCGTATGTACTTTGCTCCAATTTTTTTGTGATTTAATTAGCACGACGTAGTTCAGTACAGACTATGGGTGTCTGGGTCAGTATACAGTTTGGCAATACGCGGCCGGGGATCGAACCCGGTCACTCCGTGTCGCAGGCAGGCGTGTTGACCGCTGCGCCACGGAGCTAGTAATGTATATGTGTATTCACAGCGCGCAGGTGATGGTGGTGATCAACACTTCTAAGTGTGTTCTTGGAGCTTTGAAGGTGGTTTTTCTATGCTGCCTAATATCAGCCGATGGTACTAAGCCCCTCTCCGCGAAGGTTGAGGCCATCAAAAGCTTTCCTGTGCCTAAAACGGTAAGTAAGCTCCGTCGTTTCCATGGGATGCTCAATGTTTATCGGAGGTTCATCCCATTAAAGTAACCTTTATAAATATGTGGCTATATACATACATAAACGTCACGTAACACGTCTTTGTCCCTTGCGGGGTACCTAGACAGAACCTAGGTCTATAAGATTTTATGGCCACATTTGGCATGATGGAGGGCGTGGAGGATGGAAAACGGAATCAAAATAGTGATGGGTTGCGAGCCGCATCGCGTATTGACATGATTCCGCAGATTTTCGCCCACTCCCTCGATCAGCTTTACGTTCTGCTCGGGAAGAGAATCAGCTGGCAGATTTTTTTTCTTTTCTCCCAGGCCAGCATGGAAGATATATAAGGCTTTCGGATGGTAGGTAATGTTCCACCATGGTAGATTTTACGTCCGATATAAGTTTTATTTCAATAAATACAACAAACGTCAAATTAAATTACTTGAATACCTACAAAACCATTATGGAAGAAAGATTAGATTAGAACTAAAGCTAAAAGACTTGAAAAAATAAATATACGTAAAGATAAACTAAAATTCTAAATAAAGATTTTGTCCATGTGACAACTATGTCAACCTGCACTGACTACAGGTCGTTGGGTCCTTGTACCGTCTATTGGCACTAGCCAAGAAGCCTCCGTGCTTCGGAAGGTACGTTAAGCCATTGGTCCCGGCTGTCTTGATTGATGGCAGTCGTTAAGCTATGTCAGATGCCTTCAGGCAGCTTGAAAAATCTGACACCAGTGTTGGCCACTTACACACACAAAAAACAAAACAAAGTACCAAGAATACCCACAATTCGAGCTTTGATGTCGCTACCGATGTCCCTGGACACGTGAACTACAGACCCCAACTCGGTGCTTCCTCTCTCCTCTCAATATTTTGCACTAGAAGTCCACGTTCGGATCAGATCGCTCCCGCTCAGATAGCCTTTTGCAAAGATTTATTGCCGCAAGTACGTATTGAATTTTAATGGTTATTATTCAAAATATTCTATTGTGGATTGTGGACGAATTTCCGCCTGCCCACTGAATATGTAGCGTAGCGGTTTCTCGATTGTCAATTGTAAGGAAATAATCGAGCGTGTTGCTAAGAAAGCAACCTAAGAGTGCTTTGGCTATGGAGAGCTTAAGTTTACTAAGTAACTATTATTTCCAGAAAGCTTTTGAAAAAAAAACATTTTTTTACTATATAAGACGGCAAACAGGCAAGCGTCACCTGTTGATAAGCGATCAACGCTGCCTATGGACAACTGCAACACCAGGGTATGACAGGGAGCACCACCAAGGTGTGCAGACACCAGGGAGAGTGGAGATGGGAGGACATTGGGAGGAGGATATAGGGGGAGGACATGGACATTACTCGTATAAAAATTCAAGTCCATTGGCTTTTAAGTTAAGTTCAAGTTAAGATAATTATTTTATTGTTTTAAAACAAATGTGCCTACTGTTATTACACATTACTTAATTAAAATAGAACTCGAAAGTTTAAATTTTTTATATTAGATAAAAGAATAAGTAAATAGGTAAATAAAACATACCAAGAGCGAGTCGAAATCAAACACGCATACTTGTCGTACCGCCATAGAATTAACTACAAGGAACGCTTAAAAAATACGTTTCTTTAAGGGTCCCACATTATTTTTTTAACTTTATTACACTAATCCTAACTATATGTTTGTTTATTTGTTATGCCTTCACGCCCTATCTACTGAACCGATCGCCATGAAATTTTGCTTACATAATTTTGTTGTATGGGTTACGAACACAGAGGCAGGACATAGTGTACATTTTATCCCGAAGTAAAGTACTGTTCCTAAGGGATCGACATTGACATGGGCGGAGCCGCGGGTGAAAGCTAGTTTATTTATGTTATTTATTTTTCGTGTGTGTAAGTGGCCAACCCTGGTGTCAGATTTTTCAAGCTGCCTAAAGGCATCTGACATAGCTTAACGACTGCCAGCCGGGACCAACGGGTAACGTGCCTTCCGAAGCACGGAGAAGCTCGAAATATTTTAATGCCACTTGCGGTCACCCATCACAAAAGGGACTGCGGCCAGGGTTGCTTAACATGTGTAAGCGTTTTCAATGCTCACGACCTCTAGGCCATCAGGCTCCTCAGTTTATTTATAAATTGGCATTACACATTGCGTTAGAATTTCAAGTCTGCCTATTATAGTTTACTAGATACAGCCATAGGGCTGTCATAGGACAGACGGATGAACGGACGGATGGACATCAGAAGCTAAGTAATAGGGTCCTGGTTTAACCCTTTAGATACGGAACCCTAGTAAAAATTATTTCGACATTGTCTCACTAAATACTCGATATTGTTTTACCGAATACCATCGTATATACACGGGCAAGTTACTCAGATTTGACATCCTAGAAATAAAATAAAAAATCTATGTGCGAGTCGGACTCGCGCCCGAAGGGTTCCGTACAATTATCTATACAACATTAGACTCTATATTGTAACCATCCTTTAGTTTTTTTTTTATTTGAAGGTTTTTTTTTTTTTTTAGTGAATATAAGTAATTATTCTAAATCACGTTTAATGTATGGGAGAATCCACCTTAAATATTTATTATATATAGAAATACATCTGTGAAAATTTTAACTATCTAGTTAAGAGCCCGCCATATGCCAGGCGGCGTGGCGGTACAAACGCGGATGGTCTAAACGCGTTGGCTACTTTGGATATTTTCGTTTTTTTAGAAATATTCAAGTGTTATTCGAAAAAGAAAAACATATGATGGCTGCCTTATCTGTAATGCAATAATAATCAAAAGTTTCAAGGTTAATTTTAATGTATTTGGTGAATAATGCTATATACCGAGTAAATTAGACGTGATCTGAAGGCAACTTTGCAATTTTTTTCTATCAAGAAAATTTAACGCAATCGTGTTTTTGAGTCAGATAGTTACCAGAGTTAGTCCTGAACTTTGCTGCGTTTTTATTTCAACTTGAGTATTTAATTATTATTGATATTACAGTCAATCATGCAAAGCAGTGTGAGGTAGTACGGGCACTTAACACAGTTATTTATTTATATTTATTTATTTATTAATATCGCTCTGCTGTCCGTCTGTCTGTCTGTCTGATCGTCTGTCACCAGGCTGTATCTCATGAACCGTAATAGTTAGACAGTTGAAATTGTCAGAAATGATGTATTTCGGTTGCCGCTATAACAACAAATATTAAAAATAGAACAAAATAAATATTTAAGGGGGCTCCCATACAACAAACGTGATATTTTTGCTTGTTTTTGCTCGATATTGATAACGGCAACAGGTAGACGCTTGAAATATTTACAGAATTTTTAGTTATACATTCCTTTAAAAATAAATTATTAAATTTATAAATAAAAAATTAAATCAAACTAAAATTAATATTAAAGGGGGGCTCCCATACAACAGACATGATCTTTTTGCCGTTTATATAGATATCGGTACGGAACCCTTCGTGCGCGAGTCCGACTCGCACTTGGCCGGTTTTTACCCTTTGGGTACGGAACTCTTAAAAATTAGCATATAGCAGACTCAGACTGAATATAAAACATCTTCCGTGGGAATGCCCAAAGGTCAAGAGTGAGCGGATCACACCGGCTTCCGCCATACCGGTCGCTCTGAGATATTCCGGTCATGAGATTTGGATATTATTGAAATGGCAGCCTGTCCTGTGGTCAGCTAGAGAGGTGACTCACTACGACACGAACATCCTTGAACGGCTTAAAAGCAATCTTTTGACTTTAAATGTCAAATAGCTCGTAATATTTTTTTATATCTAGATTTACGTACGTCTGATATACAGGGTTATGTATGTGGGTTTGATAGCCGTGTGGTTTCCGGCAGAGTAGAATAAGACCACTCCAAGACTTCCCATGGAGGTCGTAAGAGGCGACTTAGGAAATACAAGCTAAACAAAGCTCATAAACATCAATGAGACCTCTCCAACCGGTCTGGCCAGCGAGGAGAGTGTAGGCCAAATCCTCTGTCTGCTCTGGCCAAGTATGGCTCCGGTAGTACAGAGAGGATCATGCTCCTGCAGTGGAGACTAAAAAGACCTGATGATGATGATGATAAGGTAACTTAAATAAACATTAATAACCTCATAGAACTAGATTAAACACCATAAACAACAACGTTTTTTCTAGGGCTTTAATAATTTGTTAGATTTTACTTTTATACAAAAATATTAATTTAAATTTCCGGTTGAATGTTAAAAACTCTACGCTCATCGCAAAGAAATATTACGCGCGAGCGTCGCGTCGTTCCATTTTATTTATTTTTAATTTTGGAAGGTTTATTTCCGAAGAGATGCCATTTAAATTTCATCAAAATCAGTTAAGTAATTTGGTTGAAGTCGGTTTTTTATAACTTAAAGATTATCAATGATATTATTCAACTTTAAGTCACGTTAGTCCGTTGATCCCGGCTGTCCTTATTGATGGCAGTCGTTAAGCTATATGAAATTTCTTAAGGCAGCTTGAAAATCTAACATAACACTGGCGTGAGATCATAGTTCAGATTGGCCTGGGTCTTGGATCATCATCATCATCATCAGGTCTTTTTAGTCTCCACTGCAGGAGCACGACCCTCTCTGTACTACTAGAGCCATACATGGCCAGAGCAGTCAGAGGACTTGGCATACACTCTCCACGCTGGCCAGACGGGTTGGAGAGGTCTCACAGATGTTTATAAGCTTTGTTTAGCTTGTATTTCCTAAGTCGCCTTCTACGACATCCACGGGAAGACTTGGAGTGGTCCTATTCTACTCTGCCGGATACCACACGGGTCTTGGATGTTTATCTATATATGTATTTGCTATAAAATATAGTATCGTCGAGATAGTCAAGTCTCGAACTTATTTTGGGGCTAGCTCAGTCTGTGTGAATTGTCCGTTTATATTTATTTATTTATATTTATTGTGTTGAAATTGTCCCTAGTTGATAAAAATACGCATTGTTATGCGCCAGCTGCTTTGTTTTATTACATACTCCTGATCGTCAGTGACCGCTCCATGTTCCATGTATAATACCACATTTATTTATCACGGACAATGGCTAAATTGTCATAAAAGAAGAAGAAGACCGTGATACGAAACAAGAAGACCGTTTAAACCCCATGGCATACGCGTCGCGTGGACGAGTTTTAGAGTTCAGAGGTCAAGCTCTCAGCTAAAGAGCCGTATTGAGAGGTGAGCTACGACGAGGCATTCAATATCACTGTCCATCGTAGAGACAGAAACCAGCCTGTAAGACTCGCTATTGTATGGAATTATTTACTTACTAAACAGGTCGAAGTCTTAGTAACCCCTGCATTGCTTTCAAAAGTAAGTCGGACCTGCTTGTCCATAGCATATGCCATAGCCGTGTGTTAAAGTCGTCGGGGTCAGCATCGAGATCAAGCGGTCAGCAGAAGGGTTTCGTGTTGAGAGGTGAGCTACGACTAAGCATTGAATGTCACTATCCTACTGTAGAGGCATGAACCAGCCATACTAAACAGGTCGAAGTCTTACGAGGGTATTATACCATACTGAGTTCAGCCAATGACGAGAGGGACGCCGCAATACGTGAGAAACGATTGGAGATATTTCCAACCGTTTCTCACGTATTGCGGCGTCCCTCTCGTCATTGACTGAATTCAGAATAATACCCCCTTTATGATTAGGAAGCCATGTATTGCTTTAAAAAGTAAGTCGAACCTACTTAATAGCACATGGCATAGTCATGTGGACAAGTCGTTGGGATCGGAATCGAGGTTAAGGGATCAGCAGAAGGGTTCCAGGTCGAGAGGTGAACCTTGACGAGGCATTTAATGTCACAGTCCCATTGTAGCGACAGGACCCAGCCATACTAAACAGGTCGAAGTTAGGAAGCAATATATTACTTTCTAAATTAAGTCGAACCTGCTCGTCCATAGCATATTCCATAGTCGTGTAGAGACAGGAACACCTATACTAAGCAGTTTGAAGTCTTAGGAAGCCATGTATTGCTTTCGAAAGTAAGTCGAACCTGCTTCTCCGTGGCATATGTCATAGTCGTGTGGACAATGAATGAATGAATGAATGAAAAATGATTTATTCAAGTGACCATGACTCATAATGTTAATATACTTATAACTATGTTAGTAGGTATAGTAGAAAAACACTAAATAATTTATTGTGCAGACCATTCCTGCACCATCCCCCCGGCTATAGTGCAGCAATGGTTTACGTAAGCGCAATCCAATCTGCCTGCGATCATGCGCAGGATGCTGTTGTTGCTCTCCCGCACCCTGCGCACCAGGGACGCACACCTTTTGCGCATTATTGCGTAAAAGCAATCCACTCGCAATGTAACGTCGTCGGGGTCAGAATCGTGGTCAAGCGGTCAGCAGAAGGGTTCCGTAGCGAAGGGTGAGCCATGACGAGGTGTTAAATGTCACCGTCCCACCCCATAATTCTCTGCCTAAAATAGTCACTGTGTTCTTTTCACTCAATGACACTGACAAAAACCCGGCTCTTAGATCTCAGAGAGAGTTGTAGGATCCAGAATCTAAATCCTTATCCTTATCCTTACTAATATTATAAATGGGAAAGTGAGTTTGTTTGTTTGTTTGTTTGTTTGTTTGCTTGTTTGTTTGTTTGTTTGTTTGTTTGTTTGTTTGTTTGTTTGTTTGTTTGTTTGTTTGTTTGTTTGTTTGTTTGTTTGTTTGTTTGTTTGTTTGTTTGTTTGTTTGTTTGTTTGTTTGTTTGTTTGTTTGTTTGTTTGTTTGTTTGTTTGTTTGTTTGTTTGTTTGTTTGTTTGTTTGTTACGCTTTCACACCGTAACTACTGAACCGATCATCATGAAATTTTGCATACAAGTTCTCTAGAGTGCGGAGAAGGACATAGGCTACCTTTTATCCCGGTAGAAAAGCTATTCCCGAGGTAACGACATTGACGCGGGCGGAGCCGCGGGCGAAAACTAGTAAGTTATATCTTATGAAGAAAAATATTTTTAATAGAATTACTCGTTCATATCGTGCTATAATTCGAGCGATAGCCGCTAGGGTCAGAAGTCCAGTATCAGTTAGGTTTTTTTGGAGGTCTTGTGTTCGACGCCCTGTCAGGTCATGATGGAAAATGATCTTTTTTAGACTGGCTTGAGTTCTATATGTTTAACAATAAATGTATTTGTTATGAAGTATAGTATCATTGAGTTAGTACCCCAATATCACAAGTTTTGAACTTACATACTTTGCTAGCTCAATCTCTGTGATTTGTATGTATTTATATATAATGCAGGCGACAAGGAAAAAGTATACTTCATAAAGAAATATTAGAACCTGCCCGTCCCATAGTTATTTCCTATAGTTTCATGGACAAGTCGCCGTTGTCATAGTTCAAGCGGTCAGCAGTGCCGTGTCGAGGATGTCGTGTCGAAAGGTGAACCACGACGAAGCGTTAAATATCACTTTCCCACTATACAATATGTACAAGAAACCCTGTCCGATCCTTGAAGGGGTGATTCAGCCCATCAATATGAACAACTTTTTCTCTTAGAGAGGTCTTTGTCCAAAAGTGGACTCGTTACGGCTGTAACGATGATGATGAAAAATAGTTTGTCAAAAGAAATATTTGACCACTGCATTCTGCCACTTCGTAGGCTGCCACTACCACTGCCAGGCTGCCACTTCGGAGTTCCTGGGTTCGATCCTCGGTAGGTCAAGATATGAAAAATAATTTTCCAATTGGCCTGGGCCAATGGATGTTTATCTATGTATGTGTTATAAAAATAGTATCGTTGAGTTAGTCTCCCATAACACAAGTCTCGAACTTACTTTAGGGCTAGCTCAATCTGTGTGATTTGTCCGTATATATTTAATTATTCTTTCATCAATGCAGTAATCAAAGGATACAAAATCAATACCGAGTGCATGATTAACTGCAAGTAATGTGTATGTCGCGGAGCTTTATTAACATTTATTATGGAAATGGCCGCTTGAATAATGTTTTAATATGCCGCTATTGTACGAGTATGCGTAGGCGCAAGCCTCGCAAGTTGTGCCCGAGCGAGAGTGATGCCTTACAGACAGCCTTTCTACCTAGACCGGCCATAAGTTATGTTACAAACGAAAATGCTTTTAATAAAGTAATATAATATTACTAAAACTTATATGTACATATTTATTAAAGTCTCAGCAAAGAAAAAATATTCTATTCAAAATGTCTGGCTACGAATCTATGGATTTACGCACTGTTCCCATGGGAAATTTCATCACTCTTTGCTCCAGAGATTTTTTTAAGAGACTCAGTGTCGCTGTGTCGTTTAGAGCGGCTTGCTCTAAACGACACGGCGACACTGAGTCTCTTAAAAAAATCTCTGTCCTCAAAAACTGATCATAATTTGTAGGGTTGAGGTCTGAGTTAGATGAGGCCCGGTCGTCAGCTCTAATAAAGTCCGGAACATTGGTTTCAAACCAGGCTTGGGTAGTTCGTGCCTTTCCTGCTGGAAAGTCCACGGGATTTTTTTTAAAGTGTATTATTGAGAGGTTTCTCAACCCGATCCAAGACTGTCTCTTCGGCTTCGGCTAAAGTTTTCACTCCTTTTTCAGAAAAATGTAGCTTTGTGACGCCTTGATAAGACACGCGCTATCAAACCATCACTGACGCAGGATGATGGCCACGTTGTACTTTTCCGATTACTTGAGCAGCTTCTATAGAACTGTGAGCGTACAGTCAGCCAACGAGAAACCTAACTCCGCTATCTACATATATCTTGAATTTTCTTTTAAACTAAAAAAAATATTAATATGAAAATATATATTCAGAAAGATTTTAATTAAGACTCTCTGAATATTCTTTTAATAATAATAATAACGTTTATTGACAGTTTTTTTTTACATAATAATGTGTGTACAATAACATAGGTATAATAATATAGTATATATATAGGTACAATAATATAGTATATAGCCTATGGTACCAGCTTTTCCAAATACGTCCGATTATTCAACTACCCATCATCGAACTAGGAATGAACCTGTATCTCGAGAGGTGGGGAGCATCATAAAGGATTCAAAGGCGAGACTGGCTTATGAATATCACGTCAAGAAAAATAACAAATAAAATCACTATACTATGTATGGTCACTATGATTCCCAAACTAGTTTTAATACTGTATTTTGGGAATCAATGACATTACCAGAATGGATAAATTCCATATCAATGTCTATCTCCCGTCCGTAAATACTCCTCTCTGTACTCAATTATGTATGTATTTATATGTAAAGTAATTGTTATTGTGTGTGTTGGTCATGTTTTGTCTGTATTAGGTGTGTTGAGTATTTGCAAATTTTCATGTAAATATTACTTTTAGTTTAAGAGAAAATTCAAGTTATAGGTAGATGACGGAGTCAGATATTGTACACTTTATTAATTTGTTTATTGTAGTAACGTTTTATAATATTATCTATATTAAAGATATATATCCTACTAGGCCCTAAGAGTGACTGAGCCTATCAATATGAACAATTTATTTTATGCCGAACCGGATTTAAGAAATTGTATGTATTACTTTGTTTCATTTTTTGCCAAGTATAGCTCCGTTAGTACAGAGAGTGTCATGCTCCTGCAGTAGAGACTAAAAAGACCTGATGATGATGATGATACTATTGCATGTCATTTAATACTGCAGAAGTAAACACCATATTTGTACTGCAGAAACGCGCTATCAGATCTATATATAACCTTGGTGCTAGAGAATCTCTTAGAGAATTGTTTAAAGATATAAATATTTTAACATTACCTTCTCAGTATATATTTGCGAATATTATGTTTGTGCGCCATAATCTTGATTTATATAAGAAAAATAGTGATATTCATGATCGAAATACGAGAAATAAAAATAAATTAGCTACACCAGTTTTGCGATTGCAGAAAACTATGCATTCATTTCTGGGTCTAGGAGTACGCTTCTATAATAAAATTCCTGCAGAAATATTAGGTCTGCCTATACTTAAGTTTAAAGCGACTGTAAAATACCAATTAGTAAAAAAAGCATATTATTGCATTGCTGATTATATAATTGATAAAAATGCTTGGCAATTAATATAAATTTATTTGATGATATAATATATGTAAACAATGTAATCGGAGTCCTTCAGGCACATAGGGACCAAGTCTGGATTGAGTTTCTTCCGGCGTATTCTTCTCACCAGTGGTCGTTGCGAAACGCTAGTAGTATTTCGATTTTGCATAAATTAAACAAATATAACAAATACAAATATGACGTTCAAAAAGAGATACATGTATCCAATTTTGAATAAAAATCTTTGACTTTTGACTTTTGACTTTTTTTAATATGGCTAAACATTTGCTCTTCTATATTGCATTTAACAGCTCAATGAACCATGGTTTATGTGAATAAATATGATTATAAGTATATTGATGTTCACCAATTAATTACTCTTTTTTAAACTTTGGCGCTTTAAACACATAATTATGTTTATAAACGGGACTCAAATAATAAAAAGACTCAACGGAAACAAATAATAAAAAGGTTCGTGCTAAGTCCCGTTTATAAACATAATTATGAATTAATTACTCATCCATATATTATAGTTTAACTGCCTCCGTGGTCCAGTGGTTAAGACGTTTGCCTGTAGACCCGGGGATCGTGGGTTCGATTCCCACGGGAAACATACTTTATTTAGTTGTTTTCAGTTTGGTTAGGACATTTCAGGCTTGAATCACCTGATTGTCTGATAATAAAGATGATTCCGTGCTTCGGAAGGCACGTTAAACCGTTGGTTCCGGCTGCCATCTGGTAATCGTTAAAGGAACCACGACAGAGGCCGAGAGGCGGTTTCGAAGAACTTTTACACCAGGGTTTGCATGGTCGGTTGATCGTGACACCTACACGAAATGATGATGATGATTAGTCCCCAAACACTATCTTGTACATCAAAAATCGCATTGTGACGACGGTCTAATACCTCCCAGATCACCAGTTGTTTCTATTAGAGAGTTGTTCATCATGTATTGATTTGTAAAGTACCCCACACGACCAACCCTCCTACACGGGCGATAGTTCCTGCATATTCATGCGGTACATTGGCGGCGAGCCGGGACAATGCGCGTGGGCACGATATCCGATCGCCGATTATGCACGCCCGCTAATACGTCAGGACGCCGTGGAGGTCAGTAATGCTGACTAAATATAAATATGAGCAACAAGCTAAAATATTAAAAGGACCTCTGTGGCCTAGTGGTTATTATGCCAGGCTCTGACACTGAAGGTTCCGGGTTCTATCCTCGGACAGATCAAGATGGAAAATTATCTTTTTCAGATTGACCTGGGTCTTGGATGTTTATCATGTATTCGTTTTAAAATATAGTAGACTAGCTTTCGCCCGCGGCTCCGCCCGCGTTAATGTCGATCCCTCGGGAATAGTACTTTTTCCCGGGATAAAAGGTAGCCTAAATCCTTCTCCGCACTCCAGAGAACTTGTATGCAAAATTTCATGATGATCGGTTCAGTAGTTACGCCGTGAAAGCGTAACAAACAAACAAACAAATAAACAAACAAACAAACTCACTTTCGCATTTATCATATTATTAGTTAGGAAGTTAGGATATCGTTGAATTAGTATCCCATAACAAGTCTCGAACTTACTTTGGGGCTAACTCAATCTGTGTGATTCATCGGTGTATATTTATTTATTTTATCTGTGGTTTAACGTCTCAGTAATTAATAAGCAGCAAGTTTGACAGATTCAAGAAAAAACATTTTTAGTTTTATTTAATGTTTATTATTTGTTTTTATAGAGGTAATAAGTAAATAAGTATACACATTCTGTGAAAATTTCAAGTTCAGTTTTTACCTATTACGGTTCACTAGATATAGCCTTTTCACAGACTCACAGATGGACGGACATCGAATAAATATAGATAAGTTTTTTTTTTAAAGAAATCAATCTACCAAGACTCATGTAAGTATAATTTACACTCGCATCACACTTTGCATTACGAAACGAAATTCCTCAGACTTGCAAATCCTTTATCCTCAACATGGGGTCAACATTGCTTATTTCGGAATTCTCACAGCGAGGAGAATCGGTGGAGAGCATCCTAAAGGTCGCGCGCTGACCGATAACGACTATGGCCTTCCGAAACGGCTGGGCCGTTGCACACTGCGCGTTATAGGCCAAGATCTAGCGACCAAAATGCTACTTATTTCTTGTTTTGCGGTATTTCCTTTAGTTAATTTTATAAGAGTGTTATAGTAGAGATTATAAGCTGTCATTAACCAGAGAATCAGTGGAGAGCATCCTAAAAGTCGCGCGCTGACAGATAACGAATGTAGCCGCCCGAAACGGCTGGGCCGTGGCACCATGCGTGTTATAGACGAAGATCTAGCGACCAATAAGATATTCATTTCAGTTGAAACTTGGTAAGTAGATGTATTCTGTGACCCGCATTTAAATTTTCACACAAAAATAGAAAAAAATAATAATTTGGGTGTGCCCCATACTTAGAACTGAAACTCATTTTTTTTGTCATCAACCATACTTGTAACGATATTGAGGATTTTCATATATTTTTGTCTAAATTGAATAGTTTGCGCGAGAGACTCTTCCATGCAAACTTACGAAAATAAGTTTATACCACGAAAATTGCTTTAAACGAGATCTAATAAGTACTTTTTTTTAATACATCATAAATAAATCGTAAACCGCAATTTACCTTTCATTCCATCAACTCAAATATAACAAGAACTTATATATTATGTTACTTGCAGCTGCGGAACCCTTATTGGGCGAGTCCGATTAAACCGATAACTAAATAAAGAGGCGGTACGAAGTACGCCAGGTCAGCTAGTATTAGTTTATAGAAAATTATGGTCGCCAGCTCTTTGCCTGTGTCGATGAGAGCGTGCGCGACCCACCAGTACTAATGGTTCTCTTAAGTACTCCTATTTACCAGGTAGGATCTTCCTGGGATATTCGTACAAACTGAATATATGGAATTTTGTTAAGAGGCTAAACAAGCGTCACCCTTTATTTTATTATTCTAATTCTAAACCCGATCAAATAAAAATAATCAAATTTTGTACTTCGGTAATAAATTACTTGTAGTATGCTTTATAATAATTTTGTTTTTTAAATTTTTTGGAATGACTAAATAAAATTTAGTTGTCTGTAAAGTCGGTTTACGGATGATAACTTTCCGTGGTAACGGTGGAAGAGAGATAGATGCGTCACAAGCCGAACGCTTAGGCCGATCGTGCCTCTCTATTGCTTGTTCCGCGCTCTCACTTGCACACGGAACGTGACACTTTTTTGTGCGTGTAGCCGGTGTTCATTGATTTATCCTTATCCTTACTGATATTATAAATGCGAAAGTGAGCTTGTTTGTTTGTTTGTTACGCTTTCACGCCGTAACTACTGAACCGATCATCATGAAATTTTGCATACAAGTTCTCTGAAGTACGGAGAAGGACATAGGCTACCTTTTATCCCGGGATAAAGTACTATTCCCGAGGGATCGACATTGACGCGGGCGGAGCCGCGGGCGAAAACTAGTAAGATATAATCACGTCGAAAAAACTAAGGTTTACACTTCCTCCTCCTCCATTGAGCGGTTTCGAGGTTGCATCAGGTGTGGAGCGTCGAAACCCAAGGATCCCTTATTATGACAGCATTTATGCTGAACACAAAACTATTGGTACTTTTTTACGCTCAAACGCCAACCCTCCTTGTTATCTCAAGAACCATAGACAAATACTTGTAAAAATGAATTAAACTATTTTTCCAGCGCTAGGAAATGAACCCAAGGCCCTCATGTAGCAGTAAAGCGTTATAACCACTGCACCACTGAGCCGTCAATGCAAATAAGGATTGTGGTTTCAAAAGCAGTAATTAGTACACTCTGTCCCGCTCGGAACTGCATCGTAATGTATTGTTATGGTTATGCTTATGCAAATCGTGTTTACCGTTGTTTATTGCTCGTAAATTTGTTGCCCGTTTGTTTATGAATGTTTTGTTGTTGTCTTAATCAAAACAGATATCACTAGCCGCTATCGCCCGCGACTCCGCTCACGTTCACCCTTTATAAGCCGCAAGAAATAGGTACTGACAAGCCTGCCTACTACGCCGCGACCAGGTTGAATGTTACACTAATTTGGACAACTTAAGAAGTTGGCGTTTCTAAGCAGTTTCCGTTAGACACCATAAGGTGTCCACGTCAAAATCTGCTCAGCCCTTTTGGCGTGAGTAACAAACACCCATACATACTCACAACTATTCGCGTTTGTGATATTAATAAGGATTGCCCGCAGATTCGCTCGTGTGGTATCCGGCAGAGTAGAATAGGACCACTCCAAGTCTTCCCGTGGATGTCGTAGAAGGCGACTAAGGAAATACAAGCTAAGCAAAGCTTAAAAACATCTAAGAGAGCTCTCCAACCCGTCTGGCCAGCGTGGAGAGTGTAGGCCAACTCCTCTGGCTGCTCTGGCCAAGTATGGCCCTAGTAGTACAAAGAGGGTCGTGCTCCTGTAGTGGAGACTAAGAAGGACCTGATGATGATGAATGTTAGGCGAGTCACTAGTAGTTTTTGCCCGCGGCTCCGCCCGCGTTAAATGTGTTACATTTATAAAGTTTACCTGTGCACTTTATAAATGTAACACTTACATTTAAGTACAATTTGTATTTTTTTTTTAAATATGGGTTTATATCTGCAAATAAAGATTTATTATTATAAAGATATTTCATACGTCTACTAATCATTCACAAATTGACGATTTGCAGCTTCTTTAGAATAAACTACGTGGTTATGGATTAAGGAAGGCCAAAGATTAAAATAAAATGCGTTACTACTTTGCAGAACCCTGTCATTGCGCCCAAAAAGGCCATAAAAAATACCTCAATCTGAAGGGATTACTTTTCACACATGTAATTAAATTAATTATAATTAAATTTAATCTCAATTTCATCTAAAAGTAAAATCAAGTCAAAAGTCAAAATTTTTTATTCAAAATTGGATACATTATATTTTTTGAACGTCATATTTAAACTTTTTATATACTTTTTTTTAATATATGCAAAATCGAAATACTATTAGTGTTTCGGACCGGCCACTGATGAGAAGAATACGCCGAAATAAACTCAATCCAGACTTGATCCCTACGTACCTAAAGGGCTCTAAATTACATTATTATTCTAAGTGAAATAATTTTGAAAATAATCGTATTATTAATAAAAACATTAACAATATCACACCGCCAACAGTTTTCTCATTTCCAAATATTATAATTTAAGTGTGACACTTATACTAAAGAAAACTAAGTTGGCGAGCTCCGTGGCGCAGTGGTCAATACGCCAGCCTACGACACGAGGGTGTCTGGTTTCGATCTCCGGTCAGGTCATGATGGAAAACGGTATTTTCAGATTGACCTGGGTCTTGAAAGTTTATCTATATATAAGATAAGTATCTATTCTAAAATATAGTATCATTAAGTTAGTATCCTACGACACAAGTTCACAACTTACTGTCCCTATATATTTATTTATTTAAGTCATTGACGTACAACTCCGGATTCCCAACAGGAGCGAAACAAACAAAATTCCAGCCGATTCTGAACACAAAGAGTGCGGGTTTGATGCCCGGCGGTGACCGGCGGCCATGAGCGGACGATCTGTTTATGTCGCCATTTTTGTTGGACCCGCGCCAACTGACCGGAGGCCGATGATGTACTTGGATGTACAGGCTGATCGCTTACTTACTTAAAAAATCCAACATGATTAAAAGTAATAGATATGTTTTAACATGACTACGACAGTGATTACCTATGTATTTGCATGCTGTTAAAAACGGCTAAATAGGCTTGTACTTCACTTAAACTTTATAAGAAATGTATTACTTACCCTATTTAAGCAAATAAATTATTTTGATTTTTTTTTTAATTTTACATATTACAATTTAACCCATGGCACAACCGATAATGTCATGGGAAAGAAATTGTCATTTACGTGTTACGTAAGCAAAATGGGTAAGTAATATAACATATAAACACAAAATATATATAATTTAAGATAAATATCAACGAAACATATAATTTTGGCTAGTATAATTATCAGGTAAGATAAAAATCGAAAGAAATAACTTTAAAAAAACTAAAATCTTTAATTATAACAATCATTCAACATATCAAACTATTATTATACCGTTTTATTATTATAAACTTTAAAACATCGATTAGTTGTTATGTATAATAAACTTAATATATACATATTAGTACGGATAATAATCATTGGTTATACTAATTAATTGGTAGAAGATTCTCAATATATACCTAATAATTAAATTTAAAAAAAAAACCTATCATCTCAATCTCATTATAATTATCTTTGCCAAATGTATGGGAGCCCCCCTTTTAATATTAATTTTATTTTTATTTTATTTTATTTTATTTTATTTATTTTATTTTATTTTATATTGCCAAATTAAAATGGGATCAACTTGGTAGTAAAGGCTTTTAAATAAAAAAGAAATATCAAAATCGTTTCACAATTGGCGAAGATATCGTGTAACAAACACACATAAAAAAAGACATACCGTCGAATTGATAACCTCCTCTTTTTTTGAAACCGTTTAATAAATTATCTTATTTATTTTTATAGAACGCCTAGCCGAAAATAGCAACCTGACGATCTCGTAAACGCAAAAAAATATTAATAAGACAAGAAAAAGATAACAATATATTAAAACGAAAATCTGAATATTACGAGTGTGAATTTCTTAGAGCTATAGTCTCTATTATAGGTTAAAAAAAATAAGAAAAATAGGTATACTAAAAAAATACTTAGAAAAATTGTGATACATACAAAATGCGCATTTTGTATGTATCACATTTTTTTTATTTATTTTATACTTTGTCCTAATATTTACATACAATAAAATATTGTAATAAGTTCTTTTGTTTGTTGTAGATTTTTGTAATCCTATGAAGTTAGTGACTTCTTGTGTTACTTTCCGTTTGCTTTACTGGTGAAATCGATTACCTATTATTAGTTATTCGATAGTCTGTTTGAATGATGCACCTTTTGCTGGCTACTCCGATTTTTTTACAAGAAAATGAAGTTTATGAGTTTGCGCGATTTGACTTATTTCGTAGGTGTTACTGAAATAATTCAAATTCGCAAAATAGACATGGGTCTATACTTATTAGCTGGTATATTTTCTCTGTTATATATTTTTAATACATATACATTTTATAGATTTTGATTCATATTTATTTTAAATACTATACTTTTTGAATGGTATACATTTTGGAAGGTATACTACACGAGTTGTATAACAAGTGATATTTAGTATTCATAAACGTTATAAAAAATGAGTTTATGCTTTTCGAATTGAAAATTTTATGAATGTTATAGCTTTTAAGAATATAATCAGTAATGATTATGTCAAGTTAACATTATATCTTATGAACTTTATTGAAATGAAAATATATAATTTGTTATTATATCAATCAATACGCACCCAAGCAAAATATCACCTATTTTAATCTTTCCCCCCGACATCAACACCATGCAAACCCCCCCACCCCCATGTCAGCAAAAATAAGCCGAGCCTAGGCATCTGACATCCTTACTAATATTATAAATGCGAAAGTGAGTTTGTTTGTTACGCTTTCACGCCGTACTGAAGCGATCATCAGGAGTACGGAGAAGGACATACACTTTTATCCCGGAATAAGGTACTGTTCCCGAGGGATCGAGATTGACGCGAGTTAAGCCGCGGGCATAAGCTAGTAGAGTAGAGAATATTTGAACAACCTGTATAAGTATTAGCTGTTCAGTGCATCAACTTCGCAAACTTTATTTTCATGGACGTCGGCTGCAAATAGCCGGAATTCGGCGCCTGCGATGCACCAATGCAATCAGAATACATTTACACGTTCACAAAAAAAAATGGGGTTATGTTCTCTGGATTTATCAGGCTTGAACAGAGATTTAGAGAAATCTTAAGGATAAATAACGTTACATGCCCGCTATAGGCCAGGCGGCGTGGCGGTACAAACGCGGATGGTCTAAACGCGTTGGCTTCTTTGGATATTTCCATTTTTAAAGAATATTCAAGGGTTTATCGAAAGAAAAAATACACGATGGCTGCCTTATCTGTAATGCAATTATAATCAAAAGGTTCAAGTTTAATTTTAGTGTATTTGGTGAATACTGCTGTATACCATTTGGAAGCAACTTTGCAATTTTTTTCTATCGAGAAAATTTAACGCAATCGTCTTTTTGAGTAAGATAGTTACCAGAGTTAGTCCTGAACTTTGCTACATTTTTATTTCAACTTGAGTATTTAATTATTATTGATATTACAGACAATCATGCAAAGCAGTGTGAGGTAGTACGAGCCCTTAAGCGGAGAGGGTCAGCGAAATGTGACAGGGTGGTTGCTAGTCACATCGCCTGTCGTCATAATTCCTTAGATTTTCGTCCATTCCATCGACCGGGTTCTACGATCTGTGCGGCAATAAAAGCAGCCGGTACATTCTTCGTTTTTCTTTTCTCCCATATTGAAGATACAAAAATTAAGAATAGTGGCAGACAATAAACATTGTGATTTTGAACCTCTTAGCCATATTGAAATCTAGGAATCAGAATCCCTAATGGTAAAGGTAAAAAAACGAAAAAAACATTTGACCTTCCATAGAAATGCGTCCAGCTGGTCGGCGACTTTGTATGGGAAACCTAATATTTTTTTTGCAATTAGTTTTTTTTCTTGCAATTCTGTATTCCATTAGCGAACTCCGTGGTGCAGTAGTTAACACGCCAGCCTGCGACACGAAGGTGCCTGGGCTCGATCCCCGGTCAGGTCAAGATGGAAAATGATCTTTTTTAGATTGGCCTGGGTCTTGAATGTTTATCATCATCATCATCAGGTCTTTTTAGTCTCCACTGCAGGAGCATGACCCTCTCTGTACTACCGGATATACCATACTTGGCCAGAGCAGACAGAGGATTTGGCCTACACTCTCCTCGCTGGCCAGACGGGTTGGAGAAGTCTCATTGATGTTTATGAGCTTTGTTTAGCTTGTATTTCCTAAGTCGCCTCTTACGACCTCCATGGGAAGACTAGGAGTGGTCCTATTCTACTCTGCCGGAAACCAAATGGCTAATTTTATGTTTAATTGGATGTTTATATATATATATATATGTATTTGTTATAAAATATAGTATCGTTGAGTTAGTATCCCATAACACAAGTCTCGAACTTACTTTGGGGCTAGCTCAAGCTGTGTGATTTGTCCGTATATATTTATTTATTACGGATTCTGATTCCGAGATTCCAATATAGCTAGGAGGTTCAAAATCACGTGTCAAAGATTCAAAAGATTCAAAGATTTATTCAGAAAATAGGCCTTTTCAGGCGCTTTTTCACGTCAATTCACATTTTAAATAATATATTCAAATTATTAATTATTGTTCAAAAGCTACAAACTACTAGCGTTTCGGAACCGACCACTGATATGTATAGGTTAAAGCTGGGAACAAATTATCTGACGTGTCCGTAAGTCGCGGCTGATGGACGCGGCTTGTTTCTATCTGATTAATACAAAATACACTAAACTGTGCACATTGTCTGTCATAAATCGCGGACGCGACCTTGAGCGTACGGACGTCCGAACAGGATCTGGCTGGCTGGATGTTTTTGCGTCCGCGGACGGTATGAACGGGGCGCGGGGACGCGTCCGCGGACGTTTTAGGTTCATAAGCTTACCAAGCGTGCTCGCGGTGACACGTCAAGCGCGATGAAAGAAAAATTGATATTATGGACCCAAATACTCCTTTTATTATTTTTTTTGGCGGACAACACATCTCTTCCATGCTGGTCTGTGAGAAAAGAAAAAACGTAGAATGTACCAGCTGCTTCTCTTCTGCGCAGATCGTAAAAGCCGATCGAGAGAATGGGTAAAATCTGAGGAATCGTGTTAATAGGCGATGCGGCTAGGAACCCATCACTATTTTGATTCTGTTTTCCACCTTATGCCCACCAACATGCTAAACGTGGCCTTCAGGTCTTATAGATCTAGGCTCTGTCTACCCCGTAAGGAAAAAAGACGTGATACTGTGTATGTAACACAGCGCAGCTACCGCTAACTAAATAATCGTCCTCACTGTCGCTGCTTTATATGTTTTCCAGCTAACAATTCTTTCTGAAATGACTGGACAAATGTCCGAAGACCCGTCGTCCTAAAGGCGTGCACATTGTTAAGCCGCGTCCGTCAGCCGCGGCTTATGGACGCGTCAGATAATTTGTTCCCAGCTTCAGTCCCCTACTACCTATCACAAAAACAGCAACCTCGGTCTTAATAAAGTTTTCAAAGTCAGTCAAAGTAAAACTAAGAATACCCCAGGCTTGGAACCTTAAAAACTTTCACTGAGTTAGATGCGGGCAGCCGAAACTAAACGATAGTGACAGACAATAAATCCACTTATCTGGCCGGCGGCTCTGAAGACAAAGTTTTTTGACTTGCCCTACGCATTACTAAGTTTGGGCCCTCATTAATTGCTGATAAAAGGATAATTTCGCTGATTCGTGGGGATCCCTAATTATTTTCATCTAGGGAAGCTTTCTATCTTATTTAGGATAAGGTGAAATTTGGTTTCTGTCGCTAACTATTGCATAAAATCTTCTTATTTTTTCAACTTTTAAATTGACTTAAATTTGGAACGCGTTTATTATTTTTTTTTAAATTGTCACATATTTTTGGTGTTCTGTACCCAAAGGGTAAAAACGGGAGCCTATTAATATGGCTCCGCTATCCGTCTGTCTGTCTGTCCGTCTGTCGCCAGGCTATTATATCATAACCGTGATAGCTAGAGAGTTGAAATTTTCCCAGATTATGTATTTCTGTTACCACTATGCAAATACTGAAAAACACAATAAAATAAATATTTAAGGGGCTCACATACAACAAACGGATTTTTTTGCTCGATATTGATAACGGCAATAGGTAGACGTTTGAAATATTTACAGAACATTTAGTTTTAAATTTACTTTAAAAATAAATAATTACATTAAATATAACAAATATTTAATTCCATACAACAGACATGAATTTATTTCCGTATTTATAGTGCGCGAGTCCGACTCGCACTTGACCGATTTTTTCG
This sequence comes from Elegia similella, assembly GCA_947532085.1. Taxonomy (NCBI): domain Eukaryota; kingdom Metazoa; phylum Arthropoda; class Insecta; order Lepidoptera; family Pyralidae; genus Elegia; species Elegia similella. The sequence goes on from OX383940.1 coordinate 3,325,862, forward strand.
TATTCATTATCAATTTACAAAATGCAATAGGGTGTTAAAGAAAATAAAATTGCGGTGATCGCCGTGCACGAAGTGTGTATGGAGCCATCGGTCATATTCCAGACGGAAGGGAACAGAAATATTCTTTTTACCGATGAAATTATTTTCACGATTGAAGAGCACTACAATAATAATAATAAAACTTTTATTTCAGACATAGTCCATTTTGTTAGTAATATTGATATCTTAGCCTATGGTTAGTATTAACTAAATAAGATTAAATACTTACATATTACGGAAATAATTGTCAGTCACTGCTTTACAGTCCCATGGGACACTGCATAGCAGTGGCCAATGTAAGCACAGTCCAGTCAGTAGACTGGACTGTGCTTACCAGCCAGTAGGCTACCATATTCAGAATGCTGTTGGGGCTAGTCCGCACTCTGCGTACCAGAGATGCGCATCGCTTCCGCATTATAGCATAATGAAAGCAAAATGAAAAAGTGTATATGCTCATAGTTCTAAAAAAGCTGCTCAAGTGGTCGGAAAGGTAGAACGTGGTCATTGTCACATTTTGCAGTGATGGTTTGGTGGGGCGTGTCTTATCAAAGCGTCACAAAGCTAAATTTTTGTGAAAAAGGAGTGTAAACTCCAGCTAAAGCGTATCAAGAAACAGTCTTGGATCGTGTTGTGAAACCTCTCAACAATACACTTTTTAAAAATGTGCTGTTTACTTTCCAGCAGGACTCTGCACCTGATCACAAGACACGAACTAATCAAGCCTGGTTTGAAACCAATGTTCCGGACTTTATAAGAGCTGAAGGCCTTCATCTAGCCCAGACCTCAACCCTTTAGTCTACAAATTATGGTCAGTTTTAGAGAACATGGCTTGCTCTAAACGACACGGCGACATCAGAATCTCTGGAGCAAGCAGTGGCGAAATTTCCCATGGAAACAGTGCGTAAATCCATAGATTCCTGGCCAGACAGATTAAAGGCCTGTATAAAAGCCAAAGGTGGCCATTTTGAAAAGAATATTGTTTATATTTTTGCTGAGAGTTTAATAAATATATACATATAAATTTTAGTAATATTACATACTTCTTAAAAAAGTTTCATTTTCATTTGTAACAGAACTTATGGTCGGACTAGGTATAAGCGTCAAAGACCACGCATGTGAATTACAATTAATCAATTACAATACAAAATAACCGTTATTATTACGATAAAAGGTAAAATGGCCGAGCAAATCCGTGTCCATACAACAAAACTTTGATTCGCAGAAAAACTAAGCAAAACGGCCAATAGCGCCTCACAATGAGACGATGATTTTGCATAATTTTATTGATCCAAATACCCGTGGACCATTGATCATCGGGTCAATAATACGTATTAAAGTTGTCACTATTTACTAGTGTTGTACTCATTTCTATGTATCGATAAACGTATCTATAGATTTTTGTGCAACCATTAATTTGTTCCATAACAAAAAGCATCACTCACTACATATTATAAAACAAAGTCGCTTGCCGTTGTCTGTCTGACGATCTATGTATGCTTCGATCTTTAAAACTGCACAACGGATTCTGATGCAGTATTTTATAATAGATTAAGATATTCAAGATAAAGGCTTATACGTAAAAATATATTACACCCATGCGAGGCCGGGGTGGGTCGCTAATATTTCATATCTCAGTAGATTTACAAAAAGCGTTCATATTACAAAAAAAGTGTGTTAGAGCATTACATGGCGCGCACTATCTTGATCACTGCAAGCCTTTATTCCAAAAAGCAAACATTTTACCTTTACCTTGCCTTTATATATTCGAGATATAACTATTCTATTCATTCTTATCATTAAGTTGTTTTTGATAAACAGAAAAATATTACGCTAGATTACGACTTTTCGCTTCCAAAAATTACCCCTAAGGCAAAGGTATTTTGTTTATTTTTTTCGGCTACTGCATGCTGATATTCTGAATTGAATTGGCTTACTGTCATAATTTTTGTGGCCTTTATCACCGAGATGTAGTAAGATTATCTAAGATGACATGTTTTTTGAAGACCTTGCGAAGACAATTGTCGTAATGTATTTTTTTTGTTTTATTTTATTCATGTTCTTTAGTTTTATAATTTATTTACAAGTATATCTGTTTTAGTTCCAGTCTTTTTGTAAATAATTGAACAAACTTTTGATCTACTATATCACTAAAATATCGATAACCATAGTTGTTATCGATATTTTAGTAACACAAACAACACTACCGCAGTGTTGTGCAAATCTCTGTTGACCGATGGTGCGTGCCAAATGACATGATCGATCATACCGTTCATAGCTCATTGTCGAACTGTCTCGGTCCCAGGTGTACGTACTATAGTTCCAACTTTATGAAAAAATATAACGAATTTTAATATTTCTAAAGCTATGTTATGGACTATCGAGCTCAGTTACTCGAATATTTGTAGTATATTTTTAGTAAACTTTTTTAATACACACTAGACTGTTTTAACTGTTATAACAATAAAACGTATATTTTGTCTAATCTAGTGTCCATCAAGGTGTTGAAAAGACCTTGTAGTCAATATGATAATGTAGCCATGTTCTTATTTAACTTTTTTTTAAACGATACATGATACACCTTCCATGCTGGTCTGGGAGAAAAGAAAAAACGTAGAATGCGCCAGCACTCTTCCCGCACAGATTTTTACAATCTGTGCCGATCGAGGGAATGGGCATAAATCTGAAGAATCATGTAGCAACCCATCACTATGTTGATTCCTTTGACTTACATGCCCTTCAAAATGCTAAATGTGGCCATAAGGTCTTAAAGACCTAGGCTCTGTCTACCCCATAAAAAAGACGTGACACTGTATATGTACTAAGATATACAAAATCTAAAAAATATTTTATCTATGTACTTTCAATCGTTACACTTACTAGTACGTAAAATATCGACTTTAAAACAATTAAATCTTTGTTTAATTTTTTTATTATTAACCAACAAAATTATTCAAACTCAAATAAAAAACAAGTAATAAATAGGTAGTAAAACAAAAAACGTGGAGCCCGACGGCTCAGTGGTCGTAAGCATTATTAACGCTTACACATGTTAAGCAACCACGCGTGCAGTCCCCACTGGGATGGGAGACTGCAACTGTCATAAAAAATCTCGCGCTCCTCCGTGCTTCCGAAGGTACGTTAAGCCATTGGTCCCGGCTGTCATTATAGATGGCAGTCGTTAAGCTATGTCAAATGCCTTAAGACAGCTTAAAAAAATCACCAGTGTTTGCCACTTACACACACGAAAACAAACAAAAACAATCCAAAAACTACATAAAACTAACTTCTTCCCTCAAACCTGCCAACTACAGAAAAGGGCCACTCAAGTTAAATAAAAATCACTTTGTAAGCCACGTTGTCAACACATCAAAGAAAACAATCTCGCCCTTCATGTGTGACGGCGTATCACGACCTAAATGTTAACAACCCTTGTCCAATAAAATAGCCAAGTCCGGCCCGGATATCGAGAATTTTCCCACCCTCAAAAATTTAACACTTCCCATCACTATAAAATAACCAACAACCCAAAAATCACCCTTAAATTCATTCTCATAGTGTCGAACAAAACTGCACGGGAAATATGTTAGCACTGAATTTTCTCGGTGATTTGGGCCATATGTCGAAAACAAGTGAACGGACTTCTTAACACCGGACACCCTAAATTGGGGTAGTTGAGGGTGATCCGGGGTTTATTGGAATTTCCTATGGTTTATTTTCACACATGCCTGGCGGTTAGGGGTGAATTGAGTGGAAAATATGAATTTTTTGACGTGTGATACTTTGATGGGAGGCGAGAGAAGTTTTCTGATAAGAATTTGCATTTTTACAATACGACTAGAGCGTATGACTGAATAGCTTCTTCAATAACTTTCACGCTGGTCTGGGAGGAAAGAAAAAACGTAGAGTGTACCAGCTGTTAATCTTCCCGCACAGATCGTAAAAGCCGTTTGAGGAAATAGGCAAAAATTTGAGTAATCATGTTAGTAGGCGATGCGGCTAGCAACCCATCACTATTTTGATTCCGTTTCAAATCTATCACTCATCAACATGCTAAACGTGGCTTCATATCAACGGGCTGAATCACCCCTTCAAGAATCGGACAGGATTTTCTTTATGGATATATGTATCTATTATTAAATATAGTATCGTCGTGATATCACAACGATACTATCTAGTATCCTACGACATAAGTTCACATCTTACTATGGAGCTAGCTCTTACGGCTAGCTCAATATATGTGATTTGTCCTTATATATCAATTTATTATTTAAATAATAAATTAATACATACGGACAAATTACACAGATTAAGCTAGCCCCAAAGTAAGTTGAGACTTGTGTTATGGGATATTAAATCAACGATACTATATTTTATAACAAATACATAAATAGATAAACATCCAAGATCCAGGCCAATCTGAAAAAGATCGTTTTCTATCTTGACCTGACCGTGGATCGAAACCGGGCACCTACGTGTCGCAGGCTGGCGTGTTAACCACTGCGCCACGGAGCTTGCCAATTAAGTACTACTAAAAACGAACGTTCGATTTGGATGTCAGTTTCGGACAAAATCAAAACTTATACAAATGTGTGGACAATAACAATGACTTCTTGTCGTGTTGTTCCTCAAAACATCTAAAAAAATATTATATAATGTCCCATTTTTTGAAATTTATCACAATGAAGTAATGCATGGGGCATGTTGGTAGAATGTATCCCGAGGGATGGGCTAGAGTAGCAACAGAATGGTTACCTGAAGATGGTTGTCGTCGCCGGGGTAGACCGAGAAAGCCCTGGAGATGATTTAGATACTTTTTAAAAAGACTGGTCGAGGTTAACATCCGACAGGGACAAGTGGAGAGAGATGAGAGACACCTTTGCCCAGCAGTGGAACAATATAGGTTATTAAAAAAACAATAAGTCATAATAATTATAGCATAATTATCTTTATATATTTTTTTCTCTTGTTCTTTTTTCTTTCTACGTAGCAGTCTACGTACGACCTATGCTCTGCCATCTGAGGTACCGCACACAGATGGCAGAGCATGAAATTTTTTCACCATATTGTATTTCTTAATTTATTAAGAGTATATCAAAATAACATTGTGAATGCAAAATAAAACACATAAAAAAATATTGCATGGCTTCCTACATATTAGTTGATTTTCAAATTCATTGTAAAATGAGTTGAATCAAATACCTCACTTGTAAAAGTCGGGTAGTTGTGTAGGTGACGTAAGCCCTACATATATATAAGGGGAAATGGGATTTGGTTGAGAATTTCGGCACTGAGATTGAATCGTGCGGTAGCTCAGATGAATAGTCTATTTTTCGTCAAAACTTACCGAAACCACACTTTTGGTCAGACTCTACAGATAATAACTCTTTCATATCTAAAAAACAGATTTTTACTAAAAAAAGCTCTCTAGAAAAAGCTTTTAAGCTAATAATTTATAACCATAATACGACCCCTGAATAATTCATCGCATGGTCACATTCTCCGCCGGAAGTCGCTCAATTGGGCGGAAAGGCTTGACCGGGGGTCGAGTGACCCTTCCCGCCCGCCCTTGAGAGACGTCTCGCGAGGGCGGCTTTTAGACCCTTTGAAGATTTTTGAGGTTTTTCAGTAGCTTTATTATTTGCTTAGATTTTCATTATGTGAATTAGCATCTTAGTGAACTTAGTTTAAAAAATCTTCGTGGGTTTTAGAAGATCTTAAGTCATCATATCAATTTAAATCTAACTCTGATGCTTGCCGAAACACAGAGGAGCGAGAAATATCTCATGCCATTTTTAGGGTTCCGTACCTAAAGGGTAAAAACGGGACCCTATTAATATCGTTCCACTGTCCGTCTGTATTTCTGTCTGTCTGTCCGTCTGTCAAAGGGAAGGGTATGCTTTCACATTGGTTCCATTGAAATTTCATCAAAATCGGCTGAGTAGTTTGATTGGACGGTTTGTGCTAGCGGACCAAAACTGATCTCGAAGTCAGTCCTTAGGGTGCGTCTCAACTGACTGGAGCGAAGAGGTTTTTAGCGGCTAAGCTCGTCTCCGTTCCACTCCGCATCGGTGGAGACGCAGCCTTATAATAGCGCTAAGCGGGCTATAATCATAGCCTCACATGACCGAAGTGATGCGGTTTGCGGTCACGGGTCAACGCAAAGGGCGGCGTGTGACCGATAACGAATGTGGCCTTAGCGGTCTTCTATACGCGTCTCGCAAGTGTCTCTTGGCAAATACCGTTGTTTATCCTTTTCGTGTCTCGTCGACACCTCTACGGTACTGACAGCTCCAAGGTGCTACGCCGTTGACAATTTAACTTATGGCCGCGTTAAGTCTCGCTTAAGGGCCCGTACTACCTCACACTGCTTTGCATGATTGACTGTTATATCAATAATAATTAAATACTCTAGTTGAAATAAAAATACAGCAAAGTTCAGGACTAACTCTGGTAACTATCTGACTCAAAAACACGATTGCGTTAAATTTTCTCTATAGAAAAAAATTGCAATGTTGCCTCCAAATCACGTCTAATTTACTCGGTATATAGCATTATTCACCAAATACATTAAAATTAACCTTGAAACATTTGATTATTATTGCATTACAGATAAGGCAGCCATCATATGTTTTTCTTTTTCGAATAACCCTTGAATATTCCTAAAAAACGAAAATATCCAAAGTAGCCAACGCGTTTAGACCATCCGCGTTTGTACCGCCACGCCGCCTGGCATATGGCGGGCTCTTAAGGAGAGGCGACGCGTCGTGCGGCGCATTCAGTGATGCGTGCTGTCAAAATCTCAAACATATGGGGAAGAATGGGATCGTTTACGAAGAGGCGATTTTTAGACAGCTCCGTGGCGCAGCGGTCAACACGCCAGCCTGCGACACGGAGTGCCCGGGTTCGATCCCCGGCCAGGTCAAGATGGAAAATGATCTTTTTCAGATTGGCCTGGGTCTTGGATGTTTATCTATATGTATATGTATTTGTTATAAAATATAGTATCGTTGAGTTAGTATTTCATAACACAAGTCTCGAACTTACCTTGAGGCTAGCTCAATCTGTGTGATTTGTCCGTATATATTTATTTATTATTATTCAAGCGTTAATTGAGCGGGCAACGCGGCCTTGGACGCGGCGGTGTACGCTGCGTCGTTGACAGTAAGTCCGGGGGGTGAGGAGTATTTTTATTTTTTCAAACTAAAATCGACCTTAAATCAAAAAGGATAGAACTGCTTTTTCTCAACACTATGTAATGAGGAGAATTTAAAGCGTCCTTCTCGGTATAAAACGCCACGCCACACGCGCTGCAAAACGAAAGCGTGGACATAGAGTATATGTGTCTACAACCTCCGTGGTCCAGTGGTTAAGGCGTTTGCCTGTTGACCCGGGAGTCGTGGGTTCGATTCCCACCGGAAGCATACTTTGTTTAGTTGTTTCCAGTTTGGTAATGTCTAATAATAAAGATGATTCCGTGCTTCGGAAGGCACGTTAAGTCGGTGGTCCCGGCCGCCGTCTGGTAGTCGTTAAAGGAACCACGTCAGAGGCCGAGAGGCGATTCCGAATAACTCTGACGCCAGGGTGTGCATGGTCGATTGACCATGACACCTTTAGAGTTATTTATTAACAGTAAAGATTTACATGTAGTTTGTGTGACTGAACATTTTATGCAGTCTCATCAGCAACAATTCAATGTAGAAAATTATTTATTGACAAGCTCGTATACCAGAGAGACTAAAGAAAAAGGCGGTAGCTTAATTCTAACTCGAAGTGACGTAAAATGTAAAGAACGTAAGGATATTGTTAGTCTTTCGGTAGATTGTAATGTTGAGCTGTCATGTATCGAACTAAGGAATTATATTATAGTATGTGTATACAAACCCCTAAGATCAGATTATAATACTTTAGAATCAGTTATTGAAGATGTCTTAAGAAAATTAAGTTGTTGTCGCAAAAATATTATAGTGTGCGGTGATTTTAATGTTGATTTGTTAGTTACAACAACTAAAAGTGTTCGATTTTTAAATGTCTTTAAATCATTTGATTTGGTTAATTTGTTTTTGGAGCCAACTAGAGTTACTGAAGATTCTGCAACGTGTATAGATAATGTTTTCTGCAATTGCACTGCTGTTGACAAATATATAACTAAAAATCTAACCTCGGATCACTTTGGTCAGTACGTAAAGCTTATAAATGACGTAGAAGTAGACTTACCAAAATTAACCTTTAGATCTATAACCAAAGCTAAAATAAATGTATTTAAGAAAAGAATATCTGAAAAAATTCCCCTAATTGAAGAAACTAGAGATGATCCGGATGCTCTATATAATAAAATGTTTGGTGTTATTAAATCGGAATTCAACAAAACATTCCGATTCAAACATTCATTAAAAAATGTACTAAACGTATCCGTAAAAAATTTAGTGAATGGGCTACAACTGGTATTTACGTTAGTAGAAACAGGTTATACGAATTACTAGCTATGAAAGCTTACAATAAAAATCCTGAATTTATCAATTATGTTAGAACTTATTCTAAGGTTTTTAAAAAGGCATGCTTGAGCGCAAAATCTTTATATACTAGAAAAGCTATTCTAGATTCTCATGATAAGATAAAGACCACTTGGAAAATTATTAACACGGAAACTGGAAAATCTGAAAATCGTGACAACAAAATAGAATTAAAAATTGATAATAAGATCCTCAGTAATAATGAAGACGTCGCAAAATATTTCGAAGATTACTTTACTAACATTCCCGTAAACACTACTGCCTCCTTACGTTCATCATCAGAGAAATCTAAGAAACTTGTATCTAGCTGTATACCGGTATGTAACAACTATTTAATATTTCAAATAATCATTGAAACATTTAAGAGTTTGAACAATAAGAAAACCGGAGATTTGTGGGATATCTCTGTATTTGTCATTAGTAACATTATTGAAGTAATCGCGCCGTATTTAGCTTCTATATTCAATAAGTGTGTAGACTATGGGACATTCCCTGACTTGATGAAGTTAAGTAAAGTAATTCCGTTGTACAAATCTGGCGATAAAAATGATCCCACTAATTACCGTCCCATTTCTATTCTGCCAGCGCTTAGTAAAATATTTGTAAAGATTATTTTTAATCAGTTATTAGCTTATTTCAACAATCATAGTCTTTTCCATCGTGAACAGTATGGTTTCACAAAGGGTCGGTCAACTACAGACGCGGGTGTAGCTCTGTTGAAATACATATATGATGCTTGGGAGGAAAAACAAAATGCTATTGGTATTTTTTATGATCTTTCCAAAGCCTTTGATTGCGTAGACCACAATACCCTTCTCTCGAAACTGGAGCACTATGGAATAAAAGAGAAATCTCGCGATTTAATTGAATCTTATTTAAGTGGGCGAACTCAAAAAGTTAGTTTAGATACGGTTCAATCCTCCGGATCATCGATTAAGATGGGCGTACCCCAGGGCTCTATACTAGGGCCTCTGTTATTCCTCATTTACATCAATGACCTACCTTACTGTGTGAATACATGTAAGGCTGTACTATTTGCCGATGATACCTCTCTTGTCTTCAAAATTGATAGACAAACTGATTCTTTTGACGTGGTTAATAGTACTTTAGCTCAGGTGTTGGATTGGTTTACAGCGAACAATCTGTTATTAAATGCTAAGAAAACGAAATGTATTAAATTTTGCTTACCAAATGTTAAAAAAATTCCTACACGTATAATAATGGATAATGAACCACTAGATTTAACAGATAAAACAACATTTCTTGGAATAACTCTTGATGCCGGGCTTCAAGTACTTGTACACCAGTTTTGCGATTGCAGAAAACTATGCATTCATTTCTGGGTCTAGGAGTACGCTTCTATAATAAAATTCCTGCAGAAATATTAGGTCTGCCTATACTTAAGTTTAAAGCGACTGTAAAATACCAATTAGTAAAAAAAGCATATTATTGCATTGCTGATTATATAATTGATAAAAATGCTTGGCAATTAATATAAATTTATTTGATGATATAATATATGTAAACAATGTAATCGGAGCCCTTCAGGCACATAGGGACCAAGTCTGGACTGAGTTTCTTTCGGCGTATTCTTCTCACCAGTGGTCGTTGCGAAACGCTAGTAGTATTTCGATTTTGCATAAATTAAACAAATATAAGAAATAAAAATATGACGTTCAAAAAGAGATACATGTATCCAATTTTGAATAAAAATCTTCGACTTTTTGACTTTTTGACTTTTTTTTGACCTACTCGAAATGATGATGATGATGAGAGTATATGCAGGTAATTGTTTTTTTTTTTTTTTAAATTTAAAAAGTTTCGCTTATACTAAATTCAGGGACCACGGGTAAAATAATTCCCGTGGTACCTTCCAGGGACTATCACAGGGACCATGGGTAACAAAAAATGGATCTTCATGTTTGAGATTGAGCGTGCGACGTGTAGCCGTGTGGTTTCCGGTAGTGTAGAATAGGACCACTCCAAGTCTTCCCATCGATGTCGTAAGAGGCGACTTAGGAAATACAAGCTAAACAAAATCAATGAGACCTCTCCAACCCGTCTGGCCAGCGAGGAGAGTGTAGGCCAAATCCTCTGTCTGCTCTGGCCAAGTATGGCTCCGGTAGTACAGAGGGTCATGCTCCCGCAGTGGAGACTAAAAGGACCTGATGAAGATGATGATGATGATGATGTGCGACGTCGAGTGCAACGCGTGATAACTACTCTCCGCTCCACGCCACAGCGCTATCTATCTATCAATTTTAATACATATCAGGATTTTTAAGCTAAAAATTAAAATGCTGAAAACAAAATGATCATCAAATTTATTACAAAAACAATACACAAACTTTAGTAAAAGTTTCATAAACACAAGAACTGCACACTATCTTCCACTACATAATAATATATAACGTTATAAAAATTCATTATTCTAAACCTCGATCAGGCGTCCTTATTTCAATTTGTAGTAATGTAAGTAATAAGTTTCTCTAATTCGTCATATATACGGTCGCCTGCAAAATTCCAGTTGCGAAAAAAGTCTTGTGTAGTTACGGATACTATTTAAAAATAATAGCAATTTCAACCTTACACATGTGGCATAAGGTTCATGATATTGCTGAATATATATGCCTCACTAATCAGTGCAATCGATTTTCACCTTAAGGCTATGTATGGAATTTTGCAGGTGACCGTACATATGATTCCACTGTCTATAAGCCGTTATGTATTTTGACTTCTACTATTAGGGCATAATTAGTTACCGATGTTTCAGCTTTCCGTTTTTTCGATAGTTCGGATATTTTTTCGACGGGACAGCGATTCGGATACACATCCGAGCCGAATCCGAAAGAATCTAACTTAAGTAGCCAACGAATTATTTGTAAGAGCGAAACGCTGTGATGACTCTGAAAAAATTAGATGACCGATCTGAAATCCAGACGGCAATCTTACAAATTGTCCTATGGCTATTTCGGATACGTTTCGGACAGAATTTCCCCGGAACCGAACCGGATGCATACGAAAGCACTCTGTCTGTCAGCTATACGATAGCGACACGCACCACTGTTTGGAGGACCAGGAGGATGGTGACGAAGAACAGAACTGTGGGCTGAATGGTCTTGTCGGATTTACTGCGGGCAACGAGCGATCTGGGCGTTGGCACTGGCAGAGCCAGAGCCTGGTTGTTACAGCGGTTTGTCTGGAATCAAAACAGGAGAAGGTCAGGGTGTCATCCTTAACTACCTACTGGTGGCTGCAACTACGGCATCGGGTACGCGGGCCCGGCCTCCCAAACTGCTACTTGTTTTTCCTCTATTCATCCGAGCGAGTAGTACCTATTCCTATACCTATATTCCATTCCTATTCCAAAATTCCCCCAGCTTTAAAATGCCTCCAATGCGCAGCAGCATCGGGAGCACTAGAAGTCAAAGAAACTGCGCTTACCAACCCGCGTGGCAAGCGTGGTGAGTATAAATAAATATATACGGACAAATCACACAGATTGAGCTAGCCCCAAGGTAAGTTCGAGACTTGTGTTATGGGATACTAACTCAACGATACTATATTTTACTAAGACTAGGCTAGACTAAGACCCAGGCCAATCTGAAAAAGATCATTTTCTATCTTGACCTGGCCGGGGATCGAACCCGGGCACTCCGTGTCGCAGGCTGGCGTGTTAACCACTGCGCCGCGGAGCTGCCAAAGTATGGTAATATCCTCTCATGGAACGAAGAATCCTTGGAAGAGGCCTTTGTCCAGCATTGGAAATCTTCGACTGATATGATGAAAACAGGCGCTGGTACAGCATCATGTCTTGACCTTACTGGGTAGGTAGATCCACTGACCACAGGACCATAGGTGATCCTTCCTTACTAATATTAGAAACGCAAAAGTTTGTATGTATAGATGTTTGTTACTTATGCCAAAACGGCAGAACGGATTTGCCAAAATTTTGCACACGGATAGGTTATTACTGTAATACTGTACTGTACTGTATTACATGGAATAAAACATAGGCTACTTTTCATCCCGGAGAAAAGTACTGATCCCGCGGGATCGACATTAACGTGAGCGGAGCGAGCTTACTAGCTGGCTCCGCTAGTAATACCAAGATGGAATATGGGCATCAGTAATATCTAGTCATTTAGGGGGCTAGTTCATCGCCTATTCATTGTAACTCTTATATTCATGGATAACCTTCATCTATGTACTTGAATATTAAATCTGACGATGGCATACTTGATGATTGGATTCCGAGCAATTTTGCAATCTTAAACCTAGAGAATCCTTGAGCAGAAGAATGGGCAAATCCCTATCTCAACCACGATTTAAGCCCTTAACAATAGGGTGGTAAAGTGATACACGGGCTAACTTTATACAGACCTCGCAACACGTTGTGTCCGGGGTTCCCACGCAATTGGACCGGCAACCACGAACGACCGTCTCGTAAGCATTATGCTTTGACGTCATAATCGACGTAAAGCACTTGTCATCTGAGTTGTGGCAGGTCAACGTGTGGACTCTGGAACAAGATTGAGTGGTACAGTGGTATTCAAACTTGATTGCTCGGAACATCGCGCGAGTCGGGCCCAGTACACAATTTTAGGTATCAGCGGCGTGAGGCAAGAGCGGGCGGCGCACACCCCCGCGCGCTCTTTCCATCTCCCCGACTTCATCATAGCGTTAGTGTAAGTTTCGTCCGTGTAGTGTATACGCATGTACCTGCGCCAATCTGCGCTCGTAGCTAATATCCGAGCCTCCATGAAGTTTGAATCCCACTGTAACGACATATGTCAATTGATAAGTATAGGTCAGGGGTGTGATCCTCAACTATTGGCCGGTGGTTGCAGGTATTAATCCGAGTGAGTAGTATACTAAATTTATATCCTTCCCCAGTTTAAAAATGCTTTCGATTGCAGGAGCGTTGAAAGCACAAGAAGCCAAAAAAACTACGCTCGCCGACCCGCCTGCCTAGCATGGTGAGTGTGGCAATATCCTCCCACAGAACGAAAAATCCTTAAGTTGTCAGCAGTGCACTTCTACGGGTGAAATGATGAATGATGAAAACATTTGTAACACGAGGGTCGATTAGCCTCTATGGCGTAGTAGTTATCACAAGTTTTGGATTCACAGTGATAGCATATTAAATAATAAATATATACGGACAAATCACACAGATTAAGCTAGCCCCAAAGTAAGTTCGAGACTTGTGTTATGGGATACTAACTCAACGATACTATATTTTATAACAAATACATATATAGATAAACATCCAAGACCTAGGTTAATTTGAAAAAGATCATTTTCCATCTTGACCTGACCGGGGATCGAACCCGGGCACCCCGTGTCGCAGGCTGGCGTGTTAACCACTGCGCCGCGGAGCTCGCCTTATATTTCACATTCTTACGTATTTGTCTGCGGTTCTTAAGCAACCCAAAAGAAACAGCAGGCAGACAGTTGGCCGTAAAAACTATGCCAAATAAAACTACTCCATAAATGCTGTTACAATAGCGAATCCCAACACTCACATCAAGAGTCATAATCGGTATGATTCCACAACATGAAGGTCATATTACTGGTTTACACAAGTATTGATGACCACAAGCTACAGCATCACTTTGAAAAACACAATAGCTCCCTATAGAAGGTTTTATATTTTTTTATCACTAGGCAGCACCGAAACTTATTTGACAGCAACAACTAATACATTGTTACCAACAACTTGACAACTTACACGTACAACAATTAGCTACCATCCTGTTTCTTCAGTACGTTTCAATCATCTGACCATTTTCCTGCTGATAACTTATTTATTTATTTATTTATTGAAAATTACATGTAAACTTACAGTATAACACCAAGTCATTCACATGTCATCTAGTAAAGTACAATCGATGATGGCTTATATAGTAAAATATAAGCCATCATCGATAAACAAACAGAATATAAGTCAATGAATATTGTTAATAAAATAAAACCGTTCTGCTTAGTCCTCATTTGAAATGTCAAGTACATGTTAAATAATAAAATTAATAGAATTGAGATACAATGTCACTTTGTTTAAATAAGCATTAATTGAAATATTAAATATATCGATGTCAATTTGTTGAGAGAGCATGTCACCTAGCATCTGCAGTGCTCTTAGTGTTGGAGCATAATCAAAAAGTATCAAAAAGTATCATACCTGAATTTGGTGGGATCCAGGCACGAACGCATTGGTGTTTCAGACTTATAAGCGCAGACGTAGCACTCCAAAGGCCGCTTCTTCTCCAAGCCAGGCACCACGGAGATGATGATGGGTGCCTTCGATGTCGATGAGAACACAACCGGCGGCGCCCGCCGCCCCGACTCTACTGGCGGCGAAGTCTTCTCCGGCTGCTCTTCGTCATCATCATCGTCATCATCTTCATCGTCTTCTTCGGATTCCTCGGCGCGTCTGGAACGGCATTTTCTTTACATTTCAGTGTTAGACGCACAGGTTGATGGAGATGCCCGTATTTTAGCGAGTGAAGTATGTCGCGGAATAGAAATTCCTATCGTATTTCGAGGAACCTTAATGTTGAGCCTTAAAGCCAGTCTTTTGCCAAACCAAATACGTAACGTTCGTAGTCCGGTAACACTAAAACACAGTTGTGGAATTAAAAAGTTTGGACGCAAATTTACTAGTAGTTTTTCTATTTTGCAAACATGATAGTTGTGGTAGAGCCACGCTACCGGCAAAATTCATTTTTGCTACTAGCATGAATGGGCAGACTCGTCCGGGGAAGTAACACACTCTCACAGAAAATCGAAATTTGAGTAGGAGCTTTACCGCTTCTATGCTTCGTACGTGAGTGAGAGAGCCGGAGGCCCATCCTTCCCCCATTTCCTCCCCCCAACTCCTTTCAAGGCCGGCAACGCTCCTGTTACACCCTGGTGTTGCAGTTGTCCATGGGCAGCGCTGATCGCTTACCATTAGGTGACTCGCTTGCTCGTTTGCCGCCCTATAACATAAAAAAAAGAAAAATAAATAACAGAAAGGTTCTTGGCGGGAATTTCGACAGACTGCACGGCTTTTGTTTTGCAAATTGTTTCTAGTGGACTTTATAATGTGAAATCGGTGTAATTTGGTGTTATAAATCCTTCCTTATATAAAGTTTATGAACAAAATTGTGGAATAACTAAAATAAAGTGTTATGGTGCGGCTGTAGTGAGATTTACTAAGCGGGCTGGTGTTTGCTCGCCTCGTTGCGTCGTATATGAACAAGCCAGTGGATTCGTGAGAATTGTCGGTAGGGGCATCAGCGCAATGAATTACACCACCATTTCGTCGATACACAAGCAAGAATATCTTGAAAAATAACTAGACACTGGCTAAAATAAGCTTCTAAATGAAGTTTGAGGCCCAAACAGAAGAAAAGAAAAAATAACAGAAACATACGACGTTCAAAAAGCGATACATTGTATCCTATTTTGAATAAAAATTATAGATTTTCAACTGACTTCTATTTCATAGCATCATTATTCTCTAAAAATCTACATTGTCCTCGACGAATACTAAGTCAGTAGTCCATATGAATAAGTCAACATCTGTGGAAGATCACATAGGTTTGTTTTGGATTTAAAATATACCTAGTATTTTTTCCTGATGGTCTTTAGTCGCCAAAAGGACAACAACACAATCACAAATAAAATATAAATCATACGTATTTTAGAAAATAGGCCGCTATTTCAGGCACTTCCTGACGTCAATAGACTTTTTGGAACTGACCACTACTTCCAAAGAGAAACACCAAAAGAAAAATAACTATAACAATCTTGACCTACTCGCCCGATGGATATTATACGATTAAGAGTAAGAGTTTATGTGCATACGCATAACACGTTGGGATTTCTTTCTTAAATGGCATGTTGTGCTGCGATAATGTGCAAAATTGAAGCTCCGTTATGAGTCTGAGACATCATGGCATCACCTAACATATGTAAGTGTCATAATAGTGTGTTTATATGGCATTTCGGAGCAAAACATTAAAGATATTTAACCGGAGACATCGGTACTCAAATTAATTTCCACCGGGAACTGATCTAACCTATTAATATTCTACTATCTATGGTCCAACTACAATGATGGAGATGCACAAATACTTACTCTTCTTCCTCATCATCCTCGAGCTTGCCACCAGTCTTCACCGGCAGAAGCAGCAACAGGGCCAGCACAAGCGAATACCGCCAGCGGACCATCTCAGCTCTCTAACACACCTCAACTCAAAACTCCCTACATAGGCGTACACCGTAAATTTCTCATTTTATTTACCAAAAAATATCAAAAACGCTTGACAATGTCCAGATTTCGTGCCTGACAGATATCAGGATTTCATGTTTGGAATTTTTTCTTCTTTTTCTGATTGAAGTTCCGGTTGCGGACTCTTTTTTACGTAACTTTATAAAGATTAAAAAGTTGCATTTCAAGAATAGTATAATAAGTTAGGATTTGGCTTATCATATTAAGAGCCCGCCATATGCCAGGCGGCGTGGCGATACAAACGCGGATGGTCTAAACGCGTTGGCTACTTTGGATATTTTCGTTTTTTAGGAATATTCAAGGGTTATTCGAAAAAGAAAAACATATAATGGCTGCCTTTTCTGTAATGCAATAATAATCAAAAGTTTCAAGGTTAACTTTAATGTATTTGGTGAATAATTCTATATACCGAGTAAATTAGACGTGATTTGGAGGCAATTTTGCAATTTTTTTCTATCGAGAAAATTTAACGCAATCGTGTTTTTGAGTCATATAGTTACCAGAGTTAGTCCTGAACTTTGCTGCATTTTTATTTCAACTTGAGTATTTAATTATTATTGATATAACAGTCAATCATGCAAAGCAGTGTGAGGTAGTACGGGCCCTTAATAGTGTTGTGTTATATTATTAAAAGTTACGCGAGACCACTCGATGGTCAGGGATGGCATTCTCTTCTCAACTGCCTGTCCCGTGGTTGCAGAAATGGCATCGGAGACGCGCGCCCAGTGTCCTGAGCTGCTAATTGCTTTTCCCTCATTGATCCGAGTGAGTAATACACGCTTGGAAGGCGGGTTGCCGAGCGAAGGTTATTTGGCTTCTTGTGCATCCTTCGCTGCGTTCGAAATAATAGGCCCATCGAAAGAATAGGCTAGTTTCCTGGGTCGTAATAATAACATAACAATTAGTCCGTCAGTTAGATAATCAAAAAATAATGGACACGTATTTTTTTCTTTTGTCAAATAAACAATAAATTATAAAGATAAATTGCATCGAAGTTCAGGAGTGGGGGCTCGTGACGTCAAAGTTTGCTGAAAATTGTAGCAAACTATGACGTCACACGGAACTTCAAAGGGCTATATCTTTGTCATTTTTTGTTTAATTGACAAAAGAAAAAATACGTGTCCAATATTTTTTGAATATCTAACTGACGGACTAATTATATTTTTTTAGGAAACTAGCCTAGCTGGGGAAAAAAGGAATTTGTTGATCTGGAAAGGGGATGAAGTTACTCGGATAAATGGGAGAGAAGCAAGTAGCACTCGGGAAGTAGCAGCTCACGTACCCGATGACAAACTTGCAACCACCGGTCAACCAGTTGAAGATGAACTAATATTTCCAGCTCCGTGGCACAGTGGTTAACACGCCAGCCTGCGACACGGGGTACCCGGGTTCGATCTCCGGTCAAGATAAGATGGAAAATGATCTTTTTCAGATTGGCCTGGGTCTTGGATGTTTATCTATTTATGTATTTGTTATAAAATATAGTATCGTTGAGTTAGTATCCCATAACATAAGTCTCGAACTTACTTTGAGGCTAGCTCCATCTGTGTGATTTGTCCGTATATATTTATTTATTTATTATTTACATTTCTACATTCATCGTCATCATATCAGCCGCAAGAAGTCCACTGCTGGACATAGGCCTCCCCCAGGATTTCCAATACAACCGGTTGAAAGCGGCCTGCATCCAGTTACATTCAATATTTTTCTTGTCATATTAGTGGTTATTTTTTTATTTTATTCATGTGATTCCTTCCATGCTGGTCTGGGAGAAAAGAAAAAACGTAAAATGTGCCAGCTGCTTCTCTTTCCGCGCAGACCGTAGAAGCCGGTCAAGGGAATGGGCGAAAATCTTAAGAATCATGACAATAGGCGATGCGGCTAGCAACCCATCACTATTTTGATACCGTTTCTACCTTAACCAACACGCTAAACGTGGCCTTTGGGTCTTATGACCTTAGGCTCTGTCTACCCCGTAAAGGATAAAGACGTGATAATATGTATGTATTAATGATATTAACTCGAGTTTGCAAACGAAAATATCTCTTAATCTAACAACATTTAGAATTTATGTTTTTTATGTCAATGATTTACTGTCCCCATTAAATTTGTATTTAAAGTAAATGTTATTATGACCAAATACTTTGATCACTAAAGGGAACACAGAATCGCTTCATGAGAAATAAATATATCAAGAAATTTGTGTACTGGAGTGCAGCTGCTGCCATCTCGTGGGGAGTATTTAAACTTGCTACTCGTAACTAGAGGGCGCTGTTTAGAAACCGAATTTATTTTTTTATTTTTCGAATGATTTATTTCCCTACTTATAAATAAAACTAACTAAAAACAAAATGACCTAACCTACCTACCTAAAAATAACCATTATAAATAAAAATGTCCCCCAGTTCGTTTAGAATGATTATCTAATTATTTTCCATAGATCAATGTTTCCAATAAATTCAAAAGCAACCTACAGTTATTTGTATTACCAATAATATTAATGATGCTAAGTAATCAAGTTCCTTTTAAGAAAACGTGGTTCGTTCTCTTAGAAGTCTCCTTATCAGATTCCAATAATAAAATTCTTAGAAGAAAATACTATTGGACGTACGCAGTAATAAATTCCTAGAATTTCTTATTAGACCATCTCTTGGGATTAATTGAACTTTAGTGAGGAGTGAATCGAGTAAAATGTAGTTATAAAATAACGGGGTTTGTATGAATTATTTTAGGTATATACCACTTAGTCTGCTGTAACAAGATTGTAAAGTGATTAGATACATAAAACGCTGTAACTTTGATTGAATAAAAAAGGCTTATTACTGCATTGATGATTATATAACTGATAAAAATGCGTGGAAATTTATATAAATTTATTTAATGATAACAATTTAATCTATAGTATGAAAAATTGTGTTTAATGTTAACAATGTATTCAGAGCCCTTCAGGCACGTAGGGGCCAAGTCTGGATTGAGTTTCTTTCGGCGTATTTTTCTCACCAGTGGTCGTTCCGAAACGCTAGTAGTATTTCAATTTTGCATATATTAAAAATATATAAGAAATAAAAATATGACGTTCAAAAAGAGATACATGTATCCAATTTTGAATAAAAAATCTTTGACTTGACTTGACTTGACTTGACTTGACTTGACTTGACTTGACTTGACTTGACTTGACTTGACTTGACTTGACTTGACTTGACTTGACTTGACTTGACTTGACTTGACTTGACTTGACTTGACTTGACTTGACTTGACTTGACTTGACTTGACTTGACTTGACTTGACTTGACTTGACTTGACTTGACTTGATGACTTCTTTTAAGGAAAATCATAGAAACCTTAGAAATTAAGTAACAGTTATTATTTCTCTATAATTTTTCACGGTCCTTCGCTATTGGCTAAAAAATATATGTAGTTTTCTATTTTCAACGTAATAAACTTGCCAACAAGCTAAACAAAGCTTATAAACATCTAAGAGACCTCTCCAACCCGTCTGGCCAGCGTGGAGAGTGTAGGCCAAGTCCTCTGGCTGCTCTGGCCAAGTATGGCCCTAGTAGTACAGAGAGGGTCGTGCTCCTGTAGTGGAGACTAAAAAGGACCTGATGATGATGATGATGATGAAACTTGCCAACTTGGTTACCTTCTATATAAATAATACATATAGTTTAAAAACAAACAACACGTTTTTATCAAACTATTGTATTATCATCGGTCCTTGACAAGTCTACAAAATTTTAGTTAAATCTGAGCGGTTAATATGGGAAAATCGAGTTCAAAGAACATACATAGTATCACGTCTTTTTCCCTTGCGGGGTAGACAGAGCCACGGTCATGAGACCTTATGGCCACATTTAGTGGGTGGGTAGATGGGAAACGGAATCAAAGTAGTGATGGGTTGCTAGCCGCATCGCCTATTGATATGGTTCCGCGGATTTTTGCCCATTCCCTCGATCGTTTTTTACGATCTTCGCGGGAAGAGAAGTAGCTGGCACATTCTACTTTTTTTTTCTGCCTGACCAGCATGGAAGAAAGTTCAAAGAAGTCGGTTACAAATTACTAACAAGAAAACATACAGCAGAAGCTAATAAAAAGCGTGTAAAATAAGAGACTCACTGCCTTCGTGGCTATAATTCAGTTAGGATCAATTATTTAGCTACGGTGTAAATATCAAGTTAGTATGGGTGAAAAATACTCTGCAACGACCGTTTATGTATGATCATGAATTAGAATTTAAGAAGGGCCCCAGACAAAGGTCGGTATAGGAGGGCAGGCTAGGGCAAATTACGCCAGTGATTGCGAAAGTAAGGCTTGGAGATAAAATCTGCGACACGGAGTGCCTGGGTTCGATCCCCGGCCAGGTCAAGATGGAAAATGATCTTTTTCAGATTGGCCTGGGTCTTGGATGTTTATCTATATATGTATTCGTTATAAAATATAGTATCGTTGAGTTAGTATATAACACAATTTGGCGTATTCTTCTCACCAGTGGTCGTTCCGAAACGCTAGTAGTATTTCAATTTTGCATATATTAAAAAATATATAAGAAATAAAAATATGACGTTCAAAAAGAGATACATGTATCCAATTATGAATAAAAATCTTTGACTTTTGACTTTTTTTCAAGTCTCGAATTTACTTTGGGGCTAGCTCAATCTGTGTGATTTGTCCGTATATATTTATATTCAAATCTTATAAAAAAAGACAAGGATTTTTAGGAATACGATGACTATATGCGGTCCATTTAAATTAATGCAAAATTTTAGAGGCTGTCATCCATAGGTCAAAGAAATGTTTCAAAAGCAAATTTAAAAAAATCAACACTTTTTTTGTGGCGCTTTTAGATACTAGACTGATTTATCGATTTTTATAATTATTTTATAAAAATCGATAAATCAGCTATTTTGATTGTCGACGTCAGTGAATTAGTACCCACAGTAGGTAATAGAAAAAAGATGTACGTTAAAAAAGTGTTTCTTTTTGTACACTGTGTCATTTTTGCCTCTGTTATTCTAAATGATAAACAATTTTTTAAATTTGCTTTTAAAACAATATTCTGTATATATATTTTTTCTTAAAATATATACGCTTAATTTACATAAATAGAATTTATATGATCGCATCATAGAATACGAAGTGGTTTTGGTGTTGTCGTTGACATTTCCTACAGTTTAGATGATATAACATTGAACATAATAGCATTTCATTGATGTAAATGTTGAATTTTTTCAAAGGGATTGTGATTTTTTTAATAAATTTTTTTAAGCCTCTGTTCACTTTTGAGATGGGTAAAAAATGTTAAACTCGCATCAGGATACGTGACCTGATCGAAAATTTGTAAGACGAATACGTGACCTGAAACTGCCGGCGCGGCGTAGAAGAGGAAGTAATATCCCCCTTTTTCTACCGTGCGGAGTTTTTACTTATACTTTTTTTTAAGTTTGTCCCAAAGTCCACAAGAATGGCGGAGTTATGAGATAAACTCCGCCATTCCTGTGGACTTTGGTTTCCGAAGCATCCCAGTCCCAGCTGAGGATGCAGGCTTATTTCGGGTAGATCCCCAAATTCTGATACCCTATCGTAAGTTATCAGAAATAGGGTTAAAATATTTTATTCTGGTCTGATCCCCTGTCCAGGGTATCAAAAATAATGTTTCAGTATTTTATACTGATTGGATACCAAAACATATTTTTGGTACAGTGTGTAACAAAATATTTTTAGTGACTACTGGGAAATATTTTTAATTTAGTACACATGGTGAAATTTTGATCGTTTTGGACCCTTAAAGGGGTGACTTGATGGTCTATCAATATGAACAAGTTTTTCTATGGGACCAAAGCTGGAAAAAAATCGTCATTTCCATACTTCTTGTCTTGGATGTTTATCTATATAAACATCCAAGACCCAGGTCAATCTGAAAAAAATCATTTTCCATCTTGACCTGATTAAAAAGTAATAAACATAAGACCAAAGGGCCTTTACGTGTTGGATCTACATCCCCACGCAAGCCTCTCATCATCATCATTTCGTTTAGGCGACATGGCCAAGCGACCATGCACACCCTGGTGTCAGAGTTCTTCGGAACCGCCTCTCGGCCTCTGACATGGTTCCTTTAACGACTACCAGATGACAGCCGGGACCAACGGCTTAACGTGCTTTCCGAAGCACGGCCTTCCTTTATTATCAGATAATCAAAGGACCGGTAAATGGATTCGTTTACTAGATCAGACCGGAATAACTAAATTTTATCTAGAGCACACTGAGATTACAAGGCTCCAAAAATCCTCGGCCTTATTTTTAAGCCTTAATCTTCCATCAACGACCTCTGAAGGGCTATGAATAAATGAAGGGTAATGTTCTTTCATGCACGCACACCTTAGTCCGCGTCTATGAGCTTATAATCTTCAGAAGCTAGACTATAATTCTGGGAGGGAATTCACACTGTGCCTAATTTTGTACCACCGTGCGAATAGTTGCCTCCTGCAGAACATCCATTGCGGTTTATGTATATTGAAAAAAATAGTCAATCATACGGAAGCTGCAATAGTTGTTGAAGTGACCATTCAAACGTTTGTACACCGTAGTTGTAGTAGTAAAAGCTTGGAAATCGCTCAACAGACTGCGACCCCAAGTGGGTTGTAAAGATTAATAAATAAATAAATATATACGGACAAATCACACAGTTGAGCTAGCCCCAAAGTAAGTTCGAGACTTGTGTTTTGGGATACTAACTCAACGATACTATATTTTATAACAAATACATATATAGACACACATTCAAGACCCAGGCCAATCTGAAAAAGATCATTTCCATCTTGACCTGGCCGGGGATCGCACCCGGGCATCTCGCCACGCTGCCGCTGCGCCACGGAGCTAGCCAATAATCTGCCCAGGTGGGGAATAGCCGACAGCTTGGAGAAACAGTCCGAGTGTGGCTTCTCCCCTTACACTATGGCGCATCTTATGTCACCTGTACGATAAATGACTTATATCCCGGCTTCGAGACAGTCGGGGTGGCTCAATACTGGGCCGATAAAATCTTAATATATAAATTAAAGTCGGGTTTGTTCGAATACTTATAACTTAAGAACTACATTCGAAATGAAATGATATTTTTGACGTGATAAAGCCTTATAAATAGATGAACGCCGGCTGCATGAAAAGTGTCACGTTCCGTTAGCAAGAGCGCGGAACAAGCGACAAAGAGGCACGATCAGCCTAAGCGTTCGGCTTGTGACGCATCTATCTCTCTTACACCGTTATCATGTAAAATTATCGTCCGTAAACCGACTTTACAGTCAACTAATTTGTTAATCAAATTTGGATCAAAATGTATCTCTTACTCGAGGTTCGAAAAGACCACTGCTGAGAAGATTGCGTCAAATAAAACTCAGTCCAGTATTGTTTTCTACGTGCCTGATGTTTTACATAATATAATATTTTATAGGCAATTTTATAAATTGTGAATGATATGTACCTGGCATGTGTATGGCAACAAATGTTTTTTATAATAATATTTTTATTTTATTTATAATAGTAAACGTTAACGGCACATAAACGGCACGTAGTTTAACAACAATTATAGACGTCAGCAATTCTGCGTGAACATTTTTCATACAATCATCTGATTTTGCCACAGCAACTCTCATTTCACACCCTTAGTGTCCCTAGCTTGTAAGAACTTCCCTTCGTTTGGCCCCAAGACGTATCAAAGATCTCCATATTTTTCTCAGCTCCCCGGCTCACACACGCCCAACGGCTTAGCCACAGAGCCTAGCAACCGAATACCCGACCTCATTAAAAAATGAAACTCTCTATAAGCCATAAGCCCACAAAACCACGTCAAAGTGAAAAGCGCCACCTAGCGGAGAGTAGCGGAACTACGGCACTCGCGGAGCCAACCTCTGTACTTTTTTAATTAGCCCATACATTGAGTGAATGAGTGAAACGGGGGTTTTTCGTTTGCCAGCCACGGGGGTAGTTGCACTTTGTGAAGTATGTTAATAAAGTACTTTGAACTGGTTAAAATGAGTAATAAGCCTTATTTGATACTTTGTACGTTGGAGGCCTCACGTCCCTAATGCCTGTATTAGGGATTTATTTTTAACATTACATTATAATTTAATGTTAAAAATAAATCCCTACATTTACATACGAGTATATGAATCAGCTAATGGTCTTTGCAGGTGATAAATGTTTGGACCTTTGAAGTAATCTTAGGAATTGTCTTATATATACGGACAAATTACACAAATTTGCTAGCCCCAAAGTAATTTCGAAACTTGTGTTATGGGATAGATTATGGGGTGTTAGACTACTCAACGATACTATATTTTATAGCAAATACATATAAAAATAAAAATTCAAGACCCAGGCAGGCCAATCTGAAAAAGATCATTATAGGCTAGGTCTATAAGACTTTTTATGGACACATTTAGCATGTTGGAGGGAGTTTAGATGGAAAACGGAAGCCAATAGTGATTGGTTGCTAGCCGCATCGCCTATTGACATGATTCCGCAGATGTTAGCCCATTCCCTCGATCGGCGCGAGAAGAGAAGCAGCTGGCACATTCAACGTTTTTTCTTTTCTCCCAGACCAGCATGGAAGAGATTATTTTACAGCAGTTTCATAGAAACTGGTTTAATATAAATTCAATATCAAATTTTAAAATATTAGGTATACAGTAATATTTGTAATGTAAGCAAAAATATACAACGTGTAACAAAATGATTAGCCGTGTGGTATCCGGCAGAGTAGAATAGGACCACTCCAAGTCTTCCCGTGGATGTCGTAGAAGGCGACTTAGGAAATACAAGCTAAACAAAGCTTATAAACATCTAAGACACCTCTCCAACCCGTCTGGCCAGCGTGGAGAGTGTAGGCCAAGTCCTCTGGCTGCTCTGGCCAAGTATGGCCCTAGTAGTACAGAGAGGGTCGTGCTCCTGTAGTGGAGACTAAAAAGGACCTGATGATGATGATGATGATGATGTAACAAAATGAGGCATGATCTGCACATGATATTGACAAACTTTCCCCAGGCAAAAGTACATGATAGTATACGAAAAAATAGTTTTACGTTTCATACAAAATCAGCAATCAGCTGCTTGACATTATTCGTTATTTTGATTGTTCCTGACCTAACTTGACGGCAAGTTATTCAATATAATACTGAACTGAGTTTCTCAGCAGTGGCCGTTCCGAAACGCTAGTAGTTTATCGATTTTGCAAATATTAAAAATAATATTAAGACGTTCAAAAAAAAGACAATTCTAACTGATAAAAATTCTTTTTCATATTTCATTTCATTTCATAACAAACAAGCCATGTAAATTTGCTCGAAGTAATAAAAAAAACTACATTCATCTAAAAAAATAAGCAAAGGAATGCCTCAGCTAGTGTTACCACGTACCTAAATAGTGGCAACATTGTTTTTAAACACCCTCTCCATTGTGATATATAATAATAGATCTCATGTGGGAATTTAAATTTGTATAAGAGCTAAGGGCTTCACAATTAAACAAATTGGTAATATTGTAAATAGTAAAAAAGAGCCTAATTTATGAAGACATGAAATTAAAATAACATAAACAAAATGCGAAATGTAGTTTTGAAATAGTAAGTTTAATAGAAACGTACAATATTGCAGTAGGTAAACGCTACTTACATCAGGACCTGATCATGTCCCTTAAATATTGTCACCCTCATTGTTACACGTTGTATAAAGAAGTGCTTCAACTAGAGAGCTTAAATATATTTCTCCTTCCTACGGCTTTTACGAAGCGTATGCGGAAGAATGGCTAGCATATTTGTTGTTCGATATGCGAAATCTGTCTTTAATAGTCATAATATTTTTCTGCAATTCAAAGAAGTTATGTATGAGTTACATAAGAGTAACATTCGCCTGGAGAAGGGCACCCGCGACAACGATCTTCTTCTTTTAGAGACAAAATAGCTATATATATATATAATAAATGTTATATCAAATTAAACCAGAATTTGGCCACTTCGACGGCACGATCATTTGCCTTAATCAAATCCTCTACAGTACAGGAAGTAGCGCAGTTGGGGCAGTGCATTAGATGTGTCATCGTCTGAACAGCGCCGCAGCTGTTTAGGTTGTTGCTGGAGAAACCCCACCTAACTCGGTTGTCTCGGCATCTTCCAACACTAGCCCGAAGTCTATTTACCGACTTCCAGACTGGTCAGGAAAGTTCACCAGTGGTAGTTTCTCTGCAAGTAGAAGAAGAGTAGGAGTTTATATCGCGACAAACTATCCACAAATCTTGCTTTGATATTACGAAATTTAAGATGGCGATAATTGATAAACTTTATCAATTCAATTCATTTATTGCTCTTTCACATTGTACAGGTAAAATAAACTTTTAAATCGTTTTTCTTTTGTTTTTTTTTTCTCGCACCTGCCTTGCTTCAGAGCTGTTTGTTCTTTAATTCATTTTTGACAGTGATCCATGTGGACAAATTGTCAAATCTAGTTTAACAATTACTTAGAGTTGAACATAAAAAAAGTTAATCCTCTTCTAGATAAATTACAGTGAAATCTAAAGCCTAATAAATCTCCAAGTTACACGCTCTTTAAAAAGCTCGAGCGCAAAGTTCTTTTATCTCAAAAAGTGCAGACGAAGTTCACTTTCTCCTTTGGACTAATTTTTCGCTTCGTGTCAAGTTCATGGCTGCGGGGTGTCGCGGGGTGGAGGGGGTGCTATGATAAAATAAAATATTCATTATGATTGCGAGCCGCGGCGGGGCGCGGTTGTCGCGAAACGTGAATTGGTGCTGGATAATTATTAAATTGTGGCATTGTCGAAGAATTTTTATAGGACGGGGACGGCAGAAAACAATGTCTGTGTATATCTTTATCTCTTCTAGTGCTTTAAGTTCTAGACTTAAGTACTAAAACCGTAAGGAAGTCAGAAATCATAGGATAGGCTTAAAGATAAGAATCGAAAATAGTCATGCTCATCGCTTATCTGTACTTAATACCTCTTTTGAAATTGGCAACTGCCTCCGTGGTCCAGTGGTTAAGGCGTTTGCCTGTAGACCCGGGGATCGTGGGTTCGATTCCCACGGGAAGCATAATTTGTACAGCAGCTTCCAGTTTTGTTAGGACATTGCAGGCTTAAATCACCTGATTGTCTGATAATAAAGATGATTCCGTGCTTCGGAAGGCACGTTAAGCCGTTGGTCCCGGCTGCCATCTGGCAGTCGTTAAAGGAACCACGTCAGAGGCCGAGAGGCGTTTCCGAAGAACTCTGACCCCAGGGCAGGGCAGTGCTTGGTCGATTGACCGTGACACCAACACGAAATGATGATGATGATGAATACCTCTTTGATCGACGTTTATAATCTATACAATAGGGGTAAAATGTTCGCATTCTATATTTCTCCTTTGCTTTCAGGTCAACTCGTAAGGCATTTCATTCAAAAACAGTCCAAACTAATACAGCAGAATTTTATCAGATCTAAAAGAGGAGCAAATATCTCAGAATTAGTGTTATTTTTTTTGGTAACAAACAAAATTTATTAAATAAAATATCAATATAACAATAACTTAAAAACTACTTACAAAAAGAAAATTTTTGTCAATCAAACAAAAATTGATAAAGATATGGCCCGTTAAAGTTCCTCGTGACGTCACTGACTGGTTCATTTTTACCGGTCTGTCGCGTCATGAGCCCACTCCTGAACTTTGATGCTCTTTATCTTTATCATCTTTTGTTTGAAAAAATATGAATCTAATATTTATAAGGCGGACTAATTATTTTAAATGGTGTTTTTAGGAAACAATCCTATTGGGTGTTTAACCCAATTTCAATCTAAACGTTGCATTTAAATCTTGGGCCAGTCTGCCCCGTAAACTTTATTAGAACGAATGTATCTAACAAATTAACGTATATAAAATCTTCAACGTTGCCAATTCACGCCAGCGCGACTAGACCAAAGAAGAACTGACGTAAAAATCTTCCCGACCTGCCTCAACGCGCTTCTTTCGTTTTTCCTAATTAGTCCATTAATCGCGCCCTCGATTCTGTATTCATTATTGTTTCGATTCGATTATGTTCTTCTTGCTCACTTGTTGAATCGGTATTTTTCGCTGAATTTACTTTATTCTTTACGAAGTACGTAATATGAATTAGGATTTATCTTATTAATTCTTTGTTTTATTTGTTGTAATGCTGTGTTTAATTCGTTGTAATGGTATTGACAACAGTCACATTCACATGTGTTCAAGAATTTGAGGGCAAGACGTTATAGCACACTGGACTTTTAAACACACTAGTAATTCTAGTACACTAGACATCGTCAGCCTGAATATTAATAGAGATTTTCGATTATAATTTTTTATTCTTATAATCTTCCATGCTGGTCTGGAAAAAAGAAAAAAACGTAGAATGTACCAGCTGCTTTTCTTCCCGCGCAGGCTGTAAAAGCCGATCAAGGGAATGGACCAAAATCCGAGGAATCATATTAGTAAGCGATGCGGCTAGCAACCAATATTTTCGATTCGATTTCATTCCTCTTGCTCAATTTTTGAATCGATATTTAATTGCAGAATTTGATTCAATCTTTTAATTATTATTATTATATTAAATTATATTAATACTTTAATTCTTTTAAGAAGACTAAATTAGTGTTGTGTTGCGATTTGGTGTCTTTTGAATCTTGTTGTGATGTTACTATGTGCTCACTGAATGAATCATTGTCAGCAGTCATATGAATTCTCGTGTCACGATGTATGTTCGGGATAAACTCTGAAACTATTGAACCGATTTTGATCAAACTTCGTAACTACCTGGAATTTGGTCCAACTTAACAGATACGATAGTTTTTATAGCGAATCAAAGTTCGCCGGGACAGCTTATTCTTTAAGTATCTATCCCTATAAGCTCCCATATAACATCCCAAACATCAAATAGTGGAGCGGCTCGTTCCACATAGCAGATACGTATTTACCCAGCGTGTGCCCGGGGCGGACGCGAGTTACAAATATTTGCGTTACCAACTGGATACCAGGTAGGGATGGCCAGTATTGAGTTTTTTATCGATATACATTTATTCCAATTTGTAAATAATTTACACATAAGAAAGATGGTCAGGTAGGTAATTTCAGATAAAAAATATACACGGTGAAATTTTGATCGTTTTGGACCCTTAAAGGGGTGACTCAGACCATCAAAATGAACAACTTTTCCTAGCTAGGAACTCAAAAAAAATATTTTTTCCCATACAAACTGGCCGGGCGGCGGGACTCTTTTGTATGGAAACGACGAAATTTTTTTTGAGTTCTCAGCTTTGGTCCCATAGAAAAAGTTGTTCATATTGATGGTCTGAGTCATCCCTTTAAGGGCCCAAAACGTTAAAAATTTCACCATGTATTTCAAGCTTAAACAATGTCTTTTAGTTTTACTTGGTTTTACCAAGTTAAGGCTAACGCCATTTAGTGATGGGTAGAAAATTCTGTAACGATTGCGCTGCAGCGCCCTCTCCGCCACACATAGTGGCAGTTAGTGGAACTAAATACCACAGCCTGCCCTGCCGGCAAACGGCCTGCAGCTTTTAACAGGCCATAAGTAGGGCCAATATTTTTGTATAAGATTGGCAGTTAGTAATATATGAAACTGCATACTGCAACTATATAACTTTTTAAACTGCATGTGATTTAATTTTTAATACGATAAAAGGGTAGCTCAAGATATCAACGTCCCCTTCTCTGAGCTTTTTCTGTATGGCAGATACAGAAAAAGCTCAGAGAGGGGGCGCTAATATCTTGACTTTGACCTAAGTGTGGACCTGTGCCATCTAACGATAACTTTATGAACTAAGCTTGTTAATGCCTTTGCAAGAGCGCCTGCCTCCAAATGAGATATCTATTCCTACAGAATCATATCTATGGTAGTATTAACAGCATTCGTTTTCATCGACAACAAAGAAAGTATTTATCTCGTCCCTTCCCTACTCCGTCAGCATAGCCCGTGGTGCTTGCGGGACGAAACCGAATTTCCGAAACGTCTAATAAGTTGGATGTTAACACTGACAGCACCCTGTACTATGTACCTGACAGCCAGCGTACCCTGACCCCCCTCGGCCCCTGCCTGTGTGTATTTACTTAGCGTTTCCAGGAGTAACGTATAAATTGGTGGATCTTATTTCACTGGTTGCGTTTCATGTGTGTGTCTCATTTGCTGAGCTAGTAATATCAGAATAAAGTTGCGAACAGAAGGATAACGCAATTAACATGATAACATGTTGAATGGAAGAAAATACTTAAGTCAGACCAAAAATACAAAAGGCCGGCCCTGGGCCTTTAGCCCTGGGTCAGTGAAAAGATGCAAAAACTACGAGTCATAAATGAAAAAGACAGATGAAGTGTAATACTTGTATGTTAATAGTAGGCACACTTAAAAAAGGCACCGATGACGTTATTTTGAGGTACTTAGTACTTTTACAGACTTCTTACAGTATATTTTAATATCTGTAAGCTTATCGTCAGAATCAGATTTGAAAATTATTTAAAGCCAGTTAATTCTTGCTGCAAAAAGCGCTCTATAAGCTGTTGGCCTTTAAATCAAAGTCTTCAAGCTACCTCAGTTAGGTTAATGTCATATCTAAGTTATTTTACTTTTATACCTAGTATCAATCCATTATCGTGTAGTGACAGAAAACGTCTGTCACTGTCTTGTGTATTTTCATAATGTGTATTGTATTATATTTTTATGTCCTTCCAATAATCATGCCAGACTGCCATACTGGAGGTCCCGGGTTGGATTGCCGGTCAGGTCATGATGACAAATGATCTTTTTCAGATTGGTCAGGATCTTTGATGTTTATCTATCAAAAAGAGGAAATCAAAATGCATTTAAAATAACATAACATATAGTATAATACAAGTCTCGAACTTATTTTGGGGCTAGCTGAATCTAAGTGATTTGTCCATATATACATATATGTATTTATTCCCACTGACAATGATAAATAATATACACTCTTATTGCAGTTGATGAGACGAGGACATAATTATAATAGTAGATATCTATATCAGGTATTTTTAGTCTCCACTACAGGAGCACGACCCTCTCTGTACTACTAGAGCCATACTTGGCCAGAGCAGCCAGATGACTTGGCCTACACTCTCCACGCTGGCCAGACGGGTTGGAGAGGTCTCTCAGATGTTTATAAGCTTTGTTTAGCTTGTATTTCCTAAGTCGCCTTCTACGACATCCACGGGAAGACTTGGAGTGGTCCTATTCTACTCTGCCGGAAACCACACGGCGTAGATATAACATACTCATAATACCATGTCGATGCCGATGGTACCGTATCGGCAAGCGCAGCATCGGACATCCACCGACCAGATGGTCGGATGACCTGACTAAGGTCGCAGGAAGACGCTGGATGCAGGTCGCTTCCAACCGGTCGTATTGAAAATCCTTGGGGGAGGCCTATGTCCAGCTGTGGACTTCTTGCGGCTGATATGATGAATACCATGTAACATAGAAAGTACCTATTCTGTTACCATAATTATTTTCAGCAGTAACTTTGTAGTTGGGAGGTTCTAAATTGAGAAATGTTTAGTTAGGGAGGTGATTTTGTGCAAGTTGGATCTGGCGGTATAAATCTTAGGGGATGTGGAGGGTGCATTATGTAAATGTTAACTTACTATATAAATTAACCGTTTGAATACCTACTTGACTCATATTCATAGTTCTTACGTACACATAAATCGAATAGAAGATAAAGTCATAAATTCTTTATTACAATAAGAATCTAAATATATATAACTCAAAGGTGACTGACTAACTGACATAGTGATGTACGCACAGCCCAAACCACTGGACGGATCGGGCTGAAATTTGGCATGCAGGTAGATGTTATGACGTAGGCATCCGCTAAGAAAAGATTTTGATCAGTTCTACCCCCAAGGGAATAAAATAGGGGATGAAAGTTTGTATACTTCTTAACGCAAGCGAAGCCGCGGGCAAAAGCTAGTACATTATAAATTATATTGACTTCATAAAAGGATGCCTAAAAGCTGCCTTACAGCTACGTCTTCTCAGGCAAGTGGACATACCTACTCGTTAGATCTTTGAACAATAATAACTATTTAATTAATTTATTTTTAAAAGTTTTTTGGGTCTATGGAGCTACAGTAGGTGGACTAAAAGCTCAACCTTGAGAGAAGTCAGCCTTGAGAAGAAAAACACATAAAAAGTAGTTGATGAGTTAGATATAAAATTCTTATCCTTATCCTTCCTAATATTATAAATGCGAAAGTGAGTTTGTTTGTTTGTTTGTAACGCTTTCACGCCGTAACTACTGAACCGATCATCATTTGCATACAAGTTCTCTGAAGTACGGAGAAGGACATAGGCTACCTATTATCCTGCGAAAAAGTACTATTCCCGACGCGGGCGGAGCTGTGGGCGAAAGCTTGTTTAATATATAACCTGTTATAGGTTACAAAGATAATTATTTATTTTAACTGTTACATGGTTATGTTATATGTTTGCCTCACGATCGAAACATAAATAGTTGTTTATACCTTACGGGGTAGCCGAAGCCTACGGCCATAAGACACAACGACCGTATTTCCTGATTAAGGCGTGAAGATAGAAGAAGAAATCGAAAAATTTACGCATTATCTTCTCATTCCCTCGACTGGTTTGCGAGAAAAGAGAAAAATCTGCTCCATTCTACAGTTTTTTACTTCTCATAGCCTAGCATGAAAGAATCTTGGGTTACATATTACAAACATATTTCGTGTATTAACATTGACTGCTTTTATTTGAACACTAGCTGTTGCCCTCGACTTCGCCCGCGGCAATTTCTGTTATTATGATTAATTAGGTTTTCTCTTGGTATTGATGCCTCGCTCCTATTGGTCGCAGCGTGATGTTTTATAACCTAAAGCCTTCCTCAATAAATGGACTATCCAACACAAAAATAATTTGTCAATTTGAACCAATAGTTCCTGAGATTAGCGCGTTCAAATAAATAAACAAACTCTTCAGCTTTATAATATTAAGTATAGATGAGGTGTTTCAAATTAATGAACTCGAAATTTTACCATGTTTTTCTTTTATGACTAGAAAATACGTCTACTGCAGAGCAAATTTCGGGGAAAACAATTACAAAAAAAATATATGTCCTTCGAGTTCAGAGCCTCATTTATATAGAACTTAGTTAAAAAATACTCCTAGACATAAGTGCCAGAAGTACTATATCTTTTCAGTAACCGTAAACACAACATGCAATAAAGTGGGCTAATGTACACTGCCGCGAGGGTTCAATTTGGCCTGTCGTGTGTAGTAAGCCTTCGGTGCCCGGACAAACTCGCCCGGCTGTTTGTGGGTGGTTGGGTTTCGCGAAATTCTCCTTTGTTGCTTACCCGCCCAAAAGACATAGACCCAAGTTATAAGCGACATATTTTGTAAATACTACATTTTTAAAATAAATGTTAGGTACACCACAATATCGAGTGTACTGTGTAATCGTTCAACCTGCCCATTTGTTTGTGGGTGATTGGGTTTTGTGAAATTCTCCTTTGTTGCTGTTCCGCCCAAAAGACATAGGTCCAAGTTAAAAGCAAACAATAAAAATATAAGTTAGTATTCCAGTGTTAAGTTATCGCGATATTCTGTGATATTCAAGGCCTAAGATAAAGTTAGTGTAGTTATTATAGTCAAAGAAGGGCAAGACTAAATCATTAGTGCTATGAATAATACTTTCAACTTGCATGTTTGATTGTTGATGGTTGGAATTTGGTTAGGCAATACTAAATTAAAAGCGATGTGCAGTGCTTTTGAAATAGTTAGTACTTTGTTATTTTTACTTTTTAGTTTCTGCTGCTTATTACCTAATTAGTAGTGTTTAAAGAAAAAATGTTTAAGAGAAGCTCTTTGTCTCTCTTCAGTTGAGCCACAGCAAGAGTTAGAATTTGGTGGGCATTAGGTACGGGCTTTGTTTCCCTTACATTATGTATTCTGTGGACTCGGCACGCTATGTGCTGTGTGAGGTTGCGCTTACATTTCTAAATAGCACAATATTGTATTGTAGTTGGAACTGACAGCGGGTTTTAGTGAAATCTACGAGAGCGTACGAGGATTCTTGTTTGGTTTTGAATATTATTATTTTACTGCGGATTCATTGTTAGGTTAGTTTACTTACTGCTTTCACTTGCTAGTCTTACTTTTTGGCCTTATTTTCCCTTTATTACATGTTGAGTTAGGTGAAAAATAAGATATAAAATATCCCAACTTTCTCTGTTTAAGCAAACGTAAAATATATTTTATAAGCATCATGCCATATTCACCACGCTTGGCAGGCGGGTTGGCGAGCACAGTTTCTTTAGCTTCTTGTGCTTTCGATGCTGCTCCCTATCGGAAGTATTTTCAAGCTGAGAAATGATAGAAATTTGTTGGAACTATATACTTAGTGTGTAATTTATATGAAATAGGTCGTTTCCAGATGTCACAAAGGCACGAATGAGTAAGCTACTGATTTGTGGTAAAGCCTGGATTACTGCCAGAATGTTCGATGTTAAATATTGGAATAATCTTGCTCACATTATATTCCTACTGTATTTACTATCCTTACTAATATTATAAATGCGAAAGTGAGTTTGTTTATTTGTTACGCTTTCACGCCGTAATTACTGAACCAATCATCATGAAATTTTGCATACAAGTTCTCTGGAGTACGGAGAAGGACATAGGCTACCTTTTATCCCGGTAAAAAGTGCTATTCTCGAGGGATCGACATTGACGCCGGCGGAGCCGCGGGCGAAAGCTAGTAAGTTATAAGTCTCGCTGCGACTACGATGGATGTAGCTCCATAGAAATGTCTGCGGACATAAATAAATAAAAGTTTCCTATGTCCTAAGCTATGTCCCGTTTAAATTAAAAATTATGTGCACACTTTATGCGGTATTTATGTAATACTGCCAATCATTCTTCCCGATCATTTTTCAGATATATATTTTTTTTTTATTTGTGATATAGGACGGCAAACGAGCAAGCGAGTCACCTGATGGTAAGATGGCGGGTCATCATACGGCGAGCTACACTTGCTTTCCAGAATCTGCCAAGAACGATAGGATAAGCAGAAGAAGAACTACAGACTACTAGCATTTCGAAACCAACCAATGCAGAGAAGAAACGCCACAATAGATACCTATACTCAATACCTCTAACAAAACCGCCATACCTAGCTTATACAATCAACACAGGTATATTCGGCTAAAGTCATATATGGGTTAATTTAACGTTTCCCCTACCCCATCATGTTTATTCTACGTCACATCACACTCGAGCCAAACCACACCATTTCGCCATCACAAACATCAAACACAAAACATCAAAGCCTATTTTTGCCCCTATAATTAGCGAAGTTCCTTCATCAAGCCGCCCACTAGTTCGGTTCTAGTTTAATGTATGCACATTATCTAAGCCAGAACACGATATAGCGATGCTAGAGATGTGTACTTCCACTCAAACTCTGGTACACATGTTAGTGACCTGTTTTGTGGCGCTTTTATAAGCGAAGTTCCTCAACATGTTTCCTGCCAGGTATAACAATGCAAATCGTTAATAGATTCAGGTGTTACTTTGTGGAAGTCAAAGCTACACTATACTTCACTACTATATTCGTAGAAGACAATTGCATTGTTACATTTACTTTGAGATAATTTACTTTGCGTGTTTCCGCCACCAGTTAGTCCATGCAAACTATTGCTGGCCAGCGCCCACTTACTACTGTTAGTCCCTTCATGCTGTTGTATGAATGTGTATGTAATGGGTGGGCGCTGGCCAGCAACAGTTTGCATGGACTAACTGGTGGCGGAAACACGAAAAGTAAATTAACTCAAAGTAAATGTAACAATGCAATTGTATAAACTACTACGAATATACTCGTAGTTGGCAGCGATAGTGTTTATATAGCGTCCATTGGTCCTACCACTTACCTACCAAGCCATCTGATTATAGAGTAACTTTTTCTAAAGCCCGAAGAACATTAACATTTTACCTTACATTATGACAGACTAGCATGCAGATGATTCGGTGTAAAACTGTAAATCTTTAAGTGATTTATGTTATAATAAATAAATTAAAACGAAAATCTACAAATACATTACAAAATCTGTTTTAGATCTTACATTAAATTCAGATGAGATAAGTAAATTACTAGGCAGGACACGTAATCAGAGTACGTGGAGACCAACAGGTCTAAAGGATGGCCAATTGGACACGCTTATAATCCAAATAAATTCAGTAAATACTAGAGGTAAATTACTTTGGCAAACAACAGATATTTTTGTAAGAGAGAAAGATAATCCTAATTTATCATCACCTTCCTCGCCTTTTTCCTACTTGGGGTCTGCTCCGCATGTGAACACCTTCCATTTCTTCCTGTCGTTAACCATATTCACAATAAATTATAATCTTAATTTATACTGGCGATAACTATCTGACATAAGTGAAGTAGTTCTATGAAGCGTCTATCTATTCTCTAATTATTTTGTAGCAAGAGAGCCTCCCTTTCCCCCTATATGCTCAATTTGATTGCATCCTATATACGAGAGAGCTTCCTAATGGTATCGGCTATGAGTATGTACGCTAATGGTTTAGTAATAGGTTTGGTTAGTAATATGTTTTAAACAACTTAAAATTTACACCCTGTATACAGCGTGATTTTGAACCTCTGACTGATCTATATTGAAATCTCGGAATCAATGGCCCTAATAGAATAAAGAATTGCAAGAAAAAAAGGTAAAATACGAAAAAAAAAAACTCCCATATACAATGTCGCCGATCAGCTGGATGAATTTCTACGGGTGTTTTTTTGTATTTCCCTTTTTTCTGCCAGTTCTGTCTTCCATTAGGGATTCTGATTCCAGGATTTTAATATAGATTAGAGATACAAAATCACGCTGTAGATTGATTTGTTCGCCCTATTCCCTATTCCTAGTCAATATCTTTTTAATTTCTGGACTATTTCTGTATGCTTGTGTAATGTGTTCACTAACTATCTATACTAATATTATAAAGCTGAAGAGTTTGTTTGTTTGTTTGAACGCGCTAATCTCAGGAACTACTTGTTCAAATTGAAAAAATCTTTTTGTGTTAGATAGTCCATTCATTAAGGAGGGCTTTAGGCTATAAAACATCACGCTGCGACCAATAGGAGCGAAGAATCAATGAAAAATGTTTTGAAAACGGGGGAAAATTATTCATCTATCTAAATAAAAAAACAAATTAATCATAATAACAGAAATTGCCGCGGATGAAGTCGCGGGCAACAGCTAGTCTAATATAAAAGAGAAAGTCCACTATGCCATAATGACCCCCATTCTAGTAATATATATGAAATCTAATAAGATGAAACCAATTAGAATACAGAATTCTAAGAAAAATATAAAATACGAAAAAAATCTATGGGTTGTAATTCTTTCTTTTTGTTTACCCCTTTCTTTCTTACAATTCTGTATTCCATTAGGGAATCTGATTCCAGGATTTTAATAATAGATCAGAGATACAAAATCACGCTGTAGATTGACTTGTTCGCCCTATTCCTAGTCAATATCTTCATTTCTGTACTATTTCTGTATGCTTATATCTAAGACTAGCTTTCGCCCGCGGAGCCTGCGTCAATGTCGATCCCTCGGGAATAATACTTTCTCTCGGGATAAAATGTAGCCTATGTCCTTCTCCGTACTCCAGAGAACTTGTATGCAAAATTTCATGATGATCGGTTCAGTAGTTACGGCGTGAAAGCGTAACAAACAAACAAACAAACAAACTCACTTTCGCATTTATAATATTAGTAAGGATAAGGATAAGGATGAGAGATCACTAGAGGGTCCACTATGCCATATGACCCTCATTCTAGTAATAGATATGAAATCTAATAAGAATTTTTCATAGCGGAAAAGCATATGGTCCGTAATTTACGATAAAATTACTTAACGATTTATGGAACATTTTCTAAAACTGCGCTTTCGTGGAACCGATAACTCCTGGATATTTTAGTTTGAGAGTTTGGTCATAGTCGCTATTGGATTCCAGTTATTGCAGTCGCTCGTAACGAAGCACTATTGGTCAATGTTTATAAGTTCCATGCTGGTCTGGAAGAAAAGAAAAAACGTAGAATGTACCAGCTGCTTCTCTTCCCGCACAGACCGTAGAAACCGGTCGAGGGAAAGGGCGAAAATGAACATTAAAAGACCAACATACATTTTAATCTACTTAGCTCTTAATGTTCTTCCACTGTTCTTCTGCTGTTCTGGTAGAAAAGAAACTACCTAGAATGTACCAGATGCTTCTCTTGTCGCGCAGACCGTAGAAGCCGGTTGAGAGAACGGGCTAAACTCTAAGGAACCATATCAATATGCGAGGCGGCTAGCAACCCATCACTTTTGATTCCGTTTTTCACCTTGACGCCCGACGACACGTTAAACGTTGCCTTTCGGTCTTATAACCTTAGGCTCTGTCTACCCCGTAAGGGATAAAGACTTAATAATATGTATGAGGTTCAAAATAGTGATGGATTGCTAGCCGCATCGCCTATTGGCATGATTCCTTAGAGTTTAGCCCGTTCTCTCGACTGGCTTCTACGGTCTGCGCGAGAAGAAAAGCAGCTGGTACATTCTAGGTTGTTTCTTTTCTACCAGACCAGCATGAAAGAAAATTAAGAGCTAAGTAGATTAAAATGTACGTTGGTCTTTTAATGTTCACGAACAAACATTAACATACAATGATAAATACCATAGAAATATATCAACATAGAACGGCAATCGCGCGTGTCATTTTTTTGCATAAGCCACGCCCCCAATTTGACGTCACGAAATAAAAACGAAACGAACAATAAACAGTTTTTACAGTTAAAAACCGCAGAATCAACCATGTGTTCAAGTCGGGACGTGTACGCTGACTGAATAAACGCTCAAGAGTCTTGCACGATCGTGCAAGATTAAGACACGCGTGTACCGTCCCCTTGGTCGTTCTGTCTTGATATATTTCTGTAATAAATACATAACCTTAAAATAACATTGACAAAATATCCACCAAAGATTAAATATACGACGTATTTCAAAGGAATTCGCAGCAGTGTCCCGGGCAGGTGACTGTCAGCGAGTTAAGGGGTTACGGGGGGTGGCTGGGGGGCTATTTGTCTTGACGCAAATTAAAGGTATGCACAGAATTTGAACGGATAAAATCAAAATAATAGCACACAGTATAACATTTCTCTTAATGTTGGGGTAGCTCTGCCCTTGTGGTGCTCAGGGATGCTAGCGGAGGCTGGAGTTGACTGTCTGTCAGATATTATAAAAAAGCGCACGGCGCAAAAACTGAATAGACATAGACATACGTTTATTTGACATAGCAACACACATATATTACAAAAAAAAAAAGTATGAAAAAATATACAAACTTAAACATATAAAAATACAATCAAACTACTGAACCGATTGTAATGAAATTTAAATGGAGGCAACTGGAAAGCATACACTTACAAACAATAAGAATTTTTAAAATCGGTTCATAAATGACGTAATTCTGAGGTATCAAACATAAAAAAATACAACTGAATTGATAATCTCCTTCTTTATTGACGTGAAACGTCTTTAAAATCGGTACCATACACGTGGTGCCATGTCAGAAAACCGGACAGTAACGAATTGGTCTATATCGTCTGACATTAAAGCGCTGTATCCCTTAACCGTTGAAAGATTAGATAAAGATGAAAATGATTCCGTACTTCGGAAGGCACGTTAAGCCGGTGGTCCCGGCTGCCATCTGGTAATCGTTAAAAGAACCACGTCAGAGACCGAGAGGCAGTTCCGAAGAACTCTGACACCAGGGTGTGCATGGTCGATTGACCGTGATACCTACTCGAAATGATGATGATGATGAGCGGTTGAAAGTGGCGATACCGGTTGGCCTGTCACCAATCTCATTT
Organism: Elegia similella; assembly: GCA_947532085.1. Lineage (NCBI taxonomy): Eukaryota > Metazoa > Arthropoda > Insecta > Lepidoptera > Pyralidae > Elegia > Elegia similella. The sequence goes on from OX383940.1 coordinate 3,366,666, forward strand.
CAAACCCGTGTCTGCCATTTCCGTGTTAATTTTCACTTTTAATTTAATCAACATCAGGTCTTTTTTAGTCTCCACTACAGGAGCACGACCCTCTCTGTACTACTAGGGCCATACTTGGCCAGAGCAGCCAGAGGACTTGGCCTTCACTCTCCACGCTGGCCGGGTTGGAGAGGTCTCTCAGATGTTTATAAGCTTTGTTTAGTTTGTATTTCCTAAGTCGCCTTCTACGACATCCACGGGAAGACTTGGAGTGGTCCTATTCTACTCTGCCGGATACCACACGGCTTAATTTAATTTAATAATTAAACCAAATATTGTATTTTTTTAGGTATCCATCTTGCTCATTTAGATATCGTTACTACTAGGAGTAAACGTTTCAGAGAGGAGTCCTCGTCTCCTAGAGAGGAGGCAGATGACATAAGGAAGGAAATGAGAGATATGAGGGTCATAATGGAAACAATGCAAAAGAACCAAATTGCCATGTTTAATAAAGTGTGTGAAGATATGACTGAAATTAAACAGCAAAACGTACAGATACAAGAATCAAACACTGATATAGTCAAGGGAATGGAAGCCATGAGGGTAACCCAATTGAAGTTGACTCAAAGAATAGACACCATGGAGAAAGAGAAACAACAGCTGGTTACCCACGTTCAACAGCTGCAAACACAACTCCGAGACCTGCAGCTTAGCTCACGTCCATCTGCGATCGAATTACGCAATGTGCCCTGTCTTGAAAAGGAAACGGCAGCTGACATCTTTGCGTACGTGTCAAAGGTAGGGGCAGTAGTCGGCACAAACACCCAGCACTCGGATATCCGGGATGCATATCGCCTACCTGGCAAACCTGGAAAGCCAAGAACCATTGTTGCTGAGTTCACCACTGTCTGACATAAAAATAAATTTCTTTCGACAGTCAAGACTTTTAATGACTCGTGTTCTAAAGAAGAAAAACTCAACACCACACATTTAGGAGCTACAGGTAAAAGCTACCCAATTTATGTGTCGGAATTCATTCCCGGCAGTGGACGTAAACTGTTTTATCAATGTCGTGAATATGCAAAAACAAATAACTATAAATTTTGTTGGTTAGCAAACAGTAAAATATATCTACGTAAAAATGAACATTCAAAAACCATAAGTGTTGCATCGGAAGCAGACCTCAAGGACATTGAGGAGCAATGACTAGCCTGCCCATTAATTGGGCACTGCTATGCAACAGCAACATTTAGTTTGTATTTTGATTGTTTAAGATGTTTAATTATAGGTCATTTATTTATAAGTTGGATGCTTTTCATTATCTTTTTTGCTGTCATCACACAAGTTTGTTTGTTCTCATATATTAGACTACTTTGTTATTCCCGCCACCAAATGAACTATTATGGGTCCCTTTGTTTTTTTCATCGAACACAAGATACACATTCCAATTCAATATCACATATTTTAGGAAGCTTAATGAATAAATCTTTTAAAAAATACATCTATACGGTACTTATAGTAATAACAGTTGCTTGTCGGTCAATTAGGGGCTTAAACTTAAATGCTTGGGATGAATATGGTAACTTCAGTTCCGCAAAAAACTTTATCACATACATTATTTATATATATATATATATATATATACTATGACATTTGATAATTTAAATATATCGTTAGAACTGGAGCACATAAATCCCTCACAAGCATTCAAGTGTCGCCCGGAAGATTGTACTAAATATATACAGCGCAAAAACAAATCATTTACTGTTGTTCATTTAAACATTCGCAGCATTAATCATAACTTTACACAGTTTGAAGCTTTACTATCAGTTATAGATATACCGACTGACATCATCATATTGACAGAGTGCTGGCTATCTAAATCACCTCTTCTACCCACGCTTGAAGGTTATAATACTTACCAAACTTTAAGAAATGCCAACCAAAACAGTGGTATAGTTATTTATGTTAAATGTTCAATTGTCTGTAAGGTGTATGAGCCTGAATCAATAAAAGAAGCCAACTGTTTGGTTTGCGAAATAGACAGGGAATTTGTATTAGTGGCTGTTTATCGATCTCCGTCGTTTCCCCATGCCAACACCTTTTTAAATAGTCTCAATCATTTGTACTCAACCTTATCAGGGGCTCAAGTGCTTAGTCTCATGGGTGACATAAATATCGACATCAAAAAAGACAATAAAGACACAGATGCAGATGAGTATTTGGATCTAAATGCATTGCATGGAGTCTATCCTACACATACGTTTATTACCAGAGGCATTAAATGTTATGATCATGTAATGCTTAGGTCCAAACAACCCTCGACCACACTAGTCCTAGACACCTACGTGACGGATCATAAACCAACAATACTGATGACGAGTATAAATACCAAGATTGTAAATACAACTAACATTCGAACCAAAATTGACTACGACTCCGTACACACTGACATTTTAGATACTGACTTTTCACATATTTACTCTACACAAGACGTTGACTCAGCAACGGATAATTTGATAGCAACAGTTTCAGATATAATTAAAAGAAGAACGACTACAGTTAAAATTTCGCGTAGTAAAAAAAACATAAAACCCTGGATTACACCAGGTATCCTTCGATGTATCCGGCACCGCGACAAACTGCATAAAACTCTTCAACGTGATCCCGACAACCCTATACTGAATCTTACTTATAAAAGGTACCGAAATTTCATTAATAAGCTTCTAAAAAATATTAAAAATAATTACAATAAACAGTTATTACAAAACGCGAAAAATAATACTAAATCTACTTGGAGTGCTGTAAAAAATATAACAAATATGAAACCCATTAATTCAAATGCAAAAGAGCTCTTAAAGCTTCATGAAAACCAAAATGTATCCATTAACCTAGTCAACAAGTCATTTGCAGAAACTGGTAAAAACTTGGCTCAGAAAATACAAAATCGACAAACTCTACAAAGCACATCCGCCATATCTTATACCGTTCGGGACTCCCTGTTTCTCCGCAAAGTTGAAGAATGTGAAATAAAACAATTAATAATGGATCTTCGTAGAGATTGCGCAGTAGGCTGGGACGGTATATCCGCACGCATTTTACAAACATCTTGGCAGGTTTTTGTTCCCCTACTTACTTATATATGTCAGATAGCTATCGATACCGGCAAATTTCCTAAAGCCTTCAAGAAGGCCATTGTGCATCCGATCTATAAATCTGGTGATAAAGGGGAAGTCACAAATTATAGACCCATATCGGTGCTAACTGCTCTATCTAAAATTATGGAAAAAGTATTGAACAAAAGGCTTGTTGATTATCTGGAATCAAAAAATATTATCTCTAAAAAACAGTTTGGCTTTAGAAGAGGATTAAGTACAGAAGATGCTGTCACCGCATTGATTGACTCGGTAGTTAAAGGACTGGACGAACAACAAAAATGTCTTGGAATGTTCTTAGATCTTACTAAGGCATTCGACACGGTCTGTATTCCACGGTTAATATTAACATTAGAAAAATACGGAATACGTGGTCTTACGCTCTCAATTTTTAAAAACTACCTTGAAAATCGAACTCAATGTGTAAAAATAGGAGACATCTTAAGCAACGATGAAGAACTGACTTATGGAGTACCACAGGGCTCTGTACTTGGTCCTACACTCTTTATCCTATATATGAATGATCTCTGTAATCTTAACATACCATTTTGTGAATTATATGCATATGCCGATGACACTGCACTAATAGTCAAAGGACCAAACTGGGCCTCTACCTTCTCACAGGCTGAAAACGCTCTTTCTATAGTTATGTCTTGGTTTGATGCAAATTTGCTTACGCTGAATGTGCAAAAAACGATGTACATAACATTTGCCATGAAGACAGCGACATTGCCTTCGAATGAGAATACAGCCATAGTAGCTCATACTTGTTGTAGAAAAGAAAATAGCTGTAGCTGTCTACCTTTGGTGAGGGTAAATAACGTTAAATATCTTGGCGTACAAATAGACCAATTATTAACATGGGACCAACATATAAAAACGATCACACCTAAAATAAGAAAATTGATATACGTGTTCAAAAACCTAAGAAATTGTGCTGATTTGAAAACTTTAAAAATAGTATACTTTGCACTATGTCAATCTTTACTATCATATTGTGTCACTGCCTGGGGGGGAGCAACAAAAACAACCATACTGCCTCTTGAAAGAGCACAGAGAGCTGTTTTAAAAGTCATGACCAGAAAGCCATACCGTTATCCTACTGCCCAACTTTATGCCGACACATCTGTCTTGACCGTGAGACAGCTCTTTGTCATGCAGACCCTACTACGTAAGCACAGTCAACTACCATATGATCGAACATTAGTCATTCGAAAACGGAGATCTGACCGTGTCTGTTTTGCTCCCCGTCACAGAACCACCTTAGCAGCCCGAAATTTCAGAGTTTTTAGTTGCTATATTTATAATAAGACGAACAGAATACTACGAATTTATCCGCTTACCAAGCGAGAAGCCAAAAATAAAATACAAAATTGGTTACTAACATTAGATTACATAGAAACTGAAGACCTCTTATAAACACTAACAATTTGTATTTATCTCTTATTTACCTATAATATTATTATGCAGATCTCTCCAAGACCACACACACACACACACACACACACACACAAATAATACACTTGGACTTTAATGATTTCATTTGGCGGCCGAGAGCAATTTCCCTCATTTCATTGTAAACGTTTTTGTAAATTTCATTTTAAAATGTCAGTTCCCAAATAACAGAAAAATCTAGTTTGGGAATTACCGTAACAAATAGTACTATATACATATAAATTGTTTTCCTACTTCATGCAATATATGTAATAGTTTATAAGTCAAGCTTCCGTTTTTTCTGCCGGGTCTGCTGGTGGTGCAGTCATGATGCTTCCCACCACTCGAGATACAGGTTTATTCCTAGTTCGATGGTGGGTTGCAAAATGATGGCCCCTTACACGGATCGTAGCCAGGATTGCTGTAAGCTGTTACTTTAACATTTTATTGTATGATTTGTAAAATGAGACAATAAATATTTATTATTATTATTATTATTATTATATAATTTTTATAGACGTAATAAAGTTGGTAGTTGTCGCTGAAAATATCAAGTAATTTGCGACGAAACTCTTTCTTGATATAGCTTTTTCGGTATTTTATTTTGCTAGGTTCTAAATATTTTTTTGTGTATTATTATTTATGTTAACTAGCTTTCGCCCGCGGCTCCGCCCGCGTCAATGTCGATCCCTCGGGAATAGTACTTTTTCCCGGGATAAAAGGTAGCCTATGTCCTTCTCCGTACTCCAGAGTACTTGTATGCAACATTTCATGAAGATCGGTTCAGTAGTTACGGTGTGAAAGCGTAACAAACAAACAAACAAATAAACAAACAAACTCACTTTCGCATTTATAATATTAGTAAGGAAGTTAGGATGTAACCATTTATTTTGATCTTTGAACTGTACTTCGTATTTTTTTCATGCTAGTATTCTATGAAAAATAAGGCTAACTGCGCGACGAAAAATAGACGTTTTACGGTATTCTTCTGATGCACAGCACCTTAATAACTACAAAACTATTCATCGTAGAAACATGAATTTAGTGACATTATTTGGCGTAAAATAGTCAGCTCGCTGCTAAGACCTTGGTTTTGCATCGCGGCATTTGGTTTTCTTTCAATCTTCAGCACTAAAAGTGACTTGCTGATATAGACGTACCACGTTAAAACTAACCGAGCCGACACAACTACACACCCGACTTTTTTTTAAGTCTGTTTAAACTATTAATGTTACGTGATAACTTGGTTTCGCCCGCGACGTCGTCCGCATGGATTATGATTTTTAACGCAGTTTAATTCACCGTTTAATTCAGTGATTCCCAAAGTCGTCCAAAAAGTCGTCTTTCTAGTTTCTACTGCAGGAGGCATGACCCTCTCTGTACTACCGGAGCCATACTTGGCCAGACAGAGGATTTGGCCTACACTCCAGCAGAAGTAATACGCATTAAATATTTCCGATGGCCTGCGAATGCTTATTCTTCTACACACTCACTACTTTATTATAGTCTCGGTGACATGTGGACCGTATGCCTGTTTGCGTGGAGTCGGATTGGCTAATTAGTTATTCTTTATGTGTTTCCGACTGAATATGTAATCGTTAGATGCCCAATTCTTGTTGGAAGTTTAAGAAGTTATTTGTATGGCATTCCCTTCTGTGGAGAAGAGAGAAAAAGAGGAATTATTCGCTTTTAACTGAACACACCTTATAACCTCATTTATGGCAGTCGGCACAAGCGGCTTATTGTGCCTTATGCAAAACGATTAGTAATATCTGCTCTTATTATTACCTATATTGTATTTGTTTCTGCATATATTGAAATTAATTTACCAATAAATCGTCCGTTATTCTAATATGAAATAATGTTAAATAACTGTTATTATAATAAGAAACCATGTCGAATAACTGTTTTTTACGAACCAACAATTCCAATAAGATCTACTCTAAAATCCAATACACACTAGTGACATCTATGAGCGAGTAGCTAAAGTAGGAAACTTTTTAAACGTGTGCTGTCGTAGGCAGATGGCAGCATAGGCGCTTGGTCTACGACGCTATCAGAGTGCTACGCCGTAGCACAACGGCTACCACACTGACATATTCTTATGAATAAAAGTCGTATGTATGATTATAATTATAACGCACGGCTTGTAGATATTGATAACTTTCAAAAACAATTGTTTTATGTAAATTGTCGAGCTTTGTAATGTGGCGCGATCCTTCTGACGAAGAGTAAAATCTACATACACATACATACATACCATCAAGTCTTCTTTCACGTCGATCTGTGCAGGAAGAGAAGCATTTTCATTATAAGTTTCTTCTTTTCTCCCAGACTAGCATGGAAGTCAAGGTGCGAATTAACAGCTCTTTAGTGATGCAAAATGCCAGTGTTCAATGTTCATTACCAATCAAGGAGGATATTCTCATTGTTACAAATAGATTACCAATGTTACACTTACCATAGGAACATCGGATGGCCTTTTACCTGATTATTAACAACAATGGAAAATATAATCAAAAGGGAGAAAGTTTGGTGGGCACTGGCTTTCCATCAAGGGTGATTGATCAGCATCGCACCGAGATTGTGACGTCACCCACCAGGATGAGCGCGGATTAGGAGAGCTCGCCGAACGCTGAGCCCGTTTGAAATTAAACGGGGTGTTTTTGTTATGAATCAGGTGAAAATGGCCAGTGTTTATGTAAAAAAATTAAACTAATCAAATGCAAATGAGTAAGTACTTATATCATTGAAACTAACGTGAGATACAAACATTATGTACTAAAAACGGGTCACTCACGTGCTATTTCGTCGGGATTGCCGACTATAGTTTCGGACTCGTCAGGAGCCCATTTTCAAGGCAAGTGCGAAGTAAGTAAGTACTTTTTGGTCGGCGCCGGCTTTCTATCAAGGTTGATTGATCGGCGTCGCACCAAGATTGTGACGTCACCCGCCAGGATGAGCTTGGATTTCAAGCTCGCCGAAGGCTGAGCCCGTTTTAAATTAGAATGGTGTGTTTTTGCTTTTAAAGAGGTAATAAAATAATAAAATATAGGCAGAGTAGAATAGGACCACTCCAAGTCTTCCCGTGGATATCGTAAGAAGCGTCTTAGGAAATACAAGCTAACCAAAGCTCATAAACATCAATGAGACCTCTCTAACCCGTCTGGCCAGATCCTTTGTCTGCTCTGGCCACATATGGCTTCGGTAGTCCAGAGAGGGTCATGCTCCTGCAGTCGAAACTAAAAAGACCTGATAATGAATCATCATCCATCAGGATGATGATATGTCAAAAAATAAAATAGCAAAAAGTTAAGTTTATTCATTATCAAGTCCACTGCTAAACAAAGGCCTCGCCCAAAGATTCCTCGTTCCATGGAAGGACATACACAGGAGGTATACATGGCACGCTTAGCAGGCGGGTTAGCGAGTGAAGTTTGGCTTCTTTGGTTGGTCATTTGGTCATGGAGTAAGTTACTTTGTATTCAGAGACATCGTGTTTATAATCTCTATACATGATACTGAAACGAAATTAACGATTTAAAGATTTTTTTCGTTTTTGTTTATTTTAGAAATTGTAATGTACGCGAACGGATTCGCGGGCACAGCTAGTACTAAACAATCTCCATTTATTTGCTGTATATGCAAAAGTGATGCGAATTTTAGTAATAATTCAAACCAAACACACTTAATTCAAGATAATCCAAGCATACCAACATAAAATAACATAACGGATCACGTCTTAGTCTTACCTAACATTATTGATGGCTAAAGTAACCCCACCCGTCCAAAATACGAAGAGGGGTCAAACATAACGCTTAAGGTAAAATCTAACTCCAATCACATACAAAACTCTTTCAATTTTCAACCCAAACAGGTTACGAACAAGGTTGAAATTGGAAGAACTGGGTTTGCCTTTAAAGTCTAATGGCCTCGAAGGACATTGGGGGGTAAGAGGGTTATCCCCCCAGGTGGTTGAGCCATTTTACCACGTTAGGCTGTGACGGTCGTCTGTAATTTTGGGTCTAATGCGACTATTCCTATTTCACCCCTCCTTGGCTCGCGCAGATAAGGTATGTGGGCAATTGAATATAAGTTTTGATGGGTAGTGTTTTTGGTGTTTGCCGTTTTAGTAAGGGATTTGGGATGATAATTGGTATTATAGGTTGATGAGTTTGAAATTTTACGTTTGATTCAAAAGTTATTTTTATTAAATTAATTAAATTTAAGGTTTTGAGGTTTAGATCCTAGTAAATTATTTTTAAAAGTAAAATGTTGTTTGATTGGTTGTTAAAATTTATTTCGTTAAGAAACAAATATTATTAAATCACAAATTATTAGTTTATCTTATTATCTTATGTTTCTTTGTTTAACCCTTGACCGCGAACGTCGAAAAATCCGACAAGTCTTTTCATAGAAAAAGTATGTCGGATTTATCCGACGTTCGCGGTCAAAGGGTTAAATAAATATATACAGGGACATACAAAATATATATTAATGAGGGAGTGTGACGCCTTGAAACCGATATCCTTGTAGATGATTTTTTACTGGAGACGATGTTGGAAAAATTAATTACACAGAGCTAGCCCCACAGTAAGTTGTGAACTTGTGTCGTATGATACTACCTCAACGATACTATATTTTATAATAGATACTTATATAGATAAACATCAAAAACCCAGGACAATCTGAAAAATATCGTTTACCATCATGACCTGACCAGGGTTTCTTCTTTTAAAGGTTTTTTTCAGGGTTCCTTACCCAAAAGAATAAAACGGAACCCTTTCTCAGTACTCCGATATCCGTCTGTCACAGGGAAGCTTCGATCATATATGCATGAGTGTATCTATTGAACCGTAAACTTTGAATTTTATTCGGAACATATATTTATTGCCACAAACAATAAGTACAAAATAATATTGAAAATTAAGAGGGGCATACAAGAAAGGAGTTTTTTAGCGTGTGGTACTGAACCCTTTGTGTACAATTCTGACTCGAACTTGGCATATTTATCTTATTCTCGAAATAGAAAAGCAAAGCCGTTAAGCTATATCAGCTGCCTTTAGGCAGCTTGAAAAATCTGACACCAGTGTTGGCCACTTACACACACGAAAAACAAACAATAGAAAAGGTTATCGGATGCTAAGGTATTGTTTTTGGATTGGAAATCGTGCTTCGTAGCTGCATTATCTCTCCTTCTTTTTGATGCGCAATTGCTTTTTATGTGCTCACTAGCATTCGCCTGCGGCTTTACTCGCGTTAACGTCGTTCCCTCGGAAACAGTACTTTTTCCGGGATGAAAGGTACCCCGGCTACCTTTCATCCCGGAAAACCTATACTTTTAACTGGTTGGATATAATTTCATCAAAATCGGTTCTATAGTTTACTAGTATAAGACGTTTTTTCATCGAAAGATTATCTTGAATCATATAGGTGTACATACATACTATCACGTCTATTTTTCCCTTGCGGGGTAGACAGAGCCCCGGTTTTTAATACATAAAAGCCACGTTTAGCATGTTGGTAGGCATCTGGTAGAAAACGAAATCAAAATAGTGATGGGTTGCTAGCCGCATCGTACTATCGTACCATATCGCTAGCAAGTAGGTGTAGTACTTTATTTACACAAGCTCAAATACACTTTCGATCAGTGCAACTTTGCCGTAGGCGTGACTTCCGTCATAGACACCTCACTGCACTCTTTAATAAATACTCCGTGCCCACTCTAAACAAAGCTATATAGCTATGGTAACTAGCATAAATAAATTACATTTTGGTTGATAATTTTTTTTAAGTCTCTAACTTACTTTGGGGCTAGCTCAATCTGTACGATTTGTCCGTAGATATTAAAAAAAAATTGTTTGATGTTTTCTTGGGACACAATTATTGGTACCATGGTACCTCTTTAAAAGACGCATATAGTAAGTATAAATTGTTGGGCATCATATTTTTTTATTAGCGTTGCATGTAGTCTTAAATTGCCTAAAAGTATATATAATAATTGTCTAAAAGTAGTAGGTATGTTTTTCTTCTTTGGTAATAAATAATGTAAGAGTAAGTTGAGTAATTTAGCTATTATTAAAAGATGAAAGAATCGGGGTGATCTAAGTTTCTTTTTTAAATAACGCGGTTTCCCAGAAAGAGATCAAATTTTTTGCTTAAAATTTCGCATTTCATCTAAATCTTTAAAGAATTACTCGTGACAGTTATATTTAATAGTATATAACATGTAGCTACTGATATGTCATAGTTGTTAAATAAATACAGACGTTCGTATAGATATATATGTTATGCATGCAATTTACATAGTATGTATCATAAGAAAATTTATATTTTTTAAAGTGGTTCACATAAAGTTTTGAATTCTATGAATGCTTTTATTAGTGCAGAGATGTACTGATGATCTAAATAATATATTATTTCATCCAGCTGAAACCTTATAAAGGCTATTTTGCAACAAATAAATTCCTGCCATAGTTACGTAGCGAGATACACGCAGAGGTGTCACAGGAATATAAATCGCGGCAGAAGTTTGTTCGCTTAATTAATTGCGTTCGGATTACCGCGACTGCGCCCTCTGCCTGTTCTTAGCTCTGTGGAATTAACACTGACAGCATAAAATAGTAAGAGTATAAAAATAAAGCATTTTTTCTATCGATAAGTATAATCATAACTATCCTAACGATATCCTAGCCCATAATTTTCTTGCTATAATTATAAAAGCCCAAGTTTATATGTTTGTTACTCAATCACGGCAAACAGGCTGAACGGAGTTTAACGAAATTTTACACACAGATAGGTTTTACTCACATATACCTAACCTAAACATAAATAACCTGCTCTTTGGGATTTTTTATGGGATGAACGGTAGTCTATGCATTAAGCTTAGACTACCGTTCATCCCAAAAAAAAAATACTATTCCGGTGGAATCGACAATAACACAATAACCCACGAAGCTGCAAGCAGTTAGTACTATTATAAATGCGAATGAAAGTGTTTGTTTGTTGCTTTTTCACTCCTTAACTACTGATATCATCATACAATTTTCTAAACTCGTTATCTGGAGTATAGAGATATATAAGGACAAATATATCTCTATACCCATAGAGAAGGTCATAAAACTATTAAATAATACAAAATAATGAATAACAAAACATATTAACATATTTTTGTATACCTTCAAATATTACTTTGTATACTTTATGGTATAAAGGCTGAGCAATCTGACCGGCATGCCAAGTCTAAATCCAATTGATTATTCATATTTTAGATTCATCAGCGAAAATTTTAACTGGCTTAGTTTTATTGATTTATTTCTTATTTATTTATTTTTTAATTTATAGAAATAAATATACACACAGATTAGCCAGTAGCTGACTTCTTATACATACGTGAGTAACCAGTTGTACGTATTTTAATAATAAATAAATAAATATAAATATATACGTACAAATCACACAGATTGAGTTAGCCCTAAGGTAAGTTCAAGACTTGTGTTATGGCATACTAACTAACGATACCATATTTTATGACAAATACATATATAGATAAACATCCAAGACCCAGGCCATTATACCAGTATAGTTCTATACTGCAATACTCAATTCTCAAAAAGTTTTTTCTAGATACTCACAGTTCATCCAAACTAATAATAAATCGAGAATCAAACCTGTGCTTTTCAACGACGTCGCGGGCAAGAGCTAGTATTACATATAACAATGTCGGTAGTTCAAAAATTTTACCCCTTCCGTGCTGGTCTGGGAGAAAAGAAAACGTAGAATGTGTCAGCTGCTTCTCTTCCCGCGCAGATAGTAAAAACCGAGGGATTGGGCTAAAATCTGCAGAATCATAGTCGATGCGGCTAGCATTTCCATCAATATTTTGATTCCTTTTTCCATCTACACGCCCACATGTTAAATGTGGCCATAAGGTTTTAAAGACCTAGGCTCTGTCTTCCCCGCAAGGGAAAAAGAAGTGATACTATGTTAAAAAGTTTTAGTAGTGACGCAAATATGGATGAGCTCGACTTCCTTACCCTCAATGTTTTATTTATACTGACAGCACTCCACTCAAATATTCTGCCTGCTCACCTATTTTACCAACACGAACGATGCGTTATAGTCCAATTGTGTCTTTCGAAAGTTGAGACAGGGACTAAAATTATAAAATTTAGTAATCCTTACTAATATTATAAATGCGAAAGTGAGTTTGTTTGTTTGTTACGCTTTCACGCCGTAACTACTGAACCGATCATCATGAAATTTTGCATACAAGTTCTCTGGAGTGCGGAGAAGGACATAGGCTACCTTTTATCCCGGGAAAAAGTATTATTCCCGAGGGATCGACGTTGACGCGGGCGGAGCCGCGGTCGAAAGCTAGTTCTCTATAAATCACCAACATGCTAAACATGGCTTTTAGGTCTTAAAGACCTGGGGCTATGTCTACCCCGCAAGGGAAAAAGACGTGATACTATGTATGTATGTATGGTAAATCTCAAAATATTGTAAGTTAATTAATATTTTTATAATAAAATTAGTAAGAAAATTTCGTCTAATATATTTAAAATAATTGAACTTTTTCATAATAAATCCCTGCTTAGTCTTTTATATTACCTAGTAGCTTTCACCCGCGGCTCCGCTCACGTTAATTTTGATCCCACAGGTACAGTACTTATGTCCAGGATGAAAAGTAACCTATGGCTTTGTCCATAAGTCAGGCAACGTGAATGCAAAAAATATAATAATTGAGTCAGAAGTTATGACGTGAAAACATAAAATCAAACTCACTATCACTCCGTGGTCCAGTGGTTAAGGCATTTGCCTGTAGACCTGAGGGTAGTGGGTTCAATTCCAACGGGAAGCATACGTTATTTAGTTGTTTCCAGTTTGGTTAGGACATTGCAGGCTTGAATCACCTGATTGTCTGATAATAAAGACGAATCCGTGCTGCGGAAGGCACATTAAGTCGTTGGTCCCGGCTGCCATCTGGTAGTCGTTAAAGGAACCACGTCAGAGGCCGAGAGGCGGTTCCGAAGAACTCTGACACCAGGGTGTGCATGGTCGGTTGACCGTATCACCTACACGACATGGTGAGCAATTAAAGTTTAAAAGCTTTGCTTCTGTGTTCTCGATGTTTTGTGTTCACAGCACTCCACTCCAATATTCTGTTCACCTATTCCACGAACACTAACTATGCTTAGTTGGTTGTTTAGAAAGGTAAGACAGAGTCTGAAATTACATATAAGTTAGCTATACTTTGATGTTTTCCGTTTTAACAAAATATATAAATATAATTTAACAAAAACACTACAAAGCAATATCAATACTTGAATACTACAGACTAACTAGGTAATATTAAATTCATTTTTTTTAAAGTAATTTAATAAAATATGGAACTGGGTTTGTATAAATAATTTGATTCTAATAAGATACCTGGGGGCGAGCATCTGGGAGGATTGTATGACGTGTTATTTTTTTTTATATGTGTAATGTTAGGTTATTGTAGGATATATTCATGTTACTAACCTTATAAATATAACATACCTATATTATTTCTAATAATAATCTTCTAATAATAAATAATAATCCGCACTGAGTGCGGATCGGGACATCGGACGCGCGTCTCGATTCACTTTCGCCCTGAGGAAGACCTCCAGATGAGGTCGAAACTAGTCGGCCAGTAGCTGACTTCGTACGTGAGTAACACGTCTTCACATATTTTAATAATCTATATCTCACGTTAGTTCTAATCAAAAAAAATCTAATAAGTACTAATATACCTTGATCATACCTAAAATAACAATAAAATTATGAAGAACATTAAAGTTGCAAACAATATAACTCAATCTACACTAATATTATAAAAAGGAAAGATGTGATTGTTTGTTTTCAATTAATAGGCTCTGAAATTACTGTACTGATTTAAAAAAATCTTTTTAGAATTTTATTTTATCCTATTAGAATTCTACAATATCCCTAATAAATAGCTATAGAAAAAATACCTATAATTACCCGTGCGAAACCGGGGCGAGGTGCTAATTGTAAATCATTTAATTATTTTTATTTATTGAAACTTCAAGAAAAAGCACAATTGGCGGACTTAATGCCATAGGGCATTCTCTACCAGTCAACCATAAGACTAATTAGAGAATAAAGTATGACTGGTACGATTAAGTGCAAAATTAAAGAAAATTAATATGATTGCTAAGCTGCAACCTCAACAGTAATCATATAGATATAGCAACATTAAATTTACAGCTTCGGAAAAGAACCGGAAAACAGGGAAAAAGCTGTTGTGGTGGGATTCTGGTGGGATGAGTTGTGGAGCAATCGGAAGTGACGGATTGCTAGCCGCCCGTTTGTCAGCTTTAAAGGTCTGCACCGGAAAACATACACATCAACTTCACACCAATATTAAATATTTATAAAATACTAGCTGCCCCGGCGAACTTCGTTTCGCCATAAGTTAAAAACTATCGTTTTGCCATAAGTTAAAAACTATCCTATCTCTCAAGTTGGATCGAACTGCACATGGTGTGCGAATTTTATTATAATCGGTTAAGTGGTTTAGGAGTCCATTGAGGAGAAACATTGTGACACGAGATTTATATATATTAAGATAGATAGATTTAAAATAAAATATAGATAGATTTAAAATCTCCTATATGACGATTGAATGAAATACCTTTATTTTATTTGACAGCGGATTGCCAGAATGATAACATGAATATGATCAATGTTGGTCGAATATGGGCTATATGTTCTGATGATGAGCAGCAGAAGCATAAGAAGCCGAAAAACTGCTCGATCCAACCCGCCTGCCAACCTAAGTCGTAGGCAAAAGTTAAAACCAGAAGAAATTAAATAAAAATTAAATTGATTTAAAGAAATTTAGTAACTGACATAACTATCTCTCTCTCTCTCAAAAAATTGCGCTGTTCCATAAGTAAGACTATATCTAGTTCAAATAAAAAATATTTTTGGCAATCTTACAATTTTTGAGATATGCGTAAACAAACATACAAATATACACTTATGAAATTTTCCCACATATTTAGGAGCTGATATATTCAAACATCCTAACTAATATTATAAATGCGAAAGTGAGTTTGTTTGTTACGCTTTCACGTTGTAACTACTGAACCGATCATCATGAAATTTTGCATACACGTTATCTGGGGTACGGAGAAGGACATGGGGTACATTTTATTCCGGGAAAAAGTACTTTTCCCGAGGAATCGACATTGACGCGGGCGGAGCCGCGGGCGAAAGCTAGCATTTATATAAAACCGTGCAATTTGACAATATTTCACACATACAGATTGTATTGAGAACCTCTTCTATTTGAAATCGTTACTAAAAGCCTCACGTATCGCTACACCTAGTGTCACAACAAAAACCGAAAATTAAACAAGGTCCTTTGTTGGCGAAAACGCTAAATTGGGGAAATTTCCATCCATTCTCCGACCAGGCGTCATCCGCGCCTAAACCCCGCTTCAATTTCAATAGCGCCCCCTACATACTCCCTACACCCTTTAGGACGCCCCCACCTGTATACCCCTCCCGCTCACTCCCACGCAAAATTAGTATACCAAACAAAGACGGTACTACTTACAGGGTCGGTCCGAAAGTTAGACATATATTATTGTATTATACGACCGTAGGTGGAGGGGTGAAGATTGATGCCACGGGTGGCGGGGTAGTTTTGGCAACCCTATGGATGCCGAGGTAACGAAATTTGGGGCACGCATGTGTGCGTCATATTTGCGTGTACACGCACATGCTCATATTTCACGTGGAGATATTACAGAGAATTAATTTTCAAGTTTTCAATATAGAGGAAAAATTAGGCGTGTGGGATTTGGGTTAAGGCTTCTAGCCAATAGGGGTGTTGAAGATGATGTGCAGTTTTTTGATAGGTGATATTAGAAAACATTTAAGGTATAATGCAATAGCTGTTGCCCGCGACTTCATCCGCGTGGGATTCCATTTTTAACCGACTTCAAAGAGGAGGAGGTTATCATTTGGTTGTATGTTTTTGTTCCGTACCCAAAGGGTAAATACGGGACCCTATTAATATCGCTCCACTGTCTGTCTCTCTCTCGTCTGTCACCAAGTTTTATCTCATGAACCATGATAGTCAGACAGTTGAAATTTTCATGAAATGTATTTCTGTTGCCGCTATAACAACAAATACAAAAATAATAATATAAAATAGTTATTTTTTTTGCTTGCTTTTGCTCGATATTGATAACGAAAGCAGGTAGACGCTTGAAATATTTACAGAATATTTAGTTATAAATTCACTTTAAAAATACATTATTAAATAAAAATAATATTAAAGGGGGGCTCCCATAAAACAGAGATGATTTTTTTGCCGTTTTTATAGATAACGGTACGGAACCCTACGTGTGCAAGTCCGACTCGGGTTTTTTTTTAATGTTTGTTACCTCAGAACTCTATCATTTATAAAACGATTTGAGCGACTAGCTCCGTGGCGCAGCGGTCAACACGCCTGCCTGCGACTCGGAGTGACCGGGCTCGATCCCCGGCCAGGTCAAGATGGAAAATGATCTTTTTCAGATTGGCCTGGGTCTTGGATGTTTATCTATATATGTATTTGTTATAAAATATATTATCGTTGAGTTAGTATCCCATAACAGAAGTCTTGATCTTACTTTGGGGCTAGCTCAATCTGTGTGATTTGTCCGTATATATTTATTTATTTATTTTTAGAATTCTTTTTTGTTTTAATATGTATGCTGTAAAGTTGGTAATTAAAAATTCCATCACGATCGGTTCAGTAGTTTGATTGTAGTCGGTGTTTTTTATATGAAAGATTATTAGCAATTTAATCATTATGTTTGATTTTCACAGTGTGCGGTTGTTTAATAACCAAGCAAAGAAACGGTTTAAAACATATGGTTTTTTGTTTTAAAAAATAAGGTTGGGAGTAAAAAAGGATACGCAGACAACAGTTAAAACTGTATTTAAATCCAATCAGTATTTTTGGAGATAATGAAGGACACACATATCAAAGCAACAGCAACACATCTTAAATTGTTCAGCCTATAAAATTACGTTATTTATAGTAACCTCCATGGTTTGATTGACATTGAATAAGAAACATTATTTTGTCAGTTTACGTAACTGCTCCATAGCGAAATGGGTAAGGCCGCTTTCTGCCACCTGAAAAGCCCAGGTTCGATTCTCGATTTATTAATTGGCTTGAAGATTCGGATATGTAAACGTTTTATTTGTCTGCACTAATATTATCTAGAGAGGAAAGATTTGATTGTTTGTTTGTTTGCATTGAATAGGCTCCGAAACTACATGTTAGCAAAATCGAAAACTTATGAAATAGTTTTTCGATTTTGCTAACATGTTTTATAAAAGACTAGCTTTCGCTCCCGGCTCCGCCCGCGTTAATGACGATCCCTCGGGAATAGTACTTTTTCCCGGGATAAAAGGTAGCCTATGTCCTTCTCCGTACTCCAGAGAACTTGTATGCACAATTTAATGATGACCGGTTTAGTAGTTACGGCGTGAAAGCGTAACAAACAAAAAAACAAACAAACAAACTCACTTTCGCATTTATAATATTAGTAAGGAAGAAAAAGAAAGAAGAAGATGATACAAAGAAGATAAAGAGAAGGTCTTTTGGAAACGGTAATCCGTTTCCGAAAGACCTTTGCTGAGAAGAATACGCGGAAAGGAACTGAGGCCAGTCTTGTGCCGAGTTGTGCCTACTACGTTATTAAAATATACAGTTCACGTATGCCAGCAACATTCATTCATAATCTGTAAAAAGAGTTCAAAGTTGGAAACTGTGTCAACAAAAAGTTTTCCAAGTTAAACAATTATCACCAGCCAGCTACATTTCAATAGATTTCCTTTTCTAAAAATTAAACGTCAATTCTCGGTACTTTTTTCAATATTTATAGAACTCAAAATATAAAAAAATTAGGCAACCTCTGACACTAACATCTCTCTATTTTGTAAACGGCTGGACAAATTTTGATAAAATTTAAAACCGCATCTAAATCCACCCGTTTAAGAGCTACCGTGCCACAGATATACACATACAGACTCACATGCCGGTCAAACTTATAACACCACTCTTTTTGCGTTAATACCAATAGGGAAACATTACTTATGGTTACTACAGCGAGAAGTTCTTCTGGAAAAAAAAATGAGAAATAAAAAAAAGAAAGTCCAAATCAGCCAGTAACATTCCAATAACTTTTTAAAAACAAAAAGAGGTCTTCCCTTAAATCATAATTCTAAAGAATAAAAAGAATAAGGATTCAAAGCTGGAAACTGTGCTAATGAGAAGATTTCCAGATTTAAAAAACAAAGTTCTCTCCAGCCAGCAACATTCCAATACTTACTCTAAAAAAATAAAATGTCAGTTCTCGCGACCTTTAAATCATCTGTAGAACAAAAAGATCAGGAGTTCAAAGTCGGGAAACTCCATTGTGCTAATTACGCGGTAGACGGCGTGCTTTCGCTTTCGTCGCCCGTTTTAATTATTTTTTTTAGCGTCTCGGCGTCTGGCGGGGCGCCGGGAAAAATTGACGATGGAATAGAGATGATACTGCCTTGTCCTCGATTTTAAAATTTCAATTTATGTTATCATTATATTTTTAATTTTGTTATGATACTTCTTTTCCCTTTCATTGCTCAGTTGTATTTAAGTTATAATCCACAGACTATTATTTCAGAGCAATTACATAACATTCAAATAAAGAATTATTTTTATTAAACACATATAGATCCAAGATATTCGTAACTCCATTGGTTTTAATATTAAGAAACTTTTTATTTTATTTTACTTAGTACTTCAATACCAAGTGACTGATAGATGCTTGTGTAGTAAAGATACTGTTTTATACCATAATTTTGTTGTTGTAGGTACTTAGTTCCAAATGAATATCTGAACAATAATTTATACAAACTTTGTTTATTTTCCTGTTCTTCAACCCAAACTCTTTAAATTTCCAGGTTTTTTGATTTCGTCAAGGCCACTTATGATTTTGATTATGTCAAAAAAAAATGATGAATTATAAATTGACTAGCTTTCGCCCGCGGCTCCGCCCGCGTCAAAGTCGATCCCTCGGGAATAGTAATTTTTCCCGGAATAAAAGGTAGCCTATGTCCTTCTCCGTACTCCAAAGAACTTACATGCAAAATTTCATCATTATTAGTTCAGTAGTTACGGCGTGAAAGCGTAACAAACAAACAAACAAATAAACAAACAAACTCACTTTCGCATTTATAATATTAGTAAGGATAAGGATGTATAAATACACTAATTTCACATAGGTAAGTAGTGTTTAAGACATCGTGAAAATTGAAGATAAAATTATATCAAATATCTTTTTCAAAATGCACGTGATAAAAAAAAATTATATTTGATGTGGAAAACAAATTAACTTGAATTCGCGAGCAGCGCCACACGAATCTTTCGCCGCTGTTAGCGAAGTTGGCGCTCCACTCAATCTTTGATACTTTCGTCTTGCATTTTTTTAGCTCTCCTTATTAATGAAAAGTAGGTTACTAACTTGCTTGAAGAAAGTTACGGCCACGTTGCCGTAGGTCGATGAACTTGCCAGCTGTCTTTTGTTTTTGTTGACAATGAGTTCCCGCGCCAATTTTTGAATATGGAATGCTGATTATTTATGGCTCGTCAAGCATAGAGTTTACTTTCGGGCTGTTCAATGACAGTATCCGTTAAAAATTCAAAAATTCAAACGTTGTCTTTCCAATATTAGAAATCTTATTAAAAAAAAAACAGTTTTAAAATAATTTAAATATTTTTATTACTTGTCTTTTCGTTGTTGCTGCTGAGATACATTATATTATTATATTTTCTATATTGTGTTTGGCCAATCATAGCCTTGTCGATGGCCTGCAATTATTTTTTCATTTGTACAAGAGATCTCGAGCTCCAACGGGCTTCGAAAGGCACGTTAAGCCCTTGGTCCCGGCTGTCATTACTGTTGGCAGTCGTTAAGCTATGTCAGCTACCTTTGGGCAGCTTGAAAAATCGTACACCAGTGTTGGCCACTTACACACACGAAACAACAAACAATAAAAGAAGATAGTGAAGGAGAAAGAAACAATTTTAACTTTATTTATTTCTGCTAATAAAAATTTCGTGCAATTTAATATAAACAATTAAAACGTCATGTTCTAATAAAAACGACACTTATCAACAGTATCTCATACAAACCAAAATAATAAAAACCAGAGCGTGACAGCAGCAGCAACATCATTAATTATCTATTATAAAATAATCCTTTTATACGTCAAAACCCATTGAGAGACCATCAGACCAGCGGATTACCTGGTCTGGGACCATAAAAAACACCAAACAAACAGTAGGACAATAGGACCCTCGAAGCAAGGTGGGTGATGGTTTTTTGTCTATGGACTGTGGGAATCGAGAGATACGTGATAGTTGGTGAGTTTTATCTGGAGAGCTTTTATGACTTCCATAGTTTGAATTTTAAATTATTATTATTTTTTAATTGTATATAATGGAAATGACGAAGAAATATAATATACAGGGTGTCTGCAGCAATTTATATTTTAATAATTAAATTAAACAAGTACTATTTGAGACATATCGTTTCTTATTAAATATTAAACGGCATAATTGTAATGCGGATTTAATTTTTTGAAGATTATCTCATCTAAATGTCTTCCATCAAGTTGCACACACTGTTCAACAAGCCTAGTGTTCCGCGCCACACGATGCAGTAAAATTTTCGACGAATGTTTTTTATTCAAGTTCACAAGAGTTCGGGGATTGTTAAAGCAAATTTTCTCTTAAATTATCTCTTCTCCATAAAAAAAAATAATTGGGGTTAAGTGGACATCGGTGACCATGGGATTTCCCGAAAGCGATCGATCAGTTTTCAGTTCAAAATGATCGATGGACAATTACGTATGAATCGTTGTCGTTCCTCTTGAAAAATACCTCGATGGCGAACGCGCGATGCTGACTTGACTACTGCAATATCGTGATTAATAAACCCGCATGATTACTGATTCTAATGATACCACCGTCCTCCACACCGTTTATTACTGTTTGAAATAATCGTATTTAAAAATATAAATTTGCCACCAAACACCCTGTATAAAACAAAGTCGGATTTGTAGAAGGGGTGAACCGATTTTTATTATCACTCTGTTGGCTTTATCATCAAAATAACTATTTTAAATATTTAATAGCGAAACGAAGTGCATCGGGACAGGTATAGTAATTTTATAAACTAGAAAAATGATTATTGAAAAAAACTTTTCTTGATGGCTGCCGCATGTTTAACAAAGTAAGAAAATGCATATATCCAAAATTATGCATCCTACTAATATTATTAATGCAAAAGTGATTTTTTCTACTGCAACAAAGTTTACAAATAAAATTACAATAATCATTCATAATTATACTAAAATAATACAAATTAACTTACGATGATGATGTGGTCCTGTGGTCCCTTGTCAGGGACATAGGGCTCGCAGAAGAATTCTCCACTTCTCACGGTCCTGGGCTGTGACTCTTAACTCGTTCCAGTTGAGTCCAGTTGTAGCGACCTTCTTCTCGACTGAACGCCTCCAAGTTTTACGAGGGCAACCTGGTCTTCTCTTACCCTGGGCATTCCATAGGAGACCTTGTTTGGGCCGGTGGTTATCAGGCAAATTAACTTATTATAATAATAATAATTGAAACTACTTAAAAATCACATTATTGAATTATTAAATTAAAAGTGTTTATGTATTACAAAAGAATGCAGAAGTTTGTATGTTTAGCTGTTTGTTACTCAATCACAATAATTAGCGTCTCATCTTTTGCCTTATGGGCCGAAAGCTACGTTGCCAGAAAGGCCTATCCTGGGTGCCAGTCACCCGGGACCGCCGGGCGGTCACCAGTATCGGAGCTAATCCTACTACGCACTCTATTCCGTTGGCGAGTGCGACCGGTTTGAGTCAGAGACACTAAATGTGTCTCATTGTCCATTCCTATTCCGGCTTTTGACAATATTTAGTTTGAACAGGTGATGTATGGAAATTCGGAGGTTAATAATACGGTTCCTTTGCCACCATTTGGGTTCTGAACCCTAAAAATATTATTGAAGCAACTTTTTTATTCCGTCCATAGCTAACGGCTATTCCGTTAACCCTCAAACGGCGCCCCAAATTGCGACCAAGGAAGTACTCACACCCGCCTCGGGCCAAAATCTTCCTGAGAACATATGCATAGCAATCATCTCCGAATTCTCAACAAACGCGCTCGAATTACCCTTGCCCTTAAAACCCTTTGGGTCACCCTTCGCTACCTGAGGGTGACATTTTTTATTCACACTTCCGTCAAAAACGCATATGCAAAAAGGACTGTTATTTTCTTTGATACGGAAATAATAATTATATGCATAATAGAACGGATTAAGGGTTACTAGGTGTGTGCTAGTGACGTTTTTTCTGTTCCTGTCACCTTGACGGTGTCAGATGTTTTTTTTTATTGTATTTTTTTTAATAATATGCATTGGATCGCAAGCTGTACAGCCGATATTTTATTAATTGATAATCTGGATTTGTACTCATTGAAGCAATGTTCGATAGGGTTATATCGAATGATTGTATAGATTCTTTGTGATATGCAAATTACTGTGCGCATTTATGCACGATGAAAAGATACACGGAACCCGGGATATTGTTAAAGTATATTTTTTGCATAATAACGGAACAGCTGCCGATAAATATTAATAGTGTGCGTACATACATATTTACATATTATCACGTTTTCATCCCTTATTGCGTAGACAGCCATAAGACCCACAGGTAGCGTTGCCATCTGTCCGGATAAAGCCGGACAGTGTAGGCTTATTGACTTCTTGTCCGGCTAAATTTAACTGCGTCCGGCCCGTCCGGCTTTTTATACTATCCTGTAAATTCAATCTCTTCAGTCAGTGGCGATGAGCGAGCGAGACGAGATTTACTGACTTTTGACGAATACATACAGTCAACATAAAACATATTTAAAATATGTTTTATTCGATATTATTGATAGAAATCCTTAATTTTTCTTAATATCCGGCTTTGGGACCCAAAAGTCTACCTTTTTTGACGGATAAGTCCGGCTATTTGATTTTTAAAGATGGCAGCACTACAGTAATGGGTTGCTAGCCGCTTATTAAAATGATACCTTAAAATTTCGCCCGTTCCCTCAGCCGGTTTCTTCACAATTTTTCCGTAGGACCACTACTAGCCTCTCGATAAAAGAAGTAAGTCCTTGGCACCATTTCTATAGCTACAGTTTCTAACTTAGGAAAAAAAACATCAGTCTTATCACTAATGTTTTAGTGATCATTATATGTCTCTTATAACAGCAGCACTAACGAAATAAATTAAATATTCTAACAGCGCTTACTTCAAAACATAACACATGCAAAATTCTGGCAGTTAACCCTCTAGCGCCGTAGGTGTGACTCTGGCGTGTTTTATAAAATACTTCAGCGACCTCTCATGCCGCGAAGGCGCTAGCACAATGCAACCCTGCCGCCGCGCGGCGTGGAACCTCTTGACTCCAATCAAATAATTACTGCCCCACGGTCGAATACACCCCCAGCAAGAGATATTCAAAATGGCCGGCCTGCACTTCGCTTAATTTATGCGCGTGATAAAATCTCCCAGCGATTTTGAGTGCAAGGCATTGTACATGTTGGATATTTACTTTAGTTGGGTGGCACCTAAACGATCCCACACAGTTTTATTACCTTTATCTTAAGTCTACCTAGTCATCATCATCATCATCATCAGGTCTTTTTAGTCGCCGCTGCAGGAGCATGAGCCTCTCTGTACTACCGCAGCCATACTTGGCCAGCGAAGACAGATGGATGGTTGGAGAGGTCTCATTGATGTTTATGAGCTTTGTTTAGCTTGTATTTCCTAAGTCGCCTCATACGACATCCATGGGAAGACTTGGAATGGTCCTATTCTACTCTGCCGGAAATCACACGGCTTAGTCTACCTACTATCTAGCTGTATCTTTTTTTTCTAAAGATTCAAAGATTTATTCAGAAAATAGGCCTCTAAATCATTTTATGTACGAAATTTCATCGGAACGCATTTCATAAAGCATAAGAGCACGGCTGATTAGGGATTTCGAGCTCCCCCGTGCTTCGGAAGGCACGTCAAGCCGTTGGTCCAGGCTGCCATCATTGATGGCAGTCGTTAAGCTATGTCAAGTGCCTTAAGAAAGCTTATAAAATATATGACCAGTGTTGGCCACTTACGCACATGAAAAATAAACAAACATTAGCGATCCCACGCACAAACAATATCACAATTCTTCTTATGAAAAATTTAACTGAACATTTTTCTAAGCTCTTATTTAAAAAAATATACAATTAAATTTTGTAATGTAAAATTTTTAAACAAATTTTCATTTTATTGGTTATATTTGACAGGTATCAATTAGTTGTTTTAAATCGTATTTGTTTATCAACATCACCTCGTAATCCTTTCATTTTATAACGGCCAAAACTGCTTTACTGGCTTTAGAGTATTATTAGTTGTAACACCATCACATTCTAAAAAACATTACACCCTTGACACACCGCATATCCCGAATAACAATAGGATGCAGATTTTAAATCTCCAAAGATAAATAATACATTTTGATTTATAATGGACGTAAAAAAATACTCTTCTATCGAGAATGCATAAATAGACCCTATTCAGGAAGTGCAAAATATGGGTGTAACATTTTTTTATCTGTTGAATACGCATCGAACGGATTAACTTTCTAGGGTCGTTTTTTTTTATAGTTCCACATTCAAAATAGTTCGAAAATATTTTACGGGTGCATTCAATAGTGATTTGATTTATTCCAATGACATGCAGATGCGTGCTCGTTATACTTGTGTTTTCCCATTGATCGTTCCGCGTGATTGGTCATGTCGATTGGCAGTTAGCCATTGACGTTTGCGTTGAGGGTGAGCCGATTCGATTTTTGAATTTGTGACCCGCATAGTTTCTTTTTGTTTAATTTAAATGTCGAAGTGTCAGTTTCATTCATACATGATTTGTTAGAAAGCAAACAAAAGTGTAATCAGCATTCATTTTACTCTTCACCAAAATACCAAACCAAAAAAGTTGAATCAAATTTAAAATTTTATAATTGAAAACAATATGTAACGTTTTTAGCATATTTGGAAGTTGTATATTTTTAAAATTGACCTATTGATAAGTACAACTGTTGTAATAAATTGTAGAATCGCTAGCCACCATAATACTGCAAAAGACTGCAACCACAAATTATTTCACACTATATCTTATTTTTTTGAATTTATAACATGTTTTCATAAATTTATTTAATAAAAAAAATATTCGTTTTATTTTACATTTACAAAATAAACAATTAAAAAATTATAATTATTTAAATTAAGATGATTACAAATTCAACCTTTACCCCAGGTAACAATACCCGTATTACCTGCCATGCGGAAGCCCGAAAATTGCAAATCGGTCGGATCGACCATCTGCATAATGAAAAGAGGCGCCGAGATACCGCACCGGAAGGGTTACTATTGTGTGTGCGACTCTTAATGAGCGAGTGCAAAAAATGTTGCGTATCGCGACATACGATCTGAATTGCGGGTTCTCAAACTTTATTTTTCTTTTATTTCTACGTACTATTTGTGGTGTTAGAAATTTAAGTCGCTAGATTGCCTTTAGATGATCTAGCTATAATAAACTGTAAGGTACGGTTTTAAAAACCATTAATAAAAAATACTTAAACATATCTATTGTTTGTATTGTGCCAAAAGCAGTACAAATAAGATGCACTTCTTTTTCTCAACAACAATAGTATTCGTGTAAAACAAATGTTAGAGGTAGTTTTGCCAATTTATTTACTTTTAACACAATCAATGCAAATCAGTTTCATTACAAAAATTAAAATATAATCAAGCTCTGAATTGTCCCTTTTTTAATTGGTATGTAATTAATAAAAGCTACTGTTCTGTACTTCTTGTCCGTCGAAAACATGTTAAAACTTAAACTGTGTTTATTTGTCCGTGGGTATATATTTATAAACTATAATACACTAAATTTTTTAGCACAAGCATAAACGGAAGTTTTTATAATTTAACTTATGGTCTTCAAAAAAATCTGTAGTGTTGAGAACCACTGCCCATTGCCGCTACCTACTGATCTAATTTCCATGCGTAAGCGCGAGGTATGAAGGGTTAACTTTTATTCACAGTTTCAATGGTGCATTTATTACCGCGTGAAGCAAGATTAGTGTGTTTCTGATGTTTGCTCGGATAGTAGCTCTGACAGTGACGGGTGTATCAAGGAAGTGTTTCGTGGAAAGTTTTAGAACCAGGTGATAAAAGTAGTGAATACACCTGTTTCGAACAATTTTTGTATCATCTCAAGAAGTCGAGAAAGAATGTGTATTAAGAAAAGGATAGTGTTATACACAGACAACAACAGGTTATTTCGTAAACGTAATAGCGAATGGCATCTTAAGTATGTAGGTATAACCTACGGGTAAATCAACTGTTTGGAAAATAACTTTATGCTTAAATAGAGTTTTATACCCAATCTACGTAAAGTTAATGACGCATGACATCAAGTACGAATGCACCCAAAATGTGATGCATTTTGGGTGCAAAATACTCAGAAGGAGTATATGTCACCTTTGGGTCAGTCAGGAAAATGTAAACAAAGATGACCGGCGCACGCGCAGCCGCACAGAAGCAACCGCAACGGGTTTCACTAATACTTGACAGCAGCCTCAAGAAGACTTTCAATACATTGTAGCTTTTAATACAAACGCAGAAAACGAGAAAGGAAAAAGGAAATACCTGAAGAAGAGGAATTTACACATGGAACGAATTAGAAGCAACCATTTACTTCAAGTTTTTTATTTTTTTCTGGTATCAAATGCAAAATGGATTAGGTAAGCCTATAAATTAAATTTCAAAAACGTCCTTTTTCATCTTTTCTAGTTTGAAAAACTTCCTTTTAAAAGTTTTTTACACGACTGCCAAAAATGGAGTATATTGTTTTTAGAGTTTACGTATGGATGTAAGAATGTATGTTTGTGAGTTTTCTATTTCACTAGAACTTCTAAATTATTCAATAGATTTGGACGTATCGTTAGAATCCGTAGGTCCAGGGTGACTGAGGCTGTATATTTTTGGCACAGCAATTAGTACTCTTATTAAATTATGAAATAAAATATGGTAAAACAATTCCACAACGTGCACCAAAACCAGTGTCCTCAGGTCTATGTACGACCTAAGCTCTGCTAATTGAGCTACCGCATAATAGTAAATATAGATTTATACATTTTTATAAAAAAAGTAATTATTTCGTATGAAATTGAAATCACCAAAACAAACCTAGCGTGTCGCTTTCTCGAAACTGGCTACCAAAGCATTTCTTGGACCTAAAAGACCCAGCACTTAAAATATTTGTGCCAGCCCGCCAAGCTCATAAAAAAAATGCACACAGAGACTGTTTTGAGCAAGAAATAATGGAATGGATTGCCTTTTATATTTCCCACACTAGTGAATAATCCAAGTGTTACACACTTTCTATTAGTATCTAAGTAATTTTGTTATTAAATTATAAGGAAACTTTTAGTTAAGCCACTGTATATCCTCATAGCTTAATGAAACCCAGCCATAGAGCCCACAGATTTGTATAAACTGTCAAACTGGCATCGAGTTTGAGACTTTATTCACTTTGGTCCAGCTAGCCATGGTTTTCCCGAGTGATTACAATACGGGGCTCTTTAAAAAGGGCGTGAAAAGATTTCTTCAGGGTCGGCAACGCGTGAGTGGCACCTCTGATGTTGCAGGCGTCCATAGGCTACGGTAACCGCTATCCATCATCATTATCAGATCTTTTTAGTCTCCACGGCAGG
Source organism: Elegia similella (assembly GCA_947532085.1). Classification (NCBI taxonomy): domain Eukaryota; kingdom Metazoa; phylum Arthropoda; class Insecta; order Lepidoptera; family Pyralidae; genus Elegia; species Elegia similella. The sequence goes on from OX383940.1 coordinate 3,395,178, forward strand.
AACATGACCCTTTATGTACTACCGGAGCCATACTTGGCCAGAGCAGACAGAGGATTTGGCCTACACTCTCCTCACTGGCCAGACGGGTTGGAGAGGTCTCATTGATGTTTATGAGCTTTGTTTAGCTTGTATTTCCTAAGTCGCCTCTTACTCTCCATGGGAAGACTAGGAGTGGTCCTATTTTACTCTGCCGGAAACCACACGGCAAGTGGGCCGTATGCCTGTTTGCCCAGTAAGTGGTATAAAACCTTGAGCATGTGACATGCTCGGTTGCCATACTAATCAAGCCTCAAACTTATCTAGTTTAATGTTTATCTGTGATAGGGCCATTCCCTCGTGAGTAGTTTGATAGTAGGTACCCAGCCGTATCGCCAGATTTCCCGCCATAAACCGCTGGCATAACATTTAATATACCCTGACGCGTCCTTTGCCCATAAAACTCATACACAGGGTATGAGGACGTAAAAATACTAAATATTTAGAACTTTTCAGAGATTGTTGCATCTTTCAAGATCTAAGTATATTTATATTTGTTGTTTGTTTTTGGGGTGAGTAAACAAGTAATACTGGTGTCAGATATTTCAAATGGCTCACAGGCATCTGTGCCATCGATGATTGATGACAGCCAGGACCAAAGGCTTAACGTGCCCTCCGAAGAAACTTAAATATTAAATTATACATATAAACCTTCCCCTTGAATCTATTATATTTTATATTATAATCTCATCATCATCATCAGGTCCTTTTTAGTCTCCACAACAGGACCACGACCCTCTCTGTACTACTAGAGCCGTACTTGGCCAGAGCAGCCAGAGGACTTGGCCTACACTCTCCACGCTGGCCAGACGGGTTGGAGAGGTCTCTTAGATGTTTATAAGCTTTGTTTAGCTTGTATTTCCTAAGTCGCCTTCTACGACATCCACGGGAGACTCGGAATGGTCCTATTCTACTCTGCCGGATACCACACGGCTAGTATATTATAATCTATTGCTAAAAACGGCATTTATTTTAAAAGATGAAAGCGATCAGTCAGCGGAAGCAACTTCATTTTTTAATATGTAAAGATCAAAGCTGCTAGAGAAAACTGACGTTATATAAATATGCTACTGTACTGTACCACCAACTGTATCCGTGTACCGTATGCTTAACCCCTATAATCGCTGCATTACATTTAATATAGGGTATATAATATAATATGTCCTTAACGTGAGCAGCCGTAAAACTCATACGACAACATCACATACGCTCGTGTGAAGGCATAAAATACTAAATATTTAGAACCTTCCAAGGCAAGTCGTCAAACAGATAAAGAATAAAATTATGCTGGCTCGACACCTGATGGCGACCTCTGAAATGTAATGTTTTATTTTATACTAGCTTTTGCCCGCGACTTCGTCTGCTTAGAAGTCAAAAATTGGACCAAGGAATCACGTTGTCCCATACAAACTTTGCCCCTTTTTTCACCCCTTTAGGAGTAGAATTTCGCAAAATTCTTTCTTATCGGATGCTTACGTCATACGAAGAACTCACCCTCCAAGTTTCAAGTCTCTGCGGTTTAGGTTGTGTGTTGATCAATCAGTCATTCAGGAGCATTTAATGTATAGATATGTAGAATGTATAAAATGTATTTCTGTTGCTACCAAATCGCAATATACATTTATCTAGTTAAATAGAGGACACACTTATGACTTATATAATTTTAAAACGGATTTAATTCGTCATTCCAAATAAATAAAACTATAAAATAATAAAAAATAATAAAACGATAAAAAGAAAACAAAAATAAGTAATATAGTGGTCACGGAAAATTACCTCTACATTCCACAGGTAAAAAAAAATGGAAATACAATTAAAAAAAGAAATAAGATATGGGGAAAAAGTCGTAGTCGTATAGACCTAAAGAAACAGATTCAAATAAGTACCCTTCATCGCATCATAATTCTTATCTATATATCTATAAAAAGAAGTTCTTGAGTACTGTTGATAATCCAATTTCAAATTTGATGTTCTAAATTTAAAATCCATAACAAACCAAGTTGCCAGGAAGAATAAGCCCACAGAATATGTAACGGCTACACGGTAAGACGCGGCCGAAATATCTAACATAGTTTCCTTGGTTTCGCCCTCTCAATCGATCGTTGCCTGATGGATTACTCTATAACTCCACGTAACAGGAGAACGGGAACGTAAAATAATATCCTCTGTTCAGTATTTCGTTCTTAAAAGTATATAATATTATTATATGAACAAATGTTAAAAGGGACCAAATACTAGCATAAGTCGTAAGGTTATTGTCAAAGAGATTTAATGTTAATATATATTGGATCTCTTTGGTTGTTATTTTCTTGTCTTGTATTTTATTTTTAAGCGATGTAAAAAATAAGGAAAGTTTATCAATTAAGTGGTTTTGGTTGGTTTATTATTTGGTTCGTCATTACAAAGGCATGTCATTACAAATGTATTAACCCATTCGGAAAATATGGTTTTTATACGTCAAAATGGTTCATTAGTTTGGTAGAAGCCCGTGTTTATACTATTATTCATTAATTTGTAGGTATTTCGGTACTAATACTTGTTTAACAAATATTTTTAAGAAATCCATTTATTCTCAGTAGGCGCTTTTAGCTTAAAGACCCATTCGCAAAAGCACATAAATCGGAAATCCAAGAAGCCGAATCCACACAACCCCCACATATAAAACGGGAGTCCATCAGTGATTCGTGACGGGCCTTAAATAAACATCTTACGGCGTCCCCCGGGTAGTAATGTTTCCTTTTTATTCCATCAGGCGGCATGACGGCGTAATCCATCAGTCCGCGATCGATTCAGGAGGGACCAAACTATGTCTATGGTTAGCTTATTGGATATTTGGGGCGCGTTGCTAGACGTTTGAATTTAGAATATTATAGAGACTGAAAGACATTTGATTTTACATTTAAATTTGGAATGAGGTTAACGATTTTGTTTTATTTAGGTATCAGTTTAGATGAATTTGTGATGTGATTTCTTACATTATGATATTATGAACTTTTGTCTATGGTTAGGTTAGTAGTAAATTATATTTAAGATGCGTACATAGATACATGTTTTCTACAACTGCATAAAAAGTGTTGCTGTTGGTACTTTAGAATCTGAAATAATACACTAGTCTAGTAGTAGTAATACTAGTATTTTTTTAACCATGTATTACATATTTTGTTTAGAGAATTATAATTACCATATATGTTTTGCTCAAATATTTCTACACTTGTCAATAGAGTCGTATTCAAAACGACTCGACTCAATTTATCCCAAAATAAACCCAAAACAGTAAATCGCCAAACCCTCTGGCATCCAATGTCCACCTATATACCAACCCTAACCCTGCAGTACATAGCGCGGGGGTGTCGCCCCTGTAGATACGGGGTGATTTACTGAGGGTCTCGGAGACCCTTATCGGAGTCGTTATGACCATGTGAGGGTGGATACCACCACCGGGGGGTTCCTCCCGGCACTTTGACGGGACATAATATGTTATTATTTTCAGAGTGGCGTGTGATGTTTTCTTTCGATTTTCTTTCGTGTAATGTATTGTGTTAAATGTCGCCGCCTTTGTCGCGATGGCTTGATGTTTGCGAACAAATGCATGACGAATTGGGTACTGTTGATCGTTTGTTGTAAGTAATGCTTTGATGGAGCGACAATTTTGCTAGAAATAACATACTGAATGAATATTTCTACCTATTAAGAATTAAAGTTGTATATAACAGGTTATTTACGAATGATAAAGAGTATTCCTTTGTTATTCGTTGTTTTACCTCGTGAGAGATAGATGCGTCACACGCCGAACGCTCAGGCCAATCGTGCCTGTCTATCGCTTGCACCGCGGACACGCAACGTGACACTTTTTGGTGCGTGTACGTTATCACGTCATAAGTCTTTATAACTTTTCGGTAATACTATTCTCAAACTTTCTAGTGAAAGTTACACGTGAGAACTCTACCTCCATTATCTTTCCTGACCTTAAGCTATAAGAAAATTACTTACAATGGAAATACCAAAACAACGTGACAAAGATACGAAACAATAAAACTGCAAACAAAATATTTAATAAATCACAAAATAAGGAATGCCCGACATGTTTCGCAAACCATTGGTCCTGCAATAAAATTATATACGCCTACCAAATAAAACGTCCCCTCCGGCGACGGCGTTCTGCATGCAAAATTTAATTTTACAATCCCGTTTCAATATAGGTAATATTCGAAATTTATGTTCCATGTTTGAATTTGAATGTCCCTCGCGCCATAAATTGCCGGCGCCCACCTCTAACGTCAATGTAGTTTTGTGTTCCAAATGTTTTTGATGGCTGGAAATTTGATTTCGATAACGAATATTATTTAGTCGAAGATTCTCGGTCGATACGAGTACATAGGTACTTTGTACACAGATTAAATAGCTTTGTAATAAGTTTAGGTAGCTTAATAGATAAAACGTGTTTGATGATTATTATAAAATTTAATCAATTAAAATCACATAAATTTACGTAGAGACTTTACTTAGATTACTTTATATAACTAGCTTTTGCCCGCGACTCCGCCCGCGTTAGTGTCGATCTCTCGGGAACAGAGAATTTTCTGAAATGAAAGGTACCCTATGTCTTACCCGGGGCCTCACTTACAACTACCTTCATATCAAATTTCATCCAAATTGATTCTTTGGTTAAAGCGTGAAAAGGAGACAGACATAGTTACCTTCGCATTTATAATAATTGGTAGGTAACACAAACATTATTTTAACAAATTTTATGTAATAAATAATTCATGAACAAATAATATAGATACTTTCTACGTATGCACGAAAATAAACGAAAGCACACTTTTAAATAAATTTATTCAACATAAAATTTAAATACAGTATTAAAATAACATCTACAAAGCCACAAGAAAAAGCAATTACGTACTTATTTAGCCCTAAACAGTTTGTACCGAATTAAAAACGCATAACGCCACAATTAATACAATTATGGCGGGGGCGGAAAAGCTACAACGTAAAAGGCAGAAGCAGAATAAACACAGAGTAGAAACATAAAGAGATTCAACTTTTTAGTAGTCCGTGCTTCAGTTCTACGGCTTAATAATAATAAGCTTATTCAAAAAAAGTATTTTGAATGCCAAGCTGTTATTATGATTCGTCAGTTCGGCTGTCAAGTTCTTTCCCCAAGAATGTATGGAGATGGTGACATATCAAATTGAAATTAACCCCAAATTGGAGCTGTAAAAAGTTAGAGTTCAAGTCTGGAAGATGCGGACATTTCTTTCGCATACAAAAATCGAAAATGATCTTTTTCAGATAGGCCTGGGTCTTGGATGTTTATCTATATAGGTATGTATTTGTTATAAAATAGTATCGTTGAGTTAGTATCCCATAACACAAGTCTTGAACTTACTTTGGGGCTAGCTCAATCTGTGTGATTTGTCCGTATATATTTATTTATTTTTTACTTTGACAGCTCCGTGGCGCAGTGGTTAACACGCCAGCCTGTGACACGGGGTGCCCGGGTTCGATCCCCGGCCAGGTCAAGATGGAAAATGATCTTTTTCAGATTGGCCTGGGTCTTGGATGTTTATCTATACATGTTTTTGTTATAAAATATAGTATCGTTAAGTTAGTATCCCATAACACAAGTCTCGAACTAACCTTGGGGCTAGCTCAATCTGTGTGATTTGTCCGTATATATTTATTTATTTATTTATATAAGTTTGCTTAGTTAAATTACAAAAGTACGAACAAAATGAGAGATAAGAATATGGCAATCGTAAGAAAAGAAAATGCAACATACACTCTGTATATTTCTACTCCATGTTTGCAGTAACACAGTTTCAGTGAATTTTTCTCCCCCAGCTAATTACAAGTCACTTTATTAATAATCGTTACAAGGGCGATAAGGAATTCATTTGTGATTTAATAAACTGGTTTGTTTCATAATATTTAAATAATCATTGATATGCAAACATTTTTCATGTAATAAATATTTAATTTACAATAATAAAGATACTAAAAGTATTTGAACGAAAATAAGATGTAAGTACACTTTTAAATTGAATTATCAAACATAATGAACCAAAAAACTAACCATCAAATATTTCCTCTTAATTATAATAATGATTAAGGTTGATATGAAATGAGAAAATCTAAAAGTGATTTCCAACTTAGAATAATAATCATTTATGAGACATGAGAAAACATGAGTCCTAGCTCATTCCATTCCTGTTTCTAAATAATCATTCTGAAACGTTCTAAATTCGAAAAATCATTAATATATTATATTAACCACGGAAAATCCTAAAGGGAATGTCGATTTTTCGAATTTAGAATGTTTCGGAATGATTATATATGCTGTACAGTTTGCATTTGCAACAAAAATATTTAAAATTCGAATTATTTTTCAATTGACAGGCCATAAATAACGTTGCCCACCGAAAATATTTGACCAGCAATGGTCGCGGGCGCACGGGTCACGCGTTCACTAAATATTTGAATGTCGAATGATATACGACTTGTTTATTGGCGGGCCTATCCGGCCCTTACTTGTCCATTTATAATCTAACAATAAAAGAGCATATGTTACCAACGTTTCATAAGATACATGTGCTCTTTTGGAATCTAGGCGTTTAATTATTCGTCGCGCGTCGGGTCAGCGATGGTCAGGGGCCGAAGTGACCCCTATGTCCGCTACGTTATATAAAAGTTGTATTTTCGCAGCTTGAGACCGGTTTTGGGTTAAAAATTTCACGTTTTGTGATTCGGACGCACGCGTTCTTTGAAGGGTTAACGGGGTTAAGAAGGGCGATGAATTTGTAAGACGTTGGTGTTAAATTGATTTATCAAACGTGTTTTGAAATTTGTATTTTTAATTAACTGTGAAAAGGTAGCTGAAACTTGTTTTATCGTTATTTTGTAAAAGAAAAAGATTTATTAAAAATTTAAAATGTTAAGCAATCCCTGAATCTCGACACGAAAATCAGTCATAGCAGCGTCCAAACTTTTAATAACCCCTCTTTTTGCGTCGAGAAAATCCAGGTCGTTGTTTTTATTTTGAGTGACGCCAACATTATTCATTCAAGAAAATTAAAATTAAAACATAAACTGGAAATCTCACATTAAAAGTGTATGTAGTAAACTTAATAGATTTGCTTACGTTTTGTGGAGGTTGGTCAATATAACCAACTTAAAAACAGCACTGTTGGCGTATCATGGTTATGTAGCATCTGTGCTGCGATATGGGATCGTTGTTTGGGGAAATTCGACAGATATGGACAGGGCGTTTATAGCCCAAAAAAATTGCATAAGGTCTATATGTATGATACCTCAGAGAACTAGCTGTAAATCACACTTTATAAAACTCAAACTATTGACACTGCCATCCATATACCTTTATGAAATCTGTCACTTTGTAAAATTGCACGCAGAATTATTTCAACGAAATTGTGATGTTATTACTCATTATCTTGGCAGATTCCCTAATAAGCTATTATTGCCAAATATATCTACAACTTTGTATGCCCAAAGCAGCTATCCGATGGCAGTTCGTATTTATAACAAGCTGCCGGAAGAAATAAAAGAATTACCGTTGCCAGCTTTTAAAAACAAGTTGCGTGGTCTCCTAATAGATAAATGTTTTTACTCTATACAAGAATATTTAGAGGCATAAGTAGTTATGACACATATATTTAAAAATGACTAATGAATGACATTCAAATTAATATAATAGTGATGAATTGAAAATAGGGATGAATATTATTAGTTTTAAATATGTAATTAACTTTATGATTTGTTAATATTTGCATGCCTAGATAGGTTAAAAGTGTGATCTTAAACTGTAACAAACACCTTATGTACCACTTTTACAGCAAATAAATATGATTTGATTTGATTTGATAAAAAAATATTTTTTTGGTACACCAAAAAATATTTTTTTAATTTTAATTTTTACTTTACAAAGTAAAAAAAAAATTGCCTGGTTATTAAAATTTTATAAATATAAAAGCTACTAATCCAGTATTTGTAATTAATTTATCTTATCCAAAGATATTTATTTCAAATGTCAGCCGTATTGCTGTCATTATTGTCCATTTGTTAACGGGGGCAGATGTTGTATGGTCAATTTCAATATATCATTTTCTATTTTAATCTGTGGAGTTCATCATTTCAGCCGCAAACAGTCCACTACTGGACAAAGGCCTTTCCCAAGTATTCTTGTTTCCGTGGGATGATATTGCCATACTCACCACGCTTGGCAGGCGCGTTGGCGACCTCCGTTTCTTTGGCATCTTGTGCTTCCGACGCTGCTGTCCAAATGTGTCGGTACTCAGAAAGTAGGTATTTTGAGGCCTTTTTACGGTCATCGGAAGCATTTTATTATCTTAATATATAATCTTCCATGTCTGGGAGAGAAGAAAAAACGTAGAATGTACCAGCTGCTTCTCTTTCCGCGCAGATCGGAAAAGCCGATTGAGGGAATGGGTAAAATCTGAGGAATCATGTTAATAGGCAATGCGGCTAGCAACCCATCACTATTTTGATTCCGTTTTCCACCTAATGTCCATCAACATGCTAAATGTGGCCTTCAGGTTTTATAGACCTAAGCTCTGTCTACCCCGCAAGGGAAAAAGACGTGATACTATGTGTATGTGTCAGGGGTTGGAATACCGGTAAAAATCAATTACCGGTACCTCTATGAAACGACAGTACCGGTAATTGGTTTGGTACCGGTACATTTGGTAACGGTAAAAATCAAGTACCGGTACCTCTATAATACAACGGTACCGGTAATTGGATTGGTACCGGTACCTCAATAAAACGACGGTACCGGTAATTGAAAGAAGTACCTGTACCAAATACCGGTAAACAGTACCGGTACTTAGTACCGGTACTCGTATTGGGAATTATCATTTCGTTAATGTGTGTCGTTGCCGTGTTGTGCATGTACGGCGTGAGGCGGGGGCCCACAATAGGGCGGCACTTTTACAGTCGAGCGAGTCCCATGCGGTAGACGGCAACAATGCGTAGGTACCGGTAAAATTAACGCAATTTTAATACCGTTAAAATTTGACAGAATAGAGGTACCGGTACTTACCGGTACTTATAATGTGAATTTGGTACCGGTAACAAGTAGCGGTAAAATTACCGTTAACTGTTAACAATATTATTACCGTTAAATACTAGATTACCGGTACCTCATATTACCGTTAAAATTTTAACAGAATAGTAATACCGGTACTTACCGGTACTTATAATGGGAATTTGGTACCGGTAACAAGCCCTGGTATGTGTATGTAATATATAAAACCGGCGAGCTCCGTGACGCAGTGTTTAACACGCCAGCCTGCGACACGAGGGTTGCCGGGTTCGATCCCCAATCAGGTCATATGTAACATATTTGGTAGTAGAGTAACATTTTATGGCAATCTAACGATGCATTTTGCGTATACAAAACGCAATTATTTGCTTAATACAATTTTGTAATCATTTACTTTTGGTTTCAAAGTACAATTATGCAAAACTTACGAGTATGGTAATAACTTTGTATGTACCATAGTTAGGAAGAGCGGTGTCTCCTAACACAGACCATTTAAGTCTAAAAGGAGGCTCCTGTCATTATTATATAAGGAAACAAATGTGAAAGAAATAAAAACATTTTCATTTTCATTTCATTTCATTTCATTTTCATTTCATTTTTCACAATTTAAAGTGCAGTCATAACTAAAATAAGTACAGCCGTTATAATTTTACACTTTCTATCTTTGGTTATGATTTAATTTTTTTTTCTGTTTCAGTGTACATTTTAGCTAGTAGAGGCGATGGTCACAATGTTTTCTTTTGTCGTTATTATATTTTTCCCTTTATAAACTTAGGTAATTGATTTGAAAAAGGTATTAAGCAGTGTCACGTTATCATGGAGTAATAGTAGTTATTTATATTGGACTAGCTTTCGCCCGCGGCTCCTCCCGCGTAAATGTCGATCCCTTGGGAACAGTACTTTTTCCCGGGATAAAATGTACCCTATGTCCTTCTCCGAACCCCAGATGACGTGTATGCACAATTTCATGATGATCGGTTCAGTAGTTACAACGTGAAAGCGAACAAACAAACAAATATTTATGTATTAGTTAGGATGCATGTAGTAGTATATGTACCTACTTGTATTTGAGAGGTACGTAAACGTGGCTTTTGACGGAAGTAATGTCACAAGTTGTATGTCAGGGTGTGTGTAATGACTATGGTAATGAGAGGGACTGCGCTGCATACTAAACAGACCTGTCTGTTTGTGTGAGGACACTTCCTTATCTCCTCACAACAGATAAAAGAGACGCAGTGACTAGGTACATGTAAAGTTTAATAAAAATGAAAAGTAAAGACCAGAGTGCTTTTTAATCTTAAAAAATACCTGAGTGGCGACAAGTATTTAAAACACTATCAGTGTTATTATAAAAAAACGGCAAAACCCAGGTTTAAACCTGGTCTACCTTAGTCCGGACTAGCGGTGGATCAACCTAGGTTTAGCAAATTAAACTTTGTTTCATTACAAAAAGTGAACTAAGTCAAGACTAACTTAGACCTTAGACGATCTCTGGATGATCTAACGGAAGCAGGATTCATTCAATCATTCGTTCAGTACGCTACTACTACGTTCCGATCTTCACTAATATTAAAATAAATAATAAAATGTATTGTTTGAAACTAGTATAAATCTAAAAATAATAAAATTGAAATGGAGAAACATGTTTATTTATGTCATAAACGATATATTCAGTAGTCAGATAAAAAAAATCATACTTTATACAAAACGATTTAATAATTTTACAAACCTGAAACGGAACGCGTGTGCGCGCGCAACAAATTGAATTTGTTCCAAAGTAACCTCAAAGTTTGTTTACAAATATGATTGTAAAAAATATATTTTTATTTAATGAATTAACGGTGCAGTGTGTCGAAAGTAATTGTTTTAAAGTTGCTGTGAAATAAAATTTACGTGAATAAAGTAAAAGTGAATATGGTGTAAAAATTTGTTTATATTTGTACAAACTATTTTTCCTAATATGAAATTAAGGTGCCTAAAAGTCATTGTTTTGTGGCGGTTGTGACATATAAATGACGACAAAAGCGGTGAAAATAATACAATTAAATGTTTTGATATGTTAAAATGCAAATAATTAAAATATTTTTTCATTATTATACCTATGTGTTGGTTTTATTAATTTCTTCGCATTTTTTCAGGTTTTTGCTCATTGCAAATAGGGTAGGTAATTGGATTTGACATAGATTTTAGCATCAAAGCGTTTTTTTTTTGAAAAGTGACCTATTTGTTGGTAACAAAATAAGTTAGTACTAGAGTTAAACTAGGGAATTGTAGGTTTATCTTTAGACCTAGGATCATCTCTGGCTTAAACGATAAACCTCGTTTTATAATACGATTTTCCTTAGTACTTGACTTGGACCCCGGCTTAAACCTGGTACTTACTTTAGTCCTTGTTTTATAATAACATTGTATGTTTCTAATGTCTTATTTTGAATTTTCTCTTAAAACGTAGCTATCTCTTTTCATAAAAAGACGCTTTTCTCGAGACTTTGTCCGCCTAAGTTACTCTCTGATAATGTTACTCCCTGATAATGTTATTTCCTGATAAAATACTCCCTGATAATGTTACTCGGTGATAATGTTACTCCATGATAATGTACTCGTAGCTCTGCTAAATACCTTTTTCAAACCGATTACCTAAGTCTTTTTAAGGTTATCAAATACAATCAAATATTTTTTCTTAATATCTATTTTATTTGAGAGTATAGATTTAAACTATTATCTATTATTATTACATTAAATAACATGATTTCACTCACGTATTTTTAGTCGAAAAATGCCGAATGTTTCAGCCTAGTCAATAGTGTTCAGGGGATGTCCCGACGCGTCCCTCCGACGGTCACTTTTCCGTTTTGTCTACACTTCTACACTAATACTATAAAAAGGAAAGATTTGATTGTTTTTTTGTTTGCATAAATATACTCCGAAACTGCTAGACTGATCAGAAACATTATTTCACCATTAGAATCCTAGATTGTCCCTGATGAACATATACTGTAGATTAAGTAACTACATCTACCCATGCGAAGCCGCGGCGCAAAGGTGACTGACTGACTGACATAGTGATCTATCAAGGCACAGCCCAAACCACTGGACGGATCGGGCTGAAATTTGGCGTGCACGTAGATGTTATGACGTAAGCATCCGCTAAGAAAGGATTTTGATCAATTCTACTCCTAAAGGGATAAAATAGGGGATGAAAGTTTGTATGAAACTTTGTCAATTTTAAACCGATCGGGCTGAGACTTTGGATGCATAAAGCTACTATGACGTAGGCATCCCCTAAGAAAGGATTTTGATAAATTTCACCCCTAATATATATAATATATAATAATAAAATAAATCTTCTTAGATTTTCAACTGATTGAACCGAAATTAAAGATTGGAGCTACTATATTTCTTAACGCGAGCGAAGCCGCTGGCAAACACTAGTTTAATATAAAAACAGTATAGATTTGTAAAAACTTATTAACTTTTATTCTTCTTCTTGTATTGTCCAGGTGTTCTCTGCGCTTTCAGTTGAAAACCTCTCTCTTAAAGTCGGTTAAATAAAACAAATGTATCCCAAAAATCCTACTGACAGTCACTTTATAAGATATTTTATGAAAAATATGAAAATAATCCCCGGGCGCTCACCCCGGACGTTTTTACATAACTAGTGTAAATGTAAACAAAAGTGGCGAGAGGGAAAGTTTCCTCGTTTTTCATCCCCCGGGACGGGGGTCGTACTCGTAGCTCAAATTTACGCAATAGCGTTTGAGTTTAATTTCCAACTTTTATATCGTATGACATGAGGTAGTTTCAGTTAAGTATTATATATATATAATATATCTCATGCGTGTTTTCGGTTGCATCCCTGTACTTTGTAGCCTTTTTGTCTCGAAACTGTATTTGTTACCCCTGTCAATTTAAAAGTGCTATAATTTTGATAGTGAAATCCTTACTTTCCTTACTAATATTATAAATGCGAAAGTGAGTTTGTTTGTTTGTTTGTTACGCTTTCACGCCGTAACTACTGAACCGATCATCATGAAATTTTGCATACAAGTTCTCTGGAGTACGAAGAAGGACATAGGCTACCTTTCATCCCGGGAAAAAGTACTATTCCCGAGGGATCGACATTGACGCGGGCGGAGCCGCGGGCGAAAGCTAGTATGAAATATTAGACAAATGTCAACTTAGTGTACCTGTGACCATGAAAACTGTAAAGTTTTCGAAACGTTAGGTGTAAAAATTATATAATAAACGCGATAAAACTATATTAAGGCGCTGTATCCCTTAACCGATATAGCGGACATCGCGCGATATATTATATACGCGTAATGAAATAAGGTTGAAAGTGGCGATACCGGTTGGTCTGTCACCATTCTCATTTCAAACCCGTGTCTGCCATTTCTATGTTTATTTTCACTTTTGATTTAATAATTCAATAACTATAACCATATATTGTATTTTTAGTAGTCCATCTTGCTCATTTAGAAGGTGCTAGTAGAGGCTGAAAATATCAAATAATTCGCGACGAAACTTTTTCTGGATATTGCTATTTTATTATGCTAGGTTTTAAATATTTTTTTGAAAATATGTCAATGTAATCATTAATTTTCATCTTTGAATTGTTTTTCATATTAGTATTCCATGAAAAATAAGGCTAACTGCGCGACGAAAAAATAGACGTTTTACGGTATTCTTCTGAGGCACAGAGCCTTAAGTGATTTAATTTCAATATGAAATGTTACTTCGGAACAGTTCTGCAGTAAATTGGACTAAACTTTTTCTGATATAACTCCATATATTTTTATAAACCAACTATAACTAGTTGGTGAAATACGAAGACGAAACAGAAACTCACAGGTAACTTTATTAATTAATCAAGTCTAACCAACTCAGACGCGAATTGTGCCAGCTCCCGTACTATTTCATACCTGCTGTACTACCGGAATACTAATGCAATGTGATGCATCTGAGGCGTAGATACCTAAAGAGGAGACTCGGCCTGTCAAAAGCATTCGCGTTGATTGACTAAAAGCAGCACATTAATATGAACAACTGTTCCTATGAGGCCAATGCTGGGAACCTGAAAAACAATTCAACCTATTACACACTATCCTTACTTAACCTTACTTATAAATCATCATTTCGTGTAGGTGACACGGTCAATGGACCATGCACACCCTGGTGTCAGAGTTCGTTGGGACCGCCTTTCGGCCCCTGACGTGGTTCCTTTAACGACTACCAGATGGCAGCCGGGAACAACGGCTTAAAGTGCCTTCTGAAGCACGGAATCGTCTTTATTATCAAACAAACAGGTGATTCAAGCCTGCAATATCCTAACCAAACTGGATACAACTAAACAAAGTATGCTTCTCGTGGGAATCGAACCCACGACCCCGAGTCTAAAGGCAAAGGCCTTAACCATTGGACCACGGAGGCAGCTATATTATAAACGTGAAAGTAACTCTGTCTGTCTATTACAACTTCACGCCTCAGCTATTAAACCAATTGCGATGAAATTTGATATGGAGGTAGTTTGGAGCCCGGGGAAGGACAAAGGGTACCTTTTACCCCGGAATAATCTACTGTTCCTGTGGTACTTACATTAACGCGAGTGGAGACGCGGAAAAAGGAAATAATATTACGAAGGTCAGTTTGTTTGTGTGTATATTACGCAGTCACGCTTTGCCTCCTAAATCGATCATCATAAAAATGTTCATGAGCATTGTCTAAGGTAGGAGGTACTGTGCGAGAGAGAGAGCGACATTAATGCGAAAGGTAGAGTCTTTAATACTTAAATGTTTCATAAGGTAGATAGTAATATCTGTAGATGTCGTTACGAATATTCACTAGTGAGAAACGGGCTAGGTGATTCACCAAAATTTTGTTAATCAAGTCTAACCAATTCAGACGCAAACTGTGACAGCTCCCTACTATATCGTACCTGCTGTACTACCGGAATACTAATATAAAATGACACCTATACGATGACTAAAACTTATCATAGAATGTATAGTGATATTGATATGAGTGAGACTTATCATAGAAAACATGGCTGGTAATAAGAATATTCTGTCGGTGAAAGATAGTCTGGACGAGACAACCTATCTTGTTAGTTAAGTCTAACCAAAACAGACGCAAAGTGTAACATCTTGCTGTGCTTTTTCCTACCTCTTGGAATAACGGAATACTAATATTATTATAGTAATGATACAAATAGGGTGATTAGAAGTTATCAACGGTTATATAATATTGTACACATAGTCATATCCATATTGACACTAAGAAAATGAACTCGAGGAAAGACGGTCTAGATGAGACAGCTAAACTTTATTAATCAAGTCTAAACAAGTCAGACTCAAATTGTGACTGCTCTCGTAACCGTCTAGTTTTATGATATTTTTTTCCTCTTTTCCTCTCATCTAAATGTGCTTCTGGTTGGATCTTAATCTGAGTTATTTTGGAACCCAGGGTCCGGTTTCTGGGATTAAAACTGTTCCTGTCGTAATACTAACGCGAGCGGGGCCGCGGAAAAAGGAAATAATGCTGTACAAACTGAAACTAAACTGCTATACTAACGGAATACTAATGTAAAATGATACCTATAAGGTGCTTAAGAGTTATCATCGAATATAATAGTAATAACCATGTTGTCACTCAGGTAAAGATGGTCTAGATGAGACAGCTAAACTTTATTAATAAGGTCTAACTAACTCAGAAGCAAACTGTGACAGTTCCCGTAATACTGCTGTACTAACGGAATGCTAATGCAAGGTATTGCACATATAGCACTATTAGTTCAAATCCAGATGCACTTTACATGTGGTTTCATGTACGATGAGTCCAATTTTATGATAAATTCTCTCTCTTTTTCCCTCTCCTCTAAACGTGCTCTTGGTTGAATCTCCATCTGTGAGTTGTTTCAGAGCCCTGGTCAATTTAAATTAAGCGCAAATATTTCAAAGCCTGGCACCCATAAGCTAGAAAAATTATTTAGAAGCAAAATAAAAAAAGACATACTAGTTTTAATAAAAAACTAATATTTAATAATTTAATAATAGAATAACAGACGAGAATAAACACCCTGTGCACAAAAAAAACTTTCTTGCCCATCAACATTTTACTTTTGTCTACTATGGGTACCTAATATACTAAGTCACTGACGTCGACAATCAAAGCGGCAAATTTATCGATTTTAATAAAAAAAATATATGAAAACATAAAAAAAAAACTAACTTGTCAATTTCTTAAAATTTGGTACTAAAGCATTTTTTTGACCTATAAGACTCAGCCCTTAATTTAAATGGACCTTGAAAAAGACAAATCACACAGTTTGTTTTATCATGTATTTTTGTCGGTATTGCCGACAAGTTTCGGCCAATTCATATTCATTGTTGGCCATGCCCACTAAAAGTACGTGAGTGAAACCCTTTATTAATAGTAGATGTTATATAGATAAGCATCCAACGCTATATATCAGTTTAATTTGAAGGCCTTACATCAATACCTAGGTACCATACTGGTAAGGTAAAATGGATTCTGCTCTGCTTCATGAATATAATGCATATGCTAAATATGAGGCGCCCTTAACCTCAATGTGATAACGAAATATCTGTGGAAATATCTGTAAACAAGGTCAAAATACATACATATTATCACGCCTCTTTCCCATGGGGGTAGGCAGAAACTATAGATCTCCACTTGCTACGATCCTTACAAACCTCTTTTGCTTCATCTACATCCATCACTCTTTTCATGCATGCACGCCGGTTTCGGGTACTCCTTATTTCTCCTTTTGCAAGAACCTTTGCAATTTGGTCAGGATACGTTCGTCGAGGCCGGCCCTGACCGACTGTCCCAACCACATGTGCCGTATATATACCTTTCGTAAGTCTCTTTTCATCCATCCTCTCTACATGTCCAAACCATCTCAACATTCCTTTTGCAATTTTTGTCACTACATCGTCTTTCACTCCACACCGATCCCTTATTACATCATTTCGTAAACGATCTTTCATACTTACTCCACATATACTTCTTAACGCTTGCATTTCAACTGCATTTATTCTGCTTTCATTCTTTTTCTGCCATACCCAACTTTCACTACCATACATCAGAGTTGACAACAACACTCCATCATGGACAGCCAGACGCGCCTTCTCGGACACTTTTCTGCTATTCATAAAGGAATGTAGTGCCCCATTCACTCGATTACCTGCAGCCACCCTGTTCTCTATATCACTTTCGTGTAAGGTCAAAATGCAAACAAAAAATGCGTAGAATTGAAAAATAAAACAGTCTTAAATTACGCGTATGACGCGTTCTTGTAGGGTTCCACCCTTGGGTCCCACCTGTACCTTAGTTTTTTTTTTATATCCCGTACGTATACATAATTAACAAAATGTGCTGTTTTGAAAATAAATACCTATGACGTTGAAAATTTTATTAAATGTAAAATCTGTTAACGTTGACGCGCTTTCAGGTTGGTCTTTCTATTAAAGATGATAACGTTAACACCCTTACAATTTGATAAGCCCTTAATGACTAACGTTTTTAAAACACCTAACTACTCTCAGCACAAAAGTACTTACCTACTTCTGACGACAAGCGACGCGCCGCCGCACCTTGAACTTTTCAAGATCATTTTTTATGCTCTTAAGTTAAGTTTCTCAGTTCAAAACTGTCACGAAGATGTTTCGCAAGTATTTATCTTCATAAAAAAAGTAAACCGAATACCATATAATTTAATTAGATACAATATCCTCTAGATGTAAAAGGGTAGATGTAGAAACATGTAGTAGATGTAAAAACATGTAATTCTTTTGAGAATCAACATGACACTAAATTGAGTATACACCTATTTCATCCCCCTCAAAGAAATCGAGACAACAATATACATAATTATACCTTTTGTATTAATCGGTTATAACATATTTTCTCGAAACATTTTACTTAATTAACCTCAAAGTTCTTACTAAACCATTTATATATAAGAAAAACGATACAAACTTGACGAGCCACAAACCTTACGGGAAAATGGAAGCGAAAATGTTGCGTACATAACATTCGGACCCCAACGCACACATGCACAACTCATATATCCTCCTACATACGAGCGTATGTGCACACGTGTGCGGGAGGACACGTGTGCGAGCGAGACAGCAATAGCGTTGAATTGTAAAGGAGTGAAAGAGAGAGGTGTTGCAGGACGAGCGATACAACAAATCAATACGAGCGGTGACCGGTAGCCTGTGTCACTACCCCTCCTCTCACCTCCCTCAGACCGCACCACCTACATTGTCAAACGCCACAGAATATAGATCTCCCGAAATGCGGTGTAGGTAAATTATGTACGAATTTCAACGGTTGGAATTCGTCCATTTTAGAACAGTGGTCTCGGAGTTTCTATTATTCATTTAGCTACATTCATTTGATAATTGTGTACTTCAAAATGTATTCTTGCCACTCTCAAGTGTAGTTTAATATTGGTGAGTTATAATTAGCATGATATTTTCAAACTACCTAAAAATCATTTGACTGATTGAATGACTTCTAGTGACGCACACATGAAGATGACATGAATATACCCTTGTAAACGCCGATGAATAATTTATAACTTACAATTAAGTAGTACACATAGGAGTCCGACAGCATATCCTTGAGCATAAATAGCGCTTGCGCATGTTAGGTAACCGTGGGCGCAGTCCTCACTGGGATGGGTGACCGCAAGTGGTATATGAATATATCGAGCTCCTATGTGCTTCGGAAGGCACTTTAAGCCGTAGGGCCCGGTTATCATCATTGATGACAGTTGTTAGGCTATGTCAGATGCCTTAAGGCAGCTTGAAAAATTACCACCAGTGTTGGCCACTTACACACACGAAAAACAAAACAAACAAGTGCACACATACATCCTAAGATGATAGAATAAGAAAGTTTCCCCAATTATAACCGAAATTTCCATCGGAGGAGCTCAATGACCTAGTTGGCGTTCGCATTACGCTTACGCATGTAAATCAACCACGGGGGAGGTCCTCACTGAAATGGGTGATCACAAGTAGCACAATGCACGCTAAGCCGTCGGTCTCAGCCGTCACCAGTAGCTGGCCGTCGTTAAGCTATGTCAGATGCCTTTAATCTAACGCCAATGTACACATCAAAAGCAAGCAACCGAAATTATTTATGCCAAAACGAAATAGGTACTCACAGCCCGGAAACGCGCGAAAAAGAGTCATCTCTACATTTTTTTATATTCTTTGGCACAAAATCCGCTTGACCGCGCGTATGGAAGGAAGGCACCGCAACTCCGACCAAACAAACTTGATACTTTGTGAACTTCGAGAAAACGACTCAAAAATGTCGGATATGAATATATTATAGCAGCCGCGCTGGTTTATAACTTATAACTTTAGAGTTTTATTTATACAACTCTTTAAAGATAGGTTTTTGTGGTAGATAAATATTTTTGAGTGATTTTTGATTGGTCTTTGTCTACCCCGTAAGAGATATAGATGTGATAGTATATATGTATGTTTGATTGGGGGATTAAAAAAATGTTTAGGAACAAAGATGTTGCTTTCAGTGAAAGAAAAAATACTACGTACATACAAAGAACAAAGGGTGTGTTACATACAGGCGAGAATGTCTCGGAGAATAAAAACATCAGTTCATTTTCGTTTAAATAATAAACTTGAACAGTTATAAAATTTGATCTTATCAAAGTATATTTACTAGCTGTATTTTACTAGCGACTTCGTCCGCGCCAATTTCTATTATTATGATGAATTCGTTTTTTGATTAGTATATATGAATATTTTCCCCCGTTTTCAAAACATTTTTCATTGATGCTTCGCTCCTATTGGTCGCAGCGTGATGTTTTATAGCCTAAAGCCTTCCTCAATAAATGGACTACCCAACACAAAAAGAATTTTCTAATTTGAACTAGTAGTTCCTGAGATTAGCGCCTACAAACAAACAAACAAACTCTTCGGCTTTATAATATTAGTATAGATATAATATGTAAAGAAAACCCTCGATATGAACAACTTTTCCTATGGGATCAAAGCTGGTAACTAAAAAAAACAATTTCAAAAAACAATTGTTCGGCCACCTGGTAAATTTATGCTGAACATCAAAAAAAAAATTTTTTATAGGTACATTGGTTCCATAATAAAAGTTGTTCATATCGACGGCCTGAATCACCCCTAAAGATTGGACAGGATTTTCTTTACATATTGTATAATTTAAGTTTGCGTTTATGTTTTTTCTTCATTTTTGTTCTTTCCTGACGTAACTAAAAGGTCATAACAGTGGTACATTTTCCCGTAAAAATTCTAAACACTCCGCCATCTTGCCCACATATTCGGAGGGCCCAAACCTTAGGGCACATTCCGCTGAGTAACTCCCGATTTACCCTTAGGGGGTAAGTTCGCGTGTAAATTAGCTAAAGTATACATATGAAGCTCTCAAGGACGTAGGGATTACGCGCGTTGTATCGAAGTGTTTACGAAGTCTGTATATGAGTTCAAAATATGATAATTGCATAGAAAAGAAACTTTTCATCAAACGAGTCATTATTTAAGTCGTAAGAAGCCCATTGCTATATATTGGCCTCTCCCAAGGATTCTTAGTTCCGTGGAAAGATATTGTCATACTCACCAAACTTGGCAGGCGGGTGGGCAAGCGTAATATCTTTGACTTGTTGTTCTTCCGACGTTGAATGAATGAATGAATGAAAAATTCTTTATTGCACCAAATTAAACATAAACACAGTTGGAATACAAAACATACATTTGGTCCAAAGGCGGACTTATCGCTAAGCGATCTCTTCCAGTCAACCTTAGGGTAGATGGAAAATAAACAACATAGGCGATGGTGCAGCAAAACATAATTTTAAAACTAAAAATACATAGGTACCTACCAATAATCTTACATATATACAAACAAATAAAATACATACATATTATAAGTTATAATTACAAATACATATTCATAAACATGCATACACTACAATACGACAGTAAAGGAAATATCAAGTACAAGTGGCGAGATAATGAGACTTATCGTCATCATCATCATCAAGTCCTTTTTAGTCTCCACTACAGGAGCACGACCCTCTCTGTACTACTAGGGCCATACTTGGCCAGAGCAGCCAGAGGACTTGGCCTACACTCTAAATTACAAGCTAAACAAAGCTTATAAACATCTAAGAGACCTCTCCAACCCGTCTGGCCAGCGTGGAGATTTAACGAGGCTTTTAAAATTCAAAATAGTCTGAGACTTCCGAATATCAAGAGGAAGGCGTTCCTGCCCGTCGAGAGTATTTTTAAGCTAGGTCGATAAGATTTGTTGGTTTTGGGAATGGAATGAAGTTATTAGGATACTAAAGCAGCTAGTAGCAGCCATGGAGCGCGTATCCGAAGCCACACCTGCAACAACCGGCCAAACGATGATGATGATACCCCTAACCTCATTTGCCTGTAGGTATAGTAGAAGCATATGATGAAAAGTGAACTTTGATTATTTGAGAAATATAATAATTCGATGTTACCATGCAATCTAGCACTGCATAAGCAAACTTGAGACAACCAATGCACTTAAATGTCAAATTTAGTTTATAAAAACTATGATAACCTGTATCTTGTTAAAAAAAAAAAACAATATTACATTTAAGGGCATAGCGCTGCACACGCTTTTGAACAAGCCATCAAACAACTAATTAGATGAATTCACAATTTAAAAATAATGCTTCGTTCATTCCACTTCAGGAGGTCTTAATAAAATAAAAAGAAATAAAAATAAATAAAATAATATAATTTGACATTAAGGTACATATTAATATTTATATATTTTTCCATTTAATTTATTGACAAACAATCAAACGAAACTAACACGTTTATGACTTAGGCAACAATATAACTAAACCACAATATTAAATCTTAAAAACCAAATTAAAACATTTTGTATAGGGAATCAACACAAGACCAAGTAGGTATATAATTTAGTTAAAACGATTAATTATAATTAAAAGATGACAAGTCATCCCCTCTTCGATTGCTGCGCCCGTCCTTAATAAGGGTCCTTAATTGCTTCTGTACCATTGTAAAAAGACCTATATATGTACATTAAAGATGCAAATAAAGTATTGAAGTCTTTTCTGTACTATCGCTGTTGCGTGTCAGGGGTAAGTTGGGGGTACACGGCAAACTGTAAAACCGCGGGAGGCTGGCCCGATAAACAGCAGTAATTTATGACACCTAAAACCCTTCTGGATGGACCGCTCTTAAGGGATGCTCCCATTTTCAATTTTCGATACGGATATTTATGCGCAACGTAGTACCTATACTGTTTATTAAAATTAATTTGACTAGTTAATGCGATAAGTAAAAATATATTTTATTATTCTTCTTAAAGATCAAATTTTTCAAATATTTCGTATTTATACAATTCATAAAAAAATTGGGTGTCTTTAAAGTCAGTTTACGGACGATAATTTTACGTGATCACGGTGGATGAGAGATAGATGCGTCACAGGCCGAACGCTTAAGCGAATCGTGCGTGCCTGTCTATCGCTTGTTCCGCGCTCTCGCTTGCACACGTATCGTCACACTTTCTCGCGTGTTCATCGATTTATAAGACATTATCACTTCAAAAAATATATATAATAAAAATTAAAAGACGAAAAACATAAATATGTTCTAAGAATAATCAAACCCAGTCATAAGCTGCAAAAATATATCCTTTTCCATATAGTACCAAGGATATCATTAGCAAGAAATAAGTATGCGTTGAGATGAGATGGGATATTTCCTGCAACTTCTTCCGCGTAGGTTTCAGCTATATAACGCAGTTCTAACCAGGCCCGCAAGTTGACCCCGCGCAGCCTGGATTCATTCAAGAGCGTTATTTTAGGAACGTTTGTGCAAAATATTATAAATAAATATATTTTAAATAAAAAGTGAATAATTTAATTGATGAGAAGGAAACGATAAAGTATTCATCATTAGCTACTTAATTTAGAAAAATTGGTACCTACTTACATTCTGTACCGAAAAATATTTCATCACTTAAATACGTAACATTGAAAATGGATAAACCAATTTATCTATATGAAATTAAAAAATTTAAATCATGTATAATTAAATATGAAATTAAAAAAGACAGACAATCAAAATCAAAACGTTTATTCAGAAAAAAAGCCTTGCAGCCTTTTTCACGTCAAGTCACATTTTAAAGGATCTCTTAATTTAGTTATATTTATATTATTAACTGATGTGCAAAAGCTACAGACTACTAACGTTTCGGAACCGACCACTACAGAGAAGAAACGCCAAAAGAAACTCTTTTCAACAGTATAGAATTCGTTCAGACGGACTACCAAGTGAACCTATAAGGGTTCTGTTTTTTCCTTTTGAAGTACGGAACCCTTAAAAAGTAGTAAAAAGAACTAAAGCATAAAAACTCCATACCAAAAACTGTACTAATTCTAAATTTAAATCACTTAATTCTAAAAAATAGCCATAATTTTAAGACAGTAACTAATAAGAATAAAAGATTATGAAAGTCGTAAAAAGTAGGTGGAAGTTGTATCGCGGCGAAAACTTTTCGCTTTAACGCTCACTTTTATAGGCGTTTTATTTACCCTCAAATGGCTAACCGCGATGTTTTTTTTTTTACAGTTCTGTGGGTAAAGATACCTTTATGTTTGAAGTGAAAAAACTTCACTAGCCGCGTTGTGTACTTTTTGGGATGGGTAAAAATGTTAAACTCGCATGACACGTGACCTGATCGAAAATTCGTAAGACGGACACGTTACCTGAGACCGCCGGCGCGGCGTAGGAGAGTAAGCTATATCGCGGACCTCTCTTTCTACAGCGCGGAGTTTTCACTTCCTCCAGTACTCCCGGAGTGCATCCCTTTGTTTTTTTTTCTGATATTGCCAAAAGCACTTCTTTTATTTATTAAGTACACTAATGAATCTCTTTTATTAATCTGTTTTAACTCCCGGAAAAAATCATGACAGTCGAAAAACTAAAGAATCGCTATTCACATCACATCACTTTTTTATTCCGTTGTCGCCCTTTAAGCCCACCAACACGCTTAACGTGGCCTTTCGGTCTTATGAGCTTAGGCTCTGTCTATCCCGTTAGGGATAAAGACGTGCTAATATATATGTATGTATTAATTCCTACTTTACTATAATAGAAAATTATGAAAATATTTTTGGTCCTGAACCTATAATTTACTTATTAGACTTTTCTACTCATCCTAACAGCTTATCTATTACAATCCATATTCAATAATATAAATGCGAAAGTGAGTTTGTTTACCTATTTGTTTGTTTGTTACGCTTTCACGCCTTAAACTACTGAACCAATGCAAACACGTTTTCTGGGGTACCGAAAAAGACATATAGGTTCTCAACTCATTAAAAAGTAGTTTTCCCAAAAGGTCGACAATAACGCGAGCGAAGCTGCGGGAAAAACCTAGTACCCTATATAGTACAATAGCCTCTGAATTCAATATTTATGACTAAAACCTGAATAAAAACGCATAAACATAGAACTCTATAGTAATTCTTAAAATTAAAATACATAAACAATAACAAATACAACGACAATATAAAATACTGCAAACAAATACCTTCAAAGATACCGCAGAGCCAGTAGAATCCAAAATCGATAGCCATCGTCTGACCAACGAATATACAAACTAACATATAAATATAAGCCTCTTACCCGTATGGCCGGCCGCGGCCATCTTGGATCCACCCTCACCCACCTCTTCTTACCCCAAACAACCCCTCAATCCAAGGGGCCTGTAAGGCCGAATCTACTAATACTAATGTTCTCCGTATGTGTGTGGGTTGCTTGTCGTACTCTCTCGTTTGTTGTCTGATTTCTGTTGGAAATGCCGGTTTTCTTTTGTTTCGTCACAGAGTAAAAATATACTAAACATCTGTTTCGTTTTTGTTTCAGTTATTCACGCCCATCTGTTAATAACTGAAAAAAAAAACGAAATTGAATTTTAATTGATTGAAAGGGATAAATACTTATAATAATTAAAACTACTTAAAAAATATAAATATTAATAAAAAGGGTAAAGTTGCTGGTTTTTGGAAATGGCACAGACTAAAATTTGTCTTAGACTTTTTCAAGCTACCTTGAGACATTAGAAATGTTGTAATACCTAAATATTGATAATTAATTAAAAAAAAATTTTCGTACACTCTCTTAATAACAGTTTAACCTCAAAATGATTATTCAACTAAAATTATAATGGAAAATATTACTTTTTTAGCTTCAATTAATAAAAGGATATTCTTAAAGCTAATTAATACCACAGACTAAACATTTTAAGTATAAAAGTATAAAATCATGTATTTATTAGAATCTTATTATGTTGATACCTGCTTGATAATTTACTCTTAAAAAAAATAAAAATAAAACACTTCACATTTTGAGCATGCTATTCATTTTAAACGTTATTTCTGTAACATCCTATAGAGTTGTTGTAATAATTAACACTTGTATTATTTATAATATGTTACAAAATATGTAAAGAAAACCCTTTTCCTATGGGATTCAAGCTGAGAACTCAAAAAAAATTCATTTCCAAACAAAATTTTTCGGCTGTTCGGTCAATTGGTTTAGGAACGTCAAAAAAGTTTTTCGTTCCCAGCATTGGTCTTATAGGAAAAATTGTTCAAATCGACGGGCTGAATCAACCCTTCAAGGACTGGACAGTGTTTTTTACATACCTATAGTATAAACAGAATATCGGCAAACTGATTAAATATTTACAATTCAGTTATTACATCTTTTATGACGTCACTTAATGGCCACAGTTTATGACATGTTGCGTATAAAAGTCGAGATTTCGCCGCTAAAGATTTGCCTGTGAATAAGTTAGTGTGTCACTAACCTAACTTTTTTTTATTTAACCTAACCGGTAATGACAGGATATTTTATTATTGATCATTTCGTGTAGGTGTCACGGTCAATCGACTATGTACGTATCTACCTCGGTGTCAGAGTGACTAGCTCCGTGGCGCAGCGGTCAACACGCCAGCCTGCGGAGTGCCCGGGTTCGATCCCCGGCCAGGTCAAGATGGAAAATGATATTTTTCAGATTGGCCTGGGTCTTGAATGTGTATATATGTATTTGTTATAAAATATAGTATCGTTGAGTTAGTATCCCATAACACAAGTCTCGAACTTACTTTGGGGCTAGCTCAATCTGTGTGATTTGTCCTTATATATTTAAAAATATTTAAGAGTTCTTCGAAACCGCCTCTCGGCCTCTAACGTGGTTCCTTTAACGACTACCAGATGCCTTCCGAAGCACAGAATCATATTATTAAAGATATCCATTTAGGCGTACAGGACATAGGATAAGCTACTTATTTTTTTCTCCTGTAATGATAAGACGTGGCCCCCATAGAAACATAACATAAAATGTACGCGAACGAAGTCGCGGGCACTGCTAGTTACGTATAAAAACTTAAACGATACTAAAGAATCCTGACAAATGTTTCAATAACTCCGAACTGATTGAATATTGAAAATGGCTAATTAGTTTTCCAAAATGGTTTCTTAGTTAGGTACTCGTCCAATATGTACTAATAAATGCGACATCGTTATTTTTCACGCAAAAATAAAGAATTTTTAAAGAGAAAACTTCTGTAGCGGATTTATTCCTATCCAGTACCACGAACGAATACCACTGGTATTACTTTGAATTTTTAATTCTATTCTATTTCAAACGGATACCACTCTTAATTTTTTTTTAATTTTATGTCCCAACGAATACCAAAATTTGAATTTGGTACAGTCAGCTCAGTCATCGAATTAAATTTATTTTCTAATATTTTTATGTCATTCAAATATAATGCTAAAACCACAAAGTAATTTAATATTACTTTCGGAATTCATTTAAAAAAAAAGATTGATTTGTTACAATGTAGGTGTCGAACGACTGATTTTATTAAAAATACGTTGATTTTCTTTGATTTTTTACAATTATTAGATTATTACTATTAGTTCATTATTCATATTCTATATTTCTGAAAAAAAAAACATTGGGTCATTACTATAAAGGTGATGAACGAGTGATTTTAATATAAAAAAAGTTACTTTTATATCATATTATATTATTATCCAATTGTTCTTATTTTATATTTTTGAAAATTGTGATAAGTTATATTATTATAACTATATGTATAATTGAACTAGTCGTGTGCTAACTAAAATTGTTTATTAATATCTTACACATATTTTTGCAATTAAAAATGTTGTAATCACATACAAAGCATTTTTACTGACTGTACCTTTAAACTTGTTTTGGTATTGGTTTAAACAGTGGTATCCGTTGGGAATAAAAAATAATTAAAAATTCAAAGTAATTCCAGTGGTATTCGTTCGTGGTATTGGATAGGAATGAATCCTTTAGCGGCGTTGGGCACTTTTTGGAATGGTTAAAAATTTTAAACTCGCGTCAGGACACGTGACCTGATCGAAAATTCGTAAGACAGTCAAGTGACCTGAGACCGCCGGCGCGGCGTACGAGAGTAATGTCCCCCTCTCTTTCTACCGCGCGAAGTTTTTACTTCTGTTTTTTTTTTTTTAAGTTTGTCTCAAAGGCCAAAAGAGGATACCAATATGGAAATATAATATTAGAAATTGTTTTAATTTATAAAAATAAATACTAAAGTACCCAGTGTTTGTTCTTATTACAATAAACTGTTACTAATACTTACTTTTGTTTTTGTTATTAATTATTTACAGTACGTAACTCGTAGAGTTTCTAAATGCGAGCACATTAATAGACCTGAAATAATATTATCAATACTAATAATAAATCTGTAAGGGTTGGTCATGGAGTAAATTACTTTATTTTCAGAGATATCGTGTTTATAAGCTCTATACATGACTAGCTTTCGACTGCGGCTCCGCCCGCGTCAATGTCGATCCCTCGGGAACAGTACTTTTTCCGGGATAAAATGTACCCTATGTCCTTCTCCGTACCCCAGATAACGTGTATGCAAAATTTCATGATAATCGGTTCAGTAGTTACAACGTGAAAGTGTAACAAACAAACAAATAAACAAACAAACAGGCTCACTTTCGTATTTATAATATTAGTAAGGATTAGTTAGGATAGTTAGGATTAGGATACTGAAATTAAATTGATTTTTAGATATTTTTTCTGTATGTATGTATGTAAGTTTCTCCGTAACTCTTAAACGAAACTGAATTTTATAAAACTTGGTAAATATACATTTAGGCGTACAGGGCATAGGATAGGCTACCTATTTATTTCTCCTTTGATGATATAACATAACAAAATGTACGCGAAAGAAGTCGCAGGCACTGCTAGTCTCTAATGTAATGAGGAAAAACTTCAAGGAGTAAATATACCATACATCATTCTTTATGTATTAACCACAAAAAAATAATCTAAGCTCTAGGATTAAGCGCTGTAAGGTTACTTAACTCCGTCGAACCCTTAAAAGCAAGCTTCGCGGAATCCAATCAGTCACCTCAAAAAGCATTTCAGACGTAATTGGCGGGGATCCAAACCCCCCATGCCCCAATGCATTACCGGAATAAAAAATTCACCGAAGATTTGGTGACTACACAAAACCGAAGGTGGCACGCTCACCACTATATCATTCATTCGTCCGCCGAGAGTTTCGACACCAATCTTCCATTTGGCAAGAAAATCGATACACGCCCTGGCCATATAAGCATTCCGGGGGTGGTAGACGGGGTGTCTTAAGGGGAGTTAAGGTTTAGTCCCGAATATTGAATTTCCCTGGGGACAAACCCGTTTCGCTTTGTCCCTTCGTTCGGGGTCGTGTGGGCCGAGTGCCCGGGCGAGGCCTACCTACATCTGTCGTAGGTGTGTGTGTAAGTGTTGGATAATAATATTGCGAGGACAAGCATACGTGACTTAGCTATGTTTGACGTTATATACTATATGCCACATACGCCCACCTCCCTCGCGTCAAAGCCTCCAAATTAGGTCTCTTTAAATAAAAGCGTGGACGCCTTCGCTGATAGGTCGATAGTCCTCAGATCTTGCTCGTACGAGTTTCTTATTAGGGTTTTGTAGAGAATTAGATTTCCAACCCAATCTATCTCTTTGTCATAAAACTGTAACTGGTTGGTTTGTACATTATAGACATTTTATAAAAACTATACAGGCTTAAACTCGTTGGGTTTTATTTATAATTTTTAACTGGGTTTAAACCTATGTTATTAAATTATACTATACGTATTAAAAAGAAAATTGGCAACACTATCTATAATATTATATAGAAGAAAGATTTTAATGTTTGTTTGTTTGCATTGAATATGCTCCGAAACTACTGAACCGATTTGAAAAATTCATTCACCGTTGGGATTCTACATTGTCCCTGATGAACATAGGCTACAAAATCAAATTTATTTATCTACCCGTGCGAAGCCTGGGCGGGCAACTAGTATTAAATAACTTATTTTTATTACCCGTGTTCGTTCATATAAATACCAAACACTTTAAAATCAAACTCTATCTTTCTTAAACGTTCTAATTTCTATAATCCTTACCATTCCGTAATCATTTTTCTTATCCGCCGCACCCTGTACAATTACAAACGTACAGCCACGAAATGAATCAATTTGTCTACTCCACTAAGCGGCCCCTAGCCCATACATCTACGTGTTACGGCCCCATACGGACTGTTTGTCGGTTCGTTTCCTCTTCCCCAAATTCGTGCGTAAAATTAAGTCTCGTACTGTCTTACGTGAAGTACTTAAGTAATAATGCCTACTGGTGTATGTAATTGTGACTCGTTTGTTGTACATTGCTTGGTTGTTTTTAGCCGACTTTCAAAATGAAGATATACCTATACCGCATCGTAGACGTTTTTCTCGTCGTCAAATCATTATTGTTTTGATTTTGTTTTTTTTTTTTTGTTGCAGATGCGCAGTGTTTTGAATAAACAAGATTAAGACAACACACAAAATGTAATCTAATTGATATTCCAACAAGATAAGAAGATACCAACCGAAATTATAATTCTTTTTAAATGAACTTAGTGCATTAAATAATCCATACTTCCATACTAATATTATAAATGCGAAAGTAATTCCGTCTGTTTATCTGTCTACCTTCTTTTCAGGCTTCAACCATTGAACCAATTTGGATGAAATTTGAAGGGATCGACACAAACGCGAGCGGAGCCGCTGGCAAAAGCTAGTGAAGTATATCATTATAAATTTATATGAGAACCCTGCGTACTGTTTTTCTTTCAATCTTATGACACAAATTCCAAAGGCAACGCTGTTAACACATTCTCACCGGTAAAAGAATTTAAAACATTCAGTTAAGTTAAAACAAACATTATATGTACCAGTGTATATTGTAATTAAATTGCTTATCCTGAAAACTGATACTTTTCTGCCTTTTCAATACAATTTCAAGGATTTAAGCGTATAAACATTCATTCATTTCTTGTTTACGTATCATCCTGTATCTAACTTACTACCGTAGTACCGATCCGTGTTACCGGGATGCCATAAATCCCGCAAGGTGGTACGCCGCTCCGCAAACATATATATACCCCCATATAACCCATGGCTCAAATGCAAGTTCTTGTCTAAACATTGGGTATGGATGGAATTTGTTTTGCCTTGTAAGACATTTTGCAGGCTAACGTTACTATTTCATATGCATATATAGACTAGCTCCGTGGCGCAGCGGTCAACACGCCAGCCTGCGACACGGAGTGACCGGGTTCGATCCCCGGCCAGGTCAAGATGGAAAATGATCTTTTTCAGATTGGCCTGGGTCTTGGATGTGTATCTATATATGTATTTGTTATAAAATATAGTATCGTTAAGTTAGTATCCCATAACACAAGTCTCGAACTTACTTTGGGGCTAGCTCAATCTGTGTGATTTGTCCGTATATATTTATTTATGTATTTATTTATATTAATATGCGGACGTGTAGACAGAAATCTACGGGAATATAGGTTTTATCCATATCCTTACTTCCTTGCTTATCCTTACTTAATCCTAACTAATATTATAAATGCGAAACTGAGTTTGTTTGTTACGCTTTCACTACTGTTGTTTTCGTTGTAACTACTGAACAGATCATTATGAAATTTTGCATACACGTTATCTGGGGTACGGAGAAGGACAAAGGGTACTTTTAATCCCGGGAAAAAGTTCTATTCCCGAGGGATCGACATTGACCTGGACGGAGCCGCGGGCGAAAGCTAGTATTATAAATGAAAAAGTGAGTTTGTTTTTAGTTTGTTTTGCTTTCACTCCTTTACTACTAAACCGATCATCATGAAATTTTGCATACACGTTATCTGGGGTACGAATAAGGCCATAACCTACCTGTCATCCCGGAAAAAATACTGTTCCCGAGGGACCGTGTTGATGTGAGCGAAACTGCGGACGAAAGCTACCTATAAAGAACCTATAAATTCCCGCGCTGGGGATCGAACTCAGTGTCCTTCGAGATGCAGACCGGCGTGTCAAACACTATACTATGCAGGACATCTAGCCAACACGTCCCCAGCATGGAAGAAATACATATAGTTACATACACATTGACATACAACGTGATTTCGAACCCCCTAGCTATACTGAAATCTGAGGAATCAGAATCCCTAATGGAATACAGAATAGCAAGAAAAAAAGCTGATTGCAAAAAGAAAAATAAGTTTTCCATACAAGGTCACCGATCAGCTGGACGAATTTCTCAGAAGGTGAAATGTATTTTTTTCGTTTTTACCTTTTTTTCTTGCTATTCTGTATACCATTAGGGATCTGATTCCCAGATGCAAGCTAGGAGGTTTCAAACTCGTGCTGTATAATGTATCACCTGGTGTACGAGGCGCTTTCCAATCAACCTTTGTATCCCGCAGTATTGGTGGTTTCAGACAGACTTATGGCCTGTCTGCCGGTTTAATCTTGGGATACAAACTATTGCCGAACACCGTGTTTACTTTGTATTCCGTGTAAACACTGGTACCTATTGTTATTATTTCGAGTAGGTGTCACGGTTAATCGACCATGCACACCCTGGTGTCAGAGTTCTTAGGAACCGCCTCTCGGCCTCTGACGTGGTTTCTTAATGACTACCAGATGGCAGCCGGGACCACCGGCTTAACGTGCCTTCCGAAGCACGGAATCATCTTTATTATCAGACAATCAGGTGATTCCAGCCTGCAATGTCCTAACCAAACTGGAAACAACTAAACAAAATATGCTTCCGGTGGGAATCTAACCCATGACCCCCGGGTCAACAGGCAAACGCCTTAACCACTGGACCACGGAGGCTGTTATGTATACTGAAAGACATGACAGCGTGTCATGAGAAAAAAAATACTAAGATTTTTTATGATAGGTATAGAACGGCAAACGAGCAAGCGAATCACCTGAT
Organism: Elegia similella; assembly: GCA_947532085.1. Classification (NCBI taxonomy): domain Eukaryota; kingdom Metazoa; phylum Arthropoda; class Insecta; order Lepidoptera; family Pyralidae; genus Elegia; species Elegia similella. The sequence continues at coordinate 3,427,738 of OX383940.1, forward strand.
GTTAAGTGATTACCGCTGCCCATGGACAACTGCAACATGTCACAGGAGCATTACCGGCCTTTCAAGGAGTTGGGGGGAGGCTATGGGGACATTATTCATAGACCCTCTACGAAAAGTCTTCTTCTTATCGTGTCGATGGACTGAATTTATGTCAGATTTTATTGGCCCAGTATTGGGCCACTCCTCCTCTCTTGGAGGCGGAATACAATTCCTCCAAAGTACAGGTGGTTGGGCAGCTAGGACATGTCAAAAGATGCGCCATAGTCTGAGGAGAGAAGCCACACTTGCACTGGTTCTGCGAACTACGAAAAGTCGTAGATAGTCTACAAAGTCCTACGAGAAGAAATAATATACGAATATTTGATTCGAGCATAATAGCCGTGTGGTATCCGGCAGAGTAGAATAGGACCACTACAAGTCTTCCCGTGGATGTCGTAGAAGGCGACTTAGGAAATACAAGCTAAACAAAGCTTATAAACATCTAAGACACCTCTCCAACCCGTCTGGCCAGCGTGGAGAGTGTAGGCCAAGTCCTCTGGCTGCTCTGGCCAAGTATGGCCCTAGTAGTACAGAGAGGGTCGTGCTCCTGTAGTGGAGACTAAAAAGGACCTGATGATGATTTGATTCGAGTATGATTTTCTGCACTTTAAAAATGTTTTTCACGTGATAACGACTTATAAATCGATAAACGCTGGCTGCATGTACGCAAAACTGTCACGTTCCGTGTACAAGCGAGAGCGCGGAACAAGCGATAGAGAGGCACAATCGGTCTAAGCTTTCGGTTTGTGAGTTATGATGCGTCTATCTCTCTTCCACCGTTATGAATGACGCAAAATTATCGCCATTTTTATGTTAATCATTCTTCAAAATACATGTTTCAGCAATCAAAGATATGAAGAAGATCTTTTTTCTCCGATACCACTACTAATCTTAGTATGTAATAAACTTTAATAATTAACAACATCAGCTCCAAAAGGAAATTGTTAAAATACAATAAAAGTATCAAGATTCATGCCGTCTGCGGACTTGTTAGAGCATTGGTCGAGGATCACGTTCTCTTTGAAAAACGTCCTTTGATGCGTCTTCCAAAGACCGACTAATAAATAGACTAACAAATTGGGTTGATAGTAACTGCCTCCGTGGTCCAGTGGTTAAGCCGTTTGCCTGTAGACCCGGGGGTCGTGGGTTCGATTCCCACGGGAAGCATACTTTGTTTAGTTGTTTCCAGTTTGGTTAGGACATTGCAGGTTTTTAATCACCGTGCTTCGCAAGGCACGTTAAGCCATTGGTGCCGGCGACCATCTGGTGGTCGTTATAGGAACCACGACAGAGGCCGAGAGGTGGTTCCGCAGAAATCTACACCAGGGTGAGCATGGTCGATTGACCGTGTCACCTACACGAAATGATGATGATGAGTACGAAATTGCTATGAATAGCCGCACGCGTTTTTAAATTCAAAACATTTATTCGTAATTTGCGTATAGACTCTCTTTTATACTTCTTGTTTTTTTATAAAATGTTGTATTTTTTGCAGCCCTATGCTTTGTTACAGACTTTATCAATTTTTGATGTGGAACATCTATATCGGTTAGACCAACTGTTGGCGTGCGTCGCCATGCTATAGATATGGTATATAGTACCATACATAGTACCTAGTAGTATCTTAAATATATATAACTCAAAGATGACTGACATAGTGATCTATCAACGCACAGCCTAAACCACTGGATGGATCGGGCTGAAATTTGGCATGCAGGTAGATGTTATGACATCCGCTAAGAAAGGATTTTGATCATTTCTACCCCCAAGGGGATAAAATAGGGGATGAAATGTATGAAACTTCTATACTTTTTAACGCGAGCGAAGCCGCGGGAAAGAGCTAGTTTATGCATATATGTACAAAACTGTCTCACATCTGCCAGCCGTCCCGCGACGGATCACGTTTTTTCCTCAATATCCTTACCTCTATTAGGAGGAGTCAACCAGGAAAAATCGAAAGAACAAGGTCACGAACCTTCTAATATATAGTTACACCTGTTATTCTCCACTATGACATTGCCATTATGACAGCTCCGTAGCGCAGTGGTTAACACGCCAGCCTGCGACACGAGGGTGCCCGGGTTCGAACCCCGGTCAGGTCAAGATGGAATATGATCTTTTTCAGATTGGCCTGGGTCTTGGATGTTTATCTCTATATGTATTTGTTATGAAATATAATATCGTTTAGTTAGTATCCCATAACACAAATCTCGAACTTACCCTCAATCTGTGTGAATTGACCGTATATATTTATTTATTTAATATTATTATTCTTATGTAAATTCGCAGAATCCTTGTATTTTGTTTCCAATTTGATCGTTCATCATCATCATGATAGCCACATACGTCTACTGCTGGACAAGGGCCTCTCCCAAGTATTCCTCGTTTCATGGCAGGATATTGCCATACTTACCACGTTTGGCAGGCGGGTTGGCGAGCGCAATTCCTTTGGCTTTTTGTTCTTCCGACGCTGCTGCCCATCGAAAGTATTTTTAAGCTAGGGAAAGATAGGAATTGGTTGGATTTAGGATGGATTCGGATGAATGGAGGAAAGCAATTAGCAGGTCGGGAGGCCGGGCGTACCTGTAACCACCAGACAGGCAGTTAAGGATGACACCCCTGACCTTATTTTTGACCTTAATTTGTCAAGTAAGAGAGATCATTTGTTGATCTATGACTTGCTGTATCTATGACATCCTCCTTGTTACAACCTCCCCAACTAGCGCACTCCACGTCACGTGTATTAAGCCTTTAACTCTTTGTTAGCTCACCACATCAAAATCGACCCTATTTCTAACATTATAAAGTGGAAATTCCAAAGGCTAATTGTTATACAGAAAATAATTTCGACTGGGCCGCGTGCTTGGGAATTGAAAGTTTTTTCTGCAAATATAATGTTTTATATGGGCTTTATCGTTTTGATGTTTATACGAGCGTGTTTTACAGACGTGAGACAGGAATGTGTTTAAAGCTGCGCCGCAGGGGTATTTGGGAAAAATACGTTTTATTTTTCACGTGTTTTCGAAATGGAATCGCAAATTAGTTATACTAGTACGCAATATATCTTACAACGTACACTTAGTCACATATGCATCGAAAAAAATGGAAAATTTGGCTTTGCCATGAAAACTTACTTTTGATATCGAATATGGTATTGAAACTACATTTATTATAATAACCTAAAAGGAATGCAAATATTTACTAATAAAACAAAAAGGTTTGTGAAGAAAAACAACCACATTTCTTATAGAAACTTCCTAATTTATCACAGTAACAAAAACATTTCTTAGTCACATATGCATCGAAAAAAAGAGAAAATTTGGCTTTGCTAAGAAAGCAGTACCAATTTTGATATCGAACAATATATTTCTTAAAACTACATTTGTTACAATAACCTAAAGGTCTGGAATTTTTACTGAATAACCAAAAAGGTTTGTGGAGAAAAACAACCACATTTTTATAAAAAGTTCCTAACTTATCACAGAAGCAACAACATTTCTTATAAAAAATTCCCAATTTAATATTCAAAATCGACAAAGTGTCGTGACGAAGTCACCTTAACCACAAAATACCAATCCCGAACCACAGACAAGAGTTTAAAAGACCAATATTTAACGAAGCCGACTTCAATCAAATACTTGTGTAGTATTTTTCATCAGCGAATAAAAACTCGAAGCGAGCACGCTTGTGATATCTGAACCATGATGTATAATGCCTCCCTCTGATTACCATTTGGCGAACTGAATATTCCGCTCTGATACACTTTTTGAAGTCCCACAGCATTCCACGATTCAGACTCGGTGAAAAAATAATTGCACACATTTTTTACTGAAGCTATTTATTTTATTTAGTCTATGCTGCAGACTTTCTTCTTTAACTTTTTAATTTAGATGGCCAGTCTGTCTTAATTAATATCTCTACTTATAGAGCTTTCGGTTGTGGATTCAATATTTTTCAGCAAGATCTTATTTATTTACTTTCTAATACAGAGTGTAAATGTACCTACACTCGACATTTTCTTGGAGAGCTACTCGATTCGTCAATATGAATGACTTTTCCTATAGAAGCTGGGAACTTGACAAAAAAACATTATACTTTTTTATACAAATACTTATAAGTACCCGCCGGCTGATCACTTTTGTATAGGTACCTAAATTTTGTTTTAGTTCCCTTTTAATCCTTATTGATCCCATATAAAAAGTTTTTCATGTTGACGGGCTAAGTCGCCCCATCGAGTATGTCGACGATACATTTACAAACGGTAGAGATAAAAATCTATACAACCTCTTATACACACTCGAAAAATAAAACAAACAATCGACAGCCGAATGTTAGAATAAAAACTTTTTTTCATAAATTGTGATATGACTTGAGCAAAATACAAGTTAAAATAGCGGGCAATAACGAGTTTTGAAATAAGAACACTATAAATGACCTACAAATTTTTTATTCAAATTAAAATTCCATCGACAAAGAAACGACTATTCGAATATAGAACAATTAAACTAAAAAGGGTATTGCATCGAATTAACGCTATTGTTTTAGTACTAAAACAAAGGGTTTGAAGTCACATGCAGAGCTATAGACTAACTTGGTCCACGGCTTTGTCGCAACCCTTTGTACGGCAAACCTTCATTGTTATCACAGAGCAAAATTAATCTCAGTTTATTTCTTTGATCGTGATGTTTAGAATAAAGAGCCTACACTGACAGCTACTGTGATGGATATGTAAATGGATTTAAAGTTTTTGAATTTGGAACAATTATGCGTGCGTTGTTTTCGGTTAAATAGACATATTTAAGTATTGTTTTGTTTGACAATGCTGTTTTAGCTGTATGGTGTTAATTTCAACGTGTCGTGCTTGGTCTTTGTTAGTAAAATAATTGTGTTAAAGGAAAAAGTTTAAAGCTAAATGCTTAAATGTCGGCGTCTAAATTAGATCGTGTCATAGCCTATATTTCTTGTTTAAATTGCACCAACATAAAATTGTTGGTGGTTTTTTCATACATATATTTTATTCAAAAATATCTTCAAGTAGGTACAGTCGGCCAAGCAGATACCTGAAGGTGCGTATTGATTGATATAATAACAAATTATATATTTTCATTTCAATAAAGTTCAAAAGATATAATGTTAACTTGACATAATCATTACTGATTATATTCTTAAAAGCTATAACATTCATAATATTTTCAATATGAAAAGCATAAACTCATTTTTTATAACGTTTATGAATACTTAATATCACCTGTTATACAACTTGTGCAGTATACCTACCAAAATGTATACCATTCAAAAAGTATAATATTTAAAATAAATATGAATCAAAATCTATAAAATGTATACGTATTAAAAATATATAAAAGAGAAAATATACCAGCTAATTAGTATAGACCCATGTCTATTCTGCGAATTTGAATTATTTCAGTAATACCTACGAAATAAGTCATATTTACGCAAGCTCATAAACTTCATTTTCTTGTAAAAAAAATCGGAGTAGCCAGCAAAAGGTGCATTATTCAAACAGACTATCGAATAACTAATAATAGGTAATCGATTTCATCAGTAAAGCAAACGGAAAGTAATACAAGAAGTCATTAACTTCATAGGATTACTAAAAACTATAACAAACAAAAGAACATTACAATATTTTATTGCATGTAAATATTAAGACAAAGTATGAAATACTTAAAAAAATTGTGATACATACAAAATGCGCGCACATTTTGTATGTATCACAATTTTTTTTAAAGTAAAAATATATCTTTTACAATATTTTATTGTATGTAAATATTTGGACAAAGTTAGAAATAAATAAAAAAAATTGTGATACATACAAAATGCGCGCGCATTTTGTATGTATCACAATTTTTTAAAGTATTGTTTTAGTATACCTATTTTTTTAATTTATTTTTTACTTATATGAGAGAAGAAATTCACACTCGTAATATTCAGATTTTCGTTTTAATATAATGTTCTTTTTATTTATTTATTTTTTGTTTTATTAATATTTTTTTGCGTTTACGAGATCGCCAGGTTGCTATTAATTTTCTGCTAGGCCTTCTTTAAAAATAAATAAGGTAATTTATTAAACGGCTTCAAAAAAGGAGGAGTTTATCAATTTGACTGTATGTTTCTTTTTTTATGTATGTTTGTTACACGATATCTTCGCCAATTGTAAACCGATTTTGATATTTCTTTTTTATTTAAAAGCCTTTACTACCAAGTTGTTCCCATTTTGATTTGGTGAAGATATAATGGAGAACTTTGGAGATATGGAAGAAACTCGTAAAATAAAATTGTTTGAGATGCTAGGTTTTTTTTAAAATTTAATTATTAGGTTTATTGAGAATCTTCTACCAATTATTGTCCTGCGTGAGGCTCTCCCGTGGGATTGCTTTTACGCAATAATGCGCAAAAGGTGTGCGTCCCTGGTGCGCAGGGTGCGGGAGAGCAACAACAGCATCCTGCGCATGATCGCAGGCAGATTAGATTGCGCTTACGTAAACCATTGCTGCACTATAGCCGGGGGGATGGTGCAGGAATGGTCTGCACAATAAATAATTTAGTGTTTTTTCTTTTTTTTTTCCAGGAGTATTTATTTATTTTATCAATATATATACAATTTAAATATAAAATACTTAAACTAATGCTACAACTAATAATAAATAAAAATTAATATATATTTACAAATAAAAAAGGCCCGGTAAATCGTTGCCTCGCGGTAGCGTGCCCAGTAGGCTGGCAGCATTGCCACGTTGGATGGCAATGCTGATCTTTTGGCCAAGGTATACACCAGCCTTCTGGTCACGAGTCACCTCGATCAATTTATTGGCAATGGTGCCGAACAGTTTATGGGCTGATGGCCCCCACGGTCCCAAAGTTTCGACCCCAAACGGCTCAAATATGTAGTTGTTTCCAAGACTACTGTACTTGCGCCGCTTGAGGTCTTCTGCCGCTGACGCTGCTGAACCGGCCTTGGACCCTGCGCCCGGGAGGTGAGACGGCGCCAGTGTGTCCACGCAGGTTGCGTCCCACACAAGCGCTCGCCCCAATCTCCAGGGCACAAGGGTCATTCCATCCGGTCTCTTGCCATCATCCCGCGCCAGACCGGTAGGTTCTAAAACCGCCGGCATGTGAATGCTGGCAAGAGCCCGGTGAATAATATTATTAAGCGCAGAGTGGCGCACAAGCCGGCCAGCACTTCTGCGGCAAGAGAGACCGTGATGGCCTAGTCCGTCGACAGCATTGCCACATAGGCAACGATGTTCGGTCGTGCAAATTGCACCTAACCTTAAAGATGTCGCCAAACGAAAGGACTCATCGTCCAGGAGTGTGCCCAAGTTGGCAGAAGGCAGTGCTTGTAACCAAAGACCGGACTCCCATTCAGCGACAGCCAAGAGACGGGCACGCTCTGCAGTATTGCCAGATGACTCAATCAAATTAATCTGAGCTATCCTGCAAAGCGGCGTTTTTTCTACTATACCTACTAACATAGTTATAAGTATACTAACATTATGAGTCATGGTCACTTGAATAAATAATTTTTCATTCATTAATTCGTATAACCAATGATTATTATCCGTACTAATATGTATATATAAAGTTTATTATACATAACAACTAATAGATTTTTTAAAGTTTATAATAATAAAACGGTATAATAAAGGTTTGATATGTTGAATGATTGTTATAATTAAAGATTTTAGTTTTTTTAAAGTTATTTCTTTCGATTTTTATCTTACTTGATAATTTCACTAACCAAAATTATATGTTTCGTTGATATTTATCTTAAATGATATATATTTTGTGTTTATATGTTATATTACTTACCCGATACCTGACCCCCTGACTTTTAAAACGTAAATTCACACTTTGCTGTGAAGCGCCACCTACCGTGATTTTTGGCAAGTAGACAGACAACTGCTAGTATAAACTTGTTTCTGATAACCTGCTCAGTTGCAAATTTTGTATTTCTAATAATCTCAGCTAATAATCCAAGTAATCATCAATGGTAAGAACAAGAAAGAATCAAAAACAATCCTACGTAAAGTTCTATTCGAACCATGGACCTACGACTTGAGAAGCTAGCGCTCATCTCAATACGCCAACCGACGATATGACGTCTCGGGCGAAATTGGCTATCTATTTCTACTGCTATGACATCTTTGTCACCAACTGCAACGCATTGCTTTAACAAATAAATTGAGGGTAATCTATCAGATTTATTTATACTTGATACCAACTAATCAAAAATATTGTTTACTCGCGTCACAATAACATTCAAGATACTGCGATTACTGTGTAGTGATCCAAAACCCCACCAGTTATTAGGCATCCCGTTTCATCTTATATAGCAGATTTTGTGAAAGCTAATAGTGTATTGTGAAGACAACCACAGTATTTAAAGTATCTATATCTAGAGAGTTAGGTATCGCGGTAAGTAGAAATTATAAGTATTTAATATACTTACTTAATTGTCACACTATTTTTTGTTCCGTAAAACATAGGGTTTGTGATAAATGTCTAAGATAAATATATCTCTTACAGAGAAACACCGTCCGTTTGTGGATTCGGAGATTTAAGAAGACTCGATCAACTGGCGTAACATACTGGCGTAATATTTTAATTGAAACAGTGAGGAAACATTCAACAAGAACGAGATCGTATTTTATTCTGATGAAAAAAGTTTTAAGTCTGATGATGATGGCAGAAAAATATTGCGGAGAAGACATGGCCAGCGTATAGCCATCAAAATAATTTGCCTTTGAGAACAGTGGCAGGATAACATTAAGTAAAAATATTCATTAAATAGTTAAGTAAAATAATAATAATATTTAATACCTAGTGTATTAGTATTACACAGTGTAGATTATTAGGTAACTGATCGTATTATTGTTTTGCAGGTTATTGGGGACAGATGTCTTCAATGGGCCCAGGGGAGCTGGTAGAATTCGGCGGCCGGATGAATAAAGAAAAATACTTGGAAATTTTATGAGATGTGGTGATTCCAACAGTGTGCAATGTAGAATATATTTCATTTAAGAAAATTGTTCTGTGATCTAACTGTTATTGAGTGACCAAATAAAATCCCAGATTGTAGGGTCAAATAGTGCTTAACTGGGACACGAGACACGAGTAAAGTTTGAACTTAAATCAATTTAGACAAAGAGGTTATACTAAATTAATAAATATGCGCATAAGTGATATGTGATCTGATCTAACATGGTAAGTGAAATGACAAATAGACTTGAACAAAAGCTTCAAAATGGGGGTCACCCTCTCCCATATTAAAATTCATTTAATGCCATAGGTTTACATATTCATTCTTATACTATTATCGAAGCAAAGTTATTCACATAGCACTATTGCACTATTTGACCCTACACATTTAAAAAAATATAATACTATGATTAAAAAAAAGTTGAGAGATGTAAATTGTTACTTATTAAGTAACATGTTGGTTCTCTCTACAGAAGATTAATCATAGTTTGAATTAATTAGGCAGGTATTTATTTCACTGTTAATTTTTTTTGATGTAATAAAGTAATTAAAAATTTAAAATGCTATTTATTAACAGTAATTAGCTCGGTAACATTATGTTAAAACAACCAAAATTACACCAACATCACAATACGAAGTTGGTGATATTTGTAAAAAATAGAAAGCTTTGGAGGATTTGAACCTGTTCCCTCATAAACACACTAACTATTAAACCGTAGTGCCTACCACGTGCGCCACATCTAACTATTGAAGTATCTTTGAAATAAGCGTATCGTATGCTAGGGCTTGTTTTATTTATCAAAAATCGAATAGATGGCATTAGTCATCAAGGGTATCAGATTTCTGCTTATTAACCTTATTTGTTCATTCACAATTCAATAGATGGCACTAGTCGCAAAGGATATTACACTTGTATATTTTTATCTTTGGGTTTAAACCACGGATGGTTCTTTAGTTTGCGAAAAATGGCGCTGTTGTAGGGGGGTCAGATATCTCCTTGGTTGACTGTACTACAGAATACAAACTGCTTTACACCGTGGTCTTGTTACAGTCGCTTTATTTGTTCGCTAGGTACCTAATACGTCCAATAGGTAAAGAATATTATACATATACATTCCATACCGATAGAAGAAACTTTTAACAGTAGAAAACGTAAATGCTGTATTTTTTTATAATAATAATAATTTTATTCGAAAATTGGTGTTTACAAAAACTCTGTAGTTGATTGGAGCCTCCTTTTAAGCATTATGCCTGTGCCACTCTTCCATAACCATAACAGTTATTGTATTACATACTTATATTAGAAAGGTATGAACAAAACATGCCAATATTAACAAAAGCACCAAACAACATAAATCACCTAGTACCAAAAGTTGTCTGTTTGTCTGTAAATTATTTCTTCGAAGTATTTTCTCTACGAAGTCAACTACTGGCCGACATGTTTCGACCTCATCGAGAAGTCTTCCTCGGAGCGAATGTGAATCGAGCTAGACACGCACGTAGACGTCCCGAACCGCACATAGGGCGTGATTTTTTGTATATTGTTTATATACAATTATACATCCTACTTTGATTTTACTAGAATATAGATAGATAGATAATTAAATTGTTTATATTATTAAAATCCACACTATATTAAATTCAAGCGTATACTATACAAAATCCAAGTAACTCTGTCTGTCTGTTTTCTGTTACCATGCTTCAACTATTAAAATAAATTGGGATAAAATGGTTGTAAGGGCTTGCGAGGTCTACTGTTCTCGTAATTTAATTTAAATAAAAAAAATAATTTAAATTAAGTAAGGATTTCTAAACTAAAATAAATCATTCAAGTTTCTAAAATTGCAAATTATCGTCAAAGTACCTTCCATCCATTATTTTCTTCAATATGTTAAGACGCAACAAAGGCGTTTTCCTTGTAAAATACTGTGTATGTAGGTTAGGCCCAAGCAATATCCGGTTTGGATTGTTCCGGCCTGTCAGTTTGCGCGGGAATATGTGGAGATTTGGGGGGTGGGGAGATAAGGGATCACTCGCATATTGATACTTGGATTAATAAAGAGGACGGTATTTAGGGAAATTTTGATGTTGAAGATTGCTTTGGGTTTTATTCTGATAAAGTGAAATTGATTTTGTATTAAAAACTTTATATACTTTATATACATGTGTGTTTACTGTGAAAATTTGGATAGAAATGTATTACTTCCTTCTTCAGCTTCCTCTCTTTATTCACTTTATGTGGGTTCGCGATGGCATGTTGGCATGTCCTTTCCAATTTGTCTCCTTTCTGGTTACTTTCTTTTTCCCATGTCCTCGTTCACACACTCCATCCATCATTTCATTGGCCAACCTCATTGAATTAGAAAGACTATGGAAGCGTAACTCTTACACAACTAACGATTTAATATCAGTCCCATTTACGCAAACTAACTTAACTTTAATCACAACGAAAAACCTACGCACTCATAGACGAAGCACGTTTGCGATTGACCGCGTCAATGTCACGCTGCGGTGTCAACATATCTAATGAACGCTATGGTGTCAACATAGCGGAGGTCGGTAGGCTACAGTTTGCCCCTCTCGCTATGATAAGTACTCCAGTGTCACTTTTCCGTCTTTCCTAGCGTTTCCTGCGCCACTTTACTACACAAGAAGTATTTTTTTTCTTTGTCGATGTTCACAAAAAATATGTCTTTAAATGCTTTCATCGACGCGTCCTTCCGTCACAGAGCGCGTGGCAGACAATTTTTTTCTCTAATGGTACTTTATTTTCAATTTAAGGGTTTTTCTCTAAAACTATAACCTTCACATAAACAATTGCAGATAATTTAGTGTTCAACAAGCAGGTAAAGAAAAAATATAACTTAAATTCTACTCCTAAGTTATTAGGAGATGAACTAGATAAATAAGATTGATAATTGCACGTTACGTTCTTCGTAATACTTAACCTAATAATCAATTTAATTCGCACCTACGTAGGCTTAATTGAAATGAATTATATAGCACACAGAGAGCACGCCCACACATCTCAAAGGGCTGCAAACGCCACAAACCGATAGACATGAAACATTCATTTACAGGACTAATTTATACCGTCTAATTCAGCCCTTAACAAGGCGCTGTCCGTAAACTTAACATATACATATATATGTGCACACACACCAGAGTATGTATTGGGTTAAGCCTTCCGAAAGTACACTAACACATGTACAGGTTTAGGGGTGTTGCACACGAGATGAATTGTCGAATTGCTTTGATCGGCTAGCTGGCAAATGGATAGACGGCACGGGGGGCTTAGCCCCCCGGTATAAGATTACAAAAAAAAAATATGCACGTTATATATTCCATTAACTAACTTAATGCTTTCAAAACTGTAATTAAATTGAAATAATGTAATTTATAAAAAATTATACATACATAGATATATATTATTACTTTATTGAATTGAACAATGAGACTATTTACTGTAGTAAATAAACAAATATATTTAAATATGTATTTATACCTTACAGAGTTTTTTAAAGGGTAATACAAAAAATATTATCGCATTTGCTATACGCTTCGTAGCTAAGATGAAAAACGCTAAAAGTAAACAAACAAAGTACTCCCTATCCTTCCCTGCCATCCCGTATGTAGATCCCCTAACACCCACACATGTACCGTAAAGCCGCAGGCACGTAACATAAGGAGCTTGGAAATTAATTTAGCTCGGAACTAGCTGGCAAATGGATAGACGTGAGCCCGGCACGGGGGGCTTAGCCCCCCGCCACCCACCGGGGTGCGAGGCCATGTGTCGGCGAAATTCGGCGTTTAGGAGCCTTTGTGGCAACGGTTTGGTAATGCTACCTTTCGGGTGGTAATTAAAATTAATCATGTTTTTCGGATCAATTTGCTATTTATTTACCTACATGATTTTTTATTGAGGGTTCAAATGAACCCATCATGCCATAGACAAGAATTTTTAGATTTTTAAGTTTGTTTTTTTTATGGTAAGATAGCTTGGTAGTGATTGGAGATGAAAAGCTCAAGACCGTGCTCAGTGGCGTGCCATGGGAGAGACCTATGTCCAGCAGTGGGCGAGTGTAGGTTGATGACGATGATAGCTTATTACTTTTATTATTATAGTTTTATTTTCTGGATATAATAATGTAACATAAAAAACTGAAGCTTTTGAATAAAGAATTCTTGGTAGAGGTTTTGTCACGCAGATGAAAATTGTTGACTTCCCAGCATATCCGTTTCTATTAGAATAGGAAATGTTGTCCATTCGTTTATATTCCTGTGAGAATAAGAAAAGTTGTTCATTTTAACGGACTGAGCTACCCCTTCATCTCTTCATGACACAGTTACGTTACACGCTGTATAGCATTACAATGCTAAATTTAATATTAAAATCGAAAATTAGTGGTATGAAAAATAAGTGATACCTTTTGAATCTATTCATGTCTCACTTTATAAAACTAATTTCGGGATAAAACGTGTGCTATATGGGCATGGTATACCCATGACCTGGTTGGATATATATATATATACCAAGGACGGTAAGGAACCGCTTACTAAATAGATGATATATACATACATACTACCAAGTTTCATCTTAATCCTTTCAGCTGTTAAGATAAATACATAATCATCCATAGTCATTACAACATACAAATTTGATACTTATCTATGATATAGAATTTATATCAATATTTCTAATATATTCCACCCCCGGGCCATCACCGGATGCCGTCCCGCAATATCCGGTGTGCGTGGAAATCCTTTCGCGCCATTTTCTATAACCTATTAAAACACAGGGTCGGCCCGCCGTCATGTCATCCTTCGTAAGCACACATGTAGCACACATCCCTATCTCTACTGCGTTACGATATTGGATATTGATACTTTTTACCCAACTACGTGGTAAAAACTAAAATGTAAATCGTGGGTTCGATTCCCACCGGAAGCATAGGTACTTGGTTTAGTTGTTTCCAGTTTGGTAAGGACATTGCAGGCTTGAATCACCTGATTGTCTGATAATAAAGATGATTCCGTGCTTCGGAAGGCACGTTAAGCCGGTGGTCCCTGCTGCCATCTGGTATTCGTTAAAGGAACCACGTCAGAGGCCGAGAGGCGGTTCCGAAGAACTCTGACACCAGGGTGTGCATAGTCGATTGTCCGTGACACCTACTCGAAATGATGATGATGACCCAACCGATGCTTTAAGGGTGGGTTATGGTATATGGTGTATGTTAGCGATTTGGTATATAGGATATAAAAAAAAAAATACAAAAAATCTCTCTTTCATTTTTCACAAGTCTTCTTCAACTTCTTTAGTCATACCAGCTTGTCTGCGGAAGGGAAGGCTGACGCTTTCTATTTCTCTTAATTTTTGAAATGACTTTAAAAGGAAGAGAAAGTTTTGACTTCTTCACCGGGCGTTGAGACGAAAGCAGAGTGCGTTCAACTTGTATGTATAGGCGAAAAGACCAAAGGTCCCCAGGAAGGACGGACCTATCGGCTTTGGGCGTTGCCTGTATCCAAAAAAAAAGATGTCTTATATCATTAAAATTTAAAATATGTGATGAAAAAGAACTAGGCCACAGGTAGGAGTCGAACCCACGTCCCTTAGGTTTACGCTCTAAGTGTGATACCATTATACCACCGTGACTTCGAATCACCGCGTCGAATTCTCTAATCACATATTACCCCGTACGCGCATTTCAAGCATGCGTACTTCTTCAATACCACCCACTATTTACCTAGTAGTGTGGTATTCTACTTCTATTGATGTCTTATATCTATAATCTCACTGAACATAACAAACTACTCAGCGTCATACGAGGCGTCTCCATTTATTTTATTTCGCTGAGACGCGGCTTTCATAGGCTATAAAAACGAACTAGCTTCGGCTATTCTTACTTAAACATTGTAAAGGCACAGATCAACTATATACTGTGACTTATACAATTCAGTGACCTTACTTTCTCGTCTATTTAGTTTTTCGGGGCCACTATTAAATCACATGTTGAAAAACAGATTATGAGATGTTAACTAATTTAAGATATTTTGTGGATTGATGATATTATAAAATAAACAGATTTCAATGGTATTTTACAGATACTTAACTTCATACTATATTATCGCATCTAAATCCATTGGAAACAAAGGGTTGAATATAATATCTAATTATTCCGTAAATACAGCAGATTTCTAGATTTCAGAGTTGTAAAAATACACGGATAAATATAATAGAACCAGTTACGTGCTAGCTAGATTCGCACGCACTTAGGCATAGAATAATTAGTAATAGTTACTCAGGGTTCCTTAAAATATTTAACTACAAAATCTACGTATGTGAATGTATAAAGACCCATTAAGCCTTGCTCATACTAACTGTCTTGTGGTTTTTTTTTTGCATGGACACAATTGCTATTATTTCGACTTCAAGACTAACCGTTTACGTACGTAACGTTTGAATTTGGGTTTCGGCTGATATTTAGGCAACATACATCTACCATTTTCACAATTCACACACTTCTCTTCTCGTGCAGACTGTAGCAGCCGGTTGAGGGAATCCCAAAATCCCTTCTTGGTCTTCCAGGCAATCTCATGAACTTCTTATGACAATGTTCAAAAATGACCCGTTACTTTCTATGAAAGACTCGGCCAAGTTATGAAACATCATTATTTTTTCACAAGGCATCTTCTGTTACTAAGAGGGCTTAAAAATACTTTCCTGACTATCCAAAGCTCCAATTATCATCTCTGCCTTTGCGATAAATGTCCAGATATCAACGCAAAGTTTACGACCTTACTCAACGTCACTACCTACACAATGTATGGTTTCTAAGGTTAGATGGAGTCAAGCTATCAACGCAATTTAAGCTCTATTATTACAGAGATAGGGTTTGTTATGTAACAGTAGGTTTAGGGACAATTTTCTTTTAGTACAGTCAGTTTTACGACCTCTAAAGAGTTGACGTCGTATCAACGTTCAACTGTCCACAGCGATATAAACATTTGAAATTTGAGAGTCATTTATGCCTTTACATTTTACAATGTGTAAGAAAGGACGAGACTAGTCTAGCTAGCTAGTTTTGCTATAGATAAATTCAATGTTTGTTTGTTTGTTTGTTACTCTTTATTGCACAAAACAAAAAAATACAATAAAAAAAATATATTAAAACTAGAAATGTACAAAGGCGGACTTATCCCAATAAGGGATTTCTTCCAGACAACCAAACATTAAGAGGACAAGGAAGAAAGCAACAGGGTAGCGTATTAAATATATCTAACTATGCACAATATTAAACAAAGAGTGAAAATATGTTAACGTCTAACTAAACGAAAACAAATAAATGCTATTATAATCTAAAATACAGAAAATCATAAATAAATATATAAATAAACGTTTATATAAATATACCGTGCCAGCCGTGTGGTATCCGGCAGAGTAGAATAGGACCACTCCAAGTCTTCCCGTGGATGTCGTAGAAGACGACTTAGGAAATACAAGCTAAACAAAGCTCATAAACATCTCTGAGACCTCTCCAACCCGTCTGGCCAGCGAGGAGAGTGTAGGCCAAGTCCTCTGTCTGCTCTGGCCAAGTATGGCTCTAGTAGTACAGAGAGGGTCGTGCTCCTGTAGTGAAGACTATAAAGACGTGATGATGATGATGATAAAAATGTGTGTAAAAATATATACAATGTTTGTTTTGTTTTTCGTGTGTGTAAGTGGCCAACACTGGTGTCAGATTTTTCAAGCTGCCTAAAGGCATCTGACATAGCCTAATGTCTGCCATCAATTATGACAGCCGGGACCAACGGCTTAAGCCTTCCGAAGCACGAGAGCTCGAGAATTGTTTGAACCACTTGCGGTCACCCATCACAGTGAGGACTGCGCCCAGGGTTGCTAAACTTACGTGAGCAGTATTACTGGTCACGACAACTGGGCCATCGGACTCCTCAATACAATGGTATTGTGTTAATAATGCATAAAATATAAATTACCAGGAACCCGCGTACTTCAAAGTAGTCTGTGTGATCGGTGATTGGCTAAACACATTGCTGAAACTAGTACAATTCCGTATCCTTTTTAAGGTTCCGCACAACAAAAAGAAAAAACGGAACCCTTATTTAGTAATATAGTTTTTCTCGTCTAATTGTAAAAGAACTTCTAATTAAGAGCCCGCCATATGCCAGGCGGCGTGGCGATACAAACGCGGATGGTCTAAACGCGTTGGCTACTTTGGATATTTTCGTTTTTTAGGAATATTCAAGGGTTATTCGAAAAAGAAAAACATATGATGGCTGCCTTATCTGTAATGCAATAATAATCAAAAGTTTCAAGGTTAATTTTAATGTATTTGGTGAATAATGCTATATACCGAGTAAATTAGACGTGATTTGGAGGCAACTTTGCAATTTTTTTCTATCGAGAAAATTTAACGCAATCGTGTTTTTGAGTCATATAGTTACCAGAGTTAGTCCTGAACTTTGCTGCATTTTTATTTCAACTTGAGTATTTAATTATTATTGATATAACAGTCAATCATGCAAAGCAGTGTGAGGTAGTACGGGCCCTTAACGATATTTTGTGGATGGATTTATAAAATATAGGAGATTATAAAATAAACAGATTTCAATGTTATTTGAAAACTACGACACTTCACTCTATATCATCATCATCATCATCAGGTCCGTTTTAGTCTCCACTAAAGGAGCACGACCCTCTCTGTACTACTAGGGCCATACTTGGCCAGAGCAGTCTACATAATCGCGAGTTACTTTCGCATTTATAATATTAGTATGGATAAGGATTATTTTCGAATTGAGGCAGCAATTTATACAACCATTATTCCGTGATTGCAACAGCTTTTTATATCCTACGACACAAGTTCACAACTTACTGTGGGGCTAGCTCTTTGTGTGATATGTCCCTATATATTTATGACCTAAAACACTTCAAACGATTACAATACGAATATGTATACCACCTAATTCACTTAACATCATCATCATCATTTCGAGTAGGTGACACGGTCAATGGACCATGTATACCCTGGTGTCATAGTTTTTCGGGACCGCCTCTCGGCCTCTGGCATGGTTCCTTTAACGACTACCAGATGGCAGCCGGGACCAACCATTAAATTCACTTGACAAAGAACCAGATACCAAAAAAACTACTGGCCTGATCTGTGTCGCTTAGCGAATTTAAGCCGAAGACTATTCAGATACGAGAGCTCTTGCTGTACCCTTATCTAAGGAAGTCTTATTAAATCCCCCTTAACTAATCCTTCAGGCGGGTACCGACAGCAGCGATGTAGTTTGTTTCTGCAAATATTTATTATGTTTCTCAAACTGTTATTTGTGTCGTGTCTTGAATGTCTTTTCAATTTCTTTTCGGGATTTCAATAGAATAATTTTACATGTGGTATGAACACCTTACTCTCGATGCAGCCTAGAGGTTGAATATATGATTCTCTATCTATGGTTACCACGTAAAATACTCTGTCTAGCCAATTATGTGGATAGAAGTTCTTTTTGTCCGTAATAAAGATGATCATAACTCTTAGAGATAAAAAAGAAATAGTTCTAATTCGACTTATATAATTATCATCATCATTTCAGTCGTAACACTCCACAAAAGGACAAAAGCATCTTCAAGAAATTGTTGTTCCATGGGACGATATTGTCATATTCACCACGCTTGGCAGGCGAGTTGGTGAGAGCAGTTTCTTTAGCTCCTTGTACTTCCATCGCTGCAGCCCATATGAAGAATTTTAAGCCGGGGAAGATAGTAATTTATGTCAATTTATGACAAATGCCTACTTCAGCATTTGTCTCCCATCTAACCTGATAGTAAATGACGATGAAGACGAGGATGTTACATAGTTACAAACTATTGTTAACTTACTGTAGTTGATGACTGCTCCAGGTAGCCCACCTGTAACAGGTATGAGGTAGGTCCTTCAGATTTCCGATTTCATTTACAGCTGTGAGCTAATTAGGTAATCATGTTACGAATACGAAAATTGATTTCAGATACATAAATACTATAATTAAAAAATAAACAAAAAATATGCTATCTGTACCCAGTATAAAAGTTTGCGCGCTACACATAATTCCTGCACGCTCATACTCACAAGTTTAATCTAAAATATTAGACCTATTTACAGCTAGTACGTACTTACACGCTCATAATAGTTATTCATGAAGTGTTGTTAACTCACGGCACAGGTAGTTAAGTGTTGTTAGAAACTTTGAAAATAAAATTATCCAATAAAAGTGGTTAGTTATAGTTTTATAATCTTTTGGAATCATTAATTATCTATAGAAAAAATATATTAGTACTTTTTTTTTTTTTAATCTACGTCCCACTGCTGGGCAAGATGCGAGAGACCCATCTTTTTCCACTCGTCTCTGTCAGATGTTACTCCTGACCAGTTTTTAAGAAAAGCGTCTACCGCGGCGACTATGACCGTCTACAGGCGACCACTCTGTTGCTATCCTCAACAAAATATTCTTCTTGACAAACTAAACGGTGTGGTATAAGGGGAATGCTCACGCGTGGTTTAAGACATATTTGCAAGATAGGGAACAGTATGTGGAAGTCTTGGACGAATGTGGAAGTTGACCATTTTGACTACGATACCGGGACAATTTCAACAGTAGGTAAGGTCAGTAACACATGAACAGGTCCATTCCCCAGGGGAGCACTATCGGGTGCCTTTTGTTCCTCATCTACATCAATGACCTGCCAAAAATCATGGACCATACGTGCGTGTTATTTGCTGACGATATATCAATACTGACCCCATATTCTAAACCTGACTTGAATCAAATACTGACACAAATACTTGACAAATCTGTATCGTGGCTATCCGATCATAACCTGGAAATTAACTTAAAAAAAATCCTGATAATTTTACTAGCACCTATTGTATGCTCTCAAAAGCTAGGCTAGCACCACACCACAACATATATATGGCTTTAAAAATCATATTTATCTCTTACGTTTTAGATAGAGTCTGGAACTATCGCTTTTTTTTCTTCTAGTATTGAAGAGTATAAGAAAGATACAAGGTAGGTAATGTTTTAAGGTCCCATTGCTGGCCAAAAGTCTCCCCTTCCAACTAGTCCTTCCATTGCTATGTTTTGCTATTCCTGGCTGAAAGCAAACAGCTCATCTCTCCATCTCATTTCTGACGTAAGTCGTGTACCTACCTGAAATATATTGATTCTAATCTTCAAACGAATAATACAACAACTAACACACTCGCTGCTATCTCTACTAGTAATTAGTGCCTCACATAGCTCAGTACATAATGTGATTATGCACATACATACCCGCTCTAAAATACTCGAGAACAATTTGGAACTAGAGGCAAAGTTGGGAACCGCAGACGGCGGCCATCTTGCTGTCGCCATGACAACGGCCGCGAATTGTCTTCACTACCTGAGATGTAAATAACTTTGGGTTTGTTTACGAGTGTTACTTGTATGGGGTTTCGTGGTTCTGTAATTGATTGTCGAGTTGGCGTGGCAGAAGGAACAAGGACAAATAGAGTTCTCGTATAAAATCAACCTCTCTTCATTTGTGCGATTTCCCAATTTCATCCTAGCTCATAATAAATACATATATATAGATAAACATCCAAGAAAAAGATCGTGTTCCATCATGACCTGACCGGGGATCGAACCCAGGTACCCTCGTGTCGAAGGCTGGCTTGTTAACCACTGCACCACGGAGCTCGACTCATTCATCATCTGCCATACCATATCCCATTATCTGGGGTCGGCGCAATATGTCTTATTTTTCCACATTTCTCTATTTCCCACCATTCCTACATCCGCACCCACTCTTTTATATCCCTTTTGACACAATCCATCCACCTTTGTTTTGGCCTGCCACTTCCTTTATACCCATCAACCCTCATATTTAATGCTTTTTTGGTTAGGTGTTCTCCATCTTTCCTCATCACATGACCAAACCATGCTAGTCTATTGCTTCTCACCTTATTTGGGGCTTACCACGGAGCTCGACTCTCATCTGCAAAAGTCTTCGTCATCTAAGCCACCATATGTTGTCTTTACATGATCGCCTTTTGAGGATGTTTCTGTCACAACGGCCATCAGTTGAACAGTAAAGCCATTGTGGATTCTACTCAAGTCTGAGACTGAAAAATAGCCTGACAATATTAATAAGCAGACGTTAGATGGTACCGCCCCGCGTCGCATCGCAGCGCAGTGCATCGCCCGCATTCTCTGTGGCTACACAACAATTCGATGCATTCCAATAAACGCTCGCCATCGCCGTATGAGAACACCCTCTTGCGGGTAGGATAGTGTTGAAGTGGATTTTCTATAAAATCAAAATTAGTACCTGTATACAGCATCTATATCTCTGAACTATATGGACTGACTCATCATCATTTCGTGTAGGTGAGACGGTCAATCATGCACCATGCACACCCTGGTGTCAGAGTTCTTCGGAACTGCCTCTCGGCCTTTGACGTGGTTCCATTAACGACTACCAGATGGCAACTGGGACCAACGGCTTAACGTGCCTTCCGAAGCACGGAATCATCTTAATTATCAGACAATCAGGTGATTCAAGCCTGCGATGTCCTAACCAAACTGGAAACAACTAAACAAAGTATGCTTCCCGTGGGAATCGAACCCACAACCCCCGGGTCAACAGGCAAACGCCTTAACCACTGGACCACGGAGATCGTTAATATATGGTGACAAATATTTCGTTTTAAGATTGAATTTGAACAAACATGCAAACCAATATTAATTATATAATCAAACAGGTAAGCAAAAATTTTAAATGAAGTATATTTACTTTAAAAAAGTCCTCCTCCATACTACGCTCAGCAGACAAAGTAGTGGGGCGCACTCTTCATTTGGAATGGCCGTCCACGCGCCCGCTCGCGTGTGGAGCCAGAGACGCGAACCACGACATAGAACCATAAAAAACTAAGAGGGCAAATAGATTTTATTTCTACTGTTGTGTACCGAAGTAACTACGTAACTATGCTATAAAAAAAACTTCTCTAACTGAGTGCCTTTACATGATAGCCATTCGAGAACGTTTCTGCCGCATAGGCTATCAGGTCTGAGACTGAAAAATAGCCTGACGATATTAAAAAGCAATCATGAGACAGCTGTACCGCCCCGCGTCGCATCGCAACGCAGTGCAGCGCTCGCATTCTCTGTGGCTACACTCGATTTCTACCGTTTGGTACAGACAGAACTAAATAAGTACATACGTACAGTCAGCCACCGAGATACCTAACCCCACCATGTACCTATATCTTGAATTTTCTCTCAAACTAAAAATAATATTAAAATGAAAGTATATATTCTGAATATTTTTTAAGACTGAAAGCAGAAGGTAATCCCTTTCAAGGGTCCTGTGGGCGAACTAAAAGTTTCCGGAATGAATATGAAAAAATACTATTAAAGGTAAAAAATTAATTTATTGTTTTTCAAAATAATCTCCCTTGGCGTCTATGCACTTTTTCATTCGATGAAACCAGTTTTGAAAACTTTTGTGCCACTCCTCTGTGGTGACCTCTGAAACGTGTTTTTCATACTCCTCGACAGCCTCTTCTGGTGATGAAATTCGTTGACCGCGTAATTGGTTCTTAATTTTTGGGAACAGAAAAAAGTCACAAGGTGCCAGGTCGGGACTGTATGCAGGATGACTCATGAGTTCTACATTTTTCGCCTTCAAAAAGTCGTTTGTCTGTCTGGCCGTGTGAGAACTAGCATTGTCGTGGGGCAGGATGATACGGCGTTTACGGTTATTTTTACAGAGTTCGTCAATAACTTCTGGCAAACAAATGGTCGTGTACCAGTCACTATTCACTGTACGACGATTCTCTAAAGCAACAGTAGCCACGTGTCCAGTTTTATTAAAAAAAGAAGCAATCATCCGCTTAGATGCACTTTTCACGCGCGCCACTTTGGTTGGTTTCGGCTCATCTTGAAAGACCCATACGCTCGATTGCTGCTTTGTTTTGGGATCGTAGCAATAAATCCATGTTTCGTCACCTGTTACTATGTCCCACACCAAATTTGACGCACCTTCGTTGAATCTAGTAAGTATGGCACTGCACCAAGTGACGCGGTCCGTTTTTTGAGCCTCGGTCAAGTTGTGTGGGATCCACCGCGAGCACAGCTTTCTCACACCCAAATGTTTGTGTAGGATTAATTGTATTTGACTCATGCCTATTTCTAAGGATGCGCGAATTTCATGGTAGGTCACATGCCTGTCTGTTTCAATCATACGGCGCACAGCATCGATGTTTTTGTTGGTCACAGCGGTGGACGGTCGACCATCGCGAGATTCGTCACTGAGATTGATACGACCACGCTTGAATTCTGCAAACTAGCTATAAACAGTTGTCTTGCATGGTACTTCATTGCCAAAAGCTGTTTCAAGCCGAGCGATGCTCTGTTGAGCTGTCAAATTACACTTAAAATCGTAGAAAATCATACTACGAAAAATTTCCCGAGTTAAATCCATGTTGATGCAGACACACAATTTTTTAAATGGCGCCACAAGGTAAAAACAAAAGACATTCAAATGAAACAAACTGCATTCTACAGCCAAAGAGTTCTATTTTCAAATGTTGCAATAAATTTTTAAATATTGTTTATGTAAGTGGCCAGTTCCGGAAACTTACAGTGCGCCCTATGTATACCTACATAATTATTTTTAGTTTCTCCGAGACGTTATCTCGGAGGCTGGCTGTACTATGCTTTAAATAAATTTACTCTGACTCTCATCTAAGTGTCTTTGAAGTTTACCATTTCAGCCGTAAGAAGCCCACTGCCGGACATAGGCCTCTCCCAAGGATGTTTTCGTTTCGTGGAAGGAGCGTAGTTTTTTTTGCTTCTTGTGCTGTCCATCGGAAGCATCTTTTTGTGGGACAAGGATAGGAATTTCTTGCATTTTGAAACGGAAAGAAGGTAAATAGGGTGAAAGCAAGTATCAGCTCGGGAGGCCGACCCTGCGTACTCGACGCCATACCTGTTTCCACCGGACAAGTAGTTGAAGATGACACACCTGAGAAATCACGAGGTTGCATTCTCAATATTGTGATGCGTGCGTGAGTCTAGGATCCCTTTTTTCGTTTTTATTGGAAACAGCCTCCGTGGTCCATTGGTTAAGGCGTTTGTCTGTTGACCCGGGGGTCGTGGGTTCGATTCCCACCGGAAGCATACTTTGTTTAGTTGTTTCCAGTTTGGTTAGGACATTGCAGGCTTGAATCACCTGATTGTCTGATAATAAAGATGATTCCGTGCTTCGGAAGGCACGTTAAGCCGGTGGTCCCGGCTGCCATCTGGTAGTCGTTAAAGGAACCACGTCAGAGGCCGAGAGGCGGTTCCGAAGAACTCTGACACCAGGGTGTGCATGGTCGATTGACCGTGACACCTACTCGAAATGATGATTGGAAAAGAAATATCGGAAAACGGTTTTTAGGAGATTGTCTAGAGAATAATTAAAAATTTTGCTGCCAATGGAATTCGGAGTCTGTCAACCAAGTGCGCTGCCAACTGGACGCCAACCGTCCTTGATAATGTTTTTGCACAAGTGTTAGAGTTTAAAATATCTGCTAGTTAATTTCATAAATAGTAAGTCCACACATTTTAAGACCAACAGTCATATGTGCAGTGTAAGAGTATGGCCACCCTGAGAGGGTGGCAACACTAAAAAAGAATCTTGACGTTGGCGGTGACAGCGGGGGCCCGCCAAGAATTGAGAACAAGCATTGTCAAAGCGAGAAAAAATAAAAACATATAATTTATGTACGATGGTCTGGAAAAGTGAATTTAAACTTAAATACAAGGAAAATAGTGAATTTAAACTCTTTTATTTATTTGGCTCTGTCGAAAACTGGACGAATCTAATAGTCAGAAGTGGCAAATTACCCTAAAAGAAAGTTGGAAAATGGATGTTGCTAACGCCAAACAGAAAAGAAGGATGAGCCGCAAGATAAAGAAATAAACAAAAAGAACTAAGGATTAGATAAGTTCCTATGCCAGGGATAGCATTCAGGGCTAGTTACTAAAAGAAAAGTTTGATGACGTAGATGAAGACCCGATTACTCCATCAAGTCCTATCCAAGTTCTAGATGAGAGGATCAGAGTATATTAATGATGAACCCCAACACTCACCATCGTATTCTAGTTCAAGAGAGATTCGAGTTCAAATCAATGACAAGAACAATGGAAGCTTTAATTGTGTTTTTTTTTTTTAGGAGTTCTTTATGTAATGAGAGCTTCCAACAACAGTTCTCAGAGTATTAATTAAAAAAATATATGGTGCTGGAATTTGATTCATGTACAGTGCTACAAGGATCTAAACAAATGCCAGTCTGCATCTTGTTAAATTAGTCATAACTGAATTTTTTCTGTCATTTTTCAGAATAGAGTAATGGCATGTACAGGCCATAATGTTTTGTCCAGACTGTCATACAGTGGTATATGGCATACAGTGGTATGAAGGTTTGCAGATTGATTAAGTATAGCTGGGAAGACTGGCAAGGTGTTTTCATTGGATATGACTTATGGTACTATACTAACAAATTATGTTGAATGAGAGGTTAAAGATTGGTAAGTCTTTAAATAACCATTATTAAAATACAATATGTTATTGTATGCAGAAATATTAGGCAAAAAGGCAGTTGAATGTAAGTATACTGAATGGATGAGATGATCCACCCTAGGAGATTTAGTCTGCCTGAAGACTATTAAAATTTCCCAAAGTATTTAGTAGAAAATTTATTTTATAACATCTATTGATAAGAATGAGGATAAAATAATAATTTATTGTATAGTTTGTGTAAACAGTTAAGTAATTTTTCTAAAGGGTTTAAAAGCTTGTTATAATTGTAAGTTAATTGGGCACTGCTCATTCAGATGTTCTGAACCATTGGTTACTTGTAGAAAGGGTCATGCTTGTGAGCATTGCTATCTAAATATTTATCATAAGGAGGAAACAGTTACTTTTTAAAAAATATATAATATTGATTACTTGTTTAAACATTTATGTACTCAACAGAATATTATACTGCGTGTTTCATAGTAGTGAAATGGTTATTAAGGGGCATGTAGGATAGCCCATTTAAACTTCATAACGAAGGCAGAAACCAAAAACTCAGTGTCTCTTTCACCCTCTTGAATATTATCAAAAGGTTTTGTAAAAGTTATTTAGTTTCCAAATTTAAAAAAGAAATACGCCTAGAAATAATTATTTACCAGGAAATTAAAAGTTATAAAGAGTATTCAAGTGCAGTTTTATGCAAATCAACTTAAACCTTAATTTGTGGGAAAATTTCCAGAATTTCTACTAGAATAGCATGATTATTAAAACTTCCAATTGCAAATAAAGTTTTAAAGGTGTTTTTACATAAAAAATTTGGTAAATACAGAATTATGTTAATAGGGGTTATTGACAGGAATAATAATACTGTACTGAACTCAAGTTTTTGTGCAAGCTATTTTATTATTTAAAGAATATTGAAATACAAAAGTTCTACAAGCTATTAAATTGTTGTGTGAATGAGTAAGTATCTGCTTTAATGTGCAAAAGTGTTTTCTGATTAGTTTTGCATTGTGTACTTGCATTATAAATAATTATGAAAGGATAACATGGATTGCGCAGTGATCCAATGATATTTATTTAAGGACAATGATATGAATAATTGATAAGATGAGCTTTAAGTAAATAAAACATTGTTAAATAATAGGATGGCCTTGTTTGACATCTTAGGCTATGGCAGGATGTGCGAGCATTGATGTGCACAAAAGTTTAGAACCAGGCCTACAGTAGTTCATATCATAAGTGCCAAATATCGAACTTCTCTAGCAGTATTGCGCAAGTTTAAACTTATTCAAAGTCGTCACCAGCGCACTCTGAAAATGAATATATAAAATATACATATATATTCGTGCTTTGGTATAATATAGCCAGCAAGTGTATTGTTATGAGACACCCAGTTCATTCACAAAGTGTTATTTTGCTATTATGTAACACTTTGTATAGTAAAATAGGGAAACATATGTGATGCAAATTGTTTTTGATCAGTATTTAATTCAAAAATAAAGCAGGGTAAATACAAACTACATATTTGTCAAAGGGAAAAATTAAATTTATAAATATAGTTTAGATATAAAGTTCACCTTATATGTATATTGTATGAAATGTGTAACTGCATGTGTATATTCTAGTCTAGTGAATATCAATTTATTGAAATAGTGTTCACATGATGCTTTACCATTATATTTTTAGTCCCAGAATAATTCAGAATTATTTGAATCATCTCAGGCTCTGTCTACCTGTGGTTGATGGGAAGGTATTTGATGATATGTGATTCCAAATAGAATTCAACATTGCAATTTTATACTTGTGGAATGAAAAACAGAATATTTATTTGCTTAAAATATGGTATAATATAATATGGTATTCAAGTACAAACATACAGTTCTGCAATTTTACCAGCAGAGGCATGCAATGATATAAAAAAATAAAACTTTCAGTTGCTGAAAGCTGCATTGGAATCCGTTTAGTAGTTTTAAAGATCTAGGCGAACAGACAGTGAAAGAAACTTCGTTGTATACTATGTAAAGATAATGATTAGTCTATACAGGCACACACGGGCCCTATAATATTTTTATCTATTGATATTAAAGAATGTGACTAAACAATTATATATTTAAGGCAAATATAGAAATATAGATGAAGTTAAAAATTGTATCTGAAAGACTAAAAGACTAAATGCAATATTTTAGTGGTATTTGTCAAGTCTTATGAGTGACACAATAAGAGTTTGGGAGAGATGTTAAATGATGGCGATGAAATCAATGTCAACTTTTTAATTAACAGCCTGTTGATGAAATCCAAGTAGTACCTTTTCCTAGTCCGAGTTCTAAATTGTGATGAAAAAAAAAAATTAACAACTAGGTATAGACAAAGTTGGCACAAAACCTTTTAGTGTGAGTTTAGTAATTTATATGCTATGGAAAAACATTTAAAAACAAAAACAGTGTAGTGTTTAGCTCTTATGATTCAAGCAAATGTGGGTTAGCTGATATACTGAACAGAAAATGATCCTTTTAAATCTGTTGCTTACTATTGTAGGGAAAAGCACAATAGATGAAGTAAAATGACATGCATTTGATTGAGAAACTTTAGATCTTGTTATATCACTACAACATTGCTCAGTATATTTATTGATTGGTTTTTTTTTTTATTTTACTAGTAGTTATGCTTTGATATTCATGCAATGTGTTTTATACAAGATACCAAGAGATGCAAAAAAGTGGTTCATGGTAAAATAATGTAATTGTAACATTACGAAATGTAAGGGGTTGTTACATTTGCTACTAAATACTAGTCACAGTTTGAGCATTAGCAGATTTACGATTTATTACAGATAGACCTCTGATGAGTGACAATTTTTTTGTTAATATTTTATAATATCAATGTAATGAATTGAATCTTGTTGGATCACAAAAAACAAGTTATAGTATTTTAGGTGCAAAACTTATTATGATGATTGAGCTTTGGATAATATGATATGTTACAAATAATAGACCTGATTAATTTATAATAAAAGCATGATACTGATTATGCCTAGTTTATGGTAAGAACACAAACATTATTGTGAAACTTGAGATTAACTTATTGTATGAAGAGTGAGGTTAACAATAAGTAGTAGTTACATGATTAACTTGAAAATGTGTATTAAATGATGCCACCAAAAATGGCTATAAGTTCCATAACCAAGTCGTAAGGAGAATGTAATTTAAACTTGTTGTACCTAAGTAATACAGCATGATGTGTAAATCTCATGCTGGAGTAGAAAGGTATGTGTCATGTTTAAATAAAGGAGTATACATGATAACTTGGAAATGTGTATTGAATGATGACATGAAAAATGGATATAGAGTTATGTTTTAAAGTTGAAGTAAGTGCCATAACCAAGTCGTAAGTAGAATGTAATATAAACTTGTTGTGAGTACAGCATGATACGTTTTCATGCTGGAGTAGAAAGGTATGTGTTATGTTAAAGTAAAAGATACATCATGAAGCGTTAATTCATGGTGGAGTAAGAGAGTATACAGTATGATACGTAAACTTCATGCTGGAGTGAGAATATACAGCATGAAGCGTAAATTCCATGCTTGGAGTAAGAGAGTATACAGTATGATGCGTAAATTCCATGCTGGAGGAAGAATATACAGCATGAAGCGTAAATTCCATGCTGGAGTAATAGAGTATACAGCATGACGCGTAAATTCCATGCTGGAGTAAGAATACACAGCGAGATATGTAATTTTCTGCTGGAGTAAGGAGGTGTACAGCATGATGCGTAAATTCCATGCTGGAGTTAGTTAATATGTATATGGCACTAAGTGAAACTTACATGCTTGTGCTTAAGTTACAGAATGAAGCAGTAGTCAACATGTGAAGTTTAAAATGGAATATTGTTATAGTAAAGCTTAATTCATTGAGTTAAACTTCCATGCTTGTGTATAAGATACAGAGTGAAGCATTAGTAACATGTGAAGTTTAAAATGGTATATTGTTATAGTAAAGTTTGTTAATTGAGATAAACTTCCATGCTTGTGTATAAGATACAGAGTGAAGCATTGGTAACATGTGAAGTTTAAAATGGAATATTGTTATAGTCAAGCTAGTTCATTGAGTTAAACTTCCATGCTTGTGTATAAGATACAGAGTGAAGCATTAGTAACATGTGAAGTTTAAAATGGAATATTGTTATAGTAAAGCTAGTTCATTGAGTTAAAGTTCCATGCTTGTGTATAAGATACAGAGTGAAGCATTAGTAACATGTGAAGTTTAAAATGGAATATTGTTATAGTAAAGCTAGTTCATTGAGTTAAAGTTCCATGCTTGTGTATAAGATAAAGACTGAAGCATTAGTAACATGTGAAGTTTAAAATGGAATATTGTTATAGTAAAGTTTGTTTATTGAGTTCTTTTATGATGTGGTCAAGATTTATGATCTGTTGATTTTTAATCTTGGTATAAGATTATTTTCTCAATATATACTTAGTAAAAATAAAGCTGATATGGAAAAATGTTAAGATATGGGTATTTGTAAAGGTAAAGAAAGAGAAACATTAATGTAATAATGTTGATGCCTTGAATTCAGATAGCAGTTGTTTTATGGTAGTATTGTATAATAGTTAAGATTATTAACTAAATGTTGTTGAAAATCTCAATCTTAGAATTTACTTACAAGTGTAACATTAGAAGTAAATTGTAAACCTAAAGAAAGGTTACAGTTTGGGGACAAACTGTTTGTCAGGAAGGGCGACTGTTAGAGTTTAAAATATCTGCTAGTTAATTTCATAAATAGTAAGTCCACACATTTTAAGACCAACAGTCATATGTGCAGTGTAAGAGTATGGCCACCCTGAGAGGGTGGCAACACTAAAAAAGAATCTTGACGTTGGCGGTGACAGCGGGGGCCCGCCAAGAATTGAGAACAAGCATTGTCAAAGCGAGAAAAAATAAAAACATATAATTTATGTACGATGGTCTGGAAAAGTGAATTTAAACTTAAATACAAGGAAAATAGTGAATTTAAACTCTTTTATTTATTTGGCTCTGTCGAAAACTGGACGAATCTAATACAAGATATTAGTGATTTTATCATCGGCATTAGAACAGTAGTCCGAATAGAAGCAAGAAACCATATGGCACATATATTTATATCAACAACATTATCATTTATCGCAGAAACTATTTTAGATCTGGACCCTCTCTGTACTACCGGAGCAATACTTGGCCAGAGCAGACAGAAGATTTGGCCTACATTCTCCTCGCTGGCCAGACGGGTTGGAGAGGTCTCATTGATGTTTATGAGCTTTGTTTAGCTTGTATTTCCTAAGTCGCCTCTTACGACGTCCATGGGAAGAGTTGGAGTGGTCCTATTCTAATCTGCCGTAAACCACACGGCTAAATTCAAAAGTTCTCGTTGAAAAAAATATATGGGTATATAATAAACGGTTTCTGGCGATAATTTTACGTGATAACAGCGAAAGAGAGATATATGCGTCAAAAGCCGAATGCTTAGGCCGATCGTGCCTCTCTATCGCATGTTCCGTGCTCTTGCTTACACATGAATCGTGTATTATTTTCGTGTGATCGATTTATAAGACTTTATCAGGACAAAAACAATAAAAAACCAAATGACACCGCATCATGCCGCATCCACTCCGCTTACTTCGCAATCCTCACGCGTGCCCTTCGCTCCTCTCGAGTGATGAAAGGACGTGATGCGTGCCCTCCATTGTGGTTTACTGCTGGAGCTCCAGCAGTGCGGGGTTTGTGGTGCCTTTGTATGTACCACGCAACCTAACTGCTATCTACCTAAGTCAGTACCTACATACGTATTTAAACTAATATCCAAGCGTAAATAACGATTACATTTCGGTTTATGTTTCTCCGAATTCTTGCCTTTGAGTGATGTATTTTAACTTAAAATTTGAATTGTTACTTTGTATTCTTCTGTATACACGTCTATAAAATTTTCCGTATGGGGTATGATTGGTATAAAAATATTTCGCATACGAATTGTTACGCATAGTAATTTGTATAAAAAATTATGACAAAAAATCTTTATGCGAATTATTTTATGTTTTTAAGCCAAGGAAAACGTTATGCGTAGGTATCAATGCAGACAACAAACCATAATCTTCTGTCTTATTAGTACTTATTTTAAACCTTATCAATGTGGTAACCAATTCAGCTACATGAAAAAAGCTATATAAGCATACATTGTCTTAAATTTGACAAAAAAACGTGAATACAAACTGCGGTAGTTTGTATTCCCGTTTTTTTGTCAAATTTAAGACAATGTATGCTTATATAGCTTTTATCATGTGGCTGAATTTTTTTAAAATCTATGAAATCTACAAAAAAAATGTCATAACTTTCGTATTGTTTTAGTCATAGAAGTAATTTTTTTAAACCTATGGTTTTAGCCATAGATTAAAAAAAATGCGGTTTTATTCATTTATCTTATCTCTATGGTTTTAGTCAACATTATTGTAAGACCTCCAGTCCTCATAACAAACGACACGTAGCTTAGAAATAGACTAAACTAATGACAGCCGAGCATTTAGCTTTAATTATTAGATAGAGATATATCACGAAAAAGTACCTTTATCTAGATTTACAGCCTAAAGATATCAAATACCATAGTCAACACCCTTTACATCCATCTCTCAGTCCAACCAAATCACACCAAACTTCCCCGAACACTAATTACATAACCGTGGCACGAGATCGACTATCCGAGATTGAATTGCGAGACTTGCAATATATCAAAGGTAATCCGTTTAAGTTTAAGGGGCACTATATATCATGGTACATACTCCCCCGCCCACCCACTGTTTGGTCTAAACTGGGTGGCTCTCCGACGCATGTTTAGATGTGTGCTCCAAGTCATAAGAAAGTTTTCGTAAGGACAGAAATCCAAATCATAATTTTAAACAGTTTGAAAATATAGCCTATTCATAATGCTCCTTACCCAATTCTAGTTTAAAACGCATTTTTAGATTTGTGCTCCAAATTATAAGACTAATTTTCTATTAGCAGAAAATAGAATCATCAATTTGAAAAGGTATTCAATACAATTAAGGTGGGAGTGTGTAAAATACCTGAACAGAACACATCCGGTAAACAAAAGCAGTGCAGAGAGTGGAGCAAAAACCAAGCAGCTAACCAGCAGCCCGTTGGACAAATGATATCGTTAACTGCTCGTATACCGATGCGCAAATCTGTGCAAAAATGCATTGTTTAACTATTTTGTCTGATATTCCGGTATATAATGGGTAAAACAAACATTGTGGAAAATAGTGCAAAAAGGGCCACGCATCAGGCTGATGTACAGTCAGCCAAGGAGATACCTGACCCTGCCATCTACCTATATCTTGAATTTTCGCCTTAACTAAAAATAATATTAACATGAAAATATATATTTAGAAAGATTTTAATTGAGACTTCCTGAATGTACATTTTCATGTTAATATTACTTTTAGTTTAAGAGAAAATTCAAGATATACTTAGGTAGATGGCGGGGTCAGGTATCTCCTTGGCTGACTGTACATAACCACTCAGGTGTTATCGTACATATCCTATCATAATGTACTTTCGGCCTAAATGGGAGGTATTTAGATGCGAAATTCTCATTCCCGTCGAAGAGTCTCCTGCCTTATTCGAACTTCGTCAAAACAATTATCAAAGATGATTTGAAGAAAATCATTCACACACGCACAGGCTTCTTTAGAATTAATCTCTTTGTGAAAATATGGCATTACCAAAATATTCTTGTTTTCGTAAACAAGTCTCAACAAACACCACCTTTAGCTGGAAATCCCCGCTGATCACTTTTACCTTGTACCATACAGTTTGTTCGTCAACTAAGCAGGGAGGCAGGGTGTTTTAGTGGGTAGAACGGGGTAACATTTTCCTGTTTGAAGGCACACGTCGGAGGAAATCCTGTACAGGACAGAACTCTAAAATTGCCCATTCGTGATAGGAGCACGCAGGTACCTTTGTTAGTACGGATAGCATATTTAATAGGGGCTACATTTTAATTACATTTTTTTAATTCATTTAAATCCTCCAAGATAAACGCTGTTTATTTTATAAGTACGGTATTATAAAATGCAGTTACAAAGTGCATGTTCTTATTTATTCTTGTAGCGAATGCAGAATTCCCAACATACTTAATTGTTAATTTTAGTACGATGCATTTAGTAGGTAGTGTGTGGAAAGGAAAAGCCAATGAAAATCCACTTAATTATTCACTTGATAACACAATTATGATAATGATTGATTAGATGCAAACTTACTTATCAGATAATATGTTATGTATTTATTTCCAAAGAATTATACCAACAACAGCTCAAAGAGCAAAGAAAGAGAAAAACAAGAGCAAAGCGGCTGCATTACGAATAACTAACGGCTGAAATATTTAGCGATACACATGTGGGAAAATAGCATCTTTACCAATAACGCGAGCGGAGCGAGCGCAGAAATTTCACAATTCTGATAGGTCACCATACAGTCAATTCAAACGTTAAGGGGGAAGGAAGTGCGTAAGTACAATCATTTTCACTCATAATGTTTTCATTCAGTCAAAAATTTTTGAAATTTTAAAGATTTTGCGGAGGGTTACGACACCCATAACTCCCTCTTGTGTATGCCCTGTTCTGCTGACCATACAACTTACAACTTACGGCCAGGCGTCGCCTTGACTACGGTCGGTCGACTGATTACTCTGGCTCACGCAGCAAGTGTGCGCACGTCCTTATTTACTACAATAAAGGGGAGGTAAATAATCAAACGAACTGGAGATACTCGTATACCATCTAGGGATAAGTAAACTAGGAATAGCCTGAGCCTAGGTTCATGCTATTCCTAGTTTACCTAGATTTTCCAATTTTGTTTAGATTTAGACAAACTAACTCGACTTTTTACATTTTTTTTATTATCTATATGATAATATGTGATAATTAGAATTTTTGATATATTTATTGATTTAACATGGTTATAATATTTTCATGCAATTTTATTACTTAAGTAACTTACATTTACTTGGTTGTCTAAAATAAAGAATTATTATTATTCTTGTTATTAAAATAATGAAATAATACCTCTACACGTGGGACTATCAGATAGATAGACAGATAAAAAACCCTTTACTGCATATAGAAAATAGACAAAAAAATTGAAACTTAAAGAAATATTCTAGGTTAAAGAAAAAAGAAAATGCGCAAAAGGCGGCCTTATCGCGTAGCAATTCCTTCCAGGAAACCTTTTCTTTGAGGGGAGGGGAACCTTCAAGTCACTACTTACCTATTACGATTCAATAGGTATAGCCCTGTGGCAGACGGACGGACGAACACCAGAGGCTTGGTATAAGGGTCCAATTGGGTTCAATTTTTACCCTTTGGGTAAAGTAAAGACAATATAATTTTGGGTACGGAATCCGAAATATAGAAATTAATTGAAGTCAAGCACAATACAAGCAAGGTGCGGAGTTATTTCTTTATCTTGTGTGAACCCTTAAACCCTCGACCTTAATTTTTTTTCTAACACTTTCCATAAAAGATCTCCTCACAAAAGGATCCTATGAGAAAGCAGAGGTCAATAAACCATTACTGCTCGACACATCACTGTCAAACAGTACTAACGTCCTTTGTCAAAAAAAAGTATGGAACCCCATTTTTTTATCTATAGAACTCATTTAAATCTGGCCCCTATTTGCCTGTGATGCACCTTGTTGCAAATTAAGAAAAAAATGTAACCCTAAAGCGTCGTGGGTAAAAAAGTTTTATCTTTTTTTTTTTATTACACTTTATTGAAATGAGACACCGGGTACGCATACAAAATTAGTCTTTTTATGCAGCGAAAGGGTTACGTCAGAACGCATTGAATATATTTTTAGGGTTGCGTAACCAAAATTAACTAGGCGTCTGATCCTCGATGTTACTTACGTACGACATAGTAAGACAAATAAAAAATATTACCTATAATGACAAAAAAATACGATTAAATTGTTATGAGACTGAATTAACCGAGAACACTTCACATCTAAAAGATACTATCAGAGCCGCTGGAGCGGCTGCGGAGAACGCGGCCAAACAAAAGCATGCAAAATACTCCGGCTTACAGCCTTCATATATTTTTGTACCAGTTGCCTTTGAGATAACAGGCGCTTGGGGAGCAGAGGCTAGGGCATTTATAAGAGAGTTGGGGCGACGCATCAACGAATACACTAACGACAGTCGCTCCGCATCGTATTTAGTCCAAAGGATTTCCATAGCGATTCAACGAGGTAATGCAGCCAGCATTATGGGAACTTTTGGGCCGGGTACGATGCGGGGTGGACTTTTGACTGACATTTTTGGACGAAGCTTGTTGTGGATAAACTTATGTAATTCTTGACGAAGCATGTTGTGGATGCACTTCTGTAACTTTTTGACGAAGCATGTTGCGGATACTTTACTGTAATATACCTAGTCTGTGTTAGATTTGTGGTGAGAAACTTTATAAATTTACTCTAATAAAATTACTTACTTAATTATATTAATAGCATTACATGCTCGGTTTAATAAATAAATTACTTACACCGAGAACTAAATTAAATATTTGAGAATCTGACGGATTCCATCACAGTTGAACATACCTACATACATAGGTACTTAATGATGTATATATTAAAGGCACTTAGCACGAACCTTTTTAATATTCATTTTCGTTGACGTTTCAATGGAGTTACATCCATCGTGGTCGCAAGAAGATTGAGATATACATACCTACTTACTATCACGTCTTTTCTCATTTATATGGAGTAGGTAGAGTAGAGTCTTGATCTACATATAAGACCTAAAAGCCACGTTAAGTATGTTGGTGGGTGACGTGTAGGAGATAATGGAATCATAATGGGTAACCCACTAACATTTCCCTCAGATTTTACAGAAACAGTTGACATTTTCACAAAATGTGATATAATTTACCGTTATAACAACTATCATTAAACTAAAATAAAATTAAATTGGATCAAACACGAATTAAGTATTTCTTTTTAAAATTGGTACGGAACCATTCTTGTTATACGGAAGTCTGACTTGCTATTGGCGGATTTTTTTTATATGCGCCATTCACTTAACCCTTCGCGGTTCGTGACGCTTCGTTATTTCAGTGTTAAAGTTGCATTTCGGTTTGCGTAACGTAATATTTTTGGCTGTTACATCTCTAACTCTTTTGAATAGAGTTACAAATTAATGTAAAATTAGCATGTATTAATAATCGCAATATTTAAATAAACTTACTAGGTAGTATTACCTATTTACAGAAAATTATTTAGAAGATTCTTGAAATAAGGTTAAGTTTTATGTAAAACGATTTAAATAGAAAAGTACACTTTCTTATTTGAACAACATAATACCGCGTGATTTTGAACGTTTGAGCTGTATTGAGATCCCTCATGAAATAAAGAATTGCAAATAAAAAATGTAAAATCGAAAAAATATTTATTATACAAAGTCGCCGAACAGCTGGGCGATTTTCTATGAAAGGTAATTTTTTCGTTTTTATCTTTATTTCTTGCAATTCTGGTATTCCATAAGGGATTCTGATTCCAGCATTTCAATATAGCTCAGAGGTTCAAAATCTCGCTGTACAACTAAAACTTACAAAAAATATAATATACCGGTATAGGTATGTTTGCCCCAAATGTGCTCAAAAACATATGTCTAACAAAGGTACTTGATACAAATAAGGCCTATGCTCAACTAAGGCCTATAGTGCCGAAAAGTATAAAATATATTCATATCAAAAATACTTCACACATGCAATACAACATCTCCACGGATCGACAAACAGTGCGCGAGCGGGCCGCTTATAACAATATTTTATTCAGATGTATGAAATAAGTATAAGATGTCAATATACAACGAAATACTGTAGGTAATCAAGCTAATACTACATACATTACTTAATATACTTAATATTTTATTTGATCTACGCGCCCTCCAACATGCTAAGTGTGGCCATAAGGTCTTATAGACCCAGGCTCTGTCTACCCCGCAAGGAAAAAAGACGTGATACTATGTATACTATTTAATTTGAAATGATTATGCTTAATCGTGAAAATGTTCACTTCTATTCAATTTATATTAACCCTTTAAAGTCTGCATAAATATAAAACAATAGAAAAGCCATGACGGTCTTACAGACCCTAAAACTTTGGCGTTTAAATTTTAGTTCGGAAATGAGAGGCATACGTGTTTGATTAAAACATCGAGCCACACAAAAGTGTCTCACCCATTGTGCTGCATAAAAGCCATACAACTGATACCATCAGTAATTTCACACTTGGCACCTATTCTGCTTTCGATAACTATCGCATCTGATGACATTATTGAGAGCACTCTTGACTTCGCTCGAGTCGCCATTGTCGAAAGGTTGCGATTGAAAAGTGTTTTTGAAATCGTTATTTAGTAAGTATGAGTTATCGAAAATATGTGATGAAAAAATTCG
This sequence comes from Elegia similella, assembly GCA_947532085.1. Lineage (NCBI taxonomy): Eukaryota > Metazoa > Arthropoda > Insecta > Lepidoptera > Pyralidae > Elegia > Elegia similella. The sequence goes on from OX383940.1 coordinate 3,465,872, forward strand.
CTTCAGTACAGTATTTTTTCATCACATATTTTCGATTTTATATTAAACCGAGCATTGTAATGCTATATAATATAATTAATTATACCTACATACTTTGCATCGCGTAGAAGCTTTACAATTTCGGCATATACCTATGTATATATGTAGAAGTGATAACCACATTACAATTTATTATATCCTAATCCTAACTTCCTATCCTAAGTTAGGATAGTAAGTAAGTTAAACTCACTTTCGCATTTATAATATTAGTTAGGATTCCTAACTAATATTATAAATGCGAAAGTGAGTTTGTTTGTTTGTTTGTTACGCTTTCACGCCGTATCTACTGAACCGATCTTCATAAAATTTTACATACAAGTTCTCTGGAGTATGTTGAAGGACATAGGCTTTTATCCCGGGAAAAAGTACTATTCCTGAGGGATCGACATTGACGCGGGCGGAGCCGCGAGCGAAAGCTAGTTATATATACATTACAATATATTATTAGTATTTTTCTCGAAGCTTTTACTATTAAAAGCTTCGAGAAAAATACTAATATTGAAATAAATTGTAATGTGCCTAATCACTTGTGACATTAAATAATCTCGAGGCAAATATAGATACAAAAATAAATTAAAAATGATACACAGAAGAAAAATATAGAACTTATAATACCTAGTACCCGACGAAGTCTCCTGACATTGTTGTTATTAGGTACGCATATGTTAAACATGTTGATGGAAGAATAATAAATTTACGCCATTATGTAGGTATACAGATTATATTAGAAAAGTAGGTATTCCTAGATAAGTACATACCTAAGCTTCAGAAGATTGGGTATTGATAATTGATTGATTTATTGTTGATGAGTGATCGGTAGAAGGTGTTATAAAATAAATGTCAATAGTAATTAGATAAACTACTATTGACATTTAAAAAGTTAAGTTTACCAAGGCGAGCGAAGCGAACCCTAACACAATAAGTATTCCACAATATATGCGTTTTTGTTTATTTAACTGAGAAACTATCACACCTTTAGGCTTAGACTGTAACACTGTATTTTCCATTCACATTGTCCGCGACTTCGTCCGTATGAGTTACGGTTTTATAAATTAAACTTCGTCTCATAAAGCACCGCTTTTTTGCTAGTTGTCACAATGCAATGTTAATGCCTAATAAAACAATTATTCCAAAACAGCATTAAAAAGAAATTAACATTCCAAATTCAAACCGAAATTCGAATTGCGAAAATACATAAATTTCGTTAACCCTCCCGCTGCCGACATGTTGCCCAACTTGGTCGCCGCGTCACTCCCCTGGCCATTGGCCGGTCCTATTTACCAATAACCCTGGCTGACCCTTGCCCCGTCTACCTAAATATGACCTCTCGGGCCTAGCCCCCGATCTTTGTGTAGGGAATTAATCGGCTAGTAGGCCTTTTGTGCTGGCTACTGCCCACCCGTTACGTGCGCTGGTCATTGTGTTTGTATTAAAACTTTTTAAGTGTTACTCGACAATTTAGGGTTGCAAACTGGTTTGCAAATTTTGATTTAAAACTGGTTTTATGCAGTTTATTTCCTTATCAAGCGCTCATCTATTTTTCGGTTCGGATCTTACGCATTTATTATTTTAAAGGTTAAAAACCTTTTTTTTATTATTATTTTCAGTGATATTTGATTCAATCAAGACGGGTTTAAGACAGAAAAAAATTGACACCGGTTCTATAATTAATCTAAACATAATTAAATATAAATCTCAATCGTCAGAATGCTGATTAGGCATTTTGAACAATTATTATTTAATTTCACGATCTTAATATATAAAACAAAGTCAGGTTTGATTTTTGATTTTTGACCTTTGATATTGTTATCACCCCAAATAGCAGAAATAACATAGCACTATTAAAAGATAAGAAATATTAAAGACATAAAATTATTAGCGAAACAAAGTTCGCCTAGACAGCTAGTATTTTTAGGGTTCCGTAGCTAAATGGCAAAAAACAGAACCCTTTTTATTTCTAAGTTCGGTGCCGCTTGTAAAGTACAGGGACAAAAGTAGTATCAACAAACTGCATTCCAGTCTTACCTAGAAGCAAATCAACCACACGCACAATATTTCATCAAAACTTTAAATAGAACTCTTTTCAAACACCAGGTGAAATAAATTCACAAAAACCGAGTGCATTGGCAAAAACTGTTGCGCATTCAACGAGCCGCTGTTTTGCATACTGCACCCTTTCTAATGTGCAACTATTTATTATTATTTATATTTATGCACCGGAAGCGATCCCCTGTGGCACGATTTTGATTTCAATTGCGTTTAAGACGACAATACTCTAGACGAAAAACTTGTGAACTAGACGAGTACTTTACAAGCTTTTATTTTTACCCGTCCCGATTTTTGTCTGCAATCAAATATTGCGAGTTAAATTTGAACAAGATCTGAATGTGGCAAACGAACGAGCAATTATGGTAGCAATGCACTGGTCGAAACATATTTAATTAAACGAAAAGCCATTTTACGACTCGATAGAAGAAGAAGAATTTGATCCACTTCCCGGTTACCAATTGAGCTGAAATTTTGCATGTATGTGTAAATCGGATGACTATACAATATTATGGAATCGTTGCGCTGGTCGGATGATAGAGTCAGAAGGTGACGATAGGAACTCTTAAACTAAACAAGGTACACCAATCGTGTTTGATTTATCTTGGAAAGCACTTTACAGTGTGGATTTGTTTATAATAAAAGCTTGTCACAAAAATGTATTTTTTTGCAAAAACTCTTCTTTTAGTAGAATAGAAAAACGACTATTTCCAATAATACCACAACAAACCATACAGCCACTTCTTCTATAGCGTGCAAAAATTGCTATACATACATGTTAAATGTGTTTCGACCAGTGCTTTGCTCTCGTGATTACTTACCCGATTTGCATTTTCACATCAACTGCATAATTAGTCTTCGATCTTCGATCTTCAGTGAATTTCTTCGTTTGGTAAATGATCCAACGGTGTGATGCCGAGCATTGACGTGAATAGCTCTTTGTGACCATAAATGATGAGCGGCATGTCTCTGCACAGTAAGTGCTTAAAACGCAATCAAACATAAGACAAATACCTATTTGTCTTACTTTATACAGGTATTTAACCACGGATTTGGAGCTAACCAAAGAGAGTTGGTGTCAGGTCAACAGTGTTCCTGTGCTTCCGACGCTGCTGCCCATCGAAAACATTTATAAGCTGAACAAAATTAGGAATATGTTGAATTTGCAAAGGGAATGAAGGTATTGGGATACTACTTACTCGAATGAATAGGGGGAAAGCAAACAGCAGCTCGAGACGCCGGGCGAGCGTATCTTTATTTTATGTTATAATACGGCAAACGAGCAAGCGGGTCACCTGATGGTAAGTGATCACCGCTGCCCATGGACAACTGCAACACCAGGGTGTGACTGGTGCATTGTCGCCCTTTCAAGGAGTTGGGGGAAGGAAATGGGGAGGGGAGGGGGAAGGATGGGACTCCGGCTCACTCACTCACCGAACAAACCATAGAAGCGGTAAAGCTCTACTCAGACGTTGATTTTCTGTGAGTACCTGATGTCATACCTTCAACCTCTGGTCAAGCAGATAAGGGTGACCCCCTGACCAACTTTATAAGAAGAAGCGTTCTGCATCGATACCTGTAGATGCAAATCTGGAAAATCTAAAGTAAATAGCGTAAAACTATTTCGAAGTAGTAAATGGGCATACACGCTTGCTTTAAAATCCTCCATTCAACACAAGCTGTCAGTCAAATGCATTGAATGGATCAACGCAAAGGTGTGGTGTCGCTATGCAAATTTTTGCATTCCTAATCGCATTTCGTGTCATTCGATTGTCAACTCTATGGATAACTGTAATACAGTTTAAATAGGTTTGACATGATTTCAATAAAAATAATATTTGCATCGAAAATATACACAGTGAATACTGATATTTATGGTATTACATTTAAAGTTCAAATTCGATTAGCAACCGAAGAGTTCTTCTTTCAAATAAATTCGCATCTAATTTGCATGGCGCATTGTATAGGGAACTTCTATTTTTTAAATGGCCACAAAAGATTTTTTTAATAAACAACATCGCAAATTTGAAAGTAGAACATCTGCTCGGTAGATCATAGGGTTGGAAATGAAAATAGATCGTTTAAGCCGAAATTTAAATATTTTCTACCTGAATAAACTGCATTGTAAAATAATCTGGATAGACCCACCTGTCTAATTATCGGATAGGTACTTATAACAAATAGTTAAAATATGTGGTAAAGTAATTATAAATATATAAATTAGTGTATGCTTATATGTATACATTAAGTAAAATTGCAAACAGAAGAACAGCCATTACAACATATTACGCATATATCGAATCTGTAATAGATATGGCTTGATAATATGGGGAAATGGAACAAATATAAGAAGAGCAGCAGTCTAAGATAGTTCACGATGTCGAAGTTGGTCCCATAATGAAAGTTGTTCAGATTCGTGGTCTGAGTCACTCCTTAAGGCGAGGCCTCAAATGTTTGGTACCTTCGCTCGGCAAAGGACTGATCAAGTGCGCGCAAGGGATAGCGCTTGGCGGTTTAGCCCGTGAATGATGAGATAGGAGATAGTTTCGAGTCGCTCAAAGAAAAAAACGTAAGCGCCAAATTCGTTATTTCTATTTTATATAAAATCAGACTGGTTAATTGTATTTTCATATTTACATTTTGATGAATTACTAATAACCTATCTTTTAGTCTAAAAATCATTATTTCATTCGTCGCATTTGAGCTACAATAACAAAAACTCTGCGAACGAAGACCATTTTTCAAAAAATATTTCTATGGAGAAAATTTTATCTTACTTAGATTTGAAACTCTTAATTTAAGTATTTTGCGAGATAAATAAGGTTCAGAACGACCTTATTTACAGTGGTATCACCTTAAAGGTATGCTAATGAATTAAATTTCACCCTGTATGCGGACAAATCACACAGATTGAGCTAGCCCCAAAGTAAGTTCGAGACTTGTGTTATGGGATACTAACTCAACGATACTATATTTTATAACAAATACATATATAGACAAACATCCAAGATCTGAGAAAGATCATTTTCCATCTTGACCTGACCGGGGATCTAACCCGGGCACCCTCGTGTCGCAGGCTGGCGTGTTAACCACTACGCCACGGAGCACATTCCTTTATTAATATCCATATCTTGCGGTTCTATCGACAATAGATTTGATATTTTCAAAATTTGTAAATCCAACGCTTTCTAGGCCTACCTAGCTTCCTGTAACCATCCTCTAGTCAAAGTCATCATCATCTTCATCATCAGGTCTTTTAGTCTCCACTACAGGAGCACGAGCCTCTCTGTATCAACTACTAGGACTATACTTGGCCGGAGGATTTGACCTAGACTCTCCACGCTGGCCAGACGGGTTGGAAAGGTCTCACAGATGTTTATAAGCTTTGTTTAGCTTGTTTTTCCTAAGTCGCCTTCTACGACATCCACGGGAAGACTTGGAGTGGTCCTATTCTACTCTGCCGGATACCACACGGCCTAGTCAAAGTATGTTTTGTGATTAAGACCGTAGTAAATTAGGATACAAAGATTTTTGCCATTTTTAAAACTTTTGTAGCAAGATTTTTTTTTTTATTTTAATTCGGCAAACGAGCAAGCGAGTCACCTGATGGTAAGCGACCAGCGCTGCCCATGGACAACTGCAACACCAGGGTGTAACAGGAGCGTTGCCGCCTTTCAAGGAGTTGGGTAAAGGACATGGGGGGAAAATGGGGGAAGGATGGGCCTTTTTTTTTTAAGGGCCCCAGACAAATGTCGATATAGGGCCCAACTAGAGCTAGTTACGTCATTGCATAAACGACACACGAGCAATCAAATACCAATAAACAATAAACCAGTTCGCTTCCAATACAGCTTTAACTTTATTTCGTCACAATAATAGGAAACACGCGCGTTATAACCAAAAAGCATCAAAAATTCTATTTACATGCGAGCAGCGCGCGCGAAAACTAGTCCAAACAATGGCGGCATACAAAATCATTATGTTTGGCAAATCGCGAAAATAATGCCAAAACCAGATATTCTAGTCTATGGTTCGTTCGCCAAAACTGGTTTGATCACGCGCCTCTGTAATTTGCAACTTTTGGGTTCCATGCCAAAAGGGTGAACCGTACGCCTTGTTATTTATTGTTTATAGGTAGTGTAGGTACATACAAATTAGTGTTCGTTATGTACCTAGAATACTATGCTTATATAAGGTCCATTTAAACAAGCGCAAATATTTTTATTCGTAGATCAAAGAAATGCTTTGGTAGCAAGATTTAAGAAACTGACACGCTAGTTTTTATTTTATATTATTTATTTATTTATTTAGACACACAGATCATGACATTTACATATAAACAATTTTGTAGAACCATATAAAAGCACTATTTACCTACTACTTATTTTTGCTTTAGCTTTTTTACCTAATAACGATTTTTTTTTTGTTAACATCGATAGTTCAGCTGTGTTGAGTGTCGAGGTCAGTGACTTAGTATCCATAATAGATAACAGTAAAAAGTTGTTCGCCAAGAAAGTGATTTTATACGCAGCGTGTTTTTTTCGTCTGTTTTTTATAAATGTTCAAGTCCAGATATCTCGAAAACTAGCGTGTCAATTTTTGATTTTGCTTCTAAAGCGTTTTTCTGGCTTATGGGTGTGTGCCCTTAAAATGTATTACAGCTAAGTAGATAAAGCTTCGTTCGGTGAGTGAAAGAGCCGGAGGCCCATCCTTCCCCCATTTCTTCCCCCCATGTCCTTTCCCCAACTCCTTGAAAGGCCGGCAACGCTCCTGTTATACCCTGGTGTTGCAGTTGTCCATGGGCAGCGCTAGTCGCATACCATCAGGGGACTCGCTTGCTCGTTTTCAAAGCATCTAAATAGGTATTCTAGATAGAATAATATTAGCTTAGGTATACCTACCTATACATATAAGTAAATTATTAATATTAAAGATACGGAACCCTACGCATTGCTTCAACGTTCCACTTCTCCAAATTATTTTATTGAATGGGGTAAAACCTGAACCGCCAGGGGGAGACGGCGTTCTGATGGACATCGCGTGTCCTTTATGTCCAGTTTATTGTCCGGAATGACCTGTTGGCGGTACGTTGAATTATTTCCTAATTACCGCGTTTGTTGCCTATGGTCATAATTCATTTACGTGGGCAATATGGCAATAAATCGCGGTAAACGAGTCGTGGCTATTCGGCAAGGCGTGGCATGTAGTTGTCTTTAAATTCACATTTTTTTTTACTATTCCGGCTAGCAACCCATTACTATTTTGATTCCGTTTCTGCCTAAGCGCCCACCACCATGCTAAACGCATGGTAAACGTGGCTTTCAGGTCTTTGGGCTCTGTCTATCCCACAAGAGAAAAAGAAGTATTTTTATTAAATTTTACCAAATTGTCTAGGTACCTAATTTTACCTTAATAATTTTCTATTAACTACCTGCCTGGAGATTGCAAAATGGAGAGAACTAACATAGTGTGCAGACCCCACATGAAAAAGTGAGATAAGGTAGGTAAAGGAAGAAAAGAAGAATCTCAAATCAATTAAGTATTCTGAATTGGCGAGTTCCGTGGCGCGCAGTGGGTCGCCGGCCTGCGACATGCGAGTGCCCGCAGGTTCGTGCCCCGGTCAGGTCATGATGGAAAACGATGTTTTTCAGGTTGTAAGTAAACTATGTAAGTATGTATCATAAATATAGTATCGTGGAGTTAATATCCTACGACACAAGTTCACAACTTACCTACTGTGGGGCTAGCTCAATTTGTGTGATATGTCCCTATATAGGTATATTTATTTGTTTGTTCATCATCATCATTATCAGGTCTTTTTAGTCTCTGTACTACCGGAGCCATACTTGACAGCCAGAGCAAACAGGGGATTTGGCCTACATTCTCCTCGCTGGTAAGGCGGATTGGAGAGGTCTCATTGATGTTTATGAGCTTGTATTTCCTTGTATTTTATAGCTTGTTTGTTATTGAACACAAGCTAATTTTAGTAATTTTGTATCTACCTATGTAGCTACAGATACCTACGACAGAAACATAAACATAAATACCGGCTGATTTTGTACCCATTGGCGGTATTTACACGGTCCTCATGCAGTGGCGTATCTATAGGTACCATCTGGGGCCCGTGACAACTTATATAAATGGGGCCCAAGACAATTTGTAAGCGAACGGCTTGATGTGGGATTAGCTAGCTAGCCAGGGCCCCTAGTAGCAGTGACGTGCAGTCTATACAGACAGTTACCTACTCTGTCTACCCTGAACTTACTAAACATACATACATTTTTTTGCTCTAACAAAAAATTATGTTGTGTCCTTAAAAAATTCCCATTTTTCGGCGGCCCCCGGCCGCTGTATCTAGTACTTATTCGCATTTAAAACTTACCTACCTTCTCTTCGTGTCTACCTTCCCAAATATGAATGTGCACGTCGCTGCCTAGTATAGTAGTAAGTCCGGGGCTTTTTTACCAGCATATAGCCACCCTGAAGTTGCACCGCTAGTACTAGTAGCTGGTAATAGAATACAAATAACATTTTAACAATGACTACTAAAATTAAACAAAAAAAAAATAGAATTTGTTCACCTGTCCCCTTTGTGTAAAATTTGCTTGTTATTGTCCTTAGGTACCTTATAATAAGGCTAACCAATTTTAATAAAAAATTTGTGAACCTCTCCTCTTATATGTTCAAAAAGAAAACATCAAACGAACGCATAGAGCCAAGAATGCAAATCATTCCAAAATTAAAAGTACAAATGACTATGACCGCGCATTATTCGAAAATGGAATGCCTAATTTGGCGCCAAAATCCGACGCGGCGTGTAGCGCGCGCCGCCTCACATACGAGCCCCGCCCCACACACGCCGGCCAATCGTAGGTCTCTATACACCCTCGCGCTACACGCATATTGATCTGCGGACACCGCTCGAACCGTTTACATTTCGACATATCACATGCTAAACACCGACAAACAATAACATATGCAAAGATCACAGTCGAATTTCAACTTTAACACTCAAAGGATAAGACTAATTTTCGTGTATTAGTTGGAATGCCGCTTACGACGTTTCAGTATTTATATGCGGTATAATTTATAATGGTTTTCGTAGAAGAACAAAACACAACTTTATTGAAAAGCATATAAGGGTGAAATTTCACTATGAGAGCCTTGGAAAATATGACGTTTATTCGATGAAATGGAGATCAAACGTGTGTAGTCTCGTCCTCTGTCCTCAAACGGAGTGAACGTTTGGGATGACTCAAGGTGACCACCACCTCAGACAGAATAAATCCTATCTTTCAGAATTAGATGAAACCTCCAGGGTAAATTAATTACCGACATTTCTATTCTAAAATAAGATATAGCCTTAAGTACTTTAAAGATAGCTTCAAAAGCATAACAATTATAAAGGTACCTACCTAATTCATGATCATAGAGGTTTGTGATTATATTTTACACTAGGTCATCATCATCATTTCAAGTAGGTGTCACGGTCAATCGACCATGCACACCCTGGTGTCAGAGTTCTTCGGAACCGCCTCTCGGCCTCTGACGCGGTTCCTTTAACGACTACCAGATGGCAGCCGGGACCACCGGCTTAACGTGCCTTCCGAAGCACGGAATCATCTTTATTATCAGACAATCAGGTAATTCAAGCCTGCAATATCCTAACCAAACTGAAAACAACTAAACAAAGTATGCTTCCGGTGGGAATCGAACCCACGACCCCCGGGTCAACAGGCAAACGCCTTAACCACTGGACCACGGAGGCTGTTGGGTTGTTACACTAGGTGAGGTAAGTTTATGAACCGTCAAAAAACAAGTACCTAAGCATCAAATTATCAAAATAGGTATTGAAATATTTGTCTGTTAGTAGAACTAAAAAGCAATAGACAATCAAACCGAACTGAAAGTAATTTTATTCAATAAATAGGGTATTCAGAAAAAGTGTGTTCAATATTACAAAATGTTTTAAAACAACCTATTGTGGTTTCCTGTTTGAAAATTAATCTTATTGGAACCAGTAGCGCCATCTATTATTAATCTCCTAGTAATTAATCTAGAGCAAAGCAAAGCATTAATTATAATTTACAGCGCCATCTATCGATATTTCGGAAATCATTCATACAAAAGATACGCTAACGCTTAGGGAGTCAGCTTTTCTTTAGTTCTAGTTCGTAGTCACTAGATGGCGGTAAGATGAGAAACTTATGAGAAATCGTATAGTCAGCATTTTTCAAACTATTTTAATTCGTTGTTTTCATGTGTTGTACTAATTTATTTCCTATGATAAAATAATTTGATTTCACAAGACATACGATATTGCATCCTTACTAATATTATAAATGCGAAAGTGAGTATTTTTGTTTGTTTGTTAGCCGTAACTACTGAACCGATCATCATGAAATTTTGCATACAAGTGCTCTGGAGTACAGAGAAGGACATAGGCTAACTTTTCTCCAGGGAAAAGTACTATTCCCGAGGGATCGACATTGACGCGAGCAGAGCCGCGGGCGTAAGCTAGTTATATTATAAATGCGAAAGTGAGTTTGTTTGTTACGCTTTCACGCCGTAACTACTGAACCGATCATCATTAAATTTTGCATACATGTTCTCTGGAGTACAGAGAAGGACACAGGCTACCTTTTATCCCGGGAAAAAGTACTATTCCCGAGGGATCGACATTGACGCGGGCGGACGGAAGCTAGCAAATAATTACGATGGTTATAATAATGACCTATTCAAGAAAGTGGATATTGTTCGTACACGTAGACACCACTAGCTGTTTTACGAGTCAGCTGAAGTCTACACTACTAACAAAGTTGCTTAGGCTTCTTTTTAACCGACTTCAAGAAAAGGTTCTCAATTCGGTTGTGTTTTTAAGCGACTTCAAAAAAATAATGAAGTCTCGATTCTGTTGTTCTCATAACTCCAAATAGGTTCATAGATGATGGCATATACGAACCATATTTAACCTATGCTACCTATGTTATACAATTGGCCATTTAAATTTCACCAAAATCGGTTCAGTAGTTTGGTTGAAGTGTTTTTTTATAATAAAGATTATTAGACTTGATGATTTATTAGACTGTTTTGACGTCACAAAATTTCGTAATATATTCCGGATTCCTCCATTACATTGTATGAAGGGCACGATTTAGAAATGACATATTTCTGTGTGAGGTTATGGAAGTGTAGAGTAAGGCTTGAGCTACATGTGGCATTACGCAATCGCACTTTCCTATTAATATCGCATCTATCCTTTTCACTCAGAACCGTGAATCACTAGAGCGTGAAAGAAGTGGAATCGCGTTCCCCTTTATAGATAGAAAAGACGCATAGTAAAATGCGATTTCGTGCTGCCAGATGTAGGGTAACCCTAATTAAACATTTCAGTATTAGAAAATTAAGTTTAATGAATTTTAATACTATTTTAATACAAATGTGAAGTTCAATACTTGTGACTTAATTTCGCTTATGTAAATTATTAGCATACATTTTCTCTTCAGCATTAAATTGACTTTTATTCAAGTCTTCTTCAGCCATTATTATATTTATTACCCTTCATTAGTCAGTCCATTTCATTCCCTGTTACACACATTGACTTAAAATTTACATTGTTAGTCAATAACAAAAATATATTACGGCTTTGCCAATATAAACAATCATTTCTTCAATAAATAAAAATCGTTTCGTCAAACAGTTAACAAAAAGGTGTAAAATCAAAACATAAAAGCTGTCATATAATTGTATTCTTTTTTAAACTTTCGCGCTTTAAACACATAATTATGTATATAAACGGGACTTAGCATGAACCTTTTTATTATTTGTTTCCGTTGACGTTTCAATGCGACCACGATAGATGTAACTCCATTGAAACGTCAACGAAACAAATAATAAAGGTTTGTGCTAAGTCCCGTTTATATACATAATTATGTGTCATTTAACTGGTAAAGCCTCTTTTAACTGAAGCAACATATCATATGCCTTCTCTTTAAAGCGTTAAAACTATCCTGAATTCAGTATCTGGCGAGACGGACGCCGCAATACGTTAGACACGAATGGACACATCCCCAAACGTTTCTCACGTATTGCGGTGTCCCTCTCGTCACTGGCTGAATTTAGGATGGTATAATACCCCCTTAACTAACAACAAACAAAAATTATGCATCATTTTTCTTGTCAACAATTAGATTATAAATTAAAAGTAGGTAATTAACGATAAATACTAAAACATAAAAAAGAATGATAAACAAAAATCACCATTACTATTATCAATTCATTGAAAACAATTAACTTTTTATTGCAACAAGGAGATAAAGCAAAAATAAATAATAATTGTGTGAAACTTGTGATAACAAAATATAATGTACTCTCTATTACCTATCGCATAAAAATATTAAACATGATTCTCAACATCTACCACTTTCTGTGGTTCACTCATAACTAACGGTATATCCCCACCGCCATTCCTCGGCACCCATCCAGCGGATTCCTCCTCCATTTTCCTCTTCTCTTCCTGCAGTCTCTGGTACTCGTCTATTTCTATCTGGTACTTGGGTGTGGTGATGCCGAAGAAACTAGCCAGCGATTCTCCAGCAGCATCGACGACATTTAATACTTTCGATCCTGATGTCCATGCATAATGAGATATCCATGGCATCCAATCCAATTTAGACTGGAAATTGAAATGTAGATTATTATTTGATTCGTTTTAGTGAGCTTTAATACTGGTCTGGGAGAAAAGAAAAAACATAGAATGTGCCAGCCATTTGCTGGTTTGAATGACCCCTAATACTGAATACTATTTATTTTAATTTATAAGTATCACCTATAAGCTTATAAGGATAACAAACAGCAGATGGAAATTGTATAAAAGAAGGAGAGCGAAGACCATCAAAGGCGAATGCACAAAAAAAAGGCAGTCCTCTGCTCATACAATGGGCTCATACAATGGGCCCAGACAAGAGTCCTAGATGTGGAAAATTACCCATGGAACCAGAATTACCCATGGTATCAGCTAAGGAACAGAAGGATGATAGATAAAATATTTATTTTATTTATTTACGTTTATTGCACAGTCAAAGATTGATTACAAAAAGATGAACTTAATGTGCCTAGCCGTGTGGTTTCCGGCAGAGAAGAATAGGACCACTCCAAGTCTTCTCACGGATGTCGTAAGAGGCGACTTAGGAAATAAAAGCTAAACAAAGCTCATAAACATCAATGAGACTTGTCCAACCCGTATGGCCAACGAGGAGAGTGCAGGTCAAATCCCCTGTCTGCTCTGACTAAGTATTGCTCCAGTAGTACAGAGAGGGTCATGCTCCTGCAGTGGAGACTAAAAAAACCTGATGATAGAACTTAATGTCGATTGCATAAGTGTCACACACTCATAATACTGATGATAATTAAAATAAAAACTTACAATAAAGCTTAAAAGATCTGTTCTGTTCTGCATCAATAAAACACATTCTCATCAGAAGAGAATATTTAAGTTATTAATTAATTAGAATTAGAAAAACTATGTTTAATTATGACACAAAATTAATTTCAGTTAATGAGTAACAGCAAACATCTGATAGTTTGCAGCTTTAATCAGCAGTAAAAGTCAATGAAGCAGGACGGAATCTATGCTCTTTCTTACAAATGTTTTTGTGCTTAGTTTCCATTATGATCTACTTTTGTTTAACAGTGATATTATTGTATAGAAACTGTGAATGTTTCAATCTAGGTTATAAAGTATTATCATCATCATCATCATCTCAGCACAACTTGTGCACTGCTGCCACTGCGCATATGTCTCTTGCCAAACTGTTTCCACCATTCACCACAATCACAACTAAATTTCCTTTTTAAACTTTCGCACTTTAAACATAATTATATTAGCATATAAACAAATATAAAAAGGTTCGTGCTAAGTCCCGTTTATATACATAATGATGTGACTTTCACACAAAATAGGATTGGATGACTCATCATTTAGGTATGAGGCTTGTAAGAGTGGAACAATGATTAATACAGTCATTTAAGTTATTTACTAATATATATGGAGCCAATAAAATCAAATGGCGTCATCGAACGCCAAAAGTACACAAAAGAAACTCGACCTTGTACAATTGCAGTTTAGATTTTATGATATCCTAAACTGAAACATCCATGGACATGAAAAGAGATATCGATTTTTTAATACACTGATAGTTATATAGACTATATTTTGCGCATTTCAGATATGCTAACTTGTTATTTCGATAAAAATTGTTATTATAGGAAAAAAATAAAATTACATATTGTGTAAGGAACAATAACTTCTGAATATCCAAACATACCAACTTTACCATCTTTATGTTTTAGTAGGAAGTCGTGATAACAGAGGGACTTACAGGATCAACAGGTTCCTGGTTTTCGGGACTGCTTTCCAACGCAGTTGCTTCAGCTTCCTCGACCTCTTCGTCGACGCCATCCGAGAAATGCAGAACTCTCGTGGGCTTAACGTTTACTCGGACCTGTTCTTCACTCGCTTCCATTTTTAATGAAAATTCGCTTTTCCGTGATGCACTAAAATAAAAATTTCGTCATACACGAGTGCGCGATTCACTTTGTTTGTTATTGTTTTGATTTGACAACATGTGCCAATGTCAAGACGTGACAACTGTCAAATAAAAACCATAGGCAATACTTCGTTTATTTTCAGCCTTGCCATATCCCTATTTGAATCTTTTCGCAGACATATAAATTAGTGCCAAGCGTGAATTTTTAACGTGATAACATCTTATACGATCGATGAACACCGGCCGCATGCACGAAAAAGTGTCACGATCGATGTGCAAGCAAGAGCGAGAAACAAATTATTGAGAGGCACGATCGGCCTAAGCGTTCGGCTTGTGCCGAACGTATCTATCTGTCTTCCAGCTTTATCACGTAAAATTATCATCCTTATACCGACTTTACAGAGAACCATTTTTTTTGCATTATCATTATATCTGTGGTGCCACGATATTTTAAAGCCCACCCGTTAAAACTCTCTAGACTCACCGTTGGGTGAGGCATATGCATATTTCCTAATGTAGGAATACATACCAGCATGTAGTAGGATACTAACTCAGCTGAGGCACTAACTATATTATACTTATCATCATCATCATTATTACAGCCATAAATAATCCACTACCTACTGGACAAATGCCTCCCCCAAAGATACTTCGTTCCATGGGAGGATGACCACGCTCGGCAAGCGGGTTGGCGAGCGCAGTTTCTTTGGCTTCTTGTGCTTCCGACGATGCTGCCCATCGGAAGCATTTTAAAGCTGGGGAAGGATTAGTGAATTAGTTCGACTTAGAAAGGGAATCAAATTATCGGGCGGAATACTACTCACTGGGATGAATGGGGAAAAAGCTAGTAGGAGCTCGGGAGGCCGGGCGCGGCAACCGGCAACCACCGGACAGGCCAGGTCACCAGGTTGTTGAGCATGACACCCCCGACCACATATAATATATACTTAAGTACATAGGTATATATTTTTTTTTTTTTTTTTTTTTTTTTTTTTTTAATTTATTTAGTATCAATAACAATACATAGTAAAATAAATGCATTCAAGAAGCCACGAAGGTTTGTACAGAATGCACTTTGTGTGTATATACAACGTGATTTTGAACTCCCTAGCTATATTGAAATCTGGGAATCAGAATCCCTAATGGAACGCAGAATTGCAAGAAAAAAAGGTAAAAAACGAAAAAGAAAATTAGGTTTTCCATACAAAGACGCCGATCAGCTGGACGAATTTCTATGAATGGTTAATAAGTTTAAGGAGTGACTCAGACCACGAATCTGAACAACTTTCATTATGGAACCAACTTCGACAGAGGTTAGGAAGGGTCGCGCGCCCCGCACGTCCCGCGACTCCACCCCACGTGAGAGCTAAAAGGATGGATGGAAGGCAGCCTAGGACCGACAAAATAGTATCCTTACCCCTCTCCGTTCCAAGCTGAAACTTTGCACTATACTTATTGATTAAAGGAATTGACAACATACCACAAACCGGAAGTGATGGTTTTTGTATATGCAATCGAAATGTAAATACTTCCAAAACTTTTGTAAATCTTTTTTTTTAAACAACATTCACTTCTTTACGAATTTTTGAAAAAGAAACCAATTGTAGGATTTATAAGCAATATCCCCATGCTTCATCACATGACAATGTCATTGTCGATCTGTCAAAAAGTGATGATATTGACTTTCAAGTCTTATGAGTTGCCAGGTTGGGGAATATTTTCCCCGATTTTTTTTTCTTTTCTTTACTTCTATTTGGCCTTCAAATTTCATTCAGAAGCTTATTTTAGCCAGTGTCTAGCTAGTTAATCTCCGAGTTATTCATGTGTATTAACGAAATAATGGTGTAAGTTCAGAATAAGGACTTTCAAAAGCTTATTTTAGCCAGGGTCTAGCTAGTTAATCTCCGAGTTATTCATGTGTATTAACGAGCTCAGAATAAGGACTGAGTCATGGATGGTATAATACCCCCTTAAATATCACGACAAATCGGTGCCGTGATATTTTTATCGACATTCGGGGTTTTATATTACGGGTAAACGGGTACACAGCATAGGGTACATTTAACCCAGAAAAAATCTTTACAACTCGCACGCACGCACGCAACCTTTAGGGGAAAAAATGCTGCAGAAAATAAAAGATTCTTCAAACATTTTTATCCGATTTATTTATGTAAATATGGTGTTACATACAACATTACCTCAAGGATGCAAGGTTTTACTTTTGAGATAATACCCGCCATTAATACGTCAGATTGTCGGCTCACTTTGTTTTACAATACTAAATTAGCAAATACTAATCATCGTAGCCATCTCCTCCTTTATTAAAGCCCGATAAAAAAAATAGTACTGGCACAAATTAAAAAAAAAATCTTCGCATAACCTGAAACAAAAGAAAATTCTGTTTAAGAGCTGAACTATTTGATTCTCACTCGTTTGCATAATCTGGGAGGGCGAACAAATTTGCAAAATATGTGATTTTAATTTTGTATTTCTATCTGCCTATAAGCATCTCATATGTGACAGCAGTTGGACCAACCATTTATAATATTGATGTAGAATGAAATTGAGAAGCCCGATGGTCCAGTGGGTCTAAGCATTATTAGCGCTTACTTATGTTAAGCAAGCCCGGGCGCCGTCCCCAATGGGATGGATGACCGCAAGTGGGATAAAAAAAGCTCCGTGCTTCGGAAGAAGGCACACTAAGCCGTTAGTTCCGGCAGTCATCATTAAGCTATGACAGATGCCGGTAGGGAGCTTGAAAAATCTGACACTAGTGTTGGTCACTGCACACACGAATAACAACAGTATGAAAAGTATTCATTACCTGTTTCCAAGGCTATCCATGAAACTTGAATGGTCGTTAAAACAGATACGTTCAAGACTTGTATATTCCAAATATATTTATAGTTGATAACAAATCTGGTATAATAATCCTCTTCAGATTACAGGTGGGGTTTCTCTAACAATAGTGAGTGCGACTGTGGTACTATCCAATCTATGGGTCACCTCTGGTGTGCCAAAGCCCAACTACTTGCTCTCAACAAGATCTGAATGAGGCAAACGAACGGGCAATCACGATAGCAAAGCCCTGGTCGAAACATATTTAATGTGAACGCAAAGCCGACGACTCGATGAGGAGATCCGTAGGAGTACAAAAGTCACCGACATAGCTCAGTGAATTAGTTCTTTGAAGCGGCAGTGGGCGGGGCATATGGCGCGTAGAACCGATGCCTTAGCACATGCCCTAAATATGCAACTTTTCGCTTTTTGACGGTCTGCAGAAGTTCGCGTTTTCGGTAAACCCGCCGTGGAAATCATTGGGGGAAGCCTATGTCCAGCAGTGGACTTCTTGCGGCTGATATGATGATGATACATGAGAAGAAGAAAGGCCATCATGTATATCCGATGGACACAGGCGTAGAAGCAGAGTATGGACGAAATGGCTGGATCTGGCGATCCACAACATCAGGTTTCTCTAGCTTTTAGTTTTCCTTGTGTGTCTAAGTTATGGAACCAGCTTCCTTCTACTGTTCTTGAGTTCCTTCAACAGCCTGGTACATTCCTATTTAAAAGGCCGGCAGCGCTCTGTCAACAACTCTGATGTTGCAGATGTCTATGGGTGACCACACTTCCAATTAGATGTTTCGTATGCTAGTCTGCCCGTATAAGAATAAACAAGGTAGCTTGAAGCCGTGATACACGCTATCAGGTTTTTAATAATCATTTTTAATTTTCCATTCTTATTGATTCTTCAAATAAATAATTCTTACATTTCTTTATTATTATCATCAGCTATTTAATCTGTTGACTTTACTAGATTTTGATAAAATATTAACCCTTTTCCTGTCTGAATGAAGTTTTTTGACTTCACTTTCTTCAGGGTCAACTTTGGTTTTCTGTACATCTTTTCTTTTGCTTTTTCGTAAAACTTGTTTAGAATTAAATTCCAGATCACTTCGAATATTTTCAAGGCCATCATTTTGAGCTTTTTTTACTTTATCACTTTCTAAAGGAGATTTTCGTTTATGGTCATTGCAATTATGTTTCATATCTCCGGTTTCTGAAATTGATTCATCTAGCCATTCGACATCTTCGTTTTCTATACTCATTTTGTTCATGTCATTTCGATTCTGATTCACTTCACTTTCCAAAATAGATTCATCCAACCATTCGATCTCGACGTTTTCTTCGTGCGTTATGTCTTCTTGCGTTGTAAGTTCAATTTCCTCTCTCCAAGTTCTCTCCTGCGATTTCTCTGTGGAACTGAGTTTTCGCTTTCTTGATCCTTTTGTGGTGTCGTCAATAGTCTCTAGATCTAGATCTGATGTAGCACTTTCTGTTGTTTCACTTTCTAGGTCCCATTCTTTGAACATACTTCGAGTCTGGAAAATAATTAGAGTATTATACATTATTTGCCTCATTTTTGTTATTATTTAGCTCTTTAGAAGCCGCTGCCTATATTTTTACGGTTCCATACCCAAAGGGTAAAAACGGGATCCTATTTACATGGTGGCTCTGCTGTCCGTCTATCTGTCCGTCTGTCACCAGGCTGTATCGCATGAACCGTGATAGTTAGACAGTTTACATTTTCACAGATGATGTATTTCTGTTGCCGCTATAACAACAAATACTAAAAATAGAATAAAATAAATATTTACGGAGGCTTCCATATAACAGACATGATTTTTTGTCGTTTCTATAGATAATGGTACGGATCCCTTCGTGCGCGAGCCCGACTTGTACTTGGCCGGTTTTTGTAATGATTTAACGTTTTAGAAGCCACCGCCTATAATTTTTTTGGTCTCGACAGTTCTGTCTTTGGCCAGGCATCAGATATTTTAAAAACAGACGATGTCAATCAAATTGACTATAACTTTGTTAGTTCTTAGCGGGAATTTCGGTGGAATGAACGGTTTTTGTTTTGGAATGTTTCTAGTGGACTTTATTATGTGAAATCGGTGTAATTTAAAACATGCGCATGTTTATGAACAATATGTGGATAATTAATTATATTAATAGCATTAAAATGCTCGGTTTAATATTAAAATCGAAAATATGTAATGAAAAAAAAGGGCTAGATGTAGAAGGTTGTAGGTTCAAATCCTACCTGTGGCAAAATTTTTTCATCATATTTTCGATTTTAATATGTGGATAACTTAAAAAACTGTCATGGTGCGGCTGTAGTGGGATTTGCTTAGCGAGCTGGTGGTTGTCCGCCTCACTGCGTCGTTTGTGATAAGGCAGTGGATTCGTGGTGAAGTCGCCAGGGGTTTCGGTAGAACCAACGAAATGAACTACATGTCGTTGATTATCAAGACTAAGAAAAAGCGCGGTAATCTTCATTATACTTGATACTGGCTAAATACATCGTGGCGAGCTCCCTGAGCTCCGTGGCGCAGTGGATAACACGCCAGCCTGCGACACGAGGGCCCCGGGTTCGATCCCCGGTCAGGTCAAGATGAAAAATGATCTTTTTCAGTTTGGCCTGGGTCTTGAATGTTTATTTATATTTGTTATAAAATATGGTATCGTTGAGTTAGTATCCCATAGGACTATACTTTAGTTTACTACTATACTTTAGCCCCAAAATAAGTTCGAGACTTGTATTATGATACAAGTCTCGAACTTACTTTGGGGCTAGCTCAATCTGTGTGATATGTCCATCATGTGTGAAAGTCATAAATAAAAGAGAAAAAAAATTTTTTTGTAGACTACCTCTGTACTTTTCTCTTCCAGTCTGTCTTCCGCTTCCTCGCTTCCTTTCGCGACCTGTGACGGCATGTCTGGCACCGTGTCTATCGCTTCCAATGCCTCAAACGGGTCAACCTGCACTTCTTCGAAAGGCGCTTCCTCTTTTATATCTTCTAACACCATGCTAAAACACCAAAAAAATAATAATATCTGCGTGAATTTGTCATTTTCGGGATTTGTCATTGTTGGAAATTGACATTTGTCGTAGACGTCATAGACATTTTGGGATGTTGTCGTTTTAGGAAGTTGTCATTCTAGGAAGTTGTAATTCTCAGCCTGAGGGATATTAGTAAATACTGGGTCATTAAATAGAAACCCTCTGTCTGCTCTGGCCAAGTATGGCTCCGGTAGTACAGAGAGGGTCATGCTCCTGCAGTGGAGGCAGAAAGACCTGATGATGATGATGATGGGTGAGTTCCATCTGTAACTCCATTTGCAAAGTGAACTCATTGGTGATAAACCTTATGTTTCAATGCCTGCTAGGGAACGATAAACTAGGCTTTTTTAAGACGGTACTGCACGAATTTGTGAAAACTGACGTGTTTTCAAATCACTAGTACTATGCGCTGAATTAATTAAATACGTCAAAAGTATTTGTATTATTTAGGTCAATCCTTGAACAAGATCGCCCCCTTGTTGGAATTTGAAACAGATACATATGAAATTAAAAATAATTGTAAATGTTATAATAACTAAAAACATTTTTCTTCGAAAACTTTGTAATTTTTAAGTCTAAAACAATAATTCTCACATGACTATATTTAATAGGCTAATAGGCTAGTTTTCTAGGTCAAAATAATAATATTCAAATTAACCTATCAGTCAAATTAAAAAAATATTGGACACGGTATTTTTTGCTTTTGTCAATGAAACATAAAATTATAATATAGCCCGTTAAAGTTCCATGTGACGTTTGAAAAAAATACAGTCAAAGCAGTCAAATGCTTGTTCAAATTGTAATTTTATTCCCAGCATTGGTCCTTTTGGACCAATGCTGGGAATACAATTTTTTTGACATTTTCATACAAATTTCATGTTTGGCCGGCACGGCAATTATATTAAAACTAGCCGTTGCCCGCGACTTCGTCCGCGGAAATTTCTGTTATAAGGTATAGATGAATAATTTTCCCCCGTTTTCAAAACATTTTTTATTGATGCTTCGCTCCTATTGGTCGCACCGTGATGTTTTATAGCCTAAAGCCTTCCTCAATAAATGGACTATCCAACATAAAAAGAATTTTTCAATTTGAACCAGTAGTTCCTGAGATTAGCGCGTTCAAACAAACAAACTCTTCAGCTTTATAATATTAGTATAGATGTAAAAAAAAAATAGTTTCCAATAGTTGTTCATTTTGACGGGCTGAGTCACCCCTTTCACGGGAACGCCGTTGGTTATGTTACACGCTGTGTAGTCATTATCATTAAAAAATATACTATTTTTTTGAAGAGACTAATTATGGATAAAATTCACACGTAGAACGGACTGAACTTGTACGTAAAATTGTCTCCTTACCTGTCAGTCGCTTCGTTTATTTCTTTATTGAGAATTTTTATCCTTTTACTGATTGCTTCAATCATAATTTTAACTTCATTCTGAAAATTAAGAAATACATAATATATCAATAATCATAATATCCATCATTCAACACCACCTTTTAAGTTGGTAACTGTTTTAGAAAACATATAATATAAGAAAATAACAAGTTAAAAATAACAAAAAATGAGTTAAGATCAATAATGTGTTTAAATGAATCCATATTGTATGTATGAAACATCAAAACAATCTTTCATATAAAAAAACCGACTTCAATCAAACTACTGAACCGATTGTGATGAAATTTAAATGAGATCAACTTGAAAGCATATCCCATCAAACATTTTTTTTTAAATCGGTTCGTAAATGGCGGATTTCTGAGGTAACAAGCATTTAAAAAAATACAACCGAATTGATATCGTCCTCCTTTCCTATAAGTTAATGTAGGGGCGTACTGCACAATACAATGTGGTCGCATAGCCTACAGCATACGATTATTGTCAAACAGATCACATAGATGGCGCCAATGGTTTATTCACAACTATGTATCACTATATTATAAGAAAATAAAATCAGTATTCGCTAGAAATATCTTTCATCAGATAAAAAATATATTTTTGGCTTATATTAAAACAATATCTTTCAGTTTTACTTGGTTTTACCAAGTTTATGGTAACGCCATCTAGTGACGGTTGGAATTCTATAACTATTGCACTGCAGCGCTCTCTCCGCCGCCCATAATGGCAGTTAGTGGAACTAACTACCACAGCCTGCCGTCAACCAGCCTGCTCTTTTAACAGGCCTTAAGAGGAATCACTGTGCTCGAGAGAATTGAAAAATGGGTATTTGTAAAATCTAACTATCGAAATAACTATCAAAGTAGATCAAAGCGGGCGGGACTTAAAAAGTATATCTTTTCGTGAACTAGTCTGCCACACGCTCCGTGACGGAAGGACGCGTCCATAATAGCATTTAACGACATTTTATGTGAAAATATGAACAACTAAAGAAAAAAAAAGAACATGGACTTGAATTACATTGATGATGTTTTTATAACCACCGAAGATATACAGCGCACCCTTTAACGACATATTTTTTGTAAACATCAGCGACATCTTAACGAATCAAGAAAAAAATGACTCCTTGTGTAGTAAAGTGGTGCAGGAAACGCAAGGAAAGACGGAAAAGTGACACTGGAGTAACTTATCATAGCGAGCGAGGCGATCTGCTGTCGCGAGCGGTGTCTATCTACCTCCGTCATGTTGACACCATAGCGTTCATTAGATATGTTGACACCGACCCGTGACCTTGACGCGGCCAATCGCAATTACCTTCGTCTATGAGTGCGTAAGTTTTTCATTGTGATTTGAGTTAAGTTTGTTTGCGTAAATGGGACTGAAATTGAATCTTTAGTTGTATGAGTTATGTTTCCATAGTTTTTTTATTTCAATGGAGTATACTCACGCAGGGCGTGGGCCGCGGCAGTCGCAGAACGTAGTGGTGAGCGTGAACGAGCCTGCTCTCACACGCGCGGCACAGATCGTAGTTCTCGCACTGCACGCACTTGTATCTGAAACTGCGTACACATCGTTTTACTTCTGTCTGTTCTGCCGGCCTATTTGCTAACTCAGTGTACAACGTTTTGATGGTCACTTCAAAATACATTGCGGCTTTCGTATGAATGACTATTTTTATTAAAGATACATAAAATGTAATGTATTTTGAAGTGACTATCAAAACGTTGTACACTGAGTTAGCAAAAAGGCTCGCTGGTCTGGGAGAAATGAAAGAAACGAATATACCAGCTGCTTCTTTCCACGCGTAAATCGTAAAACCGATCGAGGGAAGGGTCGTAAATCTCAGGAATCATGTTAAGAGACGATGCGGCTAGCAACACATCACTATGTTAATTCCGAGTGCAGATCGGGATTAAAATGGTGATGTATAATAGATATTTTTTTGTCCCTTCGGAATAAAAATGTATTTTAGCCCTGTATATGAGCAACCAGTGTCGATGAAGACGAGGATGTCACATGCCTAACCAAAAGATACCCATTTATTCTACTTTTAATGTTCCGGGTCTGTACTTGTCTAGGAATATAGACGCAGGCAGTTCATTCCACACTTTTGGTATTCGAACCAAAAAAGGTACTGAATATTTTCAATTTTAATAATATACTAAGCATAGGCTAGTTTCCTGGGTCGTAATAATAACATAACAATTAGTCCGTCAGTTAGATAATCAAAAAATATTGGATACGTATTTTTTCTTTTGTCAAATAAACAATAAATAATAAAGATAAAGCGCGTCAAAGTTCAGGAGTGGGGGCTCGTGACGTCAAAGTTTGCTAAAAAGTGTAGCAAACTATGACGTCACACGGAACTTCAAAAGGGCTATATCTTTATCATTTTTTGTTTAATCGACAGAAGAAATAATACGTGTCCAATATTTTTTGAATATCTAACTGACGACTGACTTTTTAGGAAACTAGCCTATTGTAATGCTTTATAAAAACAATTTCATTGTATAAGCTGTGTTTTAAAGAACCATAACACCAATTAAAATTTCTAAATACTACATTCAAAGATTTCTAAAAAACTAAAAAAACCACTAAATTATTTACCCGATGATCTCTCCCATACAATGGTCACAAGAGTATCCTATATGTTTTTCACTTTTATATTCAACCACCTCTTCCTCTTTGGGCATCGGTACAGTATCATTTTTATTGTCAGCATCTGTAACAAAATATTACCTAATTATGTACCTAAATAAGTTTTTGCTGTAAAAACTGGGTATCATCATCATTTCGTGTAGGTGACACGGTCAATCGACTATGCACACCCTGTTGTCAGAGTTCTTCGGAACCGCCTCTCGGCCTCTGACGTGGTTCCTTTAACGACTACCAGATAGCAGCCGGGACAACGGCTTAACGTGCCTTCCGAAGCACGGAATCATCGTTATTATCAGACAATCAGGTGATTCAAGCCTGCAATGTCCTAACCAAACTGGAACCAACTAAATAAAGGTACTTCCCGTGGGAATCGAACTCACGAGCCCCGGGTCAACAGGCAAACGACTTAACCACTGGACGCTGGAGACTGTTAAAAACTGTGCAAAACAAGACCTTATCAATCTTATTATAAAAGGAGGACTAATTTTAGTACCTGGTTTAAACCATTATCCGACCAATATATATTAACAATGACAACTGACAAAACGTCAAAGTAATAAGTGCCGTCGTATTTTGGTCGGTTAATGATTTAAACCAGGTGCTAAAATTAGTCCTTTTTTTATAACAAGACGGAATAAGTTCACATGCTCACAAAATGGGATGCGTAATTCTACATTCAATTTAAAAATAAATATTTAAGAGGGGCTCCCATAAAACAAACGTGTTTTTTTTTTTTGCTCGTTTTTGCTCGTTATTTATAACGGCTACAGGTAGACGCTTAAAATATTCCCGGAATATTTATTTATACATGGTGAAATTTTTATCGTTTTGGACCCTTAAAGGGGTGACTCAGACCATCAATTTGAACAACGTTTTCTATGGGAACAAAGCTGGGAAAAAAAACATCGGCATTTCCATACAAAAGAGTCCCACCGCCCGGCCAGTTTGTATGGGAATGTCGAATTTTTTTTATTGGTCCCATAGTAAAAGTTGTTCACATCGGCGGGTTGAATCACCTCTTTAAGGGTCCAAAACGATAAAAATTTCACCATGTATATTAAATAAAATTAATATTTAAGGTGGGCCTCCTATATAACAAACATGATTTTTTTCCGTTTTTATAGATAATGGTACGGAACTTCGTACGCAATTCCGACTCGCACTTGGCCGGTTTTTTTTTATGTAAAATATTACCAAGTATATGTTTCAAGATACAGACCTTCCAAACCATCAATTTCAATTGGATCTTCACTATCTTTCTTCTTTGGTAAATTTTGTTCATTGGTGTTGGTAACTACGGACGGCAATTCATCTAGAATCAAAATAAAAAGTTATTCATGACTGTCTGACAACTTTTATTTAACTGTAATCATCATGATCAGGTCTTTTTACTGCAGGAGCATGACCCTCTCTGTACTACCGGAGCCATACTTGGCCAGAGCAGACAGAGGATTTGGCCTACACTCTCCTTGCTGGCCAGACGGGTTGGAGTGGCCTCATTGATGTTTATGAGCTTTGTTTAGCTTGTATTTTCTAAGTCGCCTCTTACGACCTCCATGGGAAGACTAGGAGTGGTCCTATTATACTCTGTCGGAAACCACACGGCTATTTAACAGTATCCTTCTACATCATGGAATTTACCACTGTGATTCTCTAGATCCCTAAACTTAGCCAGACGAAACAAACACCTTTTAGAACCAATGCTGGGATTTAAATCTACATCCTGTACATGCCTATGTCTAAACTAATATTTGTTTGGGCCTATATTGGGCAACTATATTTTAAAGCAGTTATCAACCGATTGATCTAATATTTTGCATACTTGTATATCTTGTCTATAAGTCATTCAGAACACACATCGATATTGTGGATTCAATGAGCTTTAAGTCCAGTGGCCATTGGAAACAAGACAAACGCATTCCGTCTTACTATAAAACGAGGACTAAATTTAGTACTTGGTTTAAACCATTAACCGACCAAAATAAGTCGACACTTATTACTTTGATGTTTGGTCAACTGTCATTGTCAATTTGTTCTGGGCTTATTGGTTTAAACCAGGTACTAAAGTTAGTCCTCGTTTTATATAATAAGACTGATTCTTTATTTATATGTGAATTACGGGTTACTCACGTACGAAATCAGCTACGGGAATCATCAATGCTGAAGATCAGCAACGCCCATCAACCCCACATTTGCCCTGAGGAAGACCTCCGGGAGAGGTTGAAACCAGGGCTTGGTAACGATACCAGTTCACATTAAAAATACCGTTAAATAACGTTATTTTCGTTTCGATACCTTCGATATCGTTAAAATGTTTAACGTTAATTAGGTAACGGAACAGTATTAGAACGTTACTTTTTAACAGTAATTTACCGTTAAAAAGTATTTTATCGATATTATAACGTTACCTTTTAGGTAACGGGACTGCATTATAACGTTACCAGGTAACAATTCTATTTAACGATACTTTTATGATACCTCTCCGACGTTGCCGCTCCGTACAAGTTTCTCGACTCGACGATTCTCGAGGTGCGGGGGGGTGGGAATCGGTAAGAACGGCAACAATGCGCGCTTCGTCTTACCATCCCACGCGTCTGGGGTAACTTAGATCGAAACGCGAGATTAGTACATGTGTAAGGCCATTTGTGGCAGATAGCGCTTAGCAGCCGGACACGAAATTATTTTGATTAGGGTTGAGATGACTCTGTAGCAGTATGGGGCGAAGACGAAAGAACGCGGTATACCGTTTTTCATTACAAATCATCAATGAAGAAAATAGGTCTTCCACATGCTATCTATGTGGTTAAATATTGAATTTAACCATATAGATTGCATAGCAGGTTAATGCTTGGTTAAAGCTTTTTACACGTAAAGGTGGACGTATGATTTAACGATGATTTAAAATACAAATTCGTTTTACATGGATTTCATTTTTCTAGAAACACTAATTAGTGTTCTGGTATAATGTGAGAACTACGAGTACGTACATATTTTGTTTGCATTTTTAAAACGCACGCTTTGTGATCTATAATAAATAAATAGCTGTCTGAATTTCCATGATCATATCATGAATACGTGTATGGCAGCTTCTAAAGCCCTTAGTTTTATACTGAGAGTGTCTTCTGACTTCTGACCCCGCTTGGTCATTCCTCCTACCGTCCGCACTGAATACGCGCAAAATGCCCCAACGCTGAAAGCACTGAGACTGCTCAGTGACATGCTCGTCAATAACAGTGACATTGATGTATTTTATGACTCGTTTAATGTATGTCTAAACAAGACAGTTGATTATCTCAATTCTATATAATGTTATACTCAAGGACATTCTAGGAAAAAACACTTACTATATAGATGGTATTACTTGACATTGACATAAAACAGCTAACATAGATATAAATATCTTTTTGACATTTGTTTATAATTGTAATTTTTGTTTTAGTAATATTTTCTTTTTGCTTTGTAATAATTTTATATAAACCTAACATTGTGACTGACTAACATGCAGACGATTTGGTGTAAAACTGTTAATCTGTATGTGATTTCTATAATAATAAAGAAATAAAAAAAAAATGTTAACTAACATTAGAAATTAAATAATTACTTACTACTAATAAAATGGTAGTGCCGTTAAAATCAGTAAAGAAATAAATAAAATAAATATAAATAAATATATACGGACAAATCACACAGATTGAGCTAGCCCTAAGGTAAGTTCGAGACTTGTGTTATGGGATACTAACTCAACGATATTATATTTTTATAACAAATACATATATAGATATACATCCAAGACCCAGGCCAATCTGAAAAAGATCATTTTCCATCTCGACCTGGCCGGGGATCGAACCCGGGCACTCCGTGTCGCAGGCTGGCGTGTTAACTGATAACGTAAGATGGATCTGTTACGTGATTGGACATACTCTTTCAAATCTGTGGTGATGGGTTCATTGGTTGTCGACTATGATTTGACGTTTTGAAAATAGTAGTTTTTTTTTTTTTGTTTTTATAGTGACGTGGCACTAATGCCATGTGTTGTGCTGCTTGTCTTAGTTTTGACCGACTGTCTTGTGTGAGTGTACTGTTATGTTATTCATTATTTTCTTTTCTTATGTTTTTTTTTCTTTTTGTGTATGTATTTTACTTATTTTTTTTTTCTCGTTATACTTTGCTCGTGGGACGGTCCGTGATGCCACAGAAGGTGACGGCTGAAAATCAGTGTTGTACTAGGTCATGCATATGCCTAGTACAACGTAATACTGAGCCGTCACCTTTTGTAATACTGATGGCACCGCCTTAAAATTGTGTTTTGTCTTATACTGTCCTTTTTTCTTGTGTTGTGTGTGCCATTGTGTGTTACAATAAATATTTTTCATTTCATTTCATTTTTCATTAACCACTGCGCCACGGAGCTGTCAATGTGATATTTATTCTTACGCCTCGTTCACAAGTAGGTACCTACGCGAGGAAGGCGCACGCGTTACGGCTTGTTCACGAGTACGCGCGGCAGGCACACGCGTTAGAGGCAGGCGCCTGCGCTTCCGCACAAAGTCAAACAAATGGTAGAAGATGTTCACGAAAAAAAATATAGAGCGGCACGGATGCGCCCAAACACAGCGCGGCATGCCAGACCTTATGTTAGAACGAGAGCGGTAGTGAGTCAGTGGCAGTGGACGTATTTAGGAGAATAATTCTTGTTATAAAATGATTCTGTTTTCTGATGTAGGTACGGTACTTGATATTTGAGATTTTGCTAGTTTTCAACCGACTTAAAAAAAAGAAGTTTATCAATTCGATTGTTTTTTTTTTAAGTATTTGTTACCTACCTCAGAACTCCGTCACTTATGAACCGATTTTAAAACTTCTTATTTTGTTTGATTGGGTATGCTTTAAATTTCATCACAATCGGTTCAGTATTGTTTGATTAGAGTCTACTTTTGTTACCTATATGAAAAAATATCTATTTTTACACTACCTCCAAAAAAAGGAGTGTGGACGGTTTAGACCTCGAAAATGACGTCAGTTTTGGCATCCAAGAGCGCGGATACGACGTTTCACGAAAAATTTACATAGGTGGCGCTTTCTGAGTTTTTGGGGTAAGGATCTCAAAAATGACATCCGTGTTGGAATCCAAGATGGTGGACGCGAGTTTTCATGAAAACTCGACATGGGTGTCATTTTCTGGGTTTTTGGCGGTGGAGATCTCGAAAATGACGTCAGTTTTGGAATTGAAGATGGCGGACGCGACTTGTCGTAAAAAATCGACATGTGTGTCGTTTTTTAGGTTTTCTGGGGTGTAGATTTTTGACATCAATTTTGGAATCTAAAACGGCGGACGCGACTTGTCGTGAAAAGTTTACATGGGTGTCGTTATTTAGGTTTTTTGGGGTGTAATTCTCGAAAATGAGTTCAGTTTTGGAATCCAAGATGCCAATTTTCATGAAAATTCGACATGGGTGTAATTTTCTAGGTTATTGGGGTGTAGATTTCGAAAATGACGTCAGTTTTGAAATCTAAGATGGCGGACACGACTTGACGTAAAAAAATTACATGGGTAGAGTTCTTCTGGGTCAGTGACAGTGTAAATGACGTCAGTTTTGGAATCCAAGATGGCAGACGCGAGTTTTCATGAAAACTCGACATGGGTATCATTTTCTAGGTTTTTGGCGGTGTAGATCTCGTGTGAGCGGTGTAGTATTGGAGTCCAAGATGACGGACGCAAGTTTTTATGAAAAAGTTACATAGGAGCCGCTTTCTGGGTTATTTGGGGTGAGGATCGCACAAATGACGTCAGTTTTGGTGAAGGTGAAGTTTTTGGGAGAATATTTTTGTTTTTGTGTTGATGGTGTCGTTTTTTCAGTATTTTTGGATGAAGATCTCGAAAATGACGTCAGTTTGGGAATCCAAGATCCTAGAAACTATACTGGGGGCTTGGACTGTATTATAAAACAAATTAGCGTGCGTTAAGAGGCAGATTAAATTGAAAGCTGCTTACCTTGCTGGACTACGGGGTGTCTCGCAGTTGGCGGTTATATGTAAGTGAGTAAGTAACACTTTATTGTACACCAAATAAATAAAAGTTTACAAAAAAATAATTTTACAATGTATATGTTATGGTACCTGGGATAGCTTCCTACTTCTGAAGGATTGTTCGAACTCACCAAAGGGATCGGTTACCTCCCTGTACCAACCGGAACGTGGCAACGCAAAGCCCCTTATATTCAATTAGCTTCGAAGTTATGTGCACATGCGGTTTTAAACTTGATATGATATGAAACTCGAAGTTGCCGAAAACAAATGTCGATACGATATAATAATGAAATAAATTGTGAGTGATAAGAAACACAACGAAAAATGATTAAAAGATTAGATTTCAAAACTGACATCATTTTCGAGATCTACGCTCCAAAAAACCTAGAAAATTACACCCATGTCGATATTTGATAAAATTCACGTCAGCCATCTTGAATTCCAAAGCAGACGTCATTTTTGAGATCCTCACCTTAAAAAACCCAGAAAGTGACACCTATGTAAATTTTTTATAATAACTCGCATCCGCCATCTTGGTCCCAATACTGACATCATTTTCGCGATCTATTGCCCAAAAATCCTTGACAACGCTACCCATGTCGATTTTTCATATCAAGTCACGTCCGCCATCTTGGATTCTAAAACTGGCGTAATTTTCGAGATCTAGACCCCAAAAAACCTAGAAAACGACACCTATGTCGATTTTCATGAAAACTCGCGTCTGCCATCTTGGAATTCGTAACTGACGTCATTTTCGAGGTCTACACCCTAAATAACCTAGAAAACAACACCCATGTCGAATTTTTATACTAAGTCGCGATCGCCATCTTGGATATTTTGGAATCCAAGATGGTGGACGTGTGCTCGTGTGCGACGCGCAGATACTAAAACTGATGTCATTTTAGATATCTAGACCCCAAAATACCTAGAAAACGACACCCATGTCAATTTTTTATGACAAGTCGTGTCTGCAATCTTTAATTCCAAAACTTACGTCATTTTCGACAGCCCTAAATTCCCTACGTAAAAGCTACCAACAATATTTGAATAAATATTCAGTCAGTTCTATAATTTATCTTTATGTCTTTAAAAATCGGGTTTGGCCTGTTTGCTCATTATTTATATAATATACGTTTAATAAAACATATTTTTGACATAAATAAATTATAAGAAAAGAATTTTGAAAATCAGTCCACTGAGAAACCGGAGAACGTTCACAAAAGAAAACATTCATACTGTCGAACATGGAACATTTTCCATTTTTGAAGTCGGTCAAAAAGCACGTATCGTTATAATGGCATCCTTCAAAACACATTTGAAACAATAAGTTATTGTATTATCCAAAAAATTACTGTATTATTCTTTGATCTAAATACGTCCACTTTTATTGCCGCCTTAGCGCACCGCCGCCCGTTCCTGTGAACACCTGGCGCGGGCGCTTACTACATAATAGGCGTGACTTTATATGTATGTATGTATTTTGAGTTTTGATTTGCGTTTCGTGTGTGTAAGTGGAAACCATTGGTGTCAAGATATTTCAATCTGCCTGAAGATATATGACATAGGTGGTTTAACGACCACCATCTAGCGATGACGGCTGGGACCACCGGCTTAACGTGCCTTCCAAATTACGAACGAGCTCGAGAAATTTTTGTCCACTTGTGGTCACCCATCCCAGTGGGGACCACGCGGAGATTTGTTTACATGTGTAAGCGCTATGTTACTACCCGTTTGCCTCAAGTTGGCCGTTACCTCCTGCCCCGCTACCCCTTATTTATTAAGTACTTACTACTTTTTTTTATGAAATAAATGAAAAAAAATTAAGAGACAACACGATATCGTGTTAAATTTTGCATTAATAATGTCAAACAATGCAGTAAGAAAGCCCCCCCGAAATCTGTATGGGAAAAGTATCGACTCGTTCAACCTTAAGCGCCAACCTCCATAAGGTTCATTTACCAGTGGAACGCCACAATAAAAAACTTAACAATGTAATATTTACTCACCCAGTGCCGGCGTCAGCATTATTGGCGCCCTGGGCGATAGTTCTACGAGCGCTCCCTGTTATTGGGCAGAGGGGGGTGCAATGGAATTGAATCATACTGCCCTGCGTCTTCTGCCCTTTCTTGATTGTTTGTTTTTCGTGTGTGTAAGTGGCCAACACTGGTGTCAGAATTTCAAGCTGCCTAAAGGCATCTGATATAGCTTAACGAATACCATCAATGATGACAGCCGGGACCTTTCTGCCGCATCGGCCTAACGGCTTAACGTGCCTTGCTTGGTGGAGGCGCCCCTTCCGTATCCAGCGCCCTGGGCGGTCGCCCAACCGCGCCCTACCCTAACGTCGCTACTGAACTCACCCATTTTCAAAACACCCTAGCAAAGGTATCAAAGAAAAAGTAGAATTTTCAAATTGTCTTAACCTACTATTATATGTAGATACATTAGGTAACTAGCTGCGCGTACGACCGGGATTAGTCAAATAGCGAAATAAAGTCAAAATAAGGGGGGCCTTCTTATGCGCGGTATAGCGGGTGGGAGGGGAATATCCTTAACAATACCTTTTACTCTTAACATTAACACAATCTGAGTTTATCGGTAAATGGTTGAAAAAATAACGTTATCCACCACAGGTATCGTTATTTGCTGATAACGTTAACTACGTTTAATAGAAGTAACGTTACCAAATATTAACGGTATAGACATGTAGCGTTAATATATAACGTTAAAATTAATTTTAACGTTATTCATTTTACCGGTATAATGGCACAAAAGTAACGATACTTATAGGTATCGTTATTTTATAAGTATCGTTACCTTTGCCGAGCCAAATTACCGTTACCAAATTTTTAACGGTATTCCAAGCCCTGGTTGAAACATGTCGGCCTGTAGCTGATTTCGTACGTGAGAGCTTACATGCTGTGCCGACCGCACATAATAGTGGGATAAGGATAAGGTAGAAGAAGAAGAAATCCGTAATTCACATATATGTCTTGGAATGGAAGCACTTTCTTCTTCTTTTGACCATATGTAAAGTTCTTACTAGTACTTACCACAGCCCTCATCTTCAACACTTAATTGACAAGGTGCCTGCCAAGAGAACAATGGTTCGGGGTTCTCTTCGATTTGGTCAGCGCTCGCTATGTCATCTGACTCATCTGCGCTCTGTGACAGTTGTGTGACAGTATCAGTTGATATGGCTGCTGTAGCCAAGTCTGGAATAATAATCTTGTATTACCAACACCATGCATAAATGTAAAGTAACTATCGATTGGAGAATTAAAAACACATTTTTATAGAACTTCATCGTAGAAACTTAGTTCAACATATTGAAAGCGTCTTTAAAAACGGTAGGTTCTAAAAAGCAAAGAATATTTGTTAGGAATTAATTTTTTTTTTTACATTTACGTGGTTTTAATATTAAACAAAACGGTATAACTCACGTATTTTTAGTCGGTAAAAATGCCGACAAAGAATTCGTGAGTTACACCGTTTTGTTTAATATTAAAATGATATCTCGCGAAAGTTTTAATAATATTATTTACTTGGTTGTTGGAACTTGATTTCGGACCTGACTTAAGGGGACGCCGCAATACGTGCGATACGATTGGAGATATCTCGTATCGTGTCTAACGTATAGCGGCGTCCCTCCCATCGGATCCGATATTCAGGATGGTATAATACCCCTTAAGAATTGCTACTCTAAAAATTGATATTGGTACTTGTTGGTACTATAAAAATTCACGACACTAGGTATTTTAGTCTAGTGCATTATGTTCAGTGGACTTACGTAAATTGGTTTACTTGGTGACATAAATAAATATAATGTGTGATATTACTTTCTGGAAGAAACGCAAACGTTAGTTAAAGTGAAAAGTAAGCTAACATCATAAAGCCCATATTATCAAAAAATATTGTTGATTAGAATTTAACAATTAAGACAATTCAAAGACGCTCGTTCTGGATGTACTAACTAACATGATGTTTGGGGATCTGCCTTAGCTCTGTATGTTTGATACTCAACCTGACTTATTATTATATTTTTAATCGAAAATTAGACAACTGTGGGATGCATCATAGATAACGAAGTCGCGAGCAAAAACTATCACTCATGCAATGTAGTATAGACTTTATACTACATACTATATTGCATGAGTAATAGTTCTTAAACCTGTGAATAAGACTGTGTGTGTCTATACTATACACATATATTCACAGGTTTGAGAAAGTATGTCCAGTCTTTTTATACAACGAGGACGAACTTTAGTACCTGGTTTAATCATTATCCGCCCAAAATAAGTCCACACGTCACTTTGACATCCCTCGACCGTCATTGGTAATTTGTTAAAAGCGTCCAGTGGTTTGAACCTGGTTTGTAAGTCCGCGTTTTATATTAAGACGGGTAATAATTAAACATTACAGTCCTGAAGGTACGGTAATACGCTAACGGCAACCCCAAAAGAAATGGAAAAAACAGACGAGACCATAGACACTCTAAAGAAGACAGCTTTCTGCTCACACACAATGGGCCCAAACTAGTGGCCTACAAGTAGAAAATTGCCCACGGAACCAGGTGAACAAGGTCCTGAAGGCTCGATTTAGTGACATTTTAGTCTAACTACAGGTGGTCTAGTGGCAATGCAAATATGACAAAATGGAAACATACCGATTTTTGGCCTTAGATTGAATAATGTAGGTTGAATTGGTGGTGGCGGCTCTTTCTTCCTGGTATAGCTGTGGTCACTGTGGTCAGCTTTAGTATTTTGGACAACGTCCTTGCTAATCCCTTCCGTCTCATCAGTCTGAAACAAATATTGAAATGAGGACTGCTACTTTTCAATTGCAATTAGGTGTTTGTAATATACAAGGTTACTTGAAAAACACTAAACCCCGCAGGACAAGATAGCTAACATCATAATCAACAATGTTTGTTGTTTATGATGTTAGAGGTAACTCGAACAAATTTTGTTATGATGCGAGGGTTTTAAGTGTTCTACAAATAACCTACAGGGTCAGGAGTCTATAAGTTTGAAAAAATCCTTATTTTTTTGCATACTTATTTGTATAATTTACATCAAATAAATTTTTCATCTCCTTTATTCAAAGAACAAAGAACGATTGCCCGAAACTAGAGTCTATAACCTTTTTATTCCCAAGGTAATAAATATGAAGGAGAAAAATCTGAAAATGTTGTTATAATATTTACCTACATTTTAATTTATAGGTTGGTAAATTGAAATGTAGTAAATATTATTAATGTTTAAAAAAGTATACAGCATAATAACAAGAAATAATATCGCACTCAGGTTAGGATACATAAGACATCCACAATAAGAAAGATAATGTTGTAGGTGTTTAATTATAATAATTTTGTTCATTTACCAATTAATTCACATCATTGGGTATATCTTTTTCATTATAAAATACTAAAATATTAGAGTTAACGTGATTACAGCTTTAATTTGTTTTTCTCATAGAGGAAGATGAAAAGCAGAATGTGCCTTCTCAAATTCAAATTCAAAACGTTTATTTAATATACTTAGGTTTCTTTGAACACTTATTAATTGTCATATTTCATTTCTCAGCAATTGTTGACGTCTCGGGACTAACATAATGCTTTTGTTCGGCAACATACTTTGAATCCCTCGCTCCACTCAGGAGTCTAGAATACTCCTTCGTTCCGCTCTGGATTCAAAATGATGACCTCGCCAAAAATTATTATGTTAGCCCCTCGTGTCACAATCTACTAAAATTCTCTAAATTAATCATGACACTTTAAAAAAAATCAATATTTTAGACAATTTTCTTACAACAGATTACAATTACAATAGATAAGGTTAAAAAAAATAATTAATTAACTGCATAACTTATTCGATTATAATAACAATTGTACTAAATCCTACAACATTTATGTATAAAGTATGGAAATGTTATTTATTTTTTCATACAATATAACACTAAACATATTATATTAACAAGAAACTAGATATAAAACAAGAAAACATGGCAATTGTTGACATTTCTCATTTTTAGGGTTCCATACAAAAAGGGTAAAAACGGGACCCTAAATTATATTTCGACCCGCTGTCCGTCTGTCTGTTTGTCTGTCTGTCCGTCTGTCACCAGGCTGTATCTCATGAACCGTGATAGTTAAGACAGTTAAAATGTTTTTTTTAAATGACCTCTTGTAATTACTAACCTCATTGCAGGCTACGCTTGGTGAAGCAGTTCTAAATAATTTCTAGCCCACAAAGCATGTTGCAGTAAAATGCTTGCTGCATAACATCTTATGTTGAGAACAAAGAAAATAATACTCTATGACGAGAGAAGAACAGCGGCTCCATAGAAAAAAAATGTAACCATAGACTTACACACTGATAGCCACTAGCGCTACAGCGGACTCGCAATGTTACTACGACGCGGGCGGGAATATCGGGAATATTTAAATTTTATTTCTTTGAATTTATTTATTAGGTTATTGACCGACGGAAACTTTCTGTGATGGTAAACGTGCTATCGGCTTTATTAGCTTCATGGCCGATATCACGATTTACACCGCATGCAGTCCCCGTCTGTTAACAAATATGAAACAACCAATGTAAAAATAAATATATTTATTAACTTCTTACAAAGCATTGTTTGTTGTACCTACTACTAATAAACAGTAATATACAGACTACTACTAACTTTACTAAGAATCTCATAATAGACTAGTCTTTTCAAGCATTTTCAAGCATAGCACAACAATGATAGATAACTCTGTAAGAATATTCATTTCACAATTTGGAAAAAATGTAAGCAATATTATATACATACGATATGACATCTTTTACAATTATTGTTTTATCTTTATCGTAACAGGTATTTCAAAATGCGAAGTCATTATAACAAATAAGTAAAGATACAAATACACTCTTTTATAAAGCCTATCAGCACAAGCTGAAGAAACTGCGAAGCACCTCCTACTGGAGTGCCCAAGCATAGCATCTACTAGAGAGGAGTTCCTGGGACACCCGGGGACCATGAGCGAGGCCTGCAGCACACCCTCTGCAGTCCTACGTTTCCTCGACGAGCTAAAATGGCTCGAGTGTGAAGGAGAGAGCAGTCTCTCCAAGGCTGAAGACCGGGAGAAAAATACGTCTTCAGCTCACACACAACGGGCCCAAACGAGAGGCCTAAGTGTGGAAAAATGCCCACGGAACCAGGTGAACCAGGTGGACCAGCTACTACTGATTGCTGTATACTCTGAACTTAAAAAAAATATATAAATTCAGCTTTCAGTAAATTCAATCATTATAATTATTCATTATCAAAAGGTGCAAGTATATACGTATCGGAGGCAGCTACATATTTGAGCCTTTTGGGGTAGAAAAAACTGAATATGATTGTATATCTTTTAATAAGGAACCACTTTTGTATGTTGGTTAAAAATGAAATAATATAATAATGTCATAACTTTCAAATTAAACATAGAAGTAATGACACTGTACCTGCATAAAAATATTTTCTCTATTAATTAATAGTTCTTCTACATCGTCAGAATCAGGAACAGCAAATTTGCATAGTTTTTGCCTCATATTATCATAAAATTTTGAAGCATGAAAATGCCTTCCACATATCACCTTGTTTTTGCGATAGAGTGACTGAAGAAATTCTAAGGACGTCCATTCTTCGGTTGGGTAGCAATATTTGGCCCAAGCACTTGCCCTGGAAATACAATTACAATTATTTAATTATGTATGAATCTGATAAATAATTACTCAGTTATGTGTACCATAATGTAATTTTATCTAAACTGAGATCAAAATGAGATTTATACTGAGACTAAAGTGAGATTTATATTTGTTTCTTAGTTCTGCACACCTTAACGAATCATCTTAAAATTGCACATATAGTTTAGGGTCGTCCAAAGAGATCG
The DNA here is from genome assembly GCA_947532085.1 of Elegia similella. Lineage (NCBI taxonomy): Eukaryota > Metazoa > Arthropoda > Insecta > Lepidoptera > Pyralidae > Elegia > Elegia similella. The sequence continues at coordinate 3,504,410 of OX383940.1, forward strand.
ACGTAACTACAAATGGAACCGTGGGCTAATGCTAATACATAATATAATTTGCAATATGTACTTATAAATACAACATCATTATCTCAATCGCGAGACATCCACGACTAGACATAGGCCTCCCTCAAGGATTTCTAATACGACCGGTTGCGAGCTGTAATTAAACATATTGTTACTTAAACTTAAAACATATTGGAATAAAATACTTGAAGGGACTCTTGCTTACCTCGTCATATTCGCGATGCCAGGGTTCGGAAATCTATGATATGATACAGTCATATCTTCGGCGCGTGTTTTACCACATTTGGCGCATTTTCTATATATGTTGTAATTACTCATGGTTGTTGCAAAACAGTTTACAATGAGAGGCACAAAAATAAACACCACGTTATAAACTGAATAAACGTCCTGTCGTGACTAAAACTATAAGTAAAAAAGTCCTTTCACTTCTAAAATGAATTAGAAACACAAAAGTAAACACCACGTTATTAACATAAACGTCCCATCGTAAGTATAAGTAAAAAAGTCCTTTCGCATCTAAAACGTCCTTTCGTTGAAAACTGATAACACTTCAATATAAAATAGTAAAAGATTACAATTTATAGTGCGAAGAGAAAAGTTTAAAAGTTTTATAAACTTGAACGACACAAAAAACCGTAATGGCGCCAAGTACCACGAAACCTTGTCCTGAGCAACGAATAGAGTAGTACTAATATTGCCAGATGATGTATCACAAAAAGTTTACATGTATCAATAAAGTTTTAAAAACTAGGATCTAAGGCATTAAATGACTTCAATGGATGATTGTTCTCTCGTTTTATGTAAAATTGTGTAAATAATTAAGCAAAGTTGAAAATATTAATTGGCCTGATCAAAGTTAATAAAAGGCTTATATAGTCCAAAATTGTAACCATCCGTAGAAATTATCTGTCTACTACCTATTCTGTCAAATTGACATTCAGTGCTGTCAGATTTTGCTTTATTTAAATTATTATTTTTTTATATGGCACTTAATAGCCACTCACTTATACAAAAAATATGCATGTGTGCAGGAGCAAAACTTGTCAATATAAGACAATAGACCCTGGTTGAGAATATAATTTTTGCTAAAACTCTGGTGACTGACTGACAGACAAGACAATGCTGTTTGACATTAACATATTTGACAGATTAATTTAAATGTCATCGTAAGGCTGGCGTCACAAGGCTGACACTTGTACCCATTTGTACCGTAGGTACAGGACTCAGATCCAGCGTTGCCAGAAGGTTACATTTCTTACATTTTTCATAACTTTTGACCTTCTCGCGTAACATGTAAGTAATTTTTATATTTAAGGCAATTTTCGTAACTTTTGAGAACAACGAGTTTGTAATACTAGATTTTAATTGCAATTCAATGCATTCGATTTGAACACACCTAAAACTGGTGCGTCCAAAAAGTATTTAACTACATATCACACTCAGAGATGGTTCTGAAATAGAAAGCGCCATATTATCAATTTATCATATCATATAAATAGTCTTGTCTTGTTAATACGTAATTTCGGCACTCCAGCCAGAGTAAAGATTACCCAGTAAGGTATAGACATCTTGATGATCTAGATCTTAGAATATATTTTTTTATATTTTGATAAAGACAGACTTAAATATGACACAGCCATAATAATGGGCCAGGGCATGTTGGTACAGGTTTAGGTGGTCTCTTCTCTATCTCTATTATTATAAACAAAAGTCACCGCCGGTATATGGTGACCAGTTTATAGGATAGCGCTGTATGGAGGGTTATACTCCGACCCCAAAAACACGTAAATTCAAAAAATTACAATATTGTAACTTTTGCTGCAAAATGTAACATTTCAGGAAACGAAATGTAACTTACGACTCAAGGGCCCTGGCAACACTGCTCAGATCAACAAATATGGAACTGCCATATGCATTACCTACTTTTCCTGCAAAGCATAACTAAGTCTCAGAAAGAAAAAAGGGGACTGGACATACCTACAAAAAAACGTGTATACCTAAACCGTAGATTCGTTACATAAAATGGCTGTTTATGGGCCATTGCCTAGGGCTGTCGCTTCACTACCACTCACGGAGCAAGTACAAAGTACTTGCAAGTACAAAGTACTTGCTCCGTAACGTGTGCGTTACCCCAGCAAAAAAGTACTGAATATCAAAACGTAATATTGCTAGATAATTAGTAAGTAACGTCGTGTAAATGTAGTTGAAAGTTTTAAATTTGTACATCCATTAATTTTTGAGATATTAATTAAAATCAGATTCTGCTAGGATTACATTTCAAACGTTACGCCAGCAAAAAATTTTCTCGGATCCGAATGAAAGTTAATACAATAATTAGTAGTTGATGTGCTGTAAATGTACTTGTATAAATAGAATTTGTACGTCTCCAGACTTTTGCGATATTCGAATTTTTGCTGCGGTAACGTTTGGTCGATTGCTGGATCTCATAATCGACACGACGTGGGAGTTTGTTTTTTTTTTACTTACACTGTTATGAATTTGTAGGTCATGTCTGTGAAAACAGAATTTATAAAAATGTTACCATTGAAGGATTAAAAATAAAAATATGAAATCAGGTATTTTAACTCCTGTACTTTAAATATAGGACCTAGAAACTAACTGTTGACGTTAGTTTGTACCTTATAATTGCCTACAATGCCTAGGTAAGTATCAATATGATATCTCAAGTATTAAATTAGTTATGAGGAAAAAGAACCATATCTAGGTCGCCAGGAATTTCGACAGCCGATTTGACCAGTTTTTCTATTAGTTCGAAAGTCGACAGCTATCATACTATTTGTAAGAGTAAGTTAACTATTAGTTTACAAAAAATCAGCTCAATACACGCAGTAGTTTAGGAAATATCATTAAATATCCAACTGTAGGTGAAATACCATGATAAACCGACCATTTTTGGGAGTACAGTAAAAGGCGACGGTACCGTATATTTAGTTGTATTACTGAAATTGGTCGTGTATTCATTTATTTTTGCGGTACATTCGTGTACTGAAAGTGTTCGCATTTATAAATATAATCTTTATTTCTTCATACGAGAGTGTAGAATACAGTTTGTGTACGTATGCAAACATGAGGATGAGTTTTTAATGCACAGGCATATATTCTTGGTTTTATGCCTTGGTTCTATACATAGGTAGGTACAGATATATAATATATATTATCACCATATTTAATTTCTTTCGAGTAATAGGTACGCTAGGCGTTTACAAAATACCTATTTAGATGAGTAGGAAAAATCTTTTACTTTTTGAAGGCTTCCGGATTTCCGTCTTGTTTAGTATTTGTTATGTAAGTTTAGGTATAATATAAATGAATAGTTATTTCATTTGCAAACTGTAAATTACAAATCTCATTATTGGATAACAAAAAGATTTTTTTTTAAATCTGACGTTGTATACATTTAGTTTACATCATTGTATTATGTGCGCGACCGAGACGAGACGAGACGTCAACACAAAAAAGATAAACTGTCGTAGTATTCACTCTAGACATTTGGTCGATCCCGCAGGAGTACCACAGACCGCTCTGCAGCAGCGCCATCTAAATATCAGTTTCTGAACTAAACACTAAGTTTACTCCACTCATAACTCTGTAAATACACAGCAATTTTAACTCATTATTTATTTTAAATTTGGACATTTAGTTAGTGGTAAATAATATGCTAGTATTTCATACTATGTCTTATTCATAATTGGCGATTTTAAGTGTCAAACGGAAAGAAAAGAATGAGTTTACCACTCAAATATATAGAGGGCGTTTACTAATATTGTAAAGAAAGTATCAACCCCATGAATGCACTCTCCTTATCAGCGTTGCTAAATGCTGGTCAGTGACTCATTCTTGTCATGGCCACAAACTAGTTAGAACTTGAGATCCCTGTCAAAGTAATATAAATGTACAGATCTATAATTTTATTCTGTGTTCTGAGAAGTGAAATATGAGCTTTATCGTATACCTATATGTGGTGTGCATGCGGCCGGGTGAGTCGTGGAACGGGGGCGTACGGCCGGACTGGCGCATGAATACCGGTGTAGTGTATCGGTAAACATTTTCGGTATTTCGATACAGTGATCTATTTTTGCAAGGTTGTTTAAAGACTAAGAAAGCTCGATTTCTTAATGCCGTTTATACTGCTGATGAGTTTTTATATTCATAGCGTAGAAAAGCTGCCTTAATCGCTCTCTGCAAACAAGACTTCCTCCTCCTTCAGACGTTTGAGCGTCGTGATGCCCTCGACCTGAACAATACTTACCAATCGTTATTGGAATTATTTAAATATTAACGGCCATACAATAAAACTTTACATTTACTTTTTTTACCTCCCTGATTTCTGATCAACTGAGTTGGCAACCCTAGTGGCGCACGCAACTAAGCGCGCGAAGCGCATAGTCGTGATCTTGTAAAGCACTCTGCCACTCGTCATATAAAAAAAACCAATGACACATCACATGATAACCTGTTAGGGAACCACCAAATAAACAAATATATAAATCCAAAACTATATCTACATTATGAGTGTAAGTGCAGCGTCCCGGTTGACGGAATGAGAATAGTACTCATTGAAATAGGACTGTTGGGCACATTCCAATTGAGATTGTATCATAAGTACAATATAAAAAATGTGGTCCGAAGCAAACAATAGTTTTGTAGAAGTTAAAAAAAAACTTGAATTTAACGATGTACGCGACTGTACTATTTTACGTGAATACTACTGCTAATTTAGGATGGTTAGCAATATATACTGCAGCGTCGCTTTTTGCTATACTCCCGAAAATGGTCGGCTTATTATGGTATTTCACCTACGGTTGGATATTTAATTATATTTCTTAAACTACTGCGTGTATTAAGCTGATGTTTTGCAAACTTATAGTTAACTTACCCTTACAAATAGTTTGATAACTGTCGACTTCCGAACTAATAGAAAAACTGGTCAAATCGGCTGTCGAAATTCCTGGAGACCTAGATATGGTTCTTTTTCTCATAACTAATTTAATACTTAAGATTTCATATTGGTACTTACCTGGGCATTGTAGGCAATCATAAGGTGCAAACTAACGTCAACAATTAGTCTCTAGGTCTCATATTTAAAGTACAGGTGTTAAAATACCTGATTTCATATTTTCATTTTTAATCCCTGAATAGTAGCATTTTTAGAAATTCTGTTTTTGCAGACATGATCTACAAATTCATAACAGTGTAAATAAAAATAATCAAACTCCTACGCCGTGCCGATTATGAGATCCAGCAATCGGCCAAACGTTACCCCAGCAAAAATTCGAATATCGCAAAAGTCTAGAGACGTACAAATTCTATTTATACAAGTACATTTACAGCACATCAACTACTAATTATTGTATTAACTTTCATTCGGATCCGAGAAAATTTTTTGCTGGCGTAACGTTTGAAATGTCATCCTAGCAGAATCTGATTTTAATTAATATCTCAAAAATTAATGGACGTACAAATTTAAAACTTTCAACTACATTTACACGACGCCACTTACTAATTATCTAGCAATATTACGTTTTGATATTCAGTACTTTTTCGCTGGGGTAACGCACACCTCCGTAACCCTATCCTAATTTTAACAGTGGCCTAAGTCAGTACTTAAAACTTGTACTGCACAGCACACCTGATATAATAAATACAAAAACACATAAAAGATTATTTTAAAGAAAAAACTGATTGTAATTGTTTTTGAGGTTGTTTGATTTTATAAGTAGACTGGCAGGTTCATGCATACGCCCTGTATCTTAAAACCTCAGTATAATTTAATATTTAAATTATTATATGAATATAATTTTTTTTAAAATGCTGGATAGGCTGGATCATAATGCCACCGTCTAAACAGGTGAGATTGATTGTTAAGATGCCTTCATGTTATTTTTTTCTGCCTTGCCTGACACTTTGAGTAGAGGCACTTAGAAAAACTAGATATTTTGTTGTCTTCTTGTTTGCCTTACAAAGTGTTGTTATATTTAAATATTTAAAAAATATGTTTTATTTACTAACCTCTTTCTGAACTTAATCTGATACTGGTAATGGGAATAAAACACAATAGCAGACGTACTAGCAAAATCAGTATTAATATTACTTGTTTCACACAGTACAAATTTTTCTTTTGTAGCCAGTAGCAGAAAAGTAAACATGTAAAATAATTAACACAATTATAATAAATTATGTACAATTATAATCCATTATGTGCATTGTTGTATTTTGCATGCATGGGCTGGTTACTCCTGCCAACCATTGTCTGACAGCAAAAAGTAATAAAATAAACAGGCCAAGTGTGAGTCAGACTCAAGCACGAAGAGTTCCGTACGATTATCTATAAGAACTGCAAAAAAAAATCATGTTTGCTGTATGTTAGCCCCCTTAAATATTTATTTTATTTTGTTGTTTAGTTTTTATTGTTATAGTGCCAGCAGAATTATATAATCTGTGATGTTTCAACTGACTAACTATCACAGTTCATGAGATACAGCCTGGTGACAGACGGACAGCGGAGCCATATCATTAGGATCCCATTTTTACCCTTCGGGTATAGAACCCTAAAAATATTAATTCATTGATATTAACAGTATACATGAAACTTACTGGAAATTGAAATATTGTTGGTAATGAGTTGTCACGAAGTCTCATAACATCAAGCGTTCTGTTAAAACAGCTTTCCTCAAAATGCAAAGAGCAGATGTGCCAATCCCTTTGACGAGAATTAATATTTTCCGAGCCGATGGCCTCTAACCATTTTTTCCTCAAAGCTTTATTCTTCGGAAACCTATAAATAAATTATTATTTTTTTATTTTGATAATGCACAACCCTATTCAAGTATGAAAACAAACGACGAATAAAATAAATGAAAATACTGACTGTATCACAAAGATATGACCGGATAACAACAGTTAATACATAAATTAAAGATTGTGTTTTGTTTTGCTTTTCAATCAGAATTAATAAAGAGCTCTTGCTATAAAACGGGTTACTAACCTATGAAGCGTGAGTTGAGGTTGATTTTTGTTTTTTCTTGCACCACACGTCACAACACAACATTTAGTCATTTTTATAAACAGTTTTCTCACACTTCCACGTATTTATTACCTTATTTTCGTATTTTTGTAGCAAACTAGTTGCAAATCTAATTTTTTCCAAATAATTATAAACAACAGCTGTTGACAGCACAACTACCACGAAACTCGTTGCACAATATGGCGGATTCTGACCACAGAGTACTTTATATTATTCAGATTCTGGCACGTACCTAAACTTTTGACAGATTTTTACCATAAATTAGCAAAAACTAAAAAATGTTTGTTTCTTTTGTCGAAGGCAATTGTACTGGAGATAGAAAGATACAAAATTATATTTTACACTTTGTACCATAAGTGCCTGGATCATAGAGATAATATAATGTCTATGGCCTGGATATTTGTATAAGTAAAAATTCATATCTGTTGTCAAGGGCTTCTCTATAGACTTCCTTGCTCTTAGAACTAAACCTCAGAAGAATAATATACATAGAAGCCGCATAAAAATAGAAACTGAAAACAGATAGTTGACACTGTATTTTTCTTATGAGCTTTCGCTTATGACAGAATGAGACAAAAACTTCAGTCAGTTTCTATTATTTTCATGGTTGTCCCGACTTGAAATGTCAATGGACTCCATTGGACTCCAATTAAATCCGACTAAATTCAAAATAACTTATTACAGTTCAACGTCTGTAATATTAGCATCTTGCCGATTTGATCGGGTTATATATCGACAAAAACATTGCGGCGGAATTGTGATGTCTGCAAATTAAATATAGGATTGTGCTAAAATTCTCACGGAAAAAAGTATTAACCGGTGTTGGGTTGGTGCGTTATCAAATGACCATTATACTAAACAATGTCTTGTGCAATGGAGCGATGTAAATCCCATTCAGGACGAACAGAAATAAATTCTGTAAAACATAATTTTCTTCGGTAAGTTTTTCAGTTAAAAGTGCATAAATAAAACCCAAAATACCTCAAAATACAACAATAATATTGTCAATTATATAACGTATTGTATAAATGACAACTTTTATAGGTATTTTGCTTAAAATTATCGTTTTTTCCTTATTTCAAATTAGGTTAGTTTTTTTGCTAGTGATGTGGTAAAATCACGTATCTACGAGTATATCGATATTTTTTATGACGGTCTTGCTATCAGGGATATTTTTGTTAGTGTTGAGCCATGCAATAGTAATGTAACAAATTGAACCATCATGGTAATTAAACAACCAGCAAAGTGTGAGTCGGACTCGCGCACGAAGGGTTCCGTACCATCCTTACATATAATATTATAAATGTGAAAGTGAGTTTGTTTGTTACGCTTCCACGCCGTAACTTCTGAACCGATCATCATGAAATTTTGCATCATCATCATCACCATTGCACGATCTCTGGAGTACGGAAAAGAACATAGACATAAATTACATCTCAGAATAAGGTACTGTTATCGGGGATAGACATTAACGCGAGCGGAGCCGTGGGCGTAAGCTATAAAAACGCCCGAATTTTTTGTTTGTAATATTTCAACTGTCTCACTATCACGGTTCATGAGATACAGCCTGGTGACAGACAGATGGATATCGGAGTCATATTAGTAGGGTCCTGTTTTTATCCTTTGGGTACGGAACCCTAAAAAGAATCGATTTTTACTAATATGAAGAAAATTATTGTTGAAATTTTATTGCAGCTCCCTGAAGTAAAAGGATAAAAAGGTGTGGATCCGAGGAACTTTCAAGCGACATATTGGACATAAAATGTCATACATACTCGAATTTGTTCAAAATATTTTACTGCCGTGCCGATACATTAATTTCGAATATAAAATTAAATGGAAGCGATTGAAACACGATGCTTTACCTACATTTATATTTGCCGAAATATAAATCAATGGTAATAAGAAAGTTTACGGAAACGGTTTTATTATTTATATTTAAAATTATGAAAAACATTTTATTTTGGACAGTAATGAAAGTGGGTAAAGTAATCTCTTGTTTTTCTTCACCTCTTGTTTTTCTATTACCAACACTGTGAATTTTTCACAAATAACACACTGGCACTTTTTTACCCTAGTGTAAAAGTTTTATAAAATAAAAAATATCACTTCGAATTATGTGTTTCTCTTTACCTACCTGATTATGTTTCCTTTACTGACTGTTCCTCAAAGCTAGCTGGGAAAAGCTTTAGATGGTTTTGGAATATGCTGAATGGCCCATTGATCAAGTGAAAAATATATCTGACCTTATATTACCTTTTGATACATGAGCGCCCCATTGCAATTTAGAGTCTATTGTGATTCCTAAGAAGGTGGTATCATTTACAAAGTCTATTTTACCTTCAACTAGTATGTCAACGTTGGACTGCCTCACATTGGGGACTGTAAATCGAATGCATTGGGTTTTTTGCGCATTCATAGGTAAGTAGGCACTGTTTGAATTTCGAAATAATCGAAAATATGATTGACATCATATTAGGTATTCTGCCGTTCGACCAATACTGGGTAAGGCCTAATGACCAGCAGTAGACAGTAGACGCGCGGTGGGTAATGTATGGATTTTTTTTTTTACCTATTTATCAGATGAAGCCAAGCGACGCCATGCGATTAGGAGTTATTTAGGTGTATCTTGACGTAACTTTTAAAGTAAAAGCCTCTTTAGCGGCTTTGTGCACTTTTTGGGATGGGTAAAATAGAAAACTCGCGTCAGGACACGTGAATTGATCGAAAATTCGTAAGAAGGACACGGACCTGAGTATGCCGCAAAGGCGAGTTTTCACTTCTGCTGGCACTCCTGGAGTGCAACTAGTTGTTTTTTTTTTTATGAATCGTACTCATTTAACGAATCGATACAATCAGAGTAGAGTACATTTATGACTTTCTTAGGACGAAACATTTAGTCGATAAATATATTTCATCGATATAGTACAACCCTGATCACATCAGTACCCCAGGACAACCTGCACATTTACGCAAATGACATTGTATATGCATCTCTTTCTGATGCTTTAACAATGCCATAAGTAAAAACAGTGTAGAATATTGTATTTTGTTGTTATTTTAACACGGTTTCTATGCTTTAGTTATTGTTCTGAGAACTAAACAAATCGGCAGATAAACATGGCGGATTAGGGATGTTCACTTTTGTTCGTCTAGTCGATAACATTATATCGATGTATGAGTGAGTTAAGATTGTTCAATTCAGTCAGACCAGAATAACTTAGTCTTTTTGTACATATAAGTAGTAGGTAGGATGTAACTACTTACCTAGTTCTACTACTGTCGGGCAAACGAGATAATTTCAATATTTACTACGTTTTAGAGTTCCGTACCCAAACGGTAAAAACGGGGACCCTATCAATATGGCTCCACTGTCCGTCTGTATCTCATGAATTGTGATAGAGAGAACATTTTCATAGATGATTTATTTATTTTGCCGCTATAACTACCAATACTAGCAAATAGAATATAATAAAAAGGGAGCTCCCATACAAAAAACGTGTTCTTTTTGCTCAATATTGATATCGGTTACAGGTAGACGCTTGAAATATTTACAGACTATTTAGTTATATATTCACTTTAAAAATAAATAATAAAAAAATGACATATCCTTTAACCTTTTGCACAAAGGATAAGCGTCGCTATCCAGCGTGGCAATGCAGCCAGCATTCTTCCCAACATGCCATATGGGCAAAAAATTTTAGATTATTAAGTTTAGTTTTATTTTAGTATGTAATTTTATGGTAGGTTAGCTTATTAATTTGTATGGTTTACTTATAATTAAATAAAAATTAAAAACATATTAAAATATATACCTAAAAAAATATAAGGGGAGCTCCCATACAAGAGACATGATTTTTGCCGTTTTTATAGATGACTAGCTTTCGCCCGCGGCTCCGCCGGCGTCAATGTCGATCCCTCGGGAATAGTACCTTTTCCCGGGATAAAAGGTAGTCTATGTCCTTCTCCGTACTCCAAAGAACTTGTATGCAAAATTTCATGATGATCGGTTCAGTAGTTACGGCGTGAAAGCGTAACAAACAAACAAACAAACTCACTTTTGCATTTATAATATTAGTAAGGATATAGAATGGAAGATAAGATAAGTTAAGGATATGGAACCCATCGTGCGCGAGTCAGACTCGTAGTTGGCCGGTTTTTGCTGTACTTACCTATTAGGGATGTTACGGAGGTGGCTTTACTGGAGCCGGAACCGGAGTTACATTTTTTATTTAACGGAGTCTGATCTGAAGTCGGAGGCGAAGTAGAAGCCATTTTTGGATACGAAGTCGGAGCTGGAGGTGAGGGTTTACCGGAAGTGAAGCAGGAGGAGATTTTTTATTTTATTTGGAAGGCATTTAGGGCAACTACATATAATTTAACAACAGAATATTTTTTTATAAAATCATTTATTTACAAAGTAACAATTTTCATATTCCAACAGCACATTACACAATGACTACTGGAAACAGACTGATGAACTTGACTGACCGACATTATCAATAAATAGCCTAAACAACAATTACAGTGTAAGTATCCTGCAGGAGATGAATAAAAAGAAACAGTGAAAAATTAAAAAAATATTTGTTATATCTTAAAACTTTATATTAAATCCTCGAGGGGCATCACGATCTTATGATCTTTTTATTTTGAAAAGGGGATTTCGGGATATCGCTAGAAAACGATAATAACTAAGGGCTAATGAAGATTATGGTTCATAATATAAAAACATGGGTATGACGAAAAAATAGAATTGTTCATTTTTAGCGTAGTGAAGTATGTTGTATTAAAAAAACCTTTATAAGTCAAATATCTTGAAAATGGCTGAATTGGGGTAGTGTGTTTCATGATGAAAAATGTCAGAAACTATGGAAACTATAAGCCTTTCACGTATCTAGGTCGATTTAGCCCTGTGTTGCAATGTGACAATGTTACTCAAAAAATGTCTGTGATACTGGGGTACCTGACGGTATTGAAAACTAACTTTATCAGCTGTAAGCAGTAAAGCAGACTTTGCTCAATATTTTAAGGACTTTTTCACTAACATTCCCATACACAGCACTGCCTCCTTATGTTCATCGACAGATGAATAAAAAAAAATATTAACCAGTAGTATATCCGAATGTAAAAACCATTTAATATTTCAACATGTTACGTTACGTCCGATAACAATCATTGATACATTTAAAAGCTTAAATAATAAAAATAAACTGTGAAGATTTGTGAGACATCTCAGTATCAGCCTTAAGTAATATCATAGATGTTATATCACCCTTACTTAGTTTCTATTTTTGATAAATGTTTAGATAACGGTACTTGATGAAACTGACTTTCCAGACTTGATGAAACTGAGTTAAGTTATACCGTTATATAAATCAGGTGATAAAAGTAAACCCACACACTACCGGCCTATTTCCATTTTCCATTCTACGAGTGCACAGCATTTTTTTTTTCATAAAAATGATAATTTTCATTTCTACTTTATTACGGGTCGGTCAACAACTGACACGGGTGTAGCTATTTTAATACATACATGTATTGTATCGCATTGTATTTATGCTATTGGTGCTTTTTGTGATCTCTCTAAAGCATTTGAATGCGTTGATCACAACGCCTTTATATCCAAGCTAAAACACTATGGAATTAAAGGTAAATCTCTTGACTTCTCATACTGGTAGCGAGTAGCCGAATCTAAAAAATTGTTTAGATGGAGTTCAATCACCTGGATATGTGTTAAGATGGGCGTACATGAGGGCTCTATCCTAGGACCTCTTTTGTTCCTTATATACATTAATGATTTACCACACTCTGTTAATACATGTAAGGCTGTACTATTTACCGATGATACATCTCTTATCTTCCGAGTAGAGAAGAATACTGACTCTTCTGACGAGGTTAATATAGTACATTAGCTTAAGTGTTGGAATGGTTTTCTGCGAACAATCTTTTGTTGAACGCTAGTAAAAATGTATTAAATTTTGCTTACCAAATGTTGCAAAAATAACTGTTGAGGCCGGGCTTCAATGGGGTGCCCATATTGAAAAATTGGCAGGTAAGCTTAGCTCTACCGTGCCGGCTTACGCGGTTAGGAGGTTGAGACAGCTAACTGATGTTGATACTGCGCATTTGCTATATTTTAGTTACTTTCATAGTATTATGTCGTATAGAATATTACTATGAGTTAACGCTGCAAATGTAAATACCATATTTGTTCTACAGAAACGCGCTATTATATAAATAAATAGGTGCCAGAGAATCTCTTAGAGAGTTATTCAAAAATATTAATATTCGGACACCCCCACAGTATCTTTTCTAATATTATGTTTGTGCGCTATAAAATTTAATTATATTAAAAAAAAACAGTGATATTCATAGCCGAAACACTAGAAATAAAAATAAATTATTTACACCAGCATTGCGATTGCAGAAAACTATAAATACTTTTTTGCGTCTTGGAGGACGTTTATATAATAGAATTTCCGCAGAAATATTAGATCTGCCAGTAGTTAAGTTTAAAACGACTGTTATCATTCGCCCATCCATCCGCGGTAAGTAATCGGTTTCGTACAGTTCTTGTACCGGTTGGAAGTGGTATGGATGTTGGCCGTCAAGATGCAGTATCTTCCACACTGTCCAGTGGGAAACATTGAACCTATGAGCCGCCCTGGTATTTTTGGTACTTTCTTCCGGATGCTCTGCAAAGAAATTGAGAATATCTTCTTGCAGCGCCGCCGAAAACTGTTGGTTCCCACGCCCTTGAGCGTGAGAAGGCACGGTGAACTGTCCGTATGTACGAAGCCTTTGCGTAACCGCTAACATGGTGCCACGGCTTGGCACAGGTTGCCCCGGGAACCTCTTTGCGTACATCCTACGAGCCTGATTTAAATTATCACCCGCGATCGCGTACAGACGTACCATCTCCGTCCACTGTTCATTGCTGTACGAGTACGCCATTGTCACTAAAAAACACGTTCGCGTAATTAAGTCTGAGATGCGGAAACGCGTGCGCGCTATCGGAAGTGCAGGCGCCTCGGCGTCTGATGAGAGGCCGCCCCGGCGCATGCGCGTCGCCCTATCCTTTGAGCTCGCCGCCCGCGCAGTCGTGGCGGCAAAGGTCTTTGACACGGCACGGCCCGATACCTAGATTATGTCTGCGCGCGCGGGTGACTTATTCGTATGGAAATGAAAAATTTTTTTCGAAAAAAATTATAATAAAAAAATTTTTTTTTTTCATCAGTTTTTGACTCTACTCTACTCATGATTCTCGACCACTGATTTGAAGGATACTATCGTTTACCCTAACACCCGGTATGTATTTGTTATAAAATATTGTATCGTTGAGTTAGTATCCCATAACACAAGTCTCGAACTTACCTTGGGGCTAGCTCAATCTGTGTGATTTGTCCACATATATTTATTTATTTATTTATAAATGACGTTCACAAAGCGTCCTATTTTTCTATTTTGAATCCTATTTTGAATTTTTAAAAAAATCATTTGTAACTATCCATCCATCATACTTTCTTATAAAAAAGGTAATAAGGTAAGCTACCAAATAAGAAGATTACAAATCTTATTAATTGCGAAATAAAATAATCTTATCAAAATAGTTCCTAAAAGAACTTATTTCTGCTGTCTTTTTACCGAAATATCTGATGCTTTGAATCATGTTCGCTGGTGTCGGAAGAGAATATTTACGAAAATTCTTCAATGTTGTCTATTAGGAACGAATATATGTAGAGATAATATTTTTCATTGTTAGTTTTCCTGAAATTGCATTTTAGCATCTTATCAGTTTTAAGGCAAATGTTCTCTAGTTCTTTTGAGGTATAAGCCGGTGTTGCCACAAATAAAATACAATAATATTTTTATATGCTGGCTGTTTTGTCAACTCCTCGCATATATGAACATTATTTCTATTTGCACATACGAAACACAACAACATTAATTCTAGAGGATTAACAAATGGAATAATCAGCTATGAGGGAAGGCAACTATTAAATCAGGCCTTGATTATTATTGTAGGTACAAACTTTTTAAATTATCTACCCTAAAAAGCACGCCTATAACTTGGAGATATAAAAAATTTAATAGATAAATTGAAATCCATTGAAGCGTTTAGTTAGATAAAACACACATACATATTTACCCATTGACATACATACAAATTCGAAAAACAACACTTCTTTTTTGTCTGTCATGTAAAAACAGATTTTTTAAGAAAAATTAAATAAACTATGTTATTTGATAGTTTGAGTTACTGAGTAGAAAATCTTGTATGGATCCCAAAATATCTGAAATTATTATCTCATGTTATTTGCAATTTGCTGATAATGTTACTTTCTATTGGTGAAAGTTCATCTATTTGGAACAAATCTTTCTTTATTTTTCACAATTATGAAGATAATGTAATCATCATCAATTCAAGTAGGTGTCACGGTCAATCGACCATGCACACCCTGGTGTCAGAGTTCTTCGGAACCGCCTCTCGGCCTCTGACGTGGTTCCTTTAACGACTTCCAGATGGCAGCCGGGACCACCGGCTTAACGTGCCTTCCGAAGCATGATAACGTAATAAAATGTGCAAATACCCAACAACTTATGAGGCCTTTACATAGGATTGCTTATTTTGAAAGGTGACCGAAGTGGTGGTTTTTATGACCGTAGTCATAGCGACTGTCAGAGGTGCAGGCGAGATGAAGTTATATAAAAGGGCGAGAAACCATTACAGCATTCTCTTTTACATACATAGGTCTGTACTGCTCGGACTTACGGCTGTTAATTCTTCAAAACCAGTGCTTAAGCAGATATGGGTATGCCAATTTCTGCCAGCACAAGTACTTACAGGGAATAATAAAAGACTCACTATGTATGGGACTGCATCCCTGAACAGTTTCTGCTTGGTATCATCCACAAAATCCTTTTCCAAAAAATGGTCTTGACAAAGCATTCTGTGCTCATTAAAGAGCATAGTTTGAAATTGAATAGAAGAATACCGTGATTCTTCCAAAGGAAACATGAACTTTGCCCACAATATGCAACTGAAATTAAACAAAACATATTCATATAACAAATATAATTAAGTGCATTTTATTTATGAAACAATTCACTTAGAAGTTTTATTAGCTACTGTTTACATCATGTCAAGTATGATTATCCTCCTAAGGCCCAAGCGTTTTTTTTCTTAGGTCAGAGTAATAGCCCAATGTTCTACTACAAGTACATAATGTGTGAAGTACTAACCGCCCATACAAAAAAATGTCTTAAAGACTATATAAGCGTTGTTTTTGTGTCTCGATATTTTTGTATGGTATTTATGACATAGTAAAGGATATATTTACGCAATAAAAGCGTTAAATTATTTTGTACTCATACGAGAACATTGGGCTGCTAGTGCAATAGTAGGTATAATTTTTATGTTCTCGTAGGATGACATTGGGCTGATAGACGAATAAAACATTTTTTTATGTATTGTATTTATTTTGATATTTTTAAAGAAAGCAATAATAAACAACACTCAGATTAAAGCTTATCTTGTAAGCAAACATTAACAATGTAAACAAACATAAGTCATAGGCTAAGAGATCATTTTTTTCAATTACTATTGAATAAACTTAGAGAGAATAAAAACAACGCAAATAGTCGCTCATTAGCTAAGCAAAAAGCAAGAATCTAAACAAACAAAAGTCAAACATAACATATGAGATCAATTTCTTTTTAAATGAATATTGAATAAACATAAGAAAAAAAGACAACTCATTGTTCTATGTCTTGCGTCCGCAAACCTGCACACAAGTGATTTAATTTAAAAAATCTGACTGATGGGTCTATTAAGTTTGTTTAAGTTTTTTGCTGACATTACATAGCATATGAGAGTTACATAGGAACAGACAAACCAACATACATACCTACCAACCTACATAAAAACGCGCGAAAAAACATTACCCTTGTTTAGTTGGGTAAACTGATAACTGCCCATTGTCTTTGAGCAAGAACATAAATATATGAGCAATTATTAGGCTTAAGGCCTCCTGTTCTCACACAAGAACATAATCATTGAATGAAAGATAAATATAGGTTGCATTGATTTTAAACAAAAATACGTACGTACATACATGATTCAATGTTTTATATTGAATTTAAACATATAATATGTACATGAAACCTGTAGATTATTAAGATATTTTGAAATTTAACTCACCAACACGACGCGTGCGTCCCATGGTTGACAGATCGGCATCTCATGACACTTTGACGCTGATTGGTTTAGCTCAAATGCCAAAAATAAAATGTCACTTCCTTTCCTCCAATCAGATAACAGCACGAAAAATGGTCGATCGGCGCCAAATTTTGAAATATCAAATGGGATGTATTATGTGCTCACATGAGAACACTGGGTCACGAGGACAACAAAGAATAATTTGAGGTTGGGTGTTAATAAGTTCCTTAATATGTACTTGATAAAGAACATTGGGCTTTAGGAGGAGAAAGACTAAAATTTAATTATATGTTTTTAGGTATTAACGACTTAAATAATAAAGTTAAAGTACATACCGTAGAAGATTTCTAACAGCAGGCTTTGGATAACGAAAAAGTTTAATGTTATCAGTTACCGGCGATTTGTTGCATTTGAAACATTTGCGCCTGTCTTCCCTATCTTTCCATAATGTCGACATTTTCACAAGTCAATTGTCAACCAACACTGGGTTTTTAAAGGAGTCTCTATCTCAATATCATTAGTAAAACGTAAAAATTAGTCTCTATCCCGCAAATACACACGTATAACGGAGAAGAACGAACGCACTCAACGTCGGACGGTAGGTGGCTTGCAGAGTTAAAATAACACTTGCAATTACAACCCAATACGAACAAACGCAAGAGCGTTTCTCAATATCAGGAGCACAAACATCAGTGGAGCAATAAATGAAATGAAATAATACCTATTGTGTTGTGGTATTTTGGTTTTTGTTTGTTTTGCCCGAATCCGCCCTAATCCTTTAGGACATACTCTTTCAAATCTGTGAATCCGCCACTTTTCTTTGATTGACGTTTTGTCAACATGACAGTGACATAACATTAATTGTGCTGCCATAATGTCGATTGTTAATTTCTACCAAACCGATAACAATACTCAGAACAACTATCATAAGTTTGTTGCTCTGAGCAACAATATCGTATTATTCTCTTGTAAGCCAATAAAATAAAATAAGCAGGCCGCAGGGGCAGGTCAAAATTAAATTAGTCAAATAATAGTCACACACACGTTGTTTCGTGGATGGATCAAATCTACACGCCATGCCACAAACAATAAGTTGATGAAAATGGGAGGGTGAGTTAAGTAGGTATTGTTGATTAAATTAAACTACAAGTAGTGAGGAGCCCTATGGCCTAGTGGTCGTGAGCATTGAAATCGCTTACGCATGTTTAGCGACCCTGGCCGGTGTCCCTATTGTGAAAATAGTACCCCAGGTTCTATAAGTACAGTACAGTCGACTGCCCCTGATGATAGTAGTCTATGGTAATGTATGTTGTGTTGTGTTGTTGTGATGGATGTACCTATATAGCACATACTCTTTCAAATCTGTGCTATAAAGGATTGATTTCAGTTGTATTATAGTACTCTATGGGATTGATAGTGAATTACTGAATGAATATAGGAGTGCCTTTTTATCTCAGTGAAATGAAATAAATCAGAGAGAAACAATGGAGGGGTTCTGTAGGGGTTGTTTAATAAAGTATGAAGAGCCGGACGAACTTTTAGAGTACACAGAGAAAAACCGAAGACTGTTTATTTACTGCACCGGATTACAGGTACACTAATGAAAAAAATGCAATAAAATTAATTTGTAAACTGTATGTGAAGTGAAATTATATAGGTATAATTTATAAATATGTATCTTGTATATATTATAAAATGTATAATTTTACAATGCTATTTATTTACTATCTATCTATCTATCTATCTAGAAAATACTAATAATAATTACAACTACATACATATAAAATATAAATATTTATAAATAATTTTAGGTCACATAGTTTTACAGCCATTGTGTAAGACAATATCAGTTCAGTCAGCCCTATATGACAGGACAGGGACAAGATACGTTTGACAAACTAAAATTTACCATACAGTTATTTAGGTTATTTTAGTTATTGTTCTGAGGGTTATTTACATATGTATGTATGTCATTCATTTATGACATTTCCATAAATAAACTTAACAGCCTGTGTCCAAATTTATGTACAATCAAGGACAGAATTACCTGACCAGGCCCTCTACCTACATGTTAAATTTTCTTAATATAACATGAAAATATATATTACTAGATTTTGCCCGCGGCTCCGCCCGCGTCAATGTCGATCCCTCGGGAATAGTACTTTTTTCCGGGATAAAAGGTAGCCTATGTCCATCTCAGTACTTCAGCACAGAATTAATATAAGTACTAACGTACAGAACGGAAACTCCCTGCGTCCCCCGCAACAAGGCATCTGTTAATATATTATATTAACTAAATAAATAACCAAAAAACAATGTAAATTCACCAAATGTAATTTATATACTATTTAGTATTATTTACTATTTGAACTTAGATGGAATACCACTGAGGAAATACTTATAAATATACTTAAAATGATTGTACCTACATTTCAAAGTTAAATAAAAGGTTGCTGATACTGATGGTAGAGACTAGTGATGTGCCGGAGAAAAATTCTCTGTTCTCATGAATTCCTTGGAAAGGAAATTTGCGGGAAATTTCCCTTAATTGTCGAGAATTTCTTAATAATTCAGACTCGTTCTCAACGTACTCTAAAATTTCGAGTATGGCACAACACTAGTAGAGACAAAAGTAGCAGACACAACTTGACACAAGGAAACAAGGAACTAATTCTGGACATTTCCATAATGGACATTTCTTCCATGCTGGTTTGGGAGATATAATGATGATGATGGTTAGGGAGAAAAGTTAAAAAACTTAAAATGTGCCAGCTGCTTCTCTTCCCGCGCTGATCGTAAAGGCCGATCGAGGAATTGGGCTACAATCTGCGGAATCATGTCAATAGGCGATGCGGCTAGCAACCCATCACTATTTTGGTTGCGTCTTCTATCTACACGCCCTCCTACATGATAAATGTGGCTTAAGGTCTTAGAGACCTAGGCTCTGTCTACCCCGCAAGAGAAAAAGACGTGATACCGTGTTCCGTATGGGTTACTCTCTTGGACCACCGCACACCATTGATAATTATTAACTGATTATATCTTTTCCAGGTGAAGCGCAACGACACCTTCACATTCCAGCTGTGCAAAAACTGCTATTTGAACATGAAACTATCCTGCAAGTTCAAGAAGCTCTGCCGCACTTCGGACAAGAAGTTCAAAACTTTTCTTTCCCTAAAAGATGCTGGTGACACACTGGATTTGTGTACCTACCTCAAGAATAATGATGACAACTTTACATTGAGGTTAAGAAACTGATAAGAAACTAATTAAACAAATGTGTAAATGAAATTACACACTTGTTTAATCAGTTTCTTTTTGAATTATTAGTTTTGTTTACGTGATAACAACTTATAAACCGATGAACGCCGGCTGCATGCACGAAAAAGTGTCACGTTCCGTGTGCAAACGATAGCGCGGAACAAGCGATAGAGACGCACGAGCCTGAGCTTTTGACGCATCTATCGAAAGCGTTCGGCTTGCGATGCATCTATCACTCTTCCACCGTGAACACGTAAAGTTATCGTCCGTAAACCGACATTAGAGACAACCGATTTTTAATTAAACAAAAAAACAAAAAAAAAAATCATAGAAAATGTGTTATTATCCCATACATTATCTATGAATAATTTTTTGGTTTTTTGTTTAATTAAAATTAATATGTCTTATGGTTTCAGATTTCCTCATTGGGCAGGAAACAGCACACCAGCTAATCAAAAGAAAGATGATGATAATGGTATGTTGTATTTTTACTGTTATTTTTTTTTATGAGCATGCTAGTCACCTTATCTTCTTGGCGTGTACAGCTTCGCCTTCAGATATAGTATGTTTGTTTGTTTCTCTTGTAAGTTACCATCACTGGTGTCACATTTTTCTGAAGGCATCTGACATGGCTTAACGACTCCATCAATGATGGTAGCCGGGAATGGCTTAACGGAGTTTTGACAGCTCCGTGGCGCAGTGGTTAATACGCCAGCCTGCGACACGGAGTGCCCGGGTTCGATCCCCGGCCAAGTCAAGATGGAAAATGATCTTTTTCAGATTGGCCTGGGTCTTGGATGTTTATCTATATATGTATTTGTTATAAGATATAATATCGTTGAGTTAGTATCCCATAACACAAGTCTCGAAATTACCTTGGGGCTAGCTCAATCTGTGTGATTTGTCCGTATATATTTATTTATTTATTAACGGACCTTCCGAAGCACGGAGGAGCTCGAGATATTTTTATGCCACTTGCGGTCACCCATCCAAGTGGGGACCGCGTCCGGGGTGCTTAGCGTACGGAAGCGCTAATAATGCTTAGACCCACTGGACCATCGGGCTCTTCATATAGTAGAGAATCTAAAGACAAGGTTTGGTAAAGCAAATCGTAAGTTAAGCAACACAATTCAATAGTAAAACATATCTATGTTTAATTCAGATTAATATTACCATTATTAGTTAGTTACCTATTATTATGAACTGCCTGCGTCTAGACAAATACAGTCCCGGGACATTCAAAAGTAGAATAAATGGGTATCTCTTGGATAGACATGTAACATCCTCGTCTTCATCGTCACTTACCATCAGGTGAGATGGGAGACAAATGCCTAACCCAAAATTTTGTAAAAAAAAGTTATTATCATTATTAGGCGCATTGAAGCGTCCTTGATATCACAGAAGGTGACGGCTGAAAATCAGTGCTGGTCACAAATGTGTCCAGCGTAACACTGAGCCATCACCTAATGTAGTAGACTTTTATTAGTTGTATTTTTAATGTTGTAATTGTATTTTTTTTTGTGTTTCTACAATTAATATTTTTTCATTTTATTCATTTTAATTTTATTCATTTTAATTTTATTCATTTTCATTTCATTCAGAATCCACATGCACCAGCATCGGAAACTTCATGCGGGACATTCTCCAGGGGACGGAGATGCCTGATAGCGAAGCCCGCATCATCAGACAGGTCATAGAGGAAGAGGCTGATGTCCTGGATGATTCTCTCGACTCCCATTGGCTCCAAGATGACGTGTCTATTGATACTAACTTCCAGTTGGATTTTAGGTAGGACTACAGTAATTATTATTGAATTCGATTGAATAAGGCTTAAGCTATTAAAACTTTATAAGAAAATGGCATTGATATTGAACGAGGGTCTCCGGGTTTTATCCCCGATCAGGTCACGATGGAAAACAATCGAGTCACCTGATGGTACGCGACCAGCGCTGCCCATGGACAACTGCAACACCAGGGTGTAACAGGAGCGTTCCCGGCATGCCGGCCCTACAAGGAGTTGGAGAAAGGATATGGGGGAGGAAATGGGGGAAGGATGGGCCTCCGGCTCTCTCACTCACCAAAAGAAGCATAGAAGCGGTAAAGCTTCTATGCTTTATATCGAATTCGTGGTACTTCCCCGGACGAGCCGGCCCATTCATGCTACTAGCAAAAATGAATTTTGCCGGTAGCGTGGCTCTACCACAACTAAAATCTTGGATGTTTATCTATATAAGTATATATTATAAAATAAAGTATCGTTGAGTTAGTATCCTACAACACAAGCTCACAACTTACTGTGGGGCTAGCTCAATTTGTGTGATATGTCTCTATATATTTATTATTTATATTAATAGTTGAATTCGAATGAATAAGGCGACAAGATAAAAATAAATTACTTACCCCCGAATACTCAAATAAATCTTAATTAATGAAATCCTAAAGTATCATGCTGTCTTTGTCTTGCTAGGTTATGGTCTAGATAGTGACAGAACAAGATTTGAGAACGATTTTAGTTAAGATGCTCTTAAGATAGTTCTGAGTGTTGGGGCGTTAAGCTACTAAAACTTTAAAATAAAGCAATCGAAAGAAATTGAACTGTATCTTTAACAATGATAATCAGTTTATAATTTGTTTAGGGCTCTCTTAAATAATTCGCTTTCCAAAAGGGTCCTGCAGCCAAAAATGTTTTAGAACCCTATAGCATTAGTTGCAAAAACATATAGGCACTCATATTTCAATGCTAAGAAACTGTTTTGAATGGAAAAGGAGTCTTTTTTATGAAAACATTTTTTGGTTACAGTTTCAGTCCATTCTCAACACCACGGTCACTAAACAATGATCACTGCTACACTCCAAGGCGGTTAGCAGACCAAGGAAATCACTATGGACTGGCCAAAGTAATGTTGGACAAGCCCAGTGCCCAGAACAATGTTGATGACAACAAAGACGACGAAAAACCAATAGAAATTAAAGAATATGATATATTCTCAGACAGTTTACTAGATAAAATTGGAGATCAGAACTACGGAACTGGCGTAAAGACTGAAAACTACTATGATGAAAAGGAAATAGAGAAAATTGAGAATGATTTAATTGTCGAAGAAGTAGATGCTCTAAGTGATAATCAATTGAATCAGGTTAATAGTAAGAATTACTATGTCGATAACACTCTTATAGAACAAACAGTGAATGATGTAGTGAGAATTCTTGAAGGTAAAAATGTCGAGGACAAACAGGTAGGTAGTACGAGCATTTTTGTTGATAAGAGTGTAAGGGAAACTCAAAGAGCTGTTGCTAGCCTTTTTGATGGTAAGGGTAGTAAAAATCAGTCGGATAATGTTGATATTTTCGATGGTAAAAGTGGTAAAAACCAAATGGATGTTGATATTTTATATGGAAAAGGCGTAAATGAAACTCAAGGAGCTGTTGCAAGCATTTTTGATGGCAAAAATCAAACTGAGATTGTGAGCATTCTTGATGGTGAAAATGAAAGCGAACCTCAAACTGCAGTTCCTAGCATTCTTGACGGTAAAAATCAAACAGAAGTCACCGGCAATTTTGGTAAAACTGTTCTAGAAAGTCAAATAGATGATAATTTTATTGGTAAAGGTGGTAAAAATCAAACAGTTGTAGCTAGCCTACTTGATGGTAAAAGTATAGGAAATCAAAGTGATGACTATGGTATTGAGAGAAGATTAGAAGAAGCTTTGAAAGATGAAACTGAAGAGATCACTTTGGAAGACCTACTGGGATCGCCTAGAGGTAATGTACTCCTAGCCTTTTTTACTTTAGCCTGTTAATGTGTCCTATTCACGGAGCAGATACAGAGAGGAGTTGCCCTAAGGAATATTTTCTATGAAATAATGCGTGGCACTTACAGGGGGTGAGGGAAGTATTATCTGTCTCACTCTACTTGCTCTCTCTCACTCCCTCCTTTATAGCCATCTAGCGGCGAATAGCCCAACTACATAATAAGTTCGATGTTGATCTTTCTTTTGAGTTTATCTATCCGTCACTAGATGTCCCTAACACCTACTGACATCTAGTGTCAGATAGCTGAGTAATTAGGGTTGCCAACCAGACTGTTAAAAACAGTATAATACTGTTTTTGCTAGTTAATGCTTTTTACTGTTCTATTATAAGAGAGTTTGCAAAACACTGTTTTCACGACCGCTGGTAAAACTACGGTTAGAAACACATAGATGATTATAACAAAATTTTAAAATTTTGCACAAATTAATATTTCTTCAAAAATATTTTTAATAACATAATGTTACGTGGTTAGGGTTCAGGATTTGGAGTAAAACACCAAACTCTTCAGAGGGAATTTATTCACTACGGAATCCCAACACTGACTGGTCTTCCAACACGTCGAATATCCAAAACGCAAAGCACTCGTAGTCCTGGTCCGTTGCTGTGGTCGTATAAATTTCAGTCGCACACAAATCACTCGTATTAGTATAGCTCACTAAGAACACTCGCGGTAAACTGATTAACGATCGCCACGTCCGCTCCCTTATATACTGACTTATGGGTATCTAGAAAGTTCCATATACTTCCGGTCCTGACGGCCGATAACTAAAACATTCCAGAATATTCGAGTATGTGTATGAGCGGGATAGAATACATATGTGTGAGCAGGATGGAAGATGTATGAGCGCGACAGACGATGTTCGGAAAAGTTCTAGACTATTCTGTTCTGGGAGCTTCGCGACACTGCCCCCTTCTTAGAGACGCTCGTCCCGAGCGTCACTGTTGCTGCCATGATAACGTGCTAAGCGGTCCACATGCACCACTTTGAATGCTCCTCTTGGTTGTCGTTGAATGCGATATGTCACATCGTTCATGCGGGTGATCACCTTATATGGCCCTTCCCATCTCGTCTGCAGCTTTGGAGATTTTCCTTTGCGGCGTATTGGGTTGTGAAGCCACACTAAAGCTCCTTCTTCATAGCCACTCGTATTTGCTCTTCGGTCGTATCTAGTTTTCATGTTCTCGCTTGCTTGCAGCCCGTTTTCCCGAACTAGGTCATATACATCTCGCATTCTTTCCCGAAGATCCGAGACATAATCTGTCACAGTGTGAGAAACTTCTGGTGGTCTTCCCGTTAGCAAATCTACCGGTAACCGAAGTTCTCTGCCAAAATTTATAAAAGCTGGGGTCACTCTTGTGCTTTCGTGTTCTGAAGTCCGGTAAGCGAGGAGAAATAGCGGTATGTACTTGTCCCAGTCTCTTTGATGGTTATCAACCAATTTCGCCAAATGCCTCTCCAGCGTCTGGTTAAAGCGTTCCACCATGCCATCTGACTGAGGATGATATGGCGTGGTCCTTGTTTTGTGCATTCCTAAAATCTTACAGATTTCTTGAAATAGTTGTGATTCGAAGTTCCGTCCTTGATCGGAGTGGATTTCCAAGGGCACACCGAACCGGCATATCACTTCCTCAACTAATTTGGAGGCTACTGTTGCAGCTTCCTGGTTAGGTATGGCAAATACTTCAGGCCACTTGGTGAAGTAATCCATTACCACCATGAAGTATTTATTTCCCGACTCAGTTATAGGAAATGGTCCTGCCACATCAACTGCAATGCGTTCCCAGGGTGCACCAACGTTGTAGAGCTTGAGGTTACCGCGATTTCTTGTCGATGGCCCTTTCACAGCAGCGCATATGGTACATTTGCGACACCAATCCTCCACGTCTTCTCGACAGTTGAGCCAGTAGAACCTTTCTCGTATCTTTGTTAATGTTCTCTTGACGCCAAGATGTCCGCCGGACACCCCATCGTGGACTTCACGAAGAACGTCTTTTACTTTAGCTCTTGGAACAACTACTTGTAGGTGAAACTCTTTGCCATTTTGTTTTTCCCATTTACGGTAAAGTATTCCGTCCTCCAAGACAAAACTGTCCCATTGAGCCCAGTAAGCTTTGGTGGTTGGGCTTGTAGGTGCAACTTCTACCCATTTAGGTTTTTCTGCTCCGCGTTCCTTCCATGCAATAATAAGCCTTATGTCTTCATCATCCTCCTGAGCTTCTCTGAAGATCGCGTCATCCCATGGTCCCGGCGGACTCGCCCTTGTTAATTTCACAGCGATTTCTTTAGACTCCTGTTTGACACAGTGTTTACAATCTTCTGAGCAAGGCCTTCTTGAAAGCGCGTCAGCATTTCCATGTGACTTTCCACTGCGATGTTCAGTAACAAAGTCGAACTCTTGGAGTTGTTCAATCCAACGAGCAACTTGACCTTCCGGGTTTTTAAACTGAAGCAACCACTTCAAAGCAGCATGATCAGTTCTCAGTTTAAACTTTCTGCCGATGAGATATTTGTTGAAATGTTGCAGCGTTTTTACCACAGCTAAGAGTTCTTTCCGTGTAACGCAATAGTTCCTCTCAGGCCTTGACAAAGATTTACTGAAGTAAGCTATTACAACTTCTGCGTCACCTTGTTTCTGAGATAACACTCCACCAATAGCTGTGTTACTTGCATCTGTGTCAACGATGAATTGACCATCAGTCTGTGGATATCCCAAAATTGGAGTTTTACATAAACTTTCCTTCTATTTTTGGAAGGAATTCTCGCAAGTCTCGTCCCAGAAGAAAGGTCGTTTGTCTTCTGTCAAATGGTGTAAAGGTTTAGCAACCTCTGAGAATCCTTTGACAAATCTCCTGTAGTATGAGCACAGTCCCATGAAGGCTCGCACCTCTGTCTTGTCCTTCGGGGTAGGCCACTTTTGCACTGCTTCAACTTTATCAGGATCGGTTTGTACACCCTCACTGCTAATTACGTGACCGAGGTAGTTTACTTTGTTCCTGAATAGATGACATTTCTTTGAGTTCAGTTTTAAGTTTGCTCCCCGTATCTTCCTTAGGACTTTCTCTAGATTCCGCAAATGATCATCAAAGTCTCTGCCCATGATGATGACATCATCCAAATATACTAAGCAGGCATCTCCTACTAATCCAGCTAGTACACACTCCATAAGTCGCTCAAAAGTAGCCGGCGCGTTGCATAATCCGAAGGGCATAACATTGAACTGCCATAAACCTTTGCCAGTTGAGAATGCGGTCTTTTCTTTATCCTCTGGGTGTATTTCTACCTGCCAGTAGCCAGATTTTAGGTCCAAAGTAGAGAACCATCGCATTCCACTTAGAGTATCCAAGGTGTCATCAATTCGGGGTAACGGATAACTGTCCTTCTTAGTGATCTCGTTTAGTCGTCGATAATCTACACAAAACCGTGTACTGCCATCTTTCTTCTTAACTAGAACCACAGGAGAACACCAAGGACTTGCAGATGGTTCTATAACTTTATTTCTCTTCATGCCCTCCAACATTTCTTCAACTTCTTTCTCCTTGGCAATCGGTATTCGTCTTGCTCGCTGACGAATAGGTCTTTCGCTTCCAGTGTCAATCCTGTGCTGAACTAATGAAGTTCTTCCAAGATCTTCTTCTTTCGAAGAGAAGATATCAGCAAAACGCAACAGTGACTTCTTTGCGTCCGAGTATTGCTTAAAAGTCAGATTATCTTTGCTGTCTTTCAGAAGATCAATAATTGTAGAGTTATTCGCGATGTTAGGTGACACTGAGCTCAGCTTTGATTGACACTTTCTCATCCACACAACTTCTTCGCATTTTCCCACAGTATCTCCTTCATTGAGGCTGACCTCATGGAAGTCTAGGTTAACCACTCTTACCACTGCAGTATCGCTTCCACGCACTAAGGTTCTTGCTGTTAGGAGTCCTCTCGCAGTTGGTTTGTGTAATGTGTCCTCAATCAAAACACATCTCTTTGCCTCTGTTTTCTTAGCCGTCGTGGGCAGTCTCACCATTATTTGAGCCTGTGTTCGTCCAGGAATAACAATTTTGTTAAGGCAGGTTACTTTTCCAGTGGAAGCTCCAAGAATGAAGATTTCTTCATTACCACACTTGAAAACACCATTCGTGATATCAATTCCACAATTATATTTCTTCATAAAATCTAAGCCCAGTATGCAGTCATCAATGATTTCAGCTACGATGACATTGTGAGTATAGGGTGTCTCTCCCACGTACATCGTAACTGCCATTTCTCCTAGGACAGGTATTGGCTGGCCAGAAGCAGAAAGAAGCCGACAGTTGATGTTCTTGCGTCCCCTTGCCGCTTTCACTAGATGTGGCTTAACTATAGTCCTAGATGCACCTGTGTCTACTGTTATCCTGCAGTTTTTCCCATCCACTGAACCACATATTGCCAGACAATTTTCATTGCTTGCCTGTGAGATGATTATTGCTGGGGCTTCTTCTGAGCCAGCCAGTACCCGCCCCTTAGTCCTGGCTGTTACTCGTTTCCCTGCTTCTTTAAAGGAGAGATCATAAACTGATTGCTTAGGTCTTCCTTAATCTCTTTCTTGATCTCTTCTTTAAGCTGTTCCCTGAGCTCTTCCTTTAACTGTTTCTTTTTGCGGCAATTGAGTTGTAAATGGCCTCTTTCACCACAATTCCAGCACATAGGCCCAGTTCCATTATCCTTCTTTGAAGGGGCCTTAATCGCCTTGACTACCTCGCTTATCTCGTTAATTTCTCTCAATTTATGAACTTGCACATCTTGTCTTACCGCTTCCACTTCAAGGGCGTGTGCAAGGGCATCTTTAAGCGAGGTGTGATGTTGGAGCTTTACTGTAGCCCTTACCTCTGAATTCTTAATTCCATCCACGAAGGCTTGCAGTAGATTTTTCTCCACCATCCGGGGGTCTTCTGAGGGAAACGCTTTCCTTACGAGCCTCTCGATCTCTAATGCCCACTGTTGTAACCCCTCGCCTGATCGCTGGACTCGGTCGCGAAGCTGGGCTCGGAATACGTGCTCTAAGTGGCGTTCTCCGTACCTTGCTTCAAGAGCCTCCAACAAGTCCTTGAAGTCACTACCTGAGTTAGGTAGTGCTTCTAATACTGTCAAAGCGGAGCCCTTCAGTGCAACGGTGAGGGCTGTCAGGCTCTGTTCATTAGTCCATCCATTTGCTGCGGCAACAGTTTGAAACTGCTGTTTATACGCGGCCCAGGAAGTAGTTCCGTCGTAAGATGGCACTTTCACCTTGGGTCCAGGTGCATAAGCAACAGCGTTGCTCGACGTCACTTTCACGCCTACTGTCTCCAGTCGCAGCACTTTCTTCTCTAGTCCGGAGAAGTTTGTTTCCAGACCTGTCACGCGATTATCCACCAAATCCACATCCTTACGGATCTGGTCCACCACGTTGCTGACTTTGCTGACAGCTGCTAATACCATTCGTTGGTCCTCACTCATATGATGCAGCTTTTCCTGCATACGCTTTTGTTCATCCCTCGAGCACTTTTGTTCATTCCGCATATTTTGTATTTCTCCATTAAGTTCCACATTGATGCGTTGCAGTTTACTCTGGTTCTCATTTATGCACTGCAACATTTGCATCAAGCTACCAAAATCAAAAGATGCTTGAGTGGGAACCTGGAAAGAGGGGCTAGGAAACGTGGCTTGATGATGGGCGGCTGGCATCTGTTGGGCGGCGGCAATCTCTTGGGAGGCCGTAACTTCCTGGGTGGCTGTGACGGCTTCGGTGGTTGCGACATTTTGGGCGGCTGCCCTGTCTTGGGCGGCTGCCATGTCTTGGGCGGCTGCGACCTCTGGGGCTACGGGCGGCAGTTGCTCGGCTGCGATGTTTTGGGCGGCTGGCGCATGTCGAGCGGATGCAACTTGGGCGGCGGCTGCGGTAGCCTCCATTGCACGTTGAGCCCGGGTCCGGACGCCTTCCTTATCTTCTTCGTCCCTCGGCAACACTGGCATTTCCAAATCCCACACTTCTGACACCAAATGTTACGTGGTTAGGGTTCAGGATTTGGAGTAAAACACCAAACTCTTCAGAGGGAATTTATTCACTACGGAATCCCAACACTGACTGGTCTTCCAACACGTCGAATATCCAAAACGCAAAGCACTCGTAGTCCTGGTCCGTTGCTGTGGTCGTATAAATTTCAGTCGCACACAAATCACTCGTATTAGTATAGCTCACTAAGAACACTCGCGGTAAACTGATTAACGATCGCCACGTCCGCTCCCTTATATACTGACTTATGGGTATCTAGAAAGTTCCATATACTTCCGGTCCTGACGGCCGATAACTAAAACATTCCAGAATATTCGAGTATGTGTATGAGCGGGATAGAATACATATGTGTGAGCAGGATGGAAGATGTATGAGCGCGA
The DNA here is from genome assembly GCA_947532085.1 of Elegia similella. Lineage (NCBI taxonomy): Eukaryota > Metazoa > Arthropoda > Insecta > Lepidoptera > Pyralidae > Elegia > Elegia similella. The sequence goes on from OX383940.1 coordinate 3,535,163, forward strand.
CAGACGATGTTCGGAAAAGTTCTAGACTATTCTGTTCTGGGAGCTTCGCGACAATAATATTGTAGTATATAATATAGTTCTGTACCTGTTTAAAGCAATCGTTTATTCGGAGACTACACCTTCACAGCCACAAAAACAAAGAATCAATATGTTCTTTGTAAATTACTTCCTTTTTGTTTTTTGTCATAGATAATTAATCAAATTCCATAATAAAACGATAGTGTCAGTGACCATATCATGTAAAAGAGTAGTCAAAATCCAGGCAGCATACGAGTTGACGCACGGGCCACCCAAAACTTAGCCATACTAGAGGTGATTTGAGCCTGCCTTCGACGCCGCCACCAGTTTGTATATTTTTTTGACCCACATGCTCGACCCACATGTCAAAAAAATATACAAACTGTTAAAATGGGAAGAACAGATCTTTGTATATTTAGTCGTAGTCCAGTTATTTCTATTGACTTTTGAAATCCACTGTTTCTTAAGAATAAAGTTGGATGGAAATCTATATTTATTATATGTGTTCTACATATAATTTACTGTTTTATTATACATTTAAATGCAATAAGTTCACTGAAAGTAGTTTTCTTTGATGAAAAATGCTCTCGGGGTGCTCAGAAACATCATTATTCTCTCATCTTCCAAGTAACTTTTTATAAAATTTCAAAATTAGTTATTTTACCAGCGGTTGAGAAAACAGTATTTTGTATACTGTCTTTTGATAAAACAGTAAAAAGTATTAACTAGCGAAAACTAGGTGGTTGGCAACCCTAGACATTTTGCCATGTTTATGGCTATTATTCAACGTTGACGACAGGTGGCGCATTGCTGTATAGACAATTATGAAACTACATAAACATAATCTTTTTGCCAAGGTAAGTCTTTAGGTATAAATTTAGAACAAATTTCAGTACTGATGGTTATTAGTTATTACGATAATTAGCTTTAATATATTTTTATAGTTCTTACGTCCCATTACGCAAAGTGGTGCCATCTAACGATGAGTAGCACGGAACGTCGCCAAAAGACTTTTCTAGAATAATTTAAGTAAATTACGAATTAATATACTTACAAATGAAATGTGATTCCTTCCATAGCATCTGAACGTTTATCGGAGTAGTTTTTACATGATATAATACAACACTTTATAATTTTTTTCGTAAAAAACAAGAAAAGACCGAAAATCTAACTGAGTGCACAGAACGAACCACGTACGAACATTGACAGCTACAACAGCAGACTAATAGGCCACGCCTACTCTCGATGTTAACGTGATGACGTCAAGACCTAGTTGGAATCACAGTGCACAGTAGCTAACGCCGTCTCCACTCTGTATCTACTCCGTGGTCCTATTGCTTGGTAAAGGTCCCTTCCTTCGTATTATACCCATATTTTTGAACTTATCCTAAGCTCTGATACCATCTTTGCATTTGCCCAAATTAGCATTTGGTCCATCAATCAAAAAGCGTCAAAATACAGTTTTAAGCAGCTGAAGACTGGCTTAAGAACATAAAATTAAACATTTAAAATTTTCATAGGATTCTTGCTGACCATGCCATACGATATGATGGTGATTTAAATGCAGCTTCGAAAAAGAATTTATATTCAGACCACGCGTATTATGTATATTAAATAATAACAAATAGAGATGGGGGATTAAAATTTAATGGTTTAGCTTAATGTTTTGTGTAAAACTTTATTATGTTTCTGTCAAATTCAACACAATATATTATTTTCAGTATATCCAAACACAGCAGCATCCACACCCACAATACACAACATAATATTCGGCGAGAAGCTTGACGACGAAACTAGCCATAGAGTCAAAGTCGGGCGAACCATAGAGCGGTTCAACAACGTCCAAGGCGACATACACATGTTGGACAAACTTTTCGACAACGTTGAAATCAAAGTAGAACCAAAAACACCTCCCCCAACGCCCCAGCCTGACACACCCATAGAAGAAGTCCCACAAACAATAACTATTAACGTCTCAGATAATTTAAGTGTCAATGTGTCATATACCATACCTGAAACACAAGAGAAACCGAAGAAAGCTAAGAAGAAAAAGCCACCAGAACCGGATTACGAAGGGGTAGAGCTAGTAGACTGTGTATGCACGATATGTGATAAGAAATTTAAGGATATGAGAACGTTGAAGCTGCATTCGGTGATGAAGCATAAAGTCAGATTGCCGAGAGCTAAGAAGAAGCCGGAAGCCTTGAAACTGAGGATTTGTGATTACTGCGGGAAACAGGACACGGATAAACGGAATTTTGTTAGGCATATGAAAACGCATACTGAGGTATGGTATTATTTTATTAACCCTTTGTACGCCGTTGATACCTTTAGACGTTCATTAACCTTCTTTTTGAAACTTTCGCGCTTTAAACACATAATTATGTATATAAACGGGACTTAGCCCGAACCTTTTTATTATTTGTTTCCGTTTACGTTTCAATATCCATCGTGGTCTTAACGAGACTCGTCGTATGGAGTTACATCCACGATGGATGTAACTCCATACGGTCTCCATACGGAAACAAATAATAAAAAGGTTCGTGCTAAGTCCCGTTTATATACATAACTAGCTTTCGCTCGCGGCTCCGCCCGCGTCAATGTCGATCCCTCGGGAATAGTACATTTTCCCGGGATAACAGGTAGCCTATGTCCTTCTCCGTACTCCAGAGAACTTGTATGCATAATTTCATGATAATCGGTCCAGTAGTTACGGCGTGAAATCGTAACAAACAAACAAATAAACAAACTCACTTTCGCATTTATAATATTAGTAAGGATAAGGAAGTAAGGATTAACCCTTTGTACGCCGTTGATACCTTTAGACGTTCCTTTTGTACGCGAGCGCTTGTATATGTATCACCCCTGACGCCAGGCTAGTACAAATTGTACCAACTTTAGTTGTCAATGGCGTCTTTTTGCAACTAAAGTGGCCATTGGCGCTCAATAGGTTAAAAACTGGCTTGAAACGCCACAGCCTCAAGTTGTCCAAATTAGTAAGACATTCAAAATGGGCGCAGCGTAGTAGGCACGCTTATCAATTTTTCTTGCGGCGTTCAATGGGTATAATTTGAACGCCAGAAACACTGCAGTCTGGTGATAACGTTGGGATTCCAAAGTAAATAGGTTAGGTTAGTTGAAGTTGTACACCAAATTTTTGAACCCTATCAACTTACTACATATTTTTATATTCACAGCCAAAGAAAACAGTAAGGTGCGACAAATGCGGCGTGATATTCGATTCTAAAGCGAAGTACAACATGCATCGCAAGACACACTTGGGCCACAACCCTATACAACAAGCGGGAGACGTAAGTGCATACCGATCAGGTACATAAAGTCTACTTTACCAAAAAGACTACTGCCTGAAATGTCTCTTTTCCCATGGTGACTAATTTCTATATAATGTCTACTTTACCAAAATCACAGAATTAATATAAGTACTAACGTACAGAACGGAAACTCCCTGCGTCCCCCGCAACAAGGCATCGCCGCACCTCTCCCCCGTAAATGGAGTGCGATGCGTTGCTTTGAAACAGGGTTAGGTTTTGTTGCACGTCAAATGCAAATATTACGTTACCGACACGCTTTACAATGAAATACTGTGCTGTGAATCTCTGTCTATCTGCCTCTTGATTTTATCCTTTTTTTATTGACTTTTATCACATTCGCCGTAAAGTTTAGCGCCAAACAAGCAATTTATTATATTACAGGACATTATCTAGTGCTTTTAATTGTAAATGAATCAATAGGTAACTAAACTAATAAACCAGTGGTGAAGAGAAGATAAAATACATAACCTCTTATTTGTGAAGTGCTAGTTACCTACTTGTTGATGTGTACGTACACCTAAAATATAATAATTTTATAGGTCATGCTGTTCTGATTGTGCCAGTTGCATTGTGTGCGAGATTTTTGTTTGTTAGCAAGTTTATTTACTTATTATTGAGATGTATTGTTAGGTAAGTCAATAAATACATACCTACATAAATAAATTAAGATCATAAATCTTTCAGAATTGAGAGACATACTCGCAAATTTGTCGAATTTTAGGTGGCATCATGAATGTATATTTAAAGGTATATTTAATTTCATTCTTCGGTGTCAACCTTGGTTCTTTAACTCACACATTAGCGTGTGCACGGATGTAACACTTTGTTTGTAGTAGTACTAGGCATTTATGTCGTCCCGTTTGTATGAAGTGCCATACCTGTGCCAAAATGCCCACTTTCCCAAATGACCACTTTTCCATAATGACTACTGCTATTCCCAAAATGACCACTTTATTAAAATGACCACTTTTCCATAATACACAATAAATAGTGGTACACTCCGATGCAAACTTAATGGTGGCTCGGATATTAGCTACGAGCGCAGATGGGCGTACAGACGTGTGCACTACACGGACGTAACTCGCACAGTAACGCTATGATCAGTGTTGCCAGCGACTAATTATTTATTGCCGTGTTTGATGTGGAAAATTGCCGTGTTTTTAAGGTTTCCGTACTCAAAGGGTAAAAACGGGACGCTATTAATATAGACGATATTAATAGCGTCCCGTTTTTACCCTTTGAGTACGGAACCCTAAAAACACGGCAATCTCACGGCATATCTCATGAACCGTGATAGTTAGACAGTTGTGATATTTATTTTATTTTATTTTTTAGTATTTGTTGTTATAACGGCAACAGAAATACATCATCTGTGAAAATTTCAACTGTTTAACTATCACGGTTCATGAGATACAGCCTGGTGACAGACGGACAGACAGACAGACGGACAGCGTAACGATATTAATAGGATCCCGTTTTTACCCTTCGGGTACGGATCTCTAAAAATCAACAATACATAATTAATCTTACTTAACCAAATAAACTTCTAGTGCTTTCTACATTAAAAAAAAAAACATTTTAGGGCCTTATCACAGCGAGTTGCGAGAGAGTTGGCAACGTGTGCGCGGCGAATACGCCGCGGGAGCGTGTGCGAGCTCGCGGCACTGATAAGTATTGGCACTGATTGTACAAAACGCGGATCGCACGACGCGAATTGGCTGCGCATCCGCGACGTCTTCGCAGCGAGTTGGCGGCGCACTCGCCCCGCTTTCAACTCGCTCGCAACGCGCTAGTGTGATAAGGCCCTTAGTAAGTTCACATTTTATTATTATCTTTAATTTTAGCAAACATTTTTTTTTACAAATTTCATTACAATTTTTTTGCAGTCTTCTTTACCTTAATTTCTGAGACTTTTTTCGTCAGCAATGGCCTGTTTATTTTTAATATTTTTTTAAATAGCCTATTTCTTTATCCCACTGCTGGGCAAAGGCCTCCCCTTTTTGTTTCCAGTAATCCCTATCGCTGGCAATAATTTGCCAGCCACTTATATGGCGCGATGACATGGATGCATATCCATGTCATCGCGCCATCTCGTTCTAGGTCTGCCACGTTTTCGGCGGCCATCCGGTTTTCACACCTTGGCCCACCTTTCTTCTTGCATGCGGCAGACGTGTCCCGCCTAGTCCCACTTATTATATATATCCTTTATTAGAGTTTATAGTAGACGTTAATAATTTGCACCCTTTGGGGATTCCCTTGTCAACTTGTCAGCTGTATGCATTTTTTTTTAAGTTTCTGATTTGGCACTAACCAAAATACCACCTTTCATATTCGCCGTAGATTACCCTACGCCAATAGATTTGCTGTCGTAGGCTGGTCTTTCGGTCTTATGACCTTAGGCTCTGTCTACCCTGTAAGGGATAAAGACGTGGTTTATTGGTATTACAGAAGGTGTGCTGCGACATCTGCGGCAGAGAAGTGCTGAGGAAGTCCATCTACAAGCACCGGCGCATTCACCAGAAGCAGTTCCGCGGCCACTGCGAGGACTGCGGCAAGGGCTACTATACGCCCGCTGACTACCGCGCGCACCAGCTGTCAGTATCTTCCTATACTAAACACGCATTTATCAAAGAATATATACACCAGGGATGTTGCGGATGCCGATTTTTTAACATCCGCGGATGTGAATGCAGATGCAGATTTTAAGGCTCACATCCGCGGATGCAGATGCGGATGTTTAAGATCCTATATAAATATAGTATATAAATGAAGAATTAAAACAATGAAAAAGTAATAGTCATCATTTTTACTAATGAAAATTTGTATTAAGTATGATAAAGAAATAATTAACAAGTTTATGAATGCAGTAAAAATATAGGAGTTTTTAGTCTTGATGCTAATTTTCATGAATAAAATTGTTAATTATTTCCTCAAGTACATGAAGTGTTAAAGTTGAGTTAAAAATAGGAGCATTGTACTTAATATTGGTCATTTACGCGCGAACGGCACGCGCCATTCGCAGGCCCCGCCTCTTTTTTTCTTGTCGCAACTCGTATGACATTCGCATCCGCATGAAAATCTGCATTGATTTATTGCGGATGCGAATGCAGATGTCCAAATCTATGCGGAAGGTCCCAATTGCGGATGCGAATATCGCAACATCCCTGATACACTATGCTACAAGAAACAACTTAAACATGTGTGCACGTAAAATCGCTTGCGGCTATGTGTGCTTGTGTGGATGTGCGCGGGGGTATCGAGAGGCGCGCGGGGCGGGGAACGGGCCGTTGCCGACTGCCTTGCTTGAGGGCTGTGTGTACTGTTTGTGTCTCTCGCACGGCTCGCACCGGCACGAAGTGAGTAGTGAGTGGTATCAACCCTAGCGCTTACACTCCCCGGCTCAAGGTACCGGTGCCCGAACTCTCACGTACAGGGAGTGTCACCACTGTGCCTTTATGCTTACGACTATGCCTTCGACTAGCTCCGTGGCGCAGTGATCAACACGCCAGCCTGCGACACGGAGTGACCGGGTTCGATCCCCAGCCAGGTCAAGATGGAAAATGATCTTTTTCAGATTGGCCTGGGTCTTGGATGTGTATCTATATACGTATTTGTTATAAAATATAGTATCGTTGAGTTAGTATCCCATAACACAAGTCTCGAACTTACTTTGGGGCTAGCTCAATCTGTGTGATTTGTCATTTATTATTTATGCTCTACGCAGTGACGTAATTATAACATTTGGGGCCCGTGACAAACTTTTACAATGGGGCTCATGAGAGTTTTTAAGCTATTGCATAGCTTCTATCGCGGGCCTTGAGCGTGGAGACCGAATCCAGAAATTCCGTAACGAAAAAACCTAACACCCCTACTCCGACCGGCACAGCGGTGATACTTTGACTTGGATGTCGCGACAGGCGACGGAGTTACTGTTAGTGTTACAGTAACGGAGTTACTGTTACAGTGAGTTAACTTAGTAACAGTGTAGGGGACGCGACCCTAATGAGATGGGCTTTGCTAAAAAGAGTCCAGAAATCACGAAAATCCTACGTTTATTACTTTGCTTTAAATTATATGTATATGAATGATGCTATGCGCGTGAGACGATGGAATGCTACTGGCTCGATGCAACACGGGCGCGGTGTCCGGGCCGCGTCAGCGTTTTTGTGTTAGATGTAAGTACCTATTACATCGAACATGCTCCCGACGGCTAAGTTAACTTAGTAAGTTAAGTTAACATTAAGTTAAGTTACTAAGTTACAGCTACTGTTACAGTAAGTTAACAGTGAGTTACAGTAACGGAGTTACTGCATAAATAAAATAAATAAATAATTATAATTGCATAAGTTGATAAAAAATGCTATGCAATAGCTTTACCGCGGCTGTCTCCGAGTGCCACACGTCACTCGGGGACTGCCTCGTCTTTTTCGTTCAGTTCAGCATTGCTTCACTCGGCAGTCTACTTTAGAATCCCTCGCTATGATCGGGATTCTATGCTAAACTCCTTTGTTCCACTCTGGATTCAAAATAATGTCCTCACCAAATAACGATTGTATCTATTAGTCCCTTGCTTCACAATCTATTATTCTCCCAGCCTGGAAAGAACCATCAGAAAAATATTCTGTAATAAGACGAAACCTGGGGTCTGCTAATAAGACAGCATTCATGCTGTAGTAATGTCTGTCACTTGATCAATAAGATTGTCACTTGTCCGGTTGCCCGTGTGGTATCCGGCAGAGTAGAATAGGACCACTCCAAGTCTTCCCGTGGATGTCGTAGAAGGCGACTTAGGAAATACAAGCTAAACAAAGCTTATAAACATCTAAGACACCTCTCCAACCCGTCTGGCCAGCGTGGAGAGTGTAGGCCAAGTCCTCTGGCTGCTCTGGCCAAGTATGGCCCTAGTACAGAGAGGGTCGTGCTCCTGTAGTAAAGACTAAAAAGGACCTGATGATGATGATGATGATGATGATGATTGTCTGGTTGCAGCGAGCACACGGGCGAGCGTCCTCACGCGTGCGAAGTCTGCGGCGACAAGTTCATCCGCAGGAACGCACTGGTGCGGCACATGCGAGCTCACACAGGTCTGGTTTACTTCTTACTAGCTTTCACCCGCGGCTCCGCCCGCGTCCATGTCGATCCCTCGGGAACTACTTTTCCCGGGATAAAATATACCCTATGTCCTTCTCCGTACCCCAGATAACGGGTAGGTATGCAAAATTTTATGATTTGGGAATATATAGATAAATATCGGTATAGATAAACGATTGGTGTTTGTTTGTTTGTGACGCCTTATCTACTGAGATAGGGCGTGAAGACGACACAAACAAACTCCCTTTGGCATTTATACTATTAAGTTATTGGAAAACTAGCTAATGCCCGCGGCTCCGCTCGCGTCAATATCGATTCCTCGGGAACAGTACCTTATTCCGGGATGAAAGGTACCTTATGTCCTTCTCCGTACTCCAGAGATCGTGTATGCAAAATTTCATGATGAACGGTCCAGCTTATCTATATTTTTAGTAGCAGTAATGGTACTCCTCAAATATATTTTCAGTTTAATCACGTATTTAGTTCTATAGCAGAAGAAATGGTTCAAATTTCCAATTAAGGCTTCTACAGAAGCCTCACTGTTTCCGTGGTCCAGTGGTTAGGCGTTCGCCAGGAGATCCGGTGGTCTTGGTTCGATTTTCACAGGAAGCGTACATTTAGTTGCATCCATTTTGCCTTCTGCATCCTTCCTCAGTACTGGTTGTTTGTAGTGAGGATTACAATGACTTTTTTACCGACTGAATACTTTTTTCAGGTGAAAAACGTTTCGCCTGCGACAACTGCCACAAAAGGTACTCCAACAAGGCGACGCTGGTTCATCACATCGCTACCGGCCGCTGCCGTGACTTCAAGAAGACCGGCCAGTTGAACAAGATCAGGCAGAAACAAATAAGAGCGAAGAATATTATCCAAGTCATCAAATTGATGACCGAAGAGGAACTCGCGATGAAACCGTTCGAGTGCGTCTACTGCCACACGAGGCATCGGTCGGAGAATGTACTCATCAGACACCAGAAGATATCTAAGGCGTGTAAAGAAATACAGTTCAGGAAGATCGCGCCCACGATTATTGAGATTCTGTACGAGAAGACTCCCAACGCGCAGACCCAGCCTGAGGACTTGAGCCATTTGAAGTCTTAAACGATTTCACTGCTGGAAACGAAGTCTTCAAATTGCGCGAGGCGCTTTTGCCATAGGCCCTCAGCACACGGCGTATTTTGGAGAAGCAAGTCGTCATAAACCCAACTCGTCATGCTGGCGCAACTTGTCATTTTCGCAGGTCGTGATTTGCGTATCTGGTAATTTTCGCTACTCGTCATAACGAACCTTAGACATAACATTCGTATCGTCCCAAAATATCCTGTAGTGGCAAAATGTCCCCTTTCGCAAAATGTCCCTTGCGCAAAACGTGTCCCCTGGTCTAAAAATCTTTTTAGCGAAATGTCCACTAGTCGCAAAATGTCCGTTTCGCAAAATGTGCCTTGCGCAAAACGTCTTTTTAGCAAAATGTCCCTTGGTCGCACATTTTGCGTAAGGGACATTTGCAACGATACGAATGTAATGTCTTCTAAGGTTCGTTATGACGAGTAGCGAAAATGCCCAGATACGAAAATGACGAGTTGCGTATATGACGACTTGGTACTAATCCCGTATTTTAAACGCGCCGACGACGCGCGTTTACGGCGTCGTAGATGTCGATTTTTGCATTTGTCCGATTCAAGCGCGCTCAAAACGCGATACAACATATACAATACAGAAGACGCGTGTTTCACGATGGCTCCGTGCTTAGGTTACAAGGTTGCGATCGAATCACGTATCAAGGGCGTATACGCGCGTCGTCAATGCGTTAAAAATACGCCGTGTGCCGAGGGCCATAGAACCATCTGGGCTGGTTTAAAAATCGGAACCGCGTCTAACCTTCGAGTTATTTTATTACCTTACTCACTCTTACTGGGGATTTCTGAATTGTTTGATCAGCTTCAGAATACAGACTTATGTAGCCAACGAGTCAAATACACAAAATGTATCTCATTTTCTCTTCCGGTTCTACACACGCCTTGCGTAGTGGGCTTTCTACAATTTCCAGTTTGAAGAGGTGACTGTTGATTACAAAATAAATAAATAAATATATATGGACAAATCACACAGATTGAGCTAGCCCCAAAGTAAGTTCGAGACTTGTGTTATGGGATACTAACTCAACGATACTATATTTTATAACAAATACATATATAGATAAACATCCAAGACCCAGGCCAATCTGAAAAAGATCATTTTCCATCTTGACCTGGCCGGGGATCGAACCCGGTCACTCCGTGTCGCAGGCCGGCGTGTTGACCGCTGCGCCACGGAGCTAGTCGATTTGCTGCTGCCCTTTGTATCACCTAGCGCTGTCCATGTCAAATGTTTTCTTAGAGTGTGTATTATCCACTCAAGATTTTTCCATTCAACTTATGAGTCGTACGCATTTATTGCAGTAATTACCACTCTATAGCGCCTATATATATTAAACCATCCTAAATATAGTATCCCATGGGAGGGACGCCGCTATACGTTAGACACGATACGAAATATCTCCAATCTTATCGGACGTATTGCGGCGTCCCTCTCATCGGATCCGATTCAGGATGGTGGTATAATACCCCCTTGTAAGATATGTTTGGGCCCGGTACTAAAGAACTTAGGCGACGTGAAAATAAGCTACCACACCATATTTCGATACATCAGGCCGCATTCTTGACCGCTTATGTCTTGGTTTCCTCCATTGCGCACGAAAGGAGTGGATTGAACCTTTAAAAAAGAGCGAGGAATCCCTATTACTTGCTCTTTTAAAGTAAAAAGGTTCTCTTGCTCGGACGGACTTAATAATGCGGCACCGCAATGTAGGAAACCAAGGCATTACATGTATATGGTATGGGTTGCTTTTTTGGCACCCTCGATGACGACGTACACCAGAAAAATACTGCGACCAAAAAATCTGACCATGAACGCCGAATATTGTCTAGCAGTTAAGTGTTCAGTTACAATTGTTGTCCTTAAATGGGATGTCTATTGTTGTAATATTACGTTAGCAGTAAGAACGAGTGAGACACCCGTTTTGTTTAATATTTCATCTTTCATTTAGTTTTTCGAAAACAGACTATCTACGTTACGTTAGGTTAAAATATGAAACTACTGTGATAATCAAATTACTAAATATATGATTTTAAACTGTCAATATGTCCTTTTAATTCTAATGTTGAAATAAAAAGAATAAAACTAGTGGCTTTGTGAGCTGTAGACCTCACAAGACTTAATCGTATGGCACCAAACATACGAGCAGCACTTTGCTGTCGCCCAGTCAACTGCAAGCTGTCTACAGCTTGCATGTATCTCATATGGTGTAATATATGCTATACTAGCTTTCGCCCGCGGCTCCGCCCGCGTCAATGTCGATCCCTCGGGAATAGTACTTTTTCCCGGGATAAAAGGTAGCCTATGTCCTTCTCCGCCCTCCAGAGAAGTTGTATGCAAAATTTCATGATGATCGGTTCAGTAGTTACGGCGTGAAAGCGTAACAAACAAACAAATAAACTCATTTTCGCATTTATAATATTAGTAAGGATATAATTAGTTCTATGTTAGATCTATCGGAAAACGAGTGTTATTTAATTTGTTCCGTTTTTGTTTTCGTGTTATGCTGCATCAAGCGTCATAGCTAGCCAGCAATGTCCTTTCTTGTTACGTGTTTTAAAAAAATCAAATTATTATTGCCAATTTGTTCTATACCAGATTGATAAAATTAACAATATATAAGCCCGAAGATAAGTCTATAATCAGCGATGTTTTTATAAACTTTCGGAAAGATTCCTGAAGCATAAATAACTCATACATAAGCCTATAGTATAGGGTAACGTCGATAAAAGTCAGATTCTAGAAATGTCAGATGAGTTTAAAACGCCAGATTCTAAGAATGCCGGATTCTACAAATGTCAGATTGTACCAATGTCGGATTCGATAAACGACAGATTCTAAAAACGCCCAGTTCTAAAATGTCAGATTTTTTCAAAATTTTGGAAAAATCTTCAATTTTTGAAATTTGGTAGAATTAGTTGATATGAAGTTATAATCTAAACTTGTGTGTACAGATTTTTTTGTCAATGCAAGATTATAATAGCTCATAATGAAATTACTTTTCACGGTTTTGTCATGTTTATTTTAAAACATCAACAACGATTCCAATATGTATTATATTATAATACTTTGAAAATAAACGCGATACAATCGGATAGAATTATTTATTTCCAATAGTCATAATTCAAAATTTTGCGTTAGAAAATTCTTAAACATATTTTATAATTGCAATTTGCCAAAATTGTAAGGGATTTGTAAAACGAGTTTTCGATTATCATTTAATAACAAAGTAATTGTAGAAAGATACAAATTACAAAGGTTTTATCGCGTTTATTTTCAAAGTATTTTAATACATATCAGCTAATTATACCCGTTTCAAAAATGTAAGATTTTTCCATAATTTTGAAAAATCTGGCATTTTTAGAACTTGGCGTTTTAAGAATCTGTCGTTTATCGAATTCGACATTAGTAGAATCTGACATTTGTAGAATCCGACATTCTTAGAATCTGGCGTTTTAAACTCATCTGACATTTCAAGAATCTGACTTTTAACGACGATACCGCCTATAGCACTCAGGGATAACACAGCTGGCACAGGGAACCAACAAATTTTTCCAATCAGTCCAGTATTTTCGGAGGCAGTTGACTGGCCGACAGCAAAGTGCTGCTGTAGCAGTGTTCGGCAGCAGTATTTTTGCAGTCATAGAGGTGGGCTGCATCTGTCGACGTGTCGACAGATGCATCTTACTTGTCGTGAACGGCTAAATTAAAATACATTAATATCTATTCACTAAATAAATGGGTATCTCTTGGATAGGCATGTTACATCATCGTCTTCATCGTCACTTACCATCAGGTGAAAGAGAGGCAAATGCCTACTTCAATACTTAGTAAAAAATACTAATCTATACTAATATTATAAAGCTGAAGAGTTTGTTTGTTTGAAAGCGCTAATTTCAGGAACTACTGGTTCAAATTCTAAAATTATTTTTGTGTTGGATAGTCCATTTATTGAGGTAGGCTTTAGGTTATAAAACATCACGCGGCGACTAATAGGAGCGAAGCATCAATAAAAAATGTTTTGAAAACGGGGAAAATTATTCATCTATACTAAGAAAAAAACTAATTAATCATAACGGAAATTTTCGCGGACGAAGTCGCGGGCAACAGCTGGTAGGGAAATAAGAAGAAATAAAAGTCTGTGTCTCAACAACACCTGATTATATTTCGAATAGTCTGGGCTAGATAAAAAAATAAAAAATAAACGTTTCAACTGCAGGATTGTCTTTCTTGTTCACAAAAGTCCAGAGATAAAACGCAAAACAGACTTCCTGACAATAACAACTTTTGAAAAAAAAAAAAAAACAGTAAATTAAGTTACTATCAATAAAAAAAACTACATTTTACTATTGGTATGCCGAGTATGTATAAAATCTAAGGCCGATACTTAGTGGTGTCGTGGCGACTTAGTACTGACTTGATCGAGACTATTGAGAAATACACTAAGTACGTATTAAGAGACGACGGACGCGCAAAAATGAATATAATATCTAAATATATTTACGAAAAACGCTGTAGCTTCTGCACAGCCTGTAACGCTACGATTTCCGAGGCTCCTTCGGTGTCCGTCGTGACGGTGGATGATGGACAGAATGAGAAATTCAGGTGTATAGGTTTGTCCCGCTCGGCAGGCGGTCCGTGCCGGTCGGTGGCCAATATAATAACTGCCTCCGTGGTCCAGTGGTTAAGGCGTTTGCCTGTAGACCCGGGGGTCGTGGGTTCGATTCCCACGGGAAGCATACTTTGTTTAGTTGCTTTTAGAATGGTTAGGTTAGGCACGTTAAACCGGTGGTCCCGCCTGCATCTGGTAGTCGTTAAAGCAACCACGTCAGAGGCCGAGAGGCGGTTCCGAAGAACTCTGACACCAGGGTGTGCATGGTCGATTGACCGTGACACCTACTCGTAATGATGATGATGATGGTGGCCAATAATGGAGGAAACCGTAGCATAAGCGTTTTCCAGTATACGATCAGCGTCAGAAAGGCTTAGCACAAACCGTCAGGGCAACACTAAATACGGCCTAGAAACATTAGGTACTTTTAAATGCAATATACCGATTGTGTATTATAACAAATCAACTCTTAACTAACACTACCTACTTACAGTATACAATACTTACAATTATTGTAAAAACGTCTTTAAAACAACAAAAATTAGTCCTCTTTTTATAAATTGATGTTCCGAAGTCATTTGACATAATTATATATGTTTGCTCATGTATTTTGGGATATTAGATCATCTAACGAGAACACATTAAATCCCACAGATATACTTTGTAAAATCTAGGCATGAATTACACTTTAACAAAATCTACCATTTTATTCTCATTCAGTACTACTGTGTTAGAACCTTTATTTTACAAAGTATGAACAAATTTAGCAGCCATTTATGAGTTTACGTTTTTCAATCAGTGCGTGTAGTTATATGGCGTCATGTACACTATTACACTGCACCAGTTTCATGGAAATTAAGTTGTTACAAAGATAAAAATGGGTTTTTATGAAACACTTATTAGCCAGCACTGAGACATCAGCGTTGAACTACATCTGGCTTCAGACTCGCAGTTATGCTTCTATCCTATTCTATCTTTCAGAGAGGTTATTTATTAGAGCGAGAAAGAGAGCAGGAGTGCGACAGCACACGGCGGAATGCTGATGCGCGAGACAGAAGGCTGACGCGCGCGACATCATGCTGTCGCATCCTTTCACCGACGATCGTGTGCGTTTGCACTCGCACTCTCTCTCGCTCTAGTAAAGACAGTTCAGAGTGATAGAAAAGGATGTGTATATATATGTAGTCAAAAGAACGCAGCTTGTTTGCTGCGTTCTTTTGACTATATATATATGCGGTAGTAGGCTGCAGTTGCAGGCGGAATTACGTGCTGCCAGATGTGGTTCAACCCTTAGCCCCGTGTCCACATTCCCGGTTTGCGCCGGGCCGGCGCCCATTCGATCAGTTATGTATGAAGCTCTTAGGTGTGTCCACGAGACGCCGGGCCGGTTACAGTTGAGATTCACACATAACTTATCAACCGGGCGCCGGCGCAAACCGAGTTTGTTCTATGTTCAGTTATTATCCAAAGTCAACAGCCCTCGTGCTGCCACCTGGCGGGAAGCCAAGAATTTTGTAAAAACTTTTGGTACAGGCGAAATTATAAACCACACATAAATTATCGCTTTTGAAACTATTGCCTGATGTGACAACTCGCAGGGTACTCAATTGATGATGTTAACAACTTTAAATTCAGCATTTAACATTCTCATCAAAAATATGGCTAATATGCGTGGACATATATAATGTCAGTAGCTTCCAAATTTTAGTCTATATACATAGGACTATCTGTTTTCCAACTAAAATAAAATTCATATACACACATTACATATTATCACGTCTTTGTCCCGTAGGGGTAGACAGAGCCTAGGGCTATAAAACCCAAAGGCCACGTTTAGCATATCAGGTAGGTATAGATGGAATAGGAATAAAAATAGTGATGGGTTGGTAGCCGCATCGTGTATTGACATCTCAATGCAAACAAAATTACTTTTTCTATCGACCTGAAGGTCTTTCCTTTTTGATTGCCAAGGTCGATCGGAAAATCAGTTGCACGTAAAATATGTGATGCTCACTGCGTATAAGATTATATGTACAAAAATCTCCAAATAACCTATTTACTATCTACTCTGCGTTAGGATGAAACTCCGGATAAAGAATTACGTCCACATCTTTTACGGGGTAGTTAGAGGCGAAGGACCCCTTGTAGGATTAAAGGACATTGTCCCAGTATAGCATTTGTCCTGCTTTTTTTTGTTTGTTTGTTTTTCGTGTGTGTAAGTGGGCAACACTGATGTTAGAAATTTGATTGTGACTGGAAGAGTTCAAGTACAGCGCGCCGCACTGTTTTGGGCCTTAACCCGTCAAGACTCTGTTTTATGACAGTTTCAGACCGGGAGAACATTTTATAATGCCATCCAGTTTTTGAGGGGGGGGGCTCAGATCAGCGAAACTAGCGACACCCATTATTTTATGCTTTTGCTTCTAAATCTAGTTCTGGTATTACTTTTCTCTATTTCGCATTTGATATATTACGAGAAACAACTCCTTTTACTTTGACTAGTATTTGGCTACGCTGATCGCTTTATCATTAGTCTCATTGAGGTCCTGTACCGTGCAACTAGTAGGGTAGTTAGGGTACGACAGGTGAGACATAGACTGAGCCAATCAATTGTGGGTAGAAAAACCCCAATCATTATCTTAAGTTGTAATATGATAGTATCCTTATCATTACTAATATTATAAATGCGAAAGTGAGTTTCGTTTGTTTGTTACGCTTTCACGCCGTAACTACTGAACCGATCATTATGAAATTTTGCATACAAGTTCTCTGGAGTGCGGAGAAAGACATAGGCTACCTTTTATCCCGGGAAAAAGTACTATTCCCGAGGGATCGACATTAACGCGGGCGGAGGCTAGTAAATAAATAAATGCCAAAAATACTCTTTATAAGTAATTTAGCGAAGAACAGAATTAGATTATAATAATTTGACGAACTCTGTGGCCTAGTGGTCATCACGACAGGCTGCCACACCAGAAGTCCCGTGTTCGATCCCCGGTCAGGTCATGATGAAAAATGATCTTTTTTCAATAGATTGGCCTGGGTCTTGGATGTTTATCTATGGATGTATTTGCTATAAAATATAGTATCGTTGAGTTAGTATCTTATAACACAATTCTTGAACTTACTTTGGGGCTAGCTCGATCTGTGTGATTTGATATATATTTATTTATTCATCTGAATTAGGAGTAAAAGAATAAAATAATGGATGGAACTAGTTTCGCTGAAGTGCCTTGACCTTTCAACCACCAAGCGGGCCGATCGGGCCGCGTAACAATAGAAAATCCATTGTGTCTGCATCTCTATCGCTTGATGGGGAAAGTGGAAGTGTTGTCTCCTCAAAATTTATAAAACACTACAGAAACGTCTCTTCCAACCCATCTGGCCAGCGAGGAGAGTGCAGGCCAAATCCTCTGTCTGCTCTGACCAAGTATGGCTCCGGTAGTACAGAGGGTCATGCTCCTGCAGTGGAGACTGAAAAGACCTGATGATGAGGAATCTCTTAGGCTCTACATTATCATTAGTGCCTCGTTTTACATTGTATGCGTATAAAGTATAACAAAGGATATCTTCAGTCCATGTTTTTAAATCGAACAACTTTCCACAACGAACATATATCTGTGTATAGAAACAAAGTTTGTACTGTACTTTGATAAACACTTTTAAAAATTACACCAGAAATCCAATTTTTGTATGGAGCTAAAATATCCGTCCGCTATTGCGGATGATGATGCGTTCTGGAGCTCGCTGTAGCGCCACGCCGTACGAGTATTATGAGCGAAATAGCATGAGTTCTGTTGTTATAGAATTTTAAATCTTCTAGCAATAAGGTAGTTTTTTAATGATGTGTATGCCCTTAGGGTTTTCTGGAATGGGCGTTACCAGGCGTCGGGTCTGTTATTAGGCGAAAATATCAGTTATTGCTGCTTGTCAAATATTGTCCAATGACAACGGATCGGACCCTACGATTCGGTGCTGCCATCTGGTATTTCAATCCTTCATTGGACGATCTATTAATAATCTATTTTTTTATGACTAAGCAAAAGTACAAAATTTTATTAATGTCGTGAACTGATATAAAATGATAATTTACTCAGACCTTATTTATAAAACATACAATACAAATTCTAACAACTAAAATCTAACTTTACAAAATTGTAACAATCAATTAAAAACATCATTTTTCGGCGTTTTAAAAACAATATTTTTTTTACGAATTTTGGCAATAATAGTTTTTAAACCTGATTTATTGTAAAGTAAAACTTTATTTGTGATTCATGAGCCAGCATGTTATTGACTATGTAGTATTTCATTATACAAATTATAATTGTTTTCATATACAGGGTTATATTGTAAAACACTAATAATAATAACCTCGCAGAACCAGATAGCTAACATCATAAACAACAACGTGTGTTCTACGAGTTCTGACATAACTTAATAAATAAAAAATAAATAATTTTTCAAGTTTTTAATGTCTTGTCGTGACATTTGTAAGTCTATTTAAACGAAAGGACGACGCGGCGCTCGCGCGTAAATTCTCTTTGCGATGCGCGCAGAGTTGTTAACATTCAACCGAAAAATTTAATTAATAATTATTTTTGTGTGAAAGTAAAATCTAACAATTATCATAAGTCATAGAACAAACTTGTTTATGATGTTAGCTATCAGCCGGTCTATTTGCTAACTCAGTGACCAACGTTTTGATAGTCACTTCAAAATACATTGCGGGTTTCCTGTGATTGACTATTTTTATTAAAGATATACAAAACGTAATGTACTTTGAAATGACTATCAAAACGTTGTACACTGAGTTAGCAAATAGGCCGGCTGGTCGTGCGAGGTTATTAGTGAAATAACCCTGTATAAGCTAAACTGATTCATCTTCATTGAAACCTCAAGTTTCTTTCAGCCAACAGCTGTCCAAAATATTTTGAGACTTGATAACCAAAGGTTTAATGAAAAATCAATGTTTCTACTGTCTGAAAACATTTTTGTGTGGTGATAATAATACTAAGCTTCAGTTAGCGTGATAATATTGATCATCGACCATACCCACCTGTCCTTATCACTCAAATATTACAGTATCTCCAGTCTGTTACTTCATATAATTTTTTGAATTGTGAGAGCGAGACGCCACTACAAAGTGAGCGCCCGTGAATTAGCTTGAGTCAGGTCAATATTCCAAATTCACTCGATATCTGGAACTTAGTATTAAATTCGGCAAATTATTAAATTTGTCGTTACATATTGTGTTAGAAACTCAGAATATTTACTCAAAAACACTATATTCTCATAGTTTTGCCGCATAGGGTTGCCATGTCTTAAAATATTAATCAAACAAATCTTTCCTCATTTAAATAACACTGCCAATATACAAATCTAATAAAAAAACCACTAACGGCATCTCCACAGCATCCAAACAAGGTAACACTGTTAACACAGCTTCAGCACCTTTGGACTCCTCGCAGACTACAAACTTTGACGTGTCAGTTTCTATAGAACATACCAATTTATGACTGGGCCAGTCACTAAACGAGCAATTATTCGTATGGAAAAGTCGTACGCTTTGGTGACTCACTCTTTCAAAAATAGCACTCTGGAATACAATCCACTGCGCTTTCTATAGGCGAATCTCAAACAGCCACTTTATTTACATCTTTATCTTCATGCTAAAGATGATATAATAATAAAGGATAGCACACTTGTAACCGAAAACATCCAACTCAGCATTCTGTCTCGCTCTAATCTTGACATGAGCGAGCAAGACATTAATGTGATATTGTTAATAGTACGGCAGATCGTCCGTTTGGTGATGATAACTCAACTAAATATCGCGAATATTGTTTGTTTGTGATATATTTCTTTGTACTACATTTTCTATGTACTATAAACATAGAAAATTTATAAAAAATACAGTTATGAAAGAACCTATCCCAAGATGCGATCTCTTTCAGTCAACCGGCGAATAAGTTAGAGGAAATTAACTTAAATATTATGCTATATCCTAGAATATAGCATAACATTATAATTGCTCCCTCATTAGTATATAACTAAAGTACTTTAAACAAGGTCGGCTATACAAAATAGCCGTTTGGCATTCATTGAATCCCAATAACCGTCATTTCAGTCTGTAATCCGCGAGTGGGCTTATATTTATATGTACAACAGTCATTTGAGCTAGGCCTAAGATTTCTGACCTTTGGGCCGGTGGCTCATCACTATGCAGTTGTCTGCGAGCTGGTTCCTTAGGGCTGTGTTCTCCTTGCGCACTTCCGCTAGTTCCGTGTTGAGTCTTAGTATTTCTAGCACGAATTTTTCGTTCTCCACTTCTAGTTTGTCCAATCTGGGGATAAATATATTGTTGGTTTATTCGGAAGGCTTAAAAATACATTATATTCTAGGGCTTAGAATTCAATCATCATCATATCAGCCGCAAGAAGTCTTCTCCTGGACATAGGCCTCCCCCAAGGATTTCCAATACGACCGGTTGGAAGCGGCCTGCATCCAGCGTTTCCCTGCGACCTTGGTTAGACCATCCGACCACCTGGTCGGTGGATGTCCGACGCTGCGCTTGCCCGTACGTGGTCGCCATTCGAGAACCCTTCTGCCCCATCGGCCATCGGTTCTGCGCGCTATGTGCCCCGCCCACTGCCACTTTGGAGAATTAATCCGCTGAGCTATGTCGGTGAATTCAATCAAAGGGTATAGATTACTAAAACCGCCGCCCATGGACAACTGCAACACCAGGGTGTGGCAGGTCCGTTGTCGGCCTTCCAAGGAGTTGGGGGAAGGAAATGGGGAGGGGAGGGGGAAGGATCGGCGGCGGTGGTTACTTACCATCAGGTTCTCTCCGGCTGTCTCACTCACCGATCGAAGCATAGAAGCGGTAAAGCTTCTCCTCAGACGTCGATTTTCTGTGAGAGTGTGGTACTTCCCCGGACGAGCCGGCCCTATCATGCCAGCAATTGATTTTGCCGGTAACGTGGCTCTACCACGACTAGAACTGCATGCAACAGTGGATTACCTCTTTTGTCTCTCGGTGAGTTCTGTGATGTGGTCGCAGGCCTTGGCCAGTATGCCGCCCTTGCTGGCCGAGTCCGGGAGCCCAGAGTTGGGCACGAGCGCCGCCAGCTTGGTGATCCAGCTGTTGATCTTGTCGCGGCGGCGCCGCTCCACTTCGTTGTGTGTCGCCCGTCTTTTGTCATCGCGCTGTAGATAAATCAATCATTCATTCATTAATTCATTCAGAAAGAACTCTGTCATCTCAGCATCCTTAAGGATTGCCTGTAAGGTAATCGATTAGGCTAGTTTCTTGAGTCAACATAAAAATATAATAAGTCCGTCAGATAGTAAATAGAAAAATATTGTAGATGTATTTTTTTATTTGTTAATCTCATAATTAAAGTTTATGTTTAACAAAAAAGTGTCTAATATTTTTTATGGGGTCATTCAAATATTACGTAAGGAGCAAATGGGGGGGTGGGGGGTCAGTGCTAGGCTTATTTTTGCTGACATGGTGGGCGGGGGGATGTGCACAGTGATGACGTCAGCAACATTTAGCAAAATAAACTAATATATTTTGTGAAAATAATGCCAATGTTTACGTAAGCTTGGGGGAGGGGAAGAGCTTTTCTTACTTTTGCTGACAAGGGGGAGGAGGGGGTTGAAAATAGCTGATATATAACTAACGTAATACTTGAACGGCCCCTATCCAACTGACGGACTATATTTTTTAGGAAACTAGCTTATTCCGCGCCTATCGGCTGTTCGGAGTATTGTTCTTTATTTTTCATTGTACTACACCCACAGGATCGACATTAAAGTGAACAGAGACGCGTTGAGAGCTAGTTTATTTCGTATACTTATGCAAAATTAAGTTATTTAAACGAATAAATAACCAGACTATGAACGCAAATCAAATATATTGGTATCTTTATTTTCATAATGGTATTGATTCTCCTATAAAATTGACTAGAAAATGGCGCTGAAATACGGCTGTTTATGGGCTTATAATTTTCAAGCCATTGATTTTTTTACTAGTCTCCAGTGCACTCTTAAGGAAACAATTAGCCGAGGATAGGGAACATTGGGAATCACTCCACCAACAAGACTCTCAAAAAGTAAATATAAAAAAATATGTGAAAGTGTAGCCCTTCAGGTACGTAGGGACCAATACTGGACTGAGTTTCTTTCGGCGTATTCTTCTCAGCAGTGGTCGTTTCGAAACGCTAGTAGCTCATCGATTTTGCAAATATTAAAAATAATAATAATATGACGTTCAGAAAGAGATACATGATATCCAAATTTGAATAAAATTCTATTTCATTTCATTCCAGTAAGAAGGGTTGTATTTCCATGATGAACAGTTGATCATATTTGACATAAATGTCGTTCTGAACATGGCAAATAGACTTACATTAAGGATATCAAGAAGTTTGGGGGTGTCCATTAAATTACGTGGGGATATTTTTGTCAATTTTTCGACCCTCCCTTCCCCCCCATGGTGAGGTCTCGTAAGATTAAACTCGACCCCCTGAATCAGACGTTGGATTTTCTGTGCTTAATTTCGTTGGAAAGGCATTTTCTTAAGCATTAATAGGTAGATCTTAAAATGAAATTTTGATAAATTCAGATGAAAGAACACTACAAGGACTTATGTGTTACTGGAATTGATGTGACCACGAAGAATAGACTTTGGGTACAAAAGCAAAAAGAAAAAAAAACGTAATACTGATTTGCCGAGACCCCCTGTTCCCAGTATGAAATCGGCTGAGATTCGGCCCGACCCCCTCCCCCCCTAAAACACCTCACTAAATGTATGGACGCCCCCTTAGGTTGAACATTAAAAACAAACCTTTTTAGCTGTAACAACCTTTGCTTGTAGTGGTTCCCTCCGGACAGTCTTTTTGGGTGTGTGCGCGCCAAACACTTCTACTGGATTGCTTATTACATAGTATTCTGTATCTGGTAACACTGGAACAGAAGGACAAGACCATGTTAAATAAATTCTGATTTATCTAATTGATAAGTACATATATACATACATATATACGGACAAATCACACAGATTGTGCTAGCCCCAAAGTAAGTTCGAGACTTGTGTTATGGATACTATCTCAACGATACTATATTTTATAACAAATACATATATAGATAAACATCCAAGACCTAAGCCAATCTGAAAAAGATCATTTTCCATCTTGACCTGGCCGGGGATTGAACCCGGGCACTCCGTGTCGCAGGCTGGCGTGTTAACCACTGCGCCACGGAGCTGTCGCGTATGTAAGTATGAGTAATACAATTTCCACCTTAATCCATTCAAAGAAAGCTAAAATAATACTGTTTTAAACTGTCTAATCATCAAGTTTACATACATACATACTGTCACGTCTTTTTCCTTTGCGGGGTCGGCAGAGCCCAGGTTTATAAGACCTAAAAGCCACATTTAGCATGTTGGTGGGCGTTCAGGTGGGAAGGGGAACCAAAATAGCGATGGGTTGCTAGCTGCATCGCGTACTAACATGATTCCTCAGATTTTCGCGATATCTCGATCGGTTTTTACGATCTGCGCGGGGAGAGAAGCACCTGGTACATTCTACGTTTTTTCTTTTCTAACAGACAAGCATGGAAGATAAAACATAATACTTTCGAGTTTGTCTTTTCAAAAAGGCCGTAACACATACCGTTTTATTATAAAACGAGGACTAACTTTGGTACCTGGTTTAAACCACTAACCAACCAAAATAAGTCAACAGTTATCACATTGACGTTGGGTCACCTACCATTGACAATTTGTTTTGGACAGATAATGGTTTAAACCTGATACTAAAGTTAGGCCTTATTTTTTAATAAGACTGATATAGTTCAGAAAAGAGAATAGGGGTAGACCGCGAACGAGATGGCAGGACCACATCCAAAAGTTCTTGGTGAACTGGCAGCAGGCTGCGTTAGATAGAGATCAATGGAAAAAGGAAGGAGAGGCCTTTGCCCAACAGTGGGACGCAACAATACATTATAAGGGTTAAAAAAAAATCATTACCGTGAGTAGGTGAATGTTGTGATATATTATTGCTAGTCTCATCTCCAGCCATGTGTACTATTTTGTATGTCACTGACCCAGCTGAAACGAAAGATATTGTTTTGTGTTAGATTATGCAACAGGGAAATGGTAAACAATATTTGCTATAGTCGTAGTGCTTAACTGAGTTTATTTCTGTGGTATGGAAGCAGTACGAAAGGGGTAACATATGACTGAATTATCTTGCTATAAGCTTGACTCATTCATTTTCGAGTAGGTGTCACGGTCAATCGACCATGCATACCCTGGTGTCAGAGTTCTTCGGAACCGCCTCTCGGCCTCTGACGTGGTTCCTTTAGCGACTACCAGATGGCAGCCGGGACCACCGGCTTAACGTGCCTTCCGAAGCACGGAATCATCTTTATTATCAGACAATCAGGTGATTCAAGCCTGCAATGTCCTAACCAAACTGGAAACAACTAAACAAAGTATGCTTCCAGTGGGAATCGAACCCACGACCTCCGGGTCAACAGGCAAATGCCTTAACCACTGGACCACGGAGGCTGTTATAAGCTTGACTGAAGTTATCCTTTATTGGACATATACATGGTGAAATTTTGTTCGTTCTGGACCCTTAAAGGGGTGATTCAGCCCGTCTATATGAACAACTTTTCCTATGGGAGCAATGCTGGAAACCAAAAAAAGAGCAGTTCCATAAAAAAAATCGGCCATCCGGTAAATTTGTATGGGACGTCAATAAAATTTTTGAATTCCCAGGGTTGGTCCCATAGGAAAAGTTGTTTATATCAACGGGCTAAATCATCCCTATAAGGGTTCAGAATGATCAAAATTTGACCGTGTATAACCCTTGTGTGCTGCTCCCATAACGCAGGAACAGAATCAGTTGAGCAATAGTCCTTTAGTATCTATTGTACAGAAATTATTAACCACTCAAGTACCCATAGCCTGAAATCAACCTTTTTTTTTCAAATTGTCTAGAATTGGGCATTGTGCTTAAATCGGCAATTTGTTTTTGTAACACAGTGAACCTCCGCTAATCCAACAATCATTTTGTAGGGTGCTGTTGGACTATTGAATTCATCAGATTATAGAGTATTGTCACAAACTCCCTTTAGTCTGTATTTTTATGGGAATTAACATTGTAATCCAACAAATTACAATTAACAACATAACTTTCTATCTGAAACACACACATATATTGTCACATAATGTTTAATGTGTAAATGGAATTTAACTATGCCTACAATTTTGGTCTTTAGTGCAGTTAAAATTTTAATGTGCCCAACCAGCTGCACAATACACAGCCTATACGCAACAACGGAGTGAGGTATAAGAGTCGCCACATACTGGACGGACAAAATTTGATTTAAAGTTAATTGAGCCAATCAACATGAAAAGAAGAAGTCCAAAATTTTACTTTTTTTTATACTATTTAGTAGTTTTTTTTTCTTCTCTTGTGAAGACATTACTAGGTATTTATGTGATAAACAATGTATAAACAGTAAATAATGCACAATAGCTCGCTATTATAGTCACATTCAAACTGAAACAACAATTATTATTTATTTTAATTCAGGCATGTTGGATTACAAGGTGCACCGGTTTAGACTGGGACTGGATTACCGGGGGCCCACTGTATGATGCACTTTTCTATGTGCTACTAAAGGGCCGTGGGAAAGGGAAAAATTACTCCCCTTGATACTTGAGCGGTTAAACAGTAAATAGGGTATACATACAAATATCTCTGAAGTTGTATGCAGTAGAGCTGTTTTCGTTGGTGTCCAGGAATGGTTGTGTGGGTAATTGGGATCTCTCACCTGAAACCGTAATTAAATTTGACGTTAATTCAATAACCATCTATAATTAAATTCAGGATAATTTCTTGGAAGTAAGCAAGTGGTATAGGTTTGTGATTGTTGTGTTGACATGTTGCTTCACTTACCGTACGACCCTTCGTCTACCATTCCAAGGTAATCTCCATCCGCACTGCGAACAAACGCAGAGAATTATAGAAAACACTCCATACAATTATAGATATTGAATTCACCGCACCTCTGAGCTTGCCAAGTTGCAAAATTAAAAGCCGATGACCTTCGCGTAGGTTTAATTTTAAAGATTTAACACACCTAACGCGAATTATTGCATTTTACCTGTTTTCGAGAGAGCTTTCGTGTATGTCAGTGTCAACATCAACCTCAACTTTAGCCATTGCACTGCACGTAATTATTTTGAATTTTACACAATTTGATCACGGGGACAAATAAAACAGGTCATGTGATTATGTCAAAGACAATAAACGGAGTCATAGACAAAGAATGGATTAAGAAAGTGTTGCCGTTGTAAAAATACACCATTTCCGGCGGACCCGTTTTGCACATCCGGTGCGCTACTAGCGCCATCGTAGTTATTTTATTCGTTTGAGATTTGAGACTTATAAATAGGGCAGTATTTAATCCTATAACTATAAATCTCCTTTTTTCCAACTAAATATTCAAAAGTCGCACCAAAAATACTGACTTGCACACTAAATATGCACACAAAATAAATTTAATCCTATAACTATAAATTCTAACATAACTTACCGTACCTACTTTTCCGCTAGCAGCTCGTTTCTGCTGGCGATTCGTTAATGGAGAGATATAATTATTATTGTAATGCATATTTAGAAACCAATTTTAGAAATTCAGTTGGAAGATTAACAATCATTATTAAGATCAACGAGACTAATTTTACTTTCTTAAGTGCCCTATTTTTATAAAATCGATCCCCAATACTCTTTTACACAAAATGACTGCTTTGGTGGCCGCACACAAGCGTTTAAGAGGCCTTTCAGCACACATTGCCCTAGTGCTTCTTCGGCATTCTCTGGGAATACCTCATTGATGGATGATTGAGGGATGAATTACATCATTAGAACCAGTCCTTCTTGGCTATGTCCTGAAGAGGTTGGTCAGTTTGACGCTACCATGCGGTCAATTCTGGAGGAAATACCTACTGAACGTCAAACTGAATGAGTTCCAGTGGAATCAGGCCTCTTTACCAGTGAGATATGGGGGCCTTGGTATTCGGCGCCTGTCAGACATTTCGCTCCCGGCCTTTTTGGCGTCCTCACATGGAGTGGTCAGTTTAGTCGCTAAAATTCTCAACATTAATGGTGACGGACTGATCTTGCCTCATGTGGGCGATGCCTTGAGGGTTTGGTCGGCGAAGTTGCCGGGTATGCACCCGGCAACTTCGCCGACCACTTCGCTGTACCTGAAAGACCAGAGGTGCAAAGACTATGGGATGAGCAAGGAATCCAAATAGTTTTTAGGGAGCTAGAGGGGCAGTCCAACGGTGCGGACGTGGCACGCATTAAGGCTTCAGCTCAGCCAGAGTCTGGAGCTTGGCTTCACGCTTTGCCATCGCCTCATATGGGAACATTGTTAGACAATGATACGCTGAGGGTGGCAGTGGCTTTAAGGTTGGGCTGTGTCGTGTGGGAGCCGCATCGTTGTGTGTGTGGTGTTATGGTGGAGGCAAACGGGCACCATGGCCTTAGCTGTATTAGGAGTGCAGGTAGGTAATCTCGTCACCAAGCCATGAATGATATAATTCGTAGGGCTTTGGTGACGGCTAACATACCCTGTCTATTAGAGCCAGCTGGCCTCTCACGCACGGACGGAAAGCGGCCGGACGGGATCACTCTTATACCTTGGCAGAGAGGACGTTGTCTATTATGGGACGCAACTTGTGTCAGTACCTACGCGGCGGCCTATCTCACCAATACCATACGATCAGCCGGAGCAGCTGCAAAAACGGCGGCTGGACATAAATTTACTAAATACTCAATTTTGTCTACGCAGTACCAGTTTGTTCCAGTGGCCGTCGAAACAGCAGGGCCTTGGTGTCTTGAAGCCAAGGCTTTCATTAGTGAGATAGGGCGTCGCTTGAGGGAAAGAGGTTATGACTACCGCTCCGGATGGTACCTGGTTCAAAGGTTATGCACAGTCATTCAGAGAGGCAATGCCGCTAGCATAATGGGTACCTTTGTGCCTGGAACGATTCGGGGTTGCATTTTTGATTGACTTTAATTAAGATTTATTTTAATTTATTTTAATTTTTATTTTCGTTTATTTTTAATTATTGGTTTCTAAGTTGTACATCAATCAAATGTTTGTAATTTGTAAATAAAATAAAATTAATCAGTTGGAAGATTAGATAAATTAGTGTGCAAGTCATTAGGTATTTTTGTTAGACAATAATAAGTATTTTTGATGTAACACTGGTAAAAAAGGTCATTTAGTTTTGATTATTATGATTAAACATGTTTAATTAAAAAAAATATATGTAGTCAATATCTTTTTTTAGTTAAACATGTTTAATTAAATATTTGAGTAGTTTATTTGTAGCTTATTCAGTTTTCTGGTATGCAGTAAGATAATTAGTGGAGCCACTTATTTTGCATACATTGTAATTAGAAGTGCACTTAAAAATATCCCTTTTAAATAGCGTCTAGGCTAGGCAGAGCTTGGATCCACAGATGCACGTTTTTCGTAACAACTTTTCTTATGAGGTAAAGTAACCGGGCGGCAGAACATTTTTGTATGGAATTACCCATTTTTTTTTAAGTTCCCATCATTGGTCTCATAGGAAAAGTTGTTCATATCGACGGGCTAAACTACCTCTTTCAGGTTTCAAAACGAAAGATTTTTCACCGTGTATGTAGCCTTTTTTTTATAGGACCTGAGGAACTCCAAATATAAAAGAAATAACCAAGAGATGAGAGGATTCCGTACCCAAAGGGTAAAAACAGGACCCTATTAATATCGCTCCGCTGTCCGCTGTCTGTCTGTCCGTCTGTCACCAGGCTGCATCCATGAGATGCAGTTCATAACGAAGACGACATTATATTATCTCTATGGTGACGACATAACGTTTCATGAACCGTGATAGACAGTTGAAATTTTCACAGATGACGTATTTCTGTTGCCGCTATACCTAACAACAAATACAATAAAATAGAATAAAATAAATATTTAGGGGGGCTCCCATACAACAAACGTGATTCTTTTTTCTTGTTTTTGCATATATTGATAACGGCAACAGGTAGGCAACAAACCCAAAGTAACATTCTCCATAAAATCTTATAAATCCAAAATTAATTGAATAATTTTTCTGTTTGTTTCCTGTTACGATTTAACATTCCCATACAAACTGGCCGGTCGGCAGAATTCATTTGTATGGAAATGCCGAACTTTTTTTCGACTACTCTTATTAAATTAAGAAATAATTTTTTTTCGAGTACCAGCATTGGTCCCGTAGGAAAAGTTGTTCTCATTGATGGACTGTGTCACCCCTTTAAGGGAACATCGAGCGAGGGTAATTAACACGCTGTATCGTGAACCGATTTTTATAATGTTTGATTTGTTGGTTTTGTCATCACCCCGAATAGCAAAATAACTATTAAAATATAAAAAAAATAATAGCGAAAAGAACTTTGCCGGGACAGCTAGTATTTAATAAACGCGATAAAACCCATATAGGTTTAATTTAAAAATCTAACAATCGCGAAAATATTAGGGGGCTCTAGACAAACTCTGATACCCGGCCTAACCAGATCAAGTTAAGTACGAGTACGCTACAGTATTGCAGTTTATTACTTATAATTATAACTTGTCAGTTCATTTATTTCTGCGCAAGACGTCTGTGTGCCTATATTGTGCGACTATTAACAATAACAAATACAATTATTGGCGAATATTATTTCAAAATGGTTGCAATCAAATATTTCTTCCTTTTTATACTGACCGTTATATTATTGAGTTCCATATCAGGTTTTCCATTGGATACTGCTGATTTTCGAAGTGATATTACTATAGAGAAAGATGAAATTATCTTCTACAGGCCGCAAGTCTGCCCTAGGGGATATGTGCTGAAAATGGGAATCTGTGTATTGGATTTTGATGATTATGATTCGTGATTGAGGATACTAATTCAATATGTTGTGCAGTGTCTAAAATATGTAATGAAAAACTTTTTTTAATTGATATATGTACACAATTTCCTGTAAGAAAAATTAAAAACATAATTTGAAAAGTATTGTTTTTATATAGTTACTTCTTACATTTTTTTTATGATACTTAAGTCCTTACTACTCAATATCTTATTATGATCCGTTGAGATGAGAAGCTAGGACGAGTAATAAATACCTAAATTATGGATAAATTAAAGAATAATTCCTTTTTTTTATTGTTGGGCTCTTTGTCAGCTCGCGTCTGAACGCAGCACCTTTTACTTTAGATACCTACAGCAAGCCAATTTTATATTTATAGCTCTGAACATACGATTCATAATTCCTTGGAGTCGGTGAACACATTGATCAAACGCGCGTCTTTTGTCTGTTTGTTCTTTCCACCGGATTTGTTTGGTTTTTACCTTCGAAGGTATCGCCTTGCGTATATAGGTAGGTACGTTTTAGTTACCTACACGGAGAGTGAGACAGGCCTGGTAAAACTAAGAAAACCTCCCCTCCCAAGCTTGAAAGGCTGCCAACGCTCCTGTCACATCCTGGTGTTACAGTTGTCCATATGGGCAGCTGTGATCACTTACCATCAGGTGACGCTCTTGCTCGTTCGCCATCCTTTATAATAAGAAAAAGCTTACGTAAACATTACGTAGTATCATTTTACATAAAAAAAGGACTCATTGTTTATTTTTGTTATTTTACTCCGAGTGGGGGAGAGGCTGGTGTACTGAGATACAAGCTCTGCTTAGTTCAGACACCAGTCTCTCACAATCTTACATTTTATAACAAACAGTTTGTGGAGAACAAATAAAGACTTATACTTTTTTTTACTTTTTATTTTGAAGTTCCCAGCTTTGCTCCCATTAGAAAAGTTGTTCATTTACGGGCCGAGCCACCCCTTCACGGGAACGTCGTTCGTTATGTTATACGCTGTATAGGTACTTATCGAATAAAACACTAGTATTTACTTATAGACACTAGTGTTTTATTCGATAAGTTTACTTATTAAAAAAAAACACGCTTATCAATCACCAATAAACTTTTAGTTTTTTATGGAAGCTGTGTGCACGGCCATAGTCATCATTCTCAAAGACACAGTACCCCGACGGCTGGAGACTTCCTTTGGGGCACAGTCGTTCCCTTATGGTCTTCATCAGGTTTCTTTCGGTAGTAATGAAGAGGTGTTCATTGTTCGGGGTCTATTCTTATAATCACTTTCCCACTCACAACCATAACTGTAAATATTACAACTACTAAAGTATACATAACTGGACGCATTTTGAAATTGTTATTTACGCAAGATGTTCACTGAGATGACACTCAATAGATAACTGGGCAATTACGTCAATAATTGGTTTATCACTTTGACTTGCTCTAGGCAGCAGCTCGCTTTCTGGATGAAAGGTGTTATCTTTTTCTGTCTGTAAGTAAAGTCGAATATGGTATAGGCAGGCCTGTCTCACTCCCCGTATAGGTATCGAAAACATACCTACTCGTACGCGCGGCGACACATTCAAAGGTGAAATCCATTGAATTAGAAAAACTATGGAAGCAGTATTACACTCAAAAACTGGCGCGGCTTAACAAGTATATTTTTTCGCGAACTAGTCTGCTACGCGCTCCGTGACGGAAGGACGTGTGGATAAAAGCATTTAACGACATATTTTTTGTGAAAATCTTAACTAATTAAGAAAAAAATTTGGTACTTCTTGCAAGTCGTCAAGCAGCCAGCTTGCGTTCTGACACGAGCTAAATTACACTGTACCTATCGCATACTACATTGAGTTGATATTTCTTTAAATACCTTTGCGGTTATTTTTTGTGCAATGGCTTGTTTTTTGCGTCAGTTTATAAAAAGGTTATTTTTTTTTGGAAGGACTAATAGCTAGCTCCAAGTGAGTTTTCGCTATTTCACCGGGCCTTTGAGGCTAGGGCAGAGTGCGCTCAACCTATATAGACAACATCACCAAAGGGCCCACAGGAGGGACGGACCTCGGCTTTGGGCGTTGCCTGTGTTGAAAATGTTAAAGTCAAAACAAGCGTGTCGATTTTTTATTTTGCTATTATAGCATTTTTATAGTTTATGGCTGCCAGCCCTTACAATATTTGCGCTTAATTTAAATGGATGTTATATCTCAAATCCTAAGAGAGATAACATGGGTGGCTTAGCACGAATTTAAATACTGTGATTTTTTAAATTGATTTTGAAATAGCATTACAATGCTCGGTATATTACTAAAATTGAAAATATGTGATGAAAAAGAACTCGTAGTGGGTAGTATTGAAGAAGTACGCATGCTTGAAATGCGTATACCCTACGGGGTAATATGTGATGAGAGAATTCGACGCGGTGATTCGAAGTCACGGTGGTGTAATGGTATCACACTTAGGGCGTTAACCTAAGGGACGTGGTTCGAATCCTACCTGTGGCAGAGTTCTTTTTCATCACATATTTTCAATTTTAATAATATACTGTGCGTTTTTGTTCAGCTGTGGATAGAAAGTAAAAACGTTACCATAATTAAAGATCTAATTTTACGAACGGATCCTTATCATTATGTACCTTGGTACCTACTAAGTTTACTCCCCTTTTGATCTTACATATTCACGTGTTTGATATCGAATACAACACTAATGCTGACCATATTTTATCATGTTTATAAACGTTTACCAAAAGGTTATCAAGACTATGCGGCCAGACCAGACACTGATATGAAATTGCTTTCTTAGTAAAATGCAAGAAGCACTGCCTTTGTTTATGTCGGAACAGTTAATTAAGTTAATTTCAAGAAAACTACCATGGAGCCATCTCCATGGCGACATTGAGGTAGCTTAGGGAAGGCAAGGGGGTATGGAGGCGGTGAAAAGGGGCAGCAAGCAGGTTGTACGATAATATGTGCGTCCCGTCATTACAGGTTAGAACCTAGATATTATCTAACATTGCACCCCTTATTACCGCCACACGAACAAGAGCGGCAAACCACTCGGCGGCCCTGGGCAGCGGAGTCATAAAACTCAAACTCAAAACGTTTATTCAGAAAATAGGCCTTTGCAGGCACTTTTTCACGTCAAATCACATTTTAAAGGATACTTATACTGTAAGGCGGCATACTGTAAGGCGATCTTGACTCCTCTTCCTATTATACAGTATAAATAGCAATTATAAATTTATACCTTGCATTTGCGTTAACGGTCAAGCATAATAAACCGACCAAGAGCGAGTCGGACTCGCGCACGAAAGGTTCCGTACCAGTATCTATAAAAATGGCAAATAAAACATGTCTGTTGTATGGGAGCCCCCCAAAATATGATTTTTATTTTAAAGTGAATATATAACTAAATGTTCTGTGAATATTTAAAGCGTCTACTTGTTGCCGTTATGAATATAGAGCTAAAATATCAAGAGATTTTTGTATGGAAGCCACCTTCAATATTTATATTTTCTATTTTTTTGTATTTGTTGCTATAGCGGCAACTGAAATACATTATCTGTAAAAATTTCAACTGTTTAACTATCACGGTTCATGAGATACAGCCTGGTGACAGAGACAGACAGAAAGACAGCGATGCCATATTAATAGGATCCCGTTTTTACCCTTTGGGTACGGAACCCTAAAAAAACCGGACAAGTGCGAGTCGGTCTCGCGCACGAAGGGTTTCGTACCGTTATTTATAAAAACGGCAATTAAATCATGTCTGTTTTATGAGAACCCTCCTTTAATATTTATTTTAGTTTTATTTCATTATTTATTTTTAAAGTGAATATATAACTAAAATTCTGTGAATATTTTAAGCATCTACCTGTTGTCGTTCTCAATATCGAGCAAAAACAAGCAAAAGAATCATGTTTGTTGTATGGGAGCCCCCTTAAATATTTATTTTATTCTATTTTTTAGTATTTGTTGTTATAGCGGCAACAGAAATACGTCATTTGTAAAAAATTCAGCTGTCTAATTATCACGGTTCATGAGGTACAGCCTGGTGACAGAGACAGACAGAAAGACAGCGATGCCATATTAATAGGATCCCGTTTTCACCCTTTGCGTATGGAACCCTAAAAACTATACATAGTCTACGTACCTTTGTGTTTGTCTTCTATCTAATTGACCTGTCCTCCATTGTTACCGCTCACCGTGAACTGCCGGACTATTGATCTAACTGCTCATTCCATCACTTTACTTTTGACAGCTCCGTGGCGCAGTGGTTAACACGCCAGCCTGCGACACGGAGAGCCCGGATTCGATCCCCGGCCAGGGCAAGATGGAAAATGATCTTTTTCAGATTGGCCTGGGTCTTGGATGTTTATCTATATATGTATTTGTTTTAAAATATAGTATCGTTGAGTTAGTATCCCATAACACAAGTCTCGAACTTACATTGGGGCTAGCTCAATCTGTGTCATATGTCCGTATATATTTATTTATTTATTTACTGGTTATTGCCTGAATATTTTTTGAAAGTATTGAAATTTTTTTCATTTTTAGAGTTCCGTTTCTAGAAAAGGGAAAACGAACTCTGTTGTCCGTCTGTCTGTCAAGACCTTTTTCTCAGGAACGCGTAGGCCCCATGCAAATGTCGATATACCCTATACTTACTGAAATTTTCATGGCCCCTTCTAGAACAAGAAACGCCACTGATCTATTCTGCCTTCCTTAATCTTTGAAATATATTCATGCTACACAATTTCCCTTTTTGTAAGGAACCAATTTGCAATGCTAATGTCGGAATAAACGTTCTTTTGCTTTGGTCTCTCGGGGAGTGAGCGATTTTGTTACCAGGGAGCTAAAAATATTGCTATTTGCCTGAGGCTGGCCTGAGGAATCGCGAAGTGATTATGACTAGCTCCGTGGCGCAGCGGTCAACATGTCAGCCTGCGACACGGAGTGACCGGGTTCGATCCCCGGCCAGGTCAAGATGGAAAATGATGTTTTTCAGATTAGCCTGGGTCTTGGATATGTATCTATTTATGTATTTGTTATAAAATATAGTATCGTTGAGTTAGTATCCCATAACACAAGTCTCGAACTTACTTTGGGGCTCAATCTGTGTGATTTGTCCGTATGTATTTATTTATATATTTATTTTAGCTTTTTGAAACGAGAAATAAAAAAACCGGTCAAGTGCGATTCGGACTCGCACACGAAGAGTTCCGTACCATTATCTATAAAAACGGCAAAAAATGTGTGTTGTATGCGCGCCCCCTTAAGAAAAAAAACCTTCTTGTGTAGTAAAGTGGTGCAGGGGAGTTCTTGGCGGGAAATTCGGCGGACTGCACGGCTTTTGTTTTAGATTGTTTTGCAAATTGTTTCTAGTGGACTTTATAATGTGAAATCGGTGTAATTTGGTGTTAATAATACCCATGTTTATGAACAAAGTGTGTAATAACTGAAATAAAGTGTCATGGTGCGGCTGTAGTGATATTTACTTAGCGGGCTGGTGTTTGCCTCGTTGTGTCGTTTATGATTAAGCCAGTGGAATCGTGGGAATTATCGCCAGGGGCTCCGTTTTAATTAGCGAAATGAATTACACCATCATTTCGTTGATACACAAGCAAGAATAACTCGAAAAATAACTAGACACTGGCTAAAATAAGATTCTGAATGTAGTTTGAAGGGCCAAATGGGAAAGAAAAAGAAAAAGTGGTGCAGGAAACGCAAGGAAAGACGGAAAAGTGACACTGAAGTAACTTATCATAGCGAGTGAGGCGAGCTGCTAGCCTGCCTACCTCCGCTATGTTGACACCATAGCGTTCATTAGATATGTTGAGACCGCCCCGTGACCTTGACGCGCCAATCGCAAATTAGCTTTGTCTATAAGTGCGTAAGTAAGTCTTTCGTTGTGATTTCAGTTTAGTTTGTTTGCGTAAATGGGACTGATATTGAAGCGTTAGTTACGGGAGTTACGCTTCCATAGATTTTCTCATTCAATTATCTCAACATATGACTGTAAGTGCCTAGTTTATCGTCGGCGTTTTCAGTCACGTGACATACGGACAATAAAACTACATATTATCTTTCATATTAAATATAAATTATATATTTTAAAACAAAACGTTGTAATATCCATATTTCTTATGATTAAACCTTAAATAACATTTTTTTTAATAGACTAGCTATAGCCTCATATCACAAAGAAAAAAAATTAGTATGTACGGTCACCTGCAAATGTCCATACATAGCCTTAAGGTGAAAATCGATTGCACTGATTAAGAAGGCATATAATATTAACATTATCATGAACCTTATAACCTCTCCAACCCGTCTGGCCAGCGAGGAGAGCGTAGGCCTAATCCTCTGTCTGCTCTGGCCATGTATGGCTCCGGTAGTACAGAGAGGGTCATGCTCCTGCAGTGGAGACTAAAAAGACCTGATGATGATGATGATGAACCTTATGCCACATGTATAAGGTTGAAATCGCTGTTATTTTTAAATAGTATCTGTAGCAACGTACGCGAATTTTTACGCAACTTCAATATGGAATTTTGCAGGCGACTGTACGTCTGACTGGAGTTCTTGGCGGGTGGAGTTAGTGTAGCCCGTGTTTGTAAACACTGCACAGACTGCTTTATTATATAGGACAATGTGTGGAATAACTGTCATGCATGGTTATTTAGCGGGCTGGTATGATGAAACCAGTGGATTCCTGATTGTCGCCAGGAGCTCCATCGAGCCAAAGAGATGAATTACACCTTAATTTCGTTGATAAACAAGAATAACACGCCAACTGGCGAAATAAATGAAGGCTCTAAAGGACTTGTATCCAGGGCCGTTAAACAAAGAAAAAAACTAAAATAAAGAAAACAAAACGAAATCTGAACCCTTTTTGAACTACTTAAGGGGCTTAGACCAGCTAAATTAGCGCCGCTCTTTATTTTATTCTTCTACTCCTAAACTTAAACAAATAAAAGTATCTAATTCTGTAATTTGGTAGTAAATAATTTATAGTATTTTTGATATTAATTTTCATTTAATGGTTCATCATGAAATGTCGTATACAAGTTCTCTGGAGTACAGAGAAGGACATGCTACCTTATATCTCGGGAAAAAGTACTATTCCCTAAGGACCGACATTGACGCGGGCGGAGCCGCGGGCGAAAGCTAGTAATGTATACAGATTACCGCCGAAGGTGGCTACTTTTGGCGGTAATTAGTAGTTGTAGTTCTCTTATACATAATATCTTATACAATAATCATAAGTAATACCAAAAATAGTACAAATAATTTACTACCAAAGTGCAGAATTAGATTTTTTGTTTTAATTTAGTATTAGATTAGTAGAAGAATAAAATAAAGGGTGGTGCTAGTTTACACCTGAATACTCAAAAAAATTATAAATAATCGCGACTCAAACTCTCGTGCTGTCTTTGTCTTGCTAGGTCGAGACAGTGACAGAACGAGATTTGAGATCGATTCTAGTAACCTCTTCACCACCAAGCGGGCCGATCGGGCCACGTAACAATATCTGCGTTTCTCACGCTTGATGGGTTAAATGGTTTTGAAGCCTCATAATCTTGTATTATATATATATATAGCCGTGTGGTATCCGGCAGAGTAGAATAGGACCACTCCAAGTCTTCCCGTGGATGTCGTAGAAGGCGACTTAGGAAATACAAGCTAAACAAAGCTTATAAACATCTAAGAGACCTTTCCAACCCGTTTGGCCAAGTCCTCTGGCTGCTCTGGCCAAGTATGGCTCTAGTAGTACAGAGAGGGTCGTGCTCCTGTAGTGGAGACTAAAAAGGACCTGATGACGACGACGACGACGAATCTTGTATTATAAAAAATAGAAGTAGTCAAAATAGTTATGTATACAAGGGCGGATCCAGCTTTGGTGTCAGGGGGAGTCACAGAGTTGTGATCAAGTTACAAGAAGTTTTATAATTAAATTTTTATAATAATAGATACAAGTAAAAAGTAGGTATTTTATTAATGTGTGTAAGTACTTACTGTTCTTAAAAAATACATATATTTAAATGCCAAAATCAATATTTCTTTTACGTATTCTTCCGAAACGAAATTAATAAAATTGTTTAACATTATGTTTAACAATTTTAATTATTGGTCCACCTAGGACCGAGCCCAGGGAGGTCAAAAAAAGTCAAAAGTCAAAGATTTTTATTCAAAATTGGATACATGTATCTCTTTTTGAACGTCATATTTGTATTTGTTATATTTGGTTAATTTATGCAAAATCGAAATACTACTAGCGTTTCGCAACGACCACTGGTGAGAAGAATACGCCGGAAGAAACTCAATCCAGACTTAGTCCCTATGTGCCTGAAGGGCTCCGATTACATTGTTTACATATATTATATCATCAAATAAATTTATATTAACTGCCAAGCATTTTTATCAACGATATAATCAGCAATGCAATAATATGCTTTTTTTACTAATTGGTATTTTACAGTCGCTTTAAACTTAAGTATAGGCAGACCTAATATTTCTGTAGGAATTTTATTATAGAAGCGTACTCCTAGACCCAGAAATGAATCCATAGTTTTCTGCAATCGCAAAACTGGTGTAGCTAATTTATTTTTATTTCTCGTATTTCGATCATGAATATCACTATTTTTCTTATATAAATCAAGATTATGGCGCACAAACATAATATTCGCAAATATATACTGAGAAGGTAATGTTAAAATATTTATATCTTTAAACAATTCTCTAAGAGATTCTCTAGCACCAAGGTTATATATAGATCTGATAGCGCGTTTCTGCAGTACAAAGGTGGGGTCATGATCCCCCCTGGATCCGCCCTTGTATGTACATCGTTAATAACTACATAATATCCATAGTGTCTTCATCAGATTCTCCTGTAGCAAAGCGGTCCGAAACTTCATCAATGATATATTCTAGTTGGCACAGTTTCTTTTCTACATCTAAACTATGATCCATGCATTTCAACCATGTTATTTGCGTCACATGTGCTACGCCTTCTTCAAACAAAGTTTTTACTTCCTGTATTTTGTGTGTTTTGTTGTTTCTTGCTACATGCTCTTTAACGTGTGATAAAACCAAATGAATAGGGTTTAATTCACTGTGGTAGAGAGGCATACGAAGGACTGTGATGCCGTATTTAGCAGCCAAATCGTCTACGGCAAATTTGGGTCCCATTCTCTTCTTTTCTTTTTTAACAAGTTCAAAGAGTTCGGCTTTAATAAAGTCTGGATTAAAGTTAATATTTCTCAACTTTAACCACTCTCGTATTTCTGATTCTGATGATGTTTGATCAGGGATCTCCTCTGAAGGCCTGGAGTGATAAGCAGCCATATCTAATACTAGCACAGAGTCTTTCTTCAGTTTTGGTAAAACTCCTTTTATCCATTCTTCAAACTGTTCAGCATTCATTATATCTTGATAGTACTTTTTATTTTTTTTCTTCTCCAGAATAACTAGGCCGCCATGTAGAAAACCGTCCTCATTGCCAATGTGACCAATTACTAGCATTTTATCTTTTTCTGTTAAATCTTGTTCGTTTGGTTGTGTTTCGTCAGCTTGCCATTGCCATGCTTTCTTCCCTGTGTAACCTGCAAAATAAAGAAAAACACAATGATTGATACATGGAACTTACTGCAATTAATTTTGATATCTTGGCGAATTTGCAGCTGCCATGTTCACAGAGTCTGTTGCACAAATTGATTGAAGAAAGAAGCTTTAATCTCTCATTAACCATACATTTTTAATTCAGGTTGAAAATCCATTTTAAATATATTGAATGTGCATCATGGTCAAAGAATCAGTATGTTTTATTCAAATCACATGATTAGTAAAAAAAGTAAAAGTAAAAATTTGTTTATTTTCTCCAACATACACAAAAAACAACTATACTGCATAACATAAAAGTAAAATACATATATTTATATATGTATTTTATATATATTTATATAGTTATGTTGGAGACTGGTGCCTGTATAAGGCAATGCCTGTGTCACAGTGCACCAGTGCTCTCTCAGCTGGATGATATATGTATAATAGGGTATATATACCCATTAACTATCTTAACACTTACATATACAGAGAATAAGATATACTTAAAAGTTATAAAATGTATTTAATACTGTAATGCGAAAATAACTCTATCTGTCTGTCATCCCTACACGCCACAATCGTTAAACCAATTAGGATGAGATTTGGTATGGCGGTATTTTGTGGTCCGGGGAAGGAAAGTGTACGTTACACTTCGGAAAATTACACTGTTCCCGAGGGATCGACATTAACGCGGGCGGGGGCGCGGGCAGTAGCTATTGGGAATAAAATTATCAACACGGGTTCAAAAATGGGGATGGGGAAATCAGATAATTCGCTGTAGCAGTTGTTCAGTTTCGTCATAATTTAGGGACAGTAAATATTTGGTGGTTGTTTTTTTGCAAGAGGAAGTTGGAAGGGATAACAAAGATAATTTAGAGTGCAGTTTATTATATAAGAATGGGCCTGAAAAGCAGAAGAATCTGTGTGAGAATTCAGTAGAAAAAGAGAAAGAGGCGGCTACGAGTCGATTTCGTCTAGAAGAGTTGGGGTTAAAAGGACTGCTGTCTAATGACTACTGTGCTGCTGAGTAATGACATTTAGGATGTGTAGTTGACGTATTGTCAAAACCTCGCAGAACTGAAAGAGTTGATAAGTAGGGAACAGAAAGGGTTTAAAGGTGCAGACTTTGAAAAGGGCTCTCTGAGCTCTTTCTAGTCTAATTAAAATGGTCTTACTGGCACCTCCCCATGAAGATATACAATAATTTAGAAGTGACTGAGCTAGTGCAAGGTACGTCATTTTTACAGTACTTGGGTCAGCCACTTGTCTAAGTTTTTTAAATATAAATATCAACTTACGGATTCTGGCAGCCATAAGATTGATGTGGGGTCTGAAATTGAGGTTCTGGTCGATAATAATACCGAGGTATTTGACAGATTCGGAAGGTTGTAACGGTATACAGGCACATTCTACAGGAGTGTTAGTTATT
Source organism: Elegia similella (assembly GCA_947532085.1). Taxonomy (NCBI): domain Eukaryota; kingdom Metazoa; phylum Arthropoda; class Insecta; order Lepidoptera; family Pyralidae; genus Elegia; species Elegia similella. The sequence continues at coordinate 3,576,361 of OX383940.1, forward strand.
GGGTGAGTGTGGAATAATTGAGAGGTTCGCTAGGATGTTTTTATTGGAGAGAAGATTGTAGATGGCAAAGTTGACAAGTTGTGTTTTTTATAGTTTAGAGTTAAAAGGTTGAGTTGCAGCCATTTAACCACAGAATCTAATTCAGACTGTGCGTAGCGATAAGTTTCTTGCCAACTCGTTGCGGAAAACAATAATGCCGTATCATCAGCGTATGATATGATTTTACAATGTGGGATGTTCATCAAGAGGAGGTCGTTTATATAGACCAGGAAGAGGGTAGGGCCTAAAATGCTTCCCTGAGGAACTCCATATTTGATGGGGAGTTCAAAACTGTGTAGATTGTTTATTGACACGCACTGGTATCTATCCTGCAAGTAACTTTCAAAGATTTGAAAGACTTTAAAAGAGAGAAAAATTGCATTTAAAGTTCCAAATCAAAGATGTATGTACTATTGAAAAATTTGAATGTTGGTAAATGTAAAAATCTGTCTGGCAACCCTGTTATGCCCAGTTCTTGGCGGGAATTTCGGCGGACTGCACGGCTTGTGTTTTGTGCGAATGTAGGGAGATTTACTTAGCGGGCTGGTGGACTCTTGCCTCGTTGCGTCGTCTGTTATCAAGCCAGTGGATTCGTGGGAATTGTCGCCAGGGGCTCCGTAGAATCAATGAAATGAACTACACCATAGTTTCATTATAAGAAGACTACGAAAAAGCGCGGGAAAACTCATTTATACTTGATACTGGCTAAATACGTAACACATGAAAGCCATAAACAAAAGAAAAAAAACCTGTTATGTCGATTTGTTCCTGCTACAGAGAGATTTAAAGAAGGGATTGTTTTGTTCATAGAGATAAGATGTTTTGTTTTTGTAAAGTTTATTGCAATGCAAAAAGGTTAGAAATCCTGTTTAAATATATTGAATGTTTTAATCCAGGTAGTAAACTAGATACTTTAGTTCCTGGATGTGAACTGGTACACAGATGTGTGCCAAATTTAATAAAAATCCACTTAGTTGTTTTCGCGATCAATAGGAATAAATGTCTATCCAAATAAAGATGTAGGAGTGCAGCAAGCAGAACCCGTGTGTAATACTCACATGGACCATATTGAGAAAGAGACTTACCTGCATCAATCCAAGTCTCATCTAGATAGTAAATATATTTCCCTTCATTGCGGTACTGCTGGACCATATTCAAATAATTGTGTCGGCAATAATTGAAGTCTTTTTCAATCAAGCAATCTCGATTTCTTGACATGTAAGTAAAGGTTAGCCGCTTTAAGAAATTGCAGAGGGTCTTCTTCGAAAGGCACGGCAGATCATCTCCTTCATTGATGGACTTCATCACCTGGAATTCATGGAGATGCGGCAATACCAAACACAACAGTGAAACAATGCATTTTTGTGCAGATCTGTGCTCTTGCATACAAGTGATTAAGTAATGCATGTTTTCAATTTTTGAGAATACTAAAATGACACGAAAAGTGTAGTTTTACTATTTGTACTAGCTTTCGCCCGCATCAAAGTCGATCCCGCAGGAATAGTACTTATAAAAGGTAGCCTATGTACTTCTCCATACTCCAGAAAACTTGTATGCAAAACTTCATGATGATCGGTTCAGTAGTTACGGGGTGAAAGTGTAACAAACAAACAAACTCCCTTTTGCATATATAATATAGTAAGGATAAAGGTCCCTTCCAGAATCTTGGACAATAATGCAATTCATGATGATAATGTAGTAATGTTGTAAAGGCATAAAAACTAATATACAAACATTTCCACTTTCATAATCATAGGTGAAAGTTGTTAATACCTACAAAGCAGATTTTTCCAATTTCATTTTCACATTAAATAAAATAAATAAAATTATTTTTATTCAGATAACTTTGATCCATTTTGTTAGTAACAATTTAAACTTAAAATACGTTAGTAGGTAATAATATTCTATACTGCACCTATCACAATACTACTCCAGAACGAATGGAGTGTGCTCTCATATTTAGCAAACAATGCCTGCAGGATGCTGTTGGAGCTGCCCCGCAGTCTGTTTTGCAAAGAAGCGACTCGGTTGTGGCTGATAGCATAAAAGTCATCAGTAAGAGCTTCAGCAAACATCGCAGATGCGCTGCAGTAACGAGGCAGCCGCAACAACATCCTGAATACATTGTTGTACTGTACGCGCAAGGCGCTGTATGTCTTTTGCGTGTACCTAACCCACAGGCTGCTCGTGTAAAACAATTGGCAAAAAGCCTTAAACAAAGGTATTTTTACTTTACGTTATTTATACATTGCCTTTGGGGCAAGTTACTTTTTTTTCTATATTTATACAAAAACCTTGGGGATGTACTGTATATAATAGTGAAAACTGCTCCAAGATTGGCTTAGTAGTTTTTTTTATACTAATAGATAAATGCACTGAGGACTGCAATTTATACTATGCAATGGGCCCAAACAAGCAGCCTTAGAGTGGAATCGCGCACGGAAGCAGTTAGTACTAGGTATATAGTGATGATAAGGTAAAAAGAGTTTTAATTTTAACTGACCTTATCGACAGTAGGGCCTTCGTTTTCTAAATAAAGTTGGTGAACCTTACGCCGAATGTTTTCCAAGTCCAATTCGTCTAGTTTGTAGTAGATTTTTTCTACAACTTTTCGATTACATGGTACCTGTGAATTATGTTCCTTTTCTTCTAAAACAGGCAAAACAATAGTTATCGGCATGCCCAATACTTCTGCTGTTTTCTTTACGTATTCCATGATAGGATTCTCAAAAAGTTTATTTTCACACAGCACACCATCACCTTTTTGTTGTTCCATCACAATATATTTATAAAAACTTGATATCATAAACTTCTCTCTATTAGAAAGATCGTGTTCTTTTATTTTCCGTGGAGGACTTATTTCCACGTTGAGATGTCCTCTAGAAGAAGACGGATTAAGGTTTTCCATAATTATTATTTGCCACTTTCTGAACAGAGGAAATGGCCAACAGGGACGAAATTTAAACTGTTTTGATTGCAATAAACTTTACAAAAACAAAACATTCCTTTCTTTCTATACGTCCGGACTAGTGTTGCCAACCCTACTCAGGCTAAAAGCAGTATATCGAACTTAAAAAAACGCAGAAAACAGTAAAATAGTAATTTGAAAACATTGAATCTACTGTCTCAAAAACCTTTCATAAAATTGATAGATTTACCACATATTCACCATAATTAAAAAAATGTAGCATTAATACCTACATTAAAAACAAGTAGATAACCAAGCAAGAGTATTTATGATTTCTAAAAATATTCTTACTGTAATTATTCATCATTTATTTCAATTTCTCTGTCTTGAAAATTTTCGGCCTCATTTTTTTGTTAATATCATACATGCCATTTTTATTCGCCTTGCCAGCGAAATATAATGAGAAATGAAATGAAAAAACAATTAACAGCTATGCTATCCTTTTTACACTTATTAAATTATCAATTAGCTATCCTGCTTTACTATGAGCCAAAAGCAATGTGTCTATGAGCATTGTGGTAATGGGGAATACCCCACCCAAGATTGTAGTTCCAAGGAATCCCCTGCCTGAGTAAAAGCGCGCGGCACAAGTTATAAACATCTTTATTGTTTTGACTTAAAGACTATTTTTGTTTGTAATTTTTTGAATTAAGATCTAATGGAACCCGAAAAACAGTAGAAATTAGTATTAAAATAAATCTACTGTTAAAACAGTAGGGTTGGCAACACTAGTCCGGACCAAATTGACATAACAGGGTTGCCAGGCCAGTCTGATTTTTACAATTACCAACATTAAAAATTTTCAAAACATACATCTTTGGTTTGGATCTCGTTTGGATGGATTGGAAGTATATTCTCTAGTTTCATGATTTGAACTATAAAAGCAATCATAAGATTTCAAGTTTTTATAAATATATTGTGATGGAACTGCAAAAAGGTGATGGTGTGCTATGTGAAAATAAACTTTTTGAGAATCCTATCATGAAATAATGAAAGCAACAGAACTGTTGGGCAGTTCTGGCAGTTTTAGAAAAATAATTCACAGGTACCTACCATGTAATCGAAAAGTTGTAGAAAAAATCCACTACATAATAGACGAATTGGACTTGGATTGGAAAACATTCGGCGTAAGGTTCACCAATTTTATTTAAAAAATGAAGGTTCTGTCGAAAACGACTGGCAAAATAAATATTGTATTTTTTAGGGTTCCGTACCTCAAAAGGTAAAAAGGAACCCTTATAGGATCACTTGGTTGTCCGTCTGTCTGTCGCTCTGTAAAGCTGAAATTCATATCGAATACTCAGGTCTGCTGTCCCTTAGAGCTGTGAAAAAATCAAACTTCTAAGCCAACGCAATCAAAAGATACAGCCGTTTATGACGCAAATTTTCGTGTGTTTTCGACATTCGCAAGGGAATCAAAACCTACAGGATACTTCCCGTGAAATATTGCTCCACTGTCCGTCTCTCTCTCTGTCTGTCTGTCCGCTGTCACCAGATTAGACAGTTAAAATTTTCACAGATGATGTATTTAATACTAGACAACAATAAGGGGGCTCCCATACAACAAACCTGATTTGTTTTGCTCGTTTTTGCTCTATATTGATAACGGCAACAGGTAGACGCTTGAAATACTTGCCGAATATTGAGTTATGTTATTTATTTTAAAAATAAGTAATTAAATTTAGTCAAAATTAATATTTGTGGGGTGCCCACTCAACAGACATGATTTTTTGTTGATATTATAGATGTAAATGGTACGGAACCCTTCGTGCGTGAGTCCGACTTGCACTTGGCCGTTTTTTATTGTTTATTAGGCCCTGGATACGAGTCCTTTAGAGCCTTTCTTCATTTATTTCCCGTGTTTATTTCGCTAGTTGGCGAGTTATTTTTGTTTCTCAACGAAGTGATGGTGTAATTTATCTCTTTGACTCGACGGAGTTCCTAGCGACAGTTTGCCCTGAAATATTGATCATACAGTTCCGGAGTTGAGACTTTTCTTTGGGAAGTTTCCTCCTCTTTTATATTTGAAAAATGATTTGCGTAGTTTCATACAAACGTTTATGCCCTATTTTACCTCCTTATATAATGTTATTCTTAAAAAGTGATTCAGTATCCTTTTCTTTTTAACCCAGAGCTGAATATATTTTTTTACATTTCTAACTTGAAATTTGACAGTTTCATACAAATTTTCAACCCTCATTTTAACCCCTGGGGGATGAATTTCCTAAAACCCCATCTTAAAGCAAACTCCGTCATTTAACGTTCGTGCAAAATTCCATGTTTCTAGGTCCAGCAGTTTCAATCAGTCCGTCAGTTTCCGTCAGTTCTCTTACGAGTAGGTAAAGGTATATATATAGGTTTTTTTTATTATCCTATACTGTCCCACTGCTGGGCAAAGGTCTCCCCCATTTCCTTCCAAACATCCCTATTTTGTGCCACTTCAGACCATTTCTTTTCATGGCTCGTGATATCATCACACCAACGCTTTCGAGGCCTACCTCTTTTTCTGTATCCATCTTCCGGAGTCCACTTTGTAACTATAGTAGCCCATCGGTCTGGATGCATTCGGCAAACTTGGCCCGCCCAATCCCATTCGAGCTTGGCGGCTTTGTGCCCCACATCAACAATGCCAGTTTTAGAGCGAAGCACAGTATTTGGCACTCTATCTAGCCTGGTGACACCCAGGATGCTTCGCTCCATATAGGAATTAGACGGTATTTTTTAAGACGCTGAAATGAGATTATGGGCATATCCACAGTGCCATCTGTGGTGGAAAAGCACCTGCATCCTATCCTAATCCTAACTAATATTATAAATGCGAAAGTGAGTTTGTTTGTTTGTTACGCTTTCACGCCGTAACTACTGAACCGATCATCATGAAATTTTGCATACAAGTTCTCTGGAGTACGGAGAAGGACATAGGCTACCTTTTATCCCGGGAAAAAGTACTATTCCCGAGGGATCGACATTGACGCGGGCTGAGCCGCGGGCGAAAGTTAGTTCATTATATACTGATAGGCTAACGTATATAAATAATTATATTAACATTAGAAGTGTAATATACAACGGATTTGGATACCCTGAGCTATATTGTAATTCTGGAATCAGAAACGAAAAAAAATCTTATAAAAAAAAAATGATCGTAATAAACCCGTTGTAACCGTGATTTAAATGTGTAACAATCGCGGAAACATCAGGAAATATTAAAAATCTGGTTGCCTTTAAAGTCGGGTTACGGACGATAGTTTTACGTGATGACGGTGCAAGAGATATAGATGCGTCACCAGCCGAACGCTCTGGCCGATCGTGCCTCTCTATCGCTTGTTCCGCGCTCTTGCTTGCACACGAGTCTTTTTTTCGTGCGTGCAGCCGGCTGGCGCTTATCGATTATAAGACATTATCACGTCAAATAATATCGTCAGCACAAAAAGCAGAAAGGAACTTTTCAAATGTCTTATGATTTCTGTTGTTTGTTAGAAGGACGATAAATCTGGATGGTGAGTTGGGAATAAATCGGGAACTTTAACTTTGATGGATGGCAGCACTGCCTGCCACACCCCGCGCCGCCTCATGATGTTACAAATGCTTTTCGTGTACGTGGCCCATATATAGAATCGAAAACTAATCTGATGAAAATTTTGCTTGGTTGTTCTTTGATTCAGCGAGAAAACTTGTAGGTATAAGGTAAAGTACTTAGGCATTTCCCTCACTAAAGATGATCTTTACAAAAAGTATGTACTAATCATCTTTCATTTAGTGAGCATCTCCATCATGCAGGAAAAAAAATATGTTATGCATAGTATAGCTTATTTTTAGGGTTCCGTTCCCAAAGGGTAAAAACGGGACCCTATTAATATCGCTCCGCTGTTTGTCTGTCTATCTGTCTGTCCGTCGGTCACCATGCTGTATCTCGTGAACGGTGATAACTAGAGAGTATAAATTTATACAGATGATGTATTTCTGTTGCCGCTATAACAACAAATACTAAAAAATAGAATAAAATAAATATTTAAGAGGGCTCCCATACAACAAACGTGTAATATTTGCTTGTTTTTGCTCGATATTCATAACGGCAACAGGTAGACGCTTGAAACATTCACAGAATATTTATATATTTTTTCAGTTTAAAAAGAAATAATTGAATAAAAATAAAATTAATACCTATTAAATGGGGGTCCCATACAATAGACATGGTTGGTTTACCATTTTTATAGATAACGGTACGGAACCCTTCGTGCGCGAGTCCGACTCGCACTTGGCCGGTTTTTCACTAATGATCGCGCGCGCACGAGCGCTGTGAAAACTATTTTGTTCTATGTGTATAACTGTTCCCGGTGATATAGATATTTCAGAACCTGGGGTCCGAGGTTCGAGGTCAATAACCGCAATACAAAACAAAATTAAAAATAAATTAAGTTAAAAACACATCAATCAAAAAGGGCAAAGAATTCCAACGTTGTCGCCAAAACAAGCGAGTCCCAAGAAACAATTTGCGTTGTGTTTCCGACATTGAATAATTATCCGAGAATCGACGGAACAGGGAATTTGGAATTCCTCTGGCGAATAAGTTTCAGTAGTTGGATAAATAAAGTACCCACATTAAATAAACAGGGCTGGATTTTACCACGTCGGGGTCCCTAGCCATTTTTAGGATCTGAAAAGATTATTTTTTTTATAAGGATTTCTTGCGCTCAATACTATTCTGAAATACTCTTATAAATTAAGATTTATTTATTTATCGTATGGTAATATTATAATCGCTGTCAGAACTTAATATTACTGTTCTTAAAGTAGTCCACAGCTGCTCCACTCAGCTCTTTGAGGTTCTGTAGTGTGCCACTGAATTTGGTATTGGGGCACTCCATAACCACATGATGGACGGTTTGTTCCGGGCACCCACATGTTCAAGCCGCTGAAACGCACCAGCCCCATTTATGTCTGTGATATGCCGTATTTGTCCGGAAACGGTTTGCCAGGCACCAGACCTTGCGTTGTTAGGTGAAGCCTGGAGGTCTGTCATGGGGGTTAAACTCAAACATTTCCGAGGGTATTCCTTCAGCTTTCCACTCTCTGGATATTCCACGAGGGATCCTTATTGTGGACATATTAAGAAACACGGCACGATGCAGTAAGTTTGTTTTTCGTGTGTGTAAGTGGCTAACACTGAAGTCAGATTTTTCAAGCTGCCTAAAGGCAATCTGACTTAACGACTACCATCAATGATGACAGCCGGGACCCACGGCTTAACGCGCCATCCAAAGCACGGAGGAGCTCGCGATATTTTTATGCCACTTGCGGTCGGGCATCACAGTGGGGACTGCGCCCGGGTCTACTTAACATGCGTAAGCGCTAATAATGATCACGACCACTGGGCCATCGAGCTCCTGATAAGATGTAGTAAAAATCATCAAAACATCTGAAAATGGGCTCCTGAAGAGTCCGAAACTATAGTTGGCAATCCCGACGAAATGGCACGTGAGCTGCACGTTTTTTTTATACATAGTATTGATTTTGTTATAAAAAGTATAATTGCAGACTTAACTGCTTCCGTGGTCTAGTGGTTAAGGCGTTTGCCTGCAGACCCGGGGGTCGTGGGTTCGATTCCCACGGGAAGCATACTTTGTTGAGTTGTTTCCAGTTTGGTTAGGCCATTGCAGGCTTGAATCACCTGATTGTCTGATAATATAGATGATTCCGTGCTTCGGAAGGCACGTTAAGCCGTTGGTCCCGGCTGCCATCTGGTAGTCTATTAAGTGGTCTCTTAGACAGAGGCGGATAGGCGGTTCCGAAGGACTCTGACACCAGGAGGGTGTAAGATCGATTGACCGTGCCACCTACACAAAATGATGATGATGATGGTACTGGCAGAGAGGTACCTAAGTTTACTTCATTATTGCCAGAAATCCGGGAAAGAAATATTTTCCCATCTCACTACATCGACTTTCCCTTTCGATGCTGGCGCAGATACAAGGCGAAACTTTTATTTTGGAGATTGCAATATTGTCGGATCCCAGCGTGCCACTTGAACGGGTGGACCTAGGGCTGTCAGCAGGAAAATTTAACTTCTAAATAAATAAATAAATAAATATATACGGACAAATCACACAGATTGAGCTAGCCCCAAGGTAAGTTCGAGACTTGTCTTATGGGATACTAACTCTACGATACTATATTTTTATAACAAATACAGGGTGGCGCAATAGAACGTGCATATTGCGTCATCTTTTTTCGCGGGGTAAACAGTGCGCGGGCGGGGGGAGCCTAGCATGGTTGGATAGTGGCACTCGTGAAGTTTTAGTAGCCATGAGTCACTTCGACGGGAAGAGTCGCGCTTTTTGTGTTCGCACGTTTTACGAGAACGGTCGTTCATACATCTCTACAAGGCGTCTGTATTGTTCTGAGTATGGATTAACACACATTAATGAAGCTCCGAGTGCAAATTTAATTAAAATATGGATAAAACGTTTTGAAGAGACCGGTTCTACGTTTAAACCACCAGCAAAAGGTCGTCCAAGAACGTCTAGGACCACAGACAATATTGAGAGGGTGAAAGAGTCAGTAGAAAAACATCCGCAAGTGTCTACTCGGAAGCGATCGGCGGCTTTAAACTTGTCGCGACGAAGTTTACAGCGAATTTTGAAGTTGGATCTTAAACTGCATCCTTATAAGCTCCAGTAAACACAGGAATTAAAAGTGTCCGACTTCGGAACAAGGTTGGCGTTGGCGGTTGTGAGACAGTTGTTTCCTGCAAGACTAATTTCCAAAAGAGGTGATATCACTTGGCCCCCACGTAGTCCTGACTTGACGCCTCCTGACTTTTTTGTGGGGATACCTCAAACATAAAGTCTACATGAACAATCCGAGGAACATCAGTCAGCTAAAGGAAAATATCCGTGGTGAAATGGCAGCAATCACCCCAGATTTTATTGACAAGAGTTTTCACAAAACTGCGTTCACGTTTAGAGGAGTGCCGTCTTCGAGAGGGCCGTCATTTAGATGATGTTATTTTTAAAAAATAAACTTAATTTAATTACCTAATCATCCTATCTTTTATTTAAACTCTACCTTTAGTATTTATTTTTTTAGCCTATACTTAATAAATGCACGTTCTATTGCGCCACCCTGTACATATAAAGATAAACATCCAAGACCCAGGCCAATCCGAAAAAGATCATTTTCCATCTTGACCTGGCCGGGGATCGAACCTGGGCACTCCATGTCGCAGGCTGGCGTGTTGACCGCTGCGCCACGGAGCTAGCCAAAATAATGCTAGCTAATAGACCTTTGGTGTTCCTTTGTTGTTTCCGGTGGTGTGGCTAGGTGTCAGGTAAAAATCTAACTTAACCACAGGCGACGTCTGGGGTATGGCCCTGGTAGAGATTCTTTTTATAGGTGTTACCTCCCAATGGGACCCTACCCGCCCGCCGCCTCACCTTAGCCACGCACGCCACTGGAAATACCAAATGGATTTTTCTTGATCACCGTGGAGCAACCTTGAGGACCGCCCGAGTTGTGTGTGTGCTAGCTCCGCACACCAGTGCTAGCTCCGCAACTGGGTATTTTTAGGGTTCCGTACCTCAAAAGGAAAAAACGGAACCCTTATAGGATCACTCGGTTGTCCGTCTGTCTGTCAAGAACTTTTTTCACAGGAACGCGTAAAGGTATCAGCTGAAATTCATATCAAATACTCAGGTCTACTGTCCGTTAGGGCTGTGAAAAAATCAAACTTCTAAAAGCCAACGCAATCAAAAGATACATCTGTATCTTTTGTTATGCCGCTAATTTTTGTGTTTTTTTTTTTACATTTGCAAGGGAATCAAAACCTACAGGGTACTTCCCATGAACTCAGAATCTTGAAATTTGGTACGAAGTAACGTCTCATAGCACAGATATAGAAAAAATTGCGATACATCATATTATAATAACAATAATTTTAATAATTTTAGATTTATTATATACTAGCTGTTGCGTGCATGAGTCCGACTTGCAGTTGGCCGGTTTTTTGAGAACAAAATAAATCTTTCTCTTAGGCGACAGCCCTGTTCACCTGCGGAGGAAAATGGCCGCTGCCGGCGTATCAGTGACGTAACGAGGGAACTACGAGCCATATTTCACCGCAAATCGCTACTTAGATTTTTCGTGTTCGAGAAATCTATTCGGCCATTGCTTTTCCGTGTGTCTTCATTATTTATTTTGTTGCTGAGTTTTGTTCCTACTTGTTATCCGACTGACCTACCCAGAAGGAGGGTAATGTTTTTCGCGCGTATGTATATACAACGAGATTCTGAACCTTCTATATTGGAATCTCGGAATCAGAATCCCTAATGGAATACAGAACTGCAAAAAAGAAAGTAGATTGAAAAAAAAAATTGGTTTCCCGTACAAAGTCGCCGATCAGCTGGACGAATTTATATAAAAGGTCAAATGTTTTTTTCTCGTATTTTACCTTTTTTTCTTGCTTTCCATTTTCCATTCGGGATTCTGATTCCCAGATTTCAATATAACTAGGATATCAAAATCACGCTGTGTATATGTTTGTATGTCTGTTCCATTGACGTCTCTTGTAGCCTAAATTTCGGTAAATATCTAATTTTCCACGGGCTTTTAATTTTTTTTAAATAATCTTTTGATACCGGGTATTGTTGGCGGCAAACATTTTAGTTTCCACAAACATCCAGGCCAATCTGAAAAAGATCATTTTCTATCTTGACCTGACCGGGGATAGAACGAAGGCACCCTCGTGTCGCAGGCTGGCGTGTTAACCACTGCGCCATGGAGCTAGCCAAATATATAGTATCGTTGAATTAGTATCTCACGGCACAATTTCACAACTTAATGGAGTTAGCTCAATCTGTGTGATTAAGTAGTCCCTATATTTTTTACTATTTTTAGTGGAAAACAAAAACAAATATATATTTTATACACATAGGCGAGCTCCGTGACGCAGTGGCTAACACGCTAGCCTGCGACACGAGGGCCCCGGGTTCGATCTCCGGTCAGGTCAAGATAAAAAATGATATTTTTCAGATTGCCTGGGTATTGGATGTTTATCTATATATGTATTGTTATAAAATATAGTATCGTTGAATTAGTATCCCATAACACATCGAACTTACTTTTGGGCTAGCTCAATCTGTGTGATTTGTCCGTATATATTTATTCATTTATATTTATACTCGCAGTAGATATTGAAAGGCTTAAGAAAGTAGAGATTATAATCAAAGATATTGAATGGTATCAGCTGATTTCTGTGTAGAGCTCTCTACAACTGCCGACGGCCTGACAGTTAACGGACAGCCTAAACCAGCAGTAGATATTCAGCTTTCGAGGGCTAAATCCTCGACGGGATATCAGCCGGCCTATTTGCTAACTCAGTGTACAACGTTTTGATAGTAATTTCTATTGTACTATACATTACGTTTTATATATCTTTAATAAAAATAGTCAATCATAGGAAACCCGCAATGTATTTTGAAGTGACTATCAAAACGTTGGTCACTGAGTTAGCAAATAGGCCGGCTGGAATATGAAGCGATCTGTTTCACGTGGTATTTATACTATTGTACTAGGTATACTATATATTTATTATATCTATTTTAAATATTGCAGACCGCAGCGATTTGGCATCCATATTTTATTTAATTTGATGAGTTTATAGTTTCATTTATAAGTATAGGTTGATGATGATGATGATGATGATGATAGTTTCATTTTATTTTTCATTTAATTTATGTTTTAGTTTAAAATTATTTATGCATGGTGAATTTTTTATCGTTTTGGACCCTTAAAGGGGTGACTCAGACCATTAATATGAGCAACTTTTTCTATGGGACCAATGCTGGGAACTCAAACAAAAATTCGTCATTTCCATACAAACTGGCCGGGCGGCGGAACTCTTGTATGAAATTACTAAATTTTTTTGAGTTCTCAGCATTGATCCCATAGAAAAAGTTGTTCATATTGATGGTCTGAGTCACCCCTTTAAGGGTCCAAAACGATCAAAAATTCACCATGTATGTATCGATTAATTATAATTTGTAGGTTCTCAAATATTGTTATAATATATACTATTTGTTTTAAATATTTATATATACATTATGTTATGTTTTTCTGCCTATATATCCTAACTAATATTATAAACGCGAAAGTGAGTTTGTTGTTTGTTAAGCTTTCATGATGTAACTACTAAACCGATCATAATGAAATTGTATATAATTGCATACACGTTATCTGGGGTACGAAGAAGGATATAGGGTTCATTTTATCCCGGGAAAAAGTACTGTTCCCGTGGGATCGAGATTGACGCGGTCGGAGCCGCGGGCGGAAGCTAGTAAAATTATAAATGCGAAAGTGAGTTTGTTTGTAACGTTTTCACGTCGTAACTAATGATTCGATCATCATGATATTTTGCATACACGATCTCTGAAATACGAAGAAGGACATAGGCTACCTTCCAACCCGGAAAATGTACTGTTCCCGTACGAAATTGACGCGAGCGAAGCTGCGGGCGAGAGCTAGTTTTTCATAAATATGGGGTGGAGGCTTAGTGGTTTAAGGGTGCGACGAAAGGTTACTGGTTCAAACCCCGCTCGGCCCGACCTGTACCTTCGAGTTTGTAGAGCAATTGACTCAAGTACGTGAATTTTTTGGCCGTGCTTCCGGTGAAGGACATTAAACATCTCTTTTATTTTCAAAGCTTGAAAAGTCTGCAATTCTGCATCTGTTCCTGATCCACAGATTAATAAATAGTTCACTACCTGATCTTATGGTTTTCGGCAAGAGTTCGATTAAGAAATGTGTATTTTTTTAACCGACTCCAAAAAAGGAGGTTATAAATTCGGTGTGTATGTTTTTAATATTTATTTCCTCATAACTCCATCTTATATAAACCGATTTGAAGAATTCTTGTTTAATTTAAATGGTTTCATTGAAAATTCATCAAAATCGGTCCAGTAGCTTGTCTGAAGTAGATTTTTTTATATAAAAAAAATATTCAGTGTTTTGATATCCGTGGGCGAATTATATGTGGGAGGAACAATTTGAAGCCTTAATTATGAGGACGCTGGCATCCTTTGAACATATTTCTGCCGCGTCTGAACATAAACGACCTTAATTAAATTGTAGCTGTGACGGGATCCATCACTAATTACCATAGCTAATTAATAACACCTTTCATGACACTGCAGATAACCCCTACTTTGCTCGGGCAAAATACATCACGTCTACTTCTCTTGTGGGGTAGACAGAGCCCTCGTCTTTAAGACCTCAAAGGCACAGGTAGCTTCGTGGGCCCTAGGTAAAAAATCTTATCAAAATAGTTATGATTTGCCAGCCACATCGCCTAATAATATGATCCCGTAGATTTTCCTCATTCTCTCGATTGAAGGTAAATACGATCGAGGGAATGGGGAAAATCTAAGGGATCCTCACATTTTACCCCATTACCTCGATCAGCTTTTACGATCTGCGCGGGAATATGAGCAGCTGGCATATTCCACGTATTTTCATTTCTCCTAGCACAGCATGGAAGTAATATATTTATAATAGTAAAAATATACAAAAAGCACTTTGAAATTAAAAGGCACTTTGAAAGTTATGATTTAATTTTCGTGGTTTATTTGGTGTGAAAAGTTTGTGTGTAGCAGTTACATAGTACAATTACTAGCTCCGTGGCGCAGCGGTCAACACGCCAGCCTGCGACACGGAGTGCCCGGGTTCGATCCCCGGTCAGGTCAAGATGGAAAATGATCTTTTTCAGATTGGCCTGGGTCTTGGATGTTTATCTATATATGTATTTGTTATAAAATATAGTATCGTTGAGTTAGTATCCCATAACAAAAGTTTCGAACTTACTTTGGGGCTAGCTCAATCTGTGTGATTTGTCCGTATATATTTATTTATTTATCATTTCGTGTAAGTGAATTGGTCAATCAATCGTGCATGCGCACCCTGGTTCTTCGGAACCGTCTCTCGGCCTCTGATGTTTTTCCTTTAATGACTACCGGATGGCAGCCGGGACCAACATCGGTTATCAGATAATCAGGTGATTCAAGCCTGCAATGTCCTAACCAAACTGGAAACAACTAAACAAAGTATCCCGTGGGAATCGAACCCACGACCCCCATCTACAGGCAAACGCCTTAACCACTGGACCACGGAGGCAGTTCGCGATCTGAAAATTATTCGTTCCTCGTCTGTCAGATGTGACACCTACCAAGGCATGTTCTGAATACGAAATGCCTCATCTTTGTTGAAGCGGGCGCTAGGTTTCGGTTCCTAACCTTAACTTAGAATATCTGACTCAAATGTCTGTTTTGAAAACCTTCCTTAGATGGCGTTTTCCTAATTGTATCCTTTAAGCAACCGAGAAGACGCTTAGATGTTACAAATACAAATAATCTTAATTGTGGATCACAAGTCAATAGAAAGTTCTTACAATAGTGTTAGTGCAGCCGTGTCCTGCCCAAATTAGGACATACAATAATTTAAGTCATTAATATTTTTGAAATTATAATATCAACATTACAAATTGTCAATTAAATAATCATTAATAGTGTAATAACATTTTTTAGTCAAAAATAATTTTAATTGTCGTTTAAACAAATTGACATTCCTTAATGTCATCTCTTTCATGCTAGTCTGGGAGAAAAGAATAAACGTAGAATGTGCCAGCTGCTTCTCTACCCGCGTAGATCGTAAAAGCCGATCGAGGGATTGGGCTAAAATCTGCGGAATCATGTCAATAGGCGATGCGGCTTGCGGGTTGCAAGCCGCATCGCCTATTGACATGATCACATGATCACTGTTTTGATTCCGTTTTCCATTTACACGCCCTCCAACATTCTTAATGTGGCCTTATGATCTTATAGACTTAGGCTCTGTCTACCCCGCATGGGAAAAAGACGTGATACTATGTATGTATGTTAAAAACTCATTAATATTAGATTTATTTTTCAACAGATTTAAATCAACTCTCCAAACTTCTGCTTTCCTTTGAAAAAAAAATGCAATTCTGAACAACAAATAAAACTAATTCTAATTCGGTGTCCTCCAAAAGTTCGCGAAGCCTCGGGAGGCCCGTAACTCAATAAAAATCTAAATTAAAAGCCCACCGGCCGAAAGGGTGCGCCAGGATTGTTTGGCGAAAGTAATTTCCCTTGGTAGTAACGCGAAATGCGGTCGCAAATAGTGTACGACAAGTGTACGAGATACTGCGGCATATCGAGATTATCGAGAAACCAGCTGCTGCCCGCGACCTCGTCCACGGCAATTTCTGTTATTATTATTACTCGTAATTAGTTTTTTATTAATATTTAGTATAGATAATACTAATATTATAAAGCTGAATAGTTTGTTTGTTTGTTTGAACGCGCTAATCTCAGGAACTACTGGTTCAAATTGGAAAATTCTTTTTGTGTTGGATAGTCCATTTATTGAGGAAGGCTTTAGGCTATAAACCATCACGCTGCGACCAATAGGAGCGATGCATCAATAAAAAATATTTTGAAAACGGGGGAAAATTATTCATCTATACTAATAAAAATGTCTAATCAATCATAATTACAGAAGTTGCCGCGGACGAAGTCGCGGGCAACAGCTAGTAGATAAATAATTTTCCCCGTTATATATATATAATGGTTATCCCATTATATATTATTACACACCTTAAACAAGTTAAAAACATCAATACACAAAATAAAATTAATCAAAAATGCCACCCTGAATTGTACCTGGCTCAAAGGTACTCATAATGCTAGCTGCGTTTCCCCTTTGGATAGCTATGGATATCCTTTGAACCAGGTACCAACCTGAGCGGTAGTCATAACCACGGCCCCTTAAGTGACGTCCGATCTCCCAAATAAAGTCCTTGGCTTCCGGGCACCACGGGCCGGCTGTCTCAACAGCAACTGGCTCGAATTCATAGTTGGAGGACAGCACCGAATATTTTGTCATTTTATATACATATTCAAGTGTCCGGAAACCAAGGTCTTTTTTGGGAGATCGGACACGTGGCTTGAGGGTCCTTGGGTATGACTACCTAGCTATCTAAAGCGGAAACGCGGCTAGCATAATGTACCTTGGTACAGTTCAGGGTAGCATTTTTGACTTATTTTGTTTTAGGTTTAAAATTGTTCTACTATTTGTTATCTATACATATAATAAAACAGTAAAAATATTTTGTCTGTACATTTAGAATTTTTGACTGAAATGGATAGAGGGACACTTAAAAAGAATAATAGAAAGCAAAAAAATTTTTTTCGAATTTCTTGTCTGTCTGTCTGTCTGTCTGTCTGTCTGTCTGTCTGTCTGTCTGTATGTATGATCACGATTATCTCCGAAAATACTGAACCGATTTACTTCAAACTTTCACCAATTGCTTTGTTTTAACTCAGCAAAACATCTTAAGTTTGTTTCATCAAAATCGGTTCATTAAAAAAAAAGTTATCGTCATTTGAATGAACTCAAGGCATTAGTTTGCCTGCAAATATACACGGTGAATTTTTTATCGTTTTGGACCCTTAAAGGGGTGACTCAGACCATCAAAATGAATACCTTTTCCTATGGGAACAAAGTTGGGAACTCAAAAAAAAATCGACATTCCCATACAAACTGGCCGGGCGGCGGGACTCTTTTTTAATGGAAATGGAAATGAGATTGAATTCCCAGCATTGGTACCATAGAAAAAGTTGTTTGTATTGATGACCTGAGTCACCCCTTTAAGGGTCCAAACTGTTCGTGAGCGATGGACACTAACGGCGGCGGCGTAGCCGCGGGCAAACGGCAAACCAACCGAAACTGCTGCGCCTAGAAACTTGAAATTTGGTACAGGGGTTCTTTTAATGATGTGAGTGAGCGCTAAGAAAGGATATTAAGAAATTAACTTCTAAAGGGGTAAAATTTATATAGAATTTTTTCATTTCTGGACTTAGAAGTATGAATGTAGGTATATAAGTCCTCGATTAAAATTAAAAAAGATGTGTATAGGTAGATGAAATTTGCAAAATTCCCCCCATAAGGCGTAAAATGGGGGTGGGTGGGTGGTATAAACTTTGTATGGAAATTTTCTCATTTTTGGACTTAGACGTATGAAAATAAGTATATAAGTTCTAGGTTACAATTAAAAATATCTGTGTAGGTAAAATGGACGATATTTTCCCCTGAAGGGGTAAAATAGCGGGGTAAAGAATGTATAGGAATTTACTCATTTCTAGACTTAGAAGTATGAAAATAGGTAAATAAATTCACGATTACAATTGAAAAAGATCTGTGTAGGTCAACTGGAAAAAATCCCCCAGAAGGGGGTAAAGTTTGTTTGGAAATTGAAAATTTTCTCATTTCTGGACTATGAAGTATGAAAATAAATAGGTATGTAAGTTCTCGATTACAATTAAAAAACATATATGTGGGTGAAATGGACAAAATTCACTCCTAAAGGGGTAAAATGGGAGGGTAAAGGTTTTATGGAAATTTTCTCATATCTGGACTTAGAAGTAAAAATAATATCCATACTTCCATACTAATAATAATATTATAAATGCGAAAGTAACTCTGTCTGTCGTTTTTTTACGCTTCAACCATTGAAATGATTTGGATGAAATTTAGTATGGAGGTGTGAGGCCTGAGGAGGAAGGACATAGGGTATGTTTGATTCCGGGAAATTCTACTGTTCCCGAGGGATCGACACTAACGCGGGCGGAGCCGCGGGCAACAGCTAGTATATAATAAACACTGGCATTCGTCATTTATTCCTATCGTCATCGTCATCAGGTCCTTTTTAGTCTCCACTACAGGAGCACGACCCTCTCTGTACTACCGGAGCCATACTTGGCCAGAGCAGCCAAAGGACTTGGCCTACACTCTCCACGCTGGCCAGACGGGTTGGAGAGGTGTCTTAGATGTTTATAAGCTTTGTTTAGCTTGTATTTCCTTCTACGACATCCACGGGAAGACTTGGAGTGGTCCTATTCTACTCTGCCGGATACCACACGGCTATTTATTCCTATACTTACTTACTATCCTGGCTCAGCGACGCAGAGTGAGTTTTGGCCTCCAGCACTAGAGAACGCCAGCGCTTTCGATCCTGTGCTAGCTCTCGCCAGTTATCGCCAACTTGCAGCTCGCGCAGGTCCGTCATCACTACGTCGCTCCAGCGCTACCTGGGACTGCCCACCGGCCTGCGACGATCGGCCGGCCCAGGTATGCTCTCTTCACCCCCCGATCTTCCTCCATTTTTTCGACGTGACCGAGCCAGCGAAGATGGTGTGCTTTAAATTCGCCCATAATGTTAGTCTCGCCTACTAGTTCTTCTTATTCTTCAAATACCATTCTCTCCTCTCACTGGTCGTAGAAAGATAATAAGCTTAGGTATTTCGCAAGATGTATTCCTATTTAAAAAAAAAAATATGATATAGGACGGCAAACGAGCAAGCGAGTCACCTGATGGTAAGCGATCAACGCTGCCCATGGACAACTGCAACACCAGGGTGTAACAGGAGCGTTGCCGGCTATTAGAGGAGTTGGGGGAAGGACATGACGGTAGGAAATGGGGAAAGGACGGACCGCCGGCTCTCTCACTCACCGAACGAAGCATAGAAGCTTGTACTCAAACGTCGATTTTCTGTGACAGTGTGGAACTTCCCTGGACGAGCCGGCCAATTCATGCTACTAGCAAAAATGAATTTTGCTGGTAGCGTGCTTCTACCACCACTAAACTAGTTATTTTACTAGGTATTTTGTTTGCTCTCATGTGCCTACTTTTGGGACGCCTTTCCATAGCACAACGATATATATAATAGTATTCTAGTCGTCAATTGTAGTTTACAAAGTATGTTCAGTACTGAGTATATTCTGTGGCGTAGTTCAATGACGTTATGAATATGAATAACCTTCAAAGTCGAAGCGAACATTATTCAAATTGAGCTCTCTGTAATTTATTCAGTGCTACGCCGCGATGTCTACACGTCTACGACTCGTAGTAGCTCAGCTACGCGGCTACGAGTACGGTTGCTTGTCCATAGCTTTTAGTGTAGCAGTTGTAGCACCAGAACTAACACATGGCCTTCGCAGTTAAATGCTCTGTCTGTGCTGTGCACAAGTACACTCGGTCTCAAACTGTATGGGCGTAAACTGCGCCCATAAATTAAAAAAAAAATGTTCTATGGCAACAAAATGGTTTCAGTGCTACGCCACGCCAGCTACGTGTGCTACGCGGTCACGACTTTCGTAGCTCAGCTACGAGCTATTGTACTTTCTTCGTAGCCTGTGCACGGATATTAATAATACCCATAATAAATATTAGATCAAAATGGAGGGAACTGGCATACTGTGCCGACCACACATAAAAAGCGGGATAAGGTAAACAAAGAAAGAAGAAGAAGAAATAAATATTAGACAACTAACAGTGCCCGCGACGCCGTTCGCGTACATTTGTATGGGGGCCACGTCTTATCATTGCTGTAGAAAAAGACTAAGTAGCCTATCCAGTGTCCAGTACATCTAAATGTTTATCCACCAAGATTCATAAAATTCAGTTCATTCGTTTAAGAGTATTAGCCGTGTGGTATCCGGCAGAGTAGAATAGGACCACTCCAAGTCTTCCTGTGGATGTCGTAGAAAGCGACTTAGGAAATACAAGCTAAACAAAGCTTATAAACATCTAAGACACCTCTCCAACCCGTCTGGCCAGCGTGGAGAGTGTAGGCCAAGTCCTCTGGCTGCTCTGGCCAAGTATGGCCCTAGTAGTACAGAGAGGGTCGTGCTCCTGTAGTGGAGACTAAAAAGGACCTGATGATGATGATGATGTTTAAGAGTATGGAGTAAATCCTCAATTTAGTTTCAGAATCATACATACATATACATATTATCACGCCTCTTTCCCATGGGGGTAGGCAGAGACTATAGATCTCCACTTTCAGAATCATGTATCTTATTAACACTATATCTCTGTAAGCAAAATAACTTACTCCATGACCAACCCTTAGATTTATTATTAGTTTTGATATATTAGGCCGGGGAAAAGTCTATACGTATTTTGTATGGCAATTCTACTTAATCAACCAAAAGAGCTGTAACTTTTGATATTTATGCAAATTGAAAGACAAAACTGCTGAAATCAAGTTCATGTTCGTTGGGATTGCAGTAAGTTCATAAACATTAAAATTTTATTTAGGCCTCTTTTGCAATTTTCCCTTACTTAAATAAACATTTAAAAATGTGAAGAATTTTTTCGATATTATATTATAATAAGGTATATTTAGTATCTTATAGTTTCCATATAAAAACAGTCATTTAAATACTAATGTATTTCGAGAGTAAGAAAGATGACATTAAAAAACAACCTTACAACATAAAAAAAACTCTGAAGATATTTTATTACAAATGTATGCATATAAATACGAAAAATCTTTTCCCCCGGCCTAATATATTGTCTTGAGGTGACTTAAATAAGTATACTTCTAAAGAGAGAGAGAGAGTTGGCTTCGAGACGCAGTTTTCTGGGTTCGATTCCCAGCGCGGACAAATGTTGTACTTCAATTTCACAGGATCTTCGGATCTGGAGCTACCCAAGGAAAATCGATGTCAGGCAGGCGGCCGGCCGTACAAACTTTACCAAATCGTATTACAGCATGAATGCTTCCATAATAGTGGACCATAAACTCACACGCACCATACCTGAGAATACAACCAGAAAAACGTTCTCATAAGAAAGTTTTAGAGGAACCTGTGGTATGTACAATAAATAAGACTTTTATGACTTAATTTATGAGGCCTTTCACGGTTCATAAACATCTGTGTGGATCGCTTCATGGCCTTCATTCATGAGCATCATGAACTCAAAAGAAAATAAATGTTTTTCTTATCTGTGTGCTGTAAAGGCTCCTACACACAATGCTGCCGCCGAGCAAGCCACCGAGCAAGCCGCTGTGTGCCGGGCGGTGCGCTGCGCCCATTATGTGCTTTATAAATATGTACTATAAGGCACAGTCGTGAATCATGCTGCAAAAACCCGCCGTCTGTGCAAAAAAAAGTCAAAAGTCAAAGATTGTTATTCAAAATTGGATATATATATATATATCTCTTTTTGAGCGTCAAATTTTAATTCTTATCCTTACTAATATTATAAATGCGAAAGTGAGTTTGTTTGTTTGTTTGTTACGCTTTCACGCCGTAACTACTGAACCGATCATCATAAAATTTTGCATACAAGTTCTCTGGAGTACGGAGAAGGACATAGGCTACTATTTATCCCGGGAAAAAGTACTAATCCCGAGGGATCGACATAGACGCGAGCGGAGCCGCGGGCGAAAGCTAGTATTTTATATTTTAATATATGCAAATTCGAAATACCTACTACTAGCGTTTCGGAACGATGCCGCCGGCACTGTGTGTAGGTGCCTTAACATACTCTGATGAATAAATATAAGGCTTCTTTAAAAATTATGCGAGACATAATTAATATTGACTAGCTCCGTGGCGCAGCGGTCAAAACGCCTGCCTGCGACACGGAGTGACCGGGTTCGATCCCCGGCCAGGTCAAGATGGAAAATGATCTTTTTCAGATTGGCCTGGGTCTTGGATGTGTATCTATATATGTATTTGTTATAAGTATCGTTGAGTTAGTATCCCATAACACAAGTCTCGAACTTACTTTGGGGCTAGCTCAATCTGTGTGATTTGTCCGTATATATTTATATATATTTATTTATATTTATATATTTATTATAACAAACAATTTCACTCACCTATTCTTATTGAACCGTGATGTAGGTTGGACCTTGTCTGCAACTTAGAAACTTACTTATTCGTAGTTAGAAATCGATTCTTCTAACATATCAAATCGACAATAACATCACGAGGAATCGACACCATCAGCTCTCTGCATACAAGTGTGTGTGTGCAGAAGCAGATGATGCCGGAGCTAAAACCAGCCACAATATCTTTGAGGGCGTCTGACCCCCTAATCAACGCTTGGACGCGAGCGCCACGTGAACGGGGAGGCTCGAAAGACTGCTGTACGCAACGTCCTTGACACGCGCCCTGATGATGGCCATCTAAATTGGATGAAACTAGTCGGCGATACTGACTAACAATAAGTGAGTGAAGCCGTTTGTTATAATGTTAAATAAGGCCTCTTATCGTTTTATCGCACTAACGTAGATTATTTGTTTATTATGACTCTTCAAAAACCAAAATTAATCTAAAAAAATGATATACAGTATGACGTTCTCTAGCGGTAGTAAGTAGTTTAGTACTCTAAGAAAGCAATCTACCCAACGTAGGTTCGATCCTGCGACTGTTACTCAATCACGTCAAAACGGCTGAACAGATTTTGACGAAATTTTGCACACAGATAGGAAAAAGGGACTGTTTCCGTGGGATCGATATTAACGTGAGCCACGGGCGAGAGCTAGTATTTTTATACAGGCCTACATTCTAGTAAACAGAGCAAGGTTTGGCTTTGTATCGCGATACGCACGACCCA
Source organism: Elegia similella (assembly GCA_947532085.1). Lineage (NCBI taxonomy): Eukaryota > Metazoa > Arthropoda > Insecta > Lepidoptera > Pyralidae > Elegia > Elegia similella. Next base: position 3,599,850 of record OX383940.1, read on the forward strand.
GATCTCATTACTAGCCTATTTAGCCCATACAACTAGATTCCAGGCGCCCTTGGGTTCATTTTCTCAATTGTTAACACTGCCATGTTAAATGGCACTCGACCGAGAACTCTTCCTTCCTGACCTGAGCTCAATTTATATAGGTGATTAACTATTATGACTTGGCAAGATTGGATGTTTCAATGACGCAATACCCATGGAGGTTAATCCTAAGCCAAAAACAATCTTATTTGCAGCCCTTTTAGGTTGAAATTGAGTTTGGGTTGGTCGTGTATTCGGTGCAAATGTTTACAGACATGAAGGCGCCAGTACGGCGACTGTTTGTCGTGCTGTGAGATGAAGTCATCTGTGTGATAAGGACGGCAATATATCATTATTAGGGTGTGAGAAAAGGATGGAGATATGATAACATTTTATGTTAATCGATGGAAATGGGAAATGGTACATTGATTTCCTCCTCCTTATCTGAGAAAAAACCGGCCAAGTGTCAAAATCATGTTTGTTGTATTTCTTTTATTTTGTTTTTTGGTATTTGTTGAAATACATCATCTGTGAAAATTTCAACTGGCTAATTATCACGGTTCATGAAATACAGCCTGGTAACAGACGGACAAACAGACAGACAGACGGACAGCGGAGTCTTAATAATAGGGTCCCATTTTTACCCTTTGGGTACGGAACCCTGAAAAGACATTATGACTCGAAAAGAAGAATCTGAGCGTTCCCTGGTTCCATACCGGCTAGCTCCGTGGCGCAGTGGTTTACACGACAGCCTGCGACACGGGGTGCCCGGGTTCGATCCCCGGTCAGGTCAAGATGGAAAGTGATCTTTTTCAGATTGGCCTGGGTCTTGGATGTTTATACATATATATATATGTATTTGTTATAAAATATAGTATCGTTGAGTTAGTATAACACAAGTCTCGAACTTACTTTGGAGCTAGCTAAAGCTGTGGGATTTGTCCGTATATATATTTATTTATTATTATATTTATATCGGCTATATCTGTATTCTGTAATGCATCGGAGCCCGAGCTACTAATATGAGAGTATTCATGCTGCAATATGACTGGAACCAATCTTCCTAGTACTGCAGTACCTCTAGAACCGCAAACAAATACCTACCTGTGACAATAAAGTTCAAGTATTATTTAATCATGGTTTTACTCGTGTTATACTCGTCGGATTCGCCGACTAATTTTGCCGACTAGTCGGCGAATCCGACTAGTAAACTGTGAGTAAAACCGAGATTAAATAATGAATATAATTTGCGTAAGTTTTAAAATTATCCTAACTAATATTGTAATATAAGTAATAACAAACTTTAAAAATTTTGTTTATTTGTTTGTTTGTTACGCTTTCACGCCGTAACTACCGAACCGATCATAATGAAATTTTGCATACAAGTTCTCTGGAGTACGGAGAAGGACATAGGCTACCTTTTATCCCGGGAAAAAGTACTATTCCCGAGGGATCGATATTGACGCGGTCGGAGCCGCGGGCGAAAGCTAGTTAAGTATAAGTATGTTTTTTTACGCTTTATTGACTACATTTATACATATTATCACGTCTTTATCCCTTACGGGGTAGACAGAGCCTAAAGTCATAAGACCGAAAGGCCACGTTTAGCGTGTTGGTGGACGTAAAGGTGGAAAACAGATTCCAAATAGTCAGCCGCATCGCCTATTGTAATGATTCTTAAATTTTCGCCCATTCCTTTGACCGGCTTCTACGGTCTGCTCAGGAAGAGAAGCAGCTGGCACATTCTACGTTTTTTCTTTTCTCCCAGACCAGCGTTAAAGATTCATTTATACTTATTTATTTAGTTTTGAAGTAAGTTGACATTGGCTACGATAACAAAAAAAACTTAAACAATAAAACTTAATCTAAAAACTTATTATTAAATAAAATTAAAACTAACTCAAAATATTAGCCGAGACTCCTGTATTTGTATTAACTTTATTATATTGCAATGTCTTCCGATTAACAAGAAAAACAAAGTTTATTCACTTAAAGGAGTACATGCAAGTATCTGCCACAAGCTTCGTCAAAAATGAACAAAGTTTCATCAACAACATGCTTCGTCAAAAGTTTACAGCAATGCAAGTGTATGCAAAATATCTAACTAGTAGGTTAAATTTTACTTCAAATATTTGAATACAGATAGATACATAGACACCGGTACAGGTGAAACAAGATAAAAGCTTGTAGCGAGACCAATCCAAAAGCGTATGCAGATGATAAATGTGCGTTCGAAGGCTCATGCACAACCTTATATTGAATTTTTACGCGCTATATTATTCGAACCTTCAATTAAAAAGCAATTTTCGAAGGTTTGATACATGGTCCCATTACAAATCGGAGGTCCCATTTGTTATTTTAAAGGTTAACGATGTTTTTTTTTTAAATTCGAATAAACTTTTAAATCGATGAACGCAAGCGAAAAAGTGCACGCACGAGAAAGTGACCTTTCGCGTGCAAGCGAGAGCGCGGGACAAGTGATAGAGACGTACAATCGGCCTAAGCGATTGGCGTGTGACGCATCTATCTCACTTCCACCGTTATCACGCCATCTGGTAGTCGAAGGGTAGTCGTTAAAGGAACCACGTCAGAGGCCGCGAGGTGGTTTCGAATAACTCTGACACCAGGGTATGCATGGTCGATTTATTTATTTTTATTTATTTATTACACTTTATTGCACATTCGTACAGTAAGTATGTTACAAAAAATATAAAGAAGAAAATGTACAAAAGGCGGCCTTATCGCACAGCAATCTCTTCCAGGCTACCTTTGGGCAATTGGAAAATTTAAAGAAAGATAATAGGTACAGTGCAATTAAAAAGAGAGACAATATATGTAGCAAAAATATAATATAATATATATATATATATAATATACATACGATAATATAGCATACAGAATATAGATGTGCAAAATAACAAGATGCGGGAGGAAATAGCGATAAAGAATGAACCTACAAAGAGGAAAGACAATGTGATTTGACTTGAAATTTAAAACTGGCTAGCGTTTGAGCACATCGGATATCCAGTGGCAGTGAGATTGAACAATATTAATATTATGTGGTGACAGTTCCTCTGTATCAAAAAGGAATATTAAACAAAGTATGGACAAATTAATTAATATAAATGAAAGAACACAATGTAAATTTATGATATGTGCCTTTCCGTATTCGGAATCTTTAGATAGGAAAAGAAACGAGCACATACACAATTTAAATGTACATATGTACAACATGACGTATCGTCATGGCGATTTTATTTTTTATTTAGATATAAATAAGTTTATAAGTAGATTTAAGTTGACTAACGATACTATGTATCTTCCTTTTAATTTTAAAAGACAAATAGCTACAGTAGTAGCTTTTAATTTACAAACTTCTGTTGTATGTAGTACAACTGCAAATAATTTTAAATTTGACACAGGTATTGCAACTAATGATATACCTAAAATACAAAATCCTCAGTCTGATTTAAACTAATTAATAAGACAACAGTCGAGGCTAAAGAATTAAATATTTTTCATCAGAATGTCCAAGGCCTGACTAGCAAATTGTTAGAATTAGAGTTGTTTATAAACAGTAAAGATTTGCATGTAGTTTGTGTGACTGAACATTTTATGCAGTCGCACCAGCAACAGTTCAATGTAGAAAATTATTTATTGACAAGCTCTTACACCCGAGAGACTAAAGAGAAAGGCGGTAGCTTAATTCTAACTCGAAGTGACGTAAAATGTAAAGAACGTAAGGATATTGTTAGTCTTTCGGTAGATTGTAATGTTGAGCTGTCATGTATCGAACTAGGGAATTATATTATAGTATGTGTATACAGACCCCCAAGGTCAGATTATAATACTTTAGAATCAGTTATTGAAGATGTCTTGAGAAAATTATGTTGTTGTCGCAAAAATATTATAGTGTGCGGTGACTTTAATGTTGATTTGTTAGTTACAACAACTGAAAGTGTTCGATTTTTAAATGTCTTTAAATCATTTGATTTGGTTAATTTGTTTTTGGAACCAACTAGAGTTACTGAAGATTCTGCAACGTGCATAGATAATGTTTTCTGCAATTGCACTGCTGTTGACAAATATATAACTAAAAATCTAACCTCGGATCACTACGGTCAGTTTGTAAAACTTATAAATGATGTAGAAGTAGACTTACCAAAAGTAACCTTTAGATCTATAACCAAAGCTAAAATAAATGTATTTAAGAAAAAAATATCTGAAAAAATGCCCCTAATTGAAGAAACTAGAGATGATCCGGATGCTCTATATAATAAAATGTTTGGTATTATTGAATCGGAATTCAAAAATACATTCAAAATTAAAAAATGTACTAAACGTATCGGTAAAAAATTTAGTGAATGGGCTACAACTGGTATTTACGTTAGTAGAAACAGGTTATACGAATTATTAGCTATGAAAGCTTACAATAAAAATACTGAATTTATTAATTATGTTAGAACTTACTCTAAGGTTTTTAAAAAGGCGTGCCTGTGCGCAAAATCTTTATATACAAGAAAAGCTATTCTAGATTCTCATGATAAGATAAAGACCACTTGGAAAATTATTAACATGGAAACCGGGAAAACCAAAAATCGTGACAACAAAATAGAATTAAAAGTAGATAATAAGATCCTCAGTACTAATGAAGACGTCGCAAAATATTTCGAAGATTTCTTTACTAACATTCCCGTAAATACTACTGCCTCCTTACGTTCATCATCTGAGGAATCTAAAAAACTATTAACAAGCTGTATACCAGAATGTAACAATCATTTAATATTTCAACATGTAACACCTCAAATAATCATTGATACATTTAAGAGTTTGAACAATAAGAAAACTGGAGATTTGTGGGATATCTCTGTAGCTGTCATTAGTAACATCATTGAAGTAATTGCACCATATTTAGCTTCTATATTTAATAAGTGTGTAGATACTGGGACATTTCCTGACTTGATGAAGTTAAGTAAAGTCATTCCTTTGTACAAATCTGGCGATAAAAATGATCCCACTAATTACCGTCCCATTTCTATTCTGCCAGCTCTTAGTAAAATATTTGAAAAAATGATTTTTAATCAGTTATTAGCTTTTTTTAACATAAATAGCCTTTTCCATCGTGAACAGTATGGATTTACAAAGGGTCGGTCAACTACAGACGCGGGTGTAGCTCTGTTGAAAAACATATATGATGCTTGGGAGGGAAAACAAAATGCTATTGGTGTTTTTTGTGATCTTTCCAAAGCCTTTGATTGCGTAGACCACAATACCCTTCTCTCCAAGCTGGAGCACTATGGAATAAAAGGTAAATCTCGCGATTTACTTGAATCTTATTTAAGTGGCCGAACTCAAAAGTTAGTTTAGATAGGGTACAATCCTCCGGATCATCGGTTAAGATGGGCGTACCCCAGGGCTCTATCCTAGGGCCTCTGTTATTCCTCATTTACATCAATGACCTACCTTACTGTGTCAATACATGTAAGGCTGTACTATTTGCCGATGACACTTCTCTTGTCTTCAAAATTGATAGACAAACTAATTCTTTTGACGTGGTTAATAGTACTTTAGCTCAAGTGTTGGATTGGTTCACAGCGAATAATCTATTGTTGAACGCTAAGAAAACGAAATGTATTAAATTTTGCTTACCAAATGTTACAAAAATTCCAACACAAATAGTAATGGATAATGAACCACTAGATTTAACTGATAAAACAACATTTCTTGGAATAACTCTTGATGCCGGGCTTCAATGGGGTGCCCATATTACTACGTTAGCGGGTAAACTTAGTTCTGCAGCTTATGCTGTCAGGAGAATTAGACAACTGACTGATGTTGATACTGCGCGTTTGGTATATTTCAGTTACTTTCATAGTGTTATGTCTTATGCGATTTTACTATGGGGTAACGCTGCAGAAGTAAACACCATATTTGTCCTGCAGAAACGCGCTATTAGATCTATATATAAACTTGGTGCTAGAGAATCTCTTAGAGAATTGTTTAAAGATATAAATATTTTAACTTTACCTTCTCAGTACATATTTGCGAATATTATGTTTGTGCGCTATAATCTTGATTTATATAAGAAAAATAGTGATATCCATGACCGAAACACGAGAAATAAAAATAAATTAGCTACACCAGTATTGCGATTGCAGAAAACTATGAATTCATTTTTGGGTTTAGGAGTACGCTTCTATAATAAAATTCCTGCAGAAATATTAGGTCTGCCTTTACTTAAGTTCAAAACGATTGTAAAAAACCAGTTAATAAAAAAGGCTTATTACTGCATTGATGATTATATTACTGATAAAAATGCGTGGAAATTTATATAAATTTATTTAATGTTAACAATTATTAAATGTTAAAATTAATCTATAGTATGAAAAATTGTATTTAATGTTAACAATGTATTCAGAGCCCTTCAGGCACGTAGGGACCAAGGCTGGATTGAGTTTCTTTCGGCGTATTCTTCTCACCAGTGGTCGTTCCGAAACGCTAGTAGTATTTCAATTTTGCATATATAAAAAAATATATAAGAAATAAAAATATGACGTTCAAAAAGAGATACATGTATCCAATTTTGAATAAAAATCTTTGACTTTGACTTGACTTTTTTTGACTTTGACCGTGTCACCTACTCGAAATGGAATGACGTAAAATCTACTTGTCAACCGACTTTACATTACAGGCAATGAATTTCTTTCTACTGGTGAAGGTATTTTTAGCCAAGCAATGGCCTTTAATATCGTCATGCAAACAGCTCTGTAGGTTTTTTTTATCTATGCAGCGTATAAATTGACTTTCCCTTACGTTCCCTTAAAGGGGTGACTCAGCCCATTAATATGAACATCTTTTCCTATGAGCATAATGCTGGGAACTCAAAAAAATGCAACATACCCATACAAACTGGCGGCTAAACTCTTTTGTATGGACATGCCGATTTTTTTTGATATCCCCTTAATTGGTCCTATAGAAAAAGTTGTTCATATTGATGGGCTGAGTCACCTCTTTAAAGGAATATCGAGGGTACATTTACACGCTGTATGAGAAAATTCTTATTAAGTAACAGGTTATGACAGTTAACAAGATCAGCTTAATTAGCTTTATTAGCCAAAATAAATAAGTATAATGCAGGTTTCGGTTTTAAACGACATTTATTTAAATAGTTTTGTACAAATACAAAAGGCAAAACAGTGAGCAGTCAAAATAAATAAATATATACGGACAAATCACACAGATTGAGCTAGCCCCAATGTAAGTTCAAGACTTGTGTTATGAGATACTAACTCAACGATACTATATTTTATAACAAATACATATATATATATATAAATACACATCCAAGACCCAGGCCAATCTGAAAAAGATAATTTTCCATCTTGACCTGATCGGGGATCGAAACTGGTCACTCCGTGTCGCAGGCTGGCGTGTTGACCGCTGCGCCACGGAGCTAGCCTGAAAACGTCTTTTGTTACCAGCACAGGCCAAAGGAAGATGGCCGCCGCCGCTCGCTCCTTCCCCAGCTTCAAAATGCTTGCAATGGGCAGCAGCATAGTGAGCACAATAAGCCAAAGAAACTGCGCTCGCCAACCCGCCTGCCAAGCGTGGTGATGGCAATATCCTCCCATGGAACGAATAATTCTTGGGAGAGGCCGTTGTCCAGCAGTGGATTTTTTGCGGCTGTAATGATGATGATGAGTTAATAATCAAATATTTTATTTATCGCAAAATAATTTAAATATCAGTTGGCGAACGTCAACTTTTATTATAAATTATTATTCACATATATTATATTGTTGACGTGTATAACTTACTTACACCTAAGTTTAGTGCCGCTTCCAAAGTGGAGTGCAGAATATGCGGCAACAAACTGCACAGCGCATTGTCTCCAAATGACGTTAACTTACAATCTACGACATACTTAGAGCTATTCATGTGGACTAGTTTACATTGTCATGTAAAATTTTAATAAGTAATTTAAAAAAATACTTTGGAGTAATCTTAATTAAAAACTAATAACCTAACTAAAAACAAAACATCTAACTAGAAACACATTAACTAAAATCATAAAAGGTCCTTTGGTTACAGGATATCTCAATAAGCTTATTAGCCATGGAAATAAAAAAATATAAATTAATTACTTATAAATAAATAAATATATACGGACAAATCACACAGATTGAGCTAGCCCCAAAGTAAGTTCGAGACTTGTGTTATGGGATACTAACTTAACGATACTATATTTTATAACAAATACATATATAGATACACATCCAAGACCCAGGCCAATCTGAAAAAGATCATTTTCCGTCTCGACCTGGCCGGGGATCGAACCCGGGCACAGGCTGGCGTGTTGACCGCTGCGCCACGGAGCTAGCCGGTTATCAAATGTATGTAAAAAAATTATAGTATTTTTCTCACTGCTTCTATTAAATTATGTCGTAACCCGATCGTTTAATTACGCCGATCGCGTTCAGCCTGGCCAAATCGATATATGCCGCCATATTTTGAATTGGCTACCTAATTACGGCCATATCGTTCAAAGCATAACGTTTGACGATTTGTCCATACTTGGCAAAATCGATTCTACAGGGTGATCAACATCGTGATCAACAGTTTTAGTCCACAAACTAACTCTTATCACATTTATTACCAATATTTTTAGTTTCTTGAATCACCGTATTTTTTTCTGCACGTAAACACAGCTGACTGCCACATGAAATGACAGAGTGCAACAGCGCCAAAGAGTCGGAAAGTGGAACTAAATCACGATGCGCCCAGGCATATCCCGATTCCCGATACGCCCGATTCAAGTTTGGAGGCAATGTCAAGGAAAATTGCAGAACTAACGCGAAAAGTGGAAAGCCTGACTACAAGAGACCGAGGAAGATCGCGCTCAACTAACCGCAACCATCAGCGTGACCGCAGTCGATCACGATCCCTATCCAACTACAGAAGATTTCCGACATGCTGGTACCACTCCAAGTTCGGGTCGAAAGCCAGCAAGTGTGTGAAGCCATGCGATTTCGCGAAGGGAAACACTCAGGGCAGTCACTAATGGCGACGAGTGACAGCCCCATCTCATCTGGTCGCCTCTTTATAACTGACCGAAGGACTAAAATGCAGTTCCTCGTGGATACCGGGAGCGACTTATGCGTTTTTCCACGCACAGCACTTCGCGAACGCAGATCTCCGACCGACTACACTTTTTACGCTGCAAATGGCACCACTATTGCCACCTACGGTTTTGCTCACCTCGTTCTTAATCTCGGCTTACGGCGCGACTACAGCTGGAGGTTCATCGTGGCTGACGTCACGAAGCCAATAATCGGTGTCGACTTTCTGTCATTCTACGGACTCATCGTCGACTGTCGAAATCAACGGCTTATCGACAGTACAACCACTCTGAAGGCACCAGCAGCATATGTTTCGTCATCGAACAACCTGTCTTCAGTGAAAACTACTATGGGTGACTCGAAATACCATGAACTGCTACGCCAATACCCAGAAATACCGCGCCCAGCTGGAACTCAACGTGTCATCAGCCATAACACAGTTCATCACATAAGAACGACGCCTGGTCCACCAGTTTCCTGTTCTCCACGACGCCTGGCTCCCGACAAGCTAAAAACCACACAGCTCTACCTCGATACGGCCCAGTAACTGAATGAGAAAATCGACAAATAGGCTGCTCTCGTCGATCTGCCCAAGTTTGCATTTGGCATATCATGAAATAATTGGGCAAATCAATATGGCGGCTGCCGGGGGAGATCCCCCGGCAGCACCCGTTCACGAGTGGACGCATGGATCAGCCATCGCTGGGCCTAACCATATTAAAGGGAACTCGACGACCCGAAACACAACGCCGCCCCCACATGAGAATTTTCTCGATAAGTCAATTTTTCCAGCAATTTTCCGGTCCCCAAACGTCCATTTGCTGGGTTAATTACTTACATTTTCTGTACAAAGCTGACGTTAAATGTGTTAACATAAGTAATCTGTATATGTTGGTCGGAATGCCTGATTGAATGTACAAATTAAGGCTGAATTAAATCGTAATTGCCAAGCAAAGGCTTTCACGTGTGTTGGCTTAATTGGACGACTATTCAGTAAGAGTCTTAATTGACTCTTTTTTTGTCGTGATAACGTTTTACGTGCCCGTTCCGTGTGCAAGTGAGAGCGCGGAAAATGCGATAGACAGGCGCGATCGGCCTAAGCGTTCGGCTTGTGACGCATCTATCTCTTTTGTCACGTTAAATTATCGTCCGTTAACAGATTTTACAGACAACCAATTATTTTCTCTCTTTATTTTGGCATTAAACAGTCATTTACAATTTTTTTTTTGAATTATGGTGTCTTTACAAAATTAAAATAATTAAATAACATTTATTTGATAAACCAACAGCTTTACAACATTATTAGTAATCATGAAAAAAGTCTAACAAACAAGGCCTTATGTGGTTTACACAGCTAATTATAAATGCTAATAAGGAAATAAAAAAATGATAAAAAAACTAGGCATGTGTACATAAATATTTCTGTATATATAAATACATATAAAAATATAAATATATATAAAATTCTATAAAAGTAAATAGCAGAGCATAGTGCAGATTGATAATTTAGAATATTATAAGAAAATATTACTTTATCAATTTACATTCCATAACTAATTTAAGTTATATTGAAAGTTGTAAAATATTGATATAAAATAATAAATTATTATATACCAAACAGTGTCTTGACTCTTATATGTATCAGAATCCTCGCCAAAACAAAACTAGCTCAAGCAAATATCAAGTATTTGGCTGCAGTAAGAAGAGTTGGCATCGGGCAAGCGGCCGGCTTTAAAAACTGCCACATCATACAGCTGCCACTGTATATCAACTGTATAGTAAGTGGCGAACAATTGTCCGGAAACAAGGACACTCCACAACTAGGGAATCACGATCACGACCCTCAGTATTGAGGATAACGACGCGAGGAGAAGGAGAGGAGGAGGAGTATATTAACTAGTATTCTATCATTAGCAGACACCGAGCCACGACTCGGATGATCAGATTATTGTGTGTGTAAGTGGCTAACACTAATGTCATATTTTTGCTACCCAAAGGTATCTAGCATACTTAACGACTGCCATCAATTGTGACAGACGGGACCAACGGCTTAGCGTGCCTTCGGAAGCATATAAAGTCGTAATCCTCTCAGATGAGGAGCGGGTAGGTTGTATACTGGTTTATGACTCATAAATTTATTATTCACGGTTATTGTGTCTGTTTGTTCTATCCTGGCCACAGAATAAGTACTAGTACTTACGTACCGAAGTCCCACTCTGCAAAGGCACAGGTATGGCACTCCATACAAACGGGACGACATAAATACCTAGTACTACTACAAACAAAATTTCACATCCGTGCACACGCTAATGTGTGAGTTAAAGTACCAAGGTTGACACCGAAGAATGAAATTAAATATACCTAGTCATGATGCCACCTAAAGTTCGTCAATTTTGCGAGTATGTCTCTCAATTCTGAAAGATTTATGATGATCTTAATTTATTTATGTAGGTATGTATTTATTGACTTACCTAACAATACATCTCAGTAAATAAACTTGCTAACAAACAAAAATGTATTTGTAGATCTCGCACACAATGCAACTGGCACAATCAGAAACATGACGTATAAGATTATTATATTTTAGGTGTACGTACACATCAACAAGTAACTAGCACTTCACAAATAAGAGGTTAAATATGTATTTTATCTTCTCTTCACCACTGGTTTATAAGTTAACTATTGATTCATTTACAATTAAAAGCACTAGATAATGTCCAGTAATATAATAATTTGCTCGTTTGGCGCTAAACTTTACGGCAAATGTGATAAAAATCGATAAAAAGAAGGATAAAAACAAGAGGCAGATAGACAGAGATTCACAGCACAGTATTTCATTGTAAAGCGTGTCTGTAACGTAATATTCGCATTTGACGTGCAACAAAACCTAACCCTGTTTCAAAGCAACGCATCGCACTCCATTTACGGGGGAGAGGTGCGGCGATGCCTTGTTGCGGGGGACGCAGGGAGTTTCCGTTCTGTACGTTAGTACTTATATTAATTCTGTGGCAAAGGTATTCGAAGAAATATCAACTCAATGTAGTTAGCGATACGGTGTAATTTAGCTCGCGTCAGAACGCAGCACCTTTTAGTTTAGATACCCAGTAAGCCAATTTTATACTTATCATCATCATGTCGTGTAGGTGAAACTAACTTAACGGTACTATATCTTTTAACAAATATAAATTAATAGAAAACATCCAAGTCCCAGCTCAATACGAAAAGATCAGTTTTCCATTTTGATCTGACCGGGGATCGAACCCGGGACCATGTGGCAGGTACACTGTGTAATAACCACAGACATTAACTATTTACGCACACCTGTAGTTGTTTCTATCTATAAACACGTTTGTGGCTTGCGGCATCCTTGTAAGCTGTGTGACACGAATGTAATATTCATGGCGTTGTTGTGACCCTTTGTGGCGCCATCTCGCCTAAACAGATGAATTATACAGGCCTTGTTCCTAGATTAAAGCGTTACAGACTGCCTAGATTAAGACGTTACTGCGAGAAATTGTGGAAGTTGACGTGTTTTCAAATCAACAGTGCGCTGAATTAATTTAAAACATCAAAAGCATCAAAAACATCAAGTTTGAATAATTTAGGTCGATTCTTGCACAAGATCGCTCCCTTGTTGGAATTTGAAACAGATACATATGAAATAAAAAACGATATATATACATGGTGAAATTTTGACCATAAAAAAAACATTAAAAAAAAAATTGTCATTCCCATACAAACTTCACTTTTTAGCATATTCACTTTAACTACCTCTATATACAGGAATTAATTAAACAGTTAATTCCTGATGATCTTCGTAGTTCCATGGTAGTGCTGAAAATTTTCGCCAGCTTATTTTCTCATGCTCTCATTTCGTTTATTTTTTTATTTCAATTTGTAGATTTACCTAAAATATGTTAAACATTTATTATACGCATCAGTGGATTACATTTTTAAGATGTATGTAAGGACTATTCGATCTGCTAAAGTGTTGTTGAGAAGTTTATTTAACAATTAGTTTTTAAATCGAATGTGCTTCATAATAGTCTGTCGTCCACTTGTCACTCGTTTCTCACTGTTCGTATACTGGAAGAGGAACAGTGAGAAACGAGTGACAAGCAAGCAGCAGTTAGGTAGACCTTTTCCAAAAAATAATAATTTCATTTGAAGTAGGTAAGTAACACACCAATTCAAGGTTTTTTTACTAAGTACTGAAGTAGGTATTTGTCTCCCATCTCACCTGATGGTAAGTGACGATGAAGACGAGGATGTTACATTCCTATTCAAGAGATACCCATTTATGCTACTTTTGAATGTCCCGGGACTGTACTTGTCTGGGAATAAAGACGCAGCCATTCATTCCACACCTTAGCTACTCCTTAGCTACTCGAACCAAAAACTGTCAAAGCGTTTAGTTGGACTCTTTGGTATTCCAACGATAAAAGGGTGAAATTTCTGTCTGCGTCTCGTAGTCCGATGGAGGAATGGTGAGGGTTCTACTGAGCTAACTTTTCTCATACATCGCAAAGATATCGTATACGTATCCGTAATTTCTTGAGCTCCAAACGAGCTCCTCGACTACCTCGGTTACGTTCGTGAAATATTAAAAAAGTTGAAATGACTTTGAGATGCAATTCTACACTTACTTTAATGTTAGCGACTATTCCTTCGGGTGGTAAACTTATTGCTATTTACAAACTTTTATCTAACATGCAATGTGTAAGTGTATATGTAACTATGTTTTTTCGGCTGGAATCTTGCAACTCAATTTTGTATCAACTTAATTTTGTAGAAGATATCTTTTTTTTAATGTTATTGGGCGGAAAACGAGCAAGCGGGTCACCTGATGGTAAGTGACCACCGCTGCCCATGGACAACTGCAACACCAGGGTGTGGCAGGTGCGTTGTCGGCCTTTCAAGGAGTTGAGGGAAGAAAATGGGGAGGGGAGGGGGAAGGATGGGCCTCCGGCTCTCTCACTCACCGATCGAAGCATAGAAGCGGAAAGCTTCTACTCAGACGTCGATTTTCTGTGAGAGTGTGGTACTTCCCCGGATGAGCCGGCCCATTCTTGCTACCAGCAATTCATAATATTAACATTCAACTGACAGTTTCTATCCAGTTCTCAATAAAACTAGCTGGGTAAGATTCCGTCCCGCACAGGAGACCGCAGCCGCCGGCGCGTCGCGACGTCCCGGCGCCGAGGCTGTCCATCCCAGGCCACACAGATTAAATAGATTTTACGCTAAGGAGGTTTTATTTTTTCCAAGATAACTTTTACGACACAATCATATAGTTAGTCCAAACTGAAACATTTTTTTTTATGGTTTAGGACTGCAAACGAGCTAGCGAGTCACCTGATGGTAAGCGACCATCACTGCCCATGGACAACTGCTACACCAGGACGTAACAGGAGCGTTGCCGGCTTTTCAAGGACTTGGGGAAAGGACATGGGGTAAACAAATGGGGGAAGGATGGGCCTCCGGCTCTCTCACTCGCCGATCGAAGCATAGAAGCGGTAAAGCTACTTAAACGTCGATTTTCTGTGAGAGTGTGGTACTTCCCCGAACGAGCAGACTCATTCATGATACTAGCAAAAATGAATTTTGCCGGTAGCGTGGCTTTACCACAAATAAATTTATAATTTTCTTAATTCTCGGATTGACGTAAACTCAACTGTTTGTCGGGTCATCGTGCAATAGGTATTAAACTGACTGAAAGAAAACTGTCGTCCACAATCAAAAGTCTGTCCTTTATCAGAAGCAGCACAGCATCTATCATAGCCTTACGACTGCCATCAATGATGACAGCCGGGTCCAACGGTTTAACGTGCCTTCCGAAGCACAGATCTCGAGATATTTTTACGCTACTTGCAGTCCCATCCCGGACTACGCCCGAGGCTGCTTAACATGCGTAAGCGTTATTAACGTTCACGAATGTAATAGGTAATTATTTTAATGTATACTTATGTACCTATATGGTATGTATTGTAATGTGTGTAGTAAACGGAAAAACTCTTGAAATGGAAAATTTGTCGCTCATCAAAGACGATGAAATGCGTTTGAATAATTCACTTAAATAATTAGATGTAAAAGCGAATCTGATCATGGATGACAGATTTCAATTCAAAATCAATGTTATGCCTGTAAAATTCAATTAGGGAACTTTGATCCTGGCTGCTCGGGTTGGTAAAGCTTTCACTCACAGAGCTATATGAAATGAAATATTTTATTCAAATTTGGATATCATGTATCTCTTTTTGAACGTCGTATTATTATTTTTTATATTTGCTAATATGAGTGAAATTGAATGAAGTAGCAAACTTTTAAGGAGTGGTGACTTAGACCACGAATCTGAACAACTTTCACAATGGGACCAACTCCGAAATTGCAAAAAAAATCAGCTGTTCCATAGATTTTGGCCAAGTAGATATTCCACTTTTGTATGAAAGCAGATATTTTTTTCACGATGTCGGAACAACTTGGTGCCATAATGCAAGTTGTCCAGATTCGTGGTCTGAGTCACTCCCTAAACGTATGCTAATGAATTTAATATATCTGTTATATATAAAATATCTGTATATATAACTAACATAAATATAAATACTATACTAATATATAACTATAGCATCTAACAACCAACACCCACCACCCTAAAATATAATTCAAAATAACTACCAACATTTTGGCGACTGCGATGACATGGACAGACCCAAACACCCACAGATAGACTAAATAACGTGTAAAAATTATAACATCCCCATTTTGGTCGCATCGTATTACACAGTAAATTGAATTTGTATCATTTTGTTTCACAGTAACGGGAGGGTTGAGAGCGACATACAAAGCAAACAATACATCGATTCATTTGTTTGCCGAGGGAAAACAAATTGTGTGATGTTCGTGTGTTTTTATTTGTGTGTGCGCTATCGAAGATTCGGTAAATAATTGGATGACAAGTGTTTTCCTTTCTACATTTTGTTTTTCGATTTAATTGGCGAGACTTTCTTACTTTTAGCCGTGTGGTATCCGGCAGATAGCCGTGTGGTATCCGGCAGAGTAGAATAGGACCACTCCAAGTCTTCCCGTGGATGTCGTAGAAGGCGACTTAGGAAATACAAGCTAAACAAAGCTTATAAACATCTGTGAGACCTCTCCAACCCGTCTGGCCAGCGTGGAGAGTGTAGGCCAAGTCCTCTGTCTCTGGCCAAGTATGGCTCTAGTAGTACAGAGAGGGTCATGCTCCAGCAGTGGAGACTAAGAAGGACCTGATGATGATGATGATGATGGCGAGACTTTACACAAATGATTTTGATTGGTCATTTGGAACTTTATCGTCGAAGTTTCTTCTGTTAGGGTCGGCTCTATAAGTCAACTCCCTCCAATTTTTTTTTTATTTTCCACCAGATCACCAGATGGGAGAGTAAAAATCTTTGAAAAGTTTTTTACATTACATATTACATACATACTATCACGTTTCTTTTCGCTTCAGGTTAGGTAGACAGAGTCCAGGACTTTAAGATCTAAAAGCTACGTTTAGCATGTTGGCTAAATGGAAAACGAAATCAAAATAGTGATGGGTTGCTAGCCGCATCGCCTACTAACATGATTTGTCAGATATTCGCCCAATCCTTCGATCGGCTTTCCAGATCTGCGCGAGAAGAGAGGCTGCTCGTACATTCTACGTCTTTTCTTTACTCCTAGACTAGCATGGAAGGTTACATGACATGCAATTATGTCTATTTTCCCTTGCGGGGTCTTTGAGACTTAAAAGCAAAGTTTATCATAATTGTGGTTTAAAAAGATACTAAACATAACATACTAGTGGCCTGTCCCGGCTTCGCACGGGAAGATATAGGCATCTAAATAGCCTATGTTCATCAGGGATGATGTAGGATTCTAATGGAGAAAGAATTTTGCAAATCGGTCCAATAGTTTCAGAGCCTATTCGATGCAAACAAACAATCAAATCTTTCTCTTTATAATATTAGTATAGAAGTATAGATAATATGACATAATATAACATATAAATATGATATAATATTTAAGTTCTGTAAATTGTTTGACATTGAGTTGTCGAGCGAGAGTAATGCTCAATATTTAACGCTCCGCTCAATGAGGCGTGCAACAAATCAAAACCAATAACGAATAACATTAAGTAAAGCAATGAAAACAATAACACAGAAGCCTCAAGTGATGAAATTCCTTTACACGAACCTCAAATTCTAAAACCAACATAATGTTTTAATCTTAATAGAAATTCAATATTCCCCGCGACTCGGAACTGGTAAACATTGATGGGAAATTCGAAACAATTTTCCAGCGAGGAAATGGGAAAACTCGGGTAAATTTTTGAGTGGAGCCAATCACCCTTGGCTCGGCGGTACGTGCGGCCTATTATTGCGACAAAGGATAAATTTTGGTGTCGAAAATATCCTTTTTCAACTCCTGAACGCAAATTGTTCATAATTGACTTGAATGTTCGTAGGTTACGCATGAGAAACTGTAAAAAAGGGGGAATAAGAGTCAAGCCACAGGTTTGATTTTGAACCACGGAAACCAACTCTTGATTTTATAATCAAGCTACTGGAAAATGAGAAGGCTTATAGCCTTGAAGGCTAATAAACTAATTTGCCTTTTTCAAAATGCAACGCGTCTCTTACTTATAGGGCGTCACCCCCGATATAACAAAAACAACATGGCTACAGAGGGTAGATTAGGTTCGTTAGGTTTCCTTGTGGTCAAAATAGAAGCGAGTGAACGTCCCCAACTTAGCTCACATCAACGACATATCATCGCATCAGTACCTCCTCTGGTGTTGCAGATGTCCATGGGCGACGGTCACCACTTTCTATCAGGTGGCTCGTCTGCTCGTTTGCCGTCAAATATTATGTATATTTGACGGCAAACGAGCAGACGAGCCAAATGGATGGAGACGAGAAAAAATGGATTTCAGCCACTTTCACAGTAGTAACGAAAAAGTTTATTTCTGTCAAATGTGAACTAAAAACAAATTCGTCAATATAAGTTACTAAGATTGTATTTTTAGATGTGTATTAATGGTGGCTGACTTAGTATTTCAGAGGACAATGTAGATTTTTAGAGGAGATTAATGCCTTTGAACAAAAGTCAGTTTAATTAGCACCCGTAAAAAATAGTGCATGCAAAGTAGTCAAGTACATTTAGGTTTCCGTACCCAAGGTGTAAAAACGGGACCCTGTTACTAATTCTCCGTTGCAGGTTTGAATATCCGTCTGTATGACAAGGGGCATCTATTGAATTGCACCAAATAGGTAAAGTGTTGAAATTTTCAGAGAATTTGTATATCTTTTACCACTATAACCACAAATAATAAAACCAAAAATAAATTTAAATATAAAATTACCTTACAAAAATTATAGAACCTTACATATTGAAATCACCTTACAAATGGAAGTAAATATTACCTTACAAATTGAAATTTATTTTATGACATGACAATGTAAGCTCAAGTCCACACATTTAGTTCTAAGTATGTCGTAGATTGTAAGTTGATGTCATTTGGAGAAAATGCGCTGTTTAGTTTGTTGCCGCTTCTTCTGCACTCCGCGTAAACTTAGCTTTAAGTAAGTTATTGACGTCAACAACAATATTAATGTTGTAAATAATAATGTGTAATTTTACGTTCACCAAATGATATTTGATGAATAAAATATTTTGACTTTGACTTTGACTTTGATAGCGTTTTTAGTGTCATTGTATGGTGGAAGGGAACCCTTGGTTTATTTAGAAGTGTCTTTATTTGTTCGCCTTTTTGCTTAATTTGCACGTTGTTGATATTTTTCGTGGTTGTAAGTAGCCAATACGGGTGTAATTAATTTTGAACCTACCTACACACATGTATACTTTGCTTAATGACAGCTTTTTTTATGATGATAATCGAGGCACCAACAATGTGCTTCCCGAGGCATTTGGGAATTAGTTATTTTATGCTATTGGAGTAATCACGCACAGAGGGGAGGTGTACACGTGTCCCTAGGTACGTGTTTTGTATGGATAATCCATCATTGGAGCTATCCAACGAGGGTTGAATTTAGGTAAATGGCCGTAAAACTCCCATACCATGTTACAGCATGAAATCTATTCAACGGGTACAAAATGCTTGCGCGAGTTTTTGTTTAAAATATCTACGAGTACACATGTCACTCCTTTCCATAATTCGTTAGAAAGTATGGAAAATTCTGAAAATCGTAGTTAGTTGCATTTTGCTACTTGATTATTTGGTATTTTTTCAATACCAGATGTCAAAAATCATTTTATCTATTTTAAAAACTGACTTGTTGTATAAATAGAAAATATCTGATATTTAAAAAAATATCATTTAACTTGTTATTTACTGAGAATTTATAAATTAATAATGTTCAAAAGCTACAGACTACTAGCGTTTCATAATTCAATTGGTGCCACTTATTCACTCGTGATGCCTCGTGCTTTCTTTGTTACATTTTGTGGTAGTTTTAAATACTAAAACAATTTGCTTCGGTGTTTGCAATCAGAAAATAGGTTAAAACCAAACTAAAAATCATTTTATTGCAGTTTCAAGTGCCGCAGCAAAAATAATTCTTCTCGTGTTCTTTAAAAATTTTAATTGTATATATACATACATACATAGTATCACGTCTTTTTCCCTTGCGGGGTAGACAGAGCCCAGGTCTATTAGACCTTATGACCACATTTAGCATATTGGTGGGCATTAGCTGCAAAACGGAATTATAATAGTGATGGGTTGCTAGCCGAATCACCTAATGATATGATTCCTCAGATTTCCGCCCATTCCCTCGATGTGCGGGAAGAGAAGCAGATGGCGCATTCTACGTTTTTTCTTTTCTCCCAGACCAGCATGGAGTAATTGACCGAGCGAGCGAAGCGAGCGAAGCGTCTCAGTTTCTACTGGCCCAAAATTATTTTGTCCGTCTGTCTGTCTGTCTGTCTGTCTGTTCTCACCTACAGATCGCATTTCTGAACCGATTCTCATGAAATTTTGTGATTAGGTTCGGTAATTATATAGAATTTTATTGTCGTGCATGTTTTTCAAAATTTAAAAAAATTGCGGATATATGGGGCTCCGAAACTTAAATAAACTCATAGCACAGTTATTTGGAAAAAAAATCAAAAATGTCATTAGACTTTTTTGTTATTCTCATTAAGACGCAACTTTTTTGTCTGAACAACTTTTTTATACGATAAACTTGAACGTGTTTATAGTCGGCAATTTGCCCAAAAGTTGTCTGAAAACGATTTCCTGTATATTTATGAAAGACGTTGAAGTACGTGAAGTGGGAGAGGGAGTGAAATTGAATAACTTTCCCTAAGGAACAAAAATCAAAATATGAAAAATATTTTTTGGCTTAAAGCATGATACTGCGTATTACTTTTATAATAGAAAACACTGAATAAACTAAGAATCCTAAAATAAAATTAAAAATAAATAAAAAAGATTCACATGCTATCCTGTGACTTAAACCCGGGGCTTATAGATGCCGGCCACTTCTTTACGTAAAGTTCGCATGTTTGTCTGCCATAAAGTTGAAAATTTGCGGCCTATTAAAATTTTTACCAATTGGTAACATATCAACTATGAAACCGGGTACTTAAACTTGCCTCCCATTCACCCATGCCAAGTTCGCTATTCCGATATTGCCGATCTTGAAGAGGATCACTCCAACTTAGTTAATGTGTACAAAAGCATAGGTACTAAATATGGTGCTTAAGGGCCGTGTTTCCATACAAGAGTAGTCCCCTGATTGCTCGCCGGACAGTACCAATAGAGTAATGATTTTTTATTTAAAAAAATCCGTATGTAAAATATTTTCATAATTTAATTATTTAAAGAGATATGAACATTCAAAAACTTCAAAAAAATTGATACGAATTTCCGTTGTGTTCAAACATCAAGAAAACAAATTTGGGCAATTATATAAGAAAAAGAAACGCAGAAACACAGCCATAGGTTATTTTA
Organism: Elegia similella; assembly: GCA_947532085.1. NCBI lineage: Eukaryota > Metazoa > Arthropoda > Insecta > Lepidoptera > Pyralidae > Elegia > Elegia similella. Next base: position 3,620,982 of record OX383940.1, read on the forward strand.
AATTTTTAATGTAAAAAGAAATTAAATCGGTTAAGTTTTGGAAAAGAAATCAGAGGACTACGAAGCGTTAATTTTGTGTACTTTTTATAATTATTTTCCGGCCGAGCTGCAGTTATCTCTATCGCACTCTGTGAGGTTTGTTTGGGCACGCGGCGCGACAGCAATAGATATTATAAATATCTATTTTTCAATTCTCTCGAGCTTAGTGTTTCCTCTTAAAAAAAGGGTCTGGTCGGGTCTTCTGGTAAGGGGAATGTAGGTTTAAATTTCCGTTTCCTCTGGTACCTAATAAGAGCAGCGGGGATTGGGAAATAGTAACTGAAGGAAATCATCCTTTAGTCAATTAGCATATCAGTAACAGATATATTTTAGAGCACTGGAGGGCAAATGTGGATGTTGATTGTAAGGGCTCGCGAGGTCTACTGTTCTCGCAGAACCACTAGTTGTATATATGTATAAGTATTTATGAATGTGATAAATGTGCCCATTAAATTAAATTACGGTCATAATAGCGGACCCATAGGCGTTGGCAACAATATTTTCAGAGATTTGCATAAAATACTTTAAAGTGGTTATTTGGTTATTCTATGTACATTATATCTTTTCTGATTTCCTATATATTGGACAGCAAATACGCTGATCTATATTTTATTATAACTATATTAAGAAGTAAAGGCCTACAAAAGAGCCCAACCGAAGTATGCTAGGTAGGATTATATTTATAAATGTTTGTGAAGCTAAATATCTTATTTAGAAAACAATATGTCCCCCCCCCTGGGGATGCAACTGTTAAAATACTTAGCTGAAGAGGAAGAGAAACAATCGAGAAAGAAAATTGGTTATAAAGCTGTAATAGTAATCTCGGGCTACACAGAATGGATAGAATTCCCTCAATATAATAGTTATCTCAGATCGTCGAATTGTATCCAGTACGATCGCAAACAGCTTCGTGAGGAATCTGATTAGAGACGCCGAAGTCGACATAGAAACAAAATAAATACATACAGAAGTAACGCACTTATACGTAAAAAAAATAGTTTAAAAAAAAGGAAAAAATCACGCTTTTATCAAATTATTGTATTGTCATCGATCCTTGATAAGTCTACAAAATTTTAATTAAATCTGAGCGTTTAAATTTGGTAAAAACGAGTTTAAAGAACTCTGTTATAATCAAAAGTTACAAACAAGAAAACATTTATAGATTGACACATAAAGACGCAAACATATATAGATAGTCATAGGCCAGAAAAAAATCACATTCCATTTAAAATTGTCTATACAAGGCCAGGGATTTTGTACGGAAAAAATCTATAAAAATTTCAGAATTGGTACCTAAGGAGAACTCGTTCATAGTGACAGGCTGAGGTGACCTTCAAAGCATTGGGGAGGAAAAATTTAGATGGACACGCAACTCGCAAGGTTTCGTAAAGTGAGTGATAGCACGAAGGATGGAACAGAACCTCTGCTATAAACAGTCAGCAGATCGAATAGCGGAATCTTTTTTAGAGGGTTTCGTACCCAAGGCGTAAAAAATGCTGCAGCTGCCCTGCAGTCCTGAAATTTTCGGCTGAAGCTTGAACCTATTTTCCTTCACTAGGCTGTGGCGAGGACAAAAAGGTTTGGCGTTCTCAAAACGAAGGATTACCGATATTCAATTAATTAAATACGCGTTTTGTTTTTTTTTTTAAATTAGATTTCTCTTTCGGGAGAGAAATGTACTTAGAATATATTGTGTGCCTTAATCCAGTAAAAAAATTCGTCACTTTCAGAAAAAAACACATGATTCAAGTTTATGTATAAATGATAATTTTGCTGAATCGCAGAAATAACGAAATTAGTTTCCTTTTTTTTAATAATGTTTTCTTTCACATAAGAAGAAAAAAACATGACTTTTAAAAAGTTAGCATGCCCAATTGTAAGTGATTAAAAGAAACAACATACGAAGTGAAATTACTCTCTTTTGCAAGCGCTGTTTATGAATTGAGTGTCACATATATTGGTTTCTAATTTGTGACACAGCCCTCAAATTCAATTCTCTTTGACGACGATTAAATAAATCTGTCAAATTCACTGGCGAGTTGTAACTGTAACATGAAAATTATTTAATTTCCTTCTGAAGAATATGGTTTACACTTTTACATAACAACTATATTTAAATTCAAAAATTTATTCGGAAAATAGGCCGTTTCAGGCACTTTTACGTCAATTCACATTTTAAATAATATTAAATTATATTCAAAGTATTGTTCAAAAGCAACGGAACCGACCACTGCAGAGAAGAAGACGCCGAAAGAAACTCTTTTCAACAGTATTGGTCGCCTACTTGCTTTGTATGATTTTTTATATTTTTATCTTTTCTTTTTTTTTCTGATTTCATGTTAAATACAATTTCAATTTACATAATGTTGTGTAACACGTTATCTTAGCGATCGAGCGTGAAACAACAGATTAACTAGATAAAAGATAGAAGTCTCGAAGAGGTCGAGCAGACCTGTCCCCCCGGCAGCATGGCCATTGGCCTCGGATATATAGTCCCAACGCCAATTGGTTTGGTGATGTTGTCTATAAAGGTTGAGGGCACTCTGCCCTCGCCTCAAACGCCCGGTGAAGTATTGAAAGCTCAGTTGGAGCTAGCTACATAGTCCATCCAAAAAAAAATGGAAAGATTTATGTCAGGCTTATCACATAGATGGAGCCATGGGTTTATTCATAACCCTGTATTCATCATGTTATGAAAATTGAGTCTCTTCTTTTTCAACCTCGTTAGATAGTTTATTTGCTGCTCTAGCCACACATATATAACAGTTTGATAAAAAAACAATGTTATAAAAATACAGAGTAAAATAAAAACAATACTTTACAATTGTATATGTATGCCGCAACAATACAAAAAGGTCATTGCTCAGTGATTATATTGCCCTGAGAGCAACACACAGATTTTCAGCTATGGCCCGTCATCAGTGCGCTTCAAATAACTTAAGGGCCCGTACTACCTCACACTGCTTTGCATGATTGACTGTTATATCAATAATAATTAAATACTCAAGTTGAAATAAAAATGCAGCAAAGTTCAGGACTAATTCTGGTAACTATATGACTCAAAAACACGATTGAGTTAAATTTTCTCGATAGAAAAAATTGCAAAGTTGCCTCCAAATCACGTCTAATTTACTCGGTATATAGCATTATTCACCAAATACATTAATATTAACCTTGAAACTTTTGATTATTATTGCATTACAGATAAGGCTGCCATCATATGTTTTTCTTTTTCGAATAACCCTTGAATATTCCTAAAAAACGAAAATATCCAAAGTAGCCAACGCGTTTAGACCATCCGCGTTTGTATCGCCACGCCGCCTGGCATATGTCGGGCTCTTAAGCGGAAAAAATGGGGAAAGGCCCAAATACTTAGTATAAATTGACTTATTAGTTTGTAGGCGAATATAATAGATTGACGAATATATAGACTTAAATAAATACTTACAAAAAAAATATATTGACAACTAAAAAATATTGACATTCCCTTTAAAGTGTCAAAGACAGCGACAGCTACCGGCGACATGTTGGATTATTTATTATTTAACTTCTCTACCTTGCGGATCGTTAAACACATTTGACGTAGTTTAACAACTAATTACATGATGATATAAACTGGAAGAAATGAATTAAAGTGCCTTTCAAAGCACGCTAGTGATATTAAGAGTTAGTGGACAATTTTTCTTTTAGGGGTGTGGTGATAATGAAAGTACCAAGTAAGATTGATCTACTAACAGAGGCATATGTCATGGCAAGTGAGATTTGATCTCACATATCCGCATGCATAGTATCGCTTTTATCCTTGCGGGGTTGACATAATCTAGTTCTTTCAGACTAAAATCCCACGTTTACTAGATGGAGAACGGAATCAAAATAGGTATGACTTGCTAGCCGCATCGCATACTAACATTGTGTAAGCATTAACTTTAAAAACCCAAATAAAATTACCTATCTGTGGTCCTGCTTCCGTTCCTTCGTCGAGACGGCCTGTGATTGGCCGAAATAGTAGTCGAAAAAATATGGCGGGCGAGTCTTGTTGAGCGCGTCCCTTGCGCTAATATAATTTCTAAAAATAACGACCTTAAGGGCTTCGCTGGCCGAAAACAACCCTAAATTCTTCATCGCGCGTGTGTGATGTTGTACCACTAGTGTAGGCAGTAAGAAAATAATACAGTTCAAACACAAGGATCGTGAACCAGCCGCCACGAGGCCTGTCGCAAGCGAATCCTTTTCCAGAATCCTGTTCAACGTGAATCCAGGTGAGTGTTTACTGTTTTTCCTTGCTGTGATTCTGGGGTTGATCGGAGAATGCAGTGACCCTTCCAGAAAGTCGCAACAAACATGATTCCTCAGATTTACGCCCGTCCTCTCATCTGTTTTATGATCTGCGCAGGTAGAGAAGCAGCTGCAACTTTTTTATTTTCTCCGGCAGACCAGCATAGAAGACAAAGACACCAAATGACAAAATATAAAACGAGTAGGTAGTCTCCGTAAAAGCGCCAGGTCTGTAGATCAAATTCCTTGAACCGGGTTCTGAGTAGATTTTCCGAATCATCTGAGCGCTCTGGAATTTAATCACGAGCCCGCCGCGTCCGTTCCGCGAACTAATATCATATCATAAGCTGTTTCTTTCGGCCGGGAGACCAGTGGCCTATCAAAATTGTGCCTTTTGTGTCTTATTCCTGCCATACTGGTCTTGGAGTAAAGAAAAACGTAGAATGTATTTGCTGTACAGAGCAACACTGGACGGAGTAGTCCCGTCCATATCATATGAACCGCTCATTTGAAAAGGTGAAAAGTTTAGAAACCATCTTAATAAGCGGTGGGGCTATCGACCCATCAATATTTTGGTCGATGGGCAGGAGCGTCAGAAGCACAAGAGTCCGGCTGCAAAGCGTGGTGAGTATGGTAATATCCTAACGTGGAATACAGAATCCTTGGGAGAAGCCTGTCAAGCAGTGGACTTCTGCTGCAATGATGATGACTCACTCATCATCGCCGGCAGGAGGAGCCCGATGGATCAGGTGGCGTGCAACTCCGGGCGCGGTCCCCAAAAGGATTCTCTTCATTCTTCGGAAGGCACGTTAGTTACGGATGGCATTATTGATGTAGGTATCATGATGTGAATACGTAGGTATATAAAATGTTACAGAAATAAAGTGGTTGTTATTGCCATATCTTCTCCTTTTCACACACCGTTTCCGGTTGTATAACCGTTTGGTTTCCGGCAGAGTATAATATGGTCTCACTCTAAGTCTTCCCATGGATGTCGTAAGAAGCGACTTAGGAAATACAAGATAACCAAAGCTCATAAACATCAATGAAACCTCTCCAACTCGTCTGGCCAGCGAGGAGAGTGTAGGCCAAATCCTCTGTCTGCTCTGGCATAGTATGGCTCCGGTAGTACAGAGAGGGTCATGCTCCTGCAGTGGCGACTGAAAAGACCTGATGATGATGATGAGGTTGTATATATGCTTTTCAAGTCGTCTAAAGGTGCAGACTCACCAGCTTAATGACAAATTAATCGTAGCTAGCACATTCTTCATGTAACGACGTTCCCTAAATATAAACACACCGTAGGATGACATTTAGGGAGCGGTCTTACCCCAATTAACTCCACATAAGATCCATTTCTATCGCTCGGCTGCCCGCAAAACTTTGTGCACACACCCCTTTAAGCCGTAAAAGTAGTCACCCATGTAGGGTTGCCAGTAGTGTATCTAAAATCTACTAAAAGTTTGTGTTTTGGGGGTGTCGGGCAATGTATATCATTTACCTCGTGCAACACTTAAGCTCTGTCATGATCAGACATGAATAAGTACTCCTAAAGACCAAGGTGGCTTACCAAGCGTTCAAACGATTTTTTTTAATATACTTCTAGAGTCAACTTGGCTTAATAGGTATGTATTTATTATAACAATTTAGACCAGAACTTGGCGATCTCAATGGTACTATCATTTGCCTCATTCTTTTTTATATTACTATCCACTGACCGGCACTATTACAAGAGGATAGTACGGGAAGCTGTTGAAATTAAAAAGTTAAAAAATTTCAACAGAGGATACGGATACAGATTATCATCAACGCGGTTTAATTTTGGATCACTGGATTCCATCAGTGATTGCCAAAATTAAACCGCGTCCTCCGGAGTTAAACAAAAAGTCGGACACTGTTAGTGTAGTGTGTACCGGGGTAATGCCTAAAAACAAAACTTTATGTGGGTAGTAAAATTATCAAAATTATTAGTGAAACTGCGTCCACCACCACAAGATGACACCGCAGTACTCCAGTCTCGTTGCGACCACGATGGATGTAACTCCATTGAAACGTCAATGGAAACAAATAATAAAAAGGTTCGTGCTAAGTCCCGTTTATATACATAACTAGCTTTCGCCCGCGGCTCCGCCCGCGTCAATGTCGATACCTCGGGATTAGTACTTTTTCCCGGGATAAAAGGTAGCCTATGTCCTTCTCCGTACTCCAGAGAACTTGTATGCAAATTTTCATAATGATCGGTTCAGTAGTTACGGCGTGAAAGCGTAACAAACAAACCAACAAACAAACTCACTTTTGCATTTATAATATTAGTAAGGATAAGGATAAGGATAGTAAGGATAAGGATAATCATTTGCCTCAGTTAGGTCTTCTACTAGTTCAGGAAGTGGGTCAGCTGGGACAATTCATCTCATGAGCCATCGCCTGATTAACACCTCCTTACTCGTTGTCTTGGCATCTTCTAACACCAGCCCGAAGTCCATTAAGCGATTTCCAGACTGCCGAAAGAAGTTTATCACCCAGTGATAGTTTCTCTGTAGGTGGAAGAAGAGTAATGTTGGGGATAAAGGCTTATCCACTTCTCCAATTTGACTGTTGTTCTTGGCTTCTTTAGCTGTTAAATCTGGTTCTCGGAGGATGTCTAGATATGTCATCATCATTTCGAGTAGGTGTCACGGTCAATCGACCATGCACACCCTGGTGTCAGAGTTCTTCGGAACCGCCTCTCGGCCTCTGACGTGTTTCCTTTAACGACTTCCAGATGGCAGCCGGGACCACCGGCTTAACGTGCCTTCCGAAGCACGGAATCATCTTTATCAGACAATCAGGTGATTCAAGCCTGCAATGTCCTAACCAAACTGGAAACAACTAAACAAAGTATGCTGCCGGTGGGAATCGAACCCACGATCCCCGGGTCAACAGGCAAACGCCTTAACCACTAGACCACGGTGGCTGTTGATATGTAAATATAATGTAACTCCAAGGTGACTGACTGACTGACATAGTGATCTATCAACGCACAGCTCAAACCACTGGACGCATCGGGCTGAAATTTGGCAGGCAGGTAGATGTTATGACGTAGGCATTCGCTAAGAAAGGATTTTGATGAATTCTACCCCCAAGGGAATAAAATGGGGGATGAAAGTTTGTATGGAACTTTGTAAATTTTAAACCGATCGGGCTGAGACTTTGCTTGCATAAAGTTACTATGACTACTTCTTAACGCGAGCGAAGCCGCGGGCAAAAGCTAGTTTGGTATATATGTGAATTTTATTAGGTAGTTAGTTCGTTTTAGTAAAACCCTTATTTTAGATATTTAATTATAATATTAAAAGAGAAGTAAGAACTTGGCGAATGCATGAAAAGAGTGATGGATGTAGATGAAGAGCTTTGTAAGGATCGTAGAGTGTCGAGATCCATAGTCCCTGCTTGGAAAAGAGGCGAGATAATATGTTTACATACATAGTATCACGTCTTTTTAACTTGCAGGGTAGACAGAGACTAGGTCTATAAGACCTTATAGCCATATTTAGCATGTGGTGGGCGTGTAGATGGAAAACGGAATCAAATAGCATTGCCTATTGACATGATTCCACAGATCTTTGCAGATAATATGTTAATCATACTAGCTTTCGCCCGCGGCTCCGCCCACGTCAATGTCAATCCCTCGGGAATAGTACTTTTTCCGGGATAAAAGGTGACCTATGTTCTTCTCCGTACTCCAGAGAACTTGTATGCAAAATTTTATGATGATCGGTTCAGTAGATACGGCGTGAAAGCGTAACAAACAAACAAACAAACTCACTTTCGCATTTATAATATTAGTAAAGGTAAGGATAGGTACATAATACATATTGGGCAACAGTGGCAGCCCTGGCCATGTGTTAGCTAAAAGTTACTAAACTAATTCATTAGAAGCTGATGTACCGTAAACTGCTGTAGGATTTTGAACCTTACGCTCGGACCATAAGGGTGACAGCTTTAGGATAAATAGCCTTTTGTTAACAAGCCGGCTTTCTACATAGCGTTGGCTTTGTTAATATATGTATATTGTCCACCGTAACACTGTTATATCGAGGGATTACGTTCCGGTAATGTCACATGGTTTTCAGCCAGCTATTTGCTAACTAAGCTCAGTGTAAACGTTTTGATAGTCACTTCAAAATACATTGCGGCTTTCGTATGGTTGATTATTTTTATTTAAGATATATAAAACGTAATGTATTTTGAAGTGACTATCAAAACGTTGAACACTCAGCAAAAAGGCCGGCTGGAAAAACACTACATACTTACTTCTTATAACATGCGCATGGTGAATGTTTTTATCATCATCATTTTGAGTAGGTGTCACGGTCAATCGACCAAGCACACCCTGGTGTCAGAGTTCTTCGGGACCGCCTCTCGGCGTCTGACGTGGTTCCTTTAACGACTACCATATGGCAGCCGAGACCAACGGCTTAACGTGCCTTTCGAAGCACGGAATCATCTTAATTATCAGACAATCAGGTGATTCAAGCTTGCAATGTTCTAATCAAACTGGAAACAACTAAACAAAATATGCTTCCCGTAGGAATCAACCCCACGACCCCCGGGATTACAGGCAAAAGCCTTAACCACTGGACCATGGAGACATTTATGTTTGTATGAGAGTTTGTATGTTTTTATGTTACTCCTTCACCCAAGAACTACTGGAAGATTTTGATTTAACTTTAACAACAAACACGTATAATTAGAGGTTAACAATGCAGAAGTGAACAGGTATTATCTGAATTTCCTAGACCTTATCGTTGCCTCCATAGACGCAATTCGTTTTAAATCTATAGTTGCCTCCCATCAGGCAAAATGGTCAAACGCACTCAAATCCAAACCAATTAATAAACCAAATCGAACCTGGAGTCCTACTTTTTAAATTTCGCAGTTCGTAAACGAGCGATTTTTCCATACAAAAATCGCTCGAAGACGATACTGGCATACTTTCAAAAATAGTACTCCTGGGCTTTCCAGTTGGCAAAAAGCGGCTTTATTAATTACGCCATCCTGCAGTTACATAAACCTCAGTTATTGTTTTTTTTTTTTCTTTTATTCATGGCTTTCACGCCTCAGTTATTGTTCTGAGACGTAAACTGACAAAATTATGTTTCATAATCAATGTCAGTCAAACCAAAGAGGTTACTATACTGAAATGATAAAATTATGGGCTGAACAATTTAAGATATGTTGCTGTGGCCTTGATATTTTTGTTTGTTCTTCATAATGTTCTGGACATTCCGTTCCATACATTTTTACGGCCGTAATCAACGTATTTTTTTTTAAGAAAAATAATAGGATTTATATAGTTTCTGTTCGTGAGAAAAGTTATCTCATAAAATGGAAATCCACGCGAACGAATTCGCGGACAACAGCTAGGCATCAATACAAAAACTTTATTAAGTAATCTGTGGCAAAAGCTAGGATAGTGACATTTTGCCAAGTTTTCCGAAATCGGCTCCGAAACTTCTGCTAAGTTGACGTCCTTCATCTTAGCTTGTCGACTCCAGCTGGGGATCTATTTTTGAACTAGTGACTTGTTTGTTGTTGATGAGAGAAACGTCCGTGGTCCAGTGGTTAAGGCGTTTGCCTGTTGACCCGGGGGTCGTGGGTTCGATTCCCACCGGACGCATACTTTGTTTAGTTGATCCCAGTTTGGTTAGGACATTGCAGGCTTGAATCACCTGAATGTCTGACAATAAAGATGATTCCGTGCTTCGGAAGGCACGTTAAGCCGGTGGTCCCGGCTGCCATCTGGTAGTCGTTAAAGGAACCACGAAAGAGGCCGAGAGGCGGTTCCCAAGAACTCTGACACCAGGGCGTGCATGGTCGATTGAACGTGACACCTACTCGTAATGATGATGATGATGAAGTTCTAAAGACTATGTCCAATAAATCGCTGCGAGTCATATGCGAACTTATTAATGAGATTTATAAAAGTGGAACACTCCCTACCGAATGGCTAAAATCCACATTTATCACTGTTCCTAAAAGACCAAATGCCAAACGTTGTGAAGATCATAGGACGATAAGTTTAATGAGCCATGCTTTGAAAGTATTTTTAAAAATCATTCATTCTAGAATATATCGTAAATGCGAAGAAAATATGTCAGACACTCAATTTGGTTTCAGAAACAGCTTAGGCACCAGGGATGCACAGTTTTGCTTAAATGTTTTGGTACAACGTTGTCTGGATATGAACAAAAAAGTATACTTATGCTTTATTGACTATGAAAAAGCTTTTGATAGAGTTAGACATGAACAGCTAGTTGAAATCTTAGAGCATACTGGTGATTGACGTAAACTTAAGCCTTAGTATAATTTCAAACCTTAGTGGTTTCGCTATGCTAAGTTAATACCTACATAATGTTTTGTAAGATTTTTTAGATGATAAAAAAAAATATAAGCATGACCTGCGCATCATTACGAATTTATATTGGGCTCAGAAAGCTATGGTCAAAGTTGAAGATCAACTTACTAATGTAACTGACATAAAACGTGGAGTTAGGCAGGGTTGTATCTTATCACCTCTGCTTTTTAACATATATGCCGAAAAAATCATGGCAGATTCCCTTCACGAATGTGAAGAGGGTATAGTGATAAATGGAGAAGTCATAAATAATATAAGATATGCAGACGACACTATTCTCATAGCGGAGAGTATCGAAGGCCTACAAATATTACTCGATAAAGTAAATGAAACTAGTAACAAATATGGTTTGACAATAAACTCCAAAAAGACAAATTTTATGGTCTTATCTAGGTCGCAAGTGACAAATGAAAATTTGTCACTGGGAAAGACTGCAATAGAACGAGTGGATATATTTAAATATTTGGGCAGCTACATAAATGACAAGTGGAGCAGCGAACAAGAAATTAGAGTTCGCATAGAATTAGCCAGAAGTGCCTTCACCAAAATGACAAAAATATTGTGCTGCAGGAAATTTAATTTAAAACTTCGCATGAGACTGGTTCGTTGCTATGTATTCAGTGTCCTTTTTTACGGCATGGAGAGCTGGACCTTGACCCCGGCATTGTGTTCAAAACTCGAAGCCTTTGAGATGTGGGTCTACAGACGTATGCTACGTATATCATGGGTCCAGAGAGTAACAAATGCCGAGGTCTTACGCAGAATGAGGAAAAAGATGTAAGTCCTGAGCACGGTCAAGGAAAGGAAGCTGCAGTATTTTGGGCACGTTATGAGAGGGGAAAGATACCACATTCTTCAACTCGTAATGCAAGGGAAAATTCAAGGGAAACGTAGACCCGGAAGAAGGAAAACCTCGTGGTTGAAGAATTTAAGAGAATGGTTCAACATGAGTACCCGATCTCTCTTTCGTGCAGCAGCTTCGAGAGTAAGAATAGCCATGATGGTCGCCAATCTTCGTGGAGAAGGGGCACTTTGAGAAGAAGATGAAGATGAGAGAAACGAACGATTTTTATTTGGAAAAGTCTTAGTTACTTACTTTTCAATAGGAGACCTTCAGGTGTCCTTCGCAGACACGTTATTCATCATAGGCAATGTAAGGTACGTTAGAAAGTGAATTAGTGAAGAAAAAACTGAGATAAGTAATTCCAAGTTTCAATATAACAGCCACTTTTAGGGAATATTACTCCTCCTCCTCCACGCGTCGTATTTCTCATTGCTGAGGGTCGTGTCTCCCCCGCAAAATCACCTTCTCTCTAATCATTTTCCTCCACCTGTTACTGTCTTTTCAACTGTTAAGGGAATGTTATTAGGAAGTCGTCGAATACAGCGTGATTTTGAACTCCCTAGCTATATTGAAATCTGGGAATCAGAATCTCGGAATACAAAATTGTAAGAAAAAAAGGAAAAAAACGAAAAAATAAATTTAACCTTTCATAGAAATTCGTCCAGCTGATCGGCGACTTTGTATGGGAAACCTAATTTTCTTTTTCGTTTTTCACCTTATTTTCTTGCAATTCTGTGTTCCATAAGGGATTCTGATTCCCAGATTTCAATAAAGCTAGGGGGTTCAAAATCACGTTGCATAAATTCCCCTGCCTTTCTGATCAATTCGATATTAACTCACAAATTCCTTTTATTGCGCACGTCAGTCCCGTTAATGACCCTCCTGCACTTAATGACGTCACAAAGTCCTATTTGACGCAGTTTTGTAATATCTACTTAGAAACTCACGAAAATTAAAACATAACTTTGCCAGCTTTGATGTAGTTTCTGGGCCACTATTTCCCGGGATAATTGTTGTTATGTATTGACAATCTTATACTCTATTCCATACTATAATATTTTTAAAAGTATGTTCAAAAATCAGATTTTAAAATTCTTTCTTCAGAATTCTTTAGAAAGCAACACTATTAGCAGCCTGAGTTACCTGATTGTCTGATAATAAAGATGATTCCGTGCTTCGGAAGGCACGTAAAGCCTTTGGTCCCGGCTGCCATTTGGTAGTCGTTAAAGGAACTACGTTAGACGCCGAGAGGCGGTTCCGAAAAACTCTGACACCAGGGTGTGCATGGTCGATTGACCGTGTCACCTACTCGAAATGATGATGATGATGAGCGGGTAACATAGGCTATATTTACACAGTTACATTAAATATACAACTCCTCAATTAAAATAGCTTTAGTCGTTAACCTAACATGCCTTCCTAATTTACGGCTGAGCGTCATTTTAATTCAATATTATCTTACAAATACCTTTTATTGAGCAAATTAGCCTCTCAAAGTCCCATTTGACGCAGTTTTGGGATATAAGTATATTTAGTTGGGTAATTTGATAAGGATGAAAACGATACTTAGTCAGTTTTGTTAAGAATCTTGTATATCTTTACTAATACTACAAAGATGAGAGATTTGTATGTTTATTTGTAATGGGCAAACTCAAGAACCAATTATAAAAATTATTTCATCTATAGAAAGTTTCATTATTAGCGGGTTACATAGGCTATAATTTACGCGGACAAACACACTGATAGTAGATCAGTAGAATAAAGTTACAGTAATATTTAACTCTCCAAGTAAATTTTCTTTAATCGTTAACATTAAGAGCCCGCCATATGCCGGGCGGCGTGGCGATACAAACGCGGATGGTCTAAACGCGTTGGCTACTTTGGATATTTTCGTTTTTTAGGAATATTCAAGGGTTATTCGAAAAAGAAAAACATATGATGGCTGCCTTATCTGTAATGCAAAAATAATCAAAAGTTTCAAGGTTAAGTTTAATGTATTTTGTGAATAATGCTATATACCGAGTAAATTAGACATGATTTGGAGGCAACTTTGCAATTTTTTTCTATCGAGAAAATTTAACGCAATCGTGTTTTTGAGTCATATAGTTACCAAAGTTAGTCCTGAACTTTGCTGCATTTTAATTTCAACTTGAGTATTTAATTATTATTGAAATAACAGTCAATCATGCAAAGCAGTGTGAGGTAGTACGGGCCCTTAACATGCCTTCCTATTTTACGGCTGAGCATCCCTTTAATTCCACATTATCTCACAAATTCCTTTTATTGAGCTCGTAAGTCCTGTTAATGACCCCTTCTGCCTTTAATGACGTCACAAAGTACTAGTTGACGCTGTTTTGGGACGTCTGCTCGTTTAGGAATTTTATGCCTAATGATAAGGCTATCAACGTAGCTAAATACTAGTCAAAAGAAAATATAATCAAATGAAACCATTTCGACTCACAAGTAAAAAAAAATTCAAAATCCAAAACGTTTATTTCATAGATTTAAAAAAATTGCGTCTTCTATGGTTTATTTAATATAGGTTTCTTTGAATCATAGAGATAGGATAAATGCTTTGAACACTTATTAATTGTCAAATATGTCTTCTCAAAAATAGGGGATTGAACTAAAAAAAAAATATATCCGTCTATTTATAATATATGTTTGAATAATCTATATTATTCAAAAATATTCAATACGTATTTTTTCTTTTTATTCTTATTTAAAAACTTACTTACAGTGGTTTAAAATATAACATGACGGTACGTTTTATACTAACATGTGACGTATTTAGCCCCCACTCTTGAACTTTAATGCGCTATATCTAAGAAGTATTGTTTTTCGATGAAGCAAAAAATACGGGTCGAATATTTTTTTTATTTTAAAAGGCGTACTTAATATTTGGTCCCTTTTTCGTACCCTGTCCAATCCCCTATTGTTGACGTCAAAAATTTACTTAAAAGGAAGAAAAAGAACCACCTCCTTAAATACGTTTAAAATTTGTTCTTAATTGAAGGGCCAGTTCGAGACAAACATATACACGTACGATAAATACAAAAATGTGTTTTTCCCCAACTCGACTTGAAGACTTGTTAAAATGTGCTTGTCTGTTGTCTACAAACATTTGCCATAATATACCTACGTATTTGTAGTGTAGTGCGACATTTCTCCCGTACTCGTGTAACCAGGCAAGTCACGTCCTCTCCTAGATAACGCCCGTACTCGCCTCTACAATATTTTGACGCGCCGTCCGCATACTAATGCGTACATATGAAACAATTACTCAAATATAGGGAATTTCGTTGTAATTGGTTGCTATTCATATGAGTAGGATGCTAATAACTTGTTCAATTGATATGATTACAAAATAAATTGTTGTTTTGGTGGTGGATCCGTCCCATCCACTGTTTACAACTATATTCTAATTGGGCAGAGATTATGAGTTTGTCGTTTGTTGTAAGAAAGCCTCAAAAAATTCACCTCTCGGCTTCTGACGTTGTTCCTTTAACGACTACCAGATGGCAGCCGGGACCAACGGCTTAACGTGCCTTCCAAAGCACGGAATCATCTTTATTATCAGACAATCAGGTGATCCAAGCCTGCAATATCCTAACCAAACTGGAAACAACTAAACAAAGTATGCTTCCCGTGAGAGTCGAACCCACGACCCCTGGGTCTACCTCTACAGGCAAACGCCTTAACCACTGGACCACGGAGGCAGTTAAAAATAAAAACTATCAAAACCTCACGAATTGCTAGATCAACACGCATTTCTATATTAACATTAAAATACTTTTGACGTGCATCTACTATTCTAACCATGACATACACTTTTTACAAGAAGAATCTCTCTCTCATCTAGGAGTTTTGTCGGTTGTATTTCATCCGCAGCTGTGATTTACCGTTGTGTATGGTAGCATTCATGCTGTTATAAGATTTGGCGAAAGTTTTTACGGCCGGCTGCTTGCCTCGCGCCAGCCCCTACTGGGGTAAGAGGTACGTGTAACATGAAATCAAGCCACTGGAGGAACTCATGGCGGACGCCCTCTGGTTGGTGCAATAAATGCAACCAACTTATTTTGTTATTAATGACAGTACTCAACTAAACGTCGGCCGGTCCGGATGCATTCTAACAATCAACATAACATTTATTTAACAACCTAACATTTAACTAATTTACATTGTGAATTATTTATTTTATTTTTATTATAATTAACATCATAACACCATAACAGCTTTACACCAAAGCGATGCTATATTAATGTAACTCCAACTAGGGTAACTAAATATGTAGGTATTATTAAGATTTAACACTCATACATTCTTTATACTTTTGTACTACTATCATAATTTTCGGCAGGCTTTCTTCAAAAATATCTGTCTTGTTCCAAATACCGTTTATTATTTTTATTGCTCGTGAAAAAGTCTTGTGAAAACTACTTGCGAAAATTTGTGTGAACTTTTTTACTACAACTTTACGTATTACGCAACTTTGCACCCTAAACACTCTAAGTTATGGTTGTAATATATTTTGGATAAGAAGTAATTTAATAAGGTTCAAAACTTCAGAAATCGACACGATGAAGAAGAACATGATATGAGACCAAAATGAACGAAAAGAAAAAGAACGCAGAAAAACGAAAATAGCCGGAGCACAATCAAAAGAAAAATATTGGAGAACGGCGGTAACAGTAATAATTTCATGCCCCAAGTCAATAACTGTTAGATTGTTACTGGAAAAATGTAAAATACACCGTTTTATCGTCTTGAGTTCCTGCTTTTTTTCAAGTTTCGTATTAACAAGCCAGCTCGGCTTTCAAAGAGAATAATAATGAGTATCTGGCTGGCTTCGGTCCGGCGCCTTCGTTACGTGAACACCCCATGATAACTTAGTAATCGACACGATAGAAGATACTGTAGCTGAAAGTTATCGATTAGTCAAAAGTCGTCCATCAGTCAGGCCCTTTTTTTTCTATCGGTCCTTACTTCTTACCTATGAAAGATTTTTCTTTCCTTGGGAGAATATTACCATCTCTCCACGCTTGGCAAGCGGGTTGGCGAGCGCAGTTGTTATGGCTATTGTGCTTCCAGCCAGAGGCGGCTTTACCGATAGTGCGGGGTGTGCGGCGCACACGGGCGCCGGGTCTAAGGGGGTCTAATGCGACACCTCCAAATATTCGTCGTTCGCAGCACCGGCGCTCTCAAAGACCCTGCGCCCGTGTTACGACCGATGACGGATGCGCGGTAGCAAAGCAAGGCGCGCCACCACAAGCTGCGTCTTTACCTACTCCTACACAATATCTTTTGTTTCAACGTGAAAAATCACCCTTAAAACAGATAATTAAAGATAATATTGGCGTAGTGTCACGTCGCTACCAAAGACGCGTGCCGGTACCTGTTTTGTTTAGTTTGAAAACACGCCGAATTGTGGAAAATATAACTGTAAGTATTCCATTTTGACCCCGCTCCTATTAGAGGGCGCCAGGGTGCTGGTTGCGTACGGGCGCCACAAGGGCTAGAGCCGCCTCTGCTTCCAAAGCTGCTGCCCATCTTCATTTAAATTCATGATTTCAAAGCTGGGGATGTATAAGAATTTATGCAATAACTACAACCATTGGACAGGCGGTTGTGGATGACATCCCTGACCTTGAGGTCGAAGGTTACTGAAGTCCAATATGGATATCATATGAAAAACGTAAGCGCGGAAAGCCTAAAAAGAGATAGAAAATATTTATACTTAACTGAAATGTCTAGTTAAATAAGTTCTCTGTGATAAATATAGTCGAGTACGATTATGATTTGATTGGCACCCTTGGCCCTTACCCTTGTCTGGTCGAGTTTCTTTGACAAGAAAAGTAAATTGTATGCTTTTGTTACAAAGTCTATTTCTGATATAAAAACGGTAATATTGGTGTTTTATAGAAACGATGCTTTATTGTTTCTTTTTTTCCACCAGATAACTTTAATGAGGGGTTTAACGAGTTTGACAATTATAAGTATACTTAGGCTTGCCCCAAGAGAAGCAATTTTTTTTTAAATCTATGCTTGCCCCCGTAAGTCAAATAATTTCCATAAATCGACACGCTAGTTTTTGTTTTAGCCTTTTCGCAATCCAAAATAATTACTTTTTTTTTATTACTTAATGAATAAATCAGCCATTTTGATTGTCGATGTCAGTGAATTAGTATCCATAGTAGGTCATCATCATCATCATCATCAGATCCTTTTTAGTCTCCACTACAGGAGCACGACCCTCTCTGTAGTACTAGGGCCATACTTGGCCAGAGCAGCCAGAGGACTAGACCATAGTAGGTAATACTTAGTAAAAAGTTGTTAGTTTTCTGAGCAAAGGGTGGGTTTTTGTGTCTGTTTCCTAAATGATAAAGCCGAGATATAATTAACAAATTAAAAAAAAAAGATTTTTAAAATTTGATACTAATACAATTTTCTAGCTTATGGGTTCCAGCTCTTAAAATATTTGCGCTTTATCAAAACGGACATTACATAATGAGCTATAAGTGACAAGGGTGACCGTTTTTTGAAAATTGTCACATTTATCATAAATCATTTATTCGTTGGAAGATAGCATTGTTACAAATGATGCTGGAGCCGTTAAAAACTTGTGTTCCAGGTGCTCCTGTTGCATTAATTAAAAAAATAAATATGAATATATTAAAACTTTTCATTTCGTTTTATATAATCGCCTAATGGTTTTGCGCAGCCTAATGGCTTGCGCAGTAGCAACATTTTTGGTTCGCGCGGCACCCGCTTAAATAAATAAACAATTATTTTTGAAAATTGAATGATTGAATTAGTAGTAGACGCTTTTCTGACTACTAAAGGGTATGAAATGAATGCGCTGCAAGTGTGCTATGTTCTAAGCAACGTCTCATCCCATCTCTCGGCGGCGGCTCGTACCGAAAAATCCATGAAGTGTTTTAATTAAAATGGTTTTCATGTTCCATGTTATATGGAACTCATCGATCATTACGTCGGACAGGATGACGAATGTTGCTATACAACGGGTACAAAACATGTGGGACAGGTATGATGCTGAATTTATTTATTTTCGTAATTGGAGGCTGTAACTGGATATAAGGTTCATTTAAATCGAGCGCAAATATTTTAAGGGCTTGCTCTCATAGGTCAAAGAAATGCTTTTGAATAGGATAGCAGGATCCTGGGTTTGATCTCCGGTCAGGTCAAGATGAAAAATGATATTTTTCAGATTGACCACGATATTGGATGTTTGGCTATATAAGTCTATCTACTATCTGTAGGTATTTTAAAATATTGTACAACACAAGTTCACAACTTACTTCGGGGCTAGCTCAACCTGTGTGACGTGTTTCAATATATTTATTAACTTTCACATTTTCATTCACTCGGTAAACATAACCCCGTGAATAAATGTTGCTACTAACTTAAAACAATAGGTAAGTAGCAATATTTCTCCGGCTTCGCTACAAATTAGTAGATTTATCGGCGAACCCGCGAAAGCACTTAAGGTAATTCACAACAAGCTATCTATTTGTGCAAGTTTACGAGATGTAGCTACTATTGGCTACTTAGTCTTATTATCAGACATATATCAACTTAGTTTTAGCTTTGAAACGGTGACCTGAAAAAAAATCTGCATTTCTATACAAAAGAGTTCTGCCGCCCGGCCAGTTTGTATGGGAATGTCGAATCTTTTTTGAGTTCACAGAATTGTTCCCATAGGAAAAGTTGTTCTGTTCATATTGATGGGCTGAGTCACCCCGATAAGGGACCGTCGAGGGTCAATTTACAGCATGTAATTAACTACCAACATTTCCTTGATGGGGTGATTCAGCCCGCCAAAATGAACTTTTTCTGCAAGACCAAAGCTAAAATTTTTTATTATGTATTCTTTGCTGACCGATCTTTTGTATGGAAATGTCGATTTCTTCCGAGTTCCCAGTATTCGCCCCGTAGAAAAAGTTGTTCATTCTGACATGCTTTGGGGGCTAAGTGAGCTCATGAAGGGTATGTCACTGGTTTAGGAACACGCTTTATAGTCTTATTCGTATAGTAAATTCATTTCACCAATGTTTGGTTAGTAGCAAATAAATCAATATAAACGAGCCGGGCGATGCGACATCAAAGGGCTTTGACGTGCCGACACAGAATATATATACCTACTAAATCTACTATATAATATACTCACGTAACACGTATTGAGCTTATGCTAGTGAATGATAAAGTGTACGTTGCGGTTGACAAGTGTAATTTAACATAAGCTGTTGACGATCAAAACCAGATAATAAGTAATTTGTCAGTCGGTGAAAATGGACGCGTGCCGTCTGAACAATTTGTATGCCAAAACCTTTGTTTTAAAGCTAGAGGTACCATAAATGGCTACAATAAGGAATTAGAAGGGTATTTATTGACACAATGTCTAGAATTTTGGATAACCGAACAATAGCCTGGCGCTCATGACTGCTTTAAAGATCGACGAATTGGGTTATAGGCGATTTTTGGTGTTAGATGATGGTAGTTAGTGATTGTTGTAAGGTGTTGGTTGTTATAGGTCATTAATAAATAAATAATTATATAGGGACATATCACACAAACTGATCTAGCCCCACAGTAAGTTGTGAACTTGTGTCGTAGGATACTATCTCAACGATACTATATTTCAGGATACTATATTTCAGGTTAATCTGAAAAATATTGTTTTCCAACATGACCTGTCTGGGGATTGAACCCATGCACCCTCGTGTCGCAGGCTGGCGTGTTGACCACTGCGTCACGGAGCTCGCCAAATTGTAGGTTGTTTTGTGGTATTCATGTTATGCTGTTGTAGTAAGTAGAAGTAGTTTTTGGAGTTTGAGCTAAAATTTGATGTTCTAGCTGCCATATTTCATTAGCCACTGATCTTCAAAGTCGTAGGCTTACGTGGCACAGTGGTTAACACACCAGCCTGCTATATGACGAACACTGAGAATTTGGCCGGTAGCGTGGCTTTACCACAACTCATCATCATCATTTCGAGTAGGTGTCACAGACAATCGACCATGCACACCCTGGTGTCAGAGTTCTTCGAAACCGCCTCTCGGCCTCTGACGTGATTCCTTTAACGACTACCAGATGGCAGCCGAGAACACCGGCTTAACGTGCCTTCCGAAGCACGGAATCATCTTTATTATCAGACAATCAGGTAATTCAAGCCTGCATTGTCCTAACCAAACTGGAAACAACTAAACAAAGTATGCTTCCGGTGGGAATCGAACCCACGACCCCCGGGTCAACAGGCAAAAGCCTTAACCACTGGACCACGGAGGCTGTTAACCACAACTAAAACCTTTTGAAACAAAATGGTTATTGCTATTATTCAACAACCTTTCTTATGGAGTAGTCGGGTAAAAATCACGAACATTAATTTTGGGCAGTCGCCCGAAAAAGTGTAAGGTGCGTGGACACGGTCGCTTTTAATCAAATTAATTGACATTGAAGCGCCTGTCTGAATGTCCTTGCATATTTATACATTGCATATTTGAAAGAGAATTCACGTGTTTATGTGACGTGGCGGTATGATCAAAGTTAAAATTTCACGGAACCCTGAATGTTTGACGTGGAATTTTTGGAGGTGACTGGCAGCAACGTCGGACACCCACCGACCAGCCGGCCTATTTGCTAACTCAGTGTACGTTTTGATAGTCATTTCAAAGTACATTACGTTTTATATAACTTTAATAATAATAGTCAATCACAGGAAACCCGCAATGTATTTTGAAGTGAATATCAAA
Organism: Elegia similella; assembly: GCA_947532085.1. Taxonomy (NCBI): domain Eukaryota; kingdom Metazoa; phylum Arthropoda; class Insecta; order Lepidoptera; family Pyralidae; genus Elegia; species Elegia similella. The sequence goes on from OX383940.1 coordinate 3,642,307, forward strand.
ACATTGGTCACTGAGTTAGCAAATAGGGCAGCAGGTGGTCGCCATCTACTAGCTTTTGACAACTGCGGTGTAGGTACAACGTTTGAATGGTCACTTCAACAACCATTGCAGCTTTCGTATGATTGACTATTTTTATTTAAGATATATAAGCCGCAATGGATGTTGAATTACCATCAAAACGTTTTCAAAAGTTAGCAAAAAGCCGGCTGATTTAGGTCGCAGGGAATTGCTGAAAGCAGGCTGCTTCCAATCGGTCATTACGGAAATCCTTGGGGAACGCTTATTTTGTTCAGTTTTAGTTCAGCTATCGCTGAAATAATAAAAATGATGATGCTGACTGTTTGAAAGATGATTTTGGTTTTTTACTACGTGCAAGGTATAGTCATGAGCGTTAATAAGTACCTACGTCATTTTACACTTGAGAACATGGATTCGGCAACTGGGACCGCGGTACGAGTCAACTGCGGTCAAATTCCGGAAGCCTCGTGACTGTACATAACATATGTAAAGATAAAAAGAGGTGTATGTCTATCTGTTACAATAAAGATTATTCTATTATATTCTATACTACTTTTGGATGAAAGTTTGCCCTTGTTTTTCTCCCTGTGCTTCCCCTGTACGTACAAAATGTCATCATCGTACATACATACATACATAGTATCACGTCTTTTTCCTTTGCGGGGTAAACAGAGCCTAGGTCTAAGACCTGAAGGCCACGTTTAGCAAGTTGGTGGGCATTAGATGGAAAACGGAAGCAAAATAGTGATGGATTGCTAGCCGCATCGTCTATTAACATTTTTCTTCAGATTTTATCTGTTACCTCGATCGGCTTTTACAATCTGCACGGGCAGCATGCAACTATGCGTACGCAAAACGTGTAAAAACAATTTTCATCAAATCAAAGTTCATTTAGTTAGTTAATCTCATTATAAAATTTGTGCAAAATGAATTGACATTATCAAACGGGCTTCGCCCTGTCGCGACGTCTCGTCCCGCTGGCGGCGTGTGTCATGTCATGTGGCATCAAAGGGCGTATGTATGTTTCATAGGTCGCAGATTCAATTATATTAATTGCGTTGTGCGGAAATTGCAATTGATTTTAGTGAAAGTGCCTGAAAAGGCCTATTTTCTGAATAAATCTTTGAATCTTTTGAAAATATTTGCATCATCCTAACTAATATTATAAATGCGAAAGTTAGTTTGTTTGTTTGTTACGCTTTCACGTTGTAACTACTGAACCGATCATGAAATTTTGCATATACGTTATCTGGGGTACGGAGAAGGACATAGGGTACATTTTATCCCGGGAGCAAATCGACATTGAGGTGGGCGGAGCCGCGGGCGAAAGTTAGTTCCTAAATAAATGTGATATTTTGCATTTTGCATTATTCCTAAATAAATGTGATATTTTTTGAGGGATGCACGGTTCCATGCTGGTCTGGGAGAAAAGAAAAAAACGTAGAATGAACCAGCTGCTTCTCGTCCCGCGCAGATCGTAAAAGCCGATCAAGGGAATGGGCAAATCTGACGAATCACATTAGTAGGCGATGGGGCTAGCAACCCATCACTATTTTGATTCCATTTTCCACCTAACGCCCACCAGCATGCTAAACGTGGCATTAGGTCTTAAAGATCTGGGCTCTGTCTACCCCGCAAGGGAAAAAGACGTGATACTATGTATGTAAGTATGTATGAACGGTTGGCAACTCGCCATAAAGTGAGCTTTCATTAATAAAGTCACATCAAAACCTCTCTGCTGTGGAAAAACTACCACGGTATGTTTTTCGCATTACTATTTTTCGTACTACTACACAATTTCGGCGAGCGTGATTTCCGCTACCTCTCCAACCTGTCTGGCCAGCGTGGAGAGTGCAGGCCAAGTCCTCTGGCTGCTCTGGCCAAGTATGGCCCTAGTAATACAGAGAGGGTCGTGTTCCTGTAGTGGAGACTAAAAAGGACCTGATGATGTTGATTTCCGGTCAGTGTAACGTAACATAGTAGTAACATTTTAAAGGCTAACGAAGAAACAGGCTAGCAGCAGCTACACATTCTTGTCGAGTGATTTCTCTATGACAAGTAGGTAACCGATTTTTGTCAGTGAAAAAGAATGTCAAAATCACGCGCGTGGGTTGATAACCTTTGGTCATTAATAAAAATAATATTCTTAGTGTTTATTAAATCGAGCCAACTTAAGTAAACTGTCATTTTGAATATCTTTCTGATTTTTAAACAAAATGGGTATGTGATTACTACATTTTTATACCTACAATTTGTATTTTACACAACTACGAAGGCACTCACGTCATGCCAAAGACGCTATATTTTTTTTTAAATTTATTATTATGTAATATAGTTATAGCAAAGCAATGGATAGTTTATTACAATAGTACCTTTGATAGTACATAGTTTTTATTTAACTTCCGCTGAACGTTTGTTATAAACATCTAAGAGACCTCTCCAACCCGTCTGGCCAGCGTGGAGAGTGTAGGCCAAGTCCTCTGGCTGCTCTGGCCAAGTATGGCCCTAGTAGTACAGAGAGGGTCGTGCTCCTGTAGTGGAGACTAAAAAGGACCTGATGATGAACGTTTTGTGAGAGTCAATTATTGCAAGGGCCATGTTGTAGGTACTACTACCTACTACGAGTCCCACATACCTGTCCGGCTTCCCGTGGCCGGATAGACGAGACATGAGTCTTTCCACACGTAAAAAAAAAAGGTACTACTACCTAACCAATTAAGTTAACATTTTGTGTATTTTTGTAATTTGGATGACAATGCAATATGTTGGTACCATTAAGCTGGTTTGATAATAATAACATATATACTCTCCGTACTCCAGAGTACTTGTATGCAAAGTTTCATGAAGATCGGTTCAGTAGTTACGGCGTGAAAGCGTAACAAACAAACAAACAAACAAACTCACTTTCGCATTTATAATATTAGTTAGGATATTATATATATTATATTATTAATAGATAAACATCAAAGACCCGTGCCAATCTGAAAAAGATTCTTATAAGGTATGTTATATAAGTGATATTAGATACAACATCCTTTTTTCCCCATAAGCCTGTGAAAAGGACAAAATGGCCACAAGAAGGTTTATTTTATTGCCCTTTACATCACTCCGGTGCGAAGTGCCGAAATCCCGGATTCGGTCCCGAGTCCCGACCGCATTCTGACACCGGCCAAGTGCCGGAAATGGGCGGGACGCTTACCCCTTGTGTAAGGTGCCACTTACAGATGCATGAATTTTTCGAGGTCCAGGTGCCATTTGAAGGAAAACCGGGATATTTTTAGGGTTCCGTATCCAAAGGGTAAAAACGGGACCCTATTAATTATGTAGATCAACCCCCCCAGTCGAGAGATAATCTAATACAAAGTTAAAATTTGAGGTGGGGACACCTCTTATTTTGAAATACCACCGTAACTTTTATAATATTACTAAAATAATTCTGAAAATAATGTGGTATATACCTCAAAGTATGCACTTTCAATTAAAACCATAGCGGTCTCGGTAGGTATCATAGATAGTTATTTTTATACAACTCGACCAACTTATGTAGTTACAGTCGGCCGAACAAAATGTATAGAGTCAACCGCAAAATGAAATTTGTATATACAACATTCGACTTTATTTGCCGTTTTTATAGATAATAGTAGGGAGCCCTTTGTGCGCGAGTCCGACTTGCATTTAGCCGGTTTTTATTATAATTATAATAACACAGAATGTTATCTTTGCTACATTGAAAAGTTCCTAAAAAACACTCTAGAATTTGCGCACATATTCTTTTAGCTTTGTCTTTTGAAAGGCTGGTAATTTTTCGCTGGCACGAACCTCACACGTGGCAACGAATTACTAATGCAATGGTCATATAGGATTGAAGGACTAAATATAAGTGTAATACAGGGCTTCTTGTGCTTCCGACACTGCTGCCCACCGGAAGCATTCTTAAGTTCGAGAAGGAAAGTTTTTTTTTATGTATTTGGGAAGGGAATGAAGGTATTAATGAATGAATGAATATACTTTATTGCACCAACACTTAAAAGTAAACAAAATAGGAAAATATCTGTTTATGGAAGGTAGCGGGCTTATCGCATAACGCAATCTTTTCCAGCCAACCTTTGGGTAGAAGATATTATAAATAAAGGCATGGATGGCGCAGATGTTATAAAGTAATAAAAAAACCATATTAATAATTATTTAAATTATATATATATATGCATCATCATCATCATCATCAGGTCCTTTTTAGTCTTCACTACAGGAGCACGACCCTCTCTGTACTACTAGGGCCATACTTGGCCAGAGCAGCCAGAGGACTCGGCCTACACTCTCCACGCTGGCCAGACGGGTTGGAGAGGTCTCTTAGATGTTTATAAGCTTTGTTTAGCTTGTGTTTCCTAAGTCGCCTTCTACGACATCCACGGGAAGACTTGGAGTGGTCCTATTCTGCCGGGCACCACACGGGTGATATGCATATGTATACTAAAACTCTCTAATGAAGGTATTGGGATACCACTCACTCGGATGAATAGAGAAAAACAAGTAGCAGCTCGAAAGGCCGGGAGTGCGTACCCGATGACACACCTACAACCACCGGACAGGATAGGATAGGATAGGAACTCATCATCGCTCACATGATATCAATGTCTTGAATCTTGAGATTGGGAAGCACCTGTAACACAAGTTTTTAATTTAGCACAGGGCTACAGCATCCTTTGTAACCTTCGATCATTCAGTTTGTAACAATGCTATCTTCCAACGAATAAATGATTAATGATTATGATTATAGGCAGTTGAGGTTGAGGATGACACCCCTGACCATGTATCTGTTATAACATATAGTATCGTTGAGTTAGTATTCCACGACAAAAGTTCACAACTTACTGTGGGCTAGTTCAATCTGTGTGATTTGTTCTTATTTATTGTAATAATTATTGTAATGTTTAAAAGAGGAAAGAAGGCTGCTCGTAAGGGAAAGAAAGGTACTTCGTAAGATCCTGGGACCCGTGAAAGGAGATTATAGTATTTGGAGAAGGAGAAGCAATGGCGAAGTACAAGACCCAGTGGGCGAGCCTAACATTATGGGCGAAGTTAAAGCACACCGTCTTCGCTGGCTTAGCCACGTCGAAAGAATGGAGGAGGATCGGGGGGTGAAGAGAGCATGCCTGGGCCGGTCGGTCGCAGACCGGTTGGCCGTCCCAGGTATCGCTGGAGTGACGTTGTGAACTGCGCGAGCTGCAAGTTGGCGACAACTGGCAAGAGCTAGCACAGGACCGAAAGCGCTGGCGTTCTCTTGTGCTGGAGGCCAAGACTCACTTTGGGTCGCTGAGCGCGGATAGTAAGTAAGTAAGTAAGTTTATTGTAATCATCATCATCTTCATCATCAGGTCCTTTTTAGTCTCCACTACAGGAGCACGACCCTCTCTGTACTACTAGGGTCATACTTGGCCAAAGCAGCCAGAGGACTTGGCCTACACTCTCCAAGCTGGCCAGGCGGGTTGGAGAGGTCTCTTATTGTAATAAAGTATATATATAACCCAAGGTATCAATAAAAAACAAAAGAAAACAAAAAGGTTTTATATTTGAGTAGCCATCCACTCGAGGTCACTCGTCTGAAAACAACCCTCGCAATTACCTTCATACGGCCCGAACCCGTCTGCGGTAGCTCCGGGATTGGGGTGCGGCGGCTTATCGCGTGATATACGGAACCCCACCTTGCTATAACTCAGGTAATCAGCCGTCCTTTTAGCGTTCCGTACACGTGGAGTAAACGGCAGAGAAGACAGAAGAATACTAATTATGCTAGTTACTATACAGGACCTGGGTTCTGTCTACTCCGCAAGTATGTATTAGGACCTTTTTGAATTGGTGCCACCGTCACCTTTCTACTACCGCATCGCTCGCCACAGGAGTAAAGTCCATTTTTTTCCTCGTACAGCAGGATTGTGACATGGACCCGAGGTTTTCCCTGTGTGCTATGACTTGGGGTCCTCCTCTGGTGTTGCAGATGTCCATGGGCAACCGTGACCACTTTCCATCAGGTGGATCGTCTGCTCGTTTGCCGTCTGATATACATAACAAAAATGTATGTAAATATACCAAAGTAAATAGAATTGGAAGAGTGCTAAGAATTTCTATAGTGAGAAGTAACGTGGGGTACCCCTTGCCCTACCCACCACTGCGTCCACTCCACTCTAGTAGGCGCTCTATCATTATTTGGTTACGCTTAGTACCTACGCTTTTATATCCGTAGTAAAGTTTAGGTACTATTCCATGCTGGTTTGGGAGAAAAGAAAAAACGTAGAACGTATGTACCAGCTGCTTCTCTTCCCGCGCAGATCGTAAAAGGCGATCGAGGGATTAGGTAAACTCTAAGGAATCATGTTAATAGGCGATGCGGCTATCAACTACTCACTATTTTGATTCCGTTTTCCACCTAATGCCCACCAACATGCTAAACGTGGCCTTCATGTCTTATAGACCTAGACTCTGTCTACCTTGTAAGGGAAAAATACGTGATCCTATGTATGTAAGTTTGAGTACTAGCGACAACTACAGCGTTCTAACTCTACAAAGGCCTGCTTTTTCTTTTTCTTTCCTTTTTCTTTCCTGCCTCCCCTCTTTCCTAACTCAACTCTACAAAATTACTTTACCAAAACTGGACAAGTTAACCGAATTGATAGAGTAGTAGATTAGTGTACTTCTACAACTTACTCCATGCGTGTACTATTACCATGCGTGGCTTTATTGTAAAAAAAACGTAGAGAGAGATACTTTAACCGATTTCAAAACGAAAATATTATTGTGATCTGTATATGTTTGGGTGCGGAGGTATTTCTCTCGCTTGATATATGTACCTACGGAACCAGTCTCTTTAGTATTTAAGAGTTAGGCTCTTGGTATCTTTGTGAGAAAGAAAATGGTTGTCTGTAAATTCGGTTTACGGACAACAATTTTACGTAATAACGGTTGAAGTGAGATAGGTTTTCCCGGTGGTAGAGCCTATTTACTCGTAGCTACAGCAACATCTTTAGCTCATAAATCGGCCTGGCTCGAACCGGCTAGCAACCACCCTCTCACAGAATACCGGCGTCAAATAGCAGCATGTAAATGCTACTGTGTTTCGCCTAGTGAGTGAGAGTTCCGATAGCCCAATACCCCTACAGATCTTCTCCAATATGATAGCGGCAATTAAAGAGAAAACTACCCCAGGAGGGTACCTGCGTTCATGTGCAGGAGAATCCCTCCCTGGGCAACAATGCTCAGGCTGCCCTACGTATTCTGGGGAGGGTAAAATTCCGCTTTTGAAGGTCGAGAATCCTAATTACAACCAAGATAGCAAGCGCTCTCTGGCCGAGCCCCCTAAGCTTTTAGTCAATTTTTGTAACATTAGGGGGATACATTCCAATCTTGATGCAGTCCATTACCACCTCGAGACTGTCAAGCCGGCCTTGCTATTTCTGACCGAGACGCAGATCAGTAATCCATCAGACCTGTCATACCTGTATTACCCAGGCTATGTCCTGGAGGCCAAATTCCACCCCCACGCGGGCGTGTGCATGTATGTCAGGGATGAGATCTGTTGTCGGCGTCTCCATGACTTGGAAGTTCCGCATTTTTCTGTTTTGTGGGTTCATGTGGATACTGGCCTTGATCATATTGTTTACGCCAGTGTCTACCGTTCGCATAGCGGAGACTCTGAGACAACTCGGCTCATAGAATATCTCAGCGATGCTGCAGATAAGGTCCAGCAACGTTTTTCATCTGCGCAGTTGGTATTTCTGGGGGATTTTAACGCCCACCACGGAGAGTGGCTGTACCCGTACCAGGACACCGACCATGCTGGGAGAGAAACCTATAAGTTTGCATTGACTTACGGTCTCACCCAACTTGTCAACGAGTCGACGCGCATTCCTGACGTTGCTGGCCACACTGCGTATTGCCTGGACCTTCTGCTGACAACCGATCCTGACAGGCATTCGGTGTCCGTATCACCACCACTCGGGACATCGGATCACTGTGTGGTGAAGTCTGTATCACACTACTCGCTTCCTGACACCAGCCCCAAAGGCACCAGGCGAGTATGGCGATACAAGTCGGCAGATTGGGATGAGATGCGACATTTTTTCGCATCTTATCCTTGGCGGCAGGTTTGCTTCTCTTCTAGGGATCCATCATGCTGCGCTGATGCTGTCTCGAGTGTGATATGTAAGGCAATGGAGTATTTTATTCCATTTGCTAACGTATCCCTTGAAACCAAAGCTCGCCCATGGTTCAATGCTCAGTGCCTCTTAGCTGAAAGGCGTAAGCGGGAAGCATACTTGTCCTGGGCTGATGCCCGCAGAATCAAAGCTGATGATCTTCAAGACAGGAAGAGAGTGTATAACGCTGCTGCCAAGTCCTGCAAAAAAAGGTGTTCAGAAGAGCTCGTTTCGACCACGTTGGCCGTATTGGAGACAAGATAGCTTCCTGTCCCTCAGGAAGTAAAGCCTTCTGGTCTCTAGCCAAGTCAGTGGAGATGAACTTCTGTCGCCCATCGCTGCCACCATTGCAGAAACCTGACGGTTCTCTGGCCCATGGTGCAAAAGAGAAAGCAGACTTGTTTGCCAATCTATTTGCAGATAATTCGCGTCTACATAGTAGCAATAAAAGCCCACCCCAGTTACCTTCGTTCGGCCCCAAGATGCGGGCTGCTCAAATCCACCAAAAAGAGGTACTTAAATGCATGCTAAACCTAGACGTGAATAAGGCTAGTGGACCCGATGGTATTCCGGCAGTGGTTCTGAAGCGCTGCGCACCCGAGTTGTCCCCTGTACTGACACGCCTCTATAGACTTTCTCTAGAGACTGGCAAGGTCCCAAGATCCTGGAAGCTTGCCAATGTACAGCCAGTACCTAAAAAGGGAAGTCGCTCCGACCCGGCCAATTATCGACCTGTTGCGATCACCTCCATATTGTGCAAGATTATGGAGCGTGTATTGAACAATCGTCTCCTGGCATACCTGGAAACCAACGAGCTCCTTAGTGACAACCAATATGGTTTTCGCAAGGGTCGCTCAACCGGTGACCTACTGGTATATGCCACTCACTTATGGAGCGAAGCCTTGGAGGGTCACGGTGAGGCAATTGCCGTTTCACTAGATATATCCAAGGCTTTTGACCGGGTCTGGCACGAAGCTATCCTCAGTAAGCTTCCAGCGTATGGTTTACCAGAGGACCTTTGCAACTGGATATCCGATTTTCTGAGGGAACGGTCGATTCGAGTGGTTATGGATGGCTGCTCTTCCGACCTAATGGCTATTAATGCCTGGGTACCTCAGGGATCTGTTCTCTCTGCAACCCTGTTCCTGCTGCACATTAATGACCTTCTTAAATCTGGCATTATTGGCTATGCTGATGACAGCACCGTTGTAGAGAGTTATACGTCCAGTGCCAGTGCAAGTCCACAAGAAGTCCAGTCTCTGAGAGAGTCTATGATTGAACGGGTTAACTCGAAATTACAGAGGGTGTCCGATTGGGGAGACGCCAATCTTGTTAAGTTTAACCCGTCCAAAACACAGGCGTGTCTCTTTTCTGCAAAAAAGAGTGCTTTCCCACTTGCACCTACTTTCCAGGGTGTTTCCTTGCCGTTGGTTGACCACCTTAGGCTTTTAGGCATGACAGTCACGTCCAAATTAAGCTTCGGCCAACAGATTGAGTCGATGGCACTAACTGCTTCCAAGAAGTTGGGCATCATCTCAAAGGTTCGGCGGTACTTCAGCTCTGAACGGCTGCTCAATCTCTATACAGCCCAGGTTCGCTCTTGCATGGAGTACTGCAGTCACCTTTGGGATGGCTCAGCTAAATACCAGCTTGAAGCATTGGACTTTGTTGACCGAGGAGCCCGCAGGCTCATAAACAACGACGTGGTCTCAAATAGGAAATTGCAATCCCTGGAGCATCGCCGTAAAGTCGCATGCCTATCGGTATTTTATAGGATCCATTTTGGAGAGTGTGCGAAAGCGCTCTTTGAGCTAGTTGAACCCTCACCATTCCTCCATCGGACTACGAGGCGCAGACAGAAATTTCACCCTTTTATCGTTGGAATACCAAAGAGTCGAACTAAACGCTTTGACAGTTCCTTTTTGGTTCGAGTAGCTAAGGTGTGGAATGAACTGCCTGCGTCTATATTCCCAAACAAGTACAGTCCCGGGACATTCAAAAGTAGAATAAATGGGTATCTCTTGGATAGGCATGTAACATCCTCGTCTTCATCGTCACTCGCCATCAGGTGAGATGGGAGACAAATGCTTAATTCAATATTTAGTAAAAAAAAAAAAAAAATGTATATAATAAGCCGAACGTTTAGGCAGATCTTGCCTTTCTAACGCTTGTTCCGAGCCTGCGCACGCAACGTGTCAATTTTTCATGCGTCCAGCCGGCGTTTATCGATTTATAAGACGTTATCACTTCAAAAACGCATGATATGACTATTGTTTCCTTTTTTTTTTCAATTTAACCTTAAGTCGTACATAGACTTAAGGTCGCAGGTTCAAATCCCGCGCGCTTGAGATTTATTCACCATATTTTATTATTTAATTTAATAAGAGTATATCAAAATAGCATTGTGAATGCAAAAATATAACACTTAAAAATATTAGTGAAGAATTCACTAATGCAGGTTGCTTCAAATGTGTTCTTACACCGAAAGCAGGTATGCTTGATAAAAAAAAACTGTTAAGTCAGATTAATCTAAAACCCTGAAGTATACCTGAAGGATGATCGTAAAACTCGCTTTATAGTTAGGTGCACGGAGTTCACACAATATGTGTATTGTGTGAACCCCGTGTACCTACCTAATACCCCAACACCCTGATTGCGGGGCGCGCGGTCGGTAATTAAGCCGTTGTTATAGCCGAATACTGATAACATTATAAACTCTTAATTGATGGGTACTCACTAGCAGTTTAAATTGGATTTAAACTGCTAGTGCTACCCATCAATTAAGAGTTTATAATGTTATCAGTATTCGGCTCTTAGAAATATAGGTAGGTATACACGTACCCACAGAAATATATCAAGATAGAACGGCCAAGTGGGGGTAAACGCGTGTCTCAATCTTGCACGATCGTGCAAGATTCGTTAAACGTTCATCAGTCAGCGCGCACGTCCCGAGATGAACACATGCTTTATTCTGTAGCTTTTAAATGTAAAAAATCGATATGACGCGATTTATTTCTGTGCATGTCACATTACTATTTCGCAAGTAATGACGTCAAATTGGGGGCGCGGCTTATGCAAAACCTGACACGTGCGTTTCCTTGGCAAAATCTAGGCATCCTCGTTCTATCTTGATATATTTCTGGTGAGGTTCAAACCAGAGACCTGTCGCTTTCTTTTATTAGTGATTTTCGTGTGTGTAAGTGGCCAACACTGGTGTCAGATTTTAAGGTGCCTAAAGGTATCTAGGCCAAGTCCTCTGGTTGCTCTGGCCAAGTATGGCCCTAGTAGTACAGAGAGGGTCGTGCTTCTGTAGTGGAGACTAAAAAGGACCTGATGATGATGATGAAAGGTATCTAACATAGCTTAACCACTGCAATCAATGACAGCTGGGACCATAGTCTAACGTGCTTTCTAAAGCACGAAAGATATTAAGCAATTTTTATGCCACTTGTGACCGCGTCCCAGTGGGGACCGCGCCTTGGTGGTTTAACATACGTAAGCGCTAATAAAGCTTAGACCCACTGGATCATCGAGCTTTTCTTTTCGCTTATTGGTTACGTTTTAAGACCACTGAGCTACAACTTTTAGTTATGGTTCTGGTAGAGCCACGGCCAGAGCAGACAGAGGATTTGGCCTACACTCTCCTCGCTGGCCAGAGGTTGGACCTCTCCAACCTCTGGCCAGCGAGGAGAGTTATTGATATTTATGAGCTTTGTTTAGCTTTTATTTCCTAATTCATCTCTAACGACCTCCATGGCAAGACTTGGAGTGGTCCTATACTACTTTGCCGGAAACTTTTTATGCCGGAGCTATTAACAGCTTTACTGCCTCTATGCTTCCCCCCCGCCCCATTTCATCCCCCAACGCCTTGACAGGCCGTCAACGCTCCTGTTACACCCTGATGTTGCATTTGTCCATGAGCAGAGCTGATCGCTTACCGTCAGGTGACTCGCTTAGTCTTTTGCTGTCCTATATCAGAAAAAAATCACTTCAATATGGAATACTTACCTCAAAATTGCGATTGGTTCCAGGATAGGACGGTTAATTAAGCCTTTGTCATACCTATCAGTTCGCGTGCGACACTCGCCTAAGTAAGACGCTATTACCAGATTTAAAATTTGTCAGGGCTTCTTAACCCTCTGTCTGCTTGATATTTTCTTCGCCTACCTCAACTTAGCTAACCATGAAATGCGCTATGTGCAATATGGTGTTCAGTGACGGAGTACAGTGTAGGTCATGCAAAAAGCACTTGGACTTCGGGTGTGCAGGTATATCCGAAAATGGATGGAGGAAACTGGGAGTGGACCGCCAATCGGCATGGAAATGCTCATCCTGCAGAATTGCGTCACCTGCTGCTGGTGCCACCTCAACATCTTCAATTTCATTAGAAGACCTCATGAAGGAAATCCAGGATGTCAAACTTAAGGTTGCTGATTTTCCCTCAATGGTTGAAGAGATCAAAGCTATTAAAGCGGAGCTCAAAGACATTAAGTCATCCTCTGAGTTCGTCTGTACTCAGGTTGAAGAATTATCCACCAGAATTACAGATGTTGAAGGTAAGCTCACGATTGTTGACTCTGTATGCGACTCAATGAACTCAATCCAGGGGGATATTTCTGATATGCGTATCGAAATTACGACTATCGAACAGAGATCCAGACTGAATAACGTGGAAATTAAAGGAGTACCGCAGAAAAAAGGAGAAAATCTCTTCTCAGTCATGGGTGAAATTCGCAAAAAAGTCAACTACAGCTTCCCAGACTCCCAAATTAACTACATTTCTCGAGTTCCCTCGACTTCGAAAGATAACGCAATTATTGTGAGTTTCATCAATAGATATGTGAAGGAGGAGTTCATTGCGGCGGGTCGCTCAATTAAATCTTTTAAGGCGTCAGACATCGGCTTTAAGGGATCGTCTCAGCAGGTTTTCCTTAATGACCACCTGACAGCGGAGTCCAAAAAACTGCTAAATAAAGCTAAGGAATTAGCAAAGGAGAAGAATTTTAAATTTATTTGGGTAAAATATGGAAAAATACACGCTCGTAAAAATGAGTCTTCTAATGTCTACATAATAAGTAATGAAAAGTCTTTAAACAAAATTTCATAATCAATTTCTATTTAAAACATTTATATAATTTTATATACTTTATTTTACTTACAGTAGTATTTATCTTGCATGATTTATACCAAAAACAACTTTTTACATACTTAAAACCAAAATGTTTATTTATATTGAACAAAGTAATTTACCTGTATTGTAAACAGTTTAGCGCCCCTGGCTCGACGCACACTCGGACACCTCGCTATTGTTCGCGCCTATTCATCCTTTGTATTGCTTATCAGTCTGGTCACTATGCAAAGGAAGCTATGGAATTTATTTTTTACTCATTCGCACTCATTACGTTTATTAGCTTTCGGCTCGCTTACTCACTTGTTTGTTCACTTTTACTACTTATCCGTTTTGCAGCTTATATAACTGACCCTCACAACGTTGCTTTAAAAATTTACTTGTTGTCATTATATTCAATGACATATTTTGTGATTCAATTAGTAATCAGCTTTATAATTGTTTCTATAAAATGTATTAAAATTTTTTCCCAATACCAATAATACACTAAATGTTTACTATCAAAATGTGAGGGGCCTAAGAACAAAGACCTTAACTTTTTATCGTAACTTATCTTTGAAGTCGTATGACATTATTATTTTAACAGAGTCATGGTTACCTGAGGGAGTGCGTGATTCTGAGTTGTTTGATAACAAATATATGGTTTGGCGGCGGGACAGGGAGTATTCCATCAGAGGTCAGTCCCGTGGTGGCGGGGTCTTATTGGCCACGCGTAGGGAATTATGTGTCACATCGCAACCGTCCTTTTATTCTTCTGCTGAAGACCTATGGGTGACCATACGCCTCAAAAGTTTAACCGTAGATGAATATTTTGACTTACATATCTGTGTTTTATATCTATGCAATCAGAACCTAGGATTCTCCTTTTCTAATCAATTAGTTAATTTTCTGACTAGCCTCACAGAAATTACTTTTAGAAATCCATCAGATAAGTACCTAATTGTTGGAGATTTTAACTTAAGCGGCATTAAATGGGTTCGAAATGACAGTGACAGCTATACTCCCACCAACATGTCTAAAAATGATGAAATTCTCTTGGTTGATGAACTAAATATTCATAACTTGAGTCAATATAACGGTATTGTAAACAACCAAGGTAAAATTTTAGATTTGGTATTATGTACTGAACTCGTTTCTGTTACTGAATGTTCTGACCCTTTGGTTCCAATAGATTTGCTTCATCCCGCTTTGTATGTTAACCTTAACTTTGCGAATTCTACGTCACTTCAGCCAGCAACTTATTGCAAGCCGTTATTTAATAAAGGCGATTACAGTTCTATAAATAAGGAGTTGGCTAATATTGATTGGGTTGGGGAATTCTCCTGCAGGTCTTTGGAGGAAAGTGTTTCTTTCTTTTATTCTACAATCCTCAACTTAATAGAAAAATATGTACCTAAGAAACAAATCAAGGGTGATAAATATCCACGATGGTTCTCTTCAGCTTTAATTAAGACAATTAAAGAGAAAAATAAATATCATAAAAAATGTAAAAAATATGGGAATCAATCTGATCTTTATACTTTTAACTTATTACGTAAACGAGTAAAATTATTAGAAACAGAATGCTATCAAAAATATATTGCGAATATTGAAAACTCAATAACAAAAAATTCTAAATCTTTCTGGACCTATGTTAAATCTCGCGCAAAAAATTCTGGCATTCCTAGCAACCTAAAATATGGTGATACAGTCTTATCAGACGGAGAATCAATTTGTAATGCTTTCTCGGACTACTTTAGCTCAAATTTTCTTGATTCCCAGCAATGTAATATCAATCCTTCTATTTCTCCAGCGAGCACTTCACATATAGAACCATTATCGTATATTTCATCAATTGTAGTGACAATAGACGAAGTAATTAAACTTATTTCAGATTTAGACCCTGCTAAATCTGCAGGGCCTGATAAAGTACCACCTCGGTTTTTATTAGGCTGTGCTAAAACTATCGCATTGCCGATTTCTCTGCTTTTTAATAGGTCTCTATCTGAGTGTACTGTACCTTCTATTTGGAAACAGGCTTTTATTACGCCTGTTCATAAGAAAGGGGCAAAAAATGAAGTAATTAATTATCGTCAAATTTCTAAATTGTGTACTATTTCAAAAGTTTTGGAAAAAGTGGTATATAGTCAGGTATACTCAGCGCTAAAAAATTCATTTAATAAATTTCAACACGGCTTTCTGAAGGGGAAATCAACTGTGACCAACCTTATTGTTTTCAATGATTTTCTAACTGATTCTATGAGTAAAGGTCATCAGGTGGACGTTATTTATACGGATTATAGTAAGGCGTTCGATAAAGTAAACCATAAAATTCTCTTAAATAAGCTTTTCAAGATTGGAATATGTGGTGATCTGCTCAGGTGGTTCAGCTCATACGTAGATAATAGATGTCAAGCTGTAGTAGTAAGTAATTATGTTTCTAGTTGGGTTCCAGTCCCGAGTGGTGTCCCTCAGGGCTCCCTGCTTGGTCCCTTACTCTTTGTTATATTTATTAATGACATTGAAGAATGTTTCAAGTTTGCTCAGCTGCTATGTTTCGCAGATGATATGAAGATTTTTGCTCCTATTTCTAACTTAAATGATGTTAAATCCTTACAGGCGGACTTATCACGACTGGACAATTATTGTGCTACTAACTTACTTGATCTCAATCCATCTAAATGTTTTACTATGACGTTCACTAGGAAGATCAACACTATAAACTCTAATTATTATCTCAAGGGCTTCAGACTTGAAAAGCTTAATGTTGCACGAGATCTTGGAGTTCTACATGATTCAAAATTAACTTTTGAACAACATGTCGATAATATTTGTTCGAGAGCATCCAAGGTATTGGGGTTTGTAATGCGAAACTCAATCTGTTTTAACAATGCTAAAACTCTTAAAATCTTATATTGCAGTCTTGTCAGGAGCATTCTTGAATATGCTTCGGAAATATGGAATCCCTGTTACGATAAATACATCTCCAGGCTTGAGAACATACAGAAGAAATTTATTAAATTTCTCTGTTTTCGCTTAAAAATTAAATATTCTTCTAACAATTATACAGATCTATGCAAAAAATTTCATATTCTTCCTTTAGCTATAAGACGTGAAATAGCAGACATTACATTTTTCCTGAAATTAACTTCGAACTCTATTGATAGTGCTGAAATCCTTCAGAAAATAAACTTTTATATACCTATTAAATCATCGCGTAAATATCATCCTATACACACTCCCTCAGTATCCACAAATTATCACCAGAACACTTACATGGTGCGAGCTGGAAGGAAACTTAACGAGGCGTGTAACTTGCACAACCTAGATATATTTAATACAAGTGTGACGTCGGCGAGGGCGACGCTGAGCCGTAGCTTTTTCCTAACTTAGTCTGAATTTAAGCTTACTAGGTGTTTGAGCCGTAATACTAGTATATTCCAAATTACCATATTGTCAGTCTATCATTAATGTACCTAATTAGTTTGTTATTTTGCAGATATTTATGTCCACGCTTTGTTTTATAAACTATTTTCTATTTGCGAAGACCTCTTATTGGCAAACTAATACTTAATTGAATGTCTATATTATATTATATTTGCTGTTGGTCATCCTTTCTGAAATAAATAAAAATAAATAAATAAATATATTTCAATTTAAATTAAGCTGTTGCCGGCCGATTAATTATCGTTGAACTTGTTGATGGTTTTATCCGTATTATCGGTTTTCAGAAATACATTCTGTTTGATTCTGGTGCAGACTATCTTTTAAATTAGGACGGCATCCTTGGTGCAGTAGTTAATACCTCACGTGCTACACTAGAGGCTATGGTTCGATTCCTAGCAAAGGTTATTTGTATTTAATTTTCACAGGTATTTAACTGCGTATCTTCAGTATTACATTTATAGTATTACTAGCTTTCGCCCGCGGCTCCGCCCGCGTCAATGTCGATCCCTCGGGAATAGTTCTTTTTCCCGGGACAAAAGGTTTCCTTCTCCGTACTCCAGAGAACTTGTATGCAAAATTTCATGATGATCGGTTCAGTAGTTACGGCGTGAAAGCGTAACAAACAAACAAACTCACTTTCGCATTTATAATATTAGTAAGGATTGTTGAGGAGCTCGTTAGCCCAGTGGGCGTGAGCATTATTAGCGTTTGCGCATGTTAAGCAAGTCCGGGCGCGGTCCCCACAGGGTTGGTGACCACAAATGGCATAAAAATATCTCAAGCTTCTCAGTGCTTCGGAAGGCCGTTGGTCTCGGCTGTTATCATTGATGGCAGTCGTTGAGCTATGTCAGATGCCTTTAGACAGCTTGAAAAATCTGACGACAGAGTTGGACACTTACACGAAAAACAAAACTCAATAATGTTGAAACAACTGAGTGCAGTTTGTGTATGAACCAACTGAGTGCAGTTTGTATTTGAACAAATTGAGAACAGTTTGTTCAAATATTGTTGCGTGTGTAGTTCGACTATGACGGAATAAAAATATATCTGTAGAGAAATACTTTAAAACCGAAAAATTTTATACGCTTTTAGTTCCAAACAAAAGATACCAGCGATTTTGTCGAAACCGGGATGATCCTTAATTTTAAATTTAAATGTAGGTTGTAATATTTAAATGTATTTAAACGGTCGAACTGAGAATCCTCCTCCTTTTTTTGAAGTCGATTAACAAGACATACATAAAACACATAATATGCGAGCTTCGTGGCGCAGTGGTTAACACGCTAGCCTGACCGACACGAGTGCTCGGGTTCGATCCTCGGTCTGGTCATGATGGAAAACGATCTTTTCAGATAGGCCTGGGGCCTATCTGAATGATATGGGAGGGATGTTTATCTATATATCTATATAAGTATCTTATATATATAGATATATAAGATACTTATATAGATATATAGATAAACATCCCTCCCATATCATTATAAAATATAGTATCGTTGAGTTAGTATCCCACGACACAAGTTCACAACTTACTGTGGGGCTAGCTCAATTTGTGTGATATGTCCCTATATAGGTATTTATATTTATTTATTTATAAAATGTAGGTAAACTCACAACTATCTACTGTATAGGTACTAGTCAAAACTGAAGGTTGAAGCACTTTTAGTTCCAACATTTCCGCTCGGTAAAATTATCGAGGACCCTTTACAGAACGCGCCGTCGATATTGTCCAAACCGCGACCATTCCACATATTTATCGCGGTACGACGACAAAGGGCCATTTGCAGAAATAAATAAACATCTCCCGAATACCAATTCGGTTCCAGTCGATACCGAATTTTGGCATTCTGTGAGCGATTCCTTACCTAGCTAAATAAGTAGAGAAGAACCAAATACGCACCAAAATTAACTGTTCATTATTTGAATTAAACCTCAGAACAATTATTCTTCTGAGAATTAAACACGTTGGCGATGGCATTGACATTGACATTAACATTTTTTTAAATGAAAACCGGATATGTGAAGTTCAAGCATCACTGTTCATACAGCCTTATGGGTACGTCACTTCCGGCAAATTAATTATTCTTTTTAAACATTTTTATTTTAATAATTACGCAATATTTAAAAAATCTAAAATATACGGGTCCTCCCTTTTTTGAAAAACAAATAAAAAGGTCATCAAAATTTTTGTCATATGGTCAATTATGCGCACGGCTACTAGGTCATCGGGCTCCTCTAATGTCTGCGTGTGGTTTCCGACAGAGTAGAATAGGACCACTCCTAGTCTTCCCATGGTGGTCGTAAGAGGCGACTTAGGAAATACAAGCTAAACAAAGCTTATAAACATCAATGAGACCTCTCCAACCGGTCTGGCCAGCAAGGAAAGTGTAGGCCAAATCCTCTGTCTGCTCTGGCCAAGTATGGCTCCGGTAGTACATAGAGGGTCATGCACCTGCAGTGGAGATTAAAAAAACCTGATGATGATGAAGATGATAATGATGGTAAAGCTCCGAATCAAGCGTCGATTTCTGTGAAAGTGTGGATCTGCCCCGGACGACCCAAAAATGAATTCAGCCGGTAGCGTGGCTCTACCACAACCATAACTTAAAGTTGTAGCTCAGTGGTCTAAAAACGTAACCCTTAAGTGGAAAGTGAAGCCCAATGGTCCAGTGAGTGTGAGCAATATTAGCGCCTACTGGGGGGCTAGCTCCTGCAGTGGAGACTAAAAAGACGATGATGAAGGGGGGCTAGCTGTGTGGTATCCGGCAGAGTAGAATAGGACCACTCCAAGTCTTCCCGTGGATGTCGTAGAAGGAAATACAAGCTAAACAAAGCTTATAAACATCTGTGAGACCTCTCCAACCCGTCTGGCCAGCGTGGAGAGTGTAGGCCAAGTCCTCTGGCTGCTCTGGCCAAGTATGGCCTTAGTAGTACTGAGAGGGTCATGCTCCTGTAGTGGAGACTAAAAAAGGACCTGATGATGATGATGATGGGGGGCTAGCTCAATTTGTGTGATATGATTAACTATTTGCGCAGTCGGCGACTTAGGTTGCTTGTGGTGCCCAAAGCGAATCTCACAAACAGTCGCCTCTTTTGCGCGGCCTGGCAGAACTCAACACGTTCTTGGCATCAGAGCGTGGTTGTAAATGTGATTTGTTTGCTGATAGGTTTGCGCGATTAAAGAATGAATATCTTTAGTTTTGTGAAGAGAAAGGATGAATCTGTTGTCTATAATGAAGACTTTGGAGTACTGACTGTACGGGGTATCTTCATACTCAAGGTTATGATCAAAATGCACAAAGCTGCAATGCGGTCTCCAAATTACGAAACTATGCTACAGCAAAGAATTTACAAATTACCACTTCCATACTTTAACACAACATTTGCAAGAAAATTCAGCACGTACCTCCATCCATATATTTACAACAAAGTTAATTTACAATGCCCTATAAAAGAATGTTCTATTAACCAAGTAAAACGAAACGTGTCAATGTGGCTTAGCACTCTTGTTTACGATGACATTGAACGTATACTACGAGGAATTCAATAATTATACATATTTACTGTTCTCACACACAATCACACACACACACACATACATACACACACACACACACACACACACACAGATACTCAAACACCGAAAATCACCATACATACACACACATACACGTACACACACATGACAAACTCCATTTTCTTCCGTATTAAAAAAATATTGAGCTCATTAATTAATAATTAGTATTAGATAATTATTACTCCTTTGTTTTCCATTGACAGTAATTTCAACTAGATTGGAAAACTGGTTGCCTACAATACAGGCAAAGCCTAGTGTAGGAACCGGTGTAAAACTGACCAATGTGAAACACCTGATCTCTTTGCTTTTATTTCTTTCTTGAGTAATTTAGCTCGTAAGATTAATTAAGTACTATAAGCTTGTAAAACAAAGAGAAATAAATAAATAAATATTAAAAATATTAAATATAAATATATATTTTAAGTTGTGTAGCGCATTAGTATAAACTGTAATGTTGTACAACTAACAAAAACGTAGAATGTAAGTACCAGCTGCTTCTCTTCCCGTGCAAATTGTAAAAGCCGATCTAGGGAATGGGTGAAAATAAGAGGAATCATATACCTAGTTGGCGATGAGGCTAGCAATCTATTTTGATTCCTTTTTTCACAGAATGCGCACCAACATGCTAAACGTGGCTTTTAGGTCTCAAAGACCGCTCTGTCTACCCTCTCTAGTATGAAAAAGATAATTTTCCAACATCTTGACCTGATTGGGGACCGAAAAAGGGACCTCCGGTGTGGCTTAAGATAAGGAAACTACGCCACAGAGTTCGTCAAACAATGTACAATACAAAGAAAACGAAAAAAAGGTTTTTCCATCTTCACCTTGCCGGTATTCCAACCCGAGACAGTATGGTTTATGGAGGCAACAGAGCACTGTACCCTCGAGGCCGTTCAAATAAATAAACATCTACTGAATATCAATTCAGCCCCAATCGATACCGAATTTCGGCATTCAATCAGCGACTCGGTGCCCCGTAGCGTCCGTACATTCAACTAGGCTTAATTTTTAAACCTTCATTGAATTCGACATGTCGAGAACTGGCCAGTTAAAACAAACGAAACATTCTCTTGGAGATTAATTCCACAGTGGAAACCTTATGTTGTCGAAATGAAAGATTCTGACGTAGAATAGTTCATAGTAGAAAAGTCCTATTGTGGAAACTCTCAAATGTGAAACATACTGTCGGTGAACCGTCCATAGGTAATATATATTTAAATTGTATATATATTATATACGAATAAATTATAAGTTTAAGATTATAAAGAAGGATTCCTCTTTCACGCGTAATCTATGAGCACAAATTTCATATTAAATGGATTCAAGCAGGTCATCTGTTTTCATCTTGTAAAGAAGAGTTAATTTAGAATTAAATCGATAGGCAGTGAAGCATGAATTCAGCGCCGCTCCGCCGCAGCTGAAAGCAGATTATGTGTGGTCCACTAGTCTGCGTGAGATTTTTTATGATATAGGATGGCCAACGAGTAAACGAGTTAGCTGATGGCAAGCGATCACCGCTGCCCATGGATAACTAACTCCGTTGTCCAGTCATCATAATTTCGAGTAGGTGTCACCGTCAATCGACTATGCACACCCTGGTGTCAGAGTTCTTCGGAACCGCCTCTCGGCCTCTGACGTGGTTCCTTTAACGACCACCAGATGGCAGCCGGGACCACCGGCTTAACGTGCTTTCCGAAGCACGGAATCATCTTTATTATCAGACAATCAGGTGATTCAAGCCTGCAATGTCTTAACCAAAGTTGTCCAGTAGTTTGGGCGTTTGCCTGTGGACTCGGGGGTAGCATACTTTGTTTAGTTGTTTCCAGTTTGGTTAGGACATTGCAGGCTTGAATCAGCTGATTGTCTGATCTGATTCCGTACTCCGGAAGACACGTTAAGCCGTTGGTCCCGGCTGCCACGTCAGAGGCAGAGAGGCGGTTTCGAAGAACTCTGACACCAGGGTTTGCATGGTCGATTGACTGTGACACCTATACGAATGATGATGATGGATAACTGAAACACCAGATTGGATTACGTTCGTCCAACAATGCGCTTTAGCTATGATAAAACGTCAAAACTAGAAGAGCCTTACTTTTCGTAGAAATATGAACAAAAAGTAACATATTTCCTACAAATACGCAATCAAATGAAATGGAATTGTTATTGGGAATCAAGTTGTCTCAAAGCAAGAATATGGAACAAAGGGAAGAGGTCGTGTTCGACATCTTTGTCGTGACACGGGCCCGGAGAATGGATTTCAATATATTAGCTACTAGCAGCCCGCCCCGGCTTCGCACGGGTAGATATTTGGATTTCTTTTGGTATTTTTTCACACCTTGGGTTACATTACCGAAATTTTCATGCGGATCCCTCACTTTTTTCAAAATATTCTATAGCCTAGATTAGAGATGGATCAGGATTGTAATGGAAAAATGATTTCTAAAATTGTTCCAATAGTTTCGATGTCTGTTCAATGCAAACAAAAAAACAACAATAAAATCTTTCTTCTATAGATAAAATATTATTTAAAGATTACAATTTATTGTATGAACCAGACGGCCATTTTGAATTTGTTGTGACGTCACATAGCATGATACCTCATGATACCCAGCGAATCTGAATATCTATGGTTATGACCAATACCATCTTAGGTAATGTCATGTCAAGTTACTTTAGGTACTTTAGGAGACAGGAGGAACAAACGAACATATAGGGCCTGACTCATAATCCTCCTTTTGGCTTCACCGTAGTCGGTGTCTTGTTGTGTGTTTTAGACATAGATTACACAAAGGCTACACAAGCGTTTTCATATGTGTTTTACAGTATTTGGCGTTCTACGCCTTTTAGCCCTTCATATTTTTCAAAGTATTATCAAAGAAATGATGGTGTAATTCATTTCGTTGATTCGATAGAGCCCGTGGCGACTATTCCCACGAATCCACTGGATTGATCGTAGACAACGCAGTAAGGCGAGCGACCACCAGCCCGCTATGTAAATCCCACTACACTACAGCCGCACCATGACACTTTATTTTAGTTAAACACCAAATTACACCGATTTCACATTATACAATGTCCACTAGAAGCAATTTGCAAAACAATCTAAAACATAAATACACTACACAAGGATCGTCACCAAGTTTTTTTTTTAATTCAGGCCTCCTTTGTCAAGCAAATCAAATATAAGGATACATGGCCTGTATATTATCAAATATAATATACAGGCCATGTATCAAATAAAAAAAACCACGCGCCTGATTTATCCCCTCTGTAATCCCTGGGGTGTTGGTTAATTCGGCTTTGTTTGCAGCATTAATCTCTAAAACTCGGATTAATGAGGGAATTAGACCGGAACCCACAGAGTAGGAGATTAACTTTATAATTTATTTATTAATTTCAATCTTCTTATGATTCCTACGCAGTGTCTTCTTAAAACTGGGCACTATTTATTCCGCCATTTAATTTTTTCGTATGTACGAGGTGACTGTATGATATTTAAGAGCTGGGCTCTTGTTGGCGTCATTGCGTGAAAAGAAATAGACACAGTGTCTATTTTGGCGAGCTCCGTGGCGCAGTGGTAAACACGCCAGCCTGCGACACGAGGGTGCCCGGGTTCGATCCCCGGTCAGGTCAAGACGGAAAATTTTCTTTTTCAGATTGGCCTGGGTCTTGGATGTGTATCTATATATGCATTTGTTATAAAATATAGTATCGTTGAGTTGGTATCCCATTACACAAGTCTGGAACGTACTTTGGGGCTAGTTCAATCTGTGTGATTTGTCCGTATGTATTTATTTACTCTTGGCAGAAAATAATGGCGTGTTTTGCGTACTTCATTTTACACACTAGTTTACATTCACTGGTGTGCGGGTTGCTTCACGGTGTTTTCCTTCATCAGAAACAGCTTGTGGTCGATGAAAATGATCTTAATTGAGTCACATTGCACTACAAACTCAATGGTAGGTACAGGTCGACAAGAGGAAACATTAAGCTCGAGAGAATTAAAAAAATAGGTATTTGTAAAATCTATTGCTGTCGCACCGTGCCCAAACAACTCATGCAGAGTGCGATAGTGATAAACTGCAGCTCGAATCGAAATGAAAAGTGCACAAAATTAACGCTTCCTAATTTTTTCTCCAAAACTTAACAGATTTCATTTCTTTGTTCATTAAAATATTAAAATACGCTATGGCTTATGTATGCTGCTATATGCTTCTATGTATTCTTTTTGTAATTTATAATCGCGTCAAATTTATTTTCTTGATGTTTGAATACAACGGTAATTCATACCAATTTTTCAGGTGTTCCAAGGTTCATATCTATAATGAAGTTATGAAAAAATCGAAGCCTAATAATTTTTTCTAAAGGTGCTACCACACATCAGTTAAATAACGTTATAAAACAATGTGTAACAACGATATCATTTTATAACATTATAGATTATTCTCGTACACCGCATGTTATTCGATAAAAAAAATGGATGTCTGTAAAGTTGGTTTACGGACGATAATTTTACGTGATAACGGTGGAAGAGAGATAGATGCGTCACAAGCCGAATGCTTAGACCGACGGTGCCTCTCTAACGCTTGTTCCGCGCTGTCGCTAGCACACGGAACGTGATAGTTTTTCCGGCCGGCTTTCACCGATTTATAAGACTTTATCACAACAGAACAAAGGTTTTATAACACTGGTATTAACAATTAATGTTTTAAAATAACAATAATCAGATTTTCATCAAAACAACAACATTGGACATCAACGTGACCCTTTATTATCTTCGTTAACAGGGAATAATTAAATTGCTAATACAAGAATGCTCAAAGTTTCCGAAACAAGAAATCAATAAGCTCGTTAAATAAATTCGGGCACTCGACCCGGCGATAATTCAATTATGGGAGTGCTTTCATTGCCGCCCACAGATATCTTTAAAACACAAAGAGTACAAAAATTAGATACTTTTTATTCTACTTTTGAATGTCCCGGGACTGTACTTGTCTGAGAATATAGACGCATGCAATTCATTCTACACCTTAGCTACTCGAACCAAAAAGGAACTGTCAAAGCGTTTAGTTGGTATTCCAACGATAAAAGGGTGAAATTTCTGTCTGCGTCTTGTAGTCCGATGGAGGAATGGTGAAGGTTCTACTAGCTCAAAGAGCGCTTTCGCACACTCTCAAAAATGGATCCTATAAAAAACCGATAGACAAGCGACTTTACGGCGATGCTCCAGGGATTGCAATTTATGATTCGAGACCACGTCGTTGTTTATAAGCCTCTTCGGTCAACACAGTCCAATGCTTCAATCTGGTGTTTAGCCAAAGAATATATACGTTAGCTGAACCATCCCAGCTAGAAATATAGTTATTTGTTTTTTTTTTCTGCCTATACGAAACTTTTACCATTGCTACAGTGGTCCAGGCATTGTGTTCCCCTCAAAAGTTAACGATGTGATTAGTATGATTATCTGTGTACCCATAACATTTTTTTTTATCTAGTTTTGCCTTCAAATACCACGTGAAAATATACATATAAAATATCTCTTCATCTTACGTATTAATAAGTATGCTGTAGAAGTAATAAGATTTAGATGCGACGGATGCTTGATCATTGGTGGATAATTTAGAAGATATTAGTGAAATCACATGAGAAACAAAATTCAATAAGCACGTTAAAAAATAATCCGGCGGTTGATCCGAAGCGATAACTCAATTATTTGAAAGCTCCGTGTATTTCGTTACTGTCCCCGTTCAGTCTACGGATATATTGAGCGTACTACATAGAGGAATTGAATGATGCAATAATAGAGGAATATTTTGACATTAGACTGCAACTGTTATTCAGAACAAAGTTCCTTTAAGATTTGCAGAGAACCACATGGAAAATAAGAAATCAATAAACTCGTCAAATAAATTCGGGAGCTTGACCCGACGCGTTAACTCAATTATCGGAGAGCGACTCCACAGATTTCATTACTGCCCACAGATATCATGAGCAAAATACAAAGAGTGATTGAAGGTTCGATAATGTAGTTATGCTTTGACATCAGGACTGCTACTATTATTCGGACCAAAATTCATTTAAAATATGCAGGAAATCACATAAAAATGAGAAATCAATAGTCGTCCAACAAATTCGGGTGATCGACCCGACGCATTAATTTAATTACCAGAGAGTGACTCTAAAGATTTCATTACCACCCACGAATATCTTGTCCCAAATAAAAAGAGTAATTGAAGGAATCCAGACTAAAATTCAAAAACAGGAAATCAATAAGTTAGGTAAACAAATTTGGGCGTTCCACCCGATGACTTATTTAATTATCAGAGAGTGACTCTACAGATTTCATTACCGATCACAGATGTTGTGTGAATACAAAGCAAAATAATAATTCAAGATTCGATAATGTAGGAATGATAATGTTAAAAGTTACGTGAGACATAATTTATGTTATAACAAACGGACGTCGACACGGTCAGTTCTGTGCATACAAGTGTGCCACAGCCGCCGAAAGTAGATGATGCCAGAGTAGAACCAGCCACAACATCTTCGGGGGTGTCTGACCCTTAATCAACGCATCGGCGCGAGCGCTTCCCGTAGAGAGACGGGCGGCGCGGGCGGCGAACCTCAGTGTTCGAGGGACTGCCGTGTCGTGACGTCCTTGACACTCGTCCTGAAGATGGCCATTTGAATTTGAATTGGCTGAAACTTGTCGGCGATGCCGGCTAACGATACGTGAGTGAAACCGTTTGTGATAATATAAATGTAGGAATGCTTTGACATCAGGACTGCTACCATAATTCAGACTAAAATTCATGTAAAATATGTAGGAATACTCAAAAATAAGAAATCAATAGACGTCCAACAAATTCGGGCGCTCGACCCGGTGCACTAATTTAATTACCAGAGAGTGACTCTAGAGATTTCATTACCACCCACGAATATCTTGAACGAAATAGAAAGAGTAATGGAAGGTTCGATAATGTAGGAATGCTTCATTATCAGACTGTAACTATTATTTACACCTAAGTTCCTATTAATGTAGGAAATCACACGGAAAACAAGTAATTAATAAGTTCATCAAAACTGCCTCCGTGGTCCAGTGGTTAAGGCGTTTGCCTGTAGACCCAGGGGTCGTGGGTTCGATTCCCACGGGAAGCATACTTTGTTTAGTTGTTTCCAGTTTGGTTAGGACATTGCAGACTTGAATCACCTGATTGTCTGATAATAAAGATGAATTCGTGCTTCGGAAGGCACGTTAAGCCGTTCGTCCTGGCTGCCATCTGGTAGTCGTTTAAGGAACCACGTCAGAGGCCGAGAGGCGGTTCCGAAGAACTCTGACACCAGGGTGTGCATGGTCGATTGACCTTGTCACCTACACGAAATGATGATGAATAAGTTCATAAAACAAATTTGGGCACTCAACTCGACACAATAGCTCAACTGTAGGAGAGCGACCCCATAGATTTCATTACAGTCTACGGATATCTTAAACGAATACAAAGAGTAATGGGAGATTCGATAATTAGGATTTAAAACCTATTATCCACAGCTTAGTTCATATCAAATATGCAAGAAATTACATGGAAAACACAAAGGGCGTTCCACCTGACGCACTAATTAAATTATCCGAGAGTGACTGTACAGATTTGATTACCGCCCACGGATATTTTGAATGAATACAAATGTTCGTAATGTAGCAATGCTTTGACATCAAAACTGCAACTATTATTGAGACCAAAAATCCGTTTAAAATATACAGGAGATCATACAAAAATAAAAAATCAATAACTTCGTTCGTTCGAGTCGACGCAATAACTTAATTATCGGAGAGCGACTCCACAGATTTCATTACCACCAACGGATATCTTGAGCGAAATAAAAATAGCAATAGAAGAATCGATAATGTAGGAATGCTTCATCATGCAATGCAAGAAATAACATGGAAAACAAGAAATTAATCAGCTCGTTTCTAAACAAATTTGCGAGTTGTAAAGAGAAACGTAATAATTAGGTTTGATAATGGTGTTTACAGGCTGTAACTGTTATTCAGACAAAGGGTCCTATAATATATACAGAAAATCATACGGAAAACAAGTATCCATAAGGTCGTTAAACATATTTGGCCGCTCGAACCAACGCGATAACTCAATTATCGGAGAGCAACTCCAAGGATTTAATTACCGCCCACAGATATCTTGAGCGAGTTACAAAGAGAATCGTAATAATTACGCTTGATAATGATATTTTCAGACTGTTACTGTTATTCAGACAAAGAGTCCTATAAGATATGCAGAAAATCATATGAAAAACAAGTATCCATAAGCTCATTAAACATATTTGGCCGCTCTAAACAACGCGATAACTCAATTATCCAAGGATTTAATTACCGCTCACAGATATCTTGAGCGAGTTACAAAGAGAATTATAATAATTACGTTTGATAATGATATTTTCAGCCGGTTACTGTTATTCAGACAAAGGGTCTTATAAGATATACAGAAAATCACATGGAAAACAAGAAATCAATAAGCTCGTTAAACATATTTGGCCACTCGATCCGACGCGATAACTTAATTATCGGAGGGAAATTCCAAGGATTTCATTACCGCCCACTAATATCTTGGTGAAATACAAAGAGAATCGTAATAATTAGATTTGATAATGATATTTTCAGACTGTTACTGTTATTCAGACAAAGGGTCCTATAAGTAATACAGGAAATCACATGGAAAATAAAAAATCAATAAGGTCGTTATACATATTTGGCTAATCAATCCGACGCAATAATTCGACTATCGGAGAGCAACCCCAAGAATTTCATTTAATAATTAGGTTTGATAATAATGTTACCAGACTGTTACAGTTATTCAGACAAAGGTTCCTGTAAGATATACAGCAAATCATATGGAAAACAAGTGCTCCATAAACAAATGAACAAATTCAGGAGCTCGGCCATACGCGATAACTCAACTATCGAGCGACTTCACCATAGATTAAAAAAACATGCGATCTTCACTTCTTCTTTTTATAAATAAATAAATATATACGGACAAATCACACAGATTGAGCTAGCCCCAAAGTAAGTTCGAGACTTGTGATAAGGGATACTAACTCAACGATACTAAATTTTATAACAAATACATATATAAATAAACATCCAAGACCTAGGCCAATCTGAAAAAGATCATTTTCCATCTTGACCTGGCCGGGGATCGAACCCGGTCACTCCGTGTCGCAGGCTGGCGTGTTAACCACTACGCCACGGAGCTGAAATGAAAAAATGTTGAATAATCTAATACGACATATTGTATCGACTGAATTAAATATATTCTCATAAAAATAAATGAAACGTTCTATTGGGCAAATAAGCGACGCAACATTGGGAGAACCAATTGAGTGAAGCGAAAATAAAAAGAGATTGAATTTCCCTCAGTTGGCGCACTCGTGATTTCCAACATGGAAATGAAATGCCCAATTTCCTCACTCTGTTATGTGGGCCTCGTGGTTATGTATGCTTAAGAAAGAAGTATTTCATTCGAAAAATGTCTCGTTGATTAAATATATAAAATATACAGCGTGAGTTTAAACCTATGAACTGTATTGAAATCCTGGAATCAGAATCCCAAATACAGTTTAGATTTGCAAGAAAAAATGGTAAAAAACGGGGAAAAAAGAAAAGACCGTCCATACAAAATCGCCGATCAACTGTGCGAATTTATATGGGAAGACCAATATTTTTTGTATGTACAATTCTGTATTCCATTAGGGATTCAAGTGATTAGTGTCCACATATACAGTGTATTGTCCACATATACACTCTATAAACTGAATATGTGGACAATAAACACAGATTGAGCTAGTCCCAAAGTAAGTTCGAGCCTTCTGTTATGGGATGATTACTATATTTTATAATAAATAGGTACATAAATAGATGGTCTGCCTCCAAAACTGCCTCCGTGGTCCAGTGGTTAAGGCGTTTGCCTGTAGACCAAGGGGTCGTGGGTTGAATTCCCACGGGAAGCATACTTTGTTTAGTTGTTTCCAATTTGGTTAGGACATTGCAGGCTTTAATCACCTGGTTGTATGATAATAAAGATGATTTCGTGCTTCGGAAGACACGTTAAGCTATTGGTCCCAGCTGCCATCTGGTAGTCGTTAAAGGAACCATGTCAGAGGCCGCGAGGCGGTTTCCGAAGAACTCTGACACCAGGGTGTGCATATTCGATTGATCACCTACACGAAATGATGATGATGATAAATAGATAAGATAAACATTAAACATCCAAGACCCAGGCCGATCTAAATTAAAACTTTTTAATTCACAATACAAACTTGTTTTAGTCCCGTAGGAATAAAAAAACAAACATTATTTTCCGTATAAAGGGAGGTGAAAAGCAGAGTATATCATCTCGGGACTAACATAATACGTTTCGAAGTAAAAGCAATAAGCAACATACTCAGAATTTTGGTGCAATAAAGAATATTTCATTCATTCATTCAGAATTCCTTGCTTCACTCAGAAGTCCACATTAGAATCAATCGCTACGCTCTATACTAAACTCCTTCCTAGCGCTCAAGATTAAAAATATTGCCCACATCAAAAGACGTTCCCCGTGTGTACCAATCACGAAGGCCAAATGTCAAAACTGCAACTTCACAGTTCCGGGCCATATCCTATGACTTTAAAAGTATTTAATAAATTACCAAAAAATATTAAAAATGTGACAAATAACAAAAATTTCTATAGCAACACTAAAACAATATTTAATAGACGACCATATTACTCAGTAAATGTATACTTACAATCATAATTTGTGTCCTCTCCAACCCGTCTGCACCTCTCCAACCCGTCTGGCCAGCGAGGAGAGTGTAGGCCAAATCCTCTGTCTGCTCTGGCCAAGTATGGCTCCGGTAGTGCGGAGAGGGTCATGCTCCTGCATTGGAGACTAAAAAGACCAGATGATGATGATGATGATGATAATTTACATCCGCCTCCCTCTCGCCCATTGCAATGCCTGACTAGGTACATTTGTATGTATTTATCATAACAAGTGTAATGCAATGTATTGAATGAATAAAAGGTATTATATCCAATTATCCATGGACCTAGGAATAATATAGATCCATGATTATATGTTAGGCCCTTGTGTCACTATCTACTATTACGCACTCGATGGAGTTTGGTAGCTTTCGAAAGCAACCGAGTTCAGAAGCTGGAGTCATGCGAATTCCAATTCGCGTGACTCCAGCGAGTTTAATATTTGGCAAGTAATTCAATCATACGTTTGCACTCGCTTAACTTTACTTGATTGATTCGTTCCCTGAATCTCTCTTGAATTATATTTTGCTATACTAGCGTATCGTTTGGATTGTCCTGTGTGAGTGCGAGATTTCGTTGTTTTATGGACTAACATATCCTTATGTCCACTTCTCTTTTTGGCAGCTAGTTTATAACATTTTGAGTTCAGAAAAGAGACCAATGGGGTTAAAATTATAATTCATCATTCATTTCG
Organism: Elegia similella; assembly: GCA_947532085.1. Classification (NCBI taxonomy): domain Eukaryota; kingdom Metazoa; phylum Arthropoda; class Insecta; order Lepidoptera; family Pyralidae; genus Elegia; species Elegia similella. The sequence continues at coordinate 3,674,158 of OX383940.1, forward strand.
AGTAGGTGTCACGGTCAATCGACCATGCACACCCTGGTGTCGGAGTTATTCGGAACCGCCTCTCGGCCTCTGACGTTGTTCCTTTAACGACTACCAGATGGCAGCCGGGACCACCGGCTTAACGTGCCTTCCGAAGCACGGAATCATCTTTATTATCAGACAATCAGGTGATTCAAGCCTGCAATGTCCTAACCAAACTGGAAACAACTAAACAAAGTATGCTTCCGGTGGGAATCGAACCCACGACCCCCGGGTCAACAGGCAAACGCCTTAACCACTGGACCACGGAGGCTGTGTGTAAAATTGTAATTGTCTTGAGTATATTATAACCACGGTGTCTGTTTATATACACCTAAATATTATGTGAATAGTTCAAGCGCCTACCGTTATTAATACCGAGCAAAAAACGGCATAATTGTGTTTGATGTATGAGAGCCCCCCTTGAATATTTATTTTATTTTTATATAATTATTTATTTTTTAAATGAAAATACAACTAAATATTCTGTGAATATTACAAGCATACTGTTGCCGTTTATCGAGCAAAAACTGCATATATATAATTCTGTCCCAATGTGCCAAAAAAATGTGTCCCAAAAAGTTTAGTTACAGTCAAAACATTTTCGGCGTTCCGCTGCTGCCTTCGATAGCAATGTTGCCCTCGGGCCGCGTTACCTTAAGCCTTCAATCCACATGTAATATTCAGTGAAATATATCTAGCTTAAGGCGATAGAGACGCCACGAAATACAGCAAATATCTATACCAATATTTTAAAGCCGAAGAGTTTGTTTGTTTGTTAGAACGCGCTAATCTCAAGTACTACTGGCTCAAATTGGAAAATTCTTTTTGTGTTGGATAGTCCATTTATTGAGGAAGGCTTTAGGCTATAAAAAATCACGCTGCGACCAATAGGAGCGAAGCGTCAATAAAAAATGTTTTGAAAATGGGGGAAAATTATTTATCTGTCTATACTAATATTATAAAGCTGAAGAGTTTGTTTGTTTGTTTAAACGCGTTAATCTCAGGTACTAATCTCTGGTCCAAATTGGAAAATTCTTTTTGTGTTGGATAGTCCATTTATTGAGGAAGGTTTTAGGCTACAAAACATCACACTGCGATCTAGACATAGGAGCGAAACATCAATAAAAAATGTTTTGAAAACGGGGGAAAATTATTCATCTATAGGTACTATAATTGAAAATAAATCTAATTTATAGCTAGTATGTGTTTAAACGAATAAACTTTATTAATAAAGATAACAAAAATAATATTAAAACTTACGCGAGATAAACTCATTATTTAATCACTTTTGTACTCACGTGTTACTCGTCGGATTTGCCGACTCGTTTCGTTCTGGAACGGTCTCGGAGTAAAACTGTGGTTAAATATTGAAAGATAACAAAGTTTGTTAGTACATTATAAGTAAAGATTAACTAAGTTATGAAATTGCGTCGTGGAATACTAACTCAACGATGCTATATTTTTGTCAAAGATATTTTTTTTAGTTACATTTAAAACTAGCAGTACCCGAGACTCCGTTCGCGTACATTTTGTTATGTTTCTACGTCTTATCATTACTGGAGAAAAAAATTAAGTAGCCTATCCTGTGTCCTGTACTTCTAAATGTTTATGTACCAAGTTTTATAAAATTCAGGAATTATGGAGGAACATACATACATACATACAGAACAAAAATAAAAAAAATCGTTAATTTAGTTTCAGTATCATGAATATGGCTTATAAACACGATATCTCTGAAAACAAAGTAACTTACTCCATGACCAACCCTTACAGATTTATTATTAGTATAGATACATATATAGATAAACATCCAAGACCCAGGTCAATATGAAAAATATAGTTTTACATCTTGACCTGACTGGGGCTCGAACTCGGGACCTTGCAATTCAAAGGCAGTTGCGGTATCACCTATTTTCTACCTACTTTTATGAGTTGGGTCCAATGCCGGATTTAGAGGTTTGAAGGCCCCAGGGCAACAAAGGAGTGGAGGCTCAAAATTATTTACCAACTAAAATTGTTTTTTTTTTATGCGATTTTTTTAATAAATTGTTTATTGTGACATCAAGTTTAGTCCTTTTTTTGAAGTGAAAACTCCTTTAGCAAACATTCAAGATTCAAATATTTATTCAGAAAACAGGCCTTTGCAGGCAGACATTTTAAATAATACTTATTAAATTATATTTAAATTATTAATTATTGTTCAAAAGCTACAAACTACAAGCGTTTCGGAACCGACCACTGCAGAGAAGAAGACGCCGAAAGAAATTCTTTCCAACAGTATTGGTCGCCTACTTGTCTGAAGGGCTTTGTATGATATTTTATATTTTTATCTTTCCTTTTTTTTTCTGATGTTACGTTATATACAATTTCAATTTACATAATTTTGTGGAACACGTTATGTTAGCGATCGAGCGTGCAACAACAACAGATCTGATACAAGTCTCAAAGATATATAGAAGTCTCAAAGAGGCCGAGCAAACCTGTCCCCCCGGCGGCGTTAGCGGCGTTGTGCACTGTTTGGGATGGGTAAAAAAATGTTAAACTCCCGTTAGTTGTTGTGTTATGTTAAACTTCTGCAGGCACTCCTGGAGTGTAACCCGTAATTTTTTTTTGTTTGTACAAAGTACTGTAGAAGTACAACGTGAAAAAAAATATCAAAGTAGTTGTTTACTAGTCTGAGTTTGACTTTTTTACCGACGTCTCTATTGTGTGTGCCCCGAGGCTGTAGCCCAGGTTGCCCTCCTCTAAATCCGGTTTTGGTTGTGTCCTATAGATTGAGAGGTATTTTATAGCAATAGTTATCTATCATACATCTAAGTGCTGATGAACTTAGGTTCGCTTACAACTTGACAAGCTTGATAACCCAGCATATGCATGGGTTATCAAACTTGTCAAATAACTTTATATTCACAGTTATGTTGCGACGAAAACATTTTATAAATCGCAATATCCGTCAAAATATGCCGCACAGCGCAATACCCTCGGGACCGAGAACGATAACCTAATCCCGCGAAACCACATGCAATATTCAGTGAAATATATGTAGCTTTGGGAGATACATTGCAATGTTAAGTGTAGGTAAACGTAGTTCGGGAAACTTCGTTGTGCGTCTCGCCTTCGCTTTGAAAATAGGCACCTGACGAGTACGAAACTATAGTCGGCAATCCCGACGAAAAGCATGTGAGTGACCCGTTTAACCTTTTGACCGCGAACGTCGGATAAATTTTCTATGAAAATGTATGTCGGATTTATCCGACGTTCGCGGTCAAAGGGTTAAGACTGGTTCATTCATTCATTTTCAGCCCCTCTCAGCCCACTACTGGGCATAGGCCTCCCTTTTTTTACACCATTCTCTACGGTCCTGTGCTAGTCTCATCCACTGTTTTCCACTCAGCCGAACAATGTCATCTGACCAGCGGGCTGGTGGTTTACCGACTGGTCTTCTCCCCGCTCTCGGCCACCACTCCGTCACTGTTTTGGTCCAACAACTGTCTCTTCTTCTGGCCAACTATGTGCTATTTCGCATAATTTTATATATAATGCTTAGGACTGTAAGAAATTTGTAAGCTAAGTTTTTGTTGTTTGTTTGCATATTATTGTACACATAGAAAATACAATTTGAGAACTACACACAGATTTAAGGATAAATATGTAGTGATCGGTTTACACTAGCCATCTCCATTTTAAACACAACTGAAAAATCCACCAGTGGGCAGGTTATCTCAGGAGGTTTTCCTTCGCTGTAAGCAGGTTCATCCAAGCAGTAGTGTCCCAATACTTTCATTCCTTTCTCAAAGTCTAATTCCTATAATTCCCTACCTTAAAAATGTTTCCGATGGGCAGCAGCGTCGAAAGCACAAGAAGCAATAAACTGCGCTCGCCAACACGCCTGCCCATTCTATCCTATCACAGCTAGAAACAGGCGTGATAATAATGTATTTCATCATCAGGTCTTTTTAGTCTCCACTGCAGGAGCATGACCCTCTCTGTACTGTCGGAGCCATACTTGGCTAGAGCAGACAGGCGGATTTGGCCTACACTCTCATTGATGTTTATGAGCTTTGTTTAGCTTGTATTTCCTAAGTCACCGCCTACGACCTCCATGGGAAGACTTGGAGTAGGAGTGGTCCTATTCTACTCTGCCGGAAACCACACGGCTAATAATAAAAATAAACTAGTAGTTCGCTGCGAACGTGGACCTCGCGATTATTTAATTTTCCTGATAATTTCGTGAGCTAGCCATATACTGATTTTGATAAGCATGTTGTCATCGTGCTATTGTTTAGATGACTTCATATGCACTCTTTTTATTTTACACACCACGACTTTTTTCAAATTAACATACAATGAACACGATGTCCTTACTTTCTTGTACTAATAGTTAAAATTCATCTCTATCCAAACAAATAAAGTAACATACAATGTTAAACCCCTTCTTTATTAATGTTGCACGAATAGTTGAAATAGTTTTTCCCTCCCAATCCCTAAATGTAATAGAATTTTATCTTATTAATATCAGAAAATCAAAACTGGGTTTCAATTTACTCCGTGGTTTCAATACAACATCTGTAAGGCGTTAAGCTCTCGATAGTGCAACGTGTAGCTGAAGAGCTGCGTTGCACTATCGAGCAAAATTTGAGTAGATCCTCACAGAAAAATAAATATAATTTCACTAAGGGACAAATGAATGTAAATGTTTCATCATATCTGAAAGTCTATGGTTATTATCGGAATCACAACATTGGACATTTTATAAAAATAATTTTAGTACCAAATATTCCACAGGCGTTTTTGAGTGTTTGAAAATGTCAAGAGGCCTGCGACTTATAATTCAGGGAATAGAAATATAAAATGCCAGGTTATGCCATTTAATAGGTTAGTATCCGGGTGACTGAGCTTCGGTCGGCATGATAATGATGATTAAGGTTCTAAAAACGAAACATATGTGTTTTGCTTTCTAAACCTATATGGTTTTGATGTGTACCTGTGTTAATGTTTTATTTTTTTAGCCCCGATAGACATATTACCCCCGTTTCTTCGCTTGAGCTTTATACTAATAAAACTTTTGGTTTTCATATGTATCAATTTTCTGGCTGGTTTTGTCCGGACAACACCCCAGCTCATTTTTCATTTGTTTTTGTTTCTCTCGCAGAGTGCTGCACTCTCATACTCCTCTTTCTATGCTTCGGCTTTACCTTCCAAATATGGTTTTCGTACGTTTGGATTCTACATGTGTACTTATCTTTCGCTTACTGAACCCCATTTCTTTGTCTTTATTGTGTCTGTTCTGCGGAATTACTTGTTTCTTCTTACACTACTTTTTTCATTCATTTTTATTGTTTCGTACATAAAGGGTAAAAACGGGACCCTATTAATATCGCTCCGCTGCCCGTCTGTCTGTCTGTCCGTCCATCTCTCACCAGGCTGTATCTCATGAATTGTGATAGTTAGACAGCTGAAATTGTCACAGATGATGTATTTCTGTTGCCGCTATAACATGAAATACTCAAAAATAAAATAAATATTTAAGGGGCTCCCATACAACAAACGTATTTTTGCTTGTTTTTGCACTATATTGATAACGGCAACAGGTAGACGATTGAAATATTCATAGAATATGCAGTTACATATATACCCTTTAAAAAAAAATTAATGAAAAAAATTATTAAAGTGGGGCTCCCATGCATCAGACATGATTTTTTTGCCGTTTTTATAGATAACGGCACGGAAACCTTCGTGCGCGAGTCCGACTTGCAAGTGCCGGTTTTTTACCAGCTTTTATTGTATTGTGAAAGGATTGAAACTGTAAATGTTGTAAACGGGATGTTCATCATTAAATAGCTCGTCATCTTCAAATCAGATCAGTGATTTTTTATAATTATCTTCCTTCACCATAAAGTTAAGTACAATGAGAAATTGCAGTTAAATTGGTTGTAAATAACTGCTTTAATTTTTGGTTGCAGGCTTAAACCTGAACAAACATATACATATTTAAAATTAAAGATAAATAAATACTTATTAAAATATCCCTACGTATTTTTGGACTGCTGACTCCATCTGTTGGAGAAATTTGGAACTAACAAGAATTTACTATGGAAATTTTCATGGACTGGTATTTTTATGTTCTAAAGGAACAAAATGTTGTAAATTAAAAATAAGAAAGTCACTTGGAATTTAACTTGGAACATACAGCGAAAGAAATATTTGCAATCATAGGAAAATCAAATCTTCTTGTGCGGCTCGAATCTAATCTTTTCGATCAGGTAGGGGAGAAAGGGGTAATGGGAGTCAGCGGGCAATCGGGGTCAGGTGCCTCTAAGCAAAACTACACGTTCGATATCTAGGTAAATGACATGTTCAGCTTGCTCTGTACCCGATGCCCATTGTACGAATGACTCGCGCTAGTAGCTCCACGCGTTTTTGAGTGACAATTATGTTTCGTTTTCACGCCTCGTCGGTGTAAATTTTCGTCAAAACAACTTTAACGGTGAGTATAGACGTTGTAGCTGTACCAAATTGATAACTATGGATAGATTTATCCTTGATATTCAAAATTTAAATTAGCATATTAAATTGCGATTAAATTAACTTTGTGTTATTAAATTTTACAATTAACATGCAGTATAGGTTTTGTTCCTAAGCCGTGTGGTATCCGGCAGAGTAGAATAGGACCACTCCAAGTCTTCCCGTGGATGTCGTAGAAGGCGACTTAGGAAATACAAGCTAAACAAAGCTTATAAACATCTAAGACACCTTTCCAACCCGTCTGGCCAGCGTGGAGAGTGTAGGCCAAGTCCTCTGGCTGCTCTGGCCAAGTATGGCCCTAGTAGTACAGAGAGGGTCGTGCTCCTGTAGTGGAGACTAAAAAGGACCTGATGATGATAGGTTTTGGGTAATGGGAGCCAAAGGGCCTGCTAGTGATTACCATTACCCGCAAAAAATATTCTTATGCTTTTTCGCTTATAGATGCCGATATTACAAGTCAGAAAAACCAAATAGGCTAGCTGATCAACTGGTGATTGCACTGGATGGTATACTGCCGAATGTAATGTCTGCGATTGTTTGACTCTGATTTCCCACATGTCTGATTCCCATTGTGCTGAGGTTAGTGCAATGGGAGTCAAACTTGTTTTTTTTTAAAACGCGGAAATATATCCAAAGTTGATTCCCAAAGTGGTGAAAAGTGATAACAACTAGTAGATAAATAAGTAAAGTCTATTATTAAACAATTTTAATCACGATATTATTTCAAAATAATCTTTTATTTGATTGCTCGCTTAAGTGACTCCCATTACCCCCTTTTCCCCTATATACCGTACTGCGACTAACCCAACCACTCGATAAGTATAGAGGAGAAAGTAGATACGGTTCTAGTTTGTAATTGTTCATGTTTTGGTAATGAATTTAAATTTTATACACAAAGCATGGAAAAAGCAGGCTTCAACGAAATACCGCGTCCTAGTGGCGGCGGCTGTGGTAACCTTAAAAATTAAAATTATTTCAGCGCCATCTTGTAACATATTCAGCCTAAACGTCATTTTCAATTTTCAGTTTAATACTCAAAGCATAGACAATATTATCTCTATGACTCAAAGTTTGGACAAAGCAGGCTTGAACGAAATACCGCCACCTAGCGGCGGCTGTGGTAACCTTCAAAATTTAAATTTATTTCAGCGCCATCTTGTAACATATTCAGCCTAAACGTCATTTTCAATTTTCATTTCTCAAAATTCTTTAACATTTATTTAAATATCTCGTAAACCGCTTAACCGACTTTTGATGCCCGACAAACTTGAAAATTGTATTTATAAGACCTATATACATTCTAAATTTCATCTTAATTGGAGCATTGGTTCTAAAGTTATTGTGGAACAAACATACATACATACATACAAAAAATATCTTTCCGCCCCAACTTGAATTGAAGACCTCGCTCGCTTCGCTCGCTCGGTCAATAATGTATACTCGTACGTAAATAATGATGATCATATTGTTGTATTCATATTATTTGCAAGAATGGCTTTTATTTTCGGTTTCAGGAGCGTTGCGTAGTGGTTAACACGCCAGCCTGTGACACGAGGGTGCCCGTGTTCGATCCCCAGTCAGGTCAAGATGGAAAATGATCTTTTTCAGATTGACCTGAGTCTTGGATGTTTATCTATATAGTATTTGTTATAAAATATAGTATCGTTGAATTAGTATCCCATAACACAAGTTTCGAACTTACTTTGGGGCTTGCTTCGGACAAATCACACAGATTGATGTGATTTGTCCGTATTTATTTATATTTAAATCGCCAAATCCGTCAAAATATGCCGCACGGCCGTGGGATCCCGAACGCTTACCTAATCCCGCGAATCCGCATGTAATATTCAGAGATATACGAGTATCTAGCACCCGCGATACCTGCAAAAAACGAAATGGGGCATTTCGTGGCATATTCTTATCATAAATAAGGATAACGGCTGCCATAAACTTGGGAAAATGGCGCGAAATTTTACTATGGATGCAGTATGTTGCATAATGTCCGCAAAATTGTCCATGCAATCTTTTTATAAGTGTTTTTTTTTTCATTAACAATGCTTTTCTGGTATACTCTAATTAAATTAACACTTTCGCGGACACTGCCCGCCTGTAGACGTAATTCTATTGTTATTTCTTTTGTGTCTGGTTCAGTGTCAGTAAACGAGTTAAGAAATAAAGGTTAGTTTTTGTTCGTTTGTGCGCCATAATCTTGATTTATATTAGAAGTGATATTGATGATCAAAACACGAGAAATAAAAATAAATTAGCTACTCCAGTTTTGTGATTGCAAAAAACTATGAATCTGGGTCTACGAGTACGCTTCTATAATAAAATTCCTGCAGAAATATTAGGCCTGCCTATACTTAAGTTTAAAGCAACTGTAAAAAACCAGTTAATAAAAAATTGCTGAATTGCTGATTATATAATTGATAAAAATGCTTGGCAATTAATATAAATTTATTTAATCATATAATACATGTAAAAAATGTACCCTTTAGGCACATAAGGACCAAGTCTGGATTGAGTTTCTTTCGGCGTATTCTTCTCACCAGTGGTCGTTCCGAAACGCTAGTAGTATTTCAAGGGAAATGACGTGATAATGCGTTTAAATCTTTATAGGCCAAAATGTTTCAATATTACTTGTCATAAATAATGAAAAACTTCGTCGTGAAATTTGAAGAAACTGTATTCAACATTTTACAAGTGAGATAAAGTTATGAAGTTGTGAAACATGAATGAAAAGCTTTGAGATTTGTAACATACTTTATTGAAAATAATAAATTTCTCTCACGCTTTACAATTGAAAATATTAATTTAGCGTAACTACTTACATATTTATCTTCATATTTATATTACAGTTAAATAAGACTGCAACATTAAAAGCAATACTTAGTGCATATATCTACACGTAGGTACTTATATTCTAAAGCTGTTACAGAATCTGTTACAGAATTGAATCAAATAAAGTTTTACATTGTGATATTTGAATATTCACCCAATTCAAAGAGGCAGTGTTATTTATGATACTGAACAATGTTCCCTTTGTAATCCTTCCTTACTTATATTAAAAAACGCGAAAGTTTGTATGTATGGATGTTTGTTAATCAATCCCGCCAAAACGACTGAACAGATTTTGACGAAATTTTGCACACAGACAGATTACCTGGATTAACAAATGGGCTATATTATTATGAAAGCAAATATGAAAAGTTGTTCAATGTCGTAAATAACAAAACCAGCCAATTGTGAGTAGGAACCGCAAACAAAAGATTCCGTACCACAAAAATAAACCCAAAAACACATTTATTGTATACATGTGTAGTAAAAGCGGGAATAGATATTCAAATTCTGTAAAAAAATTACGTTTCTACCTATTACGATTCAGGTGGGATGCCCTGTGACAGATGGACGAACAGACAGCGGAGGCTTAGTAACAGGGCCCCGTATTTACCTTTCGTGTACGAACCATAAAAAAAAAAACATAACATCTTTGAACTTACTTTTCAAAAACAACACATTTAGGGAGTCAATCATATTATAACAATTGGAGACATCGTTTGTCAACCCAAAAGCGTAATTTGGTCGCTTAAAGTATTATACTTCGTGTAATTTGGTCTGCAATAGTATTTAAAAGTTAGAGCGCCAACTCCACCAGCGACAGCGCATGAAGTGCGCAATCAATTTACTAAAATAAGCCGTGCTATATGGCGATGTATTGTTTTGCTTTGGTACTATTCTTACAGTTTTTACCAAGTTGTTTTACTATTGAAGGGATAGTACAACATTTAGGTACATGCTTGTGGAGTTGGCGTCTATCGAATGACGAGACTTTTTCTTAAAAATTGTAATCAATATTGACAAAGCACTTTGTGCAACTTTGTATGGAATAATCCAACAATTCCGTTTCTTAATTAACTTCTTATAATTTATTGGCACTTCATAGTTACCTTACCATTTTGTTTGTTATCCTAATTTATTTACAAGCGTTTGAAAAATTATCGCAGTGGGACGTAAACTAATTAATTATCACTTTAGTTTATAAGTTCGGGTATAGTTATATCAAGTGTATTTTTTGAAATAAGAAAGAATATATCAGACACAGTTTGGATGTAAAAGAAAATAAATGTTGTGGGATTTAAATAAATATAAATACAACTACGTACACAAACTATTTTTCTTTGTGCGATTAGAAACGTAGAACAGTGCTTCAAGGATCTAACTGAACGCCAGTCGGCATCTGGCAAAAAAGGGACATTTTAAAGTTGGCTATAGTTGAGCATCTTTCTCAACGGAAAGCTACTGCAGCAACCGAAGATACTTGCGACTGAACCACTTTATACAAGAGCTAGTAAAGAAATCGACTAAAATTAGAAAGCATCCTAATTTCAATCGGGAAGACGGCTTCAAGTTATCTGGTACATGGAATCCAGTGATTTCCAGTTGTGCAAAAGGTAAAGGGCACCGTTAGTGTAGGGTGTTGAAACTTGTGCAATAAAAAACTAAGAAAGAGGGTAGACCGATACGGTTTCCTTCGATAATTGCAACATCCACTTCAGTCAGTCTGTGAAGATGGTGGCTACAATGCTGCCTAAATATAAGACAATTCTCAAAAATATTCGCAGTAAGTCCCGTAGTGATAATTATAGTAATCTTGCAAAATGTTAAATTAGTCAACTAAGTTTTGTCTGTTCGTTTTCAGGTTATATTTTGTTAATAAAATACGAAATATGCTAGGATAGATATAAGAAAGATAGTACCGGTGAAGGATTTTATTAGATCCTTGTAGGACTGTAGTACTGCTTGTAGGAAAGACAGGGATTGTCAGCCTTGATTTTTATACAATTGATGTACAGAATATTGTGCGTACCTAAATACGGGTGTTAGGGAAACACCGTTCTCAAAAAAATTTCAACATTTTTCTACAAAAGCGTTTGACCAGCCTGGCATTTTGTATGAAAGTATCGATTTTTTTGAGTTCCTAGATTTGGTTATAAAGGAAAAGTTGTTCATTTTGATAGACTGATTTGATGGTTTGAGGGATAATAGCAATTTCTCTAACATCCTGTATATGATTACAATAAATTATTTTGAAACATCGAGATACCTTGGCCTCATAGTATCCCAATTTTATGAACATACTTATATCGATTAAAAAGAACGTCACGTAGTCCCATTGGGCTAACTCTAGACAATTGCAAATTGTCATCATAATTAAGTAAACTTAATTTTTCAAGTTCAGTATTTAAGTTTCCCTTTCATCTTATTATTTAATTTGTATTTAGGAGCGACATCATCGAAATATTTATGCGTATAGACTATATCTAAACAACGACGCAAGGCACTGCCTTATAATATCTACATCCTTATGAAACATCGTCAATAGTCATAGTTTCTACATATTGCGTATGAAAATGCCGAAAAAATCGAACTTTACGAAAATGAATACGAAACAATACAAAAAATATTAGTAGGTATTTATTGACTTTCAAAACGGAGACCGACTGAGGTCCACTGGTTTGAAAGTCTCAATAAATACCTACTAATTTTCACAAAATGTAAATATACGATGTAAAAAAGCCTAATAATGAAAGTTGCCATACCCAAAAAATTACGCAAGATCGGAAATTGTAACCATTTATGAGCATAAACAAGTTCTTATAACTTTCGATCTGCGATTTTGCGATGATTCGAACGCGCTTCTTTTTGACCGGCCTGTTCGCTAATTTTTGACAATTACGGTGTAAAACATTTTGATGGTCACTTCACTATCCATTACGATTTATATATCGAAAATAACCCCTTGATGTGCCTGACAGAAAATTCAAAGCTTATGTTAAGCAGGTACTTTGTAAGAAGGCTTAATATAGGAGTGATGATAACCTTAATGACAAACATATCTGGCTTGAGCCTTTTAACGCATCTGTATTTTAATGTCATAATTTGTTTCATTTTGAACGTATAATTTTTTTTATTGCCATCCATTCAATACAATTTGACATTATATTCAATTTAAATTTTGACATGACAATGTACTCTCAGTCAAAATTTAGTTTTATACTAATATTTTTTTTATGATTTGTATTTCAGGTTAGGAACATAATACTTACTATATTCTGGAAAAGTGAAAGTTGCGAAATTGTCCTTAGGGTAGTAACCCCTGATCGTAAAGTGTGGAAACAGAAAGGGAGGCCTTTGCCCAGCAGCGTGAAACGTCAGGCTAATAATAAAATTATTGGCAAAGCGCGTGACCTTTCCGGACGTCTGGTTTTCAAGGTGCGATGGGGCTGACCAACATACACTTTCGCGTAAGTCTTATTTCCTGTGTTGTTAAGGAAGCTCAGCTAACGCCTCGCCTTGCATAACTTCGTCAGTGGAAAAGCCCACAAAACAAAACACAAAGTTTAACTTAAGGGAGATAACCAACAAATCTACATATTACATCTAAGTATATACACTTTTAATTAAGTCATCAAGCTGAGTATTACATTGTATACCTTGGTACATAAAGTTAGAATTACTCGTTATTAAAAAAAAATATTGCTAAATACATTATGTTCCGCGCGTTTTCATACTTTGCATAATACGTTAACAAAATATTTAGCTTTCGTAGTAAAGCGTATTTCATTTTAAAGTTGACAGTACGCGCCACACTTTATGTTCAGAAATATTAACTTTGGATTGTGTTGTTGTGAGAACAAGTTGTAATAGAGTTGCTAAGTAGGAATATGACTTGAGGGAAAGACGACCTGGTTGTTTGTAAACTTAGGAGAATAGATGTTACAGCTTTACTTTTTAAAATTCAACGAGCTCTGGGCTCAGATGAGTAATCGAGACATAATGATGTTGCCTGCTTTTTAAAATTCGTTCCCTCGTTTGAGATGTCTTTCCGATGTTTTTGCGATCATTACACATTTAAATTAAAACACTGAATACGGTTCTAACTCGTTTATAACATTATTCTTAAACCTAACGTTTCTAAAACTGTACAGTTTTCATGTTCGCAAGTAGACTTCTACTGCGAAAACCGTAAAGTAAGCGATCCGACCGTATAAAACCGTATTAAGACGAGGCCTCAAATGTTTGGTACCATCGCTCGGCAAAGGCGTACGCAGACTGATCAAGTGCGCGCAAGGGATAGCGCTTGGCGGTTTAGCCCGTGAATGATGAGATAGGTTAGAGTCTGTAGTCGCTCAAAGAAAAAAACGTAAGCGCCAAATTCGTTATTTCTATTTTATATAAAATCAGACCGGTTAATTGTATTTTCATATTTAAATTTTGATGAATTACTAATAACCTATCTTTTAGTCTAAAAATCATATTTCATTCGTCGCATTTGAGCTACAAGAACAAAAACTCTGCGAACGAAGACCATTTTTCAAAAAATATTTCTATCGAGAAAATTTTATCAAAACGTGTTTTCATCTTCAATTTTTGGAGATGAAATAGTCAAAAATCATATTACTTAGATTTGAAACTCCTAATTTAAGTATTTTGCGAGATAAATAAGGTTCAGAACGACCTTATTTACAGTGGTATCGCCTTAATTTAAGCGTTTCTCCAGTTGTTTTGACTAATACCTGACCTCTGCTACTTATTATCCAATATGACGTACATTCTGTGACATAAAATTTGGCGCGTACCGAGTATCGAGTATCATAATATCGAGTCATTATTTTAATTCCTTACTGCTCTATCGAATACTAGTAATTGCGCAAGCTCGTCCTCAGAATATTTAAACAATTCCAAAGCATAATAGTGAGTGGTGTACACCACGGGACTACACGAGCACAAAGGGCCGGCGCACATTACCAACCACAAACACTTTATTATGCAATACCGTTTTTGTACGCTAATAAAAAAACAACAGCGTATGAAAAACGGAATGTATAATAAAGCACAATTAATTGTGGCTCGGTGAATGGACTCTTTAAATTACAAATTTTATTGCACCATAACTGTCTTTACCACCAAAGCGGCGCTATAGCGGTGTCTCATCGCCAGATTCACTAAAAGGCAGCCTGACTACCTTAGATCCTGCCAGAACCCCAACACCTTCTAAACAGGACCTTCTATTTGCCAGGACGTCTCTTAAAAATGCCCTTCTAGGTCCTGCTAAGTCCGTACCAGTGATAGACCTTGTCAGTTTTCTAAGCGCTGGTAGTCTTAATGCTTCTTCGTAGGAAGGCGGCTCATCAGTCGGAGTGGTTTGTGCGCGACCACCGAAAGGATCTCTAGAACATGTCGGTGATAGTTCTCTAGAATAATATAAAGTACTTTCTCCTCTTTCTCCTTCTCTCCTGCTTCCATCAGGCATCGGTTGGTAATTGACCGGATTTGAAGACCTAAATTCTTCTATAATCTGCCTCGCACTTCTAGCTGTCGTTAAAACCCCTGCCCAAGATCTTCTATTCTGTTGTTTGGCTTCATTAGTTCTAGCGCTAGAAGCAATACTGTTACTTGAATGTGTTCCAGCTATTGTGGTTCTCTGTCTTCTAGGAGCCTCATCGAAAGACGCTGCTTTTATTGTTGGTCTTGGTCTTTGAGGCTCCATATCAACTTGAACTCCAGTAGTGGTTGTTTCGGTTGGTTCTTCTCTTAACGCGGCGTCGATGCGCATCGCTTCTGAGTACGACGGAACTAAGGCACAGTTGCCCCTGATGGCGGCGAACAGTTCAAGACTGTCGACCGTGGACGCGTGAGAGAGGGGAAGGGTTCTAGGTGGACGGGGGACTGAACAGAGGACGGCACTTTGCTCGTCAGCGAGCGCCCACGCGTAGTTGGTGGCGGTCACTGGTGGCAGGGTATCCGACAAGTGGGTGTCGAGGTCCAGCTGCCTGCTGGGATCTAACTCGTAGTTTGTACCAAATATTTTGGTTATCTGTAATAAAATGCTTATGTTGTAAATTTTTAAAATTTGCTTTTGCACCCTTTGTTTTATCTTTAGTTACATATATCTGGTGTGGTTAGTTTAGGTATGAGTTTTTTGTACAAGGAGAGAGGTATCATCCTCCATTACCTGTCCTGGCCAGTGCATGAAGGTAAGGTATCGGGTACGCCCGGCCTCCCGAGCTGCTACTTTCTTTTCCCCTATCCATCCGAGTGAGTAGCCTGCCCCTATATCTTCATTCACTTTCCACACCCAATAAATTACTATCCTTCATTAGCTTAAAAATGATTCCGATTGACCGCAGCGTGTCGGAAATATAAGAAGCCAAAAAAACTGCGCTCACCAACCCGCCTGCCAAGCGTAGTGAGTATGGCAATTCTTGGGAGAGGCCTATGTATTCTTCGTTCCATGGGACGGTATTGCCTTTGTTCAGCACTGGACTTCTTACGACTGGGATGATAATGAGATATTAATATACATCTGGAGCTGTTCAAACAATTATACACGTTAAACATGGATAATACTTTTATGCTCGAGATTTAGAAGTTAAGATTAATTTGCATTTAAAGTCTTTGTCTCAAAGTCTATGTCGAAAGTAGTGGCAAACCACTTAATTCTTGCCAATGATACAAGTATCGTGTGCGTTTCTTTCACAAAACTACTCCACAGCCTAGTTGTCAAATGTCAGAAGATTATATTATGGTATAGTAACTTACCGTATAGTGTACATAAGCTGTGTTACATTCTATGAGGATACGAAGTGGCCAGGACAGAAGAAGACATGACAATGTCCAGAACAACAGCTGCGAAGAGTACCATGGACACCGGTCAGCCTCTCTGCAACAAAACGACATATTTAACTAGTGGTCGAAATTCGACCATCATCATCATCATTAGGTCTTTTTAGTCTCCACTGCAGGAGCACGACCCTCTCTGTACTACCGGAGCCATAGTTGGCCAGAGCAAACACCTTTGAAATGGGTACAATTCCTGAACTGTACCCATTCCAACACCAACCAAAATTTTTTGACTATTTTATTATTGTTTTTTGTGACAAATCTATACAATTTTTTTTATGCAGAGTCAAATGATAACTTTCGGTCAAAATTTAGTAACATATTGATTGATATGCAACCTGCCAAGTGGTATTAATAATTTGATTATAATCGAAGTTCTCTATGTTCGATTCTTAGAAAAGTAATTTATTATATTCGTAGCAAGATAAGATTACCTGTAAGCCACCATGTACTCCTTGAACGAGCTCACTCCGATAAGATCGAGTCCCTCCCGCATTTCCATGAAGTCATCGAAGCGTTCGTGTTCTGCGAAGAATCTCGATCGCTGGTCTTCGAACTCTGAAACAAAGCGAGATGGCTGTAATTAAATTTCATCATCATCAACAGCTCTTTTTAGTCTCCACTACAGAAGCATGACCCTCTCTGTACTACCGGATATGCCATACTTGGCCAGAGCAGACAGTTGCCTCTTACGACCTCCATGGAAAGACTAGGAGTGGTCCTATTCTACTCTGCCGGAAACCACACGGCTAATTGAATTTATATACAGACATTAGAGGAGCCCGATGACCAAGTAGGCATGCGCATAATTACAATTACACATATTAAGCAACCCTGGACGCAGTCCCCACTTAGATGGGTGACCGCAAGTGGCATAAAAATATCTCAAGCTCCTCCGTGCTTCCGAATGCACGTTAAGTCAATGGCCCCGGCTGACATCGTTGATAGCGATCGTGAAGCTATGGCTCAGCTGCCTTTGGGCAGCTCTAAAAATCTGACACCAGTCTTGGCCACTTACACATACAAAAAACAAATAATGGATTGAGATTAATTCTATTTAAGTATAGCTAAGTCCATACATACATACATAGTATCACGACTTATTCCCTTGCGGGGTAGACAAAGCCTAGGTCTATAAGACGTGAAGGCCACGTTTAGCATGTTGGTGGGCATTAGGTGGAAATCGGAATCAAAAAAAGTGATGGGTTGCTAGCCGCATTGCCTCATAACATGATTCCTCAGATTTTACCCATTCCCTCGATCGCCTTAACGATCTGCGCGGGAAGAGAAGCAGCTGGTCCATTCTACGTACTAGCTAAATCAATTCTTTAAATCTTCTTGTATTTCTTCTACGTACAAAACTGCAAGACTATTCAAATAACTATGTCAAACCTAGTAATACTACACTAGTATTGGCCACTTCTTCATCTTCTTAAACTAAGAGAAAGCCTCACCTACATTCATGCATCATCATCATTTCGAGTAGGTGTCGCGGTCAATCGACCATGCACTCCCTGGTGTCAGAGTTCTTCGGAACCGCCTATCGGCCTCTGACGTGGTTCCTCTAACGACTACCAGATGGCAGCCGGGACCACCGGCTTAACGTGCCTTCCGAAGCACGGAATCTTTTTTATTATCAGAAAATCAGGTGATTCAAGCCTGCAATGTCCTAACCAAGCTGAAAGCAACTGGCCGCGTTCCACGTGAGCGTAGGTACCTACTATTATTACCAGTGACGTGCACAGACATTTATCATAGGGTAGACATAATTATAAAACTTACCTTACAAACATACCACCTATATACCTTACCTTACTATACGGCTAGTTATCTACAACTCGTTTAATATTATGATAGTCTTTCGATCTTCGACCGCAAAAGTATTCAAAACAAGCGAAAGATAAGAGATATGATTACAACCTGCGAGCCACGTACACGTAAGGTTTAAGATTAAACGTGGATTAAACTTTAGAATAACTAACCATAACTAACCGGTTAGGTACTTGATTTGTTCTTTTGCGTGTTCACAAAACACTTTATATTTCGATTTCGGCATGCAAACACTAAGCGACACAACTTTCACATGAAAATATTTTTGTCATAAAACTTTAATCTTGGATTGTTAGTAAACACGTTAATCAATGACATTTACATAAGTATGAATAATATCTATAATGACATTGAAAGGTGACGTTGACATTAATATCGCGCGCGGCAGCCAATAGAAACCTCGGAGACAGTGTCTCAAATTCACACACACAGCGCCAATTTGCTTTGCATATGTGAGCCGATGAAAGATGTTTACTTGTACTACTACAAAAGCGATTTCCTATCGGTGTATAATAATTTTCTATGTGTGCGTGAAAAGTCAGACCTTTGAAATTTTGTCTTACGCGGCTTACGCGTATAGATACTGCTTGGCGCGGGCACGCGCGGACAGCGACCGCAGCACCGTACTTGATCAAAATCGACTATAAAGTATTTGCTAGCAGAATTTTGCAGGCGCACCGAATATAATTATTTTTTTGTAAGAAAAAAAAATTGTATTTATTTAGCGACTGCAGGGTAGACATTGTCTAATAGTCTATATGGACTGCACGTCACTGATTATTACCTAGTAGCGCCGATTGCCATAGAGTTAAGACGAGTAGAATGTCAAAATTGCATTTATTTTGTATGAAAACAGCAACAATCGAATTACAAAAAGTCATAGAACAAACGTAGTTAATCTTGATGTACTCGTACCTTAGTCACCTTTAGGGGGTTATGCGTTAGATACCACTTACCCTGTATAGAAAACCTGATTGTTTGCATACACTTACCACTAGCTGCCTCTATGTTAGCAAACGCGAACCCCTTGCTGAAGCGGACCTTGGTGATCGGTGTCTTCGTATCCAGCACCAGATTTCTTGACGCGTCACGCTGGCCACAGCACGCGTGCGCGAATGATGTACTTGCGCTGTGCGTATTCACTCGTTCGTAGTATACCTACAACAATAAAAAAATCACTTTGTCAAGGATAATCGATGCATTAAATATTTTCCCTGGTAATACCGCGTAAGTCAAAAAGAAAGGCGCGCCGCGCTTGTCGTTCGGTTTTGAATCGGCGCGTGAGCGCACATAATCTCTAATCATCATCATCATCTCAGCCGCAAGAAGTCCACTGCTGGACATAGGCCATAATCCCTAATACCTTTATGTTTTAGTGATGTTTTCGATACATTAATAAGATTCCTTTTTGTTCGTGTCGTGTCGGTGCGCACATATTTTCGTAAGGTTTCGTTTCTGTATCGTTTTCGATTTCGAGTTATCACCCTGAGGTTGATTGGATGTAAGGAGCTCTGTTTTGCGTATATTACTGGACGGACTAGGGACAGACTGGATAAGGACTAGGGACCTCAGGTGCTAAAATACCGATATAGCGTGATCATCAGAAGGTCAACAAAGCTTATATTTTTTCTAGATCTGTCTGATAACACGCGCTAATTCTCCTGTCGTACGTAATACAATAAAAAATCACTTGTGCTTATTGTTTGACAGCTCCGTGGCGCAGTGGTTAACACGCCAGCCTGCGACACGGAGTGCCCGGGTTCGATCCCCGGCCAGGTCAAGATGGAAAATGATCTTTTTCAGATTGGCCTGGGTCTTGGATGTTTGTCTATATATGTATTTGTTATAAAATATAGTATCGTTGAGTTAGTATCCCATAACACAAGTCTCGAACTTACCTTTGGGCTATCTCAATCTGTGTGATTTGTCCGTTTACATTTATTATTATTTATTGGTATATACGTTATAGACTTTTTACAACCAGATTCTGGTCACGAAATTGTATTTGGGACCTGATTATTAGTAGTAACAGTAAAAATAAAACTAATCATGACTGCTCAGTCTGTTTGAATAGAGGATTGTATTGAACTTAGACCTTTATCGACTGACCTTGGGCCACATCATGAGGTCGGCCTTGAGACTTTTCTTTGTTTCGCTGTTTAGATACTGGCGCAACTAGATCAATAATTTATTATTACCACAGTGGAGCTTTAATAAAGACATTTATACTGTGATCAAGTCATTGTTACTGAAAACTTGATAAGTGAAGTTGTATCTACAAGAAGTTCTACCTAAAACCATGTTAAAAATGTCATAAAAGGTACATACACTTAACTCAATAGTCTGAAAAGTTATTTTCGGTATACATACAGATGATTCGTTTAGTGGAGCATACAAGTCGCTCGTGAGTTAATTTGATTGACTCCGGCTCGGCATGTCCGCTTTGGTTAAGAGGAAACACTGCGCTAGAGAGAATTGAAAAATAAGTATTTGTAAAATCTATTGCTGTCTCGTTGTGTGCCCAAATAACCTCCGCAGAGTGCGATAGAGACAACTGCAGCTCGGACCGAAAATACCTATGAAAATTACACAAAATTAACGCTTCGTAGTCCCCTGATTTCTTAATCAACTTAATTAATTTTTTCATAAAAAATTTAAAATGAGGTATGGCTATGCTTCTATGTTTTCTTTTTGTAATTTAATAACGTCAATTTTTTTTTGATGTTTGAACACAACGTTAATTCTTACTAATTTTTCAGGTTTTGTAATCAATTTATTTATTTGTCATATCTATAATTAAATTATGACAAAAATTAAAACATAGGGTCATTTAAATCAATTTTTTTGTAAAAAGGAATTATTGCTCTAACTAAACTATTCGGCGAGGACTCAGGGGACTACGCTTGTATAGAAATACGGCCCTACGATTTCCTCTTAACTGTTCCAAGTGGAACGTGGAATAACTTTTGAATGAATTAGTGAAAGCATCAAATGTTTTGGCTAGACTTCATTTTATATGTCAGAGGCTAACACGAATTGACAGGTTTTCCAATCTATTGATATTAACGATTCCTTCTCATCGCTCGTCTTGTTCTCAGTTAATTTGATTGGTTCAGGACCGGCACGTCTGCTTTTGTTATCCTGTTAAAAGTGAAACGTGAAATAACTTTTAAATGAATTAGTGAAAGCGTCAACTGTTTAAACTAGATTTCATTTTATATGTTAGATCTCATCTCTTGTCTTATTTTCAGTTAAATTTATTGACACAGAATCGGCACGACTTCTTCGGTTTTCTGTTCCAAGTGAAACGTGGAATAACTTTTAAGTGAATTAGTAAAAGCATCAACTGTTTAGACTAACTTTTATTAACTGAAAACAAGACAAGACATGAGATCTAATCTCATGTCTTGTCTTGTTTTCAGTTAATTTTATTGACTCAGGATCGGCACATCTTGCTCAGTTTACTGTTCCAAGTAAAACGTGGAATAACTTTTGAGTGAATTAGTGAAAGCGTCAACTGTTTTAACTAGACTTCGTAACATAGGAAACGGAGTCCCGTTTCCTATGTTAAAGACTACGAATAAGTAATAGGAGATGCCAACATTAGCAACTCATTTTTCAACCTATTGGTATGCTTCTCATCTCTCGTCTTGTTTTTTCTCTTCGTCGGGATCGGCACGTCTGCTTTGGTTTACTGTTGTAAGTGAAACGTGGAATAACTTTTAAATGAACTATTGAATTATTAAATGTTGTGGCTAGACTGCGGTTCAAATATTATAGGCTAACAGTAGTGACAGATTTTTCAACCTATTGATATCAACGATTGCTTCTCATATATCGTCTTTCAGTTAATTTGATTGACTCAGAATCGGCATGTTCACACTTCGAACGCTCAATAAGAGCTGAATTAGTTATTATAGTCTTAAACTGTTTTGACAAGACTTATTTCCACGTTAGTGGCTAATAGCGTCCAATTTGTCAATATACACGGTAAAATTTGATCGTTCTGGACCCTTACAGGGGTGATTCAGCCTGTCGATATGAACAACTTTTCCAATGGGACCAATGCTGGGAACTCAAAAACAAAATGGGCAGTTCCATACAAAAAATTTCGGCCACCCGGTCAAATTGTATGGGAACGTCAAAAAATTTTTGAGTTCTCAGCATTGGTTCCATAGCAAAAGGTGTTCATATCAACGGGCTGAATCATCCCTTTAAGGGTGCAGAACGATCAAAATTTCACTGTGTATAGGTATTAATGACTCATCTTTTTTCATCTGGTCGTATTTTCAGTAAAGATTGACTCAGGCTTTGTATAACTATTCACAGTAAACGTGGATAAAAGTTTTGAAATTATTATTTCGTTAAGTAAATCGCTTTGCTTGCTCTTCGCACTCGCTTAGTCAATTTTAACTGCCCTATATATTTTTTACGAAATACCAATAGAATACAATAAAGTTTTAGAAAGTACAAAAATAGCAATGGGTTCGGGTTTCAGCGAATAAATTAAAAAGCAAATTAAACATGGCCTCTAAAGCGGAAATTGCTCGAGTATTTTCGCTGCGTTGCAGTTTTATTAGTCCTCAATAGTTGGTGAAATCATGGTTTTGGCTCTTGACATTTCAAAATAAAAAACGAAAGTCTGCAAAGTTAACAAAGGAAATAAAAAATTTAACTTTTAGGGTTCCTTACCTAGAGGGTAAAAACGAGACATTTTCCGCCTAACCCAGGGCTGTATCTTAGAACCGTAATTGGTAGAGACTTGAAATGATCACAAAACGTGACATAATTAAACAAGAAATAATAAAAACAAACTCTTATTAAATTATGAAATAACGGTAAAACATCCACGCAGGCAGGTATTGAAGTAGTTTGAACTAGCGATCTTAGGTTTATATACCTACGAACGACCTACCCACGCAGGTTATACATAGATTATTATTATTATTATAGTGACAAATAATAATCATATTCTGTAATTGAAGTCTCTTCCTATTACGGTTCAATAGATACAGGGACAAACCTCAGATAACTAAGAAAAACAGTGCCCACGTAAGAAACGGAGGGGTTGCATTAAAGAAATTTGATACGTCCACATATATATGGAGTTCACCAATGTATATAAAGAGTCACAAAAATTGAGAATTTTGTAGTTGAATTTTGTACAGTTAGTGTGTGACTCTCGCATTTAATATTAGTTAGAATAAAACCTTATTTAATATTAGTTAGTATAAAACCTTATTTAATATTAGTTAGAATAAAACCTTATTTAATATTAGTTAGAATAAAACCTTATTTAATATTAGTTAGAATAAAACCTTATTTAATATTAGTTAGAATAAAACCTTCTTTAATATTAGTTAGAATAAATAGACAGCACAGTAAACCTCACAACAAGGACTCGGTAGACAAATTGAAAAGTCAACGTATGACATGGTAAGGACACGTAGTAAAGAGAAATTCTCATTTACAGGAGTAGGATGAGGAAAACCAAGAAAGACGTGGATTGAATGTGTCAGATGGGACACGAGGGAACGGAGGTAAATATTGATATGACAGGACAGAACATTATAGAGAGAGTCCACATTAGAGCGGCCCTTAATCACAAACAACAACAGGGAAAAGGCGAGGAAGAAAAAGAAAACAGACACTATCGTTTAACGGACACTATCATAACAGGATAATCGGAACAAAAAATAACCGGCCAAGTGCGAGTCGGACTCGCGCAAGAAGGGTTCCATACCGTTATCTATAAAAACGGCAAAAAAAATCATGTCTGTTGTATAGGAGCCCTCCTTTAATATTAATTTGATTTTTATTTAATTATTTATTTTTAAAGTGAATATATAACTAAATATTCTGTGAATATTTCAAGCGTCTACCTGTTGCCGTTATCAATATCGAGCAAAAACGAGCAAAAAATACACGTTTGTTGTATGGGAGCCCCCTTAAATATTTATTTTATTCTATTTTTTAGTATTTTTCGTTATAGCGGCAACAGAAATACATAATATGTAAAAATTTCAACTGTCTAACTATCACGGTTCATGAGATACAGCCTTGTGACAGACGGACAGACAGACAGACAGACAGACGGACAGCGGAGCGAAATTAATAGGGTCCCGTTTTTACCCTTTGGGTACGGAACCCTAAAAGGTAACGCTTAAAAAAGCAAGGCCCTTTTACTACTAAAGCTAAGCCAGCCTCCGTGGTCCAGTGGTTAAGGCGTTTACCTGTTGACCCGGGGGTCGTGGGTTCGATTCCCACCGAAAGCATACTTTGTTTAGTTGTTTCCAGTTTGGTTAGGACATTGCAGGCTTGAATCACCTGATTGTCTGATAATAAAGATGATTCCGTGCTTCGGAAGGCACATTAAGCCGTTGGTCCCGGCTGCCATCTGGTAGTCGTTAAAGGAACCACGTCAGAGGCCGAGAGGCGGTTCCGAAGAACTCTGACACCAGGGTGCGCATGGTCGATTGACCGTGACACCTACACGAAATGATGATGGTTTTCGTGTAACAGAAAGCGTGCCGCACTCGAAACAGGTATTCCAAGTATTTTTCCACAAACTACGAGTATTGAAGGCTGGCAAAAGCTCAGCGCAACACGAGTGTTCTCCGTCGCTCTGTAAAATTTATTTCGTTTTTATTTTTATCCAACGAATGCTATTTCTGTGGTTTAAACCATTTTATTTAGCACTAAATATTTTATTGGTACGCTTTCAGTATTTTTAGGTTCTTGTTTTCACATACAGCCTACTCCTCTCATGATATGTTTGGATTTTCTAAAGAAGGCTGTACCGATAGATTTGAGGGGAGTATCCGCTACTATCTACACTTCTTAACTAATATTATAAAGAGTAAAGATTTGATTGTTTGCTTGCATTGAATTAGCTCCGAAACTAGTGGACCGATTTGGAAAATGCTTTCACCATTAGAATCCTATATTATCGCTGATGAATATAGGTTATAGAATTAAATAACTATATCTACGCGTGTAAAGCCGTTGTCTAAAATAAACAAGATGAACTCGTCCATGCTATGCTGGTCTGGGAGAAAAGAAACAAAACGTAGAATGTAACAGCTGCTTCTCTTCCAGCGGCTAGCAACCCATCACTATTTTGATTTCGTTTTTCACCTAAACGCCCTGTCAACATGCTAAATGTGGCATAGTCTTATAGACCTTATAGGCTCTGTCTACACCGCAAGGGAAAAAGACGTGATATTATGTTATGTAATGTTTGTTACATTACTTAAAATAATATCACGTCTTTTTATGAAATACCAAACAATTTTTACAAAGAAGCATTGTTAAAGCAAACTATTACAACACGGCATGAGTTCCAAGGCTGGTGAGGCTGCAGCGGCTGCCGAGTCCCTTAACTGGCGCAAATATGCATCGGCGATGGCATATTCGAGCCGTGAAATCGTTGGGGCTATGAGAGCCCTCAGCTCACAAACTTTAACAGACTCCGTGGTCCAGTGGTTAATTGCCTGTTGACCCGGGGGTCGTGGGTTCGATTCCCACCGGAAGCATACTTTGTTTAGTTGTTTCCAGTTTGGTTAGGACATTGCAGGCTTGATGAATCACCTGATTGTCTGATAATAAAGATGATTCCGTGCTTCGGAAGGCACGTTAAGCCGGTGGTCCCGGCTGCCATCTGGTAGTCGTTAAAGAAACCACGTCAGAGGCCGAGAGGCGTTTCCGAAGAACTCTGACACCAGGGTGTGCATGGTCGATTGACCGTGACACCTACTCGAAATGATGATGATGAGCTCACAAACTGTTAAGTTTGTGAATCAAAGACTGCTAGAAGTGTCAAATGTTTAGAGGGCTGTATTTTTTGCACAAAGATTAAGCATTGTTATACAACGTGGTAATGCTGGCAACTTTTTGGACACCCTTTCGCAGGGTATTGATTTGCGGGACATTTTTTATCTCTAAGTTTTATTTGTGTTTTTATGTTTTAATTTGCTATGTATAACCAATAAATAAAACAAATTCGGGTTAGTTACATCTACATAACTCAAGAACAGCCAGAACCTACTATTTAAGAACTTTATTAATGCCATTTTAATAAAATACCACAAAGAAATCTACATCTTTTCATTTATTAAAAGCTTTAAGATGAAAGATTTCTTGTTATGAATGAAAACACGTGGCTAAGTAAAATACGCCAAAGTATTTTTACTTATTCCCTTATTATGTCATTCAAACGTTCTTACGCTGTGACGGAATTCTTGACAGGAATTTCAGCGCGGCTTTGGTTTGGATTGTTTTGAAAATTGTTTCTAGTGTAGTTTATAATAAGAAATCGGTGACATTTGATGTTATAAATGCCCATGTTTATGAACAAAGTGTGGAATAACTAAAATAAACTGACAAGGTGCGGCTGTAGTAAGATTTACTTAGTTGGCTGGAGGTTGCCCGCCTTGCTGTGTCATCTATGAGCAAACCAGTGGATTCGAGGGAAATGTCGCCAGTGGCACCGCCGACTTAACGAATTATAATATCATTTCGTTGATAACTCGCGTTGAAAAATATGAAGGGCTAAAAGGCGTAGAAAGACAAATGCCGTTAAACAACTAGAAAAAAATGCTATGACGTCACTCACATACCTGTGTCGTGGTATATGCATCGCCGTTGCGGTATCTCGTGACTTGCCTCTTTCTCCGGACATAGTGATAGCATATCGCCTTCCACCTGCATCAGAAATTTTATAGGTTATTAAAATCTAGACGTATGTATGGAATTTAAGATATCAGCCTTGTAGGCATAGGTAGTACCTAGATATTCATACACACGTATGGTAAAACGCCTTTGTTCCTATTGGGGTGGACAGAACCATGGGTCGTAAGACCGAAGGCCTCATTTAGTAAGACCGCGGCCATATTTGGAAAACGTTCGTTCGCAAATCACAATGGTATTCGCTACTATGTATTCCCGTTGATATCTTTTACCAAAACCGAATGATCGCTAATCATTAATTGATTTTTAGGCCATTATAGCACCGACGGCCGGCTTTACGATACGACAATTCCCCGAAGAGCTGTAGACTGGAATCCGCAGGACATGCATAATCGTGGACGCCCAAAACAAACGTGGTGCCGCACTGTCATAGCAGAAACAAAGAAGCTGGGATACACCTGGAGTGAAACAAACAAAGGACGCTGCGTCGGATAAAACCAGATAGCGCTAACTTGTATCTGCCTTTTGCCTCGACGGGGGACATAGATGACCAAGAAGATGGTACCGACCGGCAAAGCAAAGCAAGTCAGACGTCAAAATTGACTGAGAATTACACGGGCATTATGATTGGAATAAAAGCTCTCCCACACAGGCGCTTTATAATCGATCGATAATACCGGATGTTTTATTGCGATAATGCGTCCCAATTCTTAACAGACAACTGCGTTTTTATCGATAATTCTATTTCTTTTTTGGCGTCTTCGTCGGTCATCTTCCATAGCTATTATTAGTGATAAAAATTCTTCGTCTATTTTATAAGACTCGTGACCGTTGGAACAACCAAATTTCGTCATTGAAGTACTAACGATATCGCAGCTGTATGTGGGATCGCATGCGTCCCAATACAAATGTTCCCAATAAAAATCGCAGTATAGAGGAATGCATGCAAACTTCTATTGCGTCGTTATTATCGCAGCAGAGTGTAACTTCATAGCTATGCTAATACATAATCTACTAAAACAGATATAACAATAACGCATCCGGTATTACCGACCGATAAAAACGTGCCTATGTAGAAGAGCCTTCAATCATAGGCGATATACAATAAGAACATCAGCTTTCTCGCTCAGCAATTTATATATAACGAAGTAAATATTTACAAAAGCAAAATACCGCACACTTATTAAGTTTTACTTCTTTTCATCCCTTTCATTATCGAATTAGGTTCTTTAACATATTTTCTAGTTGGAACATAAAATAACACATCTACCGAAATAAATGACCTCTAGGTCATTTATATTCATAGTCCTTTAACGACTCCAAATAAATGTATGTACAATATTTTATTCTAAAACAGTCGGCTAAAGTAGACCTAAAGAGCTCAGAACTTCGTAGTCATGTTCGAAAAGTTCTAGTAGAAATTTATATTTCAAGATGGCAGCGCTCCGTGATTCTGCAGTTTTCGTAAGTAGATTCAATAGAAACTATTTGTAACTGTATAAGTGGATAAGAGACTTGGTTTTATCTGGCTTAACAAAAAGAGGGTTTTGGAGTTCATTATAAGGTCATACGGATATCTTATACCTTTGAACGAGCAATAAAATTCTTGTATATTTATTCATATATTTATATGTATATAAATTTATTTCTACTAGTAGTTCGCTGCGAACGTGGACCTCGCGATTATTTAATTTTCGTGATAATTGCGTGAGCTAGCCACTATTATACCGATTTTGATAAGCATGTTCTCATAGTGCTATTGTTTAGATGACTTCAAAAGCACTCTTTTTATTATACTCACCACGACTTATTTTAAATTTACATACAACAAAGTAACATACAATGAACACAATGTCCTTACTTTCTTGTACTAATAGTTAACATTCATTTCTATCCAAACAAATAAACTGCCATACAATGTTAAACCCCTTTTTTATAACTGTTGCAAGAATAGTTGAAATAGATTTTTCCTTCCAATCCCTACATGTACGAGTAGAATTTCATCTAATTAATATGACAAAATCATAACCGGGTTTCAATACAACATCTGTGAGGGGTTTAGCTCTCGATAGTGCAACGTGTAGCTGAAGAGCTGCGTTGCACTATCGAGCAAAATTTGAGTAGGTCCTCACAGAAAAATAAATATACTTTCACTAAGAGACAAATAAATGTAACAGTTTCATCATATCTGAAAGACTATGGTTATCAATGGAATCACAACATTGGACATTTTATAAAAATAATTTTCGTACCTTATATTCACAAGCGTGTTTGAGTGTTTGAAAATGTCAATAGACCTGCGATTTAAAATTCATTGAATAGAAATATAAAATGCCAGGTCATTTAATAGGTCAGTATCCGGGTGACACGGTCGGCATGATTATGATGATTAAGGTTCTAAAGACAAGACATTATGTGTTTTGCTTTCTAAACCTTGGTTTTGATGTGTACCCGTCAATGTTTAATTTTTTAGCCCCCATAGACATATTACCCCCGTTTCTTCGCTTGAGTTTTATACTAATAAAACTTTTGGTCTTCATATGTATCAATTTTCTGGCTTGTTTTGTCCGGCAACCAAGAGCTCCTTTTCATTTGGCTTTTGTCTTTGTTTGTCTCGCAGAGTGCTGCACTCCCATACTTCTCTTTCTATGCTTCGGCTTTACCTTCCAAACATGGTTTTCGTACGTCTGGATTCTACATCTGTACTTATCTTTCGCCCACCGAACCCCATTTCTTTGTCTTTATTGTGTCTGTTTTGCGGAATTATTTGTTTCTTCTTACACTACTTTTTTCATTCATTTTTAGGGTTTTCGTACCCAAAGGGTAAAAACGGAACCCTATTAATATCGCTCCGCTGTCCTTCTGTCTGTCACCAGGCTGTATCTCTCTCTGAACCGTGATAGTTAGACAGCTGAAATTTCACATATGATGTATTTCTGTTGCCGCTTTATCAGAAAATAATAAAAATAGAATAAAATAACTATTTAAGGGGGCCCTCATACAACAAACGTGATAATTTTGCTTGTTTGTGCTCGATGTTGATAACGGCAACAGGTAGACGATTGAAATATTCATAGAATATGTAGTTATATCCTTTAAAAATTAATAATTAAAAAAAATTATAATATGAAAGTGGGGCTCCCATGCATCAGACATGATTTTTTTGCCGTTTTTATAGATAACGGTACGGAAACCTTCGTGCGCGAGTCCAACTTGCACTTGGCCGGTTTTTCACCAGCTTTTATTGTGAAAGGATTGAAACTGTAAAATGTTATAAACGGGATGTTCATCATTAAATAGCTCGTCATCTTCAAATCAGATCAGTGATTTTTATAAATATAGTTACCACCACCATAAAGTTAAGTACAATGCGAAATTGCAGTTAAATTGGTTGTAAATAACTGCTTTAATTTTTAGTTGCAGGCTTAAACCCGAACAAACTTATACATACTTAAAATTTAAGATAAATAAAAACTTATTAAAATATCCCTACGCTTTTGGACCTCTTGACTCCATCTCTTGGAGGAATTTGGAACTAACAAGAATTTATTTTGGAAATTTTCATGGACTGGTATTTTTCTGTTCTAAAGGAACGAAATGTTGTAAATTAAAAATAAGAAAGTCACTTGGAATTTAACTTGGAACAGGCAGCGAAAGAAATATTTGCAATCATAGAAAATCATCAAATTTTCTTGCGCGGCTCGAAGACTAATCTTTTCGATCGGGTAACTACCGTACTGTGACTAAGCCAACCATTCGATAAGTATAGAGGAGAAAGTACCGTTCTAGTTTATAATTGTTCATGTTTTGTGCGATAAATTTAAATTTAATACACAAAGCATGGACAAAGCAGGCTTCAACGAAATACCGCCACCTAGCGGCGGCTGTGGTAACCTTCAAGATGTAAAATTAAAATAAATGTCAGCGCCATCTTGTTGACCGAGCGAGCGAAGCGAGCGAGGTCTTCAATTCAAGTTGGGGCGAAAAGACATTTTTTGTATGTATGTATGTATGTATGTATGTATGTATGTATGTATGTATGTATGTTTGTTCCACGATAACTTTAGAACCAATGCTCCTATTAAGATGAAATTTACAATGTATATAGGTCTTATAAATACAATTTTCAAGTTCGCTGGGCATCAAAATCGGTTCAGCCGTTTACGAGATATTTAAATAAATGTGAAAGAATTTCGAGAAATGAAAATTGAAAATGACGTTTAGGCTGAATATGTTACAAGATGGCGCTGAAATAAATTTTAATTTTGACGGTGACCACAGCCGCCGCTAGGTGGCGGCGGTATTTCGTTGAAGCCTGCTTTATCCATGCTCTGTGTATTAAATTTAAATTTACTAACAAACATGAACAATTATAAACTAGAACGGTACTTTCTCCTCTATACTTATCGAATGGTTGGCTCAGTCGCAGTACGGTAGTTACCCGATCGAAAAGATTAGACTTCGAGCCGCGCAAGAAAATTTGATATTTCAATGATTGGAAATATTTCTTTCGCTGTCTGTTCCAAGTTAAATTCCCAGTGGCTTTCTTATTTTTAATTTACAATATTTTGTTCCTTTAGAACAGAAATATACCAGTCCATGAAAATTTCCATAATAAATTCTTGTTAGTTCCAAATTTCTCCAACAGATGGAGACAGAGGTCTAAAAATGCGCAGGGATATTTTAATAAGTTTTTATTCATCTTTAATTTTAAGTGTGTATATGTTTGTTCGGGTTTAAGCCTGCAACCAAAAATTAAAGCAGTTATTTACAACCAATTTAACTGCAATTTCGCATTGTACTTAACTTTATGGTAGAGGAAGATAATTATAAAAAATCACTGATCTGATTTGAAGATGACGAGCAATTTAATGATGAACATCCCGTTTTCAACATTTTACAGTTTCAATCCTTTCACAATAAAAGCAAAGTAAAAAAACCGGCCAAGTGCAAGTTGGCTCGCGCACGAAGGTTTCCGTACCGTTATCTATAAAAACGGCAAAAAAATCATGTTTGATGCATGGGAGCCCCACTTTCATATTATAATTTTTTTATTTAATTATTTATTTTTAGGGGATATATATATATATATATAACTACATATTCTATGAATATTTCAATCGTCTACCTGTTGCCGTTATCAATATATAATATAATGCAAAACCATCACGTTTTTTGTATAGGAGCCTCCTTAAATATTTATGTTATTCTATTTTTTAGTATTTCCGGTTATAGCGGTAACAGAAATACATCATCTGTGAAAATTTCAGCTGTCTAACTATCACGGTTCATGAGATACATATAGTGGTGAGATACGGACGGAGAGACAAACAAATAGACGGACGGACAGTGGAGCGATTAATAGGGTCCCGTTTTTACCCTATACGAAACAATAAAAATGAATGAAAAAAGTAGTGTAAGAAGAAACAAATAATTCCGCAAAACAGACACAATAAAGACAAAGAAATGGGTTTCGGTGGGCGAAATATAAGTACAGATGTAGAATCCAAACGTACGAAAACCATATTTGGAAGATAAAGCCGAAGAATAGAAAGAGGAGTATGGGAGTGCAGCACTCTGCGAGAGAAACAAAAACAAAAGCCAAATGAAAAATGAGCTGGGGGCTTGTCCGGACAAAACAAACCAGAAAATTGACACATATGAAAACCAAAAATTTATAAGTATAAAGCTCAAGCGAAGAAACGGGGGTAATATGTCTATCGGGGCTAAAAACAATTAAACATTGACGGGTACACATCAAAACCATATAGGTTTAGAAAGCAAAACACATATGTCTTCATTATCATGCCGACCGAAGTTCAGTCACCCGGATATCTGGCGTTTTATATTTCTATTCCTTGAAGTCGCAGGCCTATTGACATTTTCAAACACTCAAAAACGCCTGTGGAATATTTGGTATGAAAATTATTTTTATAAAATTCCAATGTTGTGATTCCGTTAATAACCATAGTCTTTCAGATATGACGAAACTGTTACATTTATTTGTCACTTAGTGAATTTAAAAATTTTGCTCGATAGTGCAACGCAGCTCTTCATCTACACGTTGCACTATCGAGAGCTAAACGCCTCACAGATGTTGTATTAAAACCCGGTTTTGATTTGGTCATATTTAATTAGATGAAATTCTACTCGTACATTTAGGGATTGCAAGGGAAAAACTATTTTAACTATTCTTGCAACAGTAATAAAAAAGGGGTTTAACATTGCTCGTAGTTTATTTGTTTGGATAGAAATGAATGTTAACTATTAGTACAAGAAACATCGTGTTCATTGTATGTTAATTTAAAATAAGTCGTGGTGAGTAAAATAAAAAGAGTGCTTTTGAAGTCATCTAAACAATAGCACTATGACAACATGCTTATCAAAATCAGTAAAATAGTGGCTATCTGACGAAATTATCAGGAAAATTAAATAATCGCGAGGTCCACGTTCGCAGCGAACTACTAGTACCATATTCAGCCTAAACGTCATTTACAATTTTCATTTCTCGAAATTCTTTAACATTTATTTAAATATCTCGTAAACTGCTGAACCGATTTTGATGCCCAACGAACTTAAAAATTGTATTTATAAGACCTATATGCATTATAAATTTCCTCTTAATTGGAGCATTGGTTCTAAAGTTATCGTGGAACAAACATACATACATACATACAAAAAATGTCTTTTCGCCCCAACTTGAATTGAAGACCTCGCTCGCTTCGCTCGCTCGGTCGATGATGTCGGAAACGGCTCTAACGATTTCGCTGAAATTTGGTATATGGGAGTTTCCGGAGGTAAACGATAAGTCTTATGTTTGGAAAAACGCGTGTTTTCGAGTTTTCATGCGTTTTTCTTTTCACGCAGAATATGGTCGCTAATTTTGTACTACCGGCTACTGTCCGTCTGGTCCAGCGGCTCAAGACGCGAACGGCAAGGAACGAGTTACGGGTTCGAATGCCGCTCGGTGACTTACTTTTTTTTATATGTTCAATTTTATTTTTAATTTTATATTTTTTATTGTTTTTAGACAAGTTTAAAAAAATGTAGTTATTGTTTAAGATAACAATATATTTTATAAATATAGATTATCACCTAAACACCACCATATTACAATAAATAGTAATAACGCCCAGGTACTACAGGTTTATTTGTAAAACACTATTAATTTCGCAAGACATAAGCTTAGCTTTTAATATCCTGTAATTTGTAAGTAAGTCGTGGGTTCGATTGCCACGGGAAGCATACTTTGTTTAGTTGTTTATAGTTTGGTTAGGACATTGCAGGCTTGAATCACCTGATTGTCTGATAATAAAGATGATTCCGTGCTTCGGAAGGCACGTTAAGCCGTTGGTTCCGGCTGTCATCTAGTAGTCGTTAAAGGAACCACGTCAGAAGCTGAGAGGCGGTTTCGAAGAGCTCTGACATCAGGGTGTGCATGGTCGATTGACCGTGACAACTACTCGAAATGATGATGATGATGTAAGTCTATGTAAACGAAAGGACGACTCGACGCTCGCACGTAATCGTGTACCGTAAACATTCAACCGGAAAATTAGATAAATATCTATTTTTGTATAAAAGTTCTTCTTCTATGCTGGTCTGGGAGAAAAGAAAAAGCGAAGAACGTACCAGCTGCTCCTCTTTCGAAGAAGCCGGTCAAGGGAATGGGTGATCTAAAGAATCATGACAATAGGCGATGCAGCTAGCAGCCCATCACTATTTTGATTACATTTTCCACCTTTACGCCCACCAACACGCTAAATGTAGCCTTTCGGTCTTATGATTCAGGGTCTGTTTACCCCAAAAGGGATAAAGACGTGATATTATGTATGTATAAACTAGTACAATTACATGGAAATACCGGCTGCATTCGTCATAAGAATGCTGCGCCGTTCTAATGTTGATATAAGATCTACAAATTTATTTTCTTTTGTAACCTTATGATATCTCTGTAAGGGGTCATGTCGTGCAATACGAGTAATCACGTGTTTTTAACAACTTTAGATTCCCCCTCTTCTCCTGATGATACATGGTTAGGTTTTAGACTATTCCCCCTATCCAAAATTATGTATATTTTTTGCTAGAAAGTGTCTTAAAAATTTGGCCATGTGAATTTGACTCGCCTGGCAACAGCGCAAACAAAATAAAGATTCACGTGATACCTCACTATGTCCCCGGTATTTCGTGATTTTTTCGTAAATAATCCCCTACTACCCCCTTCGAGCCTCACGTGTCAATGCATGACCCCTTAGAGGATTGAATTTTTCTGAATTGACCTACTTATTTTCTGTAGGTAGAATTCTTTAAGCATCGTACATATGTTTTGTACTACATTTGTTAATTCCCAATTATTGCCACAGATTACAGCTGATTATTATTCATGTTACGTCTAGTGAGTGAACCGTCAAACATCCTTTGAAAGGCAATCTGTAACTTCATCATGACGCCATTACTAACAAAACGTACAGTTTGACACGGCAATGCATGTAATATGCAGAAGGCAAACTTCACAAGTGGCAAGACTCGAGCGCGGGCAATTTGGTAAATTACCGGCGAGTTCGGTAACACAAGTTTCCGTGAGTTCCCAAATGCTGACTTCATGTTAAGGTTAAAGTGTCTTGGAACTAATAGAGTTGATTATATAATTAGTTAGTTTTTGCTATGGCAAATACGACACATGTGTCACGTGATTTTCGGTTTAGAACAGTCGTTGCCTTTGATGGATTTTGAGGGAGACGACCAAAAGGTAAAATAGAACACAAAAACTAAACAGTATCAAGTAAGTGGCAAGATTCGAGCGCTGGCAATGTGTGTAAATTACCGGCGAGTTCGATGAGTTCGGTAACATAAGTTTCCATGAGTTCTCAAATGCTGACTTTATGTTAAGATCAAATGGTCAAAGCGTCTTAGAACTATAGCTGATGATATAATTAGTTAGTTTTTGTCATGGAAAAAACGACACGTGTGATTGTCGGCTTAAAACAGTCGTTGTCTTTATATGGCTATCGAACGAGACGACCAAAAGATACAATAAGACAGTAAAACTATACAGAATCTCGTTTTGAAAAGCAATCTAGTGACTATTAGGTCGCTATTATTATTAAAACATATTATTAGTGTAGTTTGACGCGGCAATGTACATACAGGCAAACTTCACAAAGTTGCAATAATCGAGCGCGGGCAATTTGGTAAATTACCGGCGAGTTTGGTGAGTTCGATAAGACGTGTATAGTGCCGAGAGTTCCCAACAGAAATGCTGACTTCATGTTAGGATCAAAGCGTCTTAGAACTGTAGCTGATGATATAATTAGTTCGTTTTTGCCATGTGTCGTGTGATTTTCGGATTAGAACAGTCATTGTCTTTATATGGATATCACACGAGACGACCAAAAGATAAAATAAGACAGCAACACATTTCTTTTGAAAATCAATCCAGTATTACGTCATTATTATTATTAAAAGTTATTATTAGTGTTGTTTGACACGAGAATGTAATACAGGCAAACTTCTCAAAGTGGTAAAATTAGAGCGCGGGCAATTTGGTAAATTACCGGCGAGTTCGGTAACACAAGTTTCTTGAGTGTCTTGGAACTTTATTTGATGATATAATTAGTTTGTTTTCGACATGTGTCGTGAGATTTTCGGCTTAGAAAAGCCGTTCGCTCTTAAATATAAAATGAGACAAAAAGATAGAAAAAGAGATAAAAGAGAGTATAAGAGCGAAAAACTAAACTGATTTTCCTTTTCTTCTTTTCGTGTCGATGGCTCAAGGGATTAGATTTTGTCTCTCCAGTATGTGGCGACTCTGACACCATTCTCGGATGCAGTATACAGATTCTCTTTGGTGCAGCTGGTAGGGCACAGAGGGCATGAAAGGAGGTGCAACATGGTCTGGTCATCGTGACCACACTGACACTGCACTTCCGCCTGTTAGATAAAGCCCCATTTAGCCAGGTTATGTCGGCATCGACCTACCCCAGTGCGGAAGTGATTAAGGCACTTCCATGTGGTCCTTTTGAAAAGCAATCTTGTGTGTGACGTTTACGTTACGATTATTATTACTGTAGTTTGACATGGCAATGTAATAAGCAGCAGGCGAACTCCAGCAAATTGGCAAGTTCGAGCACGGGTAATGTTGTAAATTACTGGGGAGTTCGGTAAGTGGACGCACGCAAATTGCCGTGAGCTCCGAACTGAAATGCTGACCTCAAAGATTAATATACAAAAGTAACCTGTGTGATTTGTCCGTATATATATATAACCTACTTACTTTGATTGAGATCAAAGCTATTTTTTATCAATATATGTATCTCATAAAAAATATAGTATCGTTGAGTTAGTATCTCATAACACAAGTCTAGAACTGATTTTGGGGCTGATTCAATCTGAGTTGATATATCGGTATATATTTATATTTATTTATATCTACTCTTTAATAAACTTTGCACGCCTTAACATTTTCTATAAAACACTTTTTTGCTTGGTGACCTGTATTGTGGTGGATGCTAGCTGCAAGGAAAGCCACCATCACCATCATCGTTTACTAACAGTATCAAAGTGTGAACAAAACTCACGGTTACAAGTAGTTTTCCCCAAGAATACTAGGCAACAGCCTATCTAAATTAACCGATTGTTAACTATGTTACTACTTAAATTTCCAGTTTCTACCTGTAAACAAATATAAGAAAGAAATAAATTACGACTAGTACTGCTGTGGTGGTCATGGACTCTGGGTTCGAAGGTCCATGGACCTGGTTCTTGGATTTTTATCTATATATGAAATATAGTATATTTGAGTAAAACAAGTCTCAAAATTACTTTAAGGCAAGCCCAATCTGCGTGTTATATATTCTTTTACTGGGTGAAAAACTAAAGAAGAGGCACTTGCCCAGAAGTGGGAACTAAAAAGGTAGGTAATAAAAAATGTTAATTGAAGCTTGATATGTTACATACAGGTGATTTTGAATTACCTGGCAACATTCAATTTTGGGATCAGAATCCCTAATAGAATGTACCTCGGAAAAATAACATAGCAATGTACATCCGCAAGAAAAAAAGGTAATTTATGAAAAAAACTTAGAGTTTCCATAGAATATTTACCAGCTGATCGGTGAATTTATATGGGAGGCTCAATTTTTTTTTATCATATAAATCTGTTTTCCTGCAGGTCTATAATTATTCTATTAGAGATTCCGATTCCAACACTAAAACACGGCCAGGTAATTCAAAATCACCCTGTATATTCATATTTTGTAGAAAGTTGTTAGTCTGCAAACTGAGGCTATAAAACGGAAGTTCACCTTTTTACGACGCAATTT
Source organism: Elegia similella (assembly GCA_947532085.1). Taxonomy (NCBI): domain Eukaryota; kingdom Metazoa; phylum Arthropoda; class Insecta; order Lepidoptera; family Pyralidae; genus Elegia; species Elegia similella. The sequence continues at coordinate 3,712,227 of OX383940.1, forward strand.
CAGTTTATTTGGGCTATGAATATAATCTGATCTAGATCGAAAAGCTGACAGCTCGTTCGTATCACAATAATAGTTTACATATTTGTATATAGATACATATATTTAGTACGTCTATATCTTAAACGGGGTAAACAGCTACGGCTATAGTGTATAATATATAAGGCCCAAAGGTCACGTTAGTATCTCACTATCACAGTGAGCGTATAGGTGGAAAAATGAATTAAAATAGTGATGCGTTGCTAACCAAATCACATATTGACAAAATTCTGTAAGGAATAATAGATATTGGTCACATAGGCTTATTTCTTGCGCTTTTTTCTTTTCTCCTAGACCAGCATTGAAGAGATAAACCAGTATTGAATACATGATACCCCTATTTTCACTGACATGATATAACAATGCCTGCAATGTCCTAACCAAACTGGAAACAACTAAACAAAGTATGCTTCCGGTGGGAATCGAACCCACGACCCCCGGGTCAACAGGCAAACGCCTTAACCACTGGACCACGGAGGCCGTACTGATGACAATAGCCACGTCTACTCATTCTGCTGACTGTATCCTGGTCGTGGAATGGTAGAATTCCACTACTATGTCAATTTTACTCAGGCCGGCTGATCTAATTTCTTTTAGCTCTTTCTAAAAGTTGCTGCAGAAGGTTGTCTGTCAAAAAAATCCTAGGAACGGGACAGAAATTTACCGAACCCTAGGAGTCGTCATCCTGATGGGTTATACTTTGGTATTGACAGCAGTCACGTCCATTCTTGTAAGTTTAATCCTGACCGTGATATGGTAATACAACATCAAGTAGACTAGGTAAAGCAGCATGATGAAATCGACGCTGATGTACGTGTGGCCAGAAGTCTGACTAATCGTTCATCTCTTTAAGAGTAGTGTACAGATAATATTTTGTCTGCTAATATACGAACTGACCAAACCCTTGCAGCTGCCTTTATTGCATGAACTCTCGCATCGACAGCACTAACTCCCCCTCTCCACTTGTTAGTTGGCACTGGGTGTGATGTGTGTGGCAACACTCCACTAAGTAAACTTAGTAAAGCAGCTTCAACGAAATGATGAGGATATAGGAATATTTAATAATCTTTCATCATCTCTTCCTTGGATTTTTTTTAGGAATCAGTCTATTAGCTTCCAAACTTGTTATAACCTACAAAACTTGTTTGCTGTTATCGTGCCATGTACCCTAGCATTGATAATAGCCACATCCACCCTTCTTGCTAGTTGCATCCTTGCGATGCTGTGACCATATTCCACTAATTAGACAAGGTATAGGAACATGGCGAAACCAAATAGGAAGTACGCGTAGCCAGAAGTCTTACTATTATTTCATTTCAAGATCAAAGATTTATTCGGACAATCAATGTAACTTACCAAACTCTAGGAGTTGCTGTTCTCATCGCATGAACCCTGGCATTTACAGCAGCCACATCCACCTTCCTTGCCAGCTGAATCCTCGCTGTGCTGTGGTAACACTCCACCAAGTAAACCAGGTAGAGCAGTATGACGAAAGCGATGGGAATGTACGCGTAGCCCTTTGTCTTACTATTATTTCATTTCAAGATCAAAGATTTATTCGGACAATCAATGTAACTTACCAAACTCTAGGAGTTGCTGTTCTCATCGCATAAACCCTGGCATTTACAGCAGCCACATCCACCTTCCTTGCCAGCTGAATCCTCGCTGTGCTGTGGTAACACTCCACCAAGTAAACCAGGTAGAGCAGTATGACGAAAGCGATGGGAATGTACGCGTACCCCTTTGTCTTACTATTATTTCATTTTAAAATCAAAGATTTATTCGGACAATCAATGTAACTTACCAAACTCTAGGAGTTGCTGTTCTCATCGCATGAACCCTGGCATTCACAGCAGCCACATCCACCTTCCTTGCCAGCTGAATCCTCGCTGTGCTGTGGTAACACTCCACCAAGTAAACCAGATAGAGCAGTATGAAGAAAGCGATGGGAATGTACGCGTAGCCCTTTGTCTTACTATTATTTCATTTTAAGATCAAAGATTTATTCTGACAATCAATGTAACTTACCAAACTCTAGGAGTTGCTGTTCTCATCGCATGTACCTTGGCATTCACAGCAGCCACATCCACCCTACTTGCCACCTGTATCCTCGCTGTGCTGTAGTAACACTCCACCAAGTAGACAAGGAATAGCAGCATGGCGAATCCAATGAGGAAGTACGCGTAGCCAGAAGTCTTTCTATTATTTCATTTCAAGATCAAAGATTTATTCAGACTATAAATGTAACTTACCAAACTCTAGGTGTTGCTGTTCTCATCGCATGAACCCTGGCATTCACAGCAGCTACATCCACTCTCCTTGCCAGCTGAATCCTCGCTGTGCTGTGGTAGCACTCCACCAAGTAGACCAAGTAGAGCAGCATGACGAAAGCGATGGGAATATACGCGTAGCCGACGTCGCATGGTGAAGTTCTGACTGTTCGCTTGATCGGCGTCCTGAGGAAGACGAAACTGTTTTAGATGTTAGTGTTTGGAGATATTATGGCACTACACTCAATACACAATAATTCCTACAAACTATGTAGGTTTCAGTTCAGCACGTTCACACTCAGTATGTTCACATTCAGTGATTATTGGATAAATTATGTTCGCCAAATTTAATTTAGTGTTATAATAAATTTGTATACTATTCTAAAGCTTTTATGAGTTGCAAGGCACTGTTATTAATATGTTACTGTAATATAAATAAATAAATATATACGGACAAATCACACAGATTGGGCTAGCCCCAAAGTAACTTCGAGACTTGTGTTATGGGATACTAATGTATTAAATGTATTAATACATTAGTAGTAATGTTACGGTTAGAGCGATTAATTAAAAATTATTAATAATTGTCTATCATTATTAATAATTACCGAAAGTACAGGTAAAAGTGAGAAATTAATCACATTTGTCGGTGATTATTAATAATGTAACCTTAGTACCGATAAATGTAATAACTACCGATAAAAATAAATGTACACTGACTATATATAATAAATAAATAAATAAATATATATATACGGACAAATCACACAGATTGAGCTAGCCCCAAAGTAAGTTCGAGACTTGTGTTATGGGATACTAACTCAACGATACTATATTTTATAACAAATACATATATAGATAAACATCCAAGACCCAGGCCAATCTAAAAAGATCATTTTCCATCTTGACCTGACCGGGGATCGAACACGGGCACTCTCGTGTCGCAGACTGGCGTGTTAACCACTGCGCCACGGAGCTCGCAAAAAAAATATAGTAATTAAGTGCTACATTGCTAGTATATAGTCTATAGGCACTTCAAATATAAAGAAACTTAGCATACACATGAAGCATTTAGGTTTATGGTTTTATTTACCATAGCCACGACCTCTTTTCGATTATCTACATTATTCTAGCTGCACAATTACGAGTACTCGAGTTGAAAATATGTTAGATGAAAGACTTCATCAAGCCTTTGTTATTAAAACAACGTTATATCAACCTAGATGGATTAACATGTTCATTAAAATTAATCATGTTATCTTTAGATAGATAGATAACTTGTTTATTTGGTTTGCCACAAACACACAAAGTATTAAAATGCAACAATCTTATATCTTAATACGATCAAATATTGTCTTTGTGTGCTGCAGCAAGGCAAAAAGGCCATAACTCAGCGATTCTTTTGCACCGAGGTACAAAACACTATGTAGCTTTAACATACTTAACAAATTAATACCTTTATGTACATAAATTATATGTAAATAGAACTATGTCATCATAATTTTGAGTAGGTGTCACGGTCAATCGACCATGCACACCCTGGTGTCAGAGTTCTTCGGAACCGACTCTCGGCCTCTGCCTCTGACGTGGTTCCTTTAACGACTACCAGATGGCAGCCGGGACCACCGGCTTAAGGTGATACCACTGTAAATAAGGTTGTTCTTAACCTTATTTATCTCGCAAAATACTTAAATTAGGAGTATCAAATCTAAGTAATATGATTTTTGACTATTTAATCTCCAAAAATTGAAGATGAAAACACGTTTTGATAAAATTTTCTCGATAGAAATATTTTTTGAAAAATGGTCTTCGTTCGCAGAGTTTTTGTTATTGTAGCTCAAATGCGACGAATGAAATAATGATTTTTAGACTAAAAGATAGGTTATTAGTAATTCATCAAAATGTAAATATGAAAATACAATTAACCGGTCTGATTTTATATAAAATAGAAATAACGAATTTGGCGCTTACGTTTTTTTCTTTGAGCGACTCGAGACTATCTCCTATCTCATCATTCACGGGCTAAACCGCCAAGCGCTATCCCTTGCGCGCACTTGATCAGTCCTTTGCCGAGCGAAGGTACCAAACATTTGAGGCCTCGCCTTAACGTGCCTTCCGAAGCACGGAATCATCTTTATTATCAGACAATCAGGTGATTCAAGCCTGCAATGTCCTAACCAAACTGGAAACAACTAAACAAAGTATGCTTCCGGTGGGAATCGAACCCACGACCACCGGGTCAACAGGCAAACGCCTTTACCACTGGACCACGGAGGCTGTTTATTATTAGATTAGTTATTTATTATTAGGGCGATACCACTGTAAATAAGGTCGTTCTGAACCTTATTTATCTCGCAAAATACTTAAATTAGGAGTTTCAAATCTAAGTAATATGATTTTTGACTATTTCATCTCCAAAAATTGAAGATGAAAACACGTTTTGATAAAATTTTCTCGATAGAAACATTTTTTGAAAAATGGTCTTCTTTCGCAGAGTTTTTGTTATTGTAGCTCAAATGCGACGAATGAAATAATGATTTTTAGACTAAAAGATAGGTTATTAGTAATTCATCAAAATTTAAATATGAAAATACAATTAACCGGTCTGATTTTATATAAAATAGAAATAACGAATTAGGCGCTTACGTTTTTTTCTTTGAGCGACTCGAGACTATCTCCTATCTCATCATTCACGGGCTAAACCGCCAAGCGCTATCCCTTGCGCGCACTTGATCAGTCCTTTGCCGAGCGAAGGTACCAAACATTTGAGTCCTCGTCTTAATAGAACTATGTTGGTGTCATGTAGGTGTTTCATTTGTGAGGCAATGTTAAATTATTGACATTATCGATAAAATAATGAATGGGAGCTTTCAATGTTGCATAGAATTATTAATGCGATAATGCGATGGGGTCCTAGCACAAAGAAATTCTTTAAGGGGTTAGCACCCAGGCTTGTCGACGCCGCTGGTGACAAGAGGGCTGGCTCTTTCCTCGCGCAAAGAATTGCAATTGCTATTCAGCGGGGAATGCAGCTAGTGTTCTTGGCACTATATCACACGGGCAACACCTTAGTTTAGATTTTTAGATTTAAATTCTTTTATTTTTAAGTTTTTTTAATTTGTAGTTAGGGTTATTGATAAGTAGTTTAATTAAAGATTATTGTTTATTTGTTTGGAGATGATAAAGAATTTTTAAATATAAAAAAAAAGAGAATTAACATTACACCGTAAAAAAAAATGCGATAATATTAAATTTATTGCGTTAAATTGTGCATTATTTATAATTCATGAAATCGTTCACGATCATTCATGAGGTCGATTGGACTAACTTGGCCTGAGTTGCCCAAGATAGAGCGAGATAGAAAAAACATTGTGGAATGGTGGTGGCCCCTGGTGGTGGAATGGTGGCCCCATCCGCGAGACATAAGAAACTAAGGTCAAGTTTGTCTCTAGAACTTATGAGTTCATGGATAAATGGAATAACATGTTTGTTCAATATCGATAAAAATATTCCACTTCCTATGAAAACACACTCGTTTCCTTCCGGCCAGTGGGCAGAAAATTCAAACTAATAGACCGTGACAAACCCAACAAAGCAAAAACGTGTCAAGATTTTCAAAAAGTTTGATCAAAAGAGAAATGTCCAATAAGTGCTGGTATAAAAATAGCTGAATAATATAAAAACATAGCTGAACAATGATGTGTTATAATACAGACATACATATATATATATATATATATATATATATATATATATATATATACTAGCTTTCGCCCGCGGCTCCGCCCGCGTCAATGTCGATCCCTCGGGAATAGTACTTTTTCCCGGAATAAAAGGTAACCTATGTCCTTCTCCGTACTCCAGAGAACTTGTATGCAAAATTTCATGATGATCGGTTCAGTAGTTACGGCGTGAAAGCGTAACAAACAAACAAACAAACTCACTTTCGCATTTATAATATTAGTTAGGATATATATATACATAGTATCACGTCTTTTATCCTTGCAGGGTAGACAAACCCAGGTCTTTAAGACCTAAAAGCCACGTTAAGCATGTTGGTGGGGTGGAAAATGGAATCAAAATAGTGATGGGTTGCTAGCCGCATCGCCTACTAATATGATTCGTCAGACTTGCTCATTCCCTCGATCGACGTTTACGATTTGCGCGGGAAGAGAAGCAACTGGTACATTCTAGGTTTTCCATACATTAAAAATATATTGCCTCTGTACTAGTGAAGATTTACTGGTCGTGTTTGAGTGATTCCTACCCGTTTTGTCGGGCCCTGTTTAATAAAGATTACAATCCGACAATTTTGTAAAAAAGTGTCAATTTTGTAAAATTGTACTACAAGTGCTGTTTAATAAACCTTACAATTATGTAGGAATGTTACAAATAAAAACGCTACAAATATTGTAATTACAAATGCTGTTTAATAAATATTTACAAGTGCAGAATACGCCTGTAGATTTCGATGAAATATTGTATCTACAAATTTGTAGTTGTAAGTTACATAAAATGTATTTTTTATTTATCTTAAGAAGTTAATGAGGGTAGATTTAAAAAATGATTGACATACTTATTTAGAATTTGGTTTTACCGTTTGGTTTCCTATTTGTTTGATTGATAACAAAAGTAATGGAGCACAATAACAAAATTCATCATTATCATAATATTCATCATTACTACAGTCATTACTTCCACTACTAGTTGTTAGAACCATTTTTTGTTAACAAATTCTTTACTTGTTAGATTGAGGCACTAAATTGTAAAGTTCTGACACAACGAGTTCACCTGTCGGAATTATAGTACAATTTACAAAATTATGTAAACTTGTAATTACAATTATGTGTTCAATAAACCAGTTTTCCCTACAAATATGTAAATTGTCACCTGTAAAGAGAAAATGTTTATTAAACAGAAATATCTAAAATTGTAGGTACAGTTTTACAATTTTTAGATTTTCCACCATTGTTAATTTGTAAGTCGTAATGTTTATCAAACAGAAACTTGTAGAATTGTAACTTGTAAAATACAATTTACAATTTGTAATCTTTATTATACAGGGCCCTGGGTAGGAATCACTCCACCACGACCGCTATATCCCCACAGAGGGAATAAATTTTATATAATATTTTATGTTTATTAAACAGAAATATCTAAAATTGTAGGTACAGTTTTACAATTTTGTAGATTTTCCACCATTGTTAATTTGTAAGTCGTAATGTTTATCAAACAGAAACTTGTAGAATTGTAACTTGTAAAATACAATTACAATTTACAATTTGTAATCTTTATTATACAGGGCCCTGGGTAGCAATCACTCCACCACGACCGCTATATCCCCACAGAGGGAATAAATTTTAAATGAATGTGTAAAGCAGTATAAATTAAAAGATTTTTTTCCCATCCGTAGTTCTTATAAATTTGACGGGTATTAACGTGCTAGGAAATACAACACTAAAATTTATATTTTTTTGTTAAATACCTATATCTACCCATGCGAAGTCAGGCGGGCCGCTAGTAAGTAATAAATAAGTCCACACCATAGAGATAACATGGTCCACCTCTGAGGTCCACATACATTTTGACGTTCAAGTAAAGCGGTCGCGGTTAGTTAATTCTTAATTCAGAGAGACGCCATTTTGTTTTTAAATCTATGGTTGTCTTAATGCAGTTTTGATATTCTCATTTAAAAAAAAGATCACTTATGTAAACTACATTATTTAGCAGCACAGCAATAGGCTAGTTTCCTAAAAAAATATAATTAGTCCGTCAGTTAGATACTCCAAAAATATTGGACACGTATTTTTTCTTTTGTCGATTAAACAAAAAATGATAAAGATATAGCCCTTTGAAGTTCCGTGTGACGTCATAGTTTGCTACAATTTTTAGCAAACTTTGACGTCACGAGAGCCCCCACTCCTGAACTTTGACGCGCTTTATCTTTATTATTTATTGTTTATTTGACAAAAGAAAAAATACGTGTCCAATATTTTTTGATTATCTAACTGACGGACTAATTGTTATGTTATTATTACGACCCAGGAAACTAGCCTATTGTAGCTATATATAGTATACGTTTACTGCAATACAACCTAATCTAACCACTAACACTGTCTGTAATTACGGCAAGAGAATATTACAAGGTATATTGCGGTGAACGTGATCCGATTGCCACATAATTGGTTGTCGCTGAAAAGCCTTATTGGAAAACAATTGAGTGTATAGAAGACACTTGATTGGAAAAAGGGAGAAAAAGAAAACAAATTCCTTCAGGAAAGGGAGGATTTTATTAATAAGAGTTTGAACGTTGTTCAATAAAATTGATTGGTTGATATAAATAGTGTAAAATATGGTGACTGACCTTCAATAGAACAAGATACAGTAACAAGACTAGAACCCGTCTACTAAATTTCCGGACAAATTTTGATGTTTAATAATTTGTATATAATTTTTTTATAATCTACACAAAATCTTTTTTTAAGTTCGCGACTTTTTGTGCTCTTGTCTTTTAGCACCCTCTATTCTATTTGGGGTTTGGTGTGACGTCATTTGGTATATAGCCATCGGACGGTCGAGAAGCTATAGAAGTAATAGAAGTAAACGTTTATTCAGAAAATAGGCCTTTGCAGGCACTTTTTCACGTCAAATCGCATTTTAAAAGAACTAATTTAGTAATATTTATATAACTAATTTAATGTACAAAAGCTACAGACTACTGGGAAGGATGAATATCTTCTAACATATATTAAATTACATACCGGTATTTATCTGCCAAAAGCTTCGTCAATATGCTATAACAAAATGTCCACAACATGCTTCGCCAAAATTTACAAATGTAGTACTAGTATTCAGCAACATGCTTCGTCAAAACCTTTATCTAAGAGTTCCCATATCATCGAAGTTCCCATAACACACGCGGCATTTACGCGCTGTATAGCTTTAGGAATTCTTTGAGATAGATATAAGAAAGAATTCGTCATCTATCATTGTACCGCTCAGATATTCTACGTCTCAATTCTTTATTAAAGGTTTTTGTCTCAGTTCCCCATACCCTCATGGTCTCGAAGACTACTGACACGAAAATGTAAGCCGGCTTCAGGAAATCTATCATCTAATGGGCATGTTTTCAAAAAAATACTAATCCGTCTGGTAGATTATTGAAAAATATGGGACACGGATTTTTTCTTTTGTCAATTAAATAAAAATTGGTAAAGATATAGTCCTTTAAAGTTCAGCGTGACGTTATTGTCCGGTACACTTTTTAGCGGCCTGTTGCGTCATGAGCCTTACTCCTGAACTTTGATGCATTTTATCTTTGTCATCTTTTGTTTGATTGAAAAAGGAAAAAATACGTATCTAATATTTTTAGATAATCTATAAGACGGACTAATTATTTAATTTTTTTTTCAGTTTTAATAAATGTTTATTATTTTATAAAGTCCAATACTTACGAGTCTAGATCGATGACGTCACGGTCGATCTCCGCAGTATTGCACCAGACCACAGAGCCAAGGCAGCCGGTTATCATAAGGGTGAGGAGGAAGCACTTCCAGTTGCCCTCACGACGTAGCACTCCACCCAAGCTCTGCTGTCGTGGCCGCTGGAACAAGAACAAAAGCCTTCAATAAGATTTCTTGATGATAAAATTAAATAACAACTATTTTTATTGATTTACGCATGTTAAGCAACCCCGGGCGCGGTCCCAACTTAGATGGTGTCCGCAAGTGGCATAAAAATATCTCGAGCTCTTCCGTGCTTCGTAAGGCACGTTAAGTCGTTGGTCCCGGCTGTCATCATTGATGGCAGTCGTTTAGCTATGTCAGATCCAGGGCAGCTTAAGTCAGATGCAGGGCAGCTTAAGGCAGCTTAAAAATCTGACATCAGTGGTTGGCCACTTGCACGAAAAACAAACAATCATTTCAGCCGTAAGATAGCCACTGCTGGAGGCGTGTTGGCGAGCGCAGTTTCTTTGGCTTATTGTCGAACTGCTGCTCATCGGAACAAATTGCTATCCTTCTCCAGAGCACTTTCCAGATTTAAGCTGGGAAAGGATAGGAATTTGTTGGTTTTGCGAAAGAAATGAAGGTATTGGGATTGTACTCACTCGGGTGAATAGGGGAAAATCAAGTAGCAACTTGGGCATCCGGGTGAAGGGAGTGAATGTATACCAATACCTTAATTCCCTTCTCAAATCCAGCAAACTCCTGCCTTCCGCATGAAAGTTTCTTTATCATTCTGTATCTAGTGCTGGGTCGATTGATCGCTAGGGAGGCTGATATAATTAAAGTGCATAGCCTTTGTGACACACTGCTCAGTATAATGTAACCAAAGTACAGAAAGATAATCAATTCTTCATATTTTATCACATACTCGTATGTACAGCGTTTCTTTAACAGGCTGAATCGAGCGCTGGGTCATTCATCATCATTATTTTTTCGAGTAGGTGTCACGGTCAATCGACCATGCACACCCTGGTGTCAGAGTTCTTCGGAACCGTCTCTCGGCCTCTGACGTGGTTCCTTTTAACGACTACTAGATGGCAGCCGGGACCAACGGGTTAACGTGCCTCTCGAAGCACGGAATCACCTTTATTATCAGACAATCAGGTGTTTCGAGCCTGCAATGTCCTAACCTAGTTTGGTTACAAAAACAACTAAACAAAGTATGCTTCCTGTGGGATTCGAAACCACGGCCTCGGGGTCTACAGGCAAACGCCTTAACTACTGGACCACGGAGGCAGTTCACTCGTTCATCCAAGCTGGGTCATTGATCAAAAACGATGCTGATATAATCAAACTGACAGTAGTTTCGGCTTCATCTATGCTCCTCAGTAGGATATTTTTGGAGTGGATTGAGATAAAAAGGAAGACGAAAATGGAAGGTATGGAAGAAATCCTCCACCAATAAGAGAAATTTCTTTGTGAGTTCGGATTCATTGAGTAGGAGATTTTTTGTGTTGACTGTATATTAAACGATGAGTGTGTGGCTTTTGTACTCTCCTTATTTTGTGGCGGTGAATTGAAACTTGTAGCGTGAATATTGTTGGTGGAACCCGTAATGAAATTCTCGAGGCCAGTACACGAGGCTTTCCGTTTTGAGTTGCTTTTGCGGTTAGGGCATCGTTGCTTTGAGTATTTCCATAATCAACCAGCCGTTGGTTGTGCTAGGTTCAGATATACATGATGGTGCGAATACATTATATATTGTTATCAATGGTTTGAAGTTGCTTATCTCTCATTCATTCCGTGAACGATTCAACGTAGTGCAGTAAACTGTCATTCTTTTTCATCATCATCATCATCAGGTCCTTTTTAGTCTCCACTACCGAAGCACGACCCTCTCTGTACAGTAGGGCCATTTTTTTTAAATCTTTTCTTTATTTTTATGAGGGTTTTGTCTACATAGACTATGCCACCCTCATAGATGCGACAAATCTTAGTTCCATCTACGGTTAATAGCAACTTGCACAATTTTACTAGGGCCATACTTGGCCAGAGCAGCCAGAGGACTTCTTTTTGAATATAGTGAATCAAGACCAGTTGTTAGATAGACCTCGTGGGGATAAGACGTGCCTAGCCTAACAGTTTGATAAAATAATTTTATTTATGAGATGTCTGTAGTTAGTAGTGTGAGATATTGGTAGTTTATGGTGATGATTCGAGTAGCGTGAGATATTGTGGATATTGGAAGTTGTAGTTAGATTTTATTAGCAGTGATGTTTTATCCCCAAGACTGTGTGACTTGTGTGAAAATAAATGACTAACTTATTGTCTGATGGTATGCCGAGGTGGACTAGAGAGAATAAATAATAAAGGTTGTATTCTCATAGGTAGTGAGCGAGAGCCGGGAACCTACCTTACCATCAGAGACAACTCTTCTTTCTGAATATCTATTTGTAGAAAATTAAACAATTAGATGTAGTAGGATAAAGGAGCTTCATGACCTCTGTAGCGTCATAACCATCATGCCAGGCTGTCACAGCGAAGGTCATGGGTTTGATTCCCGGTCGTGTATTAACTGAGGATATAAAATGCATGCCCCCAATATTCAATTCAAATTATTTAGCTCAATCCTGACTTTAGTGCAGGTAACTGCTGAAGTAATGAAGGTTCAAAAACTTATGTAAATATTTGGAACACACAAAAGTACTTTTTAGCCCACATACATGGCTAAAACATAATTAGAACATCAGAGCTTCATCGCAGGAATATGGTTGCCGCTAAATAAGGGTCGGGCCACACTGATTGACGACAACGGCGACGGTTCTGCCCACGGTTGATCGCTTTCATCGTGCCGGCTTGGTGGTTGAGAGGTCAAGTAATAAAGCGTTTACAATTACGACTTAGGTGTTTTATGACGCCAAAAATAATTGCAGCATAACTGCCTTCGTTGTTTAGTGGTTAAGGCATTTGCCTGTAAACCCGGAGGTCGTGGGTTCGATTCCCACGGTAAGCATAATTTGTTTGGTTTTTCCAATTTGGTTAGGATATTGCAGGCTTGAATCACCTGATTGTCTAATAATAAAGATGATTTCGTGCTTCGGAAGGCACATTCAGCCGTTGGTTCCGGCTGCCATCTGATAGTCGTTAAAGGAACCACGTCAGAGGCCGACAGGCGGTTTCGAAGAACTCTGACACCGTGCGTTGACCGTGAAACCTGCACGAAATGATGACGATTGCAGCCAAACTATTTTGCGGTACTTTCGGCGCCGAGATAGAATCATGCGGTAGCTCAGATGGCAGAGCGTAGGTCGTACATAGACCTAGGTCGCTGGTTCAAGTCCCGCCCGCATGAAATTTTTTCACCATATTTTATTTCTTAATTTATTAAGAGTATATATCAAAATAACATTTTGAATGCAAAAATAAAAACACTTATAAAAGTATTTTATAAGTGTTTTAAAAGTATTTTATATTGGCTAGCTCCGTGGCACAGCAGTCAACACTACACGCACACGCCTGCGACACGAGAGTACCCGGGTTCGATCCCCGGCCAGGTCAAAATGGAAAATGATATTTTTCAGATTGGCCTGGGTGTTAGATGTGTATCTATATATGTATTTGTTATAAAATATAGTATCGTTCAGTTAGTATCCAATAACACAAGTCTCGAACTTACTTTGGGGCTAGCTCAATCCGTGTGATTTCTCCGTATATATTTATTTATTATATATTTATTTTACAGTAGTCATAGACTGTTTCTTAAATCCATAGTTTTACCTTTTGAAGATACACGTCTTTATTTACCTCATGTAATTTCATGAAACCCCTTCAATACGTGGGTATATTTGCTGAAACTCCTGAGAGCCTCGCGTTATTAGGACCGGGTAAATAAGGCTCCAATTCTTCACAATTGCCTCGGAAGGGTCATCCTTCTACAAACACACCTTTTGCGTGTAGCGGAGCGCGAATTTATTTGTATTAAACCTAGTACTGTTGAATTAAGTCCCATAACACAAGTTTGTCAGCATAGATAGAGGTATATTTATTTATTTTATGGATATATGTCCGTTTGATACGATTCATCTGTGTGTGTACGTACATACTTAGACAGTACAGAAATGAAAGACGAGGAGCATACAAGCCCTCTTTTCGTGAGTGAATCCGAAACACTCCGAAATCATACTAAATCTAGCAAAGATTTTTTTGGCCGAGTATCGCATGAATTAATAAAATAAATAAATAAATATATACGGACAAATCACACAGATTGAGCTAGCCCCAAAGTAAGTTCGAGACTTGTGTTATGGGATACTAACTCAACGATACTATATTTTATAACAAATACATATATAAATAAACATCCAAGACCCAGGCCAATCTGAAAAAGATCATTTTCCATCTTGACCTGGCCGGGGATCGAACCCGGTCACTCCGTGTCGCAGGCAGGCGTGTTGACCGCTGCGCCACGGAGCTAGTCAAAATTGTTTTTACACAATAATGTGAAAACAGTGCACATCCTTGGTGCGCCGGGTTCGTGCCAGCCCTAGCGGTGTCTTGAAGGTATTTTCGGATAGATTTGACTGTCAGTACATGAACCATGCTGCTATGGTTCATGCACTGATTGCAGTTTAATTTTATGAAATTTAATTTATAGTATAATTATTAATATTTTCTAAATCTTTGTAATGTATTATGATCCAAAGATGGTCAAAATAAATGAATTTATTATTATTACTAGCTTTTGCCCGCGGCTCCGCCCGCGTCAGTGTCGATCCCTCGGGAATAGTATTCCCGGGATAAAAGGTAGCCTTCTCCGCACTCCAGAGAACTTGTATGCAAAATTTCATGATAATCGGTTCAGTAGTTACGGCGTGAAAGAGTAACAAACAAACAAACTCACTTTCGCATTTATAATATTAGTAAGGATTATTAATTTATTATTATTATTGTGGATGTCGTACAAGGCGACTTAGGAAATACAAGCTAAACAAAGCTAATAAACATCAATGAGACCTTTCCAACCCGTCTGGCCAGCGAGGACAGTGTAGGCCAAATCCTCTGTCTGATCTGGCCAAGTATGGCTCTGGAAGTACAGAGACGGTCATGCTCTTGCAGCGGAGACTAAAAAGACCTGATAATGATGATGATGATGATGTATTTGTATTAAACATAGTACCGTTGAATTAGGTCCCATAACACAAGTTTGTCAGAATAGATAGAGGTATATTTATTTATTTTATGGATATATGTCCGTTTGATACGCTTCATCTTCATCTGTGCCCGACTGTACATACATATTTAGACAGTATAGAAATGAAAGACGAGGAACATAAAAGTCGTCTTTGCGTGAGTGAATTCGAAACACTCCGAAATCATTCTAAATTTAGCAAAGATAAATGTTACCTGAAATCTGTACATTTTGTGTTCGTAATAGCCGGTAATAAAAGTCAATATAAATATATATTAAATATATAATAATAAAACAGCCTCCGTGGTCCAGTGGTTAAGGCGTTTGCCTGTTGATCCGGGGGTCGTGTGTTCGATTCCCACCGGAAGCATACTTTGTTTAGTTGTTTCCAGTTTGGTTAGGATATTGCAGGCTTGAATTACCTGATTGTCTGATAATAAAGATGATTCCGTGCTTCGGAAGGCACGTTAAGCCGGTGGTCCCGGCTGCCATCTGGTAGTCGTTAAAGGAACCACGTTAGAGGCCGAGAGGCGGTTCCGAAGAACTCTGACACCAGGATGTGCATGGTCGATTGACCGTGACACCTACTCGAAATAATAATAAAAAAAATAAAAGTCAATATAATATATTTGTTTGAAGAAGCCTTATTTCTCTTGGTTATTCGAGAGACTGATTGTGGTCGTTATTGATGGATGATAATTTTACTTGTGTTATTTATCTAAGCTCCAGATACAAGTGTTTCGAAATTTTTAAGCCATATAACATGCAATACACAAAAGATTTGTAGTTTTTAAAAAAATATTTTGACTAGATTTTACTACAATAACCAAAATATTTTCAAGAACTGTATTTTTTAAAAACAGGTATAGTTGTTAGTCATTTATTATACTCAATTTTAATGACTAACAACTAATATATAATTGAGGTAAATATTAAGTCGTTAAGTACTAAAAACGGGTCACTCACGTGCTATTTTGTCGGGATTGCCGACTATAGTTATGGAACGCGCGGCGGAGGTTCCCGAACTAAGTTTCTATGATGAATATTAATTTGTTTAATGTTGGTCAAGGAGAAAAGAAAAATTTAGAATATACCAGCTACTTTTCTTCATGAGCAGACCATAGAAGTCGGCCGTGGGAATGAGGAAATTTTCAAGGAAGCAAGTCCATAGGCGATGCTGCTAGCAACCCACTACTAATTTGCCGCCCACCAACACGCTAATCGAGCGTGCTCTCGCGCCTTTGATTCCGTTTGTCTCATATGAGATTAAAACATTAGACAGCTCCGTGGCGCAGTGGTAAACACGCCAGCCTGCGACACGGAGTGCCCGAGTTCGATCCCCGGCCAGGTCAAAATGGAATATGATCTTTTTCAGATTGGCATGGGTCTTGGATGTTTATCTATATATGTATTTGTTATAAAATATAGTTGAGTTAGTATCCCATGACACAAGTCTCGAACTAACCTTGGGGCTAGCTCAATCTGTGTGATTTGTCTGTATATATTTATTTATTTATATTTATAAAACGTCATATCATGAAAATTTGAAATATTTATGGTTAGGTTAAATTAAGCGCAAACATTTTAAAGGCTGGTAATTTATAAGGTAAAAAATGCTTTTGAAGCAAAATAAAAAAAAAAACAAACGCTAGTTTTCGAGATATTTGGAACTGAAAATTTTAAAAAAACAGACATTCTTGGCCAACAACTTTTTACTTTTATTTACTATGGATACTAAGTCACCGACGTTGACAAAACAGCTGATTTATCAATTTTAATTAACAAAAAAAATAGCATGTCGATTTCTTAAAATTTACTACTAAAGCATTTCTTTGACTTAATGAGACCCAGCTTTTAAAATACTTATTTGCGGTTAATTTAAATGACCTTTAATGCCTCATAAGAGAAGATAATCAGTATCTAACGAACCCAATCAATTACAGCTTTACCCAGTTCGTATTGGACTGCCAGTCATTACCTCGTACAGTTTTTATGAAGTATCAGTCAGCTTAAGAGATACTTTTGTGAGTAATAACGTAACGAGATATGAGAAAATCATCGTATTTGAGAAAATCATTGTGTTTGAGAAAATCGTGTAGTTTCACCGACTTGCTGAGTAATTGAATAAAACAAATAAATAATTTTTACCGTATTTGAGTTGATATTTCTTTCTTATTTTACTACAAACATACTCGTACTTCCTACCAGTATATGTGAGCCTCATTACATTTGATATATATTCATTAATTTTGCTCAAAAAGTAATGTTAATAGCTGAAAATTTCAAAAACTTATTATATACTAGCTTTCGCCCACGGCTCCGCCCGCGTCAATGTCGATCCCTCGGGAATAGTGTTTTTTCCCGGGATGAAAGGTAACCTTGTCCTTCTCCGTACTCCAGAGAACTTGTATGCAAAATTTCATGATGATCGATTCAGTAGTTACGGCGTGAAAGCGTAACAAACAAACTAACAAATAAACAAACTCACTTTCGCATTTATAATATTAGTAAGGATAAGGATTTTGCTCAAAAAGTAATTTTAATAGCTGAAAATTTCAAAAATTTATTCAAAATTTCACCGTATGAAATTTTGATCGTTCTGGACCCTTATAGGGATGATTCAGCCCGTTGATATAAACAACTTTTCCTAAGGGACCAATGCTGGGAACTAAAAAAAATTTTTGACGTACCCATGCAAATTGACGGGGTGGCCGAAACTTTTTGTATGAAATTGCCCATTTTTTTTTTTGAGTTCCCAGCCTTGGTCCCATAGGAAAAGTTGTTCATATCGATGTGCTGAATCACTCCTTTCAGGGTTCAGAACGATAAAAATTTCACCGTGTATATATAATTACGAAACAAGCATACGATAGAATTCAATATTTATAACAACTATTATTATGAAGCCATTTCCTTAAATGCAATATCATACCTGTCAAACAGTTCTCACATCGTGACGTCTGTCACATTTACTAATCTGATATTATTTCTTAGCGGCGTTTCCTAAGAAATATAAATTATATTATTGTAACTTGTTACCTCAAAGAGAATTTGAGTTATCAAGACATTTTTTTGAGGTAATAACGATCGATGAATCCCGGCTGCACGCACGAAAAAAGTATCACGTTTCATTAGCAAGCGAGAGCGCGCGTTAGATAGGCACTCGGCCTAAGCATTCTGCTTGTGACGCATCTATCTCTCTTCCACCGTTATCACGTCCTATCAATATAAACCAACCTACACACAACAATTTTTTTGAGAATTACGTATTTCTACACATATTTCTTCCATGCAGGTCTGGTAGAAAAGAAATACGTAGAATGTGCCAGCTGCTTCTTTTCCCGTGCTGACCATAGAAATCATGACAATAGGCTAGTTTCCTAAAAAAATATAATTAGTCCGTCAGTTAGATATTCAAAAAATATTGGACACGTATTTTTTTTTTTGTCGATTAAACAAAAAATTATAAAGATATAGCCCTATGAAGTTCCGTGTACATAGTTTGCTACAATTTTTAGCAAACTTTGACGTCACGAGCCCCACTCCTGAACTTTGACGCGCTTTATCTTTATTTGACAAAAGAAAAATTACGTGTCCAATATTTTTTGATTACCTAACTGACGGACTAATTGTTATGTTATTATTACGACCCAGGAAACTAGCCTATAGGCTAATAGACAATAGCTATTTTGATTCCGTTTTCCACCTTCACGCCCACCAACACGCTAAACACGGCCTTTCGGTCTTATGAACGTAGGCTCTGTCTACTACTAAAGACGTGATATATGTATGTATTTTTCTATAGCACAACAAAAAAAAGGTGTGCAAGTTCCCATTAATCCAAAAAATTCAAAATGTGAACTCTAGTTTGTGAACAGCTCCTGGGGTTAATTATAAGAGAATCCATTTATGTCCCGTTTCCGCCGGAGTATTGGAAAACTTGCCAACTCAGTTTGAACTCGATAATTTTATTTCAGAAAACCTTTAGGCTAATTTGAATATCGTTTCATAATCATAATTTTTCTTTCTATATTGTTGTTTTTGAATGGACGAGTTCATTAATCATCATCATCATCATCATCACAGCCGCAAGAAGTCTACTGCCGGACAAAAGGCCTCTCCCAAGGATACGTCGTTCCATGAGTGGATTTTGCCATACTCACCACGCTTGGCAGGCGAGTTGGCGAGCGCAGTTTCTTTGGCTTTTTGTGCTTGATTTACATGTCATTTTTACAATACCTTAAACTTGAAAATCCTAACTTGAATTCTAAAGTGAGTTTGTATGTTTGTTTGTTATTCATTCACGCCCTATCTCATGAATTGATCGTCATACAATTTTGCATACCCGTTGTCTACTACGGGTACGGAGAAGGACATAGTGTACATTTCATAATGGAGAAAAGTACTGTTCCCGAGGGATCGACATTGACGCGGGCGGAGCCACGGGTGAAAGCTAGTAATGAAATCATTTGAAAATACTGGCAACATAAAATGAAGTATGGGTCTTTTGTTTTTTGTGAAATCGAGTAATAATGACATGGAGGCATTACTATTGATCCTATTCAACCCTTTTTTATCCACCAATAAAATAAAACCAGCCAAGGGCGAGTGGCACAAATTGAGGGTTTCTTACCTTAGCTCCCTCCGTGGTCCAGTGTTTAAGGCGTTTGCCTGTAGACCCGGGGGTTGTGGGTTCGACTCCCACGGGAAGCATACTTTGTTTAGTTGCTTCCAGTTTGGTTAGGACATTGCAGGCTTGAATCACCTGATTTACTGATAATAAAGATGATTTCGTGGTTGAGAAGGCACGTTCAGCCGTTGGTCCCGGCTAAGGCCGAGAGGCGGTTCCGGAGAACTCTGACACCAGGGTGCGCATGGTCGATAGACCGTGTCACCTACACGAAATGATGTTGATGAGGGTTCCGCACAATATATAGCTACAAAATCTCGTGGACTCTGATAAGGACGCATTTTCACGCCTTTCCTTCCAATGCGTCATCTCTTATGGAGTTAACCAAACTCTGTCTTGCATGGACACTATTTTTCTTGATGATCTGTGGTTAAACATCTCAGTAATGTATGACTAGCAATATTGACAGAATCGAGAAGTAACACCAAAACACCCTTTTAATTTGACTTTGTTTTTACCTGTAGCAGAATCGGAGTACTATTATTTAAGGGGCACGATCAGCCCATGATATTGTACAACATTTTTCAGGGGACCAACCATGAAAAACAAAAGAAAAAAAAATGCTGCCCATAGAAATTAGATCAGCTGATTGGTCATTATGTATGAGAAGGACGATTTTTCTTTTCGTATATCGATGTATGCCCGAGCTACTTGCTTAACCCCCATTCATCCGAGTAAGTATTAACCCTATACCTTCATTCCATCCCCAAATCCAGCAAATTGCTATCCTTACCCAGCCTTGACTAGCTCCGTGGCGCAACGGTCAACATGCCAGCCTGCGACACGGAGTGCCCGGGTTCGATCCCCGGCCAGGTCATGATGGAAAATGTTCTTTTTCAGATTGGCCTGGGTCTTGGATGGTTATCTATATATGTATTTGTTATAAAATATAGTATCGTTGAGTTAGTATCCCATAACACAAGTCTCGAACTTACCTTGGTGCTAGCTCAATCTGTGTGATTTGTCCTTATATATTTATTTATTTATTTATATTTATTAGCTAAAAATGCTTCCGATGGGCAGCAGCGTCGGAAGCACAAGAAGCCTAAGAAACTGCGCTCGTCGACCCGCCTGCCAAGCGTGGTGATTATGGAAATGTCCTCCCATGGAACGAGGAATTCTGAGAGGCTTTCGACATCTTACGGCTGTAATGATGAATGATGATAAATATCGATGTATGTCCCTTAGGGGAAGTTGTTCAATATCTTGAGCTGAGCATTATTGTTACCCCCCATATTGCACGTTGTATAATTTGTTGTTACAGCGGCAAAACATATACATTCTGTCTCCATAGTAGGTAGAACTACATATTACAGTTCGATATTTTGTTCGGTGACTCTCATAATTTCAGTGACTCTCATTATTTCGGTGACTATGAGAGTCAAGTCCCGTTTTTATCCTTTGTTTACGGATCCCTAAAAACATTTACATACATACATAGTATCACGTCTTTTTCCCTTGCGGGGTAGACAGAGCCAAGGTCTATAAAACCTGGCACGTATAGCATGTCGGTGGGTATTAGGTGGAAAACGGAATCAAAATAGTGATGGGTTGCTAGCCGCATCGCCTATTAACATGATTCCTCAGATTTTACCCATTCCCTCGATCAGCTTTTACGATCTGCGCGGGAAATGAATCAGCTGGTACATTCTACGTTTTTTCTTTTCAACCCAGCATGGAAATCATTTACCATTTGGTAAATGGTCAGATTTCATTAAATTGATGTATTAAAACGTCAGCCGATGCGGAGAAAAATTAAATTGGATTATTCTCTGAGGAGCGGTGGATGTTTGTGTAAAGAAGATTGTTTTTTTAGGAGCCGACCTTTTAGCGAAGGACCATATTCGCGTATTTCTGAATCGGCTGTAAAACAAAAAAAAGAATTTAACTTAGATATATTGTAAAATTAAAAGGCACTTTATTTAGATTTATTAAGATTTTTAAGAGGTTTGTTTACAAATTTTTGTTTTTGAATTTGAGATAAAATACTTTAATTAAATTGACTTTACTTGCATTCCACGCGGTGATTCGAAGTCACTGTGGTGTAATGGTATTACACTTTGGGTGTGAACCCAAGGGACGTGGTTCGAATCCTACCTGCGGCCGAGTTCTTTTTCATCACATATTTTAAATTTTAATAAAATACTTTCTTAATTAAACTTAACAAGGCCAGTAGACAGTTATTTTTATAAGTTCCATGTTGATCTGGGAGAAAATACAAAACGTAGAATGTGCCAGCTGCTTCTTTTCCCGCGTATATATTAAAAGCCGATCGAGGGAATGGGCAGAAATCTGAAGAATCGTGTCAATAGAACGGAAGAAAAGAATACATTTATTTCCAATAATACCACAACAAAACATTAAATAACAGCCACTAGTAATAACACATTTATGAACATAATAAGAAAAAATATTTTATACAACCAATACCATCCTAAAAACTAAATTTAAAAAAAAACCTTAATATAAAAGAATATAAAAATAATAAATCTAAAAATCTAAACTAAGGTGTTGCCCGTGTGGCATAGTGCCAAGAACACTAGCTGCATTCCCCCGCTGAATAGCAATTGCAATTCATTGCGCGAGGAAAGAGCCAGCCCTCGTGTCACCAGCGGCGTCGACAAGCCTGAATGAAATTTTTTCACCATATTTCATTTCTTAATTTATTAAGAGTATATCAAAATAGCATTGTGAATGCAAAATAAAACACTTGTAAAAATATTTATAGTATCACATAATTTTGTAATTGCGTGTCATGACTACCACTTCGTAAATATCAACAAATATATTATGACATGTATACACGTATCATACAATAGGCAATGCGGCTTGCAACCCATCATTTGATTCCATTTTCCGACTTCACGCCAATCAACATGCTAAATTTGGCTTTTAGGTCTCATAAACCAGGGCTCTGTCTACACCGCGAGGAAAAAAAAACGTAGTAAATTAGAATGCCAATCAGACCACGAGAACCCCAAGCTGTGGCGCCACTGTGACGTTGAGGCGATACAAGTGAATAAACCGATACACCTCGTAAAGGCAGGCAGTAAAGATGTACTATTTTAGGGAAGTTATCTTTTACTAATACAGTATAGGGTACCTACTCGACTTCTACGTAAAAACTTACCTAAGTTTTTACGTAGAAGTCGAGTGGTTTCAATAAATAATTAGAAGACAAGTCTTATCTGTAAATATCGCTCAACAAGCAAATCTTAAGGCGTTAGACACAATCCGATTAATGGTCAGAATTAACCCCACTTCGAGTCGAGGTTTAACTGAAGCCATGACTTGTAATCCTTATCCATCCTTATCTGATGTTTAACTTACTATGAAATGGTTCAAAGGGGTAAATTGCTGAATAGATTCTAATTATGGGAAGCTGGAGCAAGCTTAGATTTTTTTTACTACATGTTAGGCATTTGTCTCCCATCTCACCTTATGTAAATGATGTCGTAAATGATGATGAAGATGAGGATGTTACATGCCATTCTGTTGTAACTTATGAATGTTTAACTTGGGTTAGTACCCATTTACTTAGTACCCAATTTACTTAGTAAACTTAGTAGTTTACTAAGTAAATTTCATCATCATCATCATTATTTAAGTCCACTGCTGGACAAAGGTCACCTCCAAGGATTCTTCGTCCCACGGGAGGATGTTAATATACTCACCACGCTTGGCAGGCGGGTTGACGAGCGCAGTTTCATTGGCATCTTGTACTTCCGATGCTACTGCCAATCGGAAACATTTTTAAACTCGGGAAGGAGAGGAAATTGTTGGATTTAGGAAGGGGATGAAGATATCCTACTCACTCTAATGACTATCTAATGTCATATCAGCAACTACCGGCCAAGCCGTTCTGGATGACACTTTAGATCTTTGTGTTGCTTGAGGTTGGCAAACACATAGAAAGGCAATTATCTTGCTCCCAGATTAAAACCAGAACTTCACAAGTCTGCAGGAATCTTTTCAAGTTCCTTTTAAACGTTTATTTACATAATGGAAAACTTTGACATTTATGTAACTTGTACTTTGACGTATAATAAAACTTCTTAAAACAAACTAGTCGTTAGTCGTGGTAGAGCCACGCTACCAGCAAAATTCGTTTTTGCTTTAGTTTAAATGGGCCGGCTCGTCCGGAGAAGTACCTCACAGTCACAGAAAATATACGTTTAAGTAGAAGCTCTACTGCTTTAATGCGAGAGAGTAGTAGAGTGAGAGAGCCGGAGGCCCATTACCCGGGGGACCCGAGACCCGTATGGCTACCGCTCCGGATGGAACCTGGCTCAAAGGATTTCCGTAGCCAAGAGGTAACGCAGCAAATGTAATGGGAACCTTTGAGCCGGTCATAATTCCGGGTGACATCATTGATAAAAAAAGCAGATTGTAGTGTATGGAGAATTACAACCTGCTTAGTTTCTTTTTTAAAGGTAACAAAAGGTCAACATATAACAAAAGGTAAACATCAATTTGTAAGGCCGTTCAGAATAATTAAATGTCAGATGTTATTTAAGACGCATTGGAGTATAAAATCCTCTTTCCATACCTATTGTGCTGACCGTTTGGAAACTGAAAGAGGAAATATCCGGGTCGTGATTTTATGGCCAAAGTGATGGATCGTAGCTGTCCATTCTGAGCATTTGGGGACTGTCGAAAATAACTTTTTATCTGTCTAGAGAAGGACGATCTAACACACATATGTACTTCCGGAGATAATCGTAAAATCAAAACGCAAAATTTTCAGGCGTACTATAAAGTAAAAGTTTGCAGTTAATTTAAGTCAAGAAAGTATAAATATCATAAATAAATGAATCTAATAAAAAAAATATTCCGATGCTCAGTTTTGGATAAAAGTATTATTTTAAAATGCATATAACATCCTCTTCCCATACCCATTGTGCTGACCGTTTGAAATCCGGAAGAGACAATATCCGGGTCGTAATTTTATGGCCAAAGTGATGGATCGTAGCAGTCCATTCCGAGCATTTGGGGACTGTCGAAAATAACTTTTTATCTGTCTAGATAAGGACGATCTACCACACATTGTACTTCCAGAGGGAATCGTAAAATCATAACGCAGAATTCTCAGGCGTACTATAAAGCAAAAGTATGAAGTTAATTTAAATCAAGAAAGTACAAATATCATACATGATGACGATGCCCAGTTTTGTATAAAAGTATTATTTTAAAATGCATAAACATTCTTTTCCCATACCCATTGTGCTGACCGTTTGGAATCCGGACGAGACAATATCCGGATCTTGATTTTATGGCCAATGTGATGGATTGTAGCTGTCCATTCTGAGCATTTGGGGACTGTCGAAAATAACTTTTTATCTGTCAAGGGAAGGACGAACACTTTTTTACTTTTAGATATTGCCGAATTTTCACGTTTACTAAGTACTACAATCATACATAAAAAAAACAATAATTTAATGCCCACTTTTGGATAAATTTTTCCCTTCTATGCTGGTCTGGTAGTAACGAAAAAACGTAAAATATATCAGCTGCTTCTGTTTCCGTGCATCGTATCGCAGTCGTTCCGAGGGAATTGGCTAAAATCAGGAATCATGTCAGTAAGTGATGAAGCTATCATCCGATCACTATATTCGTTTCCCACCAACATGCTTAACATGGCTTTTAGGTCTAAAAGCAGGTCCTTTTTAGGTCTAAAAGCAGGTTTTCGTTCTGTCTACCCCGCAAGGGAATTTGCGTATCCAGAAGAGACAATATTTGGACATGATTTTATGACTAACGTGATGGATGGGAGTTATCAAATATGAGACTGGGAGTTACTGAAAATATATTTTTATTTAGCTATTACGTGTTGAGAATAAAAATATCGTCCTACCAGGATCGAAGCATAATTATTAAAATATTTATATGTTGTCTTCGACATGGTGTTGCCGTCTCACTTTGGCTTTTATTGTATTTCTCTCTCTACTCCGCCAACCTTCGTCTGAGACGCACACGCGTCTAATTTCATTCTATTTAAAATTTAAGTGTCTTGGAACAGTGCATATTTGTCTTCGAGCAACACGGAAGGGAGTAGCCAAACGCTGCGTTCTCTTATGTCAAAGTACATACAAGTGGGCATAAGCATTAATTAAAACTAGTTGCATATTCGGATTTCAAACTAGACATAATGGAATCGCGCCCGTGAACGATGCTGTGCTAAGAATGCCGAATTGTTCATATTTTTGCTGTAGAAAGAGATCTGGGACATTAAGTATACAAAAATATGATAGTATGTTTCACATCTAAGTAAATTATTATCGTATTATGGTCATGTATTAACATTAATCCTTACTAATATTATTAATGCGAAAGTGAGTGTTTTTTTTTTTTGTTTGTTTGTTTGTTACGCTTTCACGCCGTAACTACTGAACCGATCATCATGAAATTTTGCATACAAGTTCTCTGGAGTACGGAGAAGGACATAGACCTTTATCCTTATATCCCTTTTATCCCGGGAAAAAGTACTGTTCCCGAGGGATCGACATTGACGCGGGCGGAGCCGCGGGCGAAAGCTAGTAAATAAATAAATATAAATATATACGGACAAATCACTCAGATTGAGCTAGCCTCAAAGTAAGTTCGAGACTTGTGTTATGGGATACTAACTCAACGATACTATATTTTATAACAAATACATATATAGATACACATCCAAGACCCAGGCCAATCTGAAAAAGATCATTTTCCATCTTGACCTGGCCGGGGATCGAACCCGGGCACTCTCATGTCGCTAGCCAACACATTAAGACACCAAAATCGTTTATTTTACCAACATGTAGTGCCGGTCACCCATACAATTTCGGATCGGCCCGTCATTTATGAACCGATTTTGAAAATTCTTGTTTTGTTTGAAAGGGTATGCTTTCAAGTTGGTCCCATTTAAAATTTAACAAAATCGGATCAGTATTTTGATTGAAATCGTTTTTTTTATGAAAGATTATTGAGAGCTCTTTTTATAGCACCGTAATTACTGTAGCTATAATATACATTTATTTAGAAATATCTGAGAAACCATTAAAAATAATCGCAGGAAAGCTTTCTGAAACTCGAGCGGGACATAAATTACAAAAGGGCGGGCCGGGGCAGGTACAGATTAGAGAGATTGTGGAATGTTTTCCGGTTCCTGTGCGAAACGCAGCTTGCTATTACGACTGGATGTAACAGAAATGAAACAGAGAAAATAGTTTTCTTTGCGGATGAAATTCCTGGAATGATTCTTGAAAATTTTGGAATTTTGTTGCCAGTTTGTATGAATCTATTGAATTTTTAAAGTGAGACACATGAAATTTTTAATTTATTTTACTAGTTGGTAGAAAAATATAATGCATTTATTAGATTTTGAAAATTTAATCCCGATAGGGGTGAAATAGGGGTTGCCAGTTTGCATGAATCTTCGTAATTTTTGATGCGAGACACACGACATTTTAAATTAGTGGTTAGTAAAAAATTTTAATCCATTAATAGAATTTGAAAAATTGCATTCCCGCGAGTGCATTAGGGGTTGCAAAAAGAGTTTGTTTGTTTGTTACGCTTTCATCCCGCTTCTTGTTCGTGGTCTGCCCCTACGCATTCGTCCATTGGGCACCCACAGGGTGACTTTTGGGCCCATCTGTCTCAGCGCATGCGGCACACATGACCGGCCCGATCCCATTTGGTTATGGCTGACTTGATGCCTTCACCTAAAACCTACTTTTGGAGCATAGCTCAGTGTTCCTAACGGACTCGTATTGGATTTTTTTTACTAAATATTGAAGTAGGCATTTGTCTCCCATCTCACCTGATGGTAAGTGACGATGAAGACGAGGATGTTACATGCCCATCCAAGAGATAGACAGGTTTCTACAGAGCCAAACTAGCAAATATTTTAAACTCTAACACTTAACTGACGACGGACTAAATGCTCAAATGCCGAGCTTTTTGTTATATTACTGAGTGAGCATTGCTCAGTATTTTGGTCGGAATTTACTCAGAGCGTAGCTCGCCTACCGTTTGATGAACGTTGTAACAGCCCTTCCGTGAAATTTCTTGAATTAAGGTATATAGTAGCTGTAATCACTACAAGCAGGTGATGTGTCAACTGTTGCTAATAATCATCATTATTTTATCTACATCTACACTAGTATTATAAAGACGAAAGACATATTTTTTGTTTAAATAGGTTCCAAGTCTACTTAATCGATGTGAAAAATACTTCACCATTAGAATCCTACATTATCGCTTATGAATTCGAACCCGTCTGGCCAGCGAAGAGAGTGTAGGCCAAATCCTCTGTCTGCTCTGGCCAAGTATGGCTCCGGTAGTACAGAGAGGGTCATACTCCTGCATGCAGTGTAGACTAAAAAGACGTGATGATGATGATGATGAGAGTATGAAAGCCGCGCCAGTAACAGAAAAGCTCCATAGTCAAAGACTGAGTTGGTATGGGCATGTGATCAGGTAAGAAGAAGGTCGTATCGCAAGAAAGGCATTGGCATTGAAGGTGAACGGAACCCGGAACAGAGGACAACCTAAGGAAAGATGGATGGATTGTGTCAAGGAGAGACATAAAAAGTGGGATAAGGGAGGAAGAAGAA
Organism: Elegia similella; assembly: GCA_947532085.1. Classification (NCBI taxonomy): domain Eukaryota; kingdom Metazoa; phylum Arthropoda; class Insecta; order Lepidoptera; family Pyralidae; genus Elegia; species Elegia similella. The sequence continues at coordinate 3,740,450 of OX383940.1, forward strand.
GTCTAAATACATTTTTGTTATGGGTTGGCTCGTCCGGGGACGTCCCACTTTTCCAGAAAATCGACGTTTGTGTAGAAACTTTACCACTGGTGAGTATCCCCCCTATGTCCTTTCCCAACTCCTTGTAAGGCAACGCTCTGGTCACACCCTGATGTTGTGCAGCTGTCCATAGGCAGCGGGGCTCACTTACCATCAGGTGTCTCGCTTGTTCGTTTGGCGCGTATCATAAAAACAAAATTGCCGTGTATCTATGAAGCAGCTCTTTTTAGATTTTTGTACTATTTTATTACTTTTTCCTATTGCTATATTTAATGTTATTATAATATATGTCGTGGTATGGAGTATATTTATAGGGTTGTTTTAGGTCTTCTGTTTCAACTGTATAACTTCATTTTTATTTGTATATTATAATTAGATTAAGTTTGGCATCCGCGGAAGACCAGCGTCATGGTTTCCCCTGAGGGTGAATTATGACACAATGCTGAGCGGAGACCAATTTGGTACCTTTTTTTTGTGTAATTTTAATTGTTGTTCAATATGTATGTTGTTAACAAATTTATTTAGTGTGCCAAATAAACAATTTTTCTTCTTCTTCTTAAAAAAAAAAACAAAATACTGACTGTCTCAATCTGTTAAGTCATCGGCTGCATATTGATAGTTTTTTTTTCCTTTTAAAAATATCATAAAATATGTGTACATATTTTCCTATATTCTTTACTCATAAGTGTTGATCCAGTAAAGCATATTAATATCCAGTAAAGTCATTAACTCATTCATTCATTCATATGATTTTATTTACATTAACAGCTTGTTAATTAATTCAGGCCTATTGTGTTTCTTTATACAATACACCCATGTAGGTACACATGTTATGAGCACGCTTTCATAAATACTCAGTACAATGGAACGTAAATTTATTTCCATTTCAGGCGTTACGTGATTTATAAACGGAACGTAACGTTAATTGTTTTGAAAAGAAATAACAGTTTTTATACTTGTAAAAACTGTTATTTCTTTTCAAACAATTAACACTACGTTCCGTTTCGTTCTACTATTTTTAACTTATTGCACAGCTTAGCTTTAGCTTCACAACCAAGTTAGTTTTGTTGGAGACAAGAGTTGTCTCTTTTCCATGCTGGTCTGGGAGAAAAGGAAAAACGTAGAAGGTACTAGCTGCTTCTCTTCCCGCGCAGCTCGATAAAGCCGATCATGTTATTCGGGCCTTCAGGTCCTATAGACTTGGGCTCTGTCTACTTCGCAAGGGAAAAAGACGTGATACTATGTATGTAACAAACAAAACAAGAAGAAGAAGGTGTGCGAAGACTGCCTTATTATCATCATCATTCCAGCTTTAAGAAGTCCACTACAGGTCAAATACGGTACAACGACAAAAACGGTACATACTGAAAGTAGAACTCCATCTTTTTTTCGGTCACTTTTAAAGCGTAGTCTTTGCATTTTTTCACTGTACCTTCATCATCGCGAGACGTGTGAGTGCTAGCGCGGTTTATAGAAACTGTGGAAATACAGCTCCGAAACTCGATTAGTGCGCTGTTTTGCCGGTGCCACTTTTCGAGCGCGAATCGTGTATCTACTGTTATATTTGATCTAAGCGAAAAATAGTATTGTTTTAACTGACTTCAAAAGAAGAGTTATGATCATTTTATTTTTATGTTATCTCCTAGTATCATTTTTGAAATAGATTTTTTTATTTGGGAACTATTCCCAATAGGTCCCATTTACATTTTATTAAAATCGGTTCAGATCGTACTTATCTTCAATTCGGTGGCAAACCGAAAATACATAATTATATGTATATTTTATTTTTATTACATTCCCTGCCAATATTCAGCTACCTGAATGTCGTTTGTTTTGACAGCCATTAGATCTTCCATTTAGAGCCATATTCACAGGTCACATTATAAGTCGGTTATTTATCTGAAAAGTTATCAATTATTATCATCGTAAGAGGTATATCGATATCCCTACTTTATTATCATTAAAAAATGTTTACCTCAAAAATCTATTTATTTACAACCAATTATCAGCGCGCGTGTACTCGTATGTTACGAGTTTATAATTCCGGCTCCAGCACGTGATTCATGCCTGTTGTGTTTCTTTATACACAATACATATGTACACATGTTGTTTGCCGAGCGCTATCACAATTACTCAGTACAACGGAACATAAATTAATTGCCAAGGGCAGTAATAACGTGATTTATATGTGAAACACTCGCTATGAATTATTTTATTCAGAAATTTAAAATAACCATTTTGAATTTCATAACCAATTTTCTACGGTCTGATTTTATAAGGAACTAGCTTTTGCCGCGACTTCGCTCGCATTCTCAGCCCGATCGGTTTAAAATTGACAAAGTTTTATACAAATTTTCATCCCCTATTTATCCCCTTCGGGGGTAGAATTGATCAAAATCCTACGGACTAAAAGCAACGGATTTTGATGCGGTTTTCTTTTAATAGATAGAGTGATTTAAGAGAAAGGTTTAGGTATAATATGTACATTGCACCCGTGCAAAGCTTCGATGCGGTTTTTTTTAATAGATAGAGTGATTTAAGAGAAAGGTTTAGGTATATTATGTACATTGCACCCGTGCAAAGCTTTGATGCGGTTTTTTTTAATAGATAGAGTGATTTAAGAGAAAGGTTTAGGTATATGTACATTGCACCCGTGCAAAGCTTCGGTCCGGTATGCGAAAGTGAGTTTGTTTGTTTGTTTGTTACGCTTTCACGTTCTAACTACTAAACCGATCATCATGAAATGTTGCATAACCGTTATCTGGGGTACGAAGAAGGACACATTTTATCCCGGGAAAAAGTACTGTTCCCGAGTAATTGACATTGACGCGGGCGGAGCCGCGGGCGAAAGCTAGTGCAAATATACTTATATTGTTGGACGGCGTGACTGTTATGCATATAGTGTGCTTCCGAATACGTAAAATCTTTTGTTTCGTGTAAATATATTAATTACCAGCTAATTACCCGTGAATCCTTGTTTTCCTCAGAAATGTTGTGGTCCGCGTGTTTTCCTCAGAAATCTGTCTTTGTTGTTGTTCCTTAAAAATGTGACAACTTCCCAACATATAGGAGTCTAATGTGTTGGGGCAGTCGTCATCCTTGCGCATCATAGAAGTAGAGACGAAATTTTGTTTTTTAAATCTATGTTGCGCATGATATAATTATCTGTCAATAGTCAAATTCTTCTATTCGAGCTACATAGTATTTTTTTGTTTTTTGAATTTCATGGAACGTCGTTGGCTATGTTACACGCTGTATAAGGAAATCCTAAGACAACTTGTTAAATCCCCCTCCCCCCCCCCTCTCATTACATGACGCCCTGTCAGATATCCCGCGAAGTATACAGAACCCTATACAGAGCTTATTATACGTAGCTACTCGTATTTGGAAATCGGAAGCTCAGCACATGCATCACAGCCACGCCGCCCAGTAATAAATGTTCGCATTTGCATACAACACAAAAACGCTACAAAGTAAAACAAGTTTGAATATAATTTTCAGTTCTACATTTTGTCTTTGGACTCAACTTGTGTTTATGTGTTGCAGACAGGGTATTATAAGATATTTTTTTAATCTTTTAGCAAAATAGGAAATTTCCTTTTTCGTAAAATTATTTGTAGTAAATATCGGTTGTTGTATATCGTATTAGTAACTACTGGGGGCCCTTAAAAGTCATGGGCGTGTGCTCAGAGGGCCCAGTGGGGAAGAGGGGCGTGTATATAACCTCGTGAAACAGGGACGGGTTGTAAAATTATTGGCAACGTCTAAATTAAATATTGTTCAGAAAAAAATCGCCAACAATTTCGTCTGGTTGGCCGTTTCAATATTTATGCTATAATTTGGGTATTGCACGAAATTGTGAAAATTGACGTGTTTTTAAATCACTAGTGCTATGCGCTGAATTAATTAAATACATCAAAAGTATTTGTATAATTTAGATCAATCCTTAGACAAGATCGCCCCCTTGTTGGAATTTTAAACAGATTGATATGAAATTTAAAAATGACATATAATTATACGGTATGATATCTAAAAGCATTTTTCTTCGAAAACTTTGTAATTTTTACGTATAAAACAATAATTCTCACATGATAATATGTATATGTACTTCCCGGAGGTCGCCCCCTTTCTTATTTTTTTATAAAGATATAAATATAAAAATATTAAGACTTTTCATCTTTTTTCCTATTCGCCGACGTTTTTCGTTCGCGCGACACCCGCTTAAAAAAAAATCAATTTTCTCTCATTACTTCCAATATGTAAACGTTACCGACTGAGTCCAGAATTAAGCTTGATTAACCTTAACCTTTAGATTGGGACGTGTTACAAGGTATTATGATCAGGCGCAGATAAATGAGTGTGTAATTTGGCTCAGGGGTCAGGGGTGTCATCCCCAATTGCCTATCTTGCGGTTACAGGGATAGCATCGAGTACGCGCGTCCAGCCTCCCGAGGTGCTATTTGCTTTTTCTCCATTCGTCCGAGTGAGTACTATCCCAATACCTTCATTACCTTCCCTAATCCAACAAATTCTTATCCTTACCCAGCTTAAAGATGCTTCTAATGGGTAGCAGCGTCGGAAGCAAAAGAAACTGTGCTCACCTGCCAAGCAATATCACATTCTAAATAGTCATGGAATGAAGTATCTTTGGGTGAGGTCCTTTTCCAGCAGTGGTGGATATGGCTGGAATTTAAATTTGGGTGCGGAAGACATTTACCACATAGGTTGATTGATTGGATTTGGAACAGTATTTTCTGTAAAAATATGATGTTCATGATCTAAGTAATTCTAAAATAGAAAGACATAAAAATAAATGTTAGCAATTAACCAAAAGCTCAGGCAGAAAGTCTGCCTGAGCTTTTGTGTTTGTTCATTCTACTCGTAAATATTCAAGTGAAGTGAATAATAATCCGCCGTCAATCTAATGGAACACCCACAGCGTGACTTTGAATTTCTGAGCTATATTCAGTCTCGGAATCAGAATCCTAATGGTAAAGTAATAATATAGTAATCCCTAATTGAAAGGCCGGCAACAAGGTGTACCAGGAACCTTGGTGTTACAGTTGTCCATGGGCAGCGGTGGTCGCTTACCATCAGGTGACTCGCTTGCTCGTTTGCCGTACTATATCATAAAAAAAAAATAGTACTCTGCCCTACTAAGCGCAAAAGCGGTATCTCAAAAAGTTGATTTTTATGTCATCGGCTAGCTCAGAACAATATGCTATCCGATACCGCTTTTGCACTTACTATCGGATGGCATAAAAATCAACTATTAATTTTTTTCTGAGATACCACTTTTGCGCTTAGTTCAAGTTGTAGTACTGCTCTACTAATTAATTGAAAGAAAAATAGGTAAAAACCTAAAAAGAAAATATATTTCCCATGCAAAGTCGCCGATGATCTGGGCGAATTTCTATGTTAAATCTATTTTTCTCTCTCATTTTGTTACCTGTCGGTTTGAAGCTTACTGATCAGGGTGCACAAACTGCTCAGGAAGGTCTAGTATCAATGGCGTAGTGGGCGTAGTGGCCACAGAGATTAGGAATACAAATTAAAAAATATATAAATACGAATAAATAGTACGTTTAAATTCATTTTATTAAGGCCGATCGAGGAAATAAGCAAAAATCTGAGGAATGGTGTTAGTAGGCGATGCGGTTAGCAACCTATCACTATTGATTCAGTTTTTCGACCAACATGCTTATCGTGGCTTGTAGGTCTCATAGACCTAAGATCTGTCTACCCCTCAAGGGAAGAGAATGTGATTTGAAATTACTTAACTTGTACAGGTCGCTGATTCAATACGGAATCAAATCTGCAAACGACCGTGAAACATGTTCACTGATTGCTTCGCAAATTTTAAAGCTATAATTTATAAAATTGCATCCCGGTTCCCAATTGAAAACTTAATTTCGCGACGACCCGTCATGGGATTTTCCGACGTTAAAAAGTTTGGTTTACTTTTCACAATTTCAGATTTTTCATATTCAAATACATTTTGTGTAAAACTTTTAATTTGCAACTGTTGTGGAATCGCGACCGCTCTTTTGATACTCAATGTTAGTTACTAATTTTATAATTGAATTGAAAATCATGTTACATTTACTACAAGCTCTCGCAAATATTCCAGCACACAGCTTCATTTAGACTGCTGAGGACTTTTTTACATGTATCAATATGTTTAATTATGGCTACTAGTATAAAAAGTAACAACGCTAAATGTAAAAAAAAGATACATTTACTTTAAGACAATTTACTTTGCGTGCTTCCGCCACCAGTTAGTTCATGCAAACTATTGCTGGCCAGCGCCCACCCACTACTGTTAGTCCCTTCATGCCCACCACCAATAGTTGATGCATGCAACCCTGGCCGATACTGCTGCATCCGTTGAGGCTGCAGCAATGACGGCCGTCGTGCCCGCGACACGTGTTTCGCCTCTACACGAGGCATCTTCAGGCAGTGAAACCTAGATGTTGATCGTTCGAATGACAAGCAACGAATGACGTCATTCGTTGGAAGCACGCAAAGTAAATTGTCTCAAAGTAAATTTAGCTTTGACTTCCGCAAAGTAACACATGAGTCTATTAACTATGTAAAAAAGATGTACTATACAATGTAGCAAGAATTATTACTTAAACATAAAGCATAAATCGAATAAACTAGCAACCGCAAATTCTCTGACAAACGAAACAGATCCTTTACAAAACGTTTAATGAAATACTCTAAAGGTATAATTATTCAAATTCACGAAACTCCTTTGAAAAGACCCAGGAAACGGTTTAACAAAGAGGCGAGTAGGCACGAACCGAATCCTCCAAAGTACAAATTAACAGGTGTACGGAATTAAAACATATAATGAACTTTTAAAAATATATTTTACTTGGGAAATTAATGCACACCAATATCGCTGGCGATTGATGAAGAAGAAGAGAAGGGTTCGATCAGGTCAAGATGGAACACGATCTTTTTCAGATTGACCTGGGTCTTGGATGTTTATCTATTATAAAATATAGTATTGTTGAGTTAGTATCTTACGACACAAGTTCACTGCTTGTGGGGCTAGCTGAATATTTATGATTGTCCCTATATATTTTTTTATTTATAACTAAAACACCTCCGGCTGGATCCCTACCAATACTCGAAGACTCGGTAGACCAAAAATGCGATGGCGCGATGAGCTGGATAAATTTAAGAATGATTGGAAGGAAATAACGCAGGACCGTACTGAATGGAAGAAGTGGAGAGAGGCCTTTGCCCAGCAGTGGGACAGATGATGGCTCGAAATAAATAAATAAATAATAACTAAAACAATTCATAAGCATTTTCATATAACTTGACTACAAAACTATTTCTTGGTATATTTGTAAATTAATAAGACTTTAACTTAGTTATATTAAACCTGTTATTTAAATAGACCATATTATGACGTTTAGTGTAAGGTGCTTTTTATTTCGAAATTGGGTTCCGTAATAGTAAATTAAGTTAATTACTAATTTTGATGTCTATTTTAATAGAGTTAGGGTTCACTTCTCTCCACCTCCGATACTGGTCGGAGAAAAGAAAAAAATGTGGAATGCACGAGCAGTTTCTCTTCCGGTGCAGATCGTAGAAGCCGATCGAAGGAATGGGCTAAGAAATCATGTTAATAGACGAGTGGCCCATCACTATTTTGATTCCATTTTCTACTTGATTGCCATATCACCCCAGGCTTTATTTACTCCGTAAGAGACAAAGATGTGGTTATTATATCATTATCATCATCATCATCATCATCAGGTCCTTTTTAGTCTCCACTACAGGAGCACGACCCTCTCTGTACTACTAGGGCCATAATTGGCCAGAGCAGCCAGAGAACTTGGCCTACACTCTCCACTCTCCAGGGTTATTATATATTATGTACCTATTTCTCTTAGCCAGAAATCATATTTTTTTACTAAGTATTGAAGTAGGCATTTGTCTCCCATCTTACCTGGTAAGTGACGATGAAGACGAGGGTGTTACATGCCTATTCCAGAGATACCCATTTATTCTACTTTTAATTATCCCGGGACTTGTCCGGGAATATATACGCAGGCAGTTCACCTTAGCTACTTGAGCCAATAAGGAACTGTCAAAGCGTTTATCTCTCCAATTCATCATCTTCGTTCAATAGTAAGTAGTACATATAAACTAGTGGTTCCGTGAGTTCGAGACAATGGCGGCAGTCTTATATCACGTACATACATACATTGTATCACGTTTTTCTCCCTTGCGGGGTAGACAGAGTCTAGATCTATAAGATATGAAGGCCACGTTTAGCATGTTGGTGGACATTAGTTGGAAAACGGAATCATAATAATGTTAGGTTGCTAGCCGCATCGCCTATTAACATGATTCCTCGGATTTTCCCATTGCCTCGATCGGCTTTTACGATCTTCGCGGGAAGAGAAGTAGCTGGTACATTCTACGTTTTTTCTTTTCTCCCATACCAACATGAAAGATAAAGATAGGTCTTTTCACGTCAAACTAACAAACGGTCCTAATGGCGCTTAGGCCCTTTACGCCATTTCTGCCATTAAAAAAAAATAAAACAATGTTTCTTCGGGATTGGTTGAGAAATGTGACCTGTAGAGAAGAACAGTCGGACAAACAGCGGGGAATACGAATGAATTTGTACCCAGCTGAATCAGAGACGCTTCGATCGCGCTTCGAGCTTTATTTTTTCAGTTTATACCATTTTCCGTACTTACGATATTTTGTGCTCAAGGTACAGTACGACAGATATGCCGAACGAAGTTTCTTTTCTAGCTTTCAAAACTCCGGGCAAGTACAGCCCATTAATAATATTAAGATTCCAAGTCGCGCTAAGCTGCTAACTTCGTTACGAGGGTCGTCAAGCCGTATGCCGCAATTCGCTAAGCTATATTTTCTTTGGACTGTCTGAATCCTAATTTTAAATAAAAATTGAATTGCCTCCGTGGTCCAGTGGTTAAGGCGTTTGCCTATAGCCCCAGGGGTCGTGGGTTCGATTCCCACCGGAAGCATACTTTGTTTAGTTGTTTCCAGTTTGGTTAGGACAATTGCAGGCTTGAAAAACCTGATTGTCTGATAATGAAGATGTTTCCGTGCTTCGGAAGGAACGTTAAGCCATTGGTCCCGACTGCCATCTAGTAGTCGTTAAAGGAACCACGTCAGAGGCCGAGAGGCGGTTCCGAAGAACTCTGACACCAGGGTGTGCATGGTCGATTGACCGTGACACCTACTCGAAATGAATGAATGGCTAAATCCAAATCTATTTCGACTTGTACGCTCATGTAACAATATTTTTTTTCGACATTAGGTATACATAAAAAATAAAATATAATAAGCCGTGTGGTAGGTATCCGGCAGAGTAGAATAGGACCACTCCAAGTCTTCCCGTGGATGTCGTAGAAGGCGACTTAGGAAATACAAGCTAAACTAAGCTTATAAACATCTGAGAAACCTCTCCAACCCGTCTGGCCAGCGTGGAGAGTGTAGGCCAAGTGCTCTGG